>JAJJWX010004610.1:0-1453455 GCA_023529315.1 Papaver bracteatum
GTTTAGCCTTAAGGGCATGGCCCTTTGGGTCTTTAGACCTTTGTGTATGGGGAAAGCCCTAGACTATGGCAAGGTTGCCTAAACCTTATTGCATTTCTTATTGCCTTTCCCGTTCGTGCGGTGCTTAGCACGAAGCACGCACGCTCGGCTCGGCGTGAAGAGGCGTGAGGCGTGGGCGTGGGCGTATCCAGGCCCATCCTTTCTTTTTTCTTTGAAATTTACCACACGCTTCTCCCACACATGTAAAATTTTATTCTTTGCCTTCTAGAGTTTTGGATATCAATGACCACTAGAAACATCTTTAGTCACACACGGTTAATTCTCCTGCGTGAATTCTCTTAACTGTTTTCATCGTAAAGAATCTTTAATCTCACGCGTGTGGACACGTGCATCTCGCGCGTGTGGACACCAATGCCGAGATTTCTCCGAGAAGAATCTTACGAAACGGATGCGTTTTTCTTGTTATTTTAACGGAGGCTTTGCTTTTACTCGTCCGACAAATTGAACGTGATTTACGGATTTGTGTCTCAAACGTTCGAATTCTTACCTATAAATACGAGTTAAGGCTTTGAGGTTTAAAAAACATACCATTGAACTCTTATCTTCGAATTTCTCCGTTTTCTTCTCTAATTATTTTCGAAACTTAAGTTCTTATTAATATTTGTCTTAAAACTCGGAAAACGTTCAGTTCTTTTCTTAAACAAGTTGTAGTTTAAGAAACATAATTTTGTATAACTACTTCTTGATTTTAGAATTTTAGTTCACGAAATATAGTTTACGAGAAACATAAAATTGTTTTTACATTACTGAAACAATTTGTATTTTCAATTTGAGTTTTTGTTTTTACTTTTTCCACCAAGTTCTAAGGGTTCTCTCTGTGTATGCTACACATAGAGGAGAACTAACAGTAGTTGTATCCTGGAGGTAATTTGTTAATTGCTATAGCATCTCGGAGGAGTAGCGGGCAATATTACCTTTAGCTCGAGCGTATCTCATACGTGCCTGCTACTAAGTTTATTGAGTTGTTTGTTACTACTATCAGTGTAATCTAAGTATTATTTCCCATTTGCATTCGATTATTGTAATTAATTCCAACAATCTAAAGGTAATAATTGCCTTATTGTAATATTCTTTGTTGTAAGAACATGGGAAAGAATCTTGTAGAAAAACCACGAAGTTCGGTGGTAAGGACTTTAAGAGATGGCAGTCTAAAATGCTATTCTTCCTAAACGACCAAAGGTTAGATGGATATGCTTTAGAAAAACCCTCGAGAAAACTTCATCGCCGTGGTAATGAAGATAAATTGGACAGGTGGAATAGGAAGAATTATTTGTGCAGAATCATATTCTTAAGCATGTCTTGATGACTCCTTGTATGACTTCTATAATGCAAAAGAAGATTTTAATGCTTTTGATTTATGGGAAGCTCTAGAAGAAAAATATCATGCTGAAGCTGCTGGAAGTAAGAAGTTCTTGATGGCTAAGTTCTTAGAATACAACATGAGCTGACGAAAAGCTTGTGGTAGAACAAGTTCGTCGAACTTCAACTCCTCATCGTGAGATTCTTCTTTGAAGGCATGACTTTTGATGAAGCTCTACAAGTATCGGCTGTGATTGAAAATCTTCCACCCTCATGGAGCGAATATAAGAGGAGGCTGCGACACAAGACTCGTGAAATCACCATGGTGGAGCTTGGCAAAAAGATCCAGGTTGAGGAGCTTATGTGCAGCAAGGACAAGAGCATGATCTTTGAGCAAAAACATGTCCAACAAAGCTCTCATGTTTTGGATGATAAAGCTCGCTTCAAGAAAATTCCTAGAGAATCCATGACAAAATGGGTAATAGACGTAACAGACGTCGAAAACCCAGAGGTAACAATTTTAAGCCTAGAGGTGGTGTCACTAAGCACACCATCAAAAGCGATTGTTTTAATTGTGGTAAACACTGGACATATGGCTAAAGACCTTAAGGCCCCTAAAAGGATCAAATATGATCCAAAACAGAAAAATAAGGCAAACATAATAGAGGACTCTGGATATTTCACTGGCATGGTGTCTGGAGAGTCGACCTTGTCTCTAGTATGACTAATGTGAGGCTGAGTGGCTTGATTCACGGAGCCACCAAGCATGTCGTAGAATTCTAAATGCTTTCTCCTCCTATGCCATAGTAGGAGATGATGAGAAACTGTTCATGGGAAACTCTTCCACCGCGAAAGTGGTGGGGAAAGGCAAGGTCGAACGGAAGCTAACCCGGGAAAACTCGCATTGAATGACGTATTCTATGTCCCAGGACATATGCAAAAGTCTTATCTCAGAAACCATCCTGCTAGGAAAAGGTTTTAAAATTGTTCTTGAGTCAATACTGTTGTGATTTCTAAGCATGGTGAATTCGTAGGAAAAGGTTATGTTACCGATAACATGATTAAGCTTAGTGTATCTGATTTGAAATTGAATGTTAATGCATCTTCTTCTGTTTATGTTTGTGACTCCTCACATGTTTGGCATGATAGACTTGGGCATGTTAATTTCAAATCGCTAGAAAGACTTGCTAATTTAGGTTGCATACCAAAAATAAACTTTGATAAAAAACAAAGATGTGAAATCTGTGTTGAATCTAAATATGCAAGAAAAACCATTTAATAAAAGTGTTGAACGTAGAACAGTTCCTTTGGAATTAATACACTAGATTTAGGAGACTTGAAATCAACACCAACAAGAGGTGGTAGAAAATGGTATATGACTTATAGATGATTACTCACGATACTGTCAGGTTCATCTTCTTAGAAGTAAAGATGAGGCCTTAGAGGCTTTCAAGTTTTATAAACTTGAAGTAGAAAACAAAAAAGGAGTTAAAATTAAAACTCTTAGGTCATGAGTGGCGGTGAGTATGTGATACCCATAGGTGAGTTTTGTAAACATAATGGAATCAATCATGAAACAACTGCACCATATTCACCGAATCGAATGGTGTATTTGAAAGAAAAAATAGAACACTCATAGATATGGTAAATGCTATGTTGACAAGTTCTAGGTTATCTTGAACTTGTGGGGGAAGCTATCCTTTTCTGCTTGCTATATTTTGAACCGAGTTCCATTTAAAAATCTGATAAAACTCCTTATGAATTGTGGAATGGTAAACAACCTTCTTATGCATACTTTAAAGTGTGGGGGTGTTTGGCCAAGGTGGCCATTCCTCTTCCCAAGAAAAATAAAATAGGACCTAAAACAGTCGATTGTGTTTTCTTAGGGTATCCTGAGCATACAATTGCATACGGGTTCATGGTCATCGTTCGACCATAATAACATTGGTCGAACACCATATTGGAATCTAGAGATCCTGTGTTTTATGAACACATATTTCCTTTAAGGTCTGGACCTCGGAAAAGGGTCCATGATGACCTCTCGGATGTTCCATTGACTAGTCAAACTCCAACTTTGGAGTATGAGACTGAACCAAGAAGAAGTAAGAGGGTTAGAACTGAAACAAGTTTTGGCCCAGATTTTTTGACTCTTACGGAAGAGTATGAACCCCAAACCTATAAGGAAGCTATGACTTCTCCAGAAGCTCCTTTCTGGGAAGAAGCTTCATTAAATGAATGGGAGTCCATTGACAAAATGAAACTTGGGAGCTTGTAGACTTGCCTCCTGGAAGTAAATCCATAGGTTGCAAATGGGTGTTCAAAAGGAAACTTAGAACAGATGGAACTATAGATAAATATAAAGCTAGGTTGGTAGCTAAAGGCTATAGACAACATGAAGGAGTAGATTTCTTTGATACCTATTCACCAGTATCTAGAATCACCTCGATTAGAATGTTGATTGCTATTGCTTCAATTTATGATTTGCATATACATCAGATGGATGTTAAAACTGCTTTTCTATATGGTGAATTGAATGAAGAAATTTATATGGATCAACTTTGAAGGCTTTATAGTAAAAAGGTTATGAAAACAAAGTATGCAAGTTAAACAAATCTCTTTACGGTTTAAAACAAGCACCTAAACAGTGGCATGCAAAAATTTGATCATGTTATGATAACTAATGGTTTCAAGGTTAATGAATCGATAAATGTGTTTACATTAAATCTTTGTATGATTCTCATGTTATTGTTTGCCTATATGTTGATGATATGCTCATATTAGGCAGCAACCTTGATATTATTAATACCATTAAAAGCATGCTTAGAGATAATTTTGACATGAAAGACTTAGGCCCTACTGATGTACTCTTAGGGATGAAAATCAGAAAGACGTCGATGGATATAGTCTTAGTCAATCTCATTATGCTGAAACCGTATTAAAGAGATTTAATTATGAAAATGCTAAACCTGCGTCTACTCCATTTGATCCCACTTGTAAATTGAAAAAGAACAAGGGTGAGGGGATTGATCAAATTGAGTATTCTCGCATTATTGGTAGTCTTATGTATCTTATGAACTGTACAAGACCTGATATTTCTTACTCAGTGAGTAGATTAAGCAGGTATACTTGCAACCAGGGCGGGATCCTTTGGAATGCTCTCTTGAGTTTTACGTTACCGAGAGGGACCTCAAACTATTTCTTAAGTTTTGGGAAGTATCTGCTGACTGGAAGGGTATTGTGATGCCAACTGGATATCAGACTCAGAAGAGTGCAAATCTACTAGTGGGTACATCTTCTTGCTTGGAGGTGCGTCTGTCTCATGGAAGTCTACCAAACAGACATGTATAGCTAAATCCACTATGGAGTCTGATTTTATAGCCTTGGAAAAAGCTGGAGAGGAAGATGAATGGATGCGATGTTTCCTGGGAGGAATTCCACTCTGGCCCAAGCTTTGTGTCTTCAATCGCCATCCACGTGATGATAAAAGGCCGCACTTGGTTGCGCAAAGAACAATGTATACAACGGAAAGTCTATACATATACGAAGAAGACACAAGACGGTGAAATAACTACTCTCTACTGGTATTATCTCGATAGACTTTGTAAAATCCAAAAATAATCTTGCAGATCCTTTGACGAAAGGTTTCTGAGAGAGGAAGTTAAATCCACATCGAGGGGATGGGACTTAAGCTCATAGAATAAATCACCATGAAGGATACTCAACCTTGTGATTGGATTTCCAAGATCAAGGTTCAATGAGACAACTAATTTATGGTGATATTGGTAAAGCACTATCTTTGTCCCTCCCTATGGTGTAATCATGTGATAGTGCTGCCTGCAGATTTACAGGATGATCTTTTGAGATCTTAATGGGTTCCATGGCTTTGATTAAAGCGGGGTGTGGCAGGACACTCTTTATGGACCCACCTTTGTGGATGTTGGAAGTGTGGCCGCTTCCTATGAGAATATGAGCTGATTCTCTAGAGACATTCATTAAGTCCGGGATTTTAGCCCACGGCCAAAATGGGCACAACCGCAAGAGCTTGGCATATGTTTTCTTCGGTTGAGGCATCAAGTGTGGATGTTATTTCGAATTGCATTCTTTGTTGGCGGTTCAAGACATTGCGTTCACCGTATCAACAAGCAGTTCAGGTAACCTCTCACTAAGTTAAGGTTCAATCTTTGGGACACCTTAGCCTATTTTGTTGCCTTATGTTTTATCGTGTTTTATCGACATGTTTTATTATTCATGTGGGGGATTGTTAGAAAAAAAAATGTTTTGTTTTAATCAAAAAATGC
The DNA here is from genome assembly GCA_023529315.1 of Papaver bracteatum. Taxonomy (NCBI): domain Eukaryota; kingdom Viridiplantae; phylum Streptophyta; class Magnoliopsida; order Ranunculales; family Papaveraceae; genus Papaver; species Papaver bracteatum. The sequence goes on from JAJJWX010004610.1 coordinate 5,658, forward strand.
ATGGACCATGTTTTGATCCCAAGACCTATTTCTCCCTAGATGTTTTTTCATGTGAATGAATAAAACATTAGTCCCATATAGACTAAAACACTAAGAGTTTTAGACTTAAATAGCATTGGTTTAGCCTTAAGGGCATGGCCCTTTGGGTCTTTAGACCTTTGTGTATGGGGAAAGCCCTAGACTATGGCAAGGTTGCCTAAACCTTATTGCATTTCTTATTGCCTTTCCCGTTCGTGCGGTGCTTCGCACAGAAGAACGCACGCTCGGCTCGGCTCGGCTCGGCGTGGGAGTGGGCGAGGGCGAGGGCGAGGGCGAGGGCGTGGGCGTGGGAGTGGGAGTGGGAGTGGGAGTGGGTGTGGGTGTGGGTGTGGGTGTGGGTGTATCCGACCCATCCTTTCTTTTTGCTGAAATTTACCACACGCTTCTCCCACACATGTAAAGAATTTTATTCTTTGCCTTCTCGTTTTGGATATCCGATAACCACTAGAAGCATCTTTAGTCACACACGGTTAATTCTCACGCGTGAATTCTCTTAACTGTTTTCATCGTAAAGAATCTTTAATCTCACGCGTGTGGACACCTGTGCATCTCACGCGTGTGGACACCTATGCACAGAGAGATTTCGTCGAGAAGAATCTTACCCGACAGATGCGTTTTTTGCGTTATTTTAACGGATGCTTTTTGCTCTTACTCGTCCGACAAATTGAACGCGTGATTTACGGATCTGTGTCTCAAACGTTCGAATTCTTACCTATAAATACGAGTTAAGGCTTTCAGTTTAAAAAACATACCATTCGAGAACTCTTATCTTGAATTTCTCCTTCTTCTCTAATTATTTTCTAAACTTAAGTTCTTATTAATATTTGTCTTAAAACTCGGAAAACGTTCAGTTCTTTTCTTAAACAAGTTGTAGTTTCGAAACATAATTTTGTATAACTACTTCTTGATTTCTGAATTTTAGTTCACGAAATATAGTTTACGAAACATAAAATTGTTTTTACATTACTCGAAACAATTTGTATTTTCAATTTGAGTTTTTGTTTTTACTTTTTCACGCTCAGTTCTAAGGGTTCTCTCTGTGTATGCTACACATAGAGGAGAACTAACAGTAGTTGTATCCTGGAGGTAATTTGTTAATTGCTATAGCATCTCAGAGGAGTAGCAGGCAATATTACCTTTAGCTCAGCGTATCTCATACGTGCCTCTACTAAGTTTATTGAGTTGTTATTTCCCATTTGCATTCGATTATTGTAATTAATTCCAACAAATATATCTCACCATACTGAAGTTTCCATATTTTAACCACTGGAGGTGAAGTTTCCATATTTTCAATCACTGATTGAGGGAAAAGTCGATAACAGCAATATGATCATCAATAATATTAATGATGTTTCCATATATTTCTTGGTTGTTTTACACTATTTATGGATTTTACAAAAAATAAAGATCAATTTACCGCACAAAATGTGCAAGACGGATTGCTAAAAATCCTCCGTCTTGAGTTGATTGATATGCTTTCCAAACTTGGTTGTAGCTGACATCTTTTGCATATATATTCTTCCCTAATTTGTTGCTGACTGCGATATATTTGGTTGCATATATATTCTTCCCTAATTTGTTGCTGACTGCGATATATTTGGCAGGGTATCTTGAGTTGTCAAATCTTCTAGCTGTTGGACAGCTATATTACCAATATATTCAAGATTTTTATCAAAATTTGGCGCCTTTAGCGCTTAGGCTAGCGCCTAACATTTCCTATAGGCGCTAAAAGCACCAAACGCGCTCGCCTAAGGCGCCGGCGAGGAAAATTGTGTGGATTTGGATTCCTCGGGCGCTGGACCAGAGCTTAATGCGCCTTTGGCGCCTAGGCGAGCTAGGCGAGTGCCTTTTACAACATAGCAAGCACCCATTCCCGCAAAATGTGTAGTGCCAACATTTTCCAGCATATTCGACGGGATAGAAAATGCTGTACAACATATGAAAGCCTACAATCTCACGTTAATGCCATGGGACCAGTATCAGGCGGTGTTGTGCAAGTATTTTCCAGAAAGTATAACTGGAGAAGATTCATTATGGTTTGATAACTTATGCGAAGGCTCAGTAACTTCATTCGCGCAACTACAAAGGCTATTCTTAGGGAATTACATAACCAATAACCGAGCCAAAGCGGGATCGAACACGCATTTAACCTGAAAAATGCGCATGGAGAAAGTCTACGAAGCCTGACCAAGCGATGGAGAACCATGTGTAGCGAATCAGCAGGAGAAGTATTAGAGCGACATTTGATCCTCGCCTATGTTAATGCACTATATCCGACCGACCTCTTATATGTGGAAATATTTCGACGCAGAAACAAAATCGATATGCGAGAACTGAGAGAATACCAGGAGGAATTCATAACATTGGAAGAAAAGCAGAGAGAAATGAATGATAGAATAATGGCCATCAGTATGGCGAAAGGAGGGAGTGCGACACTCATGCCACGAATATCAAGAAATGTGGAAAACATCCCGAATGGAGAACGGGAAAAGCAAGTGAAAGGAAGCACTGCGAAAGAAGTGGCTCTGTATGAAGAGTGGTTTCGGAGAGAGTACGGGGATATACCTCACGTGTATCCAGCAAGGAGATACGACAACCAAGGAGGTCGATTTAACAATGACCGGAGGTCAGGATATAATGATCACTCGAGATTTGAGCGAAGACCAAACTATCCACCGTTTGATGACGTGAAGCTCCCCGGGTTAAACGCCCCAATAGAATTTTTTTGGGAAACAGTCCTATTAACCGAGGAAATAGCATTACCAGGGAACATGGGGCAAGAACCTTTACGAGGAGGAAAATGTGGTGGTTTTTGTGTATATCATCGATTACATGGCCACGGTATCTAAGTATGCAAGAATGTGCGACGAATCTTGCTAGAATTAATTGAGAAAGGAAAGTTGAATCAATTTCTGGAGACACGTAAATTACCAAGGGCGCCATTACAGCAGCTGGCAGCCATTCATCGCATTGAAATTGGACAAAATTCCAGACAGATAAACTCAATCATTCACTCCACGAAGGATATCAGTGACTTCCATGACAATATTTTTATCCGAGTTTACAAAAGGGATCAGAACGGCAAAGAAATACACCTAGTCACCAAGATCCATGCACTCGAAGAATGGCAGAAGCTACCAATCTCCTTCATATTAGAAGACACGCCACATGAAGTAGGAATGCATTTTGATCCCCTGGTGGTCACGATGCTATGCAACCATATTCCAAATGGGAAGAAAACGAGGATGAGAAGGGACAACCATGGGAAATCAACAAAATCCTAGTAGATATCGGAAGCTCGGTTGTTCTACCACGCATTCAGAACTATGGGGTACAACAACTCACACCTGATTCCATCCACAGACACGATCTACGGGTTCAATACTGTCGAATCAAAGCCAAAGGGCGAAATCACCTTGATTATTCACGTGGGAACTCTAGAAACGATAGTCACTTTCTGTGTCGTAAATGTGGTTCGCCTTATAATGCCATATCATTGGGAGACCCTGGATTCATGGGGTTATAGGAGTCGCGTCAACCTTTCATAGGCGAATTCGATTCCCCATGCCCTGGGGAATTGGAGAAATCGTGGGAGACTGCATTAACGCGAAGAGGTGTAATGAAGGGGATAATGCGAAGAAAAGGTAAAATTAAAAGGAAGACAGCGGCAGAACGTGAAAGATGATAATCGAGCGGAGAGGCTGATGATCAATATGATAACGAAATGAGAAGAAAACCAGACGGCAAAGAAAGAACGTTGGAACGAAATTCTGAAGCAAAGAGCAAGGATCCAACCCGAATCAGGAGAGACAAGCGCGAATGCAAATTTGCAAAAGATAAAAAAGATGTTGAAGAACAATGAAATAAGAATGCCCCACAAAGCTAATCCGACACAAAATCTATTCCTTGAAAAGAAAATGGAGTTGAATGAAATAACAGAACATGTTCATGGACACTCATGCACAACTTGCATTATTCAAAACGGGAAAGGAAGTCATGTTCAATCTGAGGAGAGGATGGGATGAAAGTCTAAAAGATTTAGTATCAAGATGGAAAACACAATGTGGTGAAATCACGAGCTACGCTACCAACGACCACCCATTCAACAACAGAGGTGAGGGAGAAATCGTGATATCACAACAAGAAAATAAGGCTAATGACGGAAAAATAATGATTGAAGACAAAGGCAATGAAGCATGACAAGCAAAGCTGTTATTGGAAGGATCAAACACAATGGTGAAATGATGTAACAAAGAAAATCGACTATGTATCAACTCAAAAGAAACCTCAATACGAAGCCAAGTTCCCTCTATGAGGAAGCAAACAAAGGTGAAACAAAGTCTCCACGACAAAGATATACAATGATCTCGTAAGACCTCAATAGGGGGCAACAAGTTACTATCATAAATCCTCTAACTAGGAAGGCTAGGACTATGATTGCGGCGTGTCAACTTAGTTCGTGTGGTCGTGCGACGACGTTTTAGCACGATCGCTTTAGAGGAGACCCTTAAGCCCTAACGCGCATCACAATTGGGGCATCGTGGAGAAGTTACTTATTGGAGCGAAATGCCTCTGCACTGGAGGCCACTGAGAACGAATCACTCAGCGAAAAGTTCTCCGGTAAGGGGTGTCGAAACATGCCAGTGGAGATAGTAGATGACATGGCATGGTTCTGCACTTGGTCCAAAGAAACCCCACTTAGGGTGTGATCTCGCGCCCAGAGCCACATAGGCGAAAGGCAAAGAGGTCACGACAACAGTGGTTGTTGATACTGTATGGGAGGAGACCAACTGAAATGGTTAGGGGTGACCTCCTTGAAAGGACAATTCAGGGGGAATATAAATGGACGACACCCTCCACTAGGGAGATGATTGTGTCAAAGACGGCAATGTGTTTGGGATTCTTACTTATGGAGTATCTAAGGCCTGGTATATTGTTGCACATACAACCTGAGGAGGTCAAAATACTAACACAGTTAAGGTGAGATCGATGGCCAATGACTCGTAAGAGCACATGGAACTGATATTTCGTCGGCCAATGGTGAAGACCCCACCCAAGGCTACTATAAGTCCTTTAAGTTGTCAATGTGGGGAGGCAATAAGACCTTAATTAGGAGGAAAATAAGACCTATGAATCGGCACGAATACGAGGAATGCGAAAGACACATAGGCATGGAAGGGACACACAGAGGCATAAAGGAGACACACTTTCCCGATCTAAGTATTACAAAATTTACAAACATTCTAGTAACCATAATATATAGATGCACAGAAAATGCTGTTGGAGTTGTGTGGCTCAAATACACACATGTGAGTCACACATGGGGTTGCTAAGGATAGTCCCACATGGAGGAGAACAAGTTCCATATGGTGATATATAAGCAAGGCATTCTCCATACATAGTACCGAGGCCTTTTGGATGAAAACCCCACACCTAACATCAAGGTGGTCAAGTGGGGACAGTATCGGTGCTATGTGGTCGTGCCCGGAGAGGGTGCGGCGGTCCGTGGAGGTCCTACAAAATGGTATCAGAGCCAAGGACGGGCTGGTGTGATTGAACCTGGAATTGAACGATGGTTTATTGTTCGGGTGGAGAAATATGGTTTGAAGATAATGTTTCAACCGGTGTTTACACAAAGATGGATTTGTGATGTGATTTACAAATCGGAGGTTCAACTTGGTAGAAGTGTATGTTCTTCGTTTTGTTTTATGATGTAGTATGGGATGCAGAATAAGGCCGAATGAGGCGGAATACATATTTACTTCTTGAAGAGTGTTAGTAATCATATACTATAAAGAATGGGTTACAAAGTTTGAAGAAAGGATGGGGCTGTGAAGTCTCATGTAGAAGCAAGTCAACAACTCTTCGAAGTTATGCACGAGATGTTATAGATTTATGTTCTTAAATCTATGTTAAAGTATTTTTGGTGGCTTGCACGTAATATCAAGAATATGCCTGATCTCGAAAGCATGTACCACGGTAATATGGGCATTCACACGGTATATATTCTGAGCGAGTATATTGGGTGTGATGGTGGTAAAAGGTATGTCATATTGGTGATGGCTTTGTGAATCGCTCAAAGGATTTAAGCCTGTTAATCACACTGGATATATCTGATGGTTGGTTTGTTCAGATATACAGTAATCATGACATGTGCTGGAGGATGATATTGAAGCTAATTCTTCCTTTATGGGTTAGAGTTCAATATGTTGTTAGCTTACTGGTTAGGTGGAGCTAACGGTGATTCTTCTGGATGGTTCTCTTGGTGATCAATGGTGGAGTCTGTGCAAGGATTCGTTGATGGTGGTAGAAGATTTTCATGGTGTTTATGAAGCGTGGCCAGTTTCACAAGTGTTCTTCATGTAGAAGATGTTTTGAATACTTTTATCAACGTCATGGTGTTTTGGTCAAAGAGATGGTTCTATGAAGATGGAAGTTCAGGTCTGAGCTTCAGAAGTAATTCTCTAGTGGAAGACGAAGGAGATTTCATGATGATCGTCTCATGCATGAATGCATGATCCGAGGTGGATAATTGTTGGACGGTGGCTTTAGTTGGTAGCATACCTATTGGACGGTGGCATTAGTTGGTAGCACATGGTTTATGGGAGAGTTCAAAACCATGTTAAACTCTAAATGGACCATGTGAAAAATATTGGTTAGTGGAAGAGTTCCATAGTCTTCCCTTCCCACTTGTTCATTCATGTATGTAAACAAGGTTGGTCATTGAGTCCTATTTATTTGTAGGCTAAGGAAGTAGAACTCAATTTGGAGTTGGTCACTTAGAGGTTAAGTTATATATATCTCTAGCTAACTAGTATAAATAGAGGTCCTTGGTAGAGAGAAAAATAATCCAACCTAGAAGAGTAGTAAATCCTTGTGCTTAGGTTTTTTGTCTCTTTGGTAGGGAGGGTTGAGTGCTACCGTGAATGTCAGTATCGGTGTGAGAGAAAAACTTGTAGATAGAGGATTTTGGTGCTCTAGTATGTCGGGTTTAGGGCTTTTCCCTAAACCAAGTTCTAGACGGTTTCCATGTTTCTCCTCTGTTACTAGCAGCGGCGAAGACGGTGTAGAAGAGAAGACATGAGGCTGGTTTGAGGAATGGTTAGAGAATTGGTTTCTATGGTTTCTTCGATGGTGTTCTCGGGTATGTCTTGTTAAATATTTGGTTCTTGTCTTGGGTTGCGGAAAGAGCATGTAATGGTCTTTGTTTTAATGGAAGTTTTTCTGGTGGTGTTGGCCGTGGATGTAGCCTGTAAAGGTGAACCATGTATATCTTGTGTTGTGGTTGTGTGTTGTTATTTATCTTCTTTATCTCTCTTAATATTTCTCCCATGTTTGGTTCAAATCACCAATCGCCCTTTGTGATCCTGTAATTCCGCTGCGCTCGGGGTGCCAATTTCCCCAAAAATTGGTATCAGAGCAAGGTGGAGCTGCCGGGAGTCGGGCTGAAGAGTGGTTATGGAATGCCGGTAGTCAGAAGGTCGCAGGTGGAGCCGGGAAGCTCAAAGTATGAGTAGTGTTCCAAGAGCATATGGTGGCAGTAATCATTGTCCGATTGGTAGCATACGGACGGAGGTGGCGAGGTGGTGTGTATTCTCGCCAAGGTGGAGATTGTTGGAGTTGTGTGGCTCAAATACACACATGTGAGTCACACATGGGGTTGCTAAGGATAGTCCCACATGGAGGAGAACAAGTTCCATATGGTGATATATAAGCAAGGCATTCTCCATACATAGTACCGAGGCCTTTTGGATGAAAACCCCACACCTAACATCAAGGTGGTCAAGTGGGGACAGTATCGGTGCTATGTGGTCGTGCCCGGAGAGGGTGCGGCGGTCCGTGGAGGTCCTACAAATGCCTATATTAACATGTCATGCAGCATGCATCTATCTCGCACATACACATAAAACCCCCAGTATGCAGCATTTAGCTTGTAAGTCCACTTCGCACATAATAACCATCTTAGAGAGCATAATTTAACTCACACAAAATGGTAACATCCCTCGGAGGTGGGAAGCAGGGGAAAGTATGGGAATACTAAAATTTAGGTGCTTCCCACCTCCTCAGTCCAATATTTAGAAACATGATACGATTAAAAGCTAGAATTACTTGTCCCACCTTAAGTTTAGAAATGCTTCCCCCAAGTTTGGGAGCGCCCAGAACAAAAACAAATATAAATGAAAAAGCGTGGGTCTAACAACCACACCCAATATTTCGATTAGCAATCTGTATGGACAAACTCCAATATACTTTTATGAGAATCAACTAGACAGTTAGACTTAATCAATAAAAAAGTATATCAAAGAGTTTATATCTCTATCTCTCGATTTAAATCTTACTCAAGCAAACTGCGATTCCCAATTTAAATACAAGAGAGATAAACTTGGATGGTACCAAAGACCAATATCCAATTGTCAATCAATTTAAATCAACAACCAAAACGTCGGATATTCTAATTGATTGAACAACGCACAACCTGTATTATTTCAATTATATAAAAATATAATGCAGAAAAGAAATAACACAGACTCCCGAATTTTGTTAACGAGGAAACCGCAAATGCAGAAAAACCCCGGGACCTAGTCCAGATTAAACATACACTGTATTAAGCCGCTAAAGACACTAGCCTACTCCAAACTAACTTCGGCCTAGGCTGTAGTTGAACCCCAATATCTCTCACACTGATCCAAGGTACAATTATGCTCCTACGCCTTTGATCCCAGCAGGATACTACGTACTTGATTTCCTTAGCTGATCTCAGCCATAACTAAGAATTGCTACGACCCAAAGTCGAAGACTTTAATAAACAAATCTGTATCACACAGAAAAGTCTAAGGTAATAGATAAACTGTCTCCCAAGAATATACCTATGAGTTATGTTCCATCTTTTGATAAATCAAGGTGAACATGAACCAATTGATAAACCAGACTTATATTCCCGAAGAACAGCTCAGTATTATCAATCACCTCATAATAGTCTTACTCGACGTAGCGAAAAAAAGATATTGTGGAATAACAAACGATGAGACGAAGATATTTATCTTGCCTATCGGAGATAGAAATCTCAAGGAAATTATTACAATTGTACTCGTACGACAGAAATAACAAGCTCAGATCACACAACTACAATAAAAGTAGTATCGGTCTGGCTTCACAATCCCAATGAAGTCTTTAAGTCGTTAACCTGGTGTTTATGGGTAAAAATTGTTTCTGCCGATTTTGGTAAATTCGGTAGGTGAGTGAGAAACTGGTTTAAACCCTAAACAAATATGCTGCATGTGATCACTTTCTAGATTCGAGAGATCAATCTGTACAAGTCCAGCCTAAACCAAGAAATGACCGTTCCATACTTGCTTCGGTCACAAAGAGGAGGAGAAGGGTTGATTTGGGGAGGTAAGCAAAGAAAGGTGTTGAGACCAGAATAATTCTGGAGAGTAGTATCTCGACTTGTATCAGAAAATGAAAGCTTCGGAAGCTTGCAAGAGATGAAAGCTTTTTGGAGAGCTTGAAAAGTTTCCTTTTCTGAGAGTGTTGTATTTTTCTCCTGACCGAGACTTGTTGTCTGGTGGAAATAGGTAAGACCTATTTATACAAGTCGAGATTGAAATGTACCCTGGCCTCATGAAGGAAGAGAGTAAAGGGTGAAATAATGGGAGGAGGTGGTAACCGCATGGTGTTTATGGGTGAAACGTTTTCACCATTATTTTCTCATTTATTTGACCGCTTTATTCCTATTCACGCTTTCTTAAAGTGAGCGTAGTGTACGCTGCATGCTGTGACCTCCAAACCAAGACCCTGGAAAGCATCCCCCAATTTGTGTTGATGTCTCGAGTGTTGGTTGCACCTTGAGTGCAAGTGGCGCTGCAAGTGGCGCGTATGGAATGTGCAGAATGCCTTTGTTGTGTATTGCACCTTGAGTGCAAGTAGCAATGCCAGAGCTGCTAGTGGAGCGTGTGGCATGTGCGGAATGCCTTGGTGAAAGGTTTCATGTTGAATGCAAGTGGCAATGCCAGATCTTCCAGTGGAACGTGTGGCATGTGCGGAATGCCTTGGTGGTAGGTTGCATGGCTTTCAAATTAGGCTACCAGCGAGGGTTCTGGCATGTGTCAATGGCATGCGTGGCTATTAGGGTCACGGCCTTGTAAGAAAAGCTACCAGCAATGCGTGTTGGCATGTGCCAATGGCGTGCGTGTCCATTAGGGTCACGGCCTGATAAGAAAAGCTACCAGAGAAGTGTGTTGGCATGTGCCAATGACATGCGTGGCCATTAGGGTCACAGCCTGGTAAGAAAAGCTACCAGCGAGTGTGTTGTCATGTGCCAATGGCATGCGTGGCCATTAGGGTCACGACCTGGTAAGAAAAGCTACCAGCGAGTGTGTTGGCTTGTGGCAATGGCATGCTCGGACATTAGGGCCACGGCTTGGTAAGAAAAGATATCAGCGAAGCGTGTTGGCATGTGCCAATGGCATGCGTGGACATTATGGTCACGTCCTGGTAAGAAAAGCTACCAGCGAGTGTGTTGGCATGTGCCAATGGCATGTGTGGCCATTAGGGTCATGACCTAGTAAGAAAAGCTACTAGCGAGTGTGTTGGCATGTGCCAATGGCATGCTCGGCCATTAGGGTCACGGCTTGGTAAGAAAAGCTACCAGCGACGCGTGTTGGCATGTGCCAATGGCATGCTCGGCCATTAGGGCCACGACTTGGTAAGAAAAGCTACCAGCGACGCGCGTTGGCATGTGCCAATGGCATGCGTGGCAAATTTGGCCTAGGTTGCACGGTTTGCAAGCCTAGGCGTGGGCTCTATTTTGGCATGGCGCGGCTAGGGCCAAGGTAAGGGTGCTTGGCTTGGCGTGGTGTGACTAGAGTAGCTAGGGCCAAGGAAAAGTGTGTTTGGCATGTCGCGACTAGCTTGGGCTAGGTGTGGCTGGCATGATTTTCCATTGGCACGGAGGTGTGGATAGCATGGTTGGCATGCTTTGACGCATTTGGTGTGACTAGCGTAGCTAGGGCCAAGGCAGAGTGCGTTTGGCATGGCACGGCTAGCTTGGGCTAGGTGTGACTGGCATGATTTGCCATTGGCACGAAGGTGCGGATAGCATGGTTGGCATGCTTTGGCGTGTTTGGTGTGACTAGCATATCTATGGCCAAGGCAGAGTGCGTTTGGCATGCCGCGTCTAGCTTGGGATAGGTGTGGCTGACATGATTTTCCATTGGCACGGAGGTGCGGCTAGCATGGTTGGCATGCTTTGGCGCGTTTGGTGTGACTAGCATAGCTAGGGCCAAGGCATAGTGAGTTTGGCATGGCGTGGCTAGCTTGGGCTAGGTGTGGCTGGCATGATTTTCCATTGGCACGGAGGGGAATTAGGGTTTTGCTCGTTGTAACCCTAATTTGAAAAAATAACCCCTATTAATTACTGACTACATGCATTAAATGTTCTAATAAATGTGTCATCGGTGACATTAGGTTATTCGGGGTTTTACGATTTTATCCTTTGTCTAAAAACCACCATCAACATTAAGTCCCCTGCTTAGATCGGAACAGGAGCTTTGTTGCGAGGTAAGCATAAGATGGTGACAAACTATCAGCAGTAAATCGTAAAGAGAATTGAGGAGGCTTATCTGACCTTTTTTTTTTAGAAAGGATTTGGAATCCTTGCCTCTGGAAGTTTTGCACAAGTCGGGAGGCTAGCCCAATTGGGAAGTCAGCATCATTGAGAGACAGGAAGCTGGGAGGCATTGAGAAGTTGACGCGAGTTGGGAAACTGAGTGTGCTAGCTTGTGGGACCGGCGCGAGGTGGGGAAGCTAAGCATGCTAGCTGGCGCGACTTGGGTGGTCATTGAGAAGTTGGTGCAATTTGTGGGACCGATGCAATTGGGAGATTGGGAAACTGGCGCAAGCTTGGTGGGACCGGTTTAAACAAGGAGGGAGTAGGTGTTTCGACAGATAGCAAAGTTTCCTTATTTTTCCTTCCTTCACACGCGGCTTTAATTAGGGAATCATCCATGTTAAAAATCTGGAAGAGTTATGTCCTTCATTGCTTCCTTTCCTTTTTTAAGGTTCCGTATTCATACCCAGCGCAATTGTATCATCTCCCTTGTTTGAGAAAGGGTTCTTCTTGTTGAGTTTCTCTATTTGTCATGTCGCACGGAAACTAATCATCCTCTAACCAGCCAGATTATCTAGGTGAAGGCACGAGGTATGACTCTTATAGGAGCATCCCGACTAAGGTTATTCGGGCTAAGAAGATCATACCGGTATGCTTTATTCTTCTTCTCTTTTCATGTTATCCTCTTTTTACATGTGTATAGATAGGATGGAACTTGATCATTTTCCCTATTTTTTGCAGTGTATGATGGGACCCTCCAGGGATGGCCACGCCTTTAACTCTTCGGAGAAGGACCTCAGAATTGGCGGAAACCGATCTTCTTCTCTTGAGGAGGCATTGGCTGGGATTGAATCTCTGTTCCATGAAGCTTGTGAAATCATTAAGGACCTCCCTTCCACACATCTCCATGAAGTACATGCGCGTGTTCAGACTTTCTTGGGTTCAGTGAGCACGGAGGAGGGGTGAGAGAACGAGGAAGAACCTTGGTATATTAAGAAGTTCCAGTGCGGCAAAGCCTCCATGTATAGGGAGGATCGAACTGTTTCTAGGTCTAAACGATGGAAAAATGAACGTGTGAAGCTCTTGGAGGAGAGCGCCATGTTTCTTGATTTTGATGCGGATGAATCAAAAAATCTTCTTCGAAGTGTCAATGAAAAAACCTTCGAATGAGCATCTGACGAAAACGAAACAGCCTTTGAAGTTGACGCCAGAGGTGTCACTGGTGATACCGGAGGGTTCATGGTGGCGTATGTTGGACCGGTTGTCGGGGCGGACACTGATGCTGCTATGGTTGCTTCAGGATGGGATGTTGAGGTTGCTGCTGCTAACACCGTTGAATGAAACCTTTGTTACCCGAGGGATTGCTGGGGGAAGTGTTTGAAGATAGCCTTGACCGAGGGGACTTGTGCTCCATCCTTCGAGGGCTAATTCCTCCCTTTTTTTTATTTCCGTCAGCTGCTCAGTTTCCTTGATTTTTCTTTTTTTCGTAAACTCATCTTTACCTTCTTCTTCACCAGTCAACATTTTGCTTTATATATATATATATATATATATTTGAAAGAGGTTGTGGTATGATGGCTTTGTAATGGTTTTTTTGGGTTAGTCTGATGCATTTCTCTGATATCTGGAGAACTTATTTGGAAAGAGATGTATTTATGCTCTTCTTCTTTTTTGACGGGAAAAATACAAACGGTGCATTCATCTTGGGGAGTATAACTACTAAGAGGAATTATTAAAGGAAATACTAAAAGGGGGAGTGACTGGGAAGTACATCATTTTAGGTATTAGAGGCTTTGAGCCATCGCGAGTGAATTATCTCGCCTTCAGGTGTGTCTGCATTGATGATCTTGCAATATCCTCCAAAAAGGGTATCCTCCACTAAATACAGCTAATCTTCTCTTCCATTGGGAGAATCAGTCTGAATAGCCATTTTTACTGTCATCCTCCCAACTTGAAACGAGCTTTCCTTAACCACTACATCTCGGATTAAAAATGGGTTCAGACGTCGTGCAATCGCTTGAGTCTTGGCTTCGTTGGTTTCAATAGAAGTTTCCAAGATTCTTGCAAAGTGTTCAAATGGTCCATCTCCCCATTCACATTTCTTGACAGCGTTCGTTCCAGTAATCGCGCTGAGTCCCCATGACGGAATGGGGGAAGGAATGACTGGTTGCAGAAAAGGTTGCTCGGTAAGACTTACTTGCATTTGAAAACCATAAGCTAGCGCCAATAGGTCCTCTCCAGATGTCTGGGTTTCTTCGATAGTTCGTCGATGCGATAACCAGTGGGATGATTTGTTGGAAATTCCTTCGGACGTGGACGTCGGCAGAGGGTGCACATCTAATTTTGCTTTGTTGTCGAGTACCCATAAGTGTCCCATTATCATATCATGACCCAGCTCTTTGACAATTTGGAATTCGCTATGTGTTATAGCGTCTCCCATCTTGATCTCTAGGTTGATGTAGCCATGCGCGTTCAAAGCTTATCCTCTCGGGTTCTTGATCACGGACGGGGAATAGGTAGCGTCTTGTTTTGTAAATCCTGTTGCCTTTAGTATCTTGAAAGTAATGATGTTGTGGTCAGAGGCCGTGTCGATAAGCGTGTCGTCAAATTCGTTACCTCTTAAATGGGACGTGGTCAGCAGTCCCCAGTTCTCCCTTTTGGTTCTGTCTGTTTGGAAAGCTTGGGCCCCTGGCGTGGTTTCCGAGGAGAGAAAAAGTCGTTTGCCGGATACAACGTGATTGAGAGCTGCAGAAATATCTTGGCGCTGCACCTTGGAAAGATAGAGAATTTCGCATACATGTTTCATCATGGATTGTACAGTCTCATGCACGGAGTCCCCAGAGGACCCACAGTTTCTTATTGGGAGTGGGTCCCGATGCACTCTTTCGTCATCTAGTTGGAGTTCTCCCACTTCTATCCTTTCTTTTAAAATATTCTTTAGTCTGTTGCAATCGCTGGTCGGGTGGTGAACGAACCTATGTTAATGGCAGTACTTTGGGTTCACCATCTCAGCCTCAGTTGGTGGACGTTTGGGAGGTGGAAGTCTGATAACATTATCTTGAACCCAGGCTTCTAGGAGGTCAATCACCTCCTCGATGGGAAATGGGAAATCAAGGGTATTTCCTTCAGTCTCATGATGTTGCATGGGAGTTTTAGTGAAGGTCTTCCGTGGCGGGGGTTCATGTTGTGCCTGCGCTTCACATTTTGGCTGGTGGCTCATAGTTGGGGCTTTCCTTTTTCCCCTTTCGTTTACTACGTTCACGGAGGATGAGCCGGCATTAAATTTCTTGCTGATGAGGTGTATACTCCCGCGAGTTTCACACGTGTCCTCGGTTTGAGTTGGCCTAGTTCTTTCCAATAATGCTGGTGCTGTTGTTGCGGATCGTATGGCGGCTTCATATAGTTCGTAGAATGTTTGGAAGCGCAAGTTCACTAGCATGGCGCGATAAATAGGAACCATACCATTGATGCACGCGTTCACCAGTTGCTTCTCGGTCACGTTTGGGTCGTGACAGTCGAGTGCTTGAACCCTGAACCTTTTGATGAAATCATTCGGGTGTTCGTTATCCCACTGGTATATTCTCCCGAGGTCATGTATACGCCCTTCCAGTAAGTGATTTTGAGAATTCCCTTAAACGAAGAACGTGATTATATTCATGTTCTCCTAAGGATTCCAGAAAACGGGAGACATGCTCATGTGCATTCCCGGTACGATCGTACATGATATATTGAGGAGAAGAGTACCCCCTTGGGAGAGGGATTCTTTGCATTTCGTATGGGTAAGGGGGTTGGTGATGATGCACGTCCAATTCATCATTCTTGATTCGGTTGTGGAGAAGTTGTTCCAGATATTCTCGCGTGACGAAGTTGGACGGCTGATTTCTTTCCAACGGGATTATAGTGCGAGTTTCCTCATCCGTGGAGGCATTTTCTGCCAAGGTGCTGGCATCAGGGTTGTTGAAGACGTTCCTATGTGGCTCTGGAGGACGCGACTCACGTGGTAGACGCTCTGTCAGGGTCTTGAGAAAGACGAGTACCTCCTTCTGCGTTGAAACCATATCCGTCATTGCTCTAGCGAGCATCTCCTGTCGTTCCATCAAATCAGCGATGGAGACATAAGGACGGCTTCCTATAGTCCCTCCGGTCTCTCGTCCCATCGGTGGGGTAGTTGAAAACTTATTTGTGGTCGGAGGCGCCATGCTAGACGAAGCATTAGGGGCCGCAGCGGCGGCTCTGGCCCTGGTGACTGGTGGCGTGACACCCGAAGAGGTATTTTTGTTGCCGTGATTAGAGGGTTGTGCAGAGAAACTAGAGGATGCAGCGTCTCTAGCCCTGGTGATTGGCGGTGTTACGCTTGAGGGAGTGCACTCAATGTTACTGTGTAGTCAGTAGGCGATGCAACAACATTATTGGGAGAGATGCCAACATTAGGGATGTGTTCTGTGCTGGTATTCTCGGCAGCCGCTTCAGACCCGAGTTCCACTATGTTGGGATTGACGTTCCGGAAACGAAATCAGGAGTCAGATTTGGTATTGTAACCGATAGATCAATCCTCCCGATGTGGTCGCAAATTTTTTATGGGTAAAAATCGTTTATGCCGATTTCGGTAAATTCGGTAGGTGAGTGAGAAACTGGTTTAAACCCTAAACAAATGTGTTGCACATGAGCACTTTCTAGATTCGAGAGATCAATCTGTACAAGTCCGGCCTAAACCAAGAAATGGCCGTTCCAGACTTGCTTCGGTCACAAAGTGGAGGAGAAGGGTTGATTTGGGGAGGGAAGGTGTTGAGACCAGAATAATTCTGGAGAGTAGTGTCTCGACTTGTATCAGAAAGTGAAAGCTTTAGAAGCTTGCAAGAGATGAAAGCTTTTTGGAGAGCTTGCAAAGTTGCCTTTTCTGAGAGTGTTGTATTTTTCTCCTGACCGAGATTTTTTTTCTGGTGGAAATAGGTAAGACCAATTTATGCAAGTCAAGATTGAAACGTACCCTGGCCTCATGAAGGAAGAGATTAAAGGGTGAAATAATTGGAGGAGGTGGTAACCGCATGGTGTTTATGGGTGAAATGTTTTCACCATTATTTCCTCATTTATTTGACCGTTTTATTCCTATTCACGCTTTATTAAAGTGAGCGTAGTGTACGATGCATGCTGTGACCGCCAAACTAAGACCCTGGAAAGCATCCCCCAGTTTGTGTTGATGTCTCGAGTGTTGGTTGCACCTTGAGTGCAAGTGGCGCGTATGGAATGTTCCAATGGCATGTGCGGAATGCCTTTGTTGTGGGTTGGCATGTGCCAATGGAATGCTCGGCCATTAGGGCCACTACTTGGTAAGAAAAGCTACCATCGACGCATGTTGGCATGTGCCAATGGCATGCTCGGCCATTAGGGCCACGACTTGGTAAGAAAATCTACCAGTGATGCACGTTGGCATATGCCAATGGCATGCGTGGCAAATTTGGCCTAGGTTGCATGGTTTTCAAGCCTAGGCGTGGGCTCTATTTTGGCATGGAGCGGCTAGGGCCAAGGTAAGGGTGCTTGGCTTGGCGTGGTGTGAAGAGCGTTGCTAGGGCCAAGGCAAAGTGCGTTTGGCATGGCGCGTCTAGCTTGGGCTAGGTGTGGCTGACATGATTTTCCATTGGCACGGCGGTGCGGCTATCATGGTTGGCATGCTTCGGCGCGTTTGGTGTGACTAGCGTAGCTAGGTCCAAGGTAGAGTGCGTTTGGCATGGCGCGGTTAACTTGGGATAGGTGTGGCTAGCAAAATTTGCCATTGGCACGGAGGTGCGGCTAGCATGGTTGGCATGTTTTGGCGCGTTTGGTGTGACTAGCATAGCTAGGGCCAATGCAAAGTGCATTTGGCATGGCGCGGCTAGCTTGGGCTAGGTGTGGCTGGCATGATTTTCCATTGGCACGGAGGGGAATTAGGTTTTTTCTCGTTGTAACCCTAATTTGAAAAAATACCCCCTATTAATTACTGACTACATGCATTAAATGTTCTAATAAATGTGTCCCCGGTGACATTAGGTTTTTCGGGGTTTTACAATTTTATCCTTTGTCTAAAAACCACCATCAACACCTGGTTTAGAAGAAGAAACCAAAGGTTAAAGGAGAATCGACTCTAGCTTAGCATAACTAGTATCACACAGAATATGTGGGGATTAGGTTTCCCAGTTGATAGAGTTCTCCCTTATATAGTCTTTCAAATTAGGGTTTGCAATCAATGTTAGCGTAGTAACAAAACATTCAATATTCACCGTTAGATAAAAACCTGATTAGATTCAAGCTAATATTTGTCAACCGTTAGATCGAAAATATAGCTTGTTATACACACATGAAATGTACGTTTCTAGGTTTGTGTAACCGTACCCAAACTTGTACATTAGTTGATTCAACAATAGTTAACCAAATGGTTATCCATATGATAACTTTCATATCAACCATATTCTTCTTCACCATAACTAGTTCAAATAACTCAAATGAACTAGTTAGAGAGTTGTTCAATTGCAAGGAAATCCAATGTACTACACAAGACATAATTAAAGAAAAAACGATTTGATTCACTCGAATCGGTCCATGAACTATATATCCACGGTTTGCAATAGAATTCCTTAGTTTATAAAGATAAGTTCACAAACATCGTTTTTAGACATAACCTACTCAAGTTCACGGACTGAAGCTAACGCACTTCTCCAGTTCTCATGATCAACAAAGTTCGCAAACTTCGGTTCAAGGAATAAGAACTTATACATATACGTGTTTCCACAACAATGCTTATATCCTCAAATGGTTATATTGTCTAAACTCTCATTTCAATCATTAAAACATTCTCAGAAGACGTTATATAGTTGTTATTCACAAACCATTTTTTGTCAGAAATTTTTTCAAAGTAATTAAAACTTAACATGACTTTCGTCAGTAGGTAAAGATGAACTTGGTTAAAGCGAAAGCTTTACCAACAAATATTTCGAGAAATAGATAGGCGAGGTAAACTCGGCTCGAAATACCAAATGTGTATAATCTTAGTCTATATAGCAAAACGACTTTTATCACAAGATATGAGATAAATAGACTTTTGAGTGATAGATAAGTTCAAGTCTCCACATACCTTTTAGTCGATGAAGATCCACCAGTTCTTTGAGTAATCTTTCGTCTTGTACGATGATTGCCATGGAGTTCTTGAGGTCAACTACACTTTTTATCCTAGTCCGAGACCTTAGCAATAGTAGACTAGAAATCAAGACTTATAGTTTTGATCACTAACATTGACAAACATGCTTGAGATAGCAACGCATGCGAGTTCGACCGAGAAATTCTTGTAACGATCCTCGAGTTTGTCAACGCTATTAGACTAGTCAAGAGACGTCTTAGCCGCTAATTATTCGATTAGTTTAACACGAACAATAATTAATAAAAATTAATCTAACAACGAACTAGATACGAAACTAGTATCACTAGATATATCTCGAGAAGTTATGCAGAATGGACTACTCGAACTTGTCATTCGGATACAAGACGAAGAATATATCATCATTTTTATTTGAAGGGAAAATTAGTCTTTTCGCAGTTAGTCGGGTGGCTGCCATTGCCCAACTGAAGGTGTCATCCGTTGGTCTTATATGGATCGAATCGAGAAGAGTTATCTTCTTTATTTCTTTTATCTTCTTCTTCTTTTCACTTTTATTTCTTCTTCTTCTTCTTCTTCTTCTTCTTCTTCTTCTTCTTCTTCTGTTTATTTCCATCGTCTCCAGTGATTTTGTGAATCAATTATGAGGTTGACATCAAAAGGAAATTTGGGGGAAACTTTAAGGGTTGGTTACTGATGAAGGGGTTGATGTTATTTGCTCAGGAAAAAGTGTATAGTTTTGTTGTTTGTATGTTTATGTTGCAGGCAGGGAATGTGTGACTGAAATGGTAGTTGTCTGACTTATGAAGTTAGTGCTTGGAAAAGCTGCTATTGCAGGTAAACTGAAGTTGTACTTGTAAATGAATTGCGAAGTTTGATTGAGAAAGTTCTTTGTTAAGAATTCTAGTTGTTGAATTGTATGAACTTGTGCAACCTTGAGTTTAGGCCTTTTAGTCATCCCAGACAGTTGTCTGACTAAGTTTGTGTACCTAAATCAGTCTTGTAGACTGAGTTAACTCATTGAGTTTCCTATTTGACTAAGTTGACTCTTGATTGTTTACCAGCCTTGACCTTGACCTATTGACTAGTTGACCTGACTCAGTGAACCTTGACTGAGTTGGACCGTTGACTTAGTTGACCTGGACTTGAATTTGGACGGAAGTGGACTGTTAGTTGACCATTTGACCGTCAGTGACTGTTAGTTGACCAAGTTGGGTCATACCTTGTACTAATGGGCCGAGTTTAGTGTACTTTGGCTTAGACCTAGTATTTCTATTATGAATGTTTGGATCCCTTATGGTATGGATTAGCCTTTGATTTCTTCTACACTGTTATAGATGTTCATAAGACTTAGTTATTGGACAATAGAACCAACCTAATTTAATCTAGTAAACCTTAGCTATGCTAAAGATGTAGAATGATAAATAAATAGACTTAGAACCATTAGTTAGACGTTATGATTCTTGTATGAGCCTTTTGGATAAATTCTTAGAATGCTTCTTGTGTGATTAACAGTTAGTCTATATTAACAACGATCGATTCAAAGGATGAACCAGTGGATCGTGGATCTCGAGGTAGGCGTGGCCTATCATCAAAAGGTGTGGGAATGCATTTGACTCTTTGTATTCATTATTGTTGCTTTCACAAAAGTTTATGCTTAACAAACTCATGCATTGTCTGTCGGTGCATTTCATGCTTTGTTTAAAATGCATTATGATAATCCTGTTATTTCTGTGAATCTTTCCACGATGTGGAAAGGACTTGCATTGTTTTTATGTCAATATGAATTTTTATGGGAAATGAGAATTTCCACTTGTGGTATATAGGATACGCTCCTTCACATTTATATCTACTTTAATTCAGCTTTTATTGTTTAGAATACTGGTCACCATGGTCTTGGTGGCGTTCATAGCTATTAGGTGTGAATTTCCGGGTAGGGATTTACAACCATATTATACATTGTTTGACGAAGGAGTTTGTCCAAATACATGTATGATTATTTCAGTGACTTAGTCACTGTTTAATGTCTTCGGAAAAACATGTATTGTTTTCCAAATCTTGCATATGATTACTTAGAAGGTTAAATGTTAATTATTCCCACTTCAGTTTCTGTGACAGATCAGAGTTGCGCAGCGAAAGCTTCAAGGGTTGACTTCGCTAGTTGATTAACTTATGTTATATTTATTATGTTGTATATTTTATTTAAAAACCAAATGACTATTATATATGTATCATTTGAGAGAAGATGTTGTATATATATTTCTGAGCGGGGTTAGCTTTGGGTTAAGTTTTGTATCGCAATTCTTAATTGAATGCTTAAGTGCATGTTTTAGATTTTAGTGCCTCTTTTTTTTAGTTAATAAGTTGGATTAGTCAGCTGCTAGCTTAGGGGGCGCTACAAATTTGGTATCAGATCTCATTATTAGATCTTATATGGTAGCCAATAGGAATAGCCAGTGCCAGTTAGTGAACTAGATTAGCTTAGGGGACGCTACAAAAGTTGGTATCAGAATTGTAACGATCCTCGAGCTCGTCAACGCTATTAGACTAGTCAAGAGACGTCTTAGCCGCTAATTATTCGATTAGTTTAACACGAACAATAATTAATAGAAATTAATCTAACAACGAACTAGATACGAAACTAGTATCACTAGATAGATCTCGAGAAGTTATGCAGAATGGACTACTCGAACGTGTCATTCGGATATCCGAAGAAGAATTTATCATCATTTTTATTTGAAGGGCAAATTAGTCCTTTCGCAGTTAGCCGGGTGGCTGCCATTACCCAGCTAAACGTGTCATCCGTTGGTCTTATATGGACCGAATCGAGAAGAGTTATCTTTTTTATTTCTTTTATCTTCTTCTTCTTTTCACTTTTCTTTCTTCTTCTTCTTCCTTTCTTCTGTTTCTTTCCATCGTCTCCGGTGATTTTGTGAATCAATTATGAGGTTGAAATCAAAAGGAAATTTGGGGGAAACTTTAAGGGTTGGTTACTGATGACGGGGTTGATGTTATTTGCTCAGGATAAAGAGTATAGTTTTGTTGTTGTAATTTAAATTAAGGTTTGGGGATTTAGGTTTGGTTTTTGAATGGATTCGACTAGTAAATGAGTTGGTAACAGTTCTGAGCTGCAGGTGTTGATATTGTGAGAGTTATACTGAGTTATAAGTTGTGGTGTTGTTGAAGTTGGAGGAGATATCAGTGGTTGGTGGATGTTTAGAAACTATAGGGGTTGGTGTTGTTTGTATGTTTATGTTGCATGCAGGGAATGTGTGACTGAAATGGTAGTTGTCTGACTTATGAAGTTAGTGCTTGGAAAAGCTGCTATTGCAGGTAAACTAAAGTTGTACTTGTAAATGAATTACGAAGATTGATTGAGAAAGTTCTTTGTTAAGAATTTTAGTTGTTGAATTGTATGAACTTGTGCAACCTTGAGTTTAGGCCTTTTAGTCATCCCAGACAGTTGTCTGACTAAGTTTGTGTACCTGAATCAGTCTTGTAGACTAAGTTAACTCATTGAGTTTCCTATTTGACTAAGTTGACTCTTGACTGTTTACCAGCCTTGACCTTGACCTATTGACCAGTTGACCTGACTTAGTGAACCTTGACTGAGTTGGATCGTTGACTTAGTTGACCTAGACTTGACTTTGGAAGGAAGTGGACTGTTAGTTGACCATTTGACCGTCAGTGACTATTAGTTGACCAAGTTGGGTCAGACCTTGTACTAATGGGCCGAGTTTAGTGTACTTGGGCTTAGACCTAGTATTTCTATTATGAATGTTTGGATCCCTTATGGTATGGATTAGCCTTTGATTTCTTCTACACTGTTATAGATGTTCATAAGACTTAGTTATTGGACTATAGAACCAACCTAATTTAATCTAGTAAACCTTAGCTATGCTAAAGATGTAGAATGATAAATAAATAGACTTAGAACCATTAGTTAGACGTTATGAGTCTTGTATGAGCCTTTTGGATAAATTCTTAGAATGCTTCTTGTGTGATTAAAAATTAGTCTATATTAACAACGATCGATTCAAAGGATGAACCAGTGGATCGTGGATCTCGAGGTAGGCGTGGCCTATCATCAAAAGGTGTGGGAATGCATTTGACTCTTTGTATTCATTATTGTTGCTTTCACAAAAGTTTATGCTTAACAAACTCATGCATTGTCTGTCCGTGCATTTCATGCTTTGTTTAAAATGCATTATGATAATCCTGTTATTTCTGTGAATCTTTCCACGATGTGGAAAGGACTTGCATTGTTTTGTTGTCAATATGAATTGTTATGGGAAATGAGAATTTACACTTGTGGTATATAGGATACGCTCCTTCACATTTATATCTACTTTAATTCAGCTTTTATTGTTTAGAGTATTGGTCACCATGGTCTTGGTGGCGTCCATAGCTATTAGGTGTGAATTTCCGGGTAGGGATTTACAACCATATTATACATTGTTTGACGAAGGAGTTTGTCCATATACATGTATGATTATTTCAGTGACTTAGTCACTGTTTAATGTCTTCGGAAAAACATGTTTTGTTTTCCAAATCTTGCCTATGATTACTTAGAAGGTTAAATGTTAATTATTCCCACTTCAGTTTCTGTGACAGATCAAAGTTGCGCAGCGAAAGCTTCAAGGGTTGACTTCGCTAGTTGATTAACTTATGTTATATTTATTATGTTGTATATTTTATTTAAAAACCAAATGACTATTATCTATGTATCATTTGAGAGAAGATCTTGTATATATATTTCTGAGCGGGGTTAGCTTTGGGTTAAGTTTTGTATCGCAATTCTTAATTGAATGCTTAAGTGCATGTTTTAGATTTTAGTGCCTCTTTTTTTTAGTTAATTTGTTGGATTAGTCAGCTACTAGCTTAGGGGGCGCTACAAAGTTGGTATTAGATCTCATTATTAGATCTTATATGGTAGACAATAGGAATATCCAGTGCCAGTTAGTGAACTAGATTAGCTTAGGGGGCGCTACAAAAGTTGGTATCAGAATTGTAACGATCCTCGAGCTCGTCAACGCTATTAGACTAGTCAAGAGACGTCTTAGCCGCTAATTATTCGATTAGTTTAACACGAACAATAATTAATAGAAATTAATATAACAAAGAACTAGATACGAAACTAGTATCACTAGATAGATCTCGAGAAGTTATGCAGAATGGACTACTCGAACGTGTCATTCGGATATCAGACGAAGAATATATCATCATTTTTATTTGAAGGGAAAATTAGTCTTTTCGCAGTTAGCCGGGTGGCTGCCATTATCCAGCTGAACGTGTCATCCGTTGGTCTTATATGGACCGAATCGAGAAGAGTTATCTTCTTTATTTCTTTTATCTTCTTCTTCTTTTCACTTTTCTTTCTTCTTCTTCTTCCTTTCTTCTGTTTCTTTCCATCGTCTCCGGTGATTTTGTGAATCAATTATGAGGTTGAAATCAAAAGGAAATTTGGGGGAAACTTTAAGGGTTGGTTACTGATGACGGGGTTGATGTTATTTGCTCAGGATAAAGAGTATAGTGTTGTTGTAATTTAAATTAAGGTTTGGGGATTTAGGTTTGGTTTTTGAATGGATTCGACCAGTAAATGAGTTGGTAACAATTCTGAGCTGCAGGTGTTGATATTGTGAGAGTTATACTGAGTTATAAGTTGTGGTGTTGTTGAAGTTGGAGGAGATATCATTGGTTGGTGGATGTTTGGAAACTATAGGGGTTGGTGTTGTTTGTAAGTTTATGTTGCAGGTAGGGAATGTGTGACTGAAATAGTAGTTGTCTGACTTATGAAGTTAGTTCTTGGAAAATCTGCTATTGCAGGTAAACTGAAGTTGTACTTGTAAATGAATTACGAAGTTTGATTGAGAAAGTTATTTGTTAAGAATTCTAGTTGTTGAATTGTATGAACTTGTGCAACCTTGAGTTTAGGCCTTTTAGTCATCCCAGACAGTTGTCTGACTAAGTTTGTGTACCTGAATCAGTCTTGTAGACTGAGTTAACTCATTGAGTTTCCTATTTGACTAAGTTGACTCTTGACCTATTGACCAGTTGACCTGACTTAGTGAACCTTGACTGAGTTGGACCGTTGACTTAGTTGACATGGACTTGACTTTGGACGGACGTGGACTGTTAGTTGACCATTTGACCGTTAGTGACTGTTAGTTGACCAAGTTGGGTCAGACCTTGTACTAATGGGCCGAGTTTAGTGTAATTGGGCTTAGACCTAGTATTTCTATTATGAATGTTTGGATCCCTTATGGTATGGATTAGCCTTTGATTTCTTCTACATTGTTATAGATGTTCATAAGACTTAGTTATTGGACTATAGAACCAACCTAATTTAATCTAATAAACCTTAGCTATGCTAAATATGTAGAATGATAAATAGATAGACTTAGAACCATTAGTTAGACGTTATGAGTCTTGTATGAGTCTTTTGGATAAATTCTTAGAATGCTTCTTGTGTGATTAACAGTTAGTCTATATTAACAATGATCGATTCAAAGGATGAACCAGTGGATCGTGGATCTCGAGGTAGGCGTGGCCTATCATCAAAAGGTGTGGGAATGCATTTGACTCTTTGTATTCATTATTGTTGCTTTCACAAAAGTTTATGCTTAACAAACTCATGCATTGTCTGTCCGTGCATTTCATGCTTTGTTTAAAATGCATTATGATAATCCTGTTATTTCTGTGAATCTTTCCACGATGTGGAAAGGACTTGCATTGTTTTGTTGTCAATATGAATTGTTATGGGAAATGAGAATTTACACTTGTGGTATATAGGATACGCTCCTTCACATTTATATCTACTTTAATTCAGCTTTTATTGTTTAGAGTACTGGTCACCATGGTCTTGGTGGCGTCCATAGCTATTAGGTGTGAATTTCCGGGTAGGGATTTACAACCATATTATACATTGTTTGACGAAGGAGTTTGTCCATATACATGTATGATTATTTCAGTGACTTAGTCACTGTTTAATGTCTTCGGAAAAACATGTTTTGTTTTCCAAATCTTGCCTATGATTACTTAGAAGGTTAAATGTTAATTATTCCCACTTCAGTTTCTGTGACAGATCAAAGTTGCGCAGCGAAAGCTTCAAGGGTTGACTTCGCTAGTTGATTAACTTATGTTATATTTATTATGTTGTATATTTTATTTAAAAACCAAATGACTATTATCTATGTATCATTTGAGAGAAGATCTTGTATATATATTTCTGAGCGGGGTTAGCTTTGGGTTAAGTTTTGTATCGCAATTCTTAATTGAATGCTTAAGTGCATGTTTTAGATTTTAGTGCCTCTTTTTTTTAGTTAATTTGTTGGATTAGTCAGCTACTAGCTTAGGGGGCGCTACAAAGTTGGTATTAGATCTCATTATTAGATCTTATATGGTAGACAATAGGAATAGCCAGTGCCAGTTAGTGAACTAGATTAGCTTAGGGGGCGCTACAAAAGTTGGTATTAGAATTGTAACGATCCTCGAGCTCGTCAACGCTATTAGACTAGTCAAGAGACGTCTTAGCCGCTAATTATTCGATTAGTTTAACACGAACAATAATTAATAGAAATTAATATAACAAAGAACTAGATACGAAACTAGTATCACTAGATAGATCTCGAGAAGTTATGCGAGAATGGACTACTCGAACGTGTCATTCGGATATCGAAGAAGAATATATCATCATTTTTATTTGAAGGGAAAATTAGTCTTTTCGCAGTTAGCCGGGTGGCTGCCATTATCCAGCTGAACGTGTCATCCGTTGGTCTTATATGGACCGAATCGAGAAGAGTTATCTTCTTTATTTCTTTTATCTTCTTCTTCTTTTCACTTTTCTTTCTTCTTCTTCTTCTTCCTTTCTTCTGTTTCTTTCCATCGTCTCCGGTGATTTTGTGAATCAATTATGAGGTTGAAATCAAAAGGAAATTTGGGGGAAACTTTAAGGGTTGGTTACTGATGACGGGGTTGATGTTATTTGCTCAGGATAAAGAGTATAGTGTTGTTGTAATTTAAATTAAGGTTTGGGGATTTAGGTTTGGTTTTTGAATGGATTCGACCAGTAAATGAGTTGGTAACAATTCTGAGCTGCAGGTGTTGATATTGTGAGAGTTGTACTGAGTTATAAGTTGTGGTGTTGTTGAAGTTGGAGGAGATATCATTGGTTGGTGGATGTTTGGAAACTATAGGGGTTGGTGTTGTTTGTAAGTTTATGTTGCAGGCAGGGAATGTGTGACTGAAATAGTAGTTGTCTGACTTATGAAGTTAGTTCTTGGAAAATCTGCTATTGCAGGTAAACTGAAGTTGTACTTGTAAATGAATTACGAAGTTTGATTGAGAAAGTTCTTTGTTAAGAATTCTAGTTGTTGAATTGTATGAACTTGTGCAACCTTGAGTTTAGGCCTTTTAGTCATCCCAGACTGGGTTGTCGATTAAGTTTATGTATTTTGAATCAGTCTTGTAGACTGAGTTAACTCATTGAGTTTCCTATTTGACTAAGTTGACTCTTGACCTATTGACCAGTTGACCTGACTCAGTGAACCTTGACTGAGTTGGACCGTTGACTTAGTTGACCTGGACTTGACTTTGGACGGACGTGGACTGTTAGTTGACCATTTGACCGTTAGTGACTGTTAGTTGACCAAGTTGGGTCAGACCTTGTACTAATGGGCCGAGTTTAGTGTAATTGGGCTTAGACCTAGTATTTCTATTATGAATGTTTGGATCCCTTATGGTATGGATTAGCCTTTGATTTCTTCTACACTGTTATAGATGTTCATAAGACTTAGTTATTGGACTATAGAACCAACCTAATTTAATCTAGTAAACCTTAGCTATGCTAAATATGTAGAATGATAAATAGATAGACTTAGAACCATTAGTTAGACGTTATGAGTCTTGTATGAGTCTTTTGGATAAATTCTTAGAATGCTTCTTGTGTGATTAACAGTTAGTCTATATTAACAATGATCGATTCAAAGGATGAACCAGTGGATCGTGGATCTCGAGGTAGGCGTGGCCTGTCATTAAAAGGTGTGGGAATGCCTTTGACTCTTTGTATTCATTATTGTTGCTTTCACAAAAGTTTATGCTTAACAAACTCATGCATTGTCTGTCCGTTCATTTCATGCTTTGTTTAAAATGCATTATGATAATCCTGTTATTTCTGTGAATCTTTCCACGATGTGGAAAGGACTTGCATTGTTTTGTTATCAATATGAATTGTTATGGTAAATGAGAATTTCCACTTGTGGTATATAGGATACGCTCATTCACATTTATATCTACTTTAATTCAGATTTTATTGTTTAGAGTACTGGTCACCATGGTCTTGGTGGCGTCCATAGCTATTAGGTGTGAATTGACGGGTAGGGATTTACAACCATATTATACATTGTTTGACGAAGGAGTTTGTCCATATACATGTATGATTATTTCAGTGACTTAGTCACTGTTTAATGTCTTCGGAAAAACATGTATTTTTTTCCAAATCTTGCATATGATTACTTAGAAGGTTAAATGTTAATTATTCCCACTTCAGTTTCTGTGACAGATCAGAGTTACGCAGCGAAAGCTTCAAGGGTTGACTTCGCTAGTTGATTAACTTATGTTATATTTATTATGTTGTATATTTTATTTAAAAACCAAATGACTATTATATATGTATCATTTGAGAGAAGATGTTGTATATATATTTCTGAGCGGGGTTAGCTTTGGGTTAAGTTTTGTATCGCAATTCTTAATTGAATGCTTAAGTGCATGTTTTAGATTTTAGTGCCTATTTTTTTTAGTTAATTTGTTGGATTAGTCAGCTGCTAGCTTAGGGGGCGCTACAATTCTCTAACAGTCTCCCCCTTTGTCAATTTTAGTAACAAAACTATCAATAAATATGGAATACAAAAAATATATAAATAAACTTTGTAGCTCCTATTCCACATGTCTAACCTTCAACATTACTCGAAATCTTTGTCACTTCCAAGTACTCCAATGATCCCAAAGGTTGTAAGTTTAGCATCATCGTTGTTGAAAATCCATAGGTATAAAAACGAGAAAACAAAAGTTCTCAATCATTGTTATACAGTGTCATATTATCATTACACATCGCCAAAGTCCAATTGCCTCACAACTTTAACAAAAATACTATGGTGATATGTCACTCCCCCTTAGTCAATACTCCATCTCACATGGAAACCACTCCCCCTTACATAATGATCCGAAAACCATATGTATTTGTAGTGTGAACTACATATCTCCCCCTTTTTTTCAATAAAATTGGCAAAGGTACAAGAACGGGATCCTATTGAAATTTTCGTAAAAGACGTTTCATGAAAAAAAAAGTAAGTATATATCATCTTATTTAGATGCAATCATAAAGCCGAAGCTAAATGCATTCATCAAGGAGTCTATAGAGATACAAGATAACCTCTATAATATTCCACAGCCGCACTCCCCACAAAGATTTGGAAATTAAGCACAAGTTCAATTAAGAATTCTCCCCCATAATATGTCATTCCCGAAAGAACAACATGAGCGACCTTAATTTCAAAAGAAAATAAGGATTTGTTTGGACAACAAATCACATACAAGTATGAATCTGAATCCAAAAATATTCAATTAAATTAATCATAAGAGAACCCATGATTCATTTAACCAAATATGCTCAACCCAAGTAAACTTATGGAGAATTAAAAATACTCAATTAGATTAATCAAGAGAACCCATAATTAATCTAATCGGAAAACACAACTAAACTTATCACAAAAGTAATCAATTTAATTGTTCATACTCTACATAAGAAAATATATGGAGCAATGACTAAGTTAATCATGAACACAATCAACCCAGTCAAAAACGCTCAAACATAAGAAAACTTACGGAGTCATAACTAAATAACCAAACAAGATGATTAATTTAGTTCAATATGCTCGAAATAAAGTACCATACGGAAAAACAACTAAGCTAATCATAAAAATAATCAACTTTGGTTGTTTAGCGCTCAACATAAGACACATTATGGAGCCTCACAGTAATACTCAAAATATGGATCAGGGAAGATCAATTACTGCGAATATACAAGGATTCATTCTATTTTCCATCACCATTTGCATAATGACATATAATAGACATAATCCTTGAAAACAAAAGATTTTAATCTATCTTCCATCAAAAATTGACATAATAGGCTTAACTTTTGTATTTGTCAAAAGTCAATTCATTCTTTTATCAATATATGCATATCAACTCATGAACGACTTTACTCTTGACAAGGTATGGGACAATCAAGTTCACGGATGCAAACACATATATCCCATAAAAATATTGCAATATATGAAACCATAAAGATTAATACTGCAAAAATCATCTTCCAAACAAGTTTAGAATTTAAACCAATAAATCTAAAAATAAGAAGATGAAAACATTGGACATAGCTATGTGTAATCACAATAATGGCTATTCCAAGCTCTAGTTATTCTTCTAAACAAGCTAGAAAAAATAGAAGATTTACTAGGCAATAAATCAGAGTTAATTGAGAACCTAATATCTTTTAATGAATCCATCAAAGAAGGTATCACTGATTTCCTTTATTCTCTTGACTGTAGACACGCCATGTTCATGAGTTAGAACACTAACTTTTCTATCAACAACCCGAGCAAGCTGTCTAGCCTTGACACAGTCCATGATGAGATTCTTTTGATTCTATATCAGAAGATTCTGATTAGAAAGAGTTTTGGCCTGACCATCTAGAAGTTGATTTATTTGCAATTGAAGATTTGCAAACTCGACCTTTGAATCGTTCTGAAAACGAGTTAAATCCTTGACATAATCATCTATCCAGGAGTTGTGATCCTTTCTTTCAAGCATCTTATTTTGAACCAGCTCCTGAATTGACTCACGTCCCTAATTGTCTTCCTCCATATCAAGATGCACAATCTCTTGAGATCTTGCAGAGTTCTCCATATAATTTTAGGGAAGGAAAAAAACAATATATAATAAGTATATATGTGTTTGTAAACAAGAATAAGAATCTCTAGTTTTGAAACCCTAATAGTTCACGAGAGGAGGACGCGGACGTTTGTGAACCATCAACACAAAAACTTAAACATAAATAATATACAACATACTTGAGTATTTCCCAATTAATTTCCTTGCACCTCTCAAGTTAGAAGCAAGGAAACAAATACATGGGGTGAGGTAGTAGAGTGGAAATTAATTCCACTATGATCATCGAGAAAGGAGTTGTATATATCATCTGATTGTTTGATCTTTCTTTTCTTTGCCTTTTTTCGGTTGACTTTCATCCCTGAAGGGTAAGACATGGCGTATTTAACATGTCCGTCAGATGGCTTTCTATGAGGACTAAATCTAGGACCTCTTCAATTGGTTCAATAGGATCGAAATAGATAGGGATCCATTTTCTAGATTTCGATTTACCAGAAACATTCTTATAAGTACAGGTAATGCTTTCATTAGCAACACAAGAATTTATGCCAGAATGCACTTGAGCCCTGTGATGATTTCTAGAATAGAGATCATTTTTATAAGGTTGATGATTTTCTGTGGGCATGTGATTCACTGCAGTAGTCGACTGACTATTTGTTCCATTGACAGTGAAGAGAAGAAAATTATGAAGTTTAGAAATTTGTTTCCTTCTAGCAAAACAATGGATATCCTAGTGATTCCTTTTCCCATAGAAGGTACAGGTTCGTGGAGGAGAAGCAATAATTGGAACCTGTTTTAACTTCATAGACATATGAGAAGATTGCAAGTTATGTAAACCTTTCTTGACATAACCTTCTACTGGAGGACACTTCTTCATGTGCTGTAATTCATGAGAATTAGTTTGTACAGAAGAATTTCTCCTTAAGACAGAGTTTTCCTTTTCCAAGGATTTGCACTATTCATGGGCTAGAGTTAGAGATGCACCTAGTTTCTCTTTTTCGACACGAAGTCTGTTAAGATCTGATGAATGCGTCTCGATCAACCGTTTTTCTCTAATTGAGTCTTCCTTAACAATATCTTCAAGAACACTAATCTTTTCACGATGTAGAGTAGTTTCTTATAGAAGTTTTTTAATGTTCTTAGAGAAGGACTCAATGATGCTATAGAGATCAAGTTCTCGATCAAGAGACTTTTAAAATTCATCAACAAGCTGATCATGATCCGGAAAATCAATAATATCAACGAATTTTTTTGAAATTCTAGTGAGCTCCTTTTCAGCCTTTGCCAGAGCATCACATGCCTCATGAGAGGAGGAAGAGATGTCAACATCTGTTTGAACAATCTTTCTACCTCGGGATTTAGAAGAATCAACTAAGGAGTAATCCTTTGAGGTGTTTCCAAGACACTTGGCTTAATCGAAATCTTTAGGAGACATCTAGGTATGCGTAAAAGGGATCTTGTCCTCAGACTCAGATTTCCACAAACACAGACTTGTTTGCAAATGCACAGTGAATAAATATGTATGATATTGATTCATTTTTTTGATGACATAGGCAGCAGTTGATGTGTGTAATTGACGTACGTTTTTGAATCAAACGATCAATCGTTGGTAATTCATTCATAGCTGCTGCCCAAACTAGGAATGATACTTTTGGTGGGATGGTTGAATTCCAAACATACTTCGATGGAATCTTTCTTTGTATGGCAGTATCTTGTCCTTGTTGTTGTTGTTGGCCATCGATCATTTTGTAACATTAAGAAATTGATGTCCATTAGTCCCTGCAATCCATGAACGTGTATCCTCTTCTCTCCCTAAATTTCCGGGGTCCCCAATTGTTCAATGAAGGCAGCAACCTCACTTATATTTTCTTCTCTAAAACTCGACTTGAAACCCAAATCCCATGCCGGCATTTGTGACCCATTGTTGTTCACCATTTTTTGTATCACTCTTCCTTTCGTGCTATACTTTCTCCGGATTTTAGGAAAAAGTTCCTTCAAAGGTTGCGCTGTTTTCCAACCCCAAAAACGAACATTCTTACCCTTTCCCTTTTTTAAGACTTTCGATTGCTTGAGAATGTTTTTCCATAACCCGCATCCTTGAGTCTGATATGTTGGTGGTGCATTCCATGCCTATTCATCAGCTCCAAACTTTTCGTAAATGATTCTACGCCATAGACTATTTTTTTCTTTTCCATATCTCCAAAGCCACTTACTTAGGAGAGCTTGGTTCACCAATCTTACACGC
Source organism: Papaver bracteatum (assembly GCA_023529315.1). NCBI lineage: Eukaryota > Viridiplantae > Streptophyta > Magnoliopsida > Ranunculales > Papaveraceae > Papaver > Papaver bracteatum. Next base: position 38,619 of record JAJJWX010004610.1, read on the forward strand.
TTTACCCCTAAACCCCCGTCTTTCTTCGATTTGCACACCTTTCTCCATAAGACCAAGTTCCCATTCTTTCCATTTTCCGAGTCTCCCAAAGAAATCCAAGCATGATTTTTTCCATAGCTTTGGCCACTGATGGTGGGATTGCGAACAAAGAGAGATAGTGTTGAGATTATTAGTCCCACATTGTATGGGAAATTAAGATCCTGCGGTTTATAATCTCTTAGGGCCTATCAACTCATTTCCAATTGGTTTTGAGTTGGATGCCCGTATTCTAACATGGTATCAGAGCAGGCTATTTGCGACGAGTCATTTGACCGCGCCTTTACTCCGCGTCACCCGATTTATTTGTTCACGTGTTAGACCCAACGAAGCTACACGTGAGGGGCGTGTTGAGATTATTAGTCCCACATTGTATGGCCAATTAAGATCCTGCGGTTTATAATCTCTTAGGGCCTCTCCACTTATTTCCAATTGGTTTTGAGTTGGATGCCCGTATTCTAACATGGTATCAGAGCCAATTGACGGGCATCCAAATTAAAGTCTCCACTCTGATACCAAATTAAAGTCTGCGGGCATCCAACTCAAAACCAATTGACTATTAAGGGGACTTTAAGGGTGTGGGACTATTATCCTCAACACGCCCCCTCACTGTAGCCTCTTTGGGTCTAACACATGGACCTACGTTGTGTGGTGACCGTTGGGCCTACTCACACACATGCCTAGCTCTGATACCAAATTAAAGTCTGCGGGCATCCAAGTCAAAACCAATTGGCTATTAAGGGGACATTAACGGTGTGGGACTATTAATCTCAACAGATAGTATATGGGCATCGATCTTCAGACATCCGTAAGAAGGGTCAAGCTCCCTCCCTTCGACAGATATTGACGTTTCCATGGTGCTAGCCTCTTCTTTACAACTACGATAGGCTTTAAGAGTCAAAACACGCAAACTCCTAACTCTTCTAATTCTAATTCGAGGAATAATGATAAGTTAGATAAGCTAACTGCTTATTAGTGATGCACTACCTCCATAGCAAACTATAATCTCTATATAACCCCCCTCTCCCAATCTCCATTTACATCCTCTATTATCTCTCAGCAAATTAATAACACTCCACTCTTATCATTCTTTTCGCCATTAACACAAATATGCCGAGAAATAATTATCACATCAAGACAGCGGAAGAATTAGCAGCGCTAAGAGCTTTATTTGCTGGTGTTTTTCTCTATCTATCTATCTATCCCTCTCTTTGTCTCTCTCGATCTATCTAATTTTTTGTTTTTGTCTTTGATATGTTCAGTTAGCGATAACCCAGAATTGGAACAAAAACAACTGCTGTGTGCTCAGCTAAATCATACTTTGACATTAAAACAAGTCACGCAGTGGTTCGTTGATGAACGTAAAAGAGTCGAGCTAGCTCTTAGAAACGGTAACAGAGTCGGGGTAGCCCCTGAAAACGGTATGAATATTAATCAAGAAAAATGGTTTTCGTTTGTTCTCCATAAAAATTCACTCAAGTTCTTCGTATTTTTATAGATCCAATGGTGGCTGCCGAACAAGCAGAACTGGTGGAGTTAAATCTCATAGCGCTATTGGATCAGCCATCTCGGCCTTGGCAACAACCAGTTCCAGGGCCTTCCCGAAATATTGACCATGGTACATTTTATTTATTTTTTTGAAGCAACCATGGTACATTTTATTTATTTTTTTGAAGCAACCATGGTACATTTGCTCAGTGAAAAAAAGTCTTTATGTTCTAAATTCTAGCTTAGAAACCTAAAAAATTTGCATTGACTGCAACTCCTAATTTATTTAGAGAAATATTTTAAAACTTCCGACTAATTACCAAAAAAAATATTCTTTGTTTACAGCCATATCACTCCGTCCAATAACGGTCCATGCACAAGCCTATGCAGAGAGTGATGATTGCGATTTGACTATCCGGCTTGGTCAGAGCGGAAAGACGGATGTGAAGGGAAAAGGAAGAGCAGATGACTAGGGTCTGTATGAGTTTTTTATTTGTAGGATTCTGCTTAGTTGTAGCATTCTGTTGGATAAATAAAACAAAAGATTAACGTATGGGTTTTAATATCAAAAGATTAACGTTGTCACCTGTCAGCATCTGAATCTCCATCGTTTTCATTGTCTTGGGATAGCTTGATTTTGTTTTCGCGGTTGCTAATTTGTACGATGTAGACTGTCATAGTAGACACTTGACATTAAACGATCAAGCTGCACTAACCATTGCTTATGCATGTTAGTTAGTTACTTACAGCAGCAATGTACATGTCCTTGAGTAGGAAACCGTAAGAAAACCACACACCGGCGCTCACTATGAAGAAAAGTGATAGGTAGACCGGCATAAATTCTATACTCTTTGTTTTTATAACTTTTTTCTGTAAGAATAAATGAGGATAGATGTCAGCTCGCGTTAGTTAAAAAATTAAAACCCATTATCCAGGAACATTTAAGTTAATCAGTTATCCGTACCCTAGCTTTCCTCGATGAAACATCCAACCGAGTTAATGGTGATAAGAAAAGTTGTATTAGTTTTGATGAATGCATAATATATCCACAACATTGAACTGAATAGTGTAACCACATATGGTACAGATTGGAACCCTTCTGCTGTTTTTTTCTTGTAAATGTTAGTCTGCAATACGGAGATATATTTTATGGTTAATTAATCGTTATTAAACTGGTCTTGAAACCTTAATCAAATAGCAATTTCCTAATAGTCATCAAGCAAGAACTTACACCGGAGCAAGATACGTCATTAGTGAGATGAAGTTACCTAAAACATCAATGAAAAATTCTGTTAGCATAAATGATTACTGATAACGGCCAACTCGAGTAGTTACATCTTTTTTACATCTGTTTTTGTAAATAACATATTTTTAAGGTAATTAGGGGGTGGGGCGCTAGTGATGGCAGTACGGACATAGTAGTACGTGTTCAAGTGATGAAGGCTACGTATTACAAACCCATTTTGTAGTATGTATACTTGCTTATAGTTAAGCATATATACCAACCTAATTAACACATTCATAGCTAGGACAGATTACAGCAGCTTTGAACAAGATTTTGTGAGGTTCATAACAACTATGATATCCTATTTTGATTTTGGTGAACCCTTTGCCAACCTACTAAGATAATCAAGTACAGGGAATATGCCAATATGCATGGGATAATTGAGAGATATCACAAAAACACACAGCTAGCATAATTTTAATTATACATTGATGAGTTGGTAATAGACGTCCATGGATTAATGGACCTTTTGTCGAGAAAATTTCCAAAGATGTCTAGTTTTTCCAAAAAATGTTGTAAATTACCAAAAATATTTGAATAGCACGGAATGTGTACCAATCCACACCTATTACATTGACATTAGGGGATAATAAAAGGAAATTAAACTATAGAGACAAGAATGTAAACCCTAGTAGATCCTTAATTAATTATACATAAAGATAGCAGATGGGAAGGACTACTGTGGAAATCAACCCCTATTTTGTCATGATAAACCAGACATGCATACCACATATAGGCAGTTGAATCACACTTCGACAACGTTTTGGTGCTGGTAGATACTGCTCCGCGAATGTTCTTTTCTTTAGCTAGTTGTTCTTGAACATCTTCAATATTGCTGATAGTAATAATCTGTACGTCGGGAAGAATCTCCTTCAGCTTAGCAACATTGAGGAGAGTAGCAGTATTGATAGTACTGATCTCGACTACGTTGTTAATCTCATCTTCGACGATTTTTGGCTACTTCCTTCCCCTGTATATTGCGTAGAGTATCATCTGACTTATTCCAAAAATGAACCCCAGAATGTTCGGTAGCTGAACAGAATCACAACACAACACACTAGTTAGATTTTCATTAACCAGATAGCACTTGCGCTGAAACTGCTGTTAAATCACCGATTTACTTACAGCAATGTACATGTCCTTGAGTAGGAATCCGTATGAAAACCACACAACGGCGCTCACTGTGAGGAAAAGCAATAGGTAAAACGGCATGAATTCTACACTCTTTGTCTTGGTAACTTTTTTCTGTAAGAATAAATGACGGTAGATGTCGCTGATACGGTTTTTTCCCTTTGTCAGTAAGAGAGTGAGAAGAAGAATCAGACAGAACACACCCAAATTCAAGAACAACAGAAGCTTAGCTGTCTGGACCTGCAAACAATGCCATCATCACTTTATAAGTACTCTCTCCGGACGTGCTTTACTACTTTAAGTTGTAAAATAATTATCCAGGAACATTAAAGTTAATCAGTTATCCGTACATTAAATAATAGCCTTCCTTGCTGCATATGCCATGTACATGGCGATGATGTAGATAGTCTCGATGATGACGCATCCAACCGAGTTAATGGTGATGAGAAAAGTTGCATTAGTTTTGATGAATGCATAATATATCCACAACATTGAACTGAATAGTGCAACCACATATGGTACATATTGGTACCCTTCTGCTGTTTTTTTTCTTGTAAATTCTGTAAAATGTTTGTCTGCAATACGGAGAAATATTTTATGGTTAATTAATCGTTATTAAACTGGTCTTGAAATCTTAATCTAAAAGTAACTTCCTAATAATCATGAAGCAAGAACTTACACTGGAGCAAGGTACGTCATTAGCGAGATGATGAAGGCGACGTATCACGAAGACACGAACCCGTTTTGTTGTAGGTATACTTGCTTATAGTTAAAGCATATATACCAACCTAATTAACACATTAGATGTTAATTTCAAAAAAAGAATAGTAGATACATGTAGAACCTAGAATATTACTGAGATAAAGTACACTTGCAGGAAAACCAAGAAAGAATTCTAATTAATAAAGAGTTTCTCACAAAAAAGAACACAGATCCTAACACCCTTTAAATACTAGTAAAACTGACAGTGGTTACCTAACAAAGAACTACCAAACTTGGAACATAGAATTCCCTAATAAAAGCAAACTTCTAAAGCTAAACCAAACACCCAAATATAGTTCACATCCTTATTATAACTCCAGTTCTAGAACAGTCTAGCACAGTCTCGGTTAGACTTGTTTTCTAACAATGCATCACAAGTAAGGTGCATTTTGGAAAAAAATATCTCATTTTCATGTGCACAAAAAAATCTAAGATGCACAAAAGAAAAAAGAATCAAAGATGGTTAAAGCTTACAATCTATGCACCATGCCATCAAAGTCTTGCTTACCTGATTTATGCAACATGTTAGAAACCAAAACAAAATTTATGCCAAAAGTTTAAAGCTAAGCCATTTAACCCCATTGAGAAAATTAATGGTCCCTAGAATTGAACTTATAGGTTGTACGGAAAATATAGAAACTATGCATGAAGTTGATATGTTTAGGTGACATGTCTTGCACCTCACCTGTACAAAAACTTTGAAAAGAAATTTGATGCTAGGAAGAAAGATGAGTGATGAACTTTCCAATCTGGGATAACACTTTCTTTACCAATTAAAACGCAGAAACCTAGCTTAACTTTTTTTTTGAGAAAGAACCTAGCTTAACTTGAATTAGCTCTCTTTGACAAAATAAGAATGAAAATGATGAAAAGCTTAGTTTCATTTTTTGATGAGATGGCTTGTGCAAAACCTAGCAGCAGCTAGCTAGTCGGAAGTTTCATGACTTTCAGGAAAAAAGAAAAAAAAAAGCATGTGTAAATCAAAGACATTCTTCCATCCGTTCTCTTTATGAATTTTGTGGTATCAAAAAATCGAAACCGAATCAAGCTAGCAATAGAAAATCACCAAATAGTAACCGAACAGAATTACTAATGAACATAAAACCAGCTATACTGTTGTTGGTTATGAAGTCGCATGTAGAAATGATTAGAATAAATAGAGCTTCAAAAAGAGCAAGTTACATGAATGGAGTGTACATTTTAGTGGGTGCACTGTGCACACATATCCCTTCACTATCATGCATGCATGGATGTGGAATCATCTGTGGAGTGGACCCCACTTTATTTTTATTTTTATTTTTGGAACAAAAGACACTTTAATATATCAAGGATTAATTGGGGCCAGAAGTATTAATTAGGGGCTTGGAAAAATTTATACCCACACCCAAAATTTTAGGGGGCTTCCAAAATGAAGTTGAAAGTACTGTTTTACTTTCCCCCTAAAATCCTATTAAGACTAAACCTAGGCCCCCTTTTTCTTCTCCTCTCCCCCTCCCTCTATCAGTTCCTACGTTAACGACCATTTATTAAAAAAAAGAAAATAGGGTTTGAATCGTAGAAATTGATTTCTCAGAATGGGAGTCGTTAATCATCCCGTTTGAATGTCTAACGATTTTTCATCTTTGCTTAACGATTTTTCATCTTTGGTTAACGATATTTAATCTGCATGTTGGACTTTGGAGAAATCGTCAACCATTAGTTGAGTTGTTAAAACTAGGGTCGTTAATGTTTTATTAGGGTCGTCATTAAGTTTGCGACACCACTCTGTTCAAATAAATGAATGAGTCGTCCACATAATAGGGGAAATATGCTTGAATCGTTAAAATCATTGTTTGGGGTCGTTAATGTTTTATTAGGGTCATTAACATTTCTTCATTTGAACACATGGTCGTTAAAATTATTGTTTGGGGTCGTTAATGTTTTATTAGGGTCGTTAAAACATTACCAGATGATGGTTGTGAAGATGTGGATGGGGTTGCAAAACAGTTCAGCTTATATAGCTAATGTCGAAACAAAGATTGGGCACATACGACAAAATCTAGCCAGTAGCAAGCCGTCGGATGTTCTAGAACTTGTCGATGGGGTAAGCTTTTAAATTTTCTATTTTTGATTGATTGCAACATAACTTGCAACATTTGAACATAGGGTCGTTAATATTTCTTCATGGTAAATTTAATAGGGTCGTTAATGTTTTATAAATTTAATGACGATTTTTCATAAGTCAACGTTAGAGTCGTTAATGTTTTATAAACTTAATGACGATTTTTCATATTTCGAATTAGAGTCGTTTACTGATGTGCCAATTAACTAACGACTATTAAGGGTCGTCAGTTTCTTATATTCCCGACCAAACGACTCTCACACTGAGTAGTTCCATAGTGACCATCAATCGACCACTTGGAGCACCATTCATGCGATTTGAAGAGCATAGGAAGTTTACCTGATTGTTTTGAGCTTGGAGTTCCTCATTTTTAGGGTTGGTTCCTTCATTTTGATCAATGGGATCTTCATTTGCACCAATATTCATGGCTTCCTCTATTAACATCTCTTCATCAAACATCCAATCCATAGGATTAGATGAGACAATCTCACCATCAACGCAATCATGTATGTTGGTTGAATCTTCACTTAACTCATTTCCCCCTCTACAATCACTCATTTTAAATAACCTAAAATTTCCAAAAAAATCACTCTTTTCCTCTATATTCAACCAATTTTTTTTCTTCAATAAACTCAAATTTTACCCAAAATCTGATTTAATCTAACTTAAAAAATTAACAACTAATCTAACTTAATCTACTCAATTAACATTAATTATCTTAGGGATAGTTTAAGCATTTTGAAAAATTAGGATAAGAGGTAATACCAAAGTGCTATTGGGAGACCAACTATTTAGGCCGCCAATTAATACTTCTGGCCCCCGGTTAATCCTTGTAATATATTTGTTTATCAACAGATGTGATTTCTTCCTTAGAGTCAATTTTATTATTTTCTCTCCAAACTCTTTTTCCGTTATACTCTCTCATTGAGTCATGACGTGAGTCGCTCTCCCTCCCCTTTAACCGATTTTTGTAGCCGTTTCTCTCTCGCCATAACACACACTCCAAAATACACGTACACTCACTTAGAGGTGGCAACGGCCATTCTAGGCGGTTTCGACTGGTGGCGAATCAATTTCTGCAGGCTCGAAACCGCGCTTGATGGCATTTGCCCCTGACTATGCGCTGTAGATTTTTTTTACCCCTCCATAATACGTCATTGTCATTCCGTACACATATACCAGTAGGCAAGCTGACTTTAGTCAAATTCATTGTGAAGCAAAGTACATAGTGCGGATTAGGACTTCTCAGACATGACAAACCCTGAAGGTGATCATTGACTTTTTGCCACCTCTATTCTCATTCCCCAACACACATTCTCTCTAGTAACTACTATTTGGTGAAGGATGATGTTTGTTTGGTAGTGTTTATTAGGTGGATATATTGAGCAAGTAATCTAGCTAAAATGGCATTGCACGGATAGATTAAGCAATCATTTGTCCAGAATTTTCTCCTCTAGCTTTTGGCAGTTATTAAAGTGGTGAAAGTAAGACAAAACTCAAATATAATAAACAAATCATATTGTTGTTATTGAGTTTTGTTTTTATTGTTTAGGTGTATGTTGTGTTGGATCTTAGAATGCTAGGTGGTGGAAAGTGGTAATGAAGTCCAGCATATTAAGCTTGATTAATTGCCATTATCGCATCAAAAAAGAAGCAACATATCTTATCTAATTTTCTCTTTTTATTTTTGATTTGTCTTAACATATGTGTATCTTTATCTCAATAATTATATTTATGAAATGCGTCCAAATATCAATTTGGAAGTTCCATTATATGCAGTTCTTTCCTTAACTAGTTGTGAATTGGTGCTCATTGTCATTGCTGATGTGTTTTAACTTGACTAAATGTCTAACATATAGGTTTTTGTGTCTTAATTTTATTAGGTTTAGAGAAATCTGACCACTTATCTTATACTACTATGATTACATGGTTCCCAACCAAACGGATAATGTGGTTGAACATAAGTAATAACCATATGAAACTTTGTATATGCTAATTTTCCTCGTTTTTTTTTTTTTTTTTTTGTCTTTTTCTTTGCCGGATCCACGAATAAAATGTTATCAAATCCATGCAAACCAAGCCAATTCTCACACCACAAAATTGGTTAAAAAGACCAAAATCAAAATTTCCTAAGTGAAAATGACAGTTAGATTTAGATACTGTTTGAACAAAAATTTAAAAATAGGCAGGATGTAACCAGTTTCATCCTGCCCATTTTCAAATATTTTTTTTTATTTTTATTTTACACAGGATGCATCCAGTTTCATCCTTGCTATATTTTAAGTTTAAGCCATGATGAATCCAGTTTCATCCTTCCTATTTTTTTTTTGTCCATTTTACCCATACAATTTTTTACTCGTCCATTTGAACTGTGTTTAAAAAAAAATTGGACAAATTACCCATTTTCCGTTCTCACACTAATACACACCCCCACCCCCACCACACACACCACCACCACCACCACCACCACCACCACCACAACACCCGTAAGGCTTGTGCGTGGTTATTGCGACAGTTCTACTCTACGTACATATATGGAAATCGGCCTAGTTATTGTACCTTGTGGTCTAGCAAGTTGCATAATCCAACACAGGCGAGAGTCAGACCTAATATCCTAAAAACGGCTTGTTTTGGTGGGAACTTTTGTTAGGGTGAGGGAGCAAGTAAAGAGTACAATCAAGCAAGAATCTATGACATTAGATTACTTCAAGATGGAAAAGCATCATTTTTTAAGGTTTTCTAGTGGAAGCATTTCAACGTCAGTATCTAGGTAGCTAGCACGTTTTGTTTGGTACTAACTATAAATTTGTAACCGATCAAAAAAAAAAAAACTATAAATTTGTAAAAATAATGCCCAAACACTGAACCAGTCAAGGTATTTGTTCATTTTAAGCGTTTTTTTTTTTTTCAAATTCAGCTATTCAAGGATCTAATGAAACCTGATTAGGATATTGTGATTGCCAGCCTATAGTTCCAGTTGTTGGGCACCCTTTTGGAAGGGAGGTTGGAGATATAAAGGACCTGAATAATTGTTTTTGACCGGTAGGAATATGTGACCAGTTTAAGTCTCCACTACTCGGGGTTGGAAGTTGCTCAATTTATCATGTTGTGATCACATCTCTATTCTCTCACATATTTTTCAGTATTGCTCAGCTAGTTTGTCGTAAGCAATAAATAGGATCACTAAGTGGCTGTGGTCAGAGTGCAAATGAGTATCTTGATCGAGATGGTTTGCGACTAAGCTATAGGAGCAGCAGTTATGGTAACGTGACTGCTGCTCATATAGCTTAGTCCCAAACCATACCCAGCATTAACTGCAGTCGGGAGCATTCTGGTGGATCTTAAAATGAAAACTAAGTACTTGCTAGCTTTTTTTTTTGCTAAGAACTACTTGCTAGCTAGTTTTTTAGTTTTCGGCATATATATATATATATATATATATATATATTGTTTTTTTCAGTAAAAAGAAAAAGTAAAGTTTACGGAAGCAAAATAAATGCCAAAATGAGAAGGAAGAAAATTATAACCAACTCAACATACGTACATGACGCACCATACAACTTAAGAGCTAGCCATGAAAGAAATTCATGAAAGCTTCCCTGAATATAAAGGCCCAAAATCTCATTTGCTTTACTTTAAGCTACTTAGCTAACTGGAAGAAAAGGAATACGGGAGTCTTTATTGCTCGTCAATCACAGGGTTGATGAATTATTATTTTTTTGGAAAGGAGAGGGGGTTAAGGAGACCCCAACCAACAAGAAGGGAAAAACAACAAGGAAAACAAAAAAGGAAAGAGAAAAGAGAAAAAAAACTCAAAACATCTCCACAAGGTAGCAACGACTGGAAAAAAAAACCAGTTGATGAATTATTATTTTTGGAAAGGAGAGGGGACAAGGAGACCCCAACCAACAAGAAGGAAAAACAACAAGGAAAACAAAGGAAAGAAAGAGAAAAAAACTCCAAAACATCTCCACCTGAAAAAAACCTCAGCCGTTTCTACTATAGACTTTCTCCTCTGCATTTTCTTTAATGATCTTCTTCAAATCCTCAGCGAAGGAGCTAGGGATAATCTCCACAAACTCTCCACTAGGACGATAGCTCGCAATATGATCTGCGGCTCTATTTGCTTCACGCAGAGTGTGCTCAGCATTGCAAGACTGTAGCTGACTACGTAATCTTCTTATAGACTCCCAAACATGATGACAAGTCCAAGGAGGCTTAGGGTTACTCTCGGAAAGATAAGAAACAACAGTTTTGGAGTCTGAACGTAAGGAGACTTTCCTGTGACCATTTATAACAGCAAGTTTTAGGCCTGATTCAACTCCTTGAAGTTCATGCAAGGTAATAGTACCTGGGTTTGCGCTGCCAGTCACAGCACTCGAAGGAGTTCCCGTCTCATCTCTGATAATGGCTCCAAACCCAGCCCCGTTATCATTCAAAGCTCCATCCGTATTAACTGCCACCTCGCCAAGCCCTGGTTTTCTCCAAGCTGTAGAAATCTTCTTAGGAAGAATAAACCTAGGGCATAACCCCCATTGCACAGCAAGGCTCCTATGATCGTTTTTATCAGGCATAACAGTGTCAATAGAGCACAGCTTAGTCCTAACATCAGCACATATGAGATGAATCAGCGAGATGTAGGTTCAAGATGAATTATGGTGCTTGTTAAACAAGATGTAGTTCGTAGGTCTTGTGCTTAGTGCGACTTTTATTTTGCTTAATTGGGAGGACGTCATTCATGTGTAATTGTAATGAACTCTCCCCTATTTGTAAGGCTCTTTTAATTTCTTCTAATACTATAATTTTTTCTCCTTCGAAAAAACTAGTCTCGCCAATTTTAATGCGGTTTGAATCTTGACCCCTCTGTTTATGTTAATCATCCCAGCAAGTTGTGTACTGCAAAAATATAGGAGATGTACATTACCATCGACATCAACAACTAGTAACTAGATAATTGTCACACACATTGTGCAATCAACCATTCAAAACAATACTAATGGCAAACTCACTTCTTGTCTAGGGGTATACGCGTTTAGGTGAACCCTGTTAAAATCAAAACCCAAAACCCAAAACCTCTAAGCGGCGCTCTCATAAATTGATTTATGACGAGTTCTAACACAGACTAAATCCAACAATTAGATTCATAATCTTTATGTTTGGGTTGGGGAAATTAAGCTTAGATTCATTTGTATTGGCCATTTAAAGAAATGAGCTTCTTTCTTTACGAGGGATACAAAACTAGGCCCGTCTTTTTTGCATTTTCCAAATGAATGGTGTTTTGGGGCATACAAGAAACATTTTGGGCATACAAATTTATTTTTCCACCCATGGTGGCTTTATAAGGGGTAGTGTAATTACTTATATATCCTCAAACAATTTAAATTACTAATATGTCCTTACCCTTAATGGTTAGGTTCGGCAATACGATAATCATAATATGTCTTAGAACATTTTTAGATGCTCCAAAGAAAAATTAATGGTTAGGTTCGGCTTGTACGATAATCATAATATGTGCCGAACCTAGTGCATTTATAAGGTTCAGCTCACAATTGAGTTGTGTTTTGAGCCGAACTATTCTTCACAAAATCTTCCTGTAAGTGTATATGAACAGTTCGGCTTGAAATTTTATGCAATTTCAAGCCGAACCTAGTCACAGAAAGAGATGCATAGGGGTTCGGTGTATTCGATAATCATAATATGTGCCGAACCAATACAAAATTATTAACCCAGGAATGTACATGATCAGGTTCGGCTTATATTCTACTTATTCAAATAGCCGAACAATGTGTTTCCAACAGGTTCGGCGCATACGAATTTCTAAATATAAGCCGAACCCTAAACATTTTTTCTTCCAGACAGTTCAGTGTAGGGTTTGGCTTATTAGGACAATACAAAACAAGCCGAACTCTGGTCTACAAGGTAGGTTCGGCTCTTAATCAACATTTCCATCTAGCCTAACTGTTCATCCAAACTAATCACTAATCAGATTTATTTTAACTAATCATTACTATTAACACTAATCCTAAAAGGGCAGATTTGCCATTACCAAAAATATTTGGTTAAGGGGCTTCTAATATTGCTATTTACACTCCTATTTTGTCTTACTTGGTATGCCCAATAAGTTTCTTGTATGCCCAAAAACAGCTTTCTTCCAAATATAGGCATGGTCTCTTTGTTTTTTGAAAAAACAATTTCCATCCAGTTAAGTGCTTGGTGGTAGTTATCTCACCTATTAAAAAGTGACAATTACCCTTGAACACGTCTCATTGGTAGGGAACAAGGTTGTTAACTCATGAATCGCTTCGCGAATCGCTATTTATTTTGAAAGAATCGAATCGGATGTTGAATCGTGAATCGAAGATTCCTGGTAAATCTCTAAATACATATGTTAGAGCACTGCTTGGCCGAACTCGAAAGCATTGCTATCTCAAGCTTGTTTTTCAATGTTAGTGATCAAAACTATAAGTCTTGATTTCTAGTCTACTTATAGTGATGTCTCGGACTAGGATAGATTGTGTAGTTGAGAATTAGACTTCACGGCATTCATCAATTGAAGACGAAGAACTACTAAGGAGAGCTTGTGGAACTTCATCAACAAAAGGTATGTGGAGACTAAAACTCATCTATCACTTGGAAAGTTTATTTCTACTCTATCTCCTATATTGAGACAAAAGTCATATTACTATATAGTATTCGATTATACACACTTGAGATTTCGATCTAAGTTTAACTCGCTTACATATTTTACAGTTGTTTTCTATCGTGATTGAGTACTATCTTTTTTAAGATTTGATCGAGATTTAATCCCCGATAGGCAAGATAAAAAGTAGTCACAAATATTTTCGTCTCATCGTTTGTGATTCCACAATATCTTGTTTCGCTACCATACGATTAAGATTATTGTGAGGTGATTGATATTTCTAGGCTGTTCTTCAGGTATATAATTCTGATATATCAATTGGTTCTTGTTCACTTTGATTTATCAAAAGACAGAACAAAACTCATAGGTATATCTGTGGGAGACAGATCTATCTATTCAATAGACTTTTCTGTATGAGACAAATTGGTTTATCAAGTATTCGACTTTAGGTTGTAACAACTCTTAGTTGTGGGTGAGATCAGCTAAGGGAATCAAGTGCGCAGAATCTTGCGTGGTTCTAGAGGCGTAAGGAACGCGACTGTACCTTGATCAGTGTGAGATTTGTTAGGGCTCAACTACGTTCCAGTCCGAAGTTAACTTGGAGTAGGCTAGTGTTTGTAGCGTCTTAATACAGTATGGTGTTCAAATCTGGACTAGGTCCCGTGCTCTTTCTGCATTTGCGGTTTCTTCGTTAAATTTTTTTCTAGTGTCTGTGTTATTTGTTTTCCGCATTATATTTGTTTATGTATTTGAAATATCACAGGTTGTGCGTAAGTTCAATCAATTGTGAATCCAACCTTTGGTTGTTGATTATATTGATTGACAGTTGAATATTGGTCTTTGGTACCATTCAAGTTGTTTCACATAATAATTAGGCTTGAGGATTTCTATCTGTTTGATTTGCTGGTTACATTGTGAAACAGAGATACAACTCTTGGATATATTTCCATTGATTGAGTCTGACTGTCTAGTTGATTCTCTTGGAATTATATTGGAGTTTTTCCATACAGATTACTAAGAGAAATATTGGGTGTGGTTATTAGACCCCCGCTTTTTCAACTCTCATGTGTCCTAGTTGAAAACTAGAGTCGATTCTCCATTAACCTGGGTTTATAGTTCTTCTGAAAACCGTTATTAGGGTTAACGACTTAAAGACTTCATTTGAGATTCGTGAAGATAGATCCAACTGTTTTCTCTGTAGTAGCTTATTATGATCTTAGTTTTGTGATAAAATTCACAAAGTTATCTTTAATATGAAAGGTTGTGATATTGAATATAAGTCCGGAAAAATAATTTTTAACTGGTACTTTTATTTCTTTCCTGATCAATAATAAACTCCATAAGGTCTGCGGATAACCTCAAGTCTGACTCGTTTAGCAATAACAATTTTCTGAACCTAGAGGCATCAAATGTTGTCAGAAATATATGGACAGTTCAAAGTTCGCGAAACAAAACAGTCAATTAGAGATGTACAAGACGGTGTTATAGAAAAATAAAATTACATCACATAATGCACTCGCTTCTTCTCGCTCGATATGGCCATTTTGTCTTAAATCATATAGCCTAAAGGAAACTGCAGAATATCTCGAGAGGAAAACAGAAAGAGAGACGCCATTAAGAATCAATATGAGAGTCAACAAGGAAAATAGAATAGAAAGCTTCAAAAGCAATTACACCTGTTGACAACTGATATTACTGTGATCTCGGGATACTTGCCGTTATTCAATAATTCCTCATTCTGGTCCATGTCGGCTCTGAAGATAGAGAAAATAAGAATGGTATTGGGAAATAAGAACAGGTATTCTTAATATAATGGAAAGAATGGAAAAGAACACAAAGGATGGGGAGGAAGAGATGGAGAAATAAAACTGCAAGAACACTTGTGTAGGATAGAATTGAACCTCAAAAATACCACTTGTGTGCAGCTCTCCATCATGTCCACCAACCAGCTAAATTAAGTTATAAGAGATGCAAAGCAAAGTAGTTAACACTCAGTATAAATAGATCATTTTCCCTCCTCCTTTGTCTGGGCTTAGGAAGGTCAACGCAAGCATTTGCGGAGTTAAAAAGGTTTTGGTGAACACAAAAGTAATAAGATATATTAAATTGAGTAAATATAGTCAGTTACATACCCCAAAAAAATATGTCCTCAATGTGCTAGACAACATAACTAAGGCTGAAACAAATAAAAAATGACACTAACAAGCAAATTCTTCGATGCTACAAGTTGAATTTGTCATGTGCTAGTGTCGAAACTGTCCTTACCGCAAAAAAGGAAAAAATACATCCAAAATAACAAAAAAGGAAAACAATTAACTAACAAAGTCGTTGTGTTTTCTCTATAGTTAAAACTTTGATTGCACCTAGTTTGTTTATGCTTGAGAATCTTCTTTTCTGATATAAGATTCATTTAAACTAGATAGAAGTTTCGACAGGGATCTTTAGACTGCTTGTAGATCTAAATACGTCTTGTGATAAACCATTGTTAACAGACTCCGTTCTGTGTGTGATTGATCACAAGAGATTCAAGTTCATTGTGTGCAGGTGCTTATTGAATATCTAAGAAGATTTGAAGACGAAGAATATTTCTGATTTGGGTTCATCATATTTGGTGTGCACAATACTTTTTTCGGCGGGAAATGGATCCAACTATAATCGGTTTATCTTTGTGATAGATTGGATTGATTAGTTGAGTAGATCGGCATCAATACAATTCTTTGTGATTAAAAGTATTGATTGCAAAATCTTGACAATTACTTTGGTAGTTGTTAATGGATATATCTAAGGACCTGACAAAGGAGTTTATTGGGATAAACGGAAGAGCCTTTTGTCAAACTCATATCACTTAATTAAAAAGAGTTGTTACCGAATAGATTTGTTGTTCCTTTACTGTTTGGAGTATGAACCAATGGAATCATTCCAAGTGCATGACTTACTGCAAGTTGGAGGAGCGGGGATACATACGGAACTAGGTGAACTATAGGTTTATTTGTTTGGTCTCAACTATACGAAGTTGTTTTAGATTTTGTATATCGGCTTAATCTTGAGAGTAAAATACACAAATGCTAATTCATATTTACTTAATAGAAATCCTATTGTATTTGGTTAAGTCTGAACCTTTTATCAAGTAAACATACTTCGTTGTTGTATTGTCTCGATCTTGTATCCATAGTCAATCACACAAGTTATCTTGTTGTCATATTGTCTCGATCTCGTATCCAAAGACGTTTACACGAAGTGTGAACCGATTAGTTGTATTGTCTCGACTCAGTCCATAGATAATCACTTTCGGAGAAAAGACTTATAGGTGGAAAAGTTTTAGATTGAGGTATATTTGGGTACCCTCGTCTTTTCAGTTATGACAAATCTTGAAGTTAATGGGAGAAGCCGGATACTCTTTCCTTTGGAGGAAAAACCGTATCACATGAGAATTTTTATATTCTCATAGAAGTATACAAGACATAATTGAATAAAAATCGATTTTGATTCACTTGAACCAATTCATGAACATTATAGCCACGGTTTGCAAAAGATTGCATTCCATATTATATAAATGTATTAGTTCATGAACAAACCGATTTTAGAACATAACCTACTCAAGCATGCGAACGGGTATGCATACCTGAATGGACGAACTAAGTTTGGGTGTGCCAGTACGCGAACGGGTATCATACCACCAAACTCAGTTAAGTCCCGGCTTGAAACTTACGCCAGTACGCATAAAGGTATGCGTACTAAGTTCCCGGACCTTTACTAAACCAATCAGTACGCATACGGTTATGCATACCATGGTTCCCGGACTTGGAATAACTTGCAACAGTTAGCATACTAGCACGCATACTGTGTTATATCCAATCATGGTTATTTGTTCTAAACTCCCAATTCAATCATTGAAACATTCTCGGAAGACGGGAATAGCCGTGTCACACAAACTATTAGCTTCAAAGCAATTTTCATGCGATCGAATGAACAATACGAAACATTCCGAGTCTAGATCCAATGATTATCTCACAAAAATCATATAAGATGTTACAAGACAAATATCACATGATCATATTTTGAATTTCATCAAGAATATATGATGAACTTGGCTATAACGAAAGCTTACCAACACATATTTCTCATGTAAGCGAGTTAAACTCATCTCAAAGAAGAGATATTTCATATAAACTGACTCCAACAGATACTTCATTTACATTAGGTGGTGTTTGTAAGGAAATCAAGAAGAGAGAGCTGGAGAAGCATAATATGATATTGATTTGAACAAGTATTAGGTAATTCCTTTCTTAATTTCCTGTATAAGATGTGGAGCAAGTTTCATGATATTCATTAAACATGTTTATAGGAAGTACCATGTTATTCAATATTAAGATATGCTCAACTTTGATCCCAAATTGTAGTGACAGACTTGAAACTTATAGGAAGTAGTTATTTTTTGTTATAATTTCAAGTACCTTGCACATGTATTGTGATTATGAGATTGATCATGTTTTAACTGTGCTTTCATATTTCATATTTTAGGGAAAATGGAATGGCCGTCTAGGTGTATCCAGGTACAGAAAATGAAATCGGTAGGTACAAGAAATTTTAATTTGGGCCCAATTAAAAAAAATAGATTTTTTTTCAAAACTAATTTAATTTTGAAACAGATATAAATGTACCAAATATAAAACATATAGGTGGCGAAATAATTGAGATAGATATTTATGTGTTGCGAATAAAAAATAAGCAACACATAAATAAGTCATTTAATTAATTTAAACCGCTCTTTAATTAGACAGAAAAATATAAATTGTGCACTTAAAAAGTGTCACCAATTAATTTAACAGACATTTTATATACATCGCTTAAGTTAATTAAGAGACACTTACAGGTGTTGCTTTAAGTGTCTCAAAGCATTCAGGACGCATGATTTGAGACATTTATATGTGTCTTTTAAATTCATTACAATAGATATAAGTGTCTCAAATCGGGCCAAATGGTATAGTGAACTCAGGTGAAAACATTCGCAAACAGGTATGCAAACTTGGTTCCCGGATCTGAATTATACCACAATAGTTTTCATACTGGTATGCATACTGTGTTATATCCAGACAATGGTTAATTGTTCAAAACTCCCATTTCAATCATTGAACAAATTAGTCGAAGTCGTTCCTCGGTGCTACTCGGTTGGGGAGCTTGGAGCGAGGAGCAATAAGTTCGGACTTGGAAATCGTCAAAACTCGGTCTAATACTCGGAGTCTATTTATTAGTAATTTATATATTTCTGCCCATAAGTATTTGCACTTAAAATTTTAAAACTATCATGTAATTAAGTGTGTAATATTGTTATATTGAACGTATTTATCATGTATTCAGAGGTTTTTCTATTTTATAACTCTTATCTAAGGGTTATGAAAATTTTATTTTCTGATTTTAGTGCGTGCAAGGCCAACTCGGAAAAATTGTTAACTTGTTTTGCTCAAAAATCAGTCCAAATCGGCCGCCTTAATTGCTAAAATCAGAAAGGCCTTGGAATCGGAAATCGCCTCGTTCATATAGCCTGTACCGATTACTCGGAGAGTAATCGGCCTTGGAAAGTGATTTTGACTACAGTGTCATTGAAACATCCTTAGAAGATGACAATAGTTGTCTCACACAAACTATTAGCTTATAAGTAATTTTCAAGTGATCGAATGATCAATACGAAACATTCCGAGTCCACATCAAATGACTGTCTCACACAAATCATGTAAGATGTTTCAAGGAAATTTTCACATGATCATCTTTTGACTTATTATTTAATTTCCAACAAATAAATTTTTTCCAACTAAACTCATCAAGAATAATGATGAACGTAGCTAAAGAAAAAATCTTTCCAACACATATTTCGATAAAGATATAAGCGAGTTAAACTCAGCTCGAAATATCAAATTTCTATAATGTAAAAGTCTATATAGCTATACGACTTAGTCTCGATAGGAGATAGAATAGAATAGACTTCTGAGTGATAGATAAGTTTTAGTCTCCACATACCTTTTGTTGATAAAGTTCTTCCAAACTCTCCTCAGTAGATCTTCGTCTTTAATCGATGAACGCTATGAAGTCCAAAGATCAACTATACATTATATCCTAATCCGAGACATAACTATAAGTAGACTAGAAATCAAGACTTATAGTTTTGATCACCTAAACTTGACAAACAAGTTTGATATAACAACGCTTGCAAGGTCAACCTAGCAGTGCTCTTACAATCTCTCATTTTGTTAATTTTAGTGACAAAACTATCAATACATATGGATGACTAAATAAATAAACTTTGTAGCTTCTCATCCATCATGCTTGATTTCCTTGGTTCTTCAACATTCCTTGAATTCTTCATTACTCCAAGTACTTTAGTGATTCTGAACGTGTTCAACTTAGCACCATGGTTGTTGAAGATCCGTAGCCATAACTATAAGAAAACAGATGTTCTCAATAATTTCTATACAGTTTCACCGATACTCTACCCACTTAGGCACTCCGGATATCCGGCAATGCTGAGTTTTCAACGGGCATCACTACAGTTATCCAGAAAACTTCCCGGGAGTTCACCCATACCAGGATTACTCCCGCCCGAGTACGCTTAATTGCAGAGTTTTCTGTCAACTTTGGAGTCAATTATGCTGAAAAAGCCTCGGTATTAGGAAAGGACAAACCATTATATATATATTCCATTTCATCGACGAACCACTGTCAAAATAGGGTATTACAATACCACCAAAATATATTTTCAAGCCCAAATCTCCGATGTTCCATGTCCCTTATGAGAGAAGCACCTGGATTAACCCCGTCCAATGTACCTTCCCACCCTCGGCATGTGACCCATCGTCGACTCTAATACCAACCTGTAACACCCCGATTTTCAGGTCCGGATCTTGCCTGGATCCCATGCCCGAAAACCCAAAGTACTACTTTGATACCATAGCCGAAGTCCGGCTACTAAGCCCAAGCTCGTTAAATAATTTATTTGGGCTTATTTAATTTATGTTCATGTTACCATTTCTGTAGTAGAGGAATACTTAGAAAATTATTTAAGAAAATCTACCGCTGATTTAACCTAATACAAAAGCCACCGGAAACAAAACACATTTTGGTTCTCGAATAAAAATATTAACAACGTTCGAGTCTTAAGATTTAGTTAATAAGTAACGATATCAACACCAAATTGTAAAACTGAAAACAGACCAAGATAGATTCCTATAATTTTATAGGCTTCATACAAGTTCCAAAATTTATGGTAATTATATGGATAAAATTTATACTGTAAACAATGTTAGTTGTAAATTATTCAGGATTTTTAAATGAGTTGAGTATCCTGTGACCACGGTCAAACACGAAGTTGACTAGCACAACAGAAAATCAAAACTGTGACATTTTGTTTTATAAAAATCATACAAAATCACACATACCTCAAAATTGGATGAGGCTTGTCATTTTAGAAAGATAAAATATAGATATTGAATTTCTTAGAGGCACTAAGGTCTAAAAATCAGTAGATCATAATTTTAAAATAGGATATTTACGAGACATTTACAACTGTCAAATATTTTCTGGATTTAACACGGGTACAAAATTATTTTAAAAAATATGTATACAACTCGGAAAAATTCAAAAATGTTTACCAAATGTCCCTTAAGACGCTTTACATTTATTACAAAACGAATCAAATCAAAACCTAGTAGGAATTTAAAACGATAAAGAGTCAACTCAACATCATACAATAATTTACATCTTTAAATCTAAGACTAATTACATCTTTAAACTAGAATTTTACGCATAAACAACAATTTTAAGGATTTGAAATTATTCTCTAGGCTCCACGTTAATCAACTCCTTGTCATGCATCAAATATGGATTTTTTGTCATAATATGACGTGAGTTTTGACACTCAGTAGGCAAAGAAGCAACAAAATATTTTTCAACTCTTTTAATAAAACAATCATGATTTTAACCACAACATGCATATATCATCATCATGTCATCCATATTGCACAATAATATAATAAAAAATCAATTTTAACTGCTCGAGCCAATATCAGTATAAAGAATCAAATCAATTAACCGCTCGCCTCAGGAAACCAATATCAACAAAAAGAATCAAATCAATTAATCGCTTGCCCCAGGGAGCCAATATCAATAAAAAGAATTAAACAATCAACCTCTCTCCCCAGGGAGCCCCACGTGGGTTTAGGGAATCAAATCCGTTTCCAAGGATATCTCGTATCCCATCAAAAATATTGTTAAGATAATCATGCTCATAACAATAATCACACCAAAATCATGAATCAATAATTTTTAAAGCATTTAATCAAAACAATTTGAAGAGTCTGTGTTGCGCCTACTTTGAATCGCAAATCCAAAAATTATCAATGATACATCAAATAACTTTGTCACTTCCGAAGCTTCAATAATAATCTCTAGCCATTTCTCCTAATTAAGGTTTCATATTTTTTTTCACGTCTAGAAGCGGAAGAAGGCAAGGAAACCCTAAAAACTATAACTACTAATGTCTCGACACTTGGCAAAAAAAAATACATTGCAAAACTAATTTTGTTGGCAATTAAATTGGTGAAAGTTTTCTAAGTCCGTAGGAGTTTTTTTTTTTTTTTTATGCTAAGAAAACACCCTAACCATATTAATTTAAAAGAGAATTATAAGCATTCAACAAGGGTTCTCTTTTAACCAAATTGTCTACAAAAGAAGGATAAGAGACCCAAACATCTTTAATACAATACTTCATAGTGTAGGAGCTAAAAATGCCAACAAATGTTACGGCAAGAAATTTCATGCATCAGTGACCCTATCCAATGATGACACGTGGCAAAACAAATACATATTAAATCTTCACATTTACCATGCATTATTTGGTCCATCTTAACTATAAGAATCCAGTTTCTCATGGTTTTCCTTTCTCTAAGGATCTTCTCATGGTTTTCCTTTCTCTAAGGTAAAATACTTAATTGATTGTCAACAACCAATGGCAAGTCGATAAGTGTCAACATTTGGAATTGATATTGATATTATTTATTTTACCATAAATGAAAAACTAGGAAATGGGTTTATCTTAACAAAAAAATGCATGTAAATGGCATTTACCAAAATACCTCATTAACCGAATTGCAAAATTACCCTTTTGTGAAAAGATAAAAATGCCTTAAAATTGGGACGAATATTATAACCTCACACATTTCAAGAAATTTAGTCAATAAATTTAAAGTAGTACAGTGACAAAAAAAAATCAAGCTAAAAACAAAAACACACAACCAATTTAATCGCAACACTATTAACATTTATTATTTTTTGCGCAACAACTAGTTCTGAAATGATCTAATTACTGCTATCATACCATTTGTAATGACTCGTGTCTCATTCGATACTGTCCCCACTTAGCCACCTCGGATATCCGGCAATGTGGGATTTTCAACGGGCATCGCTACGGTTATCCAGGGACAACTTCCCGGGAGGTCACCCATCCCATGATTAATCCCACCCGAGCACGCTTAATTGCAAACTTGTAATGAACCGTCTCTCCACCTTTGTTGTCCCCGCTTAGCCACTGTGGTCATCCGGCAGTGTTGGATTTCAACGGGCATCGTTGCGGTCATCCAGTAGCAACTTCCCGAGAGGTCACCCATCCCTGGATTGCTCCCACCCGAGAACGCTTAAGTGCAAAGTTTTCTGCAAACTCTGGAGCCAATTGTACTGAAAAGGCCTCTGTATAATGTAGAAGTTCCTTGTCTCATGTGAGAGCAGTATCTGGCATAATCGCCAAGCATACTCCCTCACCTGAGCACAAGCGAACCGTCTGTAGTTGTATCCCAAATACCACCGATATTTTTCCCACTCCCTTACTGCGGTTATCCAGCAGTGTGAGATTTTTAACGGTACTACTGCGGACGAGAGGTCACCCATGCCGTGACTACTCCCGGCCGAGCACACTTAACTGAGAAATTTTTCCCACAACCCAATCAAGTGTACTCATCATGCCTCAGTATAATGTAGATTCTCATTGCCTCTTGTGAGACCAGTATCTAGCTCAACGGCCTAGCATACTTTCCCACCCGAGCAGAAGAGAACCATCTCTAGTTGTATCCTAACTAACACCGATATTGTTTCCACTTACCAACTGTTGTTATCCAGCAGTGTGGGATTTTTAACGGCACTACTGCGGTTATCCAGCAGCATCTTCTCGAGTGAACCCATCTTGTGACTACTCTCGGCCAAGCACGCTTAAATGAGAAGTTTTTTTCTACAACTCAAGTGTACCCATCAGGCCTCGGTGTTTGGAAATGCAAACCATTACTTATATTCCATTAGGTTAACCACTACCGAATATCGTAGTATTACAGTACCACTACCTTAAATTGCGAATATATTCTCAAGCCCAGATCTCCGACGTTCCCTGTCCCTCATGAGACAAGCACCTGGAACAACCCTGTCCAGCGTACCTTCCCACCCTCAGCAGGTGAACCGTCGTCGGCTCTGATACCATTTGTAATGACCTTTCCGTCCACCGATACTGACTCACATAGACATTGTGGTCATCCGGCAATGTGGGGTTTTCAAATGGCATCGTTGCAGTCATCCAGCAGCAACTTCCCGAGAGGTCACCCATCCCTGGATTGTTCTCGCCCGAGCACGCTTAACTGCAGAGTTTTCTGCAAACTCTGGAGCCAATTGTACTAAAAAGGCCTCGGTATAATATAGACGTTCCTTGTCTCCTGGGAAAGAAGTATCTGGCATAACCGCCCAGTATACAAACTTGGTTCCCGGACTTTGACAGTTAAAACTGTTCACATACTGGTATGAAAACTTGGTTCCCAAACCTGAAACTTTCCACAACAGTTTGCATACTGGTATACATACTGTGTTATATCCAGACAATGGTCAATTATTCGAAACTCCCATTTCAATCATTGAAACATCCTTAGAAGACGACAATAGTTGTCTCACACAAACTATTAGCTTACGAGTAATTTTCAAGTGATCGAATGATCAATAAGAAACATTCCTAGTCTACATCAAATGACTGTCTCACACAAATCATGTAAGATGTTTCAAGGAAATTTTCACATGATCATCTTTTGACTTATTATTTAGTTTCCAACAAATAAATTGTTTACACCTAAACTCGTTAAGAATAATGATGAACGTAGCTAAATAAAAAAGCTTTCCGACACATATTTCGAGAAAGATATAAGAGAGTTAAACTCAGCTCGAAATATCAAATGTGTATAATGTAAAAGTCTATATATAGCTATACGACTTAGTCTCAATAAGAGATAAAATAAAATAGACTTTTGAGAGTGATAAATAAGTTTTAGTCTCCATATACCTTTTGTTGATGAAGTTCTTCCAATCTCTCCTCAGTAGATCTTCATCTTTAATAGATGAACGTCGTGAAGTCTAAAGATCAACTACACATTTTTGTAGGGAAATCGAGGTTACGTTCATCTCGAACCGGCATGCTTCCATAGAAGTTAATTCCATGAAACATCCTACTTAAGATAACTAGCTCGAATGCTCCACTTACATCTTTAGATTAACATGATCGAATAATAGTAGCACAAATATATGATCAATACGATAATAAAAAATCACACACGACATAAAGATTACGTGGTTCACCTTTGTAGGCTACATCCACGTCCAAAACCACCCCGAGAATATTTATTATCATAACAAGTAATTACATCGACCCACTTCATATAATCAACTTGTTATATAACCCACTAGCGCTAAACATTAGAAACAACAAGACATATTACTAAGAGTTTACCTATTTCTTTGTTCTTCTTCTTCCATAAACCTCCACTGCCATGGTTGCTTTGACTTTAAACAAGAATATGAAGAACATCATGAATTCTAGCTTCCCCCATATGAACCCTAGAAACCCTAGATTTCTCCCATACCCTTTCTCACTACAAGTCACTCTTATCACATAGATTTTTCCCCGTCACCAACCATCATAGGACACAATGGTTGTGACCCGAACACTCTCATAAAGAGAGAATTCTCCAAGAGAATGAATTCTACTCACCATATAAACCCTCTTGTATAGTATTTAAATCCTTGCTCTCAAAATCTTAGACAAATCCTTAAAATAGTATAACACCAAAATTAGGAAACCCTAAACTTGGAAAACACTCCTACAAACCGTCTGTTTATGGGTAAAAATCATTTCTGCCGATTTTGGTAAATTCGGTAGGTGAGTTAGAAAGTGGTTTAAACCCTAAAAAAATGTGATGCACGTGAGCACTTTCAAGATTCGAGAGTTCAATCTGTACAAGTCCTGCCTAAACCAAGAAATGGTCGTTCCAGACTTGCTTCGGTCACAAAGTGGAGGAGAAAGGTTGATTTGGGGAGGGAATCAAAGAAATGTGTTGAGACCAGAATAATTATGGGAGAGTAGTGTCTCGGCTTGTATCAGAAAGTGAAAGCTTCGGAAGCTTGCAAGAGATAGAAGCTCTTGGAGAGCTTGCAAAGTTGCCTTTTCTGAGAATGTTGTGTTTTTCTCCTGACCGAGACTTGTTGTCTGGTGGAAATAGGTAAGACCTATTTATACAAGTCGATATTAAAACGTACCCTAGCCTCATGAAGGAAGATAGTAAAGGGTGAAATAATGGAAGGAGGTGGTAACCATATGGTGTTTATGGGTGAAAACGTTTTCACCATTATTTCCTCATTTATTTGACCGCTTTATTCCTATTCACGCTTTCTTAATGTGAGTGTAGTGTACGCTGCATGTTGTGACCGCCAAACCAAGACCCTGGAAAGCTTCCCCCAGTTTGTGTTAATGTCTCGAGTGTTGGTTGCACTTTGAGTGCAAGTGGAGCTGCTAGTGGCGCGTGTGCATGTGCGGAATGCCTTTGTTGCGGGTTGCACCTGGGGTGCAAGTGGAAATGCCAGAGATTCTAGTGGCGCATTTGGCATGTGCCAATGGCATGTGTAGAATACCTTGGTGGTAGGTTGCACGTTGAGTGCAAGTGGGAAGTCCAGAGATGCTAGTGGCGCGTGTGGCATGTGCCAATGGCATGTACGGAATGCCTTGGTGGTAGGTTGCACGTTGAGTGCAAGTGGAAATGCCAAAGCTTCTAGAGGCGCGTGTGGCATGTACCAATGGCATGTGCGGAATGCCTTGGTGGTAGGTTGCTCGGCTTGCAAATTAGGCTACCAGAGAGGGTTTTGGCATGTGCCAATGGCACGTGCGGCCAAGTTGGCCTAGGTTGCACGGCTTGCAAGTAAGGCTACCGGCGAGGGTTTTGGCATATGCCAATGGCACGTGCGGCCAAGTTGACCTAGGTTGCACGGATTGCAATTAAGGCTACCAGCGTGCGTGTTTGGCATGTGCCAATGGCACGCATGCCCATTAGGGCCATAGATAGGTAATGAAAACTACCAGTGAGCGCGTTGGCATGTGCCAATGGCACGCTCGGTCATTAGGGCCACGGCTTGGTAATGAAAGCTACCAGTGAGCGCGTTGGCATATGTCAATGGCACCCTCAGCTATTAGGGCCACGACTTGGTAATGAAAGCTACCACTGAGCGCGTTGGCATGTGCCAATGGAACGCTCGGCCATTAGGTCCACGGCCTGGTAAGAAAAGCTGTCAGTGAGCACGTTTGGCATGTGTCAATGGCACGCTCGGCCATTGCTCGGCCATTAGGTCCACGGCCTGGTAAGAAAAGCTGCCAGCGAGCGTGTTGGCATGTGCCAATGGCATGCGTGGTCAATTTGGCCTAGGTTGCAAAGTTTTCAAGCCTAGGCGCGGGCGCTACTTTGGCATGGCGCGGCTAGGGCCAAGGTAAGGGTGTTTGGCTTGGCGTGGTGTGACTAGCATAGCTAGGGCCAAGGAAAAGTGTGTTTGGCATGGCGCAGCTAGCTTGGGCTAGATGTGGCTAGCATGATTTGGCACGTTTGGTGTGGCTGGCATGATTTGCCGTTGGCACAGGGATGCGGCTAGCATGGTTGGCATGTTTTGGCGCATTTGGTGTGACTATCATAGCTAGGGCCAAGGCAAAGTGCATTTGGCATGGCGCGGCTAGCTTAGGCTAGGTGTGGATGGCATGATTTTCCATTCGCACAGAGGTGCGGCTAGCATGGTTGGCATGCTTTGGCGCGTTTGGTGTGACTAGCATAGCTTGGGCCAAGGCACAGTACGTTTGGCATGGCGTGGTGTGACTAGCGTAGATATCTCCAAGGAAAAGTGTGTTTGGCATGGCGTGACTAGGTTGGGCTAAGTGTGTCTGGAATGATTTGGCGAGTTTGGTGTGGCTGGCATGATTTTTTGTTGGCACAGGGGTGCGGCTAGCTTGGTTGGCATGCTTTGGCGCATTTGGTGTGACTAGCATAGATAGGGCCAAGGCAGAGTGCTTTTGGCATGTCGCGGCTAGCTTGGGCTAGGTGTGGCTGACATGATTTGCCATTGGCACGGAGGGGAATTAGGGTTTTGCTCGTTGTAACCCTAATTTGAAAAAATACCCCCTATTAATTACTGACTACATGTATTAAATGTTCTAATAAATGTGTAACCGATGACATTAGGTTATTCGGGGTTTTACGATTTTACCCTTTGTCTAAAAACCACCATCAACATTAAGTCCCCTGATTAGCTCGGAACAGGAGCTTTGTTGCGAGGTAAGCATAAGATGGTGACAAGCTATCATCAGTAAATTATAAAGAGAATTGAGGAGGATTGTCTGACCTTTTTATAGATAGGATTTGGAATCCTTGCCTCTGGCAGTTTTGCACAAATCGGGAGGTTGACACGATTGGGAAGTCAACATTATTGAGAGACGGGAACCTGGGTGGCATTTAGAAGTTGACGCGAGTTAGAAAACTGAGCGTGCTAGCTGGTGGGACTGGCGCAAGGTGGGGAAGCTGATCGTGCTAGCTGGCGCGAATTGGGCTGTCATTAGGAAGTTGGCGCAATTGGTGGGACCGGTGCAATTGAGAGATTGGGAAACTGGCGCGAGCTTGATGGGACCGGTGTAAACAAGGAGGGTGTAGGTGTTTTGACAGATAGCAAAGTTTCCTTATTTTTCCTTCCTTCATGCGTGCTTGATGGGACCGGTGTAATCAGGGCATTATCCATGCTAAAATCTGGATGCGTTATGTCCCTCATTGCTTCCTTTCCTTTTTTAAGGTTCCGTATTCATAACCAATGCAATTGTACCATCTCCCTTGTTTGAGAAAAGGTTATTCTTGTTGAGTTTCTTTCTTTTCCCAGAGATGAATCATCCTCTAAACATCCAAATTCTTCAGGTGAAGGCGCGAGGTCTGACTCTTGCAAGAGCACCCCGACTAGGGTTATTCGGGATAAAAAGATCATACTGGTATGTTTTCTTCTTCTTCTCTGTTCATGTTATCCTCTTTTTATATGTGTATAGATAGGATGAAACTTAATCATTTTCCCCATTTTTCTGCAGTGTATGATGGGACCCTCCAGGGATGGCCACGCCTTTAACTCTTCGGAAAAGGACTTCAGAATTGGCGGAGATCAATATTATTCTCTTGAGGAGGCATTGGTTGGGATTGAATCTCTGTTCCATGAAGCTAGTGAAATCATTAAAGACCTCCATTCCATCTATCCCCATGAAGAACAAGCACATGTTCGGACTTTCTTGGGTTCAGTGAGCATGGAGGAGGGGCGAGAGAACGAGGAAGAATCTTGGCATATTGAGAAGTTCCAGTGCGGCAAAGCCTTTCCTCAGTCCGGGTATGGGGCTGATTGAACTGTTTCTAGGTAGAAGCGACGGAAAAACGAATGTGTAAAGCTCTTGGAGGAGAGCGCCATGGTTCTTGATTTTGATGCGGATGAATCAAAAAACCTTCTTCGAAGTGTCAATGAGAAAACCTTCGAAGGAGCATCTGAAGGAAATGAAATAGCCTTTGAAGTTGACGCCAAAGGTGTCGTTGGTGATACCGGAGGGGTTATGGTGGCGTATGCTGGACCGGTCGTCGGGGAGGACACTGCTGCTGCTGTGGTTGCTTCGGGATGGTATGTTTAGGATGCTGCTTCTAACACCGTTGAATGGAACCTTTGTTGCCCTAGGAATTGATGGGGGAAGTGATTGAAGATAGCCTTGACCGAGGGGACTTGTGCTCCATCCTTCGGGGGCTAGTTCCTCCCTTTTATTATTTCTGTCAGATGCTTATTTCCCCTGATGTCTTTTCTTTTTTCTTTTTTTCGTAAACTCATATTTAACTTCTTCTTCATCAGTCAACATTTTGCTTTATATATATTTTTTTATTTTTTTGAAACAAGTTGTGGTATGATGGCTCTGTAATGGTTTTTCTGGGTTAATCTGATGTATTTCTCTGATATTTGGAGAACTTATTTGGAAAAAGATGTATTTATGCCACTTTTTTTTTTGCGGAAAAGGGAATCCCCATGGAAAAATACAAACGGTGTATTCATCTTGGGGGAATACAACTACTAAGAGAAATTGTTAAAGGAAATACTAAAAGAGGGAGTGACTGGGAAGTACAACATTTTAAGGATTGTAGGCCTTGAGCCATCACAAGTGAATTATCACGCCTTCAGGTATGTCTGCGTTGATGGGCTTGCAATATCCTTCCAAAAGGATGTCCGCAACCAGATACAGCTCGTCTTCTCTTCCATTGGGCGAATCAGTCTGAATAGTCATTTTTAATATCATCCTCCCAACTTTAAATGAGTTTTCCTTAACCACTACATCTCCGATTGAAAACGGGTTCAGACGTCGTGCAACCGGTTGAGTCTTGGCTTCGTTGGTTTTAATATAAGTTTCCAAGCTTTTTGAAAAGTGTTTAAATGGTCCAGCATCCCATTCACATTTCTTGACAGCGTCCGTGACAGTAATCGCGCTGAGTCCCCATGACGGAATGGGGGAAGGAATGATTGGTTGCAGAAAAGGTTTCTCGGTCAGACTTACTTGCGTTTGAAAACCATGAGCTAGCGCCAACAGGTCCTCTCCAGATGTCTGGGTTTCTTCGATAGTTCGTCGATGCGATAACCAGCAGGATGATTTGTTGGAAACTCCTTCGGGCGTGGATGTCGGCAGAGGGTGCTCATCTAATTTTGCTTTGTTGTCGAGTACAGATAAGTGTCCCATTATCATGTCATGACCCAGCTCTTTGACATTGTGGAATTTTCTATGCGGTATAGCGTCTCCCACCTTGATCTTTAGGTTGATGTAGCCATGTGCGTTTAAAGCTTCTCCTCTCGGGTTCTTGATCACGGATGGGGAATAGGTAGCGTCTTGTTTTGTAAATCCTGCTGCCTTTAGTATCTTGAAAGTAATGATGTTGAGGTAATAGGCCGTGTCGATGAGCGTGTTGTCAAATTAGTGACCTCTTAAACTGGACGTGGTCTGCAGTCCCAAGTTCTCCCTTTTGGTTCCGCCTGTTTGGAAAGCTTGGGCCCCTGGTGTGGTTTCCGAGAAGAGAAAAATTCGTTTGCCGAATAAAACGCGATTGAGAGATGCGAAAATATCTTGGTGCTGCACCTTGGAAAGATAGAGAATTTTGCATACATGTTGCATCATAGATTGTATAGTCTCGTGCACGGAGTCCCCAGAGGACCCACAGTTTCTTATTGGGAATGGGTCTCGATGCACTCTTTCGTCACCTAGTTGGAGTTCTCCCGCTTCTATACTTTCTTTGAAAATATGATTTAGTCTGTTTCAATCGCTGGTCGGGTGGTGAACAAACCTGTGGTAATGGAAGTACTTGGGGTTTGCCATCTCATCCTCAGTTGGTGGACATATGGGAGGTGGCAGTCTGATAACATCATCTTGAACCCAGGCTTCTAGGAGGTCAATCACCTCCTCGATGGGAAACGGTAAATCAAGGGTATTTTCTTCGGTCTCATGATGTTGCATGGGAGTTTTAGTGATGGTCTTCCGAGGTGAGGGTTCCCGTTGCGTCGGCGCTTCACATTTTGGCTGGTGGCTCATAGTTGGGGCTTTCCTTTTTCCATTTTCGTTTACTATGTTCACGGAGGATGAGTCGGCATTAAATTGCTTGCTGATGAGGCGTCTACTCCCGCGAGTTTCACGCGTGTCTTCGGTTCGAGTTGGCCTAGTTATTTCCAGTAATGCTGGTGCTGTCGTTGAGGATCGTCTAGCGGCTTCATGGAGTTCAGAGAATGTTTGGAAGCGTAAGTTCTCTAGCAAGGCGCGGTAAATAGGAACTATACCATTGATGCACGTTTTCACCAGCTATTTCTCGGTCACGTTTGGGCCGTGACAATCAAGTGCTTGAACCCTAAATCTTTTGACGAAATCATTCGGATGTTCGTTATCCCACTGGTACATTCTTCCGATGTCTGAGAAAGTAACTTGTTCAGACACGAAGAAGTATTTCTTTTAAAGCGCAGTGACCATGCTACTCCAGTTAGGAATGTTGTTTGGCGGGATACTTTTGTACCATGTATACGCCCTTCTAGTAAGTGATTTTGAGAATTCCCTTAAACGAATAACGTGATTACATTCATGTTCACCTAGGGATTCCAAGAAATGGGAGACATGCTCATGTGCATTCCCGGTACCATCGTACATGGTAAATTCAGGAGAAGAGTACCCCCTTGGGAGAGGGATTCTCTGCATTTCGGATGGGTAAGGGGGTTGGTGATGATGCACATCCAATTCATCATTCTTGATTCGGTTGCGGAGAAGTTGTTCCAGATCTTCTCGCATGACGAAGTTGGACGACTGACTTCTTTCAAATGGGATTCTAACGCGAGTTTCCTCATCCGTGGAGGCGTGCTCCGCCGAGGTGTGATAGGTGTCTAAAACACCTTTACATTTATCTATTGTTTATGCTTTCTTTGCAAGTTTTCGTGTAAATAATGTATCTTATGTTTTGTTTTTGAGTATTTAGGTACTTTGGAGTTGTTTGGAGCAAAAGAAGAAGAAACATGGAAAAAGCACAAAAGGCGGATTGCATTTCATTATTTGCTTTTATTTCTTCATCTCTGTCTGAAAAGTATGCCATCTTTAGTGATGCGAATTATGTCTGAAAAGCATGGCGGCTTTAATGATGTTAAGATATTGAAGATAAGAAATGGACTTGAGATGCAAGAGGCGGATGCAGCTGGTAGAAATCACCTAAATTGAGCAAGAAGGGCAGAAAAGTCATTTCACGGGCAAACACTATTTGGAGTGCAGTCAAGGTTAAGGGGAAACTTTATTGGAGGAACGCTATCGGGAGCTGAGATAAAGATAAGGGGTATTCATAGAAAGTACTAAAGGCACCCAGTCGGGGTGGCTCCTCTCCTTGGGGTGTAAGTATTTGTCCTAACCTAAAATTGAGAAATATCCCTTCTCAATCATTTACACCCGGCTCTGAAATTGAAGAACAAGAAACTGCGGCTGATGTTGCTCTGTCCAAGAGCAATTCGAGATTCAGATATTTAAGGGATGAAATTGAGAGAGAGGAAAGAAGGAGGAGATCGATGAAGCTGTAGTTGTTTCTGTAATTATGGGTTTGATCTCTGTATAGAAGAGTTGAGATTGCAGCTGTTGATGCTTTGCTGTTGGATTTCGAAATTCAGATCTAGAAGTATGAATCGATATTTTGGAAGAATTGGAGTTGAAACTGTGAGGTTAAGATGGGTTGGTTTTGTGTTGTTGCTGTCAAATTGAAGAAAGGAAGAATGGGTTTTGTGTGTATGCTCCAGAGAAGGAGATAGAATTGTGTTTGGAACCAGCAGGGAGATCATCTCTCCATCATTAGAAAACAGCACACAAAGTGCTCGACTGAATGCTGTGTGTGCAGGGGAAAAACATTAGAAAGTGGTGGTTGAATGGCGAGGAATAACATATGAGATCCAAAGATCAGTGATGGAAGTTGCAACATTATCATAAGGTACTGGTGGCTTGGAGACAGAAGAGCAGTTGTTGTTGGTGGTCTGAAAGTGAGCTGGTGGAGTTGGTGACAACACTTCATTAGTTGAAAATGTGCAAGAAGATTAAGACGTTGATGTTGTTCAATGATGGTGCAACTCTGGTTGTGTACGGTAGCAGCATATAATGCATTGAGCAGGAAAGAATGGAACTGTTCTTTTGTGCAGTTGCAGTTGGGTACTATGACGTTGTTTATAACTGAACTGCAGGTGATGAGAGATGTTAGGTGGCACTGGACAGTTCACAGTGAGATGGGTATGTTTGCACAAGAAGTGGAATAGGGGATTGATGGTGGTGCTGTGTGGTTGGATGGTTTGTTGTTGGTTGCGCAGTTGAGAACAAGGTGTGAAGGTGGAGTTGCTTCTGGAGCTACAGATTGCAGGTGCAAAGCTACAACAAATGGAGGTGATCGAGTCGCAGCTGGAGTTTATAAGCAATGGACTGTGTATGAATAATCAAATATGAAGGAGCAATTGCATGGAAATGGAGTTGCTAAAGAGACAGACAAGGGATTATGCCGTAGTCTTTTGCAGCTATTTACCATGGCTCGATGGATGAGTACAAGGGTCAGTTGGAAATATCTAGACTCGAGTTAGATACTGGATTGTATGAATACATAAATTGATGGCGGAGCAATGGAACCACAGGAGATGGTTGATGGATGTGGGCATTACAGGGAATGTATGGGAGTAGTTGTAACTGCACATGGTTCAGTGTTGAATATGTCATGACCCTATGAGTGGAATTGGTGCTGGTAGTTGTAACATGGTGTTGCTAGTAATGAATGTAGGGACTGGAGAATTGCGCTTTTGCTGGAATTCTATCTTCCAGCGAAGTAAGCCTAGTACCCAAGTAATAAGACTTGCTACCATTAGGAACTGATATGTCTGCCATGGACTCTTCGAGTAAATATCTAAAGTGGCAGTGCAGGGAAGAACTCGAGTAGATGAAAGATGTCTGGGACTGAGTTGCAGGTGTCCTAAGGAAGAATACAGAGCTGAGGCAGTGCTGGGATGCAAGGAATGTACAAGGTTGGTTCTGGTGGAGTTGCATCCGCAGTGCGAAAACGGAGCGAAATTGGTGAGCCGGTGAGCATAGTTATGGTTATCGGATTTTGAAACCGGAAGTGGGCATGGTAATGTTTCACTGAATCATGAAGGGGGTATGAGTCGAATGGAAGAGTTGGCGGCCGGATATGTGAGCTACATGGCGCGCTTTTGGGTACGTTTTCGCAAGAAATGATAAGTTGGGTTGGATGGTTTTTGTGAATGTTTGAACTGCAGAGAAGCAAAGTTGAGCTATTGGAAGTGTAGAATTTCCTGGTGATAGTTTTCCGATGGTTCAGTGCCCGGAGACATTTTCCGACGACATTTTCTGGTGACCGACGGTGACTTTCTCGCCGGATTCCGACCAATTTCCGGCCAAAAAACCCAGTTTTCCGGCAAGCGTTTTTGGGACAAATTTTCTACATGGTTTTCTCTCTCTCGTGGGCCGGGTGAATTTCCAACTAATGGAATTTGAAGACAAAACCTATTTTTGGAAGGAGAAAAAGCTATAAAAAGGAAGTTTTCTACACAATTTTAGATACAACGTATTATTCTATTCTTGGAGCTTCTGCAGAGAACTACTTCTAGGGTTTGCTTTCTTTTATGTTTCATCTTATTTCTTTGAATATTATGATGATGAACTCCATGAATATGAGTAGCTAAATACAATAATTTGTTATGAGATAAAAGTTGATTTCTTCAAGCATGTTATTTGATTCTATGATTTAGTTTTGTCTCAATTTTATCGTTTATGATTCATCGTTTTTATTATCATATGATTTGAATGCTAGTTTGGTTGAGTCCGAAATCAATTGGATTTGTTTTCATCTCTATAGATATATTAGGGTTTTCAATACGTAAAAGTTGTTATCTCTGATTTCTAGTAGCATCTTGTGGTTAATACTTGTAGTGATACATCTTTTTAATCGCATATGAATCATAACCTTTGTTAAAACGAATTAGTGCTTTTACACGTTTGTTTGCATCGATTAGTCTTATTTCATAAAACTTATTGCTCTTAGGGAGTTAAATCTAATTGTGCTTTTACACTTTAGGTTGCTTTTTAAGTAGATTTCACAATAGCATCTTTTAATGTTGTTTGTGATAAAATCAGGAAATAAATGGGATACTCTTGCGATCAAGATATCCTAGGACTTTTGATAATTGAAAGATTAAATACCAATTCTAATCATAGATGAAAAATACATCTTTGTGAATGATACTATCCCTTAACCAATATCTTCTCCTTATTGATTATTCCAACTATTTACTTTGCTTTATTTAGTATTATTACTTTGATAAAAACAAAAACACACCTTGGGTTATTTGGTTACTTGGTTACTTAAGAATCTGAAAATTGCATAACAACAATCGCCTCTCTGTGGATACGAACTCTTTCTTATCGAATACTATATTTATAATTAGTAAAGCGAGGAAGTGAATTATTTTTGACGCATACGACACGCATCAAATTTTGGCGCCGTTGCCGGGGAGGAATTCGGCTTGTTATATAGTTTTTAGTTTCTTTTTATTATTTTTGCTTTTATCATTGCTTCTTATTTCTGGTTTCGTTTTTCTGACTTGGTTTTGAGAATTGTGTTTCCGGTACCCTGCTGAAATACAAACCGGAAGAAGCAATGGGTGATGCAAACCGTACACTCAAGGAGTTGGCTTCTCACAAGCTAGATACACAACAGGGGTGTATTCAAACAAATTCTACTTTCGAGATCAAGCCGGGGATGCTTAGAGAATTACCAAAGTTCCATGGCATGGTGAATGAAGACCCAAACAAGCATCTTATGGACTTCCACACCATTGTCATGGCCGTGCTTCCAACGGATGTTGAGGCGAATGGTGCAATGTTGAAAGTTTTTTTATTCTCTTTGGTGGATAGTGCTAAAGATTGGTTGTATTATTTGCCTCCCGAAAGTGTCACAACATGGAATGGGTTGAAGAAACTCTTTTTAGAGAGATATTTTCCTGCGTCAAAGGCTATTCAAATTCGCAAGGAGATTTGTGGGATGAAGCAAAATGTGGGAGAATCTTTATATGAATGTTGGGAACGATACAAGAGATTGGTGGAAAGCTGCCCTCATCACCAATTTAGTGATGCAATGATTATCCAATACTTCTATGAAGGTCTCCAAGCAAGTGATAGGAATCTTATTGACGCTGCAAGTGGTGGTGTACTTATGAACAAGACGGTGACACAAGCTAGGGAGTTGATTGAGAGTATGGCAGCAAATTCTCAACAATTTTCAAGTCGTGGATCAGAACCACCTACCAAGGGAGTTAATCAAGTTGACGAGATTATCGAATTACGTCAACAAATGAGCAATATGATGGCAATGATGCAACAAATTGCAGCAGTGGTTGTAAAACCATCACGCCCAGCTTATGAAAACGTAGAGCATGTCAATGCTATATTCTCAACTCAGTCGTATGGTATTAATTCCAACACTTACGAGCAAGTTGCAAGTGCAAGTTATGTTTACATCCATCTGTATGAGTTCCAACAACAAGTGCAACAACCACAACAAGGGCATAATCCAGAATTGGAGAAGATGGTTACTTTGGTGGAGGCTCTAATGTCTGTGGTACAGCAAAATCAACAACTAGCGATCTTAATCAGCAGAAAACGGATAATGCAATTAAGGAGTTGCAATCACAAGTTGGTCTACCGCAACAACAACAACCACCTGAAAATCAAGGGTCCAATATGGAAGAGTTGCTGAAATATTTTATGCAAAGAATGGAGGGTGTGGTCCAGGACTTGCAAACACAAGTAGGTTCAATGGCCGAGGAGATTAATCAGTTGCATGCACAAAATGGTGAGAAACTCCCTTCCCAACCTATTAATTCAAGTGAGGGTGTCAATGCTATTAAGTTGGGAAGTGGTACACAATTTGTGCAACCCGAAGTTACATATTCGGGTGAAGAAGAAGCGCCAAAGGAACCAATTTTGGAGGAAAAGAACGCAGATTTTCCCCAAACTCCCGAGGTAACTAAATCAAACTCTAAACCTCTTGTTTCTACTTATGTTCCTCCTCTACCTTTTCCTAGCAGGTTCGCTAAAGCTAATGAGAAGGTGGAACAAGATAGGGATATTTGGGATGTTTTTAAGAAGGTCCAAGTGAATATTCCACTCATTGAAGTAATTAGGCAATCTCCTCGCTATGAAAAGTGTGTAAAGGAATTGTGCACTAACAAGCACAAGCTAACCGGTAATGAGGTAATGAGTGTGGGGGAAAACGCTTCGGCATATCTTAAAAAGAAACTCCCACCTAAATTGAAAGATCCCGGTAGTTTCACTATTCCATGCACAATTGGTAAAACACGGTTTACAAAAGCTATGCTAGATTTAGGAGCTTCCATTAATGTTATGCCTACTTCAATTTATGATGCTTTAAATCTTGGTCCTCTTAAGAAAACCGGCATAGTTATTCAACTTGCCGATAGATCTAATGTTTACCCTAAAGGGATTGTTGAGGATGTTTTGGTGCAGGTAAAAGGACTAATATTTCCAGTGGATTTCTATGTTCTAGACATGGGTAATGTGAATTCATCCTCGTCTACTCCGTTACTATTGGGTAGACCATTTTTGAGTACCACTAGAACGAAGATTGATGTCTATAATGGCACCTTGACTATGGAGTTTGATGAAGAAGTCATTCACTTCAACATCTTTGAGGCGAGGAAACACCCAAGTAACATTCAAGCAGATTTCCTTAATGTGTTGGAAGCCGGATAAGGCGTACCAAACAAGGAGCAAGTCGGGCTGACGACTTTAAACCAAGCTCTAAGTGGGAGGCAACCCACCGGTTTTGTATCTTTACCTTTATCCTTTTATTTTTAAGCATTTTATCTTTATTTTCTTTGTTTTTGCATATCATTTGCGGAATTTCCCGCCTTGAACTTTCGTTGGATGATTCAATTTTACATTGAGGACAATGTAAAGTTTAAGTGTGGGGGAGCATTTATATGTTTGTATAGTGTGTTTTAGTGTGTTTTATGCCTTTAAAAAAAATCAGAAAAATCAGAAAAATAGAAAACCAAGAAAAAATTTGTGCTTTTTGAACTCCGAAATCTAGAAACTAAAAGGCATAAAATTTGTTTTTTATGCCTTTAGGATGACACCATTAGTGGATGGAACCATTTTGATTGCAGGAGTTGAGGAACCGATTAACTAAAAGGGACGAACATAGCTCAGAAATCATAATTAACATGATAGTTGTTGCCATATCTCGGAATATCACCATATTACATTCTATTTTTATTTTTCCATATTTATCTATTGTTCTCTAAGTGTTTTGGTGGGTCACTAAACATCGACGTGTTATTGCCGCTAGGATGGAATAGAGTGATTGAGTTACTAAAAAAAAAAAAGACCGACCAATTAGACCAAAACGGAATAAAAGACACTTGGATAAAGCAATATGTGTGTGTTCTCCCTGTCTCCGTCGCCTAAACAAGCATGGAATGCATAAACAAGCATGGAATGCAGGATCCAAGGGAACTATCGTATAATCTGCTGACAAGAATCATGCGCTTGGATCCAGTTTGATCCAATCATGTTGTCTAGAAAAAATAAAAAGAAAAAATTTGAAAAAAGAGAAAAAGAAAAAGAAAAAGAAAAGAAAGTATTATATTTGGTTGAATAAAGTCACTTATGGTTCCCTTGTATATGCCAGTGAGTTGATGTAGAATTCAAACCAGTAGCTCAATCCAATAGGTATAGGTTCATCTTGGCAGTTACCTTCAGACAGATATGGGAAATATCGATCACTTGTGAACATTCTCCAACATCTATATCTATTTCCATCTTCTTAATCTTTTCATTGTGATTGTGGTTTGTTAGTTTCCGAGTATTGTGGCTTGTTCGACTATCTAATTAGAGTTTATTTACTAATATATGAATTAAATTTGCAAGGTACCTCCTCCTGTAGTCATTTTGGATTCGTTCATTGATTTGTCACAAATAGATGGATTTTGAAATATAGGTTTTGTAGGAAGACCTCTTGTAAACCTTCACGAGACTAAAACTCGTCCACTAGGGACACCTAGGGGTTTAAAGGCTTGTTATTTATGCTTAAAGTGACCGTAGCCTCGACGAGACGGAGTTGTATGTATCTTTTATAATTATTTTGTTTGATTTGCTCGAGGACTAGCAAAGTCTAAGTGTGGGGGAATTTGATAGGTGTCTAAAACACCTTTACATTTATCTATTGTTTATGCTTTCTTTGCGAGTTTTCGTGTAAATTATGTATCTTATGTTTTGTTTTTGAGTATTTAGGTACTTTGGAGTTGTTTGGAGCAAAAGAAGAAGAAACATGGCAAAAGCACAAAAGGCGGATTGCATTTCATTATTTGTTTTTATTTCTTCATCTCTGTCTGAAAAGTATGCCAGCTTTAGTGATGCGAATTATGTATGAAAAGCATGGAGGCTTTAATGATGTTAAGATATTGAAGAGAAGAAATGGACTTGAGATGCAAGAGGCGGCTGCAGCTGGTAGAAATCACCTAAATTGAGCAAGAAGGGCAGAAAAGTCATTTCACGGGAAAACACTATTTGGAGTGCAGTCAAGGTTAAGGGGAAACTTTATTGGAGGAACGCTATCGGGATCTGAGCTAAAGATAAGGGGTATTCATAGAAAGTACTAAAGGCACCCAGTCGGTGTGGCTCCTCTCCTTGGGGTGTAAGTATCTGTCCTAACCTAAAATTGAGAAATATCCCTTCTCAATCATTTACACCCGGCTCTGAAATTGAAGAACAAGAAACTGCGGCTGTTATTGCTCTGTCCAAGAGCAATTCGAGATTCAGGGATTTAAGGGACGAAATTGAGAGAGAGGAAAGAAGGAGGAGATCGATGAAGATGTAGTTGTTTCTGTAATTATGGGTTTGATCTCTGTATAGAAGAGTTGAGATTGCAGCTGTTGATGCTTTGCTGTTGGATTTCGAAATTCAGATCGAGAAGTATGAATCGATGTTTTGGAAGAATTGGAGTTGAAACTTTGAGGTTAAGATGGGTTGGTTTTGTGTTGTTGCTGTCAAATTGAAGAAAGAAAGAATGGGTTTTGTGTGTATGCTACAGAGAAGGAGATAGAATTGTGTTTGGAACCAGCAGGGAGATCATCTCCCCATCATTAGCAAATTGCACACAAAGTGCCCGACTGAATGCTGTGTGTGCAGGGAAAAACATTAGAAAATGGTGGTTGAATGGCGAGGAATAACAGATGAGATCCAGAGATCAGTGATGGAAGTTGCAACATTATCATAAGGTACTGGTGGCTTGGAGACAGAAGAGCAGTTGTTGTTGGTGGTCTGAAAGTGAGCTGGTGGAGTTGGTGACAACACTTCATCAGTTGAAAATGTGCAAGAAGATTAAGACGCTGATGCTGTTCAATGATGGTGCAGCTCTGGTTGTGTACGACAGCAACATATAATGCATTGAGCAGGAAAGAATGGAACTGTGCTTTTGTGCAGTTGCAGTTGGGTACTATGACGTTGTTTATAACTGAACTGCAGGTGATGAGAGATGGTAGGTGTCACTGGAAAGTTCACAATGAGATGGGTATGTTTGCACAAGAAGTGGAATAGGGGATTGATGGTGGTTCTGTGTGGTTGGATGGTTTGTTGTTGGATGCGCATTTGAGAACAAGGTGTGAAGGTGGAGTTGCTTCTGGAGCTACAGATTGAAGGTGCAAAGCTACAACAAATGGAGGTGATCGAGTCGCAGCTGGAGTTTCTAATCAATGGACTGTGTATGAATAATCAAAGATGAAGGAGCAATTGCAGGGAAATGGATCTGCTAAAGAGACAGACAAGGGATTATGCCGTAGTCTTTTGCAGCTATTTACCATGGCTCGATGGCTGAGTACAAGGGTCAGTTGGCAATATCTAGACTCGAGTTAGATACTGGATTGTATGAATACATAAATTGATGGCGGAGCAATGGAACCACAGGAGATGGTTGATGGATGTGGGCATTACAGGGAATGTATGGGAGTGGTTGGAACTGCAAATGGTTCAGTGTTGAATATGTCATGATGCTATGAGGGGAATTGGTGCTGGTAGTTGTAACATGGTGTTGCTAGTAATGAATGTAGGGACTGGAGAATTGCGCTTTTGCTGGAATTCTGTCTGCCACCGAAGTAAGCCGAGTACCCAAGTAATAAGACTTGCTGCCATTAGGAACTGATATTGCTTCCATGGACTGTTCGAGCAAATATCTGAAGTGGCAGTGCAGGGAAGAACTCGAGTAGATGAAAGATGTCTGGGACTGAGTTGAAGGTGGCCTAAGGAAGAATGCAGAGCTGAGGCAGTGCTGGGATGCAAGGAATGTACAAGGCTGGTTCTGTGGAGTTGCGGCCATGATCTGAAAACTGAGCGAAATTGGTGAGCCGGTGAGCATAGTTATGGTTATCGGATTTTGAAACCGGAAGTGGGCATGGTAATGTTTCACTGAATCATGAAGGGGGTATGAGTCGAATGGAAAAGTTGGCGGCCGGATATGTGAGCTATATGGCGCGCTTTTGGGTACGTTTTCGCAAGAAATGATAAGTTGGGTTGGATGGTTTTTGTGAATGTTTGAACTGCAGAGAAGCAAAGTTGAGCTATTGGAAGTGTAGAATTGCCTGGTGACAGTTTTCCGATGGTTCAGTGCCCGGAGACATTTTCCGACGACATTTTCCGGTGACCGGCGGTGACTTTCTCGCCAGATTTCGACCAATTTCCGGCCAAAAAAACCAGTTTTCCGGCAAGCGTTTTTGGGACAGATTTTCTACATGGGTTTCTCTCTCTCGTGGGCCGGGTGAATTTCCAACTAATGGACTTTGAAGACAAAACCTATTTTTGGAAGGAGAAAAAGCTATAAAAAGGAAGTTTTCTACACAATTTTAGATACAACGTATTATTCTATTCTTGGAGCTTTTGCAAAGAACTACTTCTAGGGTTTGCTTTCTTTTATGTTTCATCTTATTTCTTTGAATATTATGATGATGAACTCCATGAATATGAGTAGCTAAATACAATAATTGGTTATGGGATAAAAATTGATTTCTTCAAGCATGTTATTTGATTCTATGATTTAGTTTTGTCTCAATGTTATCGTTTATGATTCATCGTTTTTATTATCATATGATTTGAATGCTAGTTTGGTTGAGTCCGGAATCAATTGGATTTGTTTTCATCTCTATAGCTATATTAGGGTTTTGAATACGTAAAAGTTGTTATCTCTGATTTCTAGTAGCATCTTGTGGTTAATACTTGTAGTGATACATCTTTTTAATCGCATATGAATCTTAACCTTTGTTAAAAAAAATTAGTGCTTTTACACGTTTGTTTGCATCGATTAGTCTTATTTCATAGAACTTATTGCTCTTAGGGAGTTAAATCTAATTGTGCTTTTACACTTTAGGTTGCTTTTTAAGTAGATTTCACAATAGCATCTTTTAATGTTGTTTGTGATAAAATCAGGAAATAAACGGGATACTCTTGCGATCAAGATATCCTAGGACTTTTGATAATTGAAAGATTAAATACCAATTCTAATC
This sequence comes from Papaver bracteatum, assembly GCA_023529315.1. Taxonomy (NCBI): domain Eukaryota; kingdom Viridiplantae; phylum Streptophyta; class Magnoliopsida; order Ranunculales; family Papaveraceae; genus Papaver; species Papaver bracteatum. The sequence continues at coordinate 81,570 of JAJJWX010004610.1, forward strand.
ATAGATGAAAAATACATCTTTGTGAATGATACTATCCCTTAACCAATATCTTCTCCTTATTGATTATTCCAACTATTTACTTTGCTTTATTTAGTATTATTACTTTGATAAAAACAAAAACACACCTTGGGTTATTTGGTTACTTTTTTTTAACAAACGAACTCTTCATTAAAAAGCAAAAAAAGAAAGAGGGGGACTAAGCCTTACCTCGGAGAACAAAGAGATAAGGAAAAAAGAAAGCAAAACCAAACTAACCAAAAGAAAGCCACAGATTACATATTACAAAACCGGTATAAAGGTAGAACCGATTTGTCAATGTCACAATTTCTCTTTATAAAAGGCGGCGCAATTATCCACCAATACAATCCCATTGTTGCTCCATGCTTAGCCAACCTATCAGCCACAACAATCTGAAAATTGGTTACTTGGTTACTTAAGAATCTTAAAATTGCATAACAACAATCGCTTATATGTGGATACGAACTCTTTCTTATCGAATACTATATTTATAATTAGTAAAGTGAGGAAGTGAATTATTTTTGATGCATACGACACGCATCAAGGTGATGGCGTCGGGGTTATTGGAGACATTCCTAAGCGTCTCTGGAGGACGTGACTCACGTGGTAGTCGCTCTGTCAGGGTTTTGAGAAAGGCGAGTACCTCCTTATGTGTTGAAACCATATCTGTCTGGGCTCATGCGAGCATATCCTGTCATTCCATCAAATCAGCGATGGTGACATAAGTACGGCTTCCTCTGGTCCCTCCGGTCTCTCGTCCTATCGGCGGGGTAGTTGGAACCTTATTTGTGGTCGGAGGCGCCATGCTAGACGGAGCATTAGGGGCCGCAGCGGCGGATATGGACCTAGTGACTGGTGGCGTGACACCCAAAGAGGTATTTTCGTTGTCGTGGTTTGAGGGTTGTGCAGAGACACTAGAGGAGGCAGCGGCTCTATCCCTGGTGATTGGCAGTGTTACACTTGAGGGAGTGCATTCGAAGTTATTGTAGTCAGTAGGTGATGCAACAACGTTATTGGGAGAGACGTTAACATCAGGGATGTACTCTATGCTGGTATTCTCGGCAGCCACTCCAGACCTGAGTTCCACCATGTTGGGATTGACGTTCGGGAAACGATAGATCAATCCTCCCACTGTGGTCCCCAATTGTTTATGGGTAAAAATTGTTTCTTCCGATTTTGGTAAATTCGGTAGGTGAGTGAGAAACAGGTTTAAACCCTAAACAAATGTGCTGCACATGAGCACTTTCTAGATTCGAGAGATCAATTTGTACAAGTCCGGCCTAAACCAAGAAATGGTCCTTCCAGACTTGCTTCGGTCACAAAGTGGAGGAGAAGGGTTGATTTGGGGAGGGAAGCAAAGAAAGGTGTTGAGACCAGAATAATTATGGGAGAGTAGTGTCTCGACTTGTATCAAAAAGTGAAAGATTCGGAAGATTGCAAGAGATAGAAGCTCTTGGAGAGCTTGCAAAGTTTCCTTTTATGAGAGTGTTGTGTTTTTCTCCTGACTGATACTTGTTGTCTGGTGGAAATAGGTAAGACCTATTTATACAAGTCGAGATTGAAACGTACCCTGGCCTCGTGAAGAAAGAGAGTAAAGGGTGAAATAATGGGAGGAGGTGGTAACCGTATGGTGTTTATAGGTGAAAACGTTTTCACCACTATTTCCTCATTTATTTGACCGCTTTATTCCTATTCACGCTTTCTTAATGTGAGCGTAGTATACGCTGCATGATGTGACCGCCAAACCAAGACCCTAGAAAGCATCCTAAAGTTTGTGTTGATGTCTCGAGTGTTGGTTTCACCTTGAGTGCAAGTGGCGCTGCTAGTGGCGCGTGTGGCATGTGCCAATGGCATGTGTGGAATGCCTTGGTGGTAGGTTGAACGTTGAGTACAAGTGGAAATGCCAGAGCTGCTAGTGGCGTGTGTGGCATGTGCCAATGGCATGTGTGGAATACCTTGGTGGTAGGTTGCACGTTGAGTGCAAGTGGCAACGCCAAAGCTTCCAGAGGCGCGTGTGGCATGTACCAATGGCATGTGCGGAATGCCTTGGTGGTAGGTTTCTCGGCTTGCAAATTAGGCTACCAGCGAGGGTTTTAGCATGTGCCAATGGCACGTGCGGCCAAGTTGGCCTAGGTTGCACGGCTTGCAAGTAAGGCTACCAGCGTGCGTGTTAGGAATGTGCCAATGGCACGCACGGCCATTAGGGCCACGGCTAGGTAATGAAAGATACCAGTGATCGCGTTGGCATGTGCCAATGGCACGCTCGGTCATTAGGGCCACGACTTGGTAATGAAAGCTACCAGTGAGTTCTTTGGCATGTGCCAATGGCACGCTCGGCCATTAGGTCCACGACTTGGTAATGAAAGCTACCAGTTAGCGCGTTGGAATGTGCCAATGGCACGCTCGTCCATTAGGGCCACGGCCTGGTAAGAAAAGATGCCAGTGAGCGCGTTTGGCATGTGCCAATGGAACGCTCGGCCATTAGGGCCATGGCCTGGTAAGAAAAGATGACAGCGAGTGTGTTGGCATGTGACAATGGCATGTGTGGCCAATTTGGCCTAGGTTGCACGGTTTGCAAGCCTAGGCACTACTTTGGCATGGCGCGGCTAGGGCCAAGGTAAGGGTGCTTGGCTTGGCGTGGTGTGACTAGCGTAGCTAGGGCCAAGGAAAAGTGTGTTTGGCATGGTGCGACTAGCTTGGGCTAGGTGTGGCTAGCATGATTTGGTGCGTTTGGTGTGGCTGTAATGATTTTCCGTTGGCACCGGGGTGCGGCTAGCATGGTTGGCATGCTTTGGCACGTTTAGTGTGACTAGAATAGCTAGGGCCAAGGCAGAGTGCGTTTGGCATGGAGCGGCTAGCTTGGGCTAGGTGTGGCTGGAATTATTTGCCATTGGCACAGAGGTGCGGATAGCATGGTTGGCATGCTTTGGCGCGTTTGGTGTGACTAGCATAGCTAGGGCCAGGGCAGAGTGCATTTGGCATGGCGTGAATAGCGTAGCTAGGGCCAAGGCAGAGTGCATTTGGCATGGAGCGGCTAGCTTGGGCTAGGTGTGGCTGGCATGATTTGCCATTGGCACGGAGGGGAATTAGGGTTTTGCTCGTTGTAACCCTAATTTGAAAAAATACCGCCTATTAATTACTGACTACACGTATTAAATATTCTAATAAATGTGTCACCGGTGACATTAGGTTATTTGGGGTTTTACGATTTTACCATGTGTCTAAAAACCACCATCAACACCATCATACAAGTTTCCTAATCCAAGTAAACCGTGTAGACATTCCAAACCCAAAACAGCCTTTTAGTCACGGTTTTGACAGCATTAGATCACTGTTTCTGCTTCAAAAACTAAAACCTTAAGCCCTATTTCGGCCACGTAGTTTTGTATACTGGACAAAACCCCAACAATCACCATCTTTTGTGACGTGAAAAAAACCACCGTCTTCACTCCAGCAAAGCATGAATTTTTCCAACCTTATACAGGGTCATCCTCGCGGAGATCATCACTAGCACGAATAAAATTAACTTGTAGTTTGATCTTGAACCACCATCTAAGTTGAATTCCTTTTTTGTATTTGCACCACCGGAATCGCTATCTGTCGATCTTCTAGCATTACCACAAATAATTTCTTCATATAAATTATAAAAGTTTCTGCATGACTTGTATCAAACTACTTCATCGCCATGATCACTCATCATTCCACTTTTTGTAGAATATTTCTTATTTGACACATTCCTAACACTTGACATTGTTTGAACTAAGCCACCAAACAATTCCAGACAGACTTAAACAACTCCAAGAACCAACAATCTTGAGTCATCCTCCATGTATACAAAACATGCTACAATCTTAATATGTTGTGTATGAACGATCGTCACCTAGCACCACCATGATTTAAAATATTCTCCTGCCAATATTTGCAGACTCTAATTGAACTTGCGAACGATCTTCTCTTGTAAATAAAACACCTTCAACATGAATCATAGTCGCATCAAGCAAAGTTGTCAAATCTTTCTTGATGTCGTCATATTCTTTTTTCGGTCTTGATTTACGCATCATCTTTCTTGATGTCGTCAATATCATTCTATTATGAACCAAGACTTTGTCTTCTTTGAAATATCTTGTTCAAATTTCCGAATCACTGCCATCTTTATCCACGCTCACCGCACCACTTATCGGGAAACCGAGGTTACGTTCATCTCGAACCGGCGTACTTCCATAGAAGTTAATTCCATGAAACATCCTACTTTAGATAACTAGCTCGAATCCTCCACTTACATATTTAGATTAGCATGATAAAATAATACTAGCATGAATATATGATCAATATGATAATAGAAAATCATACACAACACAAAGATTATGTTGTTCACCTTTGTAGGCTACATCCACGGCCAAAACCACCCTGAGAATATTCATTATCATAACAAGTACTTACATCGACCTACTTCATATAATCAACTAGTTATATAACCCACTAGCGCTAAACATTAGAAACAACAAGACATTTTAGGAAGAGTTTACCTCTTACTTTGTTCTTCTTCTTCCATAAACCTCTACCGCCATGGATGCCTCTACTTTAGACAAGAACATGAAGAACATCATGAATTCTAGCCTCCCCCATATGAACCCTAAAAACCCTAGATTTTTCTCATACCCGTTCTCACTACAAATCACTCTTCTCATATAGATTTTCCCCAGTCATCAAGCATCGTATGACAAAACGGTTGTTACCCGAACACTCTCATAAAGAGAGGATTCTCCAAGAGAATGAATTCTACTCACCATATAAACCCTCTTATATAATAGTTAAATCCTGGCTCTCCAATTCTTAGAAAACTCCTAAAAATAGTCTAACACCTAAATTACGAAACCCTAAACTTGGAAAACACTCCTACAAACAGTCATACAAGTTTCCTAATCCAAGTAAACCTTGTAGACATTCCAAACCCGAAATAGCCTTTTAGCCACGGTTTTGACAGCATTAGATCACTGTTTTTGCTTCAAAAATTGTCACTTAAAGTCCAATTTCAGCCATGTAGTTTTGTATACGGAACAAAACCCCAACAATCACCACCTTTTGTGACGTGAACAAAACCACCATCTTCACTCCAGCAAAGCAAGAATTTTTCAAACCTTATACAAGGTCATCCTCGCGGACATCATCACTAGCACAAACAAAATTATCTTGTAGTTTGAGCTTGAACCACCACCTAAGTTGAATTCCTCTTTTGCACTTGCACCACCGGAATCGCTATCTGTCGATCTTCTAGCATCACCACAAATAATTTCTTCATATAATTTATACAAGTTTCTGCATTACTTGTATCAAACTTGTTAGAGCATTTCTCTGTTGAACCCACCAAGCATTGGTATGTCAAGATTGGTTATCATATTTAAGTGAAGCAAAGCTTATTTAAGAGTCGCTTGATTTACATGTATTAGACTCAACTTCGTATAGGTTAGCTTGAAAGTATTAGGGTGAGACATTAAAAGTATTACGAAGACTTGAAGATGTGAAGAAGTGCGGAGCTTCAACGACAACATAATCCTTCCACTTGAGGTTAGTGTTATTTGACTTGAACTGTTTCATTCCCTAACGTATCTTTCAAATCGTGCATATTGAAAACATAAAACTGTGAAGCATGAACACTCTAGATAGACATAGTATTAAGGAATAAAATATGAAGTTTCTTGCTTAACCATTAAACTTTGTATATAAGACATCGACATAATCGTATGAATACTATTGTGATTATGCATGGGTATGAGGTGAGGATTTCATCCTAGGGAACAATGTTTACATATGTTCTAAGGAAGTAAGTTCATGATATGTGTTGTGAACCGAAAAGGAAATCACCAGGCGTTATTGGGGCTATTCTTCATTGCATATCTTATGAACGACCAATATGTGTGATTAGTATAACCGCTTATGACTTGTTTGTGTTCTTGGTAAAACTATTCACATGAGGCATGACTTATGTATTGGTATGACTTTTATTAGTGAAACCGATCTTAAGTAATCACCTGGGGTATGATTGGGTTGTGTATGTCTGAAGTTATTACTGGGAAGAGGGGAACTGATCCTAGTAAGAGGTGTAGTGCATCACAAGGGGAACCGATCCTTGTATGAAGTGCATCAAGGTTTATGGAAAAAAGGGGAACCGATCCTATGAACATGTGCAACACGTTTTTGGGAAGGGGGAACCAATCATATGGACATGTGCAGTGCATACAAGTTAGATACCAAATATATGTGGGGAACCGATCCTAGTACCTAGTCTGGCATATCTTTGTTAAGCTAGTGTAACTATGCACAATACTCACATGGAGGTAGAACCGAAACTTGTTTTGGTAGAAATGTAAACCATGAGTTGTGATTGAGTAGTACTTGATCAATCACATAGTTCTTCAAAGTCAGATGAACCAATTCTAAACTTGTTTGGAAGTGTGGAAAATCGGTTTCAAGTGAGCAAGCATGGAAAAGACTTTCAAAAGTAAGATTTCATCGCTCTTTGAACATGGTGCATTAATGTTTATTCTATTTTGTTCAAATATATTCCTTAACGGCTAAGAAGGAATTAAATCCTAGTATCGAATTTAAATAAGTTAAGAATCTTTTTAATTAAGGGTTTTTAATTATATATGGAAAATAAGAATTAGTAATGTGCATTTGCTAATTAAAGATTTTCCAAGGAGATTTCGATAATTATTTTTGGACAGTGCATTCACAAGAATTATGAAAACCGAATTTGGTGAAGTAATGAAAAATATCTTGAGAATATTTTCGGTTTTGAAATTCCTTTGTGTCCAAACTTCCTTGTCTATAAATACTTTGAGTTTGCATTTCGACCAAACTAATCCTGCGTAACCTAAACTTACTCTTTTGTCTTTTTTACTGGTGAAGCCGCCTATTAGAGAGGAGAGTAATATAATTAGGAGAAATCTCTTACGGCCGCTCAATTTAAAGTATTCTTTGGGATTGAGAAGCTCTAGCGCGACCCGTTGGTGGGAAACTAGATATTGCGGTTTATCTTTAGTTTTTGTATTAATTTGATTGACTAACGGTGGTTGAACTTTGATTGCTCCTAGTTTGTTTATGCTTTAGAATCTTCTTTTCTGATATAAGATTCACTCAAACTAGTTCAAGGTTTCGACAGGGATCTTAAGACTGTTGTTAGATATAAAGACGATCTTGTGATAATCCATTGTTAACAGACTCCATTCTGTGTGTGATTGATCACAAGAGATTCAAGTAGTTGTGTGCAGGTGTTTATTGAAGATCTAAGAATATTTGAAGACAAAGAAGATATTGAAGATTTCTAACTTGGATTTTACAATCTTTGGCATGCACATTAATTGTTTGGGAAAAAGAGGATCCAATTAATAATCGGTTTATCCTTGTGGTAGATTGGAGTGATTAATTGAGGAAGATCGGCATCAACACATAATACTTGGTTGAAGAGTGTTGTTGGCTTAATCTTAACGATTACCTTTGGGTGATTGAACATAATATTGATCTTGGAACTTGGCATAGGAGTTTATGTTAAGATAAACAAGGGAACCTTTGCGCAACTTATATCACTTGGTTGAAGAGAGTTGATACCAAACAGATTTGTTGTTCCTTTACTGTTTGGAATACGAACCAAAGGAATTGGTCCAAGTAAGTGACTTGTTTACAGGTTGGAGGCGTGGGAATACATATGGAACTAGGTGAACTATAGATTTAGTTGCTTGGTCTCAACTATACGAAGTTGTCTTATTTTGTATAACGGCTTAATCCTGAGAGTATTCAATTCTGGATTAGGTCCCAGGGTTTTTATGCATTTGTTTTTCCTCGTTAACAAAATCTTGTTGTGTCATTTACTTTATATTTCCTCACTATAATTATTTTATTATAATTAAAGTAAATTACACAAACGTTAATTTCTATTTAGTTGATACGTGAATCCTATTGAGTTTGGTTAAGTCCGGACCTTTGTATCAAGTAAACACACTTTGTTGTTATATTGTCTCGATCTCGTATCCATAGACGATCATACAAAGTGTGAATCGATTTGTTGTATTGTCTCGACTCAGTCCATAGACAATCACTTTCGGGGAAAGGACTTATAGAAAGGAAAAGTTATAGCTTGAGGTATAATTGGGGTACCCTCGCCTTTTCAATTGGTATCAGAGCAGGCAAACATGAAAGGATCTAAAAATCTGTGTTTGGTGCGATCCATCCTATAAGAATAAACTCGAGTTCACACGAATCGACTTCAATTAACATACCGCCAAGATTTGACGGAACAAACTATCTATGGTGGAAATCTGCTATGCGATCTTTTCTTCAATCACGAGAATTTAATACTTGGATATTAGTCGTCGATGGTTATATTCTTCCAAAGATAGAAAATTCGGATACTGAGCTTAAACGCCTAGTAGATTTTTCGAATGAAGAAAAGGCACTAGATAAGAAGGATTCAGATGGTTTGAATTCTATAATAATGTTGTAATCCGTGATCTACAACATCATGTATCAACATATCAAACTTATAAAGAATCTTGGGATAATCTTCAAATCATGTTCAAAGAAAACATATCAGAGAAAGAAGCTAGACTTCAAACTATTACGTCTGATTGGGAAAACCTTCGAATGGATGACAACGACACTTTTGAAAAGTTTCATCTTAAACTCTCTGAGATAATTAATGAATCTTTCTCTCTAGGAAATACTATTTCTGAAAAAGATATAGTGTGCGAAATTCTCCGATCGTTGCCACCAAGATACGATTCTAAGAAGCATGCAATCATAAAGGCAAATGATCTCTCAACTCTCTCACGAAGCACACTCGTTGGAAAGTTAAAGATATTTGATCATGAATCATAGTATATTCAAAATAAAGAAATTGCTTTTAAAGCTGGTAAAATTCCTAAAGATCCAATGGAAAGGAATAGACAGTTGGATGATTCAGATGAACAGATTGCAGAAAACTCTAATGATAAAATCGAAGAATCATTATATTTGATTACTAGACAGTTTCGAGATATCTTAAGGTCAAGAAATAAAAGATTCATAAAGGATACTCACCAATCTTCTCGACCTCATGATCGAGTTCATGTCAAAAAGGATCATGAATAAGATGATGAATATCATCCACAATGCTTCAAGTGTAAAGGGTTTGGTCATTTTGCTAAAGACTGGCCCAGTCGTAAGAAGTACACTATAAGTAAGGCATTGGTTGTAACTCATGATGAGACCTCTGATTCTAAAGAAGAGGAAACATCTCATTTGCATTAGTTGTCAATCTTATTTCTTCCCCCTCCATTAGTAATTTAACCATTTTAAGAATGGACATGTCTTCCGATGTTATTAAATCATCTAATTGTAAAGGTAAAGATAAAATAAGATGCATAAACTATCTCAAGAAAAAAAACTACTAAGAGTTTCGTTGACAACCAAAGTCAAGACACTTCTCTAGTTCAAGAACACTGGAGTTGTTCAAAGTTCCATAATGAGAGAAAATCTCATACTAATACCACTTAATCGGTATTAGAATTCTTTCCTCACCATGTGTGCCATATTCGAGTGAGGAAGAAGACATCAAGGCACCTATTGTGTAGATTATGGAAATGAAATATAAAAATTGAAAAATATGTGATATATTCGTATATGTAAATATATTAGATTTTCAGAAATATGAGAAATATAAAGAGATCCTTTTCGTTTTGAGATCTTTCCTTGTCCGGACCATGAGTCTGGATCAAACAACTTTGCATGAAAAGATGATAGATCAGAATGATCATCTTAAAAATAAGTCAGTGAGTTCTCTTGAGATTAGGGGTAAAATCAAAAATGGGGATTGGCTTAGAAATAAGGAAAGAGAGAATACGCTGAAGAAAGACTAGTGTATTGAGGTATTGACACTCTTTTGTGTTCAATCAAAGACAAAACTACATGCTCATGCAGAATCCTTCTCGAAAATTTATCACCTGCAAGAGGTTCTGGTTAAGCAACAAGGTTTTCTACTTGAAGAAATTCACAAGCTGAAGAACAAAAACAGAAACCTACCTTCATATGGGATTGATATGAAGGATTAAGTTGTATCAGAAAAATAGACATCAATTTTTGATTGCTTTCATTGATTGTATAAGTCTATTGAATAAAACTATTATGAATAAAGTTATTTGATTTATAATTTTTCTTGTGATAGTTTTTGATTTATATAGTCGGTACTTTAATGCTTTCTTTATTTGATATGTATGTGTATGAGATGTTTGATTTCGGTTTAATTACCTTGACATTCGATCTCATAATATGTTGTGAACCCTTATGGTTTGGGTGACTTTTTGATTTAGCAGGATTAAGTTCTAACCCAAGTTTGTAGGCTTTGTCAAAGGATCATGAGGGATTCCTATAGAAATAATATGTGAAAAAGTCACAATATGTTGAATCGGTTTTGGTTTAGCATAAAAGCATATGTGTTTCGACGGTTTTCAACTTTTGCTTGCAATTGTTAAAATCGATTTTCAACCTTTCTATGGTAAAGGTTGGTTGTTTTTATTCTTTTGTTTTTGGCATAAGAATGACAACATGATGGTATTTCGATATCAATTCTCCCGGAAGAAGAAAGTGATGGAATCATATTTGGAGAAGTTGGATGCGAAATTGAGGTAACAATCTTGTTAGTTAATTGTTTTCCTGTTTTAAGAAAAGCCTATTTTTATTTGATATATATACTGCTTTTGCTTAAAAGAAATTGTTGGTATAATTTATGTGTTTATTCCATTATGAATGTATGGATATGTGTGTGATTCAATTGTTTCTGGTTAAGTAAAACTTTTGTTATCTTACTTTGATGTGTGATATCATTAGTTTAGGCTAACGAAATTTGGTGTAATTGCGGTGCTTTTATGTCTATGTTAATTCAATTGCTTCCAGTTAAGTAAAACAATTGTTATTTTTTATTTATTGTGTAGTATCAATTGTTTAAGCTTACAAAATTTTGGTGCAATAGTTAAACTTTGGTTTATATATGTTGTTTCTATTGTATCCGGTTGAGGTGAATAATTATGCACGTTGATTTATTGGTTTGTATGAATTATTTATGGCTTAACGAATGAATATGTTGACGGGATGAGTTGTTTAGTCCAACTCGATTCCAGATAAGCTAAGCTAAGTTAATTCTGATCTTAGTTAGACTTATCAAAGTGGAGGTTTCGGTTATTCAAGTCTAGTCGAAAGCCTAAACAAGGAAATGCTATTTAACTAACCTAGTATTTGGCTTGTTTGAAATCTAAAGGTCTAAGTTATATGGATAATTAGAACCTGATGAGAAAAATGGAGTTTATCTTTGTTTTGGTCTTATCGAATGAAGCGGTTGTATTTATACAATCGGTTGAGCAAAGGGACTAACTTGCTTAGTTATTTTTTGGTTTGCTAAACTAGTTGGGAAATTGTTTCGGGAAATTATTTCCATGATAACATATCAAAATGTAATTACTTGTAGTTTCGGTTTTGATATTGGTTATCGAAAATGGTTGTGTAAAACCCTCGTGCTTGACTCAACAAGTTGCAAGTCTATTTTGAGATTTGTAAGATCCTTTTCGTGTTGTCCATTATTTTTTCGTTTCTTTGTAATTTTTGTGACAAAAAGGGGGACAAATATATGGAGTAAACAAGTGATGCTAGTATCAATATATGGTTGATTGGTGTCACTAGGGAAGAGGACAATGGTGCTTGAACGTTTATCTAATGAATGATGAAAATCAAAGACTAAGGGGGGGTAACATATCATATGAATGGGATAACAAAGATGTGCGGATTGAAAATCTACCAAGCTCACCTTTAGGGGGGTATAAGCTTTGTTATTATAGTGCAGCTGCTGCATTTTTGAGGATTGAATGAATGCAGGTTATGTGATGTGGATTCGGGAATCAAGCGTATGTGTAATGAATTCTTGTAATTTGTTTATCCATTTGATTGTAAGAGTTTTGTCACTAAAATTGAAAAAGGGGGAGATTGTTAGAGCATCGCTCGGTTGAAGATTGTTAGAGAATTGTTCGGTTGACATACCACCAATCGTTGGTATGTCAAGATTGGTTGTCATATTTTAGTGAAGCAAAACTCATTTAAGAGTCTCTTGATTTAAATGTACTAGACTCAACTTTGTATAGGTTAGCTTGAAAGTATTAGGGTGAGACATTACAAGTATTGCGAAGACTTGAAGAAGTAAAGAAGTGCGAAGCTTCAACGACAACACAATCTTTCCACTTGAGGTTAGTGATATTTGACTTGAACTGTTTCATTCCCTAACGTATCTTTCAAGTCGTGCATATTGATAACAAAAAACTGTGAAGCATGAACACTCTAGATAGACATAGTATTAGGGAATACAATATGAAGTTTCTTGCTTAACCATTAAACTTTGTATATAAGACATCGACATCGACATAATCATATGAATTCTATTATGATTATGTATGGGTATGAGGTGAGGATTTCATCCTAGGGAACAATGTTTACATGTGTTCTAAGGAAGTAAGTTCATGATATGTGTTGTGAACCGAAAAGGAAATCATCAGGCGTTATTGGGACTGTTCTTCATTGCATATCTTATGAACCACCAATATGTGTGATTAGTATAACTGCTCATGACTTGTTTGTGTTCTTGGTAAAACTATTCACATGAGGCCTGGCTTATGTATTGGTATGACTTTTATTAGTGAAACCGATCTTAAGTAATCACCTGGGGTATGATCGGGTTGTGTATAGCTGAACTTATTACTTGGAAGAGGGGAACCAATCCTAGTAAGAGGTGAAGTGCATCACAAGGGGAACCGATCCTTGTGTGAGGTGCATAAAGGTTTATGGAAGAAAGGGGAATCGATCCTATGAACATGTGCAACACATTTTTGGGAAGGGGGAACCGATCCTATGGACATGTGCAGTGCATACAAGTTAAATACCAAATATTTATAGGGAACCGATCCTAGTACCTAGTCAGCCGTATCTTTGGTAAGATAGTGTAACTATGCACAATACTCACATGGAGGTAGAACCGTAAATCCATGAGTTGTGATTGAGTAGTACTTGATCAATCACATAGTTCTTGAAAGTCAGATGAACCAATTCTAAACTTGTTTGGAAGTGTGGTAAATCGGTTTCAAGTGAGCAAGCATGGAAAAGACTTGCAAGAGTAAGATGTCGTCACCCTTTGAACACGGTGCATTAATGGTTATTTTATTTTGTTCAAAGATATTCCTTAACATCTAAGAAGGAAGTTAATCCCAAGATCGAATTTAAATAAGTTAAGAATCTTTTTAATTAAGGTTTTTTAATTATATATGGAAAATAAGAATTAGTAATGTGCATTTGTTAATTAAAGATTTTTCAAGGAGATTTCGATAATTATTTTGGGACAGTGTATTCACAGGAATTATGAAAACCGAATTTGGTGGAGTAATGAAAAATATCTTGAGAATATTTTCGGTTTTGTAAATTCATTTGTGTCCAAACTTTCTTTTCTATAAATACTTTGAGTTTGCATTTCGAGCAAACTAATCCTGCGTAACCTAGACTTACTTTTTGTCTTTGTTACGGGTGAAGCCGCCTATTAGATAGGAGAGTAATCTAATTAAGTGAAATCTCTTATGGCCGCTCAATTTAAAGTCTTCTTTGGGATTGAGAAGCTCTAGCGCGACCCATTGGTGGAAAACTAGATATTGCGGTTTATCTTTAGTTTTCGTATTGATTTGATTGACTAATGGTGGTTGAACTTTGATTGCACCTAGTTTGTTTATGCTTGAGAATCTTCTTTTCTTATATAAGATTCACTCAAACTATTTCAAGGTTTCGACAGGGATCTTTAGACTTTTTTTAGATCTAAAGACGATCTTATGATAAACCATTGTACTCCGTTCTGTATGTTATTGATCACAAGAGATTCAAGTAGTTGTGTGCAGGTGTTTATTGGAGATCTAAGAATATTTGAAGACAAAAATGATATTGAAGATTTCTAACTTGGCTTTTACAATCTTTGGTGTGCACAATACTTGTTTGGGAAAAAGAGGATCCAATTAATAATCGGTTTATCCTTGTGGTAGATTGGACTGATCAATTGAGGAAGACTGGCATCAACACATATCACTTGGTTAAAGAGTGTTGTTTGCTTAATCTTAACGATTACCTTTGGGTGATTGAACATAAGATAGATCTTGGAACCTGGAAAAGGAGTTTATGTTAAGATAAACAAGGGAACCTTTGCACAACTCATATCACTTGGTTGAAGAGAGTTGATACCAAATAGTTTTTTATTCCTTTAATGTTTGGAATACGAACCAAAGGAATTGGTCCAAGTATGTGACTTGTTTACAGGTTGGAGGCGTGGGAATACAAATAGAAATAGGTGAACTATAGGTCTAATTGCTTGGTCTCAACTATACGAAGTTGTCTTATTTTGTATAGCGGCTTAATCCTGAGAGTATTCAATTCTGGACTAGGTCCTGGGGTTTTTATGTATTTGCGGTTTCCTCGTTAACAAAATCTTGTTGTGTCATTTACTTTATATTTCCATATTATAATTATTTTATTATAATTAAAGTAAATTGCACAAACGTTAATTCCTATTTACTTGATACATGAATCCTATTAAGTTTGGTTAAGTATGAACCTTTGTATCAAGTAAACACACTTTGTTATTGTATTTTCTCGATCTCGTATTCACAGACGATCACACAAAGTGTAAACCGATTTATTGTATTATCTCGACTCACTCCATAGACAATCACTTTCGGGAAAAGGACTTATAGGAAGGAAAAGTTATAGCTTGAGGCATAATTGGGGTACCCTCGCCTTTTCAAAACTACATCGTCGCCATGATCAATCATCATTCCACTTTTTGTATAATATTTCTTGTTTGACACATGCCTAACACTTGAAGTTTTTGAACTAAGCCACCAAACAATTCCAGACATACTTAACCAACTCCAAGAACCAACAATCTTGAGTCATCCTCCATGTAGACAAAACATGCTACAATCTTCGTATGTTGTGAATGAACGATCGTCACGTAGCACCACCATAATTCAAAACATTCTCCTGATAATACTTGTAGATTCCCATTGAACTTGCGAACGATCTTCTCTTGGAAATAAAACACCTTCAACACGAATCATAGTCACATCAAGAAAAGTTGTCAAATATTTCTTGATGCCGTCATGTTCTTTTTTCGGTCTTGATTTACTCATCATCTTCATGATCAATATCATTCTTCTATGAACCAAGACTTTCTCTTCTTTGAAATCTCTTGTACAATTACCAAATCACTGCCATCTTTATCCACGCTCACCGCACCACTTGTCGAGAAACCGAGGTTACGTTCATCTCGAATCGGCATGCTTCCAAAGAAGTTAATTCCATGAAACATCCTACTTTAGATAACTAGATCGAATCCTCCTTTTACATCTTTAGATTAGCATGATCAGATAATACTATCACGAATATATGATCAATTCGATAATAGACAATCACACATGACACAAAGATTACGTGGTTCACCATTGTAGGCTACATCCACGGCCAAAACCACCATGAGAATCTTCATTATCATAACAAGTAATTACATCGACCTACTTCATATAATCAACTAGTTACATAACCCACTAGTGCTAAAATTTAGAAACAACAAGACATATTACTACGAGTTTACCTCTTTCTTTGTTCTTCTTCATCCAAAAACCTCCACCGCCATGGTTGCTTTGACTTTAGACAAGAACATGAAGAACATCATTAATTCTAGCTTCCCCCATATGAACCTTAGAAACCCTAGATTTATCCCATACCCTTTCTCACTACAAGTCACTCTTCTCATATAGATTTTTCCCCGTCACCTACCATCGTAGGACACAACGGCTGTGATCCGAACACTCTCATAAAGAGAGGATTCTCCAAGAGAATGAATTCTATTCACCATATAAACCCTCTTATATAGTAGTTAAATCCTTTCTCTCCATGTATTAGAAAACTCCTAAAAATAGTCCAACACCTAAATTACGAAACCCTAAACTTGGAAAACACTCCTACGAACCGTCATACAAGTTTCCTAATCCAAGTAAACCTTGTAGACATTCTAAACCCGAAATATCCTTTTAGCCATGGTTTTGACAGCATTAGATCACTGTTTTTGTTTCAAAAACTGTCACCTAAAGTCCAATTTCAGCCATGTAGTTTTGTATACGGAACAAAACCCCAACAATCACCATCTTTTGTGACGTGAACAAAACCACCATCTTCACTCCAGGAAAGCATGAATTTTCCACCTTATGCAAGGTTATCCTCGCGGACATCATCAATAGCACAAACAAAATTATCTTGTAGTTTGAGCTTGAACCACCACCTAAGCTGAATTCCTCTTTTGCACTTGCACCACCGAAATCGCTATCTTTCGATCTTCTAGCATCACCACAAACAATTTCTTCATATTATTTATACAAGTTCTGCATGAATTGTATCAAACTACTTCATCGCCATGATCACTCATCATTCTACTTTTTGTCGAATATTTCTTGTTTGACACATTCCTAACACTTGACATTGTGTGAACTAAGCTACCAAATAATTCCATCCAGACTTAACCAACTCCAAGAACCAACAATCAGATGTCATCCTCCATGTAGAC
This sequence comes from Papaver bracteatum, assembly GCA_023529315.1. Taxonomy (NCBI): domain Eukaryota; kingdom Viridiplantae; phylum Streptophyta; class Magnoliopsida; order Ranunculales; family Papaveraceae; genus Papaver; species Papaver bracteatum. The sequence goes on from JAJJWX010004610.1 coordinate 98,251, forward strand.
AAAACATGCTACAATCTTCATATATTGTGTATGAACGATCATCACTTAGCACCACCATGATTCAAAACGTTCTCCTGACAATATTTGCGGATGCCAATTGAACCTACGAACGATCTTCTCTTGTAAAGAAAACACCTTAAACACGAATCATAGTCACATCAACCAAAGTTGTCAAATCTTTCTTGATGTCGTCATGTTATTTTTTCGGTCTTGATTTATTCATCATCTTCATGATCAATATCATTCTGCTACGAACCAAGAATTTTTCTTCTTTGAAATCTCTTGTTCAAATTATCGAATCACGTTCATATTTATCCACGCTCACTACACCACTTGTCGAGAAACCGAGGTTACGTTCATCTTGAACCGGCATGCTTCCATACAAGTTAATTCCATGAAACATCCTACTTTAGATAACTAGCTCGAATCCTCCACTTACATTTTTAGATTAGCATGATCGAATAATACTATCACGAATATATGATTAATACGATAATAGACAATCACACATGACACAAAGATTATTTGGTTCACCTTTCTAGGCTACATCCAAGGCCAAAACCACCCTGAGAATCTTCATTATCATAACAAGTAATTACATCGACCAACTTCATATAATCAACTAGTTATATAACCCACTAGCGCTAAACATTATAAATAACAAGACATATTACGGAGAGTTTACCTATTCCTTTGTTCTTCTTCTTCCATAAACCTCCATGATTTCTTCGACTTTAGACAAGAATTTCAAGAACATCATGAATTCTAGCTTCCCCCGTATGAACCCTAGAAACCCTTGATTTCCTTCATACCCATTCTCACTACAAGTCACTCTTCTCACATAGATTTTTCCCCATCACCAACCATCGTATGACACAACGGTTGTGACCCGAACACTCTCATAAAGAGAGGATTCCCCAAGAGAATGAATTTTACTCACCATATAAACCCTCTTATATAGTAGTTAAATCCTTGCTCTCCAAGTCTTGGAAAACTCCTAAAATAGTCTAACACCTAAATTAGGAAACCCTAAACTTTGGAAACACTCTTGCAAACCGTCATACAAGTTTCCTAATCCAAGTAAACCTTGTAGACATTCCAAACCCGAAATAGCCTTTTAGCCACGGTTTTGACAATATTAGATCACTGTTTCTGCTTCAAAAACTGTCACCTAAAGTCCAATTTCAGCCATGTAATTTTGTATACGGAACAAAACCCCAATAATTTTATACTAATCTGAGACATTGCTATAAGTAGACTAGAAATCAAGACTTATAATTCTGATCACATAAACTTGACAAACAGGCTTGAGATAGCAATGCTTGCGAGTTCGACCGAGCAGTGCTCTAACACTTTCAACTACGAAACAAGTTTCGCAAGTGGAATTCCTTAAACTCATGCAATTAAACATAGTTCTCTAGGTAGGGAATCAGCTCGAAAGTTCAACACACTAACTAGTAACAAATTACAGAATAGTGTTATGTCGATTCTACGAAGTTCAAAAGATAAATGTAATATTTCATAATCCAATATACCAAAGTTGTGTATACTTCCTTGACACTTTGATCATAATGAAATGATTAAGGCACTCATATTAGAGATATATAAATATACTTCGGATTTTTTTCTTTTCAATGTAAAAGACTTTAAATAAACGTATATAGAAATGAAACAAGTCAAGTCTATATTACTGACATCGTACAAAAGGATGATATGTTCATTGATTCCGATACGTCTTCAGGTTCTTCTGAATAACACGATCAAGTCTCAACATTTATATTGTTCCTCTCTAACCTAATGAAGTTTACTCTAGTAATCTTATCAAGCATATTCGAGTTTCTAAGCTAAAACATGACAACCAAAATTAACATACCAACGCTTGGAAGTTTCAACCGAGCAATGCTCTAACATAGTTCAAGATTAGAATTAGAGTAATCAGATAAAGTTTGTGATTCCGAAGAGAAAAATTGCAATCACATTATCGTGAAGGTACGCTTCTAAATGAGGTGACGCATCTTCATAAACCCTTAACATTTCTATGTTCCTAGTATAACCTATGAAGTTGACTTTAGTAAGTTAATTAAGCGACTCAAGTTTTCGGAACTAAAGTTAACAACCAAAATTGATACACTAACGCTTGGTGAGTGCAAACGAGTAATGATCTAACACGCAGGTATATTTAAGAAACTAAGTAACTAGGGGTAGATTACGTAGTCTCAAGTATACGCGGCATGCTTTATGTGTAACGACTTAACCTTGATAGTATTCAAAACTGGACTAGGTTCATATGTTTTTTTGCTAAACAATTTTTCTCGTTAACAAAATCTTATGTCATTTGATTTACCTTATCTTTCCTCGTTATAATTGTTTTATTATAATTAAAGTAAATAACTAGTATGTTAAGCATACCTTGGCTGGTCTTATAATTAGTTCGATTGGACTTAAACTATCAAGTTCACCTTGTTATTCTTCCATTATAATTTTGTTAAAGTTAACAAAAGGTATATCCTTGTAGGCTTATACGAAAAAGATTTATGGTGTACTTGGTACCCTCGTTATGTATTAAATAATTTTTTTAAGAAAATTGATATTTAAATGCGTTATTTCTGGCGTTCATTTGATCGTAAAATAAATATTGAAGTGACTTTTATCATGTAAAATCATACATTGGTTTTTTATTAGTTTTGCAGCATTTATTATAATTATCTTAAAAATTCATAAAAATACTCTTATGCAAATATCTGAGAAATATTTTATTTGGAAAAACATAAAGCAAATGTGTTGGCACGACACAACACTATTATTCCTGTAATGTGCATGTGTGCCATGTCGTGCTTTTCCTTAAACTATAAGGTCCAACACGGCACATCACGCTTAAAATTTATGGCACAACATAACATGACACATAGTATGTTAGGCGCACTTCTCTCACAACTCCATATTATTTACACTTTTAGGATATTGATTACTTGTATTGCACTATGATAAATTTTACGTGATTTTTGTAGATGGGGAAAAACGATTTGCTGGTTTTTAAGGAATTGAGGAGACGACCGTGCAGAGGAGACTCCTTGAACCGAGCAAAATGTTCAACTTCACACAGATGCACCGCTGCAAAGGGGGTGCTTTGAATTCGAGAGATAAATCTGTAGTACTCCGTCCTAAACCAAGACAATGGCCGTTCCAGAGTAAATTCGGTCACAAGAGAGGATGGGTTGATCTGTAGGAGGGAAGCTGAGAAATGTGTGGAATCAGTGGTAATCAAAGATTGTAGGTGTGTTGTGAATTTTGAATAAGATAAGTTCTGAATGATTGAAATTGCTCAGTTGAGAGTAATTGCACAATTGATGAGTTGATGATCTCGTGATGTCAATGAGACGTGAGATCGTTGTCGTTGTTGACCTTGTTGTTTCAACCATGATTCAGAGACTTATTTATATTGCTGGAATTGTAGACACCATGATCCCATGAAGTGTGACAGTTGATGGAATCAAAGAGTGGAGAGATGGAAATAGTGTTTGAAACCAGTTGATCATCGTGCGGAGACTTGGTTGATTTTCCACCCACTACTTTGTTAACTCCTTCAACTGATTGCATGACCTTCTCACATTCCATCGTGTGTTTGAACACACGTGTCGTAGACCTCCAGACCAAAACCCTAGTTGATATCCCCCTAAGTGACATGATTGACGTCTCGTGGTTAGTTTAGTCAGTTGCTGACTTCGTGATATCATGGGACGATGAGTCCATGTATTTACCGAGTTGAACATGATTTTATGAAATGTTCTGAAACTCGTGGATCAAACGTGGGCATGATCCTCACGTTGACAGTTGAGGAGAGCAATTATTGCTCATTCGATGATTTGTTGAATATTGATAGTTGAACCAATATTCTTTGATTTGAGCAAGTATTGCTTATCTGAGCAAGTGTTGCTCATCTGATGAATTATTGGCAGCGTGACCAAAATAAAATATTAATTAAAATACTGGTAGTTGAACCGAGTATAATTAATAATAATATTGATCATGATATCGTCATAAATGTATTAGTGTTTGAATCTGGAATCATAATACTTGGACTCAGAAACCCTAATTTGATCAATTGATGATCACTTAATGGTTTGTTAGGAATTGAACCATGAGACGAAGGAAGGATTGGTTCCATGAGATTGTGGGTAAATCATGTAACACCCATATGCTCATGTGAGCAAACACCAAAACCTCTTGAAGAGTTGGTGACTTGTTGATGAAAGAATGATTAAATGCTGGTTTAATCATTTATTCGAATTACTGCTGGGTTCATCATTAGGTGATAAAACCTGATTAATTATGAAGAGATGGAAGACCGACCAAGGGGTCATAAAACCGGCCATGGGTGGTCACGGGATCAAGTTTTGATCGTTCCATGAAGTTCCAAGTCGTTTGGAAGAGTTTTGGACCTAATACGTGCAATTGCGCAAATTAGGTCAAATTGTGAACATATGTAAGACCGGCTCATTGAGAGCCAAAGATCCAACCTTGGTCGGTCGAGGTAATATGCTCATGTCCCCAAAGTGTTTGTATCTCAGTTCTGAGAATTTTGATATTTTCAGATGTGCATTTGAGCAATCATTTTAGAAAATATGAAGAAACCAGGGCTTTTTGAAAAAACCGTCAAAACTTCATGAGATGAAGGAAATAATGGAAAAGTGAAAGAATTATGCATTGTGGGACCAACCATGTCCAAGGGGCCAATCCCACATGTTTTTCCAAAATTTTCATAATATTTTCATGATTTTATGGAAATATGATAAAATCAAGGAGTTTTGCTAAAATTAAAGAGTTTTGTTCAAATCAAGGAGTTTCCATGAGATGAGGGAAACATAAAAAATAAGGGACGTGTGGGTGTGTGAGACCGTCTTGGAGCATGGTTGGACGGCCAAGGCCCGGTCCCGTGCGTTTTCCCTAATTTTATGTATTATTTTACAATTTAAAGGAAATTTCATAATTTGAAGGAAATATCATGAAATCAAGGAATTTCATGGGATTATGAAAACATGAAAAATATAATAATAAAAAAAGGGACGTGTGAGGCCATCTAGGGTTTGGCCGGCCAGCTATGGCCCATGCACACGGGTTTTCCTAATTTTATATTATTTTTCATGGGACCAAGGAAATATCATGAGATTAAGGAGTTTTCATGGAATTAGAGAAATAATAATAAAATAATGAGGAATCATGAGGTGTGGGGCCGGCTGGGACCAAGGCATGGCCGGTTGGCCAATGGCCACGCCCCACAATATTCTTCCCTAATTTTATATTATTTCTTTGGTGTGAAAGAAACACCATGAAACTTAGGAGTTTCCTCAAAACGAAGGATATTTGTTCAAATGAAAGAATTTTCATGAACTCAAGGAAAATAACAAAAATATGATAAAAATATGAAACTGGCGTGGGATTGACCACGGCACGGTCGGACGGTCAGTGGGCCCTTGCTCCCAGCGCCTTGGTCAATTTTCAATTATTTATTATTTTCTTTCCTATTTTGCATAGGTTCATCGTCTCGTCGTATTTTGAAATACTCGTTCGTGCGGTGATTGTTAGTGTATCGTCGTTGAGTACACTTTCACCATTTAAATCGGGGCTTACTCAGAGGTAGCTCAGATGCCCGTGCGTTGAATATTTATTACTAACCCATGGATTTCTGCTGGGAAGAACCATGGTTTGCAGCAATGAAATATCTTCCAAAATATTTGAATATTTTCGGAAATTCTGTGGATGAATCCAAGAATTTAGGTTTGAGAAAGGGCTTACTCAGAGGTAGCTCTGATGCCCGTGCATTGAATATTTATTACTAACCCATGATTTTCTGCTGGGAAGAACCATGGTTTGCAGTAATGAAATATCTGCGAAAATATTTGAATTTTTTCGGAAATTCTGTGGATGAATCCAAGAATTTGGGAATAATTAACTTATGGCTCTATACTAGTAGAGAAGGCTGTCTAGGAACATTAATTATTCCGATATGAGCTTGCTGGTATTTCATATCCTTTATATAGTCAGGGTAAACTCGTTGTTTGTATCCTGAAGACGTTATCGCTCTATACTAGTAGAGCAAGCTGTCTAGGAGCCGTCCATCCCGTGATACTATACAGAAATAATTACTGAAGTGTTCAGTATTCATGAGATATACTGTTGTCTAGCCGTGAGACCACATATCTACATGTACTTTGAGAGAAAGTATTCTCAATCAGAGGATTCGATGAGAGACCCGTGTCTCAATACAGATATGTCGTTTTCCAGCCGAGAGACTACATATTTGCATGTACTCTGAGAGAAAGTATTCTCAGTCAGAGGATTCGATGAGAGACTCGTGTCTCAATACTCGCATCTGATTGTTGGATCAGAAGTTCATATAATTATGGGTTTACGATTTTAGCCTCGTAGAAAATCCACCATCTACAATTTTTCAAATAAATGACATTCAATATTGATGTCCATTTAAAATTTTCACATAAAGTACATGTTGGAATTATAATCAAAGATCTGATTGATATGCTTTCTTAATGAATCTTGATATCAAGATATTTAATAGATTTTTTGGTAATAGTCCAAATGGAGTATTATATGCACTAGTATAACACGCATGCACAATGCGCCCGCCATTTCATTCAAAAAATAAAATAAAGCGAACTCTTTATTTAATAAACCTCAATCCATAATATCTATTTACACAAAATGTATTTTCTAAGATATAAAATCTTCCTTACAACAATTTTTGGAGTGCATGTATCGAAAACGTATCTAAGATACAAGTGCAACTCGAGTGTAATTCTGTTTCATGACCTGCAAAGTTCCAGTCAATGGCTTTCGAAAATACCACAAAGTAAGCAAAAAAGCCTAAGTTGTCATGTGTGACGTAACATAAATATGAGAACCTAACCTTAAAAAATGATAGCTGATATGGAACCCCGTATAATACCAGAACTCTTGTTTGTAGAGATTTGCACTAATTTCTGAGAAGGAGAATGTCGATGCTTGCTTCTTAATGAGAAGCTTATTGTCGCCTAGCTTCGAGCCTTGACTTGAGAACTAGACAATCCTTGAAGAAGACACAACATTTATCATTTAGCACATCTCCAAGAAACTGAATATTTAAGAATTTCTAGCTATTACAGAAAATAAGACATGCATGGAAAAATTAATCGCCACAATACTCTATGGTTAAGCATGAAATAGAGTGAAGTTTGATTCTCTATGATGGAAACTTTATCATATACATTATCCAAATTAGAGAGCTATGCAGGAGTTGCATCAAACTACTGGCTCTCTAGCTTTATCATTAGTCTCTACTAAGGAAAAGATGACCGTTGGAGATGCTCACTTTATATATGTTGCCGGAGAAACTCGTTGAAGAGTCAATCCAAAAAAAATTGAACAATAGGAATCTAGAAATTATAGTTTTAGTTTCTGTCCACAACAAAAGAATGTGAATCATAGAAATATAAACATGATACTTTTAGTTTCTCTCCAGTAAAAAATATATTAAGCTCATTAGAATTCCCACCTTGTTGTTCGTTTTAGTCCATAACATTAATATTCGATGATTCTTTCAAGTCATAAAGGTCACTTTATGTTCACAAATCATAACTAAGTCATCATTTAACATTAAAATAGACTACCAATGTGCAATTAGTAATGGGAAAATGGGGAATATGCCCCAAAATCGACTGTCATCTTGGGGATATGCCCCAGGATTCCAGTTTTTGGGAATATGCCCCAAAGTAACGGTTTCCGTCAAGAAACCGTTAAATAGACTATTTATCGTAAATGTGTTTGAACTTTTTTTTAATTTTTTCGAGATTTTTTTCGTCTAAATATGTTCCTGAACCTTATCAAGGTGTTAATATATCGTATATCTGTATTTTAATTCGCATATGTGATTCCAAGTGTGTGCGAATATTGACTACTTAACGGTTTTGGATGGAATTTTGGACGGCTAGGGCATATTCCCAAAAATTGGAATCCTGGGGCATATCCCCAATATTCCCATTAGTAATATGACTTGCTGAGCAGAAGAGAATGAATATATACAAAAGAAATGTCCAGATCATATCTCATTCTCATGTTGGAGCTTGCTCTAGAATTTTAAGACTTTTATGTAGTTCTGTTATTATAATTTGACCTGTTGATATTTCTATCAACTCTAGAATTCGATATTTCTCTGTGATCCTAGGGCTACGACAGGGAATACTTAGCTCGCCCCTACCATATAATAGCATTTCATGTCTCCAGAAAGGATTCCCTATTGAATTTCATGTTACTACAGTAGTTGGCATAGACAGGCTCTAATAACATTCTGACAGGGTGAATTCCACTTTCCTGCTATAAGAAACATGAACTTTTAGCCTATAGTTTCGAATTTCTGCACCTAACTTATCAAACAACATTAATTGTTCTTATAGGCATTTTCGCAAATATTTGGAACTCAATCTAAGCATTATAACATACAACTAAAGTGAACATATTAAATGTCTTACGAAGGAAATGTTGAAACCATGGAACCCTTTCGGAAAACACAGTTTAGACTGAACTCGACCGAAGTGGATAACCATGTACATGATCCTTTGCTTCTCTTCTCTTTTCTTCTCTTATCTTATATTTCATTGTTATGAATCTATATTTGGGTGATCAAAATTTGGGGTTGGGTTGTTAATAGTTAGATTGTGTTTGTAAAGTACTCGATTTGGGGATAACGAAGAATGGAAGAATCAAGAATAATACCTAGTTGGTTTGTGAAATCAATTACTAGTGTCCTAAGTATAATGTCTTCTTCTTCAAGAATGGTAGGACACTATCACAATCCTTGTTCACCTTAGTATTACTATTATCTCCTTCTCTTTACTTACGCTTGGTACAATCCTTAGCCCAATGACCAAAGTCATGGAACCAAGAACACTCATCTTTCTGCAGTCACATTCTACTCTTAGAACATCCTCTACCTTTACCATAACCACCATTCTTCTTTCTCCTGTCTGTTGAACGACCTCTTGCAAGAAGTAAGTCATTATTATCTTCACTTACAAGGTCTTCACACTCCATCTTACTAAACTTCTCACTACGCAATGTTGTAGTGACCTCAGCGTATGTCATCTTATCCTTATCGTGCATTAATTCTTTAATCACGGGTTCATACTTTTTAGGAAGAGAGTTTATTAGACACAAAGCTTGTTCCTCGTCGTTGATCTTCTCATCGTAGTTTAACCAACTCAACAAGAAGTTTATTATATGAATATAGGTGCTCGGTTAGGGTTGCACCTTTATTCATATTATAGCGATACAAATCCTTTTAAGATGTATCCTATTGGCCACGTTCTTCACAAGGTATTCTTTCTCTAGCTTTCCCAGATATCCTTAGCTGAAGTCTCGTTGTTTGTACCCAAAATTACTTTTGGGCACGAAACACAATGAATCGATAGTTTGGTTAGTATTTTGGGGTTAGGAGTGGATTTGAAGAACAAAAAGAAAGACAGAAGTTTAACGTGGTTCGGCATGGTTGCCTACATCCACGATCGAATCCCCTTAGGAAGAAATACTTTATTCACGTTTGTGTTTACATTGTTATTTTTTCTCTCTCTTGGCTACCCCCCTCTCACTGATTTCTGCTCTCCTTATTTATACCATCCGATTTCTAACTTCAATATACATAAATAACATTAACTCTCATTCATGCCTCCCTCATAATTTCTGCATGAAACTGCTGGAATCAATGTTGCATACCTTCATGGAGATTTATGTATGAAACTTTCCATTTATGGCTATATGATAAATTTGCATGAAACTGCTGCCTTATGCCTCCCTCATGAATTCTGCATGTAATCGTTCGGATTAATGCTGCATGGATGAAACTGCTACATTTAGTGTTGCATGGTAAATTCTGCATGCTGGCAAGATGGACTGGCGGTTGGCAGTTTGGATGGATGCTGGTTGACAGCATTATTGTCTGGCGGACTGGATGGAGGTTGGCTGGCAGCATGGTTGAATTGCAGACTGGATGGAGGTCGACTGGCAGCATGGTTGGAGACTGGTTGGCAGTGCGGAAGAGTTTTAGGCTGGGAATTGGTTAGCAGCGTTGCTGGCTATAAGACCGAAAATTGGCTAGGGGTGTGACTGACTTCGATAGTTGACAGACAGTTGACTTTGACCATTGACTGGCCATTGACTTTGACCAATGACCTTGACCGGATGTCGACCGACTTTGACCATTGACTTATTTTAACCATTGACCGGTCTGTGCAGACTGGTGGGATGCCTTGGTTGACTGGGTAGCGGGCTTGGATGAGGACCAAAAGATGATTCAAGTATCAATTTGGCCCATTAAGTGGTATTTTTACTTATGGTACAAACATTGCCCCCTCTTAACCTCCAACTTGTTGGGGGTTAAGAAAATTTCGTTTTACTAGGTAACAATAAAACTCGCCCCTAGGTGTGGATTATTGATGTTGAGATGATTGGTGAACTCCCTTTGTTGTTTTCGGAAATCACAATCAAGACGCCCCCAAGTGCGGTTATTGTGATTGAGAGATTGGAGGGAAGAAATTGGGCATAAACCGTGAATGATAAACAAGACGGAAACGACAACGTGATGCTGGAACGGAGTGATGTTGTAAATGAGCGATAACATCATTGAGTGAAGTTGGCCTGCAGCAGCTGTAATCAGCTGGACTGCGGTAACGACAAGCAAAGCTAGACTGCATCAGCTGCGATCAGCTGGAATGCAGCAATAACGAACAAATTTCTACTGCAGCAGCTGCGTTCGGCTGGACTGCAGGAACTGCGAGCAAGGCTGGACTGCATCAGCTGCGATCATCTGGAATATAGCAGCAACGAACAAAGTTCCACTGCAGCAGGTTGCGTTCACTGGATCGGCAGAGGCGCGAGCATGGATTGACTACATCGATTCGATCACTGGAATGCAGCAGCGACGAACAAAGTCCCACTGCAGCAGCTGCGTTCAGCTAGACTGCAAGAACTGCGATCAAGGATGGACTGCACCAGTTGCGATCAGCTGGAATGCAGCAGCAACGAACAAAGTTCCACTGCAGCAGCCGCGTTCAGCTGGACTACAGGAACTGCGATCAAGGCTGGACTGCAATAGCTGCGATCAGCTGGAATACAGCATCAACGAACAAAGTTCCCTGCAGCAGCTGCGTTCAGCTGGACTGCAGGAGTTGTGAGCAATGCTGGGCTGTGTCAGCTGGGATCAGCTGGAATGCAGCAGCGACGAACAACGTTCCACTTCAACATCTGCGTTCAGCTGGACTGCATGAACTGCGAGCAAGGATGGACTGCATCATCTTCGATCAGCTGGAATGCAGCAACAACGATCAAAGTTCCTGTGCAGCAGCTGGGTTCAGCTGGACTGCAGGAAATGAGAGCATATCTGGACTGCATAAGCTGTGATCAGCTGGACTGCAGCATCAACGAATAAAGCTACACTGCAGCAACAACGATTAGCTGGACTGCAACATCTGCTGAGGGACTGGACTCAAATAGTTCGATAAACATAGGTGTAAAGGTTATAAATAAAACTAGACATCATCAGTTGCGTCCAACTGAGTGTCACCAGACTACATCAGTTGCGTCCAACTGAGTAACATTGACTGTAGTGTAATCTGGATGCATCGGTTGCGTCAACCGGGTGCAAAGTAGTTGCTTTTGAAATGGAGTACAATAATTCAATCAATATAACTATGGTAGTTTAACATTACTGATTGTAATAATTGCGTAAAATTATTAAGCGTAAAAATATTATGGTGTATGCTCGCCCCCTCTTAATCCTGCAATTCGTTGGAGGATTAAGAAGTTCGGGTTACCTGAAGTTCCGATTTTCGGAAGCTGAACTCTGCATTGCATTTAGGTGCTACCTAAATTTCCCCCAATCGTATAAAGTGTTTACGCAGCCTGCCCCAAAGGAGTCGTTTCAAACCATGAGGTGTCACATATCTCGCCCCCAAGTGATAGTCAGTCACGCTGAAGTGATATGCGAATCGCCCCCAGTAGATAGTGATTGTCATGCTGCTCAATGCTCGCACAAGGGTGCACCGCCTTGATGCATTTTGCTCGCGCATGGAATTTTGAAGATGTATGCTATCTGGAATTCGCGCGGGGGCCAATCCCACTATTCCAGATGCGCGCAGAATTAAAATGTGTGCATCCCCTCGTTGAGAAGAATGCTCGCCACATTAAAGGTGTCTTTTTGAACAAAAGTATGCATGAATATATATGAAAAGAAAAAAGAAAAAAAATGTAAATTGTATACTTACCATATTGAAAATGTTACTGCGACTTTGTTTATGAAGTGATTAGGATTCCCACTGGCTACGACGTTGTTTTCCAACGACGATGATTAGTATAGTTGCCTTAGCGTTTCGTATCGACTCAGTAATCGATTTGTCTATGGGACTGGAATGCACCAGTTAAGTCCAAATTGGATTCAAGACAGTTGCCACAGAACTGTATTTTAGCAGCTTCGATTAGCTGTACTGTAATAGTTATACATAAAATTGGACTGAAGCAGTGGTGAGGAAAACTATATTGAAATAGTTTTGGGGAAAATCGGACTTCAATAGTTCGACCAATCTGGACTGTAGTAATTACAAAGGATCATGGAAGTTCGATCAATCAAGCAGAAGCTATTCTTTGTGAAGTTCGGATTACAGCAGTTCGATCAACTGACTGTAATTGTTATGTGGAAAAGGACTGCAGCAGTTCGATCAACTGGACTGCAGTTTCTAGTGTTGTCATTTTAGATTTCTAAAAACAAAAATCAATTTTCTCCGAAAATTGAAATTTCACCTTCACGACGTTGGGAATGGACATACGATCTCAACGGGTCGAAAATCACTCAATTTGGATGCTCGAAGGAGAAGTTATTGATGAAGCAAAATTGGTCGGTTAGCCCCATGCTTCAAACATGTTGTTGGACCCGAAAAATATTATTCTCTAATTGTAAAATTTCACCCTCATGTCGTAGGATATTGAAATGCGGTCGCAATGAGCCAAAAATCATCCAATTCCGACGTGAGACGAGGAAGATATCAGCGAAACAAATTTTTAGACCAAGCCCAAGTAAGGTGTAAATATCCGCAAGACAAGAGAAATGGGGCGGAATCATCCAAGGGCCATGAAATTAAGTTGAGTCGCGCCACATGTGATCAGGGACACGGTATTACGTTGCATCGCGTTTCGCTGAATCGGGTATACGGTGTTATGCTGCGCCGAGGCGCACCGAATCATGGTCTCCAATTAATCTTCTAATTAGTCGAAGAATCGTAAAACTCGCCGATTAATCGCCCAAAATCTCCGATTTCCGCTAGGGATTGCCGCCGACTTTGGCCGCCGGCATCTGCTGCTGATTTTTTTTTTTTTTTTTGAATTGAAATTTCGATGTAAGGCGGATCATCGAAATTTGATGTCCCGTTGAGCATCAGCGGTCTTTGTATCCAGAACATCGAAGGTTGATGTTCCATGTTGCATCGAACTGTTGCTGAGAATGATATTTTGATGTATCTTGTTCATCGAATTTTGATGTCCTACTGAAATCCACGGTTGTGATGCGCTTCTTATCTAACTTCGATGTACCAAGAAGCATCGAAGAATTATGACATGGGTGATGGAGACCCTTGAAGTGGGTGACAACGAATTAAAGTGGGTGAACAAAACCGAGAAGTGGGTGAACAGATCTGAGCCGCCGGGTGGAGCCTCCGGTTTTTTTTTTTTTTTTTGATAGTTTTGGTGACAGTTTCTCTGAAATGTGATGTTTTCCACCGTATTTGTTGCCTTTTCCCTTTGTAACGGCTGTTGTAACAGTTCTATGGGCTTTTAGCAATGGTCCTTTGAACCGTTGTTGTTTGTCACGGAATTTTCACCATGGTTCTGCTTCAATTTTGTGGCTCTTTATGGAATTTTCTGAGATGCTTTTCTGGAGGTTTTCCCTAGGGTATTCAAGCACCCTGATATGCATACAACTTGGCAACCTTGCAGTCATGACAGTATTGATTTTGACATACAACAAACTCGAATAGGTGGGTAATGTGTTACTTGAGAAGCAAATTTTTCTGAACTTTGGACTTGAACATGTTGCGGATCGAACATCCCGACAATAGTCTTGGTGATTTTTGTAGTGAATTAGCTGTGGTGACTTCCAACTGCGATGTTGGACTGCAGCAGTTGCGTTCAACTGGACTGCGGTAACTGTATTTAACTGGTCTGCAGCATCTTGAAAAAAAAAAAAAAAAAAAAAACAGGACCAAGCCATGTTGCAGATCGAACATCCAACAACAATTTTGATGATGTTTTTACACCATTTTTACATCGGGGACCGAACGTCCTGAGAGTAGTTTCATCGGTCTTTGCAGCTGATCCAGCTTTAGTAGTTTCCGACGGTAATTATTCTTGCATATCTCGATCCAAAAATCTGGATTGCAGCAGTTGCGACCAACTGGACTGTAATAACTGCGATTAACTGGTATGCAGCAGCTGCTATCAGCTGGATAGCAGAGGTTGAAATTAAAACTAGACCCAACCATGTTGTGGATCGAACATCCAGCAACAATTTCGATGATGTTTCACTACATCTTTTGTCGTGGACTGAGCGTCCCAGCAACACTATCATCGGATTTTGTAGTGATACGATTTTCAGAGGTATTCGTAGGTAATAGCTTCAACAAATCTGAAACAGCGAATCTCGATTGCAGCAATTGCGATCAATTGGACTGCGACTATTATGATCAAATTGGAATGTAACAGTTTTAGTCAACTGGGCTGCAGTAGTGATTTTCCAGGATGCTTTGACTGTTTTCTCACGGACACGATTTTGAAGCATTTTCTACAACTTTTTTCAATGGGAAAACACGATTTCTTTTCTCGTATTTCCCTTATCCGGCGCCAATGTTTGTACCCAAAATTACTTTTGGACACGAAACACAATGAATCTATAGTTTGGTTAGTATTTTGGGGTTAGGAGTGGATTTGAAGAACAAAAATAAAGAAAGAAGTTTAACGTGGTTCGGCATGGTTGCATACATCCACGGTTGAATCCCCTTAGGGAGAAATACTTTATTCACGTTTGTGTTTACATTGTTATTTTTCCTCTCTCTTGGCTACCCCCCTCTCACTGATTTCTGCTCTCCTTATTTATACCATCCGATTTCTAACTTCAATATACATAAATAACATTAACTTTCATTCATGCCTCCCTCATAATTTTTGCATGAAACTGTTGGAATCAATGTTGCATGCCTTCATGGAGATTTATGTATGAAACTGCCCATTTATGGATGTATGATGCATGAAACTGCTGTCTTTATTCCTCCCTCATGAATTCTGCATGTAACCATTCGGATTAATGATGCATGGCTGAAACTGCTACATTTAGTGTTGCATGGTAAATTCTGCATGATGACAAGTTTGACTGGCGGCTGGCAGTTTGGATGGATGCTGGTTGGCAGCATTATTGTCTGGCGGACTGGATGGAGGTTGGCTGGCAGCATGGTTGAATAGCAGACTGGATGGAGGTCGGCTGGCAACATGGTTGGAGACTGGTTGGAAGTGCGGAAGAGTTTTAGGCTAGGAATTGGTTAGCAGCGTTGCTGGCTATAAGACCGAAAATTGGCTAGGGGTGTGACTGACTTCGATAGTTGACCAACGGTTGACTTTGACCATTGACTGGCCGTTGACTTTGACCAATGACCTTGACCGGATGTCGACCGACTTTGACCATTGACTAATTTTGACCATTGACCGGTCTGTGCAGACTGGTGGGCTGCCTTGGTTGACTGGGTAGCGGGCTTGGATGAGGACCAAAAGATGATTCAAGTATCAATTTGGCCCATTAAGTGGTATTTTTACTTATGGTACAAACACTCGTGTTGATAACTAACTCTAAATGCAGTTGCTAAACACCCTCATATCGAAGAAAGATATAATCTATTTATCTTGTTCCGCTACTTATCATACATCTCAACTGGATAATCTTCTAGAGCTTCTTCTAGGTCAAGATGAACAAGAGCATCCATTATGTCCGTTCTCCATAAACCAAAGTTATTGGTTTTTATAAACTTTTCTACCTTGAGTTGTGATCTATGTGAATGAAGTATTTCTTTTTTTGTTTATTTATCTTTACTTGTGGACTCCAAATTTTCTCCTAAAGGATCTTTCGGATCAACTGGTTTATCCCCGTAAACCATTGTTATCAAACAACCAAATATAGATACAAAACAGAACCTTTGAGATTATTATTACCTCAACCAATATTCAGAAAAATACCTTCACTTCAACTTCAATCTGAGTACCCGTATCCAAGAGCGTATCCTTGTTATGATACCAATTATTGCACCAAAGTCTGCGGAAGCGTTAAGTTTGCACTACTATGAGGTATCTCAATATTTCCAAGAACACAATCACACACACAAGAAGAAAAAGTATTTAATGAGGTTGAATCCTCTGGAATGGATAAGAAATTTTATATACCACCATACAGGTTGGAATATACAAAGCCTAAGCAGAGAAGAAGAGAACCTTTTGTTTTAGTTCTGGCATGTTTTCTCTAGTTCTCTCTATGGCTATTTATTTATACATATCAATAGGACTGGACACATTCCTTAACAAGGATTACTTTCCTACAAGTATAGGGTTTCCTAATTTAACTCTAAGAGACAAACCTCTTAAGTTGTTATACTTAGGACACTAGTAATTGGTTTCCCAAACCAACTAGATTTCCTAATCTAGTCCTTGACCGTCCTACCAATAATTCTCCACCTCGGATCATGCATTCATGCATGAGATGATTAATAAATAAAATCACCTCCATTTTCCAATGTTGATTAACCATCACTAACTGCCTATGTATCCTCAATTGGACTTAAACCAGACCGTAGTTCTCTCAAATGGCCTTGCTATAAGACCTCCACTAGGTTCCTAAGAACCTCTACCCCCAAAGGGCTTTTCACTAAATAGGAAGGATGTGGATCAATTTCGAGCAATGTCAAAACTTGACCCTAGATACCAATTTAGTCAACATATCAGCTGGATTGTCTTTGGTATCGATCTTTACAAGTACAATGTCTTCTTATTCAAGAATTTCTCTCACAAAGTAAAATCGTACGTCTATATGTTTGATTCTAGCATGATGCACTTGATTCTTAGACAAATAAATTTCACTTAGACTATCACAATGCACAGGCATTTGGTCTTTCACAACTCCTAAGTCATCTAGAAAACCTTGTCACCATATAGCCTCCTTAAATGCCTCAGTCACTGCCATATACTATGCCTCCAACTTACTGGTGCCCCAGTTATGGTAAATACATACCATGTAGTTGAACGTCTCTTATCCAAATCACCAGCATAGTCAAAATCCACATACCCAACATAAAACTGATTGTTACTTCTATCCTTCACAAACTCCAAGCCAACATCAACCATATCGTAAAGATACCTCAAAATCCATTTCGCATCTTGCCAATATTTCTCACTAGGATAATGCATATAACGGATGACCATACTAATAGCATGTGAAATATCCGGCCTTGTACATACCACCGTATACATCAAGCTACCAACAACCTCAGCATATGGTACTTGGGATATATACTTTCGCTCTTCTTCAGTAGTGGGAGACATATGTGCATTCAACTTAAAATAATCAGCAAGGGGAGTACTTACAGATTTAGTTCTATCGTAAAAACCAAACTTATGTAACCCTTTATTTAAACATGCCTTTTGATACAAACAAACCTTACCCTTCTCTCTGTTACGTTGAATCTCCATACCAAGAATCTTCTTAGCTTCTCCCAGATATTTCATCTCAAACTCAGATGACAACTTGTGCTTCAAATTATCAATCTCTTTCTTGTTATTCGATGCTATCAACATATTATCAACATACAAGAGCAAATATATGAAAGACCCATCACATAGGTTCTTAAAGTATACAAAATGGTCATAGTGACTTCTTGTGTATGTTTGGCATATCATAAACTGGTCAAATAGCTTGTACCATTATCTTGGAGACTGCTTCATCCCATACAACGATCTCTTTAGTTTACATACACAATCTTATTTTCCAGCGACCTTGAACCCACTCGGATGAGTCATATAGATCTCCTCTTCTAGAATACCATGTAAGAATGTTATCTTAACATCTTGTTGAACTAGGTATAAATAATATTGTTCTACCAAGGCCAACAAAATACGGATTGATGAGAGTTTTTCCACCAGTGAGAACACCTTATTTTAGTCAATCCCTTCTCTTTGGGAATAACCTTTTGCAACTAACCTTGCCTTGTAACGTACTTGATTCGCATAAGATCCTTCTTTCTTATCATATACCTACTTGCACCATATGGCCTTCTTACCATTCGGAAGCTTCATAAGAATCCATGTGCCATTCTTGTAAAGAGACTCCATCTATTCCTACATTTCACCTTCCCATTCTTTACACTCTTCACTATGTACAACTTATAAATAGGAAGTAGGAGTACCATCTTTAGCAACTGGTAATGCATAACCAATGTAATCATTCATCCAACCAGGCTTCCTGGTTGATCTTCTTGGTTTGATGGTTGTTATGGTCTCCGTGACCGTAGCTTTTCTATCTTCTACTAACTCTTGTTCCTCTTCCTCAATAGTGTCACTATCATTTGGAACTTTAGTAGCTACTTCTTTTGCAGAACCACTGTATTCAGATATATTTTGAACAGATACAGACTTAGCTGGAAGTGGTGGAGTTACATCAATCTCCACCTGCTACAAAGGCTCATTAGTATTGGTACTTATGTTCTCCACCTGCTGAGAATCCCAAGACTTTACCAGACATCTCATCAAATGTGATATCTCTACTCATGACTATCTTCTTCTCAACTGGATTTCAAATCTTGAACCCTTTTACTCCACTCTTCATACCCACAAAGATTCCTTTCACAGCACGGCTATCAAGCTTATTTTCATTAATATGATATCACGCAGGAAAACCAAAGATATGAATTAATTAAGTCATAATCATAAGCTGGTTTACCAAACCACTTCTCCATATGAGTTTTATCTTCTAATGAAGCTGATGGAACCTATTAATAAGGAAGCATGCATACGTAACTGCCTCATCCCAAAACGCCTTACCTAATCCAGCATTGGATAACATACATCCTACCTTCTCCAGCAAAGTAAGATTCATGCGTTCATCTACCCCATTATATTGCGGTGTCTTCTTAACTTTGAAGTGTCTTTTTATCCCCTCATCCTTACATACTTGCAAGAATGGATCACTCTTGTACTCTCCACCATTGTCTGAACGTAGTACTTTGATCTTTTGGCCAGTTTGAGTCTCATTTTTATTTTTCCAACTCATAAAAACTTCCAGGACTTCATCCTTATGCCTCATGGTGTACACCCACCCATACACGCCTAGAATAGTCATTAGTGAACGACACAAATCAATGTTTCCCTCTTAATGATGAATTCTTGGAAGGACCCCAAATATCTGAGTGAACATAGTCAAGAACTCCACTAGTATTGTGGATAGTTGTGCCAAAGCTTGTTCTTGTTTTCTTTCTCTTAACACAATGTTCACAAAATGCTAACTTGTAGGAAATAACACCTTTCAACAAGTCTTGTTGAATCAACCTATGCAACAACTTCTCACCAGGATGTGCAAGTCTCATGTTCCATAGCTTCATCTTCTCGGTATCTGCACTCTCGATGTTTTCAGAAATAGACACATCCTCTATTATTGTGCTCCCATTCAAGTAATACAAGTTATGATGATGTGTGCCCTTCATGATTACCAATGATCCAGAGATTACCTTTAGAACGTCATTTTCTGCTACTAGCTTGTAGACCTTAGCTTCCAAAGTTCCGAGCGAAATCAGATTCTTCTTTATGGCAGGTACAAATCTTACCTCTTTTATCTCTCTAACCATACCATCATGCATCTTGATACGAACACTACCAATCCCAATCACCCTGCAGGTATGATTGTTTCCCATACGTACTTGTCCATCAAGCTCTTCAAAACTTGAGAACCAGTCCCGATATGGGCATATATGATATATTGCTCTAGTATCTATTACCCATGTACCATCTTTAATAGCACAAGCTGATGGTGACATAGTCAGTGAAAATCAGAAGCATCATCTAATTCTTCATTACCCTTAGCAATGTTCACCTCGGTATTACTATTATCTCCTTCTCTTTACTTTCGCTTGGTACAATCCTTAGCCTAATGACCAAAGTCATGGAACCAAGCACACTCATCTTTCTGCAGTCACATTCTACTCTTAGAACATCCTCTACCTTTACCATAACCACCATTCTTCTTTCTCATGTCTGTTGAACGACCTCTTGCAAGAAGTAAGTCATTATTATCTTCACTTACAAGGTCTTCACACTCCATCTTCCTAAAATTCTCACTACGCAATGTTGTAGTGACCTCAGTGTATGTCATCTTATCCTTACCGTGCATTAATTCTTTAATCACTGGTTCATACTTTTCAGGAAGGGAGTTTATTAGACACAATGCTTATTCCTCGACGTTGATCTTCTCATCGTAGTTAACCAACTCAGCAAAAAGTTTATTATATGAATCTAGGTGCTCGGTTAGGGTTGCACCTTTATTCATGTTATAGCGATACAAATTCCTTTTAAGATGTATCATATTGTCCACGTTCTTCACAAGGTATTCTTTCTCTAGCTTTCCAAGAGATCATTAGCTGAAGTCTCGTGCTGATAATTAACTCTAAATGCAGTTTCTAAACACCCTCGTATCGAAGCAAGATATAATCTATTTATCTTGTTCCACTACTTATCAGACATCTCAAATGGCTGATCTTCTAGAGCTTCTTCTAGGTCAAGATGAACAAGAGCATCCATTATGTCCGTTCTCCATAAACCAAAGTTATTGGCTTTTATAAACTTTTCTACCTTGAGTTGTGATCTATGTGAATGAAGTATTTGTTTTTTTGTTTATTTGTCTTTACCTGTGGACTCCAAATTTTCTCCTAAAGGATATTTCGGATCAACTGGTTTATCCCCGTAAACCATTGTTATCAAACAACCAAATATAGATACAAAACATAACCTTTGAGATTAGTATTACCTCAACCAATCTTCAGAAAAATACCTTCACTTCAACTTCAATATGAGTACTCGTATCCAAGAACGTCTCCTTGTTATGATACCAATTATTGCACCAAATCCTGTGGAAGCGTTAGGTTTGCACTACTATGAGGTATCTCAATATTGCCAAGAACATAATCACACATACAAGAAGAATAAATATTTAACGAGGTTGAATCCTAGGGAATGCAATTTTATATACCACCGTACAAGTTGGAATATAAAAAGCCTAAGCAGAGAAGAAGAGAACCTTTTGTTTTAGTTCTGGCATGTTTTCTCTAGTTCTCTCTATGGCTATTTATTTATACATATCAATAGGACTGAACACATTCCTTAACAAGGATTACTTTCCTACAAGTATAGAGTTTCCTAACTTAACTCTAAGAGACAAACCTCTTAAGTTGCAATACTTAGGACACTAGTAATTGGTTTCCCAAACCAACTAGATTTCCTAATCTAGTCCTTGACCATCCTACCAAGAAAAGGAATCACATGTGTTAGCGAAGAATACAAAGGTTTCTTCCATGTGAGGAAAGGCTGATGAGTTTTAGAAAGGAAAAATGAAGGAAATATAATTGCTCTTGAGTGGCTTGGAATCTACCAAAACCTCACAATGGCGCACGCAGAAAATAAAAACATGGAAGGGTATGTTGGTAAATTCCTATCGAACGTATGAAAAACACCACTTTTCTTTATATTAGTATTAGTATAGTATATAAGATAAGATGTATGACTCTTAATACATATTAATAACAAAAGATTCTCTTTAATTACTAAAAAATAAAAACGGTAAGATTTTTTTTTTTCAATGCACTACTATAAGTTGAAGTTCAAAGTTGCACATAGTTGTGTCCATACAATCAAAATCAAAATTTCAAAAATAAGGGGAGCTCTTTTCATTTTTCTTCTGACTATTACTCACGTTTCACTAATATTAAACTTGGTCATCGCGGTGAATCCAAAGAAATGGTTTAGTATGAAAATTATTCATAGAGACTCCAAAGAATCACCTTTGTATTTAGGTGACCATTTAACAAGAGACGAATGGATTCAAAGACTTTCCCAACAATCTAAAGGCCGGAACGTTATATTGAATCACAAATATTACTCCTAAGCAATGCTACACGCTCAATGAATCCTGATGTTGCACATTTGCCTGTAGTTTACGATCCGATAAGGTTTTACGTTGTAATGGGTGGTTTAGGTATGTTTCCTGGTAAACGACAACCATTCATGAATTACTATTTAATGATTGATACAAGAAATGATGAGACGTGGCTTCAATGCGAAGGTGCCTCTAAAGCTTTCAATCAAGATATGCCACTTTATCCTTGGTGTTCATCAACTACATATCGTCATGTTCTTTGTAATACACATCCTCTTTGCAAGGGAGATAAGTGCAATATTGATGGTCAATGCACTTATGTAACAAGGTATGTGAGTGGATCATTTACGTCTGGTATTGTTGCTGAAGATAAATTCACTCTAGGATCCGACATTGTGGCCTTGAAAGTATTGAATCACATATGGGTTGTGGTTTTCTCCAAGAAAATTTCAAAAAATTTATCGGTAATAGTCATTTACATGGCAAACCTGTTATTATTGCAGGAATACTTGGTTTAGGATTAGGACAATGGTCTTTTATAAACCAATTAGGTGTTGCTGGACAAGGTAAAATTTCCTATTGCTTTGAGACATTTAACCATAATATGGAGGGATCAGATACATATCTAAGGCTTGGTATATATGCGACGATTAGAGGTGCAGGTATTAAAATACATAAAACTCCCATTGTTGTGCCTAAGTTTCGAAATTAGTGTAGGTAAGGATTTCCTAGAGGTACTTTCGAGCTTAACAGTCAAGGAGAAGGTGGTATTGTCATAGATTCTGGTACTCCAATATCCCTTATGTATAAAGATCATTTTGATAGAGTTGCAGATTTGGTGAAGGCACATTTTAACGACCTCGGAATTGAGTATATTGCTTCACATTACAATTTTGATGTTTGTTTTCGTCCAATAGGAAGTGAAAAAGCGGAGGTCTAACAACCACACCCAATATATCGATTAGCAATTTGTATGGACAAACTCCAATATACTTTCTAGAGAATCAACTAGACAGTCAGACTCAATCTAGATAAAAGTATATCAAAGAGTTTATATCTCTCTCACTTGATTTGATCGTTACTCAAGCAAATAGAAATCTGCGAGTCTTTATCAAATACAGGGAGATAACTTGGATGGTACCAAAGACCAATATCCAAGTGTTAGTCAATTTAAATCAACAACCAAAAGTCGGATATTCTAATTGATTTAACAACGCACAACCTGTATTATTTCAATTATATAACAAATATAATGCGAAAAAGAAATAACACAGACACCAGAATTTTGTTAACGAGGAAACTGCAAATGCAGAAAAACCTCGGGACCTAGTCCAGATTAAACATACACTATATTAAGATGCTATAGACACTAACCTACTCCAAACTAAATTCGGTCTGGACTGTAGTTGAATACCAGTCAATCTCACACTGATCCAAGGTACAGTTATACTCCAGCGTCTCTAATCTCAGCAGGATACTACTACTTGATTCCCTTATCTGATCTAACCCACAACTAAGAGTTGCTACGACCCAAAGTCGAAGACTTTAATAAACAAATCGGTATCACGCAGAAAAGTCTACGGTAATAGATAAATCCGTCTTCCACGAATATACCTACGAGTTTTGTTCCGTCTTTTGAAAATCAAGGTGAACAGGAACCAATTGATAAACCAGACTTATATTCTCGAAGAACAGCTCAGTATAATCAATCACCTCATAATAGTCTTAATCGATGAGATGAAGTGTTTGTGATTACTTTTATATATTGCCTATCGGAGATAAAAATCTCAAGCCAATTATTACAATTGTACGCGTACGATAGAATATGCAAGATCATATCACACAACTATAAGAAAAGTAGTATCGGTCTGGATCCACAATCCCAATGAAGTCTTTAAGTCGTTAACCTGGTTTAGAAGAAAAAAACAAATGTTAAAGGAGAATCGACTCTAGCTTAGCACAACTAGTATCACACATAATGTGTGGGGATTAGGTTTCCCAGTTGCTAGAGTTCTCCCTTATATAGCCTTTCAAATCAGGGTTTGCAATCAATGTTAGCTTGGTAACAAATCATTCAATATTCACCGTTAAATGAAAACCTGATTAAATTCAAGCTAATATTTATCAACCGTACCCAAACTTGTACATTAGTTGGTTCAAAAATAGTTAACCAAATGGTTAGCCATATGACAACTTTCATATCAACCATATTCTTCTTCACCAACTAGTTCAAATGACTCAAATGAACTAGTTAGATAGTTGTTCAATTGCAAGGAAATCTCATGTAGTACACAAGACACAATTGAAGCAAAAATGATTTGATTCACTCGAATCGGTTTATGAACTATATAGCCACGATTTGGAATAGTATTCCTTAGTTTATAAAGATAAGTTCACAAACACCGTATTTATACATAACCTACTCAACTTCGCGGACTGGGTTCGCGGACTTAAGCTCTCGGATGGAGTTCACAAGCTCCAGCAGAAATTCTCAGGTCGAAAATTTCCGTCATTTCGCATACTGAGTTCGCGGACTTAGCTCACACACTTCTCCGGTTTTCTTGATTAACAAAGTTCGCAAACTTCGGTTCAAGGAATAAGGACTTATACATATATGTGTTTCCATAACAATGCTTATATCCTCCAATGGTTATATAATCTAAATTCTCATTTCAATCATTGAAACATTCTCAAGGACGTTATATAGTTGTTATTCACAAACCATTTTTCATCAGAGAAATTTTCAAAGTGATTGAAACTTAACATGACTTTCGTCACTAGGTAAAGATGAACTTGGCTAAAGCAAAAGCTTTATAAACACATATTTCGATAAATATATAGGCGAGTTAAACTCGTCTCGAAATACCAAATGTGTATAATCTAAGTCTATATAGCAAAACGACTTTTTTCTCAAGATATGAGATAAATAGACTTTTGAGTGATAGATAAGTTCAAGTCTCCACATACCTTTTAGTCGATGAAGATCCACCAGTTCCTTGAGTAGTCCTTCATCTTGTATGATGATTGTCATGGAGTTATTGAGCTCAACTACACTATCTATCCTAGTCCGAGACCTTAGTTATAGTAGACTAGAAATCAAGACTTATAGTTTTGATCACTAATATTGACAAACATGCTTGAGATAGCAACGCATGCGAGTTTGACCGAGCAATGCTATAACAAGCTCCCCCTTTGTCAATTTTAGTGACAAAACTATCAATACATATGGAATACAAAAAAATATATAAATAAACTTTGTAGATCATATTCTACATGTCTAATCTTCAACATTACTCGAAATCTTCGTCACTTCCAAGTACTCCAATGATCCCAAAGGTTGTAAGATTAGCATCATCGTTGTTGAAAATCCATAGCTATAACAACGAGAAAACAAGAGTTCTCAATCATTGTTATACATTTTCATAGTATCATTACACAGCGTCAAAGTCCAATTGCATCACAACTTTAACAACAATACTATGGTGATATGTCACTCCCCCTTAGTCAATACTCCATATCACATGGAAACCACTCCCCCTTACATAATGATCCGAAAACCATATGTATTTGTAGTATGAACTACATATTAATTCTCCCCCTTTTTGTCAATAAAATTGGCAAAGGTACAAGAACGGGATCCTAATGAAATTTCCAAACGAGATATTTCATGACCAAGATTAAGCGTATATCATCTTATCTAGATGAAATTATAAAGACGAAGCTAAATGCATTCATCAAGGAGTCTATAAAGATAAAAGATAACCCCTATAATATTCTACAACCACACTCCCCATAAAGATTTGGAAATTAAGCACAAGTTCAATTAAGAACTCTCTCCCATAATATGTCATTCCCGAAAGAACAACAAGAGCGACCTTAATTTCAAAAGAAAAGAAGGATTTCTTTGGACATAATAAATCATATAAAAGTATGAATTTGAATTTGAATCCAAAAATATTCAATTAAATTAACCGTAAGAGAACCCATGATTAATTTAACTAAATATGCTCAACACAAGTAAACTTATGGAGACTTAAAAATACTCAATTAGATTAATCACAAGAGAACCCATAATTAATCTAATCGGAATACACAACTAAACTAATCACAAAAGCAATCAATTTAATTGCTCATACTCAACATAAGAAAATATATGGAGCAATGACTAAGTTAATCATGAAAATAATCAACCCAGTCAAAAACGCTCAAACATAAGAAAACTTACGGAGTCATAACTAAATAACCTAACAAGATGATTAATTTAGTTCAGTATGCTCGACATAAAGTACCTTGCGGAACAACAACAAAACTAATCATAAAAATAATCAACTTTGGTTGTTTAGTGCTCAACATAAGACACATTACGGAGCCTCACAGTAATACACAAAATATGGATCAGGGAAGATCAATTGCTGCGAAATACACAAGGATTCATTCTATTTTCCATCACCATTTGCACAATGACATATAATAGACAAAATCCTTGAAAACAAAATATTTTAACCTATCTTCCATCAATAGTTGACATACTAGGCTTAACTTTTGTATTTGTCAAAAGTTAATTCATTATTTTATCAATATATGAATATCAACTCATGAACGACTTTACTGTTAACAAGGTATGGGACAATCAAGTCCACAGACGCAAACATATATATCCCATAACAATATTGCAATATGTGAAACCATAAAGATTAATACTGCAATAATCATCTTCCAAACAATTTTAGAATTTAAACAAATAAATCTAAAAACATGAAGATGGACATAGCTATGTGTAATCACAATAATGGATATTCCAAACTCTAGTTATTCTTCTAAACAAAGATAACAAAAATATAAGATTTACTAAGCAAACAAAATCAAACAGACTAAACCGAAAACACTTCCATGCCAAAGCGAACTAAAGTCATATAGACAGTTCGGGACCTTCTTGAGTCTTAAAGTCCTGGAGCTTGTGAACGACAGTATCCTCTGCACTTTTGGAGAGCATATCCTTATTGGGAAGTTCTTTAACACGAGTTTTTATGAGAACAAGGTCAGACCTAACCTTTTCCAACTCAGTTCTTACCACATCAAGATACTTCATCGTATTAACAATTTGCTGATTTGCCTCCTCAAATTTCTTTAGGAAGTCGAGAACTACATCTGACGAGATCTCTTCAACCTCCTCTGTATCTGAAAAGGAATAGGGATATTTAAGAGAAGAACCTTCGACTTCAATAAAAGTACCATTCTCTTTATCGAATTCGAAATACACCGCGTTATTAACGAAATCTTTAGGAAAATCCCACAAGCAGGAAGAAGAAGCCATTGATAATATGAAACCTAGAGTGAAGAGCTCAACTCAATAGGATAGGTATATAAATTCGAGAGACTTAGGGTTTTTACGATAGGTTTATGAGAGACCCCGAAACCGTACTTGTACCCGTAAGAAGAGGGTTCTCAAAGCTCTGCACGGAAAAAGGTCCATGCTTTTACTTTTTTCAAAAATGTTTACAGACAAGAAATAAACACTAATAGAAAAGGAAGGATAAAAAATACTCATGTAAAAGTGTTTGATCAACTATCCATCTAAGAACGATAAGAAATTAGCTAGATAATTAGAGTCACTTTATTAAGAGTATACATATTCAATTCTCTTACAACTAGGTTTTTTGTATGTGAGATATCAACCTTGTGATTAATTTCCACGAGTATGAGATTTTAGCTCATTAAATGAACGTTGTTTTTGTCTATCATTCTTTGTTTGGCACGAGTTCATCCCAGAGAAGTAAGACACTGCTTGTTTAGCATATTCATCAGAAAGTTTTCTCTGAGGACTAAATCTAGGACCTCTTACAGTAGGTTCAAAAGGATCAGGATGGAAGGGGATCCATTTTCTAAACTTAGATTTATCAGAAACATTCTTATAAGTACAGGGAATGCTTTTATTAGCAACACAAAAATTTATGCCAGAATGCACTTGAGCCCTGTGATGATTTTTAGAATATAGATCATTTTTATAAGGTTTCTGATTTTCTATGGACATGTGATTCACTGCGGTAGTCGACTGAATATTTGTTCCACTAATAGTGAATAGAATCAAATTATGGAGTTTAGAAATTTGTTTCCTTCTGGAAAAGCAATGGATAGCATAGTGATTCCTTTTCCCACAGAAGGTAC
Source organism: Papaver bracteatum (assembly GCA_023529315.1). Lineage (NCBI taxonomy): Eukaryota > Viridiplantae > Streptophyta > Magnoliopsida > Ranunculales > Papaveraceae > Papaver > Papaver bracteatum. The sequence continues at coordinate 126,674 of JAJJWX010004610.1, forward strand.
AGGTTCGTGGAGGAGAAGCAATAATTGGCACCTATTTTAACTTCATATCCATTTGAGAAGATTGCAAGTTATGTAAACCTTTCTTGACACAACCTTCAACTGGAGGATACTTCTTCATGTGCTATAATTCATGAGAATTAGTTTGTATAGAAGAATTTCTCCTTAAGACGAAGTTTTACTTTTCTAAATATTTACACTGTTCATGGGCTAGAGTAAGAGATGCACTTAGTTTCTCTTTTTCGACATGAAGTCTGTTAAGATCTGATGAATGAGTCTCGATCAAACGTCTTTCTCTAATTGAGTCTTCCTTAACAATACTCTCAAGAGCACTAATCTTTTCACGTTGTAGAGTAGTTTCTTGGAGAAGTTTTTCAATATTCTTAGAGAATGACTTATTGATGTTATAGAGTTCACATTCTCGATCGAGAGACTTTTCAAATTCATCAATAAGCTGATCATGATCCTGAAAATCAATAATCTTAGCGGAATTTTTTAAAATTCTGGTGAGCTCCTTTTCAGCTTTTGCCAAAGTGTTACATGCCTCATGAGAGGAGGAAGAGATGTCAACATCTAATTGAATAATTTTTCTACCTCGGGATTCAAAAGAATCAACTAAGGAGTAATTCTTTGAGGTGTTTCCAAGACACTTTGCATAATCGAAAGCTTTAGGAGACATCTAGGTATGTGTAAAGGAGATATTGTCCTCAGACTCAGATTACCACAAACAAAGACTTATCAGGTCTTAAACGTGTTTGCCTTCTCTGATACCAATTGAAAAGGCGGGGTCCTAACAACCACACCCAATATTTCGATTAGCAATCTATATGGACAAACTCCAATATACTTTCTAAAGAATCAACTAGACAGTCAGAATCAATCTAGATAAAAGTATATCAAAGAGTTTATATCTCTCTCACTTGATTTGATCTTTACTCAAGAAAATAAAAATCTGCGAGTTTTTATCAAATACAAGGAGATAACTTGGATGGTACCAAAGACCAATATCCAAGTGTCAATCAATTTAAATCAACAACCAAAAGGTCAGATATTTTAATTGATTGAATAACGCACAACCTGTATTATTTCAATTATATAACAAATATAATGCGGAAAATAAATAACATAGACACCATAATTTTGTTACCGAGAAAACCGCAAATGCAGAAAAGCCCATGTACCTAGTTGTCACATGCCCATTTAATCGCCTAAAATTTTCACGGGACATGACCGGCAATACTATGTGGTTCAGTGAATCAACTTCACCCACAAGTACTCAGCCTTGCACACTTGCATCAAAGTATGCATCTGCCTTCACTCATAAGGCAATACGCAACGGAAGTCTTTTCTTCTTTCTCTCTAACTCTTCATGCCACCATAAGCATAAGAGGTTCTCCCATGCACTTCAACAATTCTCACACAACATCAGCAACATAATGAACACAAATACATGACACAATTAACCCATTTTATTGTATCAAAGGAAGATTACAAAACTCGTCCATCACATGGACCAAAAACAGGCCATTCACCCTCTTGGTGAATGCCTAACTCTCCCAAACATGAGACTAACTCTCTACTATGTAGCCTACTGATTTTCCTACTCCTTAGGACTATTTATACAGTGTTTACAATGGACAAAACCGTGCACAACACTTGCACACGCATGGAACAGCCATGTGTCCCATCAGGTAGTTTCTATAACCGCCAGCTTACTTTTCAACCGCCACCTTTTGTGTTGTCAAGCCAACAGATGCCACATCTGTTCTTGGTGGTTAGAAACACTCCCACATGGTTATAACTTCTTTTATAACCGTTCTACTTTGTCTCACATCATTGGCATGCTTGTGAAGCTCGTAAACAACTCGTAACCGTCACTTGAGCCGTATTGCACCACTTGTTGCGCCATACTGGATTCTGCCTTGCTCCAACGTTTAGCTCTCTTGGCCCTGCATTTTTAATACTTTAAACTGATACACGAACACTCTTCTTGCTTTACTTGTCAAGGACAACTCCTTAAGCTCACTCTAGTTACTTGTGCGTCATATATGCTTCACTTCGCCAATTAGCTAGACAATAGCAATGCAACTCTTGCATTACCAACTTGTTTGCACTGTTCAGACTTTGGCCCTGCCTTGAACCAATGCATAGACTAACTCTTAGTCTATTTAACTCTTCTTGCATCATCCTTGAGTTTTGGCCAACTCAATTCCATGGATATGCATCGATGCCAACATCGCATGTTGCATCTGTCAACTTTGGCCATGTCTTGCCTTTCCTCAATGAAGCCTTATTGTGTCGGCCAATAAGCTTCATTCCTTAGCCAAATTTATTTACAATGTAGCGCCACTCTTGCGCTTCATTGGCCCGTAGGTTATGTCATTCTTGACACTTGACGGTTTATACAAGATATCGCTATTATGGCTTCCTATTGCGCCATTATGGCTATACTTGACTTGGCTCGCAACTCAGAATGCGTCATAATTATGCGTCACTTGCGATCGTAACAAACCTCCCCACCTAATCTTTCAACGTCCTCGTTGAACGCAACATCAGTTCAATTTTAGCTGAACTTTCCTTGGCCTTATGCACCCATCTGATCCCTTCTCAGAATCAGCAACTTTGCTTGGCCTTTAACCTTGCCAAATATTTTCTGCCTAGTGCTTTACACCACCACTTAGCTTGTTTGCTTTGACATTGATCCTATGAATTCCAGCTTCATTGTCGCATCGTCGACTATGCTTCAATCTTTACTTCAAATCATATATCAACACCCAAATGCAAACTGGAAATTCTTCTTGCCAACTCCCTGAATTAGACTTGAATTTCACTTGAATCATTTGTGCCTAAGTGTACACAAGCAATGATTCTTCCAACTGATCACAATGATCATTACCATAGTCTTACGCCTTCATTCTCCGACTTTAGTTGCACCACGCAACTTGACAGGACTTATAAAAGACTTGGCCTTAAGCTTCAATCATGTTGCGCCTTCGCCAAACATGCCATGCCTTATGGTATGCAGTTTATGATTTCATACCACTCATGGTATGTGCCTCAATCTATGGCTTTTGCTGCACTTTGCAAACATCAGCACCTTCACTAGATTTGGCCTTCAAATCATGTTGCAAACTTTACCTTCTCGGACTCGCATCATTTGTATGCCAAAGAACCAGCACCTCGCTATTCTTGCATCATCACAACACCTTGATTGAAATGCATAACTTTGGTATAGTCATGACTTAGGACACCCCTAAAATTAGACCGCCTTCCCAGAGACCAGGCATCCTCTTCATGCGCCTTTGAAACCAGCACTTTAGGCATCACTTGCTCTTTCAAACTGCTACTCTTTAACGTAGCGGAAAAACAACATCATGTTCTTCCTAACAATGAGTTACTTTTAACTCATTTACTTTATGGACTTACATCTTTATTCTTGCTGCGTTACTCTATGCTATCGCTGCCATATGCCGTCGCACTTCCACATAACTCTCAACAACAAACTCGACTATGCCACCAACTCCTCTATTTGCTTCTTTCACTTTCAGCGTCTTCTATTGTATATTTTGGCTTAATATCTTTGTGTAGCATCTTCCACGCGAATTAGCTTTACTTTGAACGAAAGAGGCAAGATCTTTCACTTCAAATACCCTCATTCACTACTACCTTACATAGAGAGACTTCATTCCCACACCAAGGTCCACTCGACCCAAACTGAAAGTATACTCAAACTTGAGCAAATACTCACGCCAGCTGATTGCAACATGTAAGACCTAACAAGCCTTGCAATACTAACTTCAACTTTGCTTCTAAGCAAAAAAGGAAGCGAGACAGCACCTACTGCCTCCAATGTAGCAGTTCACTTTGCCACATGCACTCTTCCAACTATCAACGTTCGTATGCAACTCCCATAACGAAGCACACTATAATTTACAATTAGTCGAATACTCCTTTTAGACTGATGCTATCATTTTTCTTTAGCTTTCATGAAGATTTCTTCAACAATGGACACATGCCATCTTTATGCATCACCACTACTTTGTCCCTCTTCTCCCATGTATCTATGAGTCGCCTAATTTTGCATCTTCAACCGCATTATGCATCTTGGACATGCCCAAATATCATTTGGCTCATGCTATTGTTGCATATATGCTATGCAAATTAGCACTCAATTCTTGACACAAACTTGTGCACCTTTGCACAACTCGAACGGACTTAACTTGGTGATTCTGAGCATCACCATAGATCTCAGCAAAGTCATATCACTCAATGACTTCCGCGGATAATTACCTTGGACAATATTAACAAGGCACAATCCTTGTAAATGAGGCGCCCCTGCCTACGTTCCATGAAGCAAGAATACCACATTCTTCTTCAAACTTGGAACTCATTTTTACTATCCACGCACATCTGGCAACTCTTGTCTTCCCCCTCCGCCAAAATCAACTTGAGTAGCAACAATTGTTGATTTGCAGTTGACAAGAACATCCGCTTGTGGTTATGATCAATTGCAGGTCTTTGGACACCCTTGTCCGAGCATATTGATCCCACTCATAAACCAGGTGCAAGCACACTCCTTGTGCTCATCTAGCATCAACGAAGAACTCTTTGCAAATGCAAGACCGTGGTGTATCGGTTTTCCCCTAACTTGCGCTTATTTCTTCAGCCTTTCAATAAGCTTTATGCTAGATAAGAATTGGCCATCCAATTCTTCTTTTATGGCATCACAATTGCCACAAAAATGTTGATTCACAATCAGACTTTGCATTACCACCAAGGTACATGCATTCGAGAGATATAACTTTAATCTTCCAACCAACTAGCTACGATGAAAACATCTTCAATCTATCGCATAGACATGTTCTTCATCTTCATTGCCCCTGCAAAGGCCATTAACTTCTTTGTATTCCGGAATTTCCCCTGAAATTCCCATTACCTCTTGTAATGTACTTGTTACTGATAACACTACGAAATTATGCATTCCTAATGCATTATCTTAGCATACTTGTGAGAAACATGGACTTTAACACCTGAATTGCACCATAGAAGTCAGCATACTCCTTTGTTTTGTCCTGCCATCACTTGAAAACCCGTTTTTCAATGATTCTTTCATGTTTGTCTAACACTTTGGGTAGGAATTTTGACACCTTTGTCATAAACTTTTATGGCCTTCTTCTACTTCAAGCTTCAAGTTCATTCCAATTGATCTTTCCACACAAGACCAACTTCTTCTAGTCTCCATACTAGCGAAACCCAAATAATTCACAACTGAATTCGACAAACAAATGATACCAACTTGAGTAAAAAGAGAGAAAAATCAGCAACTGTGTCCTCTAAACACAGCTCTGATACCCGCTTGTCACATTCCCATTTAATCGCCTAAAATTTTCACGGGACATGACCGGCAACACTATGTGGTTCAGTGAATCAACTTCACCCACAAGTACTCATCCTTGCACACTTGCATCAAAGTATGCATCTGCCTTCACTCATAAGGCAATACGCAACGGAAGTCTTTTCTTCTTTCTCTCTAACTCTTCATGCCCCCATAAGCATAAGAGGTTCTGCCATGCACTTGAACAATTCTCACACAACATCAGCAACATAATGAACACAAATACATGACACAATTAACCCATTTTATTGTATCAAAGGAAGATTACAAAACTCGTCCATCACATGGACCAAAAACAGGCCATTCACCCTCTTGGTGAATGCCTAACTCTCCCAAACATGAGACTAACTCTCTCCTATGTAGCCTACTGATTTTCCTACTCCTTAGGACTATTTATACAGTGTTTACAATGGCCAAAACCGTGCACAACACTTGCACACGCATGGAACAGCCATGTGTCCCATCAGGTAGTTTCTATAACCGCCAGCTTACTTTTCAACTGCCACCTTTTATGTTGTCAAGCCAACAGATGCCACATCTGTTCTTGGTGGTTAGAAACACTCCCACATGGTTATAACTTCTTTTATAACCGTTCTACTTTGTCTCACATCATTAGCATGCTTGTGAAGCTCGTAACCAACTCGTAACCGTCACTTGAGCCGTATTGCACCACTTGTTGCGCCATACTGGATTCTGCCTTGCTCCAACGTTTATCTCTCTTGGCCCTGCATTTTTAATACTTTAAACTGATGCACGAACACTCTTCTTGCTTTACTTGTCAAGGCCAACTCCTTAAGCTCACTCTAGTTACTTGTGCGTCATATATGCTTCACTTCGCCAATTAGCTCGACAATAGCAATGCAAATCTTGCATTACCAACTTGTTTGCACTGTTCAGACTTTGGACCTGCCTTGAACCAATGCATAGACTAACTATTAGTCTATTTAACTCTTCTTGCATCATCCTTGAGTTTGGGCCAACTCAATTCCATGGATATGCATCGATGCCAACATCGCATGTTGCATCTGTCAACTTTGGCCATGTCTTGCCTTTCCTCAATGAATCCTTATTGTGTCGGCCAATAAGCTTCATTCCTTAGCTAAATTTATTTACAATGTAGTGCCACTCTTGCGCTTCATTGGCCCTGTAGGGTTATGTCATTCTTGACACTTGACAGTTTATACAGTATACCGCTATTATGGCTTCCTATTGCGCCATTACGGCTATACTGACTTGGCCTGCAACTCTGTAATGCGTCATAATTATGCGTCACTTGCAGTACCGTAACACTAGTCCAGATTAAACATACACTGTATTAAGCATCTACAGATACTAGCCTACTCCAAACTAACTTTGGTCTGGACTGTAGTTGAACCCCAATCAATCTCACACTGATCCAAGGTAAAGTTATGCTCTAAAGTCTCTGATCCCAGCAGGATACTAAGTACTTGATTTCCTGAGATGATCTCACCCATAACTAAGAGTTGCTACGACCAAAAGTCGAAGACTTTAATAAACAAATTTGTATAACACTGAACAGTCTACGGTGATAGATAAATCCGTCTCCCATGAATATACCTACGAGTTTTGTTCCGTATTTTGATAAATCAAGGTGAACAGGAACCAATTGATAAACCAGACTTATATTCCCAAAGAATAGATCAGTATTATCAATCACCTCAAAATAGTCTTAATCGATGCAGCGAAAAGAGATATTATGGAATCACAAATAATGTGACGAAGTGTTTGTGATTACTTTTATATCTTGCATATCGGAGATAGAAATCTCAAGCCAATTATTACAATTATACTCGTACAATAGAATATGCAAGATCAGATCACACAACTACAAGAAAAGTAGTATCGGTCTGGCTTCACAATCCCATTGAAGTCTCTAAGTCGTTAACCTGGTTTAGAAGAAGAAACCAAAGGTTAAAGGAGAATCGACTCTAGATTAGCACAACTAGTATCACACAGAATGTGTGGGGATTAGGTTTCCCAGTTGCTAGAGTTCTCCCTTATATAGTCTTTCAAATCAGGGTTTGCAATCAATGTTAGCTTGGTAACAAATCATTCAATATTCACCGTTAGATGAAAACCTGATTAGATTCAAGATAATATTTATGAACTGCTACATCGAAAACATAGCTTGTTATACACACATGAAATGCACGTTTCTAGGTTTGTGTAACCGTACCCAAACTTGTACATTAGTTGGTTCAACAATAGTTAACCAAATGGTTAGCCATATGATAACTTTTATATCAAACACATTCTTCTTCACCATAACTAGTTCAAATGACCCAAATGAACTAGTTAGAGAGTTGTTCAATTGCAAGGTGTTGATGGTGGATTTTAGTTCAGGGAAAAAGTTGCAAAACCAATTTTTGTGCAGCCATCCTGCAAAGGATAAGGTTATTTGATAAGTGATGAATACTTCTCCGCTTTATTAATTCACCTAGAATGGAGCATGTAGCAAAAATCCCCAAGTATTCTGGGAATTTTGGCATTATTAATTAATGCATAAAACGCCTTGTATTTCCTGTGATATTCTCAGCAGAACTCTCATTGTTTGTGCGGCATGATGACTGATTGTTACTCTCAGCAGAGTAACATGAATATCCAAGTATTAATAGTGAGGCATGCACGAAATACCTGTATAGGCTACACCATTCTCTAACAAATAGAATCATATTTAGGTATGTTATACTAGCCCGATCGAGCATATTTGAATATGGACTGTCCATATCAGTGTCAGGAATAATCACGACCACGCAAGTTGGCCGCATGAATTAACCATCCTAGATGAACCCTAGCAGGCAACCATTGCAATGACCACCAGCGGTCCCGTTTATGCCCTGGTGGTAGAACACATACCTTGCCCCCAAATAGCCGCCAATCACAAACCCTGAAAAGGGATGGTCGAGCAGGCATGCAGCGGATAGCATGCATAAGACTGTCGAAAAACAGTCTCAAAGAGGTCGTAAATGTCCAACTTCGTAGGCATGGTTGGACGGTTTAGATCTCCCCTCGATAAGTGGTGAAGTGTTGGCGCACCCATTGGCGGGACCACTTTCCACCTGCTTGATCGGTTCTCCTACTGCCAAGCCGTGGAGCAACAAACGGTTTCCCAAACAAGGATGGCGTGATGCTTTAGGATGTCATGGAAGTCCAAACTGATCACAACCATCCAACTTCGCAGGCATGGTTGGATGTCTTAGATCGCGCCCAGGACTGTAGAGCAAGCATGCATGTGCTCACTGCCCGCCCAAGGTGGGACCCACGCGATCGGCCTCCCCAAGGGAGGCGTGAAACCCCAAATCCGATCGGTTGAAGTTAGCCGGTCTGAAACTCTAATTAGGGTTTGCGGTACCATCCATGTGTCGCAAATTCATCGCGAACGTCCATCTTCGCAGGCATGAACGGAGGGTATAGATGAAGATTCAAAAGGGTCCGAGCATGTCAACACGACCACCGTGGGCCCGGATTCACACCTGACTAATTGTCCAAGGCCGTCCTTGGCCATGAGTCTCGGTTCACGTTCCCAAAGGTGGGTTTCTTTTAAAACCCGATCCCAACCACTCATCTTTGCCGACCAAATTGAGTGGTTTAGATCGGACCTTTGCGAGTCAAGATGGCATGGGCATGAACACCAGTGCGTCACCTCCATGCAGGATCAATCGGTCCCTCCACAAACTTTCCTTAAGCTCAAAATCGATTGAGATGAAAGTGGGAGCCTGCACACCTCCTAAGCCCTAATCCAGCGATCGCAGATGGGGTCGCAAGCTATCTCGTCCGTCCAACTTCGCCAACTTGGATGGATATCCTAGAATAGGAATTGGGCAATAAAGTGAGGTATCACCGTGATCATCGTCCGCCACTCTTTCGCATAGAGTGATCGGCCAAGGCATGGCTCTCCTATGCAGACTCTAAACGGTCACTCGAAGATGGATGGACAATATACTATTTTAAGACGCTTAATTCGTGACTTACTTCGTTAAGCTTTAAAACAGCGATGCTTCATGCATATCGAATATATTCGATGCATCACATGCGTAGAATAAATACAATATCTTATAATATCGGATTTCCAAATAACTCAGTTATTTAACCTAGCATTGTATGCTACCTTTTGTGGATCCCACGATCCACACACTCGAGACATTAATCACGTCACAAACTGGGGGATACATACTGTGGTATTGGTCTGGCGGTTTACAGCGTACGGCGTGCAACGCGCCATCACAAGAACGTGTCATGAAGATATGGATGATGCGTGTCGTAACCACAACAATTTAATTAATATTTTACTACCTAATTAACAAGTAATATAGGGTAGTCAAGATCGATCCCACGAGGAGCAAGAGATTATAGTTGTCTTATAATGTCACAAATAAGGGGGGTATTGGTTCAAGATTTTAAAAGCAAAAGAAATAAACAAAGCAATTAAAAGTGTAAGTTGAATTCAATAAGAGAGAATAGATCAAGGAATCCTTCTTCGCTGCAAAACAATGATTAAAGTTATGTTTTTTTCCACTTTTTATTAGTCATAGATTATCACCAACCGTAGGATAGCAGGTTCGCTTAGCTAACCCCAAAATTCCTTTTTTCACCGAGTAACAAGTCCGCTTAGTTATCATATTCTATTCAAAAGAACCACCTTGAGGTTCGCTTACAAGATGTAATTCCCCGAATGCATTAAGATTTATGAACTTAGGTTTAGTACTAGTAGTTAGACTCGGTTCGCTTGGTCCACTTTCTAGCGTTGTTTTCACACACAATTGCTCCATGGAATCCCTCCGCAAGGTCTTGTGTTTTCTACTTATGTAAAGAGTCAAGAAACTATTACGTATTCCCTAACTTTCACTAGCTTTAGATTAAATTAACAAATCAATTTAGCGTGCACTCCAAACAATCTATCAATCAATCATAAACATTAATATTAGTAAAAAAAACGATAATCATATGAAAAACTTCAAGATAGAATTGAAACAAAAACTCAAACCATATGTTAAGAACTAGGAATTCATCCTCAATCAATAAGAAAATTAGCTACTCATAGTTTGGAGTTCACACAATAATAATAATAATTAAGGAAGAAAGAAAAACTTATTGAAAAGATGATGGTTGCTCCTTCCTCCAATCCTTGTGCACTTTAACTCCTTCTCCAAAGTAGATGTGTGTGTAAAAGTTGTAGAGAACTCCTTTATTTATAGGCTTCAATACTCTCCATATCTTTGTAGGAAAAGATTCCACATTCCATAAGAACACCACTTTCCCAATTTGAGCCATATTCCAATTTCAAGTCCAATTCTCCAAACCTTCCAAGTTTTCATCCAATTCCCAATTCTAAGTCTTCACACCCATGAGAGAAGTCCACACAAAATTCTGTAATTTTTGGCTCACCCAAAAACTGGGTTTTTGGCCGGAAATCATCCGGAATTCGTCATCGCCGGCTACCTGAAAAGTCTTCTCCGTCGACGGAATATTCCGTCAGTCCACCGTTAGGACTAACGGTCAAACAGGTCAAACAGTTAGTCAAAGGTCAAGGGAGAGTCAGCTCAATCAGTTGTCTTAGTAAGAGCTTAGTCGTCTGAGTCGCTGGCTCGGATCGGCTCTTCGAACTCGTTCTGGATCGTTCATCGTCGGTACTGAGTCAACTCGCGGGAGTGGAAAACCGGTCGAGTTATGGTTGTTTACAGGGCATTTCCGGCCAATTTTTCAGGACATTCTTCCCCTGTGAAAAACCTAAGCATACATCTAATTTAGCAGTTCAATAGCTTCACTTCACTCAGTACTGCTTCAATCAAAACCAATTTCTCCCTGTAACAGTAACATAAGATGCACAATTTACTACCTCAGCTCACCAGTGCTCATCATTTCCCATCACACCCATTTCTTGATTTCTTTTGATTCTTTTCTGGTACTACAATTCTATATCAGACCCAATCTTAGTTCAAACTCCACCAGCGTCTTTCAATTTGTAGCACCACAACAGGTTCATTGTAGCATTAACTCTTTCGAGATCTCAACATCTCAATATCCATCCAATCCCCCATCAACAGCATATTTGAACAACCTTGAATTACCTTCTCAAACCCATTTTTGCAGCTGCTTCCTCTATCGATCTCTCCATCTCGATCTGAAATTTCTCTCGATTTGTTCGGACGACAAGTAGCTTATTGATTCAAACCAATCAACAGCACCAACACAAATCCTAATCTTTTCATTATCATCTCAATCGCTAAGAGCTCGGCTTCGATTCATCACTCATCTGTTGCTTGAACTCCGACCAACAAAACCCATCACTGTTTCCTTCAAATACCCATTTATTCAAAGCAGAAACCTACCGTTCTTCCCTGAGTTCACTTCCACAACCAATTCTGTCGTTCGAATCAATTCATCACCAACCCATTCTTCACTCTTCAATTTCAGTGACCACCTTCATCTTCTCAGATTCGAACCCCTGACAGCAAAACCCTAGGTTTCTTGATTTCAATTTCTCCATGGCTGTTGCGCATCTTTTCTCTTTTTTCTTCTCAATTTTTGGATGTGAATAATGATTGAAAAGAAGTTCTCTCAATTTTAGGGTTTTAAAAGTGGGATAGCTAAATTGCACCCATTACAAAGGCTAGGGGACACCCCAGTGGACGCCTGATAAATACACCTTCTGGTAAATGATAAGGGATACCCTGATGGCAACCCCTTAACCATTACCGGGCTCCAGATATTGTTCTTCCCTCAAATGACTTTTCTGCCCTTTTTGCTCAATTTCAGATGATTTCTCCTTCTTTTCCTCTGTGCGACTCCAGAGTACCTAATAGCTCAAAAACACACATAAAATACATAATTTACAAGAAAAATAGCAAAGAAAGCATAAACTACTAGATAGTAAATTAAGGTGTATTCTACACCTATCAAATTCCCCCACACTTAGACTTTGCTAGTCCTCGAGCAAATCAAAATAAAACTCACAACTTCAAAGCGTTCTAGCATCCCAAGCATCCAAAAAGATATGAGGACATAGAGTTTTTGCATGCTAGTAATAAGAAGTTAGAAATACTAAAGAACATATTCTCATTCTTAAATGTTGAGTGAGAAATAACCACACCATAATGAAAGAACGCGTGTTTGAGAAATAATCAATAAGCATTTCGCCTCGACTTATGCCTCTCTTAAAAGGGTTTTATGATAATTGCACTCAAAAATACGGCTTTTTTATGGGTCTCACATGTGTGCAGGTAGGAATGAAGAGAGAATTCATGCAACACGTTGAATGGTGGGAAGGATAACTTCCGAAATTTTGAAAAACCCACATCTTTTAACATTTTGAAAAACATTTTTTCTAACGATCTCTAAGAAAGGAAATCAACCACTATTATCGAGGATGAGATTACTTACTTACCTTCACATCCGATTGCCAATTATGATAACACCACTCTCACGGAATCCAATAGAAACGTCTTCCTCTCCTCGTCTTCATCTTCTTGGTCTTCGGCTTCAACTATTGATGATAAACTTTCGAATTTCGTAGATCCTCGACAATTTGTAACCTTTTTCCTTAAAATCCTTGTCGCTTGAAACTTCCTTATAAATTTTCCTTCCCCACGGCTTATTAAATAAACAAAATAATAATAGATATTTCTCTTGTCTCATATTTTTCAATCAATTTTTTTTTTTCCAATTTTTTCACTTTTTTTTTTTTTTTTAGACAAGAGAAACAAAATACAAAACAAAGTGAAAAATAAAACAACCATGGCCGTGGAAAAGTACTTTACCGCTTGATTCTTCACAACTTGTATCGTCTTGAAATCAAAAACTTCAATAATTCTCACCTTTTACTTTCTTCGCTCTTGTAAATTAGTCTTCATACTTGAATATAGAATTACCTCATTGTATTGTAAGTCTTCAACATGTATGTAAAAATCTGCTCATTGTATGTTGCTTTACTTGGATTTGAAATTTGCTCTTTTTCTTGTTCCGTTGCTTGTAAACCTCAAACGTCTTCAACTTTCCTTGTAGATTTGGATGTCGCTCCCTTGTTGTTGATGATTATGGTGTTTCTATGGACCCGTTGTTGAGAAAATGGTGCTAACTGAAAATCGAACTACAAGAAGGATGCTTTCATCCATAGACGTCACCCTCATGATTGACAAAAATTAGCACTCAAGAGATCAAAATAGTGCTAAAATTGGTGTGAAATTGGGTAGCTCACCATTCTACCCGGAATTAACGTACGGTGACACACACTCAAAAGAATCTCTTTAGTAAAGGAAGAATTTTTGGTCGGTGCCTCACATGATATGAAAATGGGTAGTCTCCACTAATGATTGATCAGCAACTCTAATAACGCACTTCTCCCTGCACCAAATTTGCATCACCGGCATGATTAAATCTATTATTTAACACTCTAACAAGCAATAAATCGAACGTAGTTCCCTAACATTTCCAAGTTCAATTATTTCGGTCAAAATTCTCTATGTAATCATACCTAGAAGCATGCTAGTGACTCTAAAATCTCTAAAAGTTGGAAGTTTTATGCAATTTTTTTTTTTTTAAATATGCCTAACCACTCCCCTACACTTAAACCTTACATTGTCCTCAATGTAATTGAATCGTCCAAGTAAAGTCAAGGTGGGAAATCTTAATATGATATGGAACAAGAAAAATAAACAAACAAAACAAAAAGCAAATAAAAACAAAAGGATAAGAAATACAAAACCGGTGGATTTCCTCCCACTTAGCGCTTGTTTTAAAGTCTACGGACCGACATAGATCTTGCTTCACATTACTCATCTAGAGGGAGCACATCTCGAAGTCCAATCACGTCCACATGCTCTGTTGGAAAGTTTTCATAATATGGCTTCAACCTATGGTCGTTGAATTTCAAGGGTTGTCCTGTTTTTTCACTAACAATTTCAACTGCACCATGATCATAAACATTAGTAACAATAAATAGTCCCACCCAACGGGACTTAAGCTTACCCGGAAATAAACGTAAACGAGTATTAGATAAAAGAACTTTTTTCCCCACAACAAAACTTTTCCGATAAATCATCTTGTCATGAAAAATCTTGGTCTTTTCTTTGTAAATCCGGGCACTCTCGTAAGCATCATTACGTATCTCCTCTAGCTCATTTAGTTGTAACTTTCTTTGTTTCCCCGCTTCATCATACTCCATGTTTCCTTTCTTTATCGCCCAATAAGCCTTATGTTCAAGTTCAACCGGAAGATGACAAGCTTTTCCATAAACCAACCGATATGGAGACATACCAATCGGTGTCTTGTACGCCGTTCTATACGCCCAAAGTGCATCATTAAGCTTAAAGCTCCAATATTTTCTTGTCGTATTCACCGTTTTCTCAAGAATGGACTTGATTTCACGATTTGAAATTTCCGCTTGTCCACTAGTTTGTGGATGGTAAGGCGTACCAATCTTGTGTGTTATGTTGTACTTCTTGAGGAGAGCGTGAAAAGACTTCTTGAAATGTGAGCCTCCATCGCTTATCACCACTCTTGGTGTGCCGTGCCTAGTGAATATGTTTTCTCTTACAAAATCACAAACAACTTGAGAATCATTAGTTTTGGTGGCTCTAGCCTCCACCCATTTCGAAACATAATCTACGGCAAGAAGTGTATAAAAATTTCCATTCGAATTGACAAAAGGGCCCATAAAATCAATTCCCCACACATCAAAAATCTCTACGGCGAGAATTGGTGTGAGTGGCATTTGATTTCGAGCACCTAGATTGCCCGTTCTTTGACATCTATCACACGATTTACAAAAAACATATGAATCTTCAAACAAGGTGGGCCAATAAAATCCACTCTCAAGAACTTTGAGAGCGGTACGTTTAGAACCAAAATGGCCACCACAAGCAAAAGTATGACAAAATGAGAGAATAGGTTGAAATTCGGAGTTAGGTACGCACCTTCGCATTATTTGATCAACGCCATATTTCCATAAGTATGGTTCATCCCACACATATTGCTTTGATATCTTCTTAAGTTTCATCTTTTGGAAGTTGGACATTGTACTAGGTACCTTTCTTGTCACCAAGTAATTCATTATATCCGCGTACCAAGGTGTTGATTCTTCCAAGGAGAAAAGTTGTTCGTCCGGAAAGCGGTCTTGTAATGGAAGTTCTTCGTGAGACATAACAAGTCTACTAAGATGATCCGCAATGATATTCTCCACACCTTTTTTATCTCGAATTTCTATGTCAAACTCTTGTAGTAATAGGATCCACCGGATTAGTCTTGGCTTAGCTTATTTCTTCTTTAGTAAGTATTTAAGTGCGGCATGATCGGAATACACAATAACCTTTGTATCCACCAAGTATGGTCGAAATTTTTCCAATGCAAACACTATAGCCAATAACTCCTTTTCCGTGGTAGAATAGTTGATTTATGCATCATTGAGGGTCCTAGATGCATAATAGATAACATGGGACAACTTATCCACTCTTTGACCCAAAACGGATCCAACCGCATAATCACTAGCATCACACATTAGTTCAAATGGAAGATTACAATCCGGTGACTTGATAATCGGCGCACTTGTCAACATTGCCTTCAATTTGTCAAAAGCATCCTTGCATTCCTTGTTGAAGTCAAAAGGTACCTCCTTTTGTAGTAACTTGCACATCGGCATGGAGATTTTGGAGAAATCCTTGATAAACCGCCTATAGAAACCTGCATGTCCAAGAAAAGAACGAACCTCCCTCACCGAAGTGGGATATTGTAAGTTTCTTATTAAATCTATCTTTGACTTGTCCACTTCGAGCCCTTGAGAGGACACAATGTGACCAATTACTATGCCATGGTTTACCATAAAATGACATTTCTCCCAATTAAGGACAAGGTTTGTGTCTATGCATCATTTAAGAACTAGTTCAAGGTTGTCTAAAAAACTATCAAAAGAATTTCCGTAAACACTAAAGTCGTCCATAAATACCTCGATGATGCACTCCACGTAATCCGAGAATATACTTACCATGCATCTTTGGAAAGTAGTCGGTGCATTGCAAAGACCAAACGGCATCCGTCTATACGCAAACGTTCCAAACGGACAAGTGAAAGTAGTCTTCTCTTGGTCCTCCGGTGCAATCACAATTTGGTTGTATCCCGAATAACCGTCCAAGAAACAATAATACAAATGCCCCGCTAGCTTCTCCAACATTTAATCAATGAACGGTAAAGGAAAGTGATCCTTTCGGGTTGTGGAATTAAGCTTTCTATAGTCAATGCACACTCTCCAACCGGTTTGAACTCTTGTAGGAACAAGTTCATCGTCTTGATTTCGAACAACCGTAACACCGGACTTCTTTGGCACCACTTGTACCGGACTAACCCATTTTCTATCGGAAATTGGGTAAATTACCCCCGCACTTAGCAATTTGAGTATCTCTTTCTTCACAACCTCCATCATGGGAGGATTAATCCTACGTTGAGCATCACGTACCATCTTAACATTCTCTTCCATTAGAATCCTATGCATGCACATGGATGGATTAATGCCTTTGATGTTCGCAATTGTCCACCCAATAGCCGTTTTGTGCTCTTTCAAGACTCTAAGAAAATGGTCTTCTTGTACCGGTGTGAGGTTCTTTGAAATAATCACCGGAAACTCATCTCCATCTCCCAAAAATGCATACTTCAAATGGTCCGGAAGTGGCTTCAACTCTAGCTTAGGCACCTTCACAATAGATGGTACAAGTAATTCATCATTCACGGGTAAAGAAATATGTGAAACATTACCCTTAGATTCTTGTAATGCCGTTAAGGCACCACATGTCTCCACCAATTCCTTGGAAATTTCAACATCCAAGTTATGCAAGCCATGGACGTCCAATTCAATGCTCTTTTGCAACACCACATCAAGTTCATCCTCTTGATTCAATTCCACCATTTGTTGCGCTAATGAACCAACCACATCGATGGAGTAAGCGGAATGCACATCACTTGGGTAACGCATGGCTTCGAATATGTTAAAGTGTATTACTTCCTTGTCGAATTCCATAGTGAGTGTACCCTTGTCAACGTCAATCTTTGTCTTTGAGGTCTTCATAAATGGCCTCCCAAGAAGTAAAGAAGAAGTCGAACGATTCTCATTGTTGTCCATATCCACCACAAAGAAATCCACTGGAAAAATTAACTCATTCACTTGCACTAGAACGTCTTCTACAAGTCCCTTTGGATAAATGTTAGACTTGTTTGCTAATTGTATAATAACTCTTGTCTCTTTCAACGGTCCAAGATTCAAGGAGTCATATATATCGGCCGACATCACACTAATAAAAACTCCCAAGTCAAGTAAAGCATGTTCAAACCTTTTCTTACCAATAGTAATTGGCACCGTGAAACCACCGGGATCCGTGCACTTTGTAGGAATCTTCTTCAAAATCATAGCCGACGCACTCTCTCCAACTTTAGTAATTTCATTATCAAGCAACCTATCCTTCTTTGTGCATAACTCCTTCATGAACTTAGCATACCTTGGCATTTTCCTGATGGCCTCGATGAAGGTGATGTTGATTTCTATCTTCTTGAAGATATCCATGAGTGCCTTGTCTTGAGCTTCCTTCTTGGACTTAGCAAAACGACTAGGAAAAGGAGGTGGAGTAGTGAAAGTAGGAACCGGTTCCTTGGATTGGGTGGTTGGTGTTGAATTCTCCTTTGGTATGGCTTCCTCCTTGTCTTTGACTACCACTTCACTAGCTTCTTCATGATGACTTGGACTCTCTACTTGTCTTCCACTTCGTAAAGTAACCGCATTAACATTCTCTCTTGGGTTCACAAATGGTTGTGAAGGAAGTTTTGTGAATGTTTGAGCTTTCATTAAGTTCATATCGGTCGCCAAGTGTCCCATTTGAGTTTGTAAATCCTTGATTGTCAAACCGGTCCTTTGTTCCAAAGCTTTGATTGCCGAATCGGTCTTTTGTTGGTTTTGTTGTAACATAGAAGTGAGACCTTGCATGCTTTGCATTATCATATTCAACTTATCATCATTCGAAGAATCTTGCTCCTTGACTTGTTATGGTTGGAATTGTTGTTGTTGAGGTTGGAAACGTGATTGTTGGAATCCACCTTGTTGCGCATATGGATTAGGATCCGCCGCTTGCTTGTTTGCATAGATAAAGTTGGGATGATATTTCCAACCGGGATTGTAAGTATTTGAGTATGGATCGTACCTTGGCCTTTGATTTGGATATAAAGCATTTACTTGTTCGGTTTCATCATCCGGAATAATTACCGCGTCTAATCATTGCACTACCCTCTCTATGTTGTTTAACCGTTGATCGGATTGTGAAGACGAGTCACTAACTTCATGCACCAACTTAACCATTGAATCACCTCTTTCATAGAATTATTGCGAGTTTGCCGCCATACTTTCAATCAACTTGGTAGCTTTGGCCACCGTCTTGTTCACTAGTGCACCACCACCGGCGGCGTCAAGAAGATATCGATCACTTGTTTGGAGACCTTCATAGAAGTATTGGATTATCATGGCATCACTAAATTAATGGTGTGGACAACTTGCCACCAATCTCTTGTACCGGTCCCAACATTCATATAATGACTCTCCCACATGTTGTTTCATCCCACAAATCTCCTTGCGAATTTGAGTAGCTTTTGATGCGGGAAAATATCTCTCGAGGAAAATTTTCTTCATCCCATTCCATGTTGTGATACTTCCGGAAGGCAAATAGTACAACCATTCCTTAGCATTGACCACCAAAGAGAACGGAAAAGCTTTCAACTTTTCTCCATCCGCATTAATATCCTGTGGAAGCATGGCCATGACTATGGTATTGAAGTCCATAATATGTTTGTTTGGGTCTTCATTCACCATGCCATGAAACTTTGGTAATTCTATAATCAACCCCGGCTTGATCTCGAAAGTTGAGTTAGTTTGGATACACCATTGTTGTGTATCGAGATTGTGAGAAGCTAGGTCCTTGAGTGTACGATCACCCATTGCTTCTTCTATGTCCTAATCTGCGAATTCACTTGATGTAGAACGAGGAAGCGGAGTGTTAACCGCTCGAATGAAGTCCTTTAGTTGAGTTCCGGATCGAAGACGTATTGGACTCGGTCTTCCCTTTTCAAGCATTCACCAAAGATATTGTACCTAAAACAAGATTCACAAAACTAAGTTAGATACGGTATAGAATCTAACAAAGCAAGAATAAAGCAAAAATAAAAATAAAAACAACTAAAATCGTCCGTTGCTCCCCAGCAACGGCGCCAAAATTTGATGCGTGTCGTAACCACAACAAATTAATTAATATTTTACTACCTAATTAACAAGTAATATATGGTAGTCAAGATCGATCCCACTATGAGCAAAAGATTATAGTTGTCTTATAATGTCACAAAAAAGGGGGGTATTGGTTC
Source organism: Papaver bracteatum (assembly GCA_023529315.1). NCBI lineage: Eukaryota > Viridiplantae > Streptophyta > Magnoliopsida > Ranunculales > Papaveraceae > Papaver > Papaver bracteatum. The sequence goes on from JAJJWX010004610.1 coordinate 146,466, forward strand.
AAGATTTTAAAAGCAAAAGAAATAAACAAAGCAATTAAAAGTGTAAGTTGAATTCAATAAGAGAGAATAGATCAAGGAATCCTTCTTCGCTGCAAAACAATGATTAAAGTTATGTTCTTTTCCACTTTTTATTAGTCATAGATTATCACCAACCGTAGGATAGTAGGTTCGCTTAGCTAACCCCAAAATTCCTTTTTTTATCGAGTAACAAGTCCGCTTAGTTATCAGATTCTATTCAAAAGAACCACCTTGAGGTTCGCTTACAAGATGTAATTCCCCGAACGCATTAAGATTTATGAACTTAGGTTTAGTACTAGTAGTTAGACTCGGTTCGCTTGGTCCACTTTCTAGCGTTGTTTTCACACACAATTGCTCCACGGAATCCCTCCGCAAGGTCTTGTGTTTTCTACTGGTGTAAAGAGTCAAGAAACTATTACGTATTCCCTAACTTTCACTAGCTTTAGATTAAATTAACAAATCAATTTAGCGTGCACTCCAAACAACCTATCAATCAATCATAAACATTAATATTAGTAAAAACAAACGATAATCATATGAAAAACTTCAAGATAGAATTGAAACAAAAACTCAAACCATATGTTAAGAACTAGGAATTCATCCTCAATCAATAAGAAAATTAGCTACTCATAGTTTGGAGTTCACACAATAATAATAATAATTAAGGAAGAAAGAAAAACTTATTGAAAATATGATGGTTGCTCCTTCCTCCAATCCTTGTGCACTTTAACTCCTTCTCCAAAGTAGATGTGCGTGTAAAAGTTGTAGAGAACTCCTTTATTTATAGGCTTCAATACTCTCCATATCTTTGTAGGAAAAGATTCCACATTCCATAAGAACACCACTTTCCCAATTTGAGCCATATTCCAATTTCAAGTCCAATTCTCCAAACCTTCCAAGTTTTCATCCAATTCCCAATTCTAAGTCTTCACACCCATGAGAGAAGTCCACACAAAATTTTGTAATTTTTGGCTCACCAGAAAACTGGGTTTTTGGCCGGAAATCAGCCGGAATTCGTCACCGCCGGCTACCTGAAAAGTCTTCTCCGTCGACGGAATATTCTGTCAGTCCACCGTTAGGACTAACGGTCAAACAGGTCAAAATGTCAGTCAAAGGTCAAGGGAGAGTCAGCTCAATCAGTTGTCTTAGTCAGAGCTTAGTCGGCTGAGTCGCTGGATCGGATCGGCTCTTCGAACTCGTTCTGGATCGTTCATCACCGGTACTGAGTCAACTTGCCGGAGTGGAAAACCGGACGAGTTCTTGTTGTTTACAGGGCATTTCCGGCCAATTTTTCAGGCCATTCTTCCCCTATGACAAACCTAAGCATACATCTAATTTAGCAGTTTAATAGCTTCACTTCACTCAGTACTGCTTCAATCAAAACCAATTTCTCCCTATAACAGTAACATCAGATGCATAATTTACTACCTCAGCTCACCAGTGCTCATCATTTCCCATCACACCCATTACCTGATTTCTTTTGATTCTTCCCTGGTACAACAATTCTATATCAGACCCAATCTTAGTTCAAACTCCACCAATGTCTTCCAATTTGCAGCACCACCACAGGTTCATTGCAGCATCAACTCTTTCGAGATCTCAACATCTCAATCTCCATCCAATCCCCCATCAACAGCATCTTTGAACAGCCCTGAATTACCTTCTCAAACCCATTTTTGCAGCTGCTTCCTCTATCGATCTCTCCATCTCGATATGAAATTTCTCTCGATTTGCTCGGACGACAAGCAACATCTTGATTCAAACCAATCAACAGCACCAACACAAACCCTAATCTCTTCATTATCATCTCAATTGCTAAGAGCTCGTCTTCGATTCATCACTCATCTGTTGCTTGAACTCCGACCAACAAAACCCATCGTTGTTTCCTCCAAATACCCATTTATTCAAAGAAGATACCTATCGTTCTTCCCTGAGTTTACTTCCACAACCAATTCTGTCGTTTGAATCAATTCATCACCAACCCATTCTTCACTCTTCAATTTCAGTGACCACCTTCATCTTCTCAGATTCGAACCCCTGACAGCAAAACCCTAGGTTTCTTGATTTCAATTTCTCCATGGCTGTTGCATATTTTTTCTCTCTTTTCTTCTCAATTTCAGATGTGAATAATGATTGAAAAGAAGTTCTCTCAATTTTAGGGTTTTAAAAGTAGGATAGCTAAATTTCACCCATTACACAGGCTAGGAGACACCCCAGTGGACACCTGATAAATACACCTTCTGGTAAATGATAAGGGATACCCTGATGACAACCACTTAACCATTACCGGGCTCCAGATAGTGTTCTTACCTCAAATGACTTTTCTGCCCTTTTTGCTCAATTTCAGATGATTTCTCCTTCTTTTCCTCTGTGCGACTCCAGAGTACCTAATAGCTCAAAAACACACGTAAAATACATAATTTACAAGAAAAATATCAAAGAAAGCATAAACTACTAGATAGTAAATTAAGGTGTATTCTACACCTATCAATGGACGGTTAGTGATGATGAGAGAAGTGGGCAAGACTGATCATGTGACACTAACACACAACTCCACTAATTCATCACTCCACTTCCTCCACTTCCCACGAGAGACGTGAATAAGGCTCAAATGACTTGTATAAATAGGTTCTCCTCCCTATTTCCAAGACAGACAACGCAGAAATCAAGTGTTAATACAATTGTATTCAAAATACCCCGAGCATGCTTGCGTTATTCGTAAGCCTGCTCACCTTTCTGTTATAAGTCATAAAACAACATACTCCTTCACAATCTCAACACCTTCTTCGCTTCCCTCCCTAAGATCAACCCCATCTCCTTCACTTTGTGACCGAAACAAGTCTGGAACGACCATTTTTTGGTTTAGGCCAGAATTGTATATAGATTGATCTCTAGAATCAAAAGCACTCCCGTGCAGTGCATTTTTTTAAGGTTTAAACTCATTTCTCATCCATACACCCCAAAATTACCAAAACCGACAGAGATATGTTTCACCCATAAACAATTGGCGACCATAGTGGGAGATTAGTCTCTCGGTTGCAAGATCAATTTTCAATTTCATTTGAATATGTTCAAATTGCATGATGGTAGAACTTAGGTCAGGATCAGCGATCAACTCTGATTGAACTAGTGCTGACAACACTCTTGGTATTGATGTCCCTGTCAGTGGAGCTGTCGTGCAGAACGTGATCAATACATCTCTTGGAGCCGTCTCCTCTACCACTAACACCTGTGGAGCAGGAGATATTCCAGTAGGCATGACACATCCTATCACCAGAGCCAGAGCAGCTGCAAATCCCGGAATTTCTTCAAGTGTAATGCCTACAGTCGTCACCAGGGCAAATGCTACTCCTCCGTCAGGACGAGGGGATGGAGGAAAAATAGGAGGACAACCCCCTATCACCATGGTGGATTTGATGGAAAGACAATAAGTTCTTGCTAGAGCCCAAACAGATATGGATGTGACTCAAAAAGAGGTACTTACTTTTCTCAAAACTTTAACCGAACGATTTCCGCAGGGGCCACGACAACCCCTGGATCCAATAAGGAACGTGTTTGATGCATCCTAGGCGGGCACTTCAATGGCGTGGACCCACATAGATGAAGAATCTCATGCCGCTCCTGAATGCCCAAGAGAAAGTGACCATCCATCCAACTTCATTACGCGTGAGGACTTGGAGCGACTTATCCAAAACCGGGGCAAAGGAAATACAACGGACATACACCAATATCAACCTCAATACCCTCAAGATGTGCAACGGATTCCCCTTCCAAGAGGTTACACCTCTCCGCAATTCTCCCTTTATGATGGTACCGGTAACTCTCGTGAACATGTCTCTCAATTTTTGGAGTCTTTAGCAGAACACGAATACAATCATGTTCTCTGCCTAAAATAGTTCTCGAAGACACTTAACGGAAGAGCATACACTTGGTACAATAGCATTGCACCTAACAGTGTATCCAATTGGAGTGAGATGGTCAGTTCCTTCTACAAGAAATATTTCTTCGTGAGAGCAGGTCACCTTTTCAGATTTGGGAAGAATCTTTCAACGGAGCAATGAACATCCGAACGACTTCGTTAAGAGGTTTAGGGCTCGGGCATTGGATTGTCATGATCTGAATATCACCAAACGCCAATTAGTAGAGCTATGCATTAATGAAATGATTCCCATATACCATGTTTTGTTAGAGAACCTGGGCTTTCAAACATTTTCTGAGCTCCATGAAGCCGCTAAGCGATCGGCCACAACAGCCCCAGCGTTGTTGGAGAGAACTATGATCGTCCGCAATGAAGATGCGCATGAAAGTCGAGGAAGCCTGCGTCTCATTAACAAGAAACACAATACCGGTCCTTCGGTGAGTGTGGTAGCCGAAGGAGTAAAGAGGAAACAAAAGAACAACCGCCCAAGCGTGCAGCACCAGTACATATGACTCTGTCTTGAAAGGGAACAGACAAGGCTCTTGCGCAAGAATCCGAAGACACGGTTCCAAACTTCCCCTTTACCATGAATGAAGTCATAGAACTCCTGAAAGCATGGATTCAAGACGATGCAATCAAGCTACCACCTATCAGATTCCCATCGACCGAGGACGAGATGGCAAGCCACAAATACTGCCGCTACCATAGGTTTGTCCATCACCCAGCCAAAGATTGCAACAATTTGAAGCAAATCTTCAGAGAAAAAGTGGAAGCAGGAGAGCTCCAGTTAGGAGACGAAGGTGTTCATAGGGATCCTTGTAGCTGCAGGAAATCCTACACTACACCCTTGTTAAGATTTCACAATAATCAACCCATACTTGAAGATTAAAAACGACTCTTTATCATTTAATTCTCAGAAATGTTTACAGAAATGGGAGAAATCAAGAATACAACTATTCTCTTGAAGTTTCTCTCTCCTCAAGACTTTCTCAACTCTCAAAAATGCATCATCCTTTTCTGAATATATTGGAACCCTTTATATAGGAAATTACATAATGGATGACAGCTAAGTTTTCCTTTTATTTCGGATCTATTTTGCGATCTTATCGCAATAGTTATAATTTTAAATCTCGCAAGCGTTGTAACCATCGCAAGATAAACATGCTCTCCTCATGTTTCTTCAATCGTCAGCTATTGCGTCATTCTTTGAATCATCCTTTAAGTATCTTTATGACGCTCTCAAAGTGTCGTTGAGGAACTTGCGGTAACGCTCGCAGTAGTGTTTTTAATCTCGTAAGGATAATGTCGTAGTGATATTCTGGTCCTACATCTTGCCTCTTCTCATGTCTTTTCTGCGAAGAAAGGAAAGATCATGAGAATTTATAATGCCGCAACTGCTTATCTTTTTTCATTCTTTTGTTTTGACACGTTTCTGTACTGTTCGCCAGCTGTTTTCACATACTTTTTCTTCCATTCAATTTTTGACACGTCTTTTTCAACCGCTAACCGTTCACATCCTTTCATGGCATTAATTGCTTTTATATTTTCGAGAACTTTTTTCTTCTATAAATACTTCTTTTATTCTTTTCATTCCCTCTTTTTACATTCTTCTTTCTATCTCTCCATATCTTCTCTGCAAATTCATTGTTCTTCCGCAAATTCCGGATCTTCTACTGTTATAAACTTTCTTTCGATTTTTTACTTATTCAATCTTCATTCCCATACACAAAATGGTTGTAGCTGGTCGCAAATATGAGGTTGCTTTTGAGAAACTTCAAAAATAATTTCAAAACAAAGGTTTTACTTTATCCACCATTCCTAATCAAAACCCTAAGTCTGAACTTTCTGTACCATTATTTTCTAACTTTCAATGTAATCGCGAGAAAATCATAGTCTCGCTAGGTCATCTTGAGTCTGGTCTTCCCATTCCTCTCTATAACCCAGAACTTCCATTATTCTATGAAATAATTTCTCACGAGAAGTTCTCGCGAGTGATATATCAGTTGGGTGGGGACTGCATTTGTCTGTTGATGGAGTATGCTATTCGCGGTGCTAATAAAAAATCTTTCTACCCTGAGACTGCGAAGAATCCTAAATTTAAGGATATTCCCATTATTCCTGCGATGTATACTGTAGATAATTTCTTCATAAATTACGACATAATCCCCATGAAGAGGGATAGCACCTGTTGGGGTGTTCGTTTGCAAAAGAAAGATAAGATCGCTGAAGATAAAATTCTTATGTTAGATATCGATTGGCATACAAATAATAATCAAGGCCCTTGCCACTCTAGCGATGACAAATGGTTTCTTTTTCCTTTATGTCTTGAAGGTCCTTACATCTCTGGTCTTCATGCATTGCCTGCGAATTTCTCAGTGTATCAACCATGGGTTTTTAATTGGCCTGAAAGGACTAGATAGGTATGTTCCCTCCGATTTTTTGCACAATTATTACTGTTGTCTTTCTCATATTTTTATATTCTCGCTGACTATTTCGATCTTTTCAGATTGACAGGCTGAAACTCAACTACCAAAATCTTAGGAAACCCAGTACTCTTTTAGCTCTTAAGTCCTTCACAGATGAAGTAAGAAATATCCCTTCATAAATCTTGACAATATATTGTTGCCCCTATTTCTTATATTTATCTGTGTTCGCAGGTAATTGAAGAATTAGAACCAATAAAACCCGCGAGGACCAAGGGGAAATCTACTGCCCCTCCTAAAGGAAAGCCTACTGCTCCTCGCAGCGAGGAATCTGACGATCCTCCCTTAAAGAGAAGAAAAACCCAACTCTCTTCTTCTTCAACTCCTCAACCTATTCCTGAAAATTTAAGTGATGATCTTGATAAGGACAACAATGATGATAATCTTGATGGTGATACTGGTGTCTTTTCTATGAAGAATTCTTCCTCTTATGAATCTTCTATGACTCAGCTATCCAAATATTTTGGCGATGCTACTCATGGTATCGGGAACGATTACGGAGATGAAGCCCTTAATGGAATATCTCAGGCTCTCTCCAAAGTCTGTGATGCTCCCATATTAGTTAATAATGACTCTCTTCATTGGATCTCAAGATCGCTAACTCCCAGTCTCTTAAATTCACTTGGTATTATGGTATCTTTCCACTTTGTTACTCTATTTATGTATTTATTTCTTCGTTAAATCTTAACTTATATAGTTCTATTGCAGGTTGGAAGAGCTTCCTTCGTTGTTGCATCTGATTTGAATAGAAGATGTGTTATTAATGAAAAGAAAGCTACTAATTTTCGCAAGGGAAAGAAAAATTATCATCTGAATCTGCTGAGCTTCTTCGCCAGGATAAAGAAAAATTAGAAGCTGAGATTGCTGAACTTCGCAAGAAGAACAAGCAGTTGGAAATTGATGCTTCAAATGATAAACAAAAGATATATGATCTTGACAAGGCTAACCAACAACTCTATGATATGAATTATTTCCCTCTTCTTTTAATTCTTTTTATCCTACCGAAACTTATTCAAGCAATCATTTTTGCAGATGTTTATGGTCTTAATGATGAGGCTACATTCCTGCAATCTTTTCCCGAACTTGTAGATGATAATACCCTTCTTGACCGTCTTAACAATTTTTTAAATAGCTTTTCAAATGACCGAACTTCTTCACTCTCCATAGATGAACTTAGATGAAAATTCCTCCTCTTAGAAGTTGAACATAGATTCAACTTGAGTCTAACCAATAAATTTAAACGCCATTATCATGATTCTAAAAAGGAAATAAAAATTTTAAAAGCCAAGTATAGTAAACTTTCAGGTGAAAAAGACCGCATCGCTAGACAAGGTGCTGAAGCTTTAGGAAATTTCCATAAAACCATCCTTGATGTTCAAATCACAAGAGATAAACTTATCTGCGAGAATAGAGCTCTTATTGAAAGGGAAAACCAAGTTCGCTCCCTTCTTCTCATTAATAATGATAATGAGTTTTCCTGGGCTGCGAAGGTTCTTGACAATGCCAGAACTAATTTAGGTGTAGATGTTAGTCTTCATGTTGAACAAGCAGCTTTAATTAAAGACATGATTTATGAAAGAGAAGGTTGTTAATCATTCTTCCCTATTAGCTTCTTGTTTTTATTATTCTTCCTTGCAAAATTTCCAATTTGTTGTTATATACTCGCAGGAGATGAAAAGAGATATCTTGGAAGAATTGGAGAACTTGAAGATGATAAAAATCAACTCGCAAGCATTCTTGCTACTCTCAACGAGAAGTATTCAAGATTGAAATAACAATTGAAAATTGTTGTTGAGAATTTTAGTAGTACTCTTGTTGAGGTTCGCAATGTTTCCATTATATTGGTCTGCGATGATCATAATATTCCTCACTCTACATATCTTGATCTTGCAAAAGAAATTCCGACAAAAACTCCAAACCTTGTTATCTCTGATAGTGAAGCTGAGGAATCTGGTGAGGATGAAGATGATGGTGAAGATGAAGAAGGAGAAGAATCTGGCCATAATGATGATGGACCTAATTAATCCTATTTCTTCCTTTTGTTTTCCTTGTAATTTTTGTACATTTATTTCCTTCTTCTTGTAATATTTCTACGAGTTTCTCCAACTTGTTGCGAGTTTCCTTGATGTATAAATTTATGTTGCTTCTATCTGTATGAATTAGAAAACAATTCTTTTCTGCAGTATAAGTAAATCAATATAATTATTACCCTTTAACTTTCTGCATAAATGTGTCATATAATAATTTCTACGCAATTTTATCATATGATGATGAATAATAATTTCGTCACTCTATGCATTCCCATACTTGCCTCTATTATTCATTTGCAATGTGAAAAAATTGAGGAGAGCTTAGAAATCAGTTATAAATAAAATGTATTAAATATATTTTACCTCAATATCTGCGATGATATCGCTAGCAACAGTTGCATATCTTTATGATCTTTGCGTAAATATCGCAAATCTCATAATTTCTGCGGCACTATCGCAATCTTTTAATCTTGTGGTCTTATTATGCCTTCCTAGTTAAAGGTCTTATTTTGCCACACTTTTCTTTCTGCGACAAAATCGCAGGACGTCCTTATATTTGTATGTATTGACCCATTGATCTTGCCTTATCTGTATTTACTCAATTTCTTTGCGACAATATGACAAGTCTAAATTCCCTTACGAGAACAAAGCCATATGGCATTGCCGTCTTGCGATGAAATCGCAGGACGTCTTTACATTTTCATGTAAAAACCCATTGATCTCATCTTAACTTTTCTATTTAGGCTTGTTGCCTCTGTATAAATTTTTGTCACGCGACAATATGATAGGCCTAAATATTCTTGCAATCATAAAGCCCCATGACATTGCCGTCTTAAGACACTTATCATCTCCCTAATGGAGGGTGCCGCCCTTATCTTCCCCATGGTTGCCCCTTCAAGGAGGGAACATCAGCCATACAATACTAGCTCCTCCCATCCATATTTACCAACAACCAGTTGTTTTCGCAGCCTCTTGTCCTTTATGCCTATATAGATTATAGTTACAATACTGCACCCTAAGTGGGGTTTTCTTCGGGACGAGTGCATCATAACCAAGACTTTCCAAGGATGTCCAGGGTAGTTTCATACGCCCCGGGCACCCTTGACTCAACCGTGTACCTCGGCGCCTTGGTCATACTCTGCTCTCCTTAGGAGAGATCCTCGGTCGTCCAACCAGGGTATAACCTTATATAGTTGGAAATCCAAGGTCTTTCTCCTGGATATGTTTTCTTTAACCCCAACATATGTATGTCTCAGGTTCCAGCAGTGGTGTAACCTTATCCCTGAGTCATGTAAAGAGATACCCCCTCATATGACGTACTTTAGGTCTTACATTTGCCTCTTGCGAGATTGTACCCTCGAACTAAGGTGTACGCCATAAAGGTTTGTCCCATTCTTTTAATCTCTGCGAAATTCTATTCGCGTTTATCGTGAGTATTGTAACTCTGATAAAATTTCGTTTCTTTGATCTTCTTTCCTCTTGTATAATTTTGCAATCTTTTTTAAACAAGGTATTCTTGTCAATTACATTTTCTCCAAACAAATCATTCATAAACTTCTTAAATTTCATCATATTACCTCTTTACTTACTACTTTCTGTTGCTGCCTTTCTGTTGCGTTTTGCTACCTTTTCTTCATTTGCGAGACAATCGCTACCAATTGTTTTTAGCATGTGTTGATTTTGCAGCATTTCATCTTCTCGCCGCTCTATTGCATCAACCATTAATCTGTCACCTCTTTGTTTCTGCTTTATCTTCTGTGTCCAATTTCTATTCCTCGCGGATCTTTCCTCGCAAGTTTCCATGTCGACTTCATAGCACCTCTTCCCCTCAACCAAATCTCCCTTTATAACTCCAACACCATTGGGATATGGAAACTTAATACTTTGATGATAAGTTGATGCCACACCTAAGATTCCGTGCAACCAAGTTCTTCCAATCAAAGCATTATAAGGTGATTCAATATCAACAACGCAAAATAAGACTTTAGAAGATATCCCCTTTAATGGAATTATCATTGTGATTTCCCCTTTGGGCTTGTTAGCAGTGCCATTAAAACCATATATCTTGTATGTCGAGGGTATTAAATCCTCGTATCTTCCTCCCATGGTATTATATGTGTGATAAAATAGAATATCCACAGAACTACCTGTGTCAATCAGCACTCTATTAATTACCCATGAATCTTCATTTTCATCATCTTTAACTTTGTCTTCATCTTATTTTTGTTTCGGATTTATCTCTAATCTCACAACTAATGGTTGATCATGCATCTCGCCAGGCTTTGGTACTTCTTCTGCAGTGAAAGAAATAGTTTGTTTTTTCCATTCCTTTAATGGCGAGGCTCTCGCGATATTCATTATCTCTTTTCCATCCGTGTCTTTCGTGAAGACTCTTCTTAGAACATTGTCATGGAAATTCTCAATAGTCTTGAATGAATGTATAATGGAATTACAGAAAAAATTCTTCGCCTTGGCTCCAACTTCTATCACAAATGTTTCTGCTCCTTTTACATTATTTACTCTGTGAATATCTGGTGCTGGTGGAAATTGTTGAGATTGTGGATGTCCTATTAAAAAGTGATTTAACTTTCCCTGATCAATCATCCTCAAAATTATCCTTTTTACATTCATGCAATCATTCACTGAGTGACCATGAAAATGATGGTATGGGAAAAATGCTTGATTTCGATTATTTGGATATGGCTCTTTTCCCATATTCCAGGGTGATGGTATGTTTTCCATCAAAATGATAGTCTCCCAAATTTTTTCTATACTAGCATTTAAAGGTGGCATCTTAATTTCTTCCCATATTATCTTCTGATTACTTTGGCCTCTAAAGTTGTTTTGGCTCTGACCACCATAAGTTTATTGTGGCTGATCAAGTCTTTGGATTTTTTTATTTCCACCACGATTGTAATAATTCTTTTCCCTTTCATATTATTTTTGATCTCGACTACCCATGGCTACTAACTTCTACTGGTTATCGATCACCACTTTTTCTTGTTGTGTTTGCGAGGTACTCTCCACATTGTTAATTATTTTAGGAAGTAGATTTCCATTTGCCGCTATCGAGCTGGTATTTGCGATTGGATACGATTCCATCTCATTTTGTTTCTCTTCCAAAGCAATGTATTTCTCTTGTAATTCTCGCAGCTCCGTCATGGTAATTGTATTCTTGGTTCTGAAAATTTGTATGTACAGCAGATTGGTTGCGAACATTGCGTTAATAAAAGATAAAATGAGATATCTCTCATCCACTCTTCCTGCCATTTCACTGCACATTGTCTTCCATCTTATGGTTAGGTGTTTCAGACTCTCGCCAACCCTCTGCTTTAACCCAAATACATCTTCAATACCTGGACGCGATGAATTGTTGCTTATATATGCTCCCAGAAATGTGGCTTGCAAATGGTCGAAAGAAGTTATAGTATTTTTAGGCAATCCCTCGAACCATTTTAGCGCCTCGCCAGTTAAGCTAGATGAAAAATATTTGCATAATATAGCATCATGGTTTTCCCATTGTAGCATACGCCTAACATAAGCCTTGACATGTTGGAAAGCACAGGTAGTCCCATCAAAGATACTGGTTAATGCTGGTAAATTGCATTTAGGGGGTATTCCTCTTAACTTTACTTCTTGAGTGAATGGAGTTTTCGCAGCTTCCTCAATGTCTTCATCAAGTTGTCTTCTACCTCCTTCCCTTTTGTTATTTATCATCCCCCGCATTTCTGCTAATTCTCTCAATATTTGTTTGTTTTCAGTTGAATTTTTCTCTATTGGCCTTTTTAGTGCAGCTTCTCTTCTTCTGAGTTCATGTATTTCTTGTCTTGCGAGATTTTGTGTATCTTCTTCTTCATCTTCATTTTGCCTTCTTCTGCGATATTATCTTTCATCTCCATCTTGAAATCGCAATTGATTACGCTGTCTATTTTCTTCTCTGCGATTTTCTTCATTTCTCATCATTTCTCTTTGCTGTCTTTCTATTCTTCTTTGTATTCTATTGTAGTCTTCAATGATATTATCATTGTAGCGATTTTGTGTACGTCTCCTTTCTCGATTATCATGATTATTCTACCGAATTGCTTCCTGAAATTCTTGTTCTTCCACTTCTGCTCTTAATCTTTCCCTCTCTCAAGCTAGACGTGCTTGTTCATCATAATGTCTCTCAATTTCGTCTTCAATGATTCTTTGATTTCTTTGGATTTCTCGCCCATGTAATATTCTTCTACCTTCTTCTAGGTTTTCTTCACCATTTTGGTTATTTCTACCCTCTTGATTTTGTCTACCATTCACAGCTTCATCACGTGGAATATGGCGATCATCAATTATCTCTTCTCCTCTATGATTCGGTTCTTCATTTGGATTTTGCATTCCTTCTTGAATATTTTCTCCAATATTTCCCATTGGGGTATTTTGCCTTGGTTTTTCTCTAAATGACCTTGATCTTGACCTAGAGGTACTTCTTGATCTTCTTCTTTGCAATCTTAAATTCTCCATTCTTAGCTCATGATTTTGCCTTGTTAAATTCGCACGTTCTTCCGCTTCTAATCTTTTTTCCTCCTGTATTCTTTGTCTTAAATCATCTGCTATTTCATTTCATCTTCTCCATGAATTAATCCTTCAACCACTTCTTGATCTCTTTCTATTCTTCTTTCATTTCTTAATTATCGATCTTTTGCTTCTTCCATCGAATCCGATCTCCAAGTATGCACACTCACTCTATCATAATCTATAGCTCTATTTTGTATTTGTGTTTGTTGATTCGTCTGTTGAGTTTGATTTTCTCCTTCGTTTCTTATTCTATTTCTTCTTGTCCTTAACCTTGAAGATTCTCCCATTTCATTAGTTCCTCCACCTGCAAGTATTTTACTCCTTCTCACAGTTGTTGGCGATTCTGATGTTTTTCTTCTTCTTCCAGCCATTAATCTTATCCAGCTGTTCTTCAAATATCCGTCAATTCGTCCCAGTTTCTGGACGCCAAAATGTAGTTGCAGGAAATCCTACACTACACCCTTGTTAAGATTTCACAATAATCAACCCATACTTGAAGATTAAAAACGACTCTTTATCATTTAATTCTCATAAATGTTTACATAAATGGGAGAAATCAAGAATACAACTATTCTCTTGAAGTTTCTCTCTCCTCAAGACTTTCTCAACTCTCAAAAATACATCATCTTTTTCTGAATCTATTGGAACCCTTTATATAGGCAATTACATAATGGATGACAGCTAAGTTTTCCTTTTATTTCGGATCTATTATGCGATCTTATCGCGACAGTTATAATGTTAAATCTCGCAAGCGTTGTAACCATCGCAAGATAAACATGCTCTCCTCATGTTTCTTCAATCGTCAGCTATTGCGTCATTCTTTGAATCATCCTTTAAGTATCTTTATGACGCTCGCAAAGTGTCGTTAAGGAACTTGAGGTAACGCTCGCAGTAGTGTTTTTAATCTCGCAAGGATAATGTCGTAGTGATATTCTGGTCCTACAATCCTCTTCCTATTAGAAGCTGCATGATCTCGGGGGATTATGTCCGCAAGACTGTACAATCTATGATGGGGCATTTATGTGAAATCTTATATATCTCTAAGGGAAAACGTCAAGACATGTTCGCAGCCCTCAACTATGTCATGTTAGGCAGGCGTTTGTATCCAGAAAGGGTAGCAGTCTCGGAGCCACAGTCTTTCCTAGAAAATACGACTGGCAAGGGGAACTGAGGACTCTTAACCATCACTCGTTTGAAGGATGTTGAGTTCGACAACACATTGATTGATGTAACCTTTGAATTCAACATCATCACCGTTAAGACTCTGAGGGCCGCAAGGATTTCAAAATAAGAAGCTACCCGCAGCTCAACCGTGATTAGGAGCCTAGAAGGAGAACTCAGAGACGCTTATGGTTGCATTGACCTTGAAGTTAAATTCGGTTATGATCCAGCAGTCAGACATGAATTTTGAGACACGGGTCTCTCATCGAATTCTCTGATTGAGAGTACTTTCTCTCAGAGTACATATAGATATGTAGTCTCACAGCTGGACAACATCATATCTCATGAATACTAAACACTTCAGTAATTATTTCTATATAGCATCACGGGATGGACGGCTCCTAGAACAGCTTGCTCTGCTAGTATATAGTGATAACGTCTTCAGGATTCAAACAACGAGTTTACCCTGACTATATAAAGGATATGAAGCTCCATCAAGTTCATATCAGAATAATTAATGCTCCTAGAACAGCTTGCTCTGCTAGTATAAAGTCATAAATTAATTATTCCTAAATTCTTGGATTCATCCGCAGAATTTCTGAAAATATTCAAATATTTTCGCAGATATTTCATTACGCAAACCATGGTTCTTCCCAGCAAAAATCCATGGGTTAGTAATAAATATTAGTCGCACGGGTATCAGAAATTCCTCTGAGCGAGCCCTGTCGCAAACCTAAATTCCTGGATTCATCCGCAGAATTTCTGAAAATATTCAAATATTTTCGTTGATATTTCATTACGCAAACCATGGTTCTTCCCAGCAGAAATCCATGGATTAGTAATAAATATTCAATGCACGGCATCAGAGATACCTCTAAGTAAGCCATGTTTCAAATGGTGCAAGTGTATTCAACAATGATGCATTAACAATTGCCGCACGAACGAGTATTTCAAAATATGACGAAACGATGAACCTATGCAAAATAGGATGAAAAAATAACAAATAATTAAAAATTGACTAAGGTGCTGGGAGCATGGACCTATTGACCGGCCGACCGTGCCGTGGTCAATCCCACACTAGTTTCATATTTTTATCATATTTTTGTTGTTTTCCTTGAGTTCATGAAAAAACCTTTCACTTGAACAAATATATTTTGTTTCGAGGAAACTCCTCAATTTCATGGTGCTTCCTTCGCACGGAGGAAATAATATAAAATTAGGGAAAGCATGACGGGGGCATGACCATTGGTCAACTGGCCATGCCTTGGTCCTATCCGGACCCGCACCTCATAGTTCCCCATTATTTTATTATTATTTCCCTAATTTCATGAAAACCCCTTAATCTCATGATATTTCCTTGGTCCCATGAAAAATAATAAAAATTAGGGAAACTCGTGTGTACGGGCCATGGCCGGTCGGCCAAAACCTAGGTGGCTCACACGTCCCACTTTTTTATTAGCATATTTTTCATGTTTTCATAATCCCATGAAATTCCTTGATTTCATGATATTTCCTTCAAATTATTAAAATTCCTTCAAATCATGAAATAATATATAAAATTAGGGAAACCGCACGGGACTGGGCTCTGGCCGGACAACCATGCTCCAAGCCGGTCCCACACGCCCACACGTCCCTTATTTTATTTATTATTATTTTTTATGTTTCCTTCATCTCATGGAAACTCCTTGATTTCAACAAAATTCTTTAATTTTGGCAAAACTCCTTCGTTTTATCATATTTCCCTAAAATCATGAAAAATATTACAAAAATTATGAAAAAACGTGTGGGATTGCTCCCTTGGCCGGATGGCCATGCCTTGGCCATGACCGGTCCCACACTTCATAATTCTTTCACTTTTTTCATTATTTTCCGTCATCTGATGAAGTTTTGACGGTTTTATCAAAAAACCCTAATTTTGTCATATTTTCTCAAATGGTCGCTCAAACGTGCACCAGAAAATATCAAAATTCTCAGGACAAAAACACGGACATCTCAAAGATGAAAGCATGTTACCTTGACCGACCAGGGTTGGATTTTTGGCTCGCAGTGAGCCAGTCCCACATGTTTTCACAATTTGACCTAATTTGCGCAATTGCACGTATTGGGTCCAAAAACTCTCCAAAGAATTTCAGAATTTGACAGAGCGATCATCATTTGATCCTGTGACCACCCAGGGCTGGTTTCATGACCCCTTGGCCGGTCCCTCACCTTTTCATAATTAATTAGGTTTTATCACCTAATGCTGAACCCAGCAGTAATTCAATAAATGATTAAACCGACATTTAATCATTCTTTCATCAACTTACCAACTCTTCAAAGAGGTCTTGGTTTTTGCTCACGCGAGCATATGTGAATTTCATGGTCGATTCATGGTCCCATGAAGCCATTTCTCCTTCATTCCATGGTTATTTTTCAAATAAACCATCAATTGGTCATCAATTAATCAAATTATGGCTTCTGAATCCAAGGATCATGATTCCAGATTCAAACACTAATAATTTTGCAATGATCTCATGATCAGTATTCTTATTAATTATGCTCGGTTCAACAACCAGCACTTTAATTAATATTTTATTTTGGTCACGCTGCCAATAATTCATCAGACGAGCAACATTTGCTCGGATGAGCAATATTGGAACTATCAATATTAAACAAATTATCGAGCAACACTTGCTCACCTCAACGTGAGGATCCTATCACTGTCTCAGAAGACGCACTTAATTCATGAGTTGTAGAACATTTTACAAAATCATGTTTAGCTCAGCAAATACGTGGACTCATCGTCCCACGAAGTCATGAAATCAACAACTGACTAAATTAACCACGAGACATCAATCGTGTCACTTGGGGGATATCAACTAGGGTTTTGGTCTGGCGGTCTACGGCACATGTGTTCACCCACTATGAGAATGTGAACAAGTCGTGCAATAAGTTGGAAGAATCAGCAAAGTAGTGGGTGGAAAATTAACCAAACCTCCGCACGATGAGTAATTGGTTTAACACGATTTCCTACTTCCCCACTCTATGATTCCAGCAAACTATCACATTTCATGGGATCATGGTGTTTTCATCTCCGGCATTATATAATGTCTCTGAATCCTGATTGAAAGAACAACATTCGAAGAGTTTCCAAACATTCGAACAACGATCAATTTCTCACCAAAGTTCATACAAACACTCTTTCGTCTACACGAACTCACAGAAATCACTCTCAATCAGGAAAAATTCAATCATTCAGAGCATTTTCACGCTGAATTTATAACATACCTACAATATCAGATCACCATTGATCTCACACATCTCAGCTTCCCTCCTACAGATCAACCCATCCTCTCTTGTGACCGAATTTACTCTGGAACGGCCATTGTCTTGGTTTAGGCCGGAATACTGCAGATTGGTATCTCGAACTTAAATCACTCCCTTCTTGCATTGCATCTGTGTGAGGTTGAATATTTCGCTCGGTTCAAGGAATCCTCTCCGCACAGTCGTCTCCTCAATTCCGCAAAAATAAGCAATTCGTTTTTCCCCATCTACAGATTGGCGACCACAGTGGGAGATCATTCTATCGGTTGCAATCTCTCATTCTCACAAGATGGTTGGTCTTAGGTCAGGATCGGTCACAAACCCTAACGCGGACATTGCTAGTACTAGCAATAATGAAGTCATCCAGGAAACCGTTCCGGCCACTAACACTAACGGTGGTGACATCACTCCTCCTCACACCAACACGGAATGTCATCCTTTGTTCGGCCGACATCCCGAAGAGGTCATAGGAAACCCACCACCAACTATGGATGATCTCGTCAAAGCGCAAGAAACTCTTGCAAAAAATCAGACAGATATGGCTGCAGCACAGGAAAATCTATTTGATCACCTGAAGACCCTTACTAACAAATTGTCAGAGAAATTTCAAGACAAAGGGAAAGAGAAGGAGAAGTCCTCAGACACTGCTGATCCTGAGGTAATTCCGATTCACATGGTGAATGACGACGAAACCGACAAAGCCACGGGAAATTCGTCAAAAGAATCATCAAGTTTCATCACTCGGGAAGACTTGGAGCGCCTTTTGGAGAACCATGGGAAAGACAAGACACCGCATGTCCATAGTCACCAACCTCCCTATCCTACCGCTTCACACATAACTCCACTTCCTAAAGGTTATATCTCTCCAACTTTTACTCTGTATGATGGAACTGGAAATACTCGAGAGCATGTATCTCACTTTCTTGAAGCCTTAGGAGAACATGAACATAACCATGTCGTCCATCTCAAGAAATTCTCAAAATCCTTGAAAGGCAGAGCATACATATGGTACAATAACATCGCACCAGGGACCATCAACAATTGGGGAAAAATGATTAACGCCTTCTACAGAAAGTACTTCTTCGTGTCAGATCAGGTCACTCTCTCTGACCTTGGAAGGATGTTTCAAAGGGTTGGTGAAAATCCCAATGACTTTGTAAAAAGATTTAGAGTCCAAGCCTTAGATTGTCATGATCCAAACGTCATGGAGCAACAACTGGTGGATTTGTGCATCAATGGAATGCTCCCGGTTTACAGAGCACTACTGGAGAACCTTCGATTACAAACTTTCTCAGAGCTCCACGAAGCAGCAAAGAGGTCAGCAACCACTGCACCTGCTCTGTTAGAAAGAGCAAAATCCACAAAGACTGGAGAAGCACGAGACACTCGAGGAAGAAGACGTATAGTCAATAAATAGTAAGTCTACAACCTTCCACAAATGCTATCACAGAAGGGATCAAACGGAAAGCTGAACCACAAAGCAAGCATGCTTCTTCCATCCCTTCAAAGGCACAAAAGAAGGATAATGTAAAAACTTCTCCTCAGCATACATAGGATCCAAAAGCACCTGACTTTCCATGCTCCATTTAAGAAGTCATCGAATTTCTGGAAGCCTGGATTCAAGACGGTGCAATCAAATTTCCATATGTCAGGAAGGAACCAACTGAAGAGGTAATGGAAAATCCTCAGTACTGTCGCTTCCATAGGTTCGTCGGTCACCCCACGAACGCTTGCAAGACTTTGATGCGCATATTTAAAGAAAAGGTCGAGCCAGGGGAACTTAATCTTGGAACCGAAGGAGTGCACAAAGATCCTCTTCCTGTCAGAACTTTATCTATTTCCGAAGCACCAGTTAAGGAAGCAGTTCAGTCATTAGTAGAGCATATATGCGAATTACTCTATCTATCGAAGGCGCAAAAGGGAGATATGTTTACGGCTTTAAATCGCATAGTTTCTGGAAAACGCCTGCTAGTTTCAGATGGACCTCCTGAACTTTCAGCCACTGACAAGGAAATGAATGACTGGGGACTGCTCGCCATAGTGCACGTCAAAGGAAATGAATTCAAAAGGACTTTTGTTGATGTTGGTACTGTCGTCAACATCATTCCTTTAAAGACTCTTAGAGTTGCTGGCATTATTCGAAATGAGGCTACTCACGCTCACACAACAATCATAGATCATGAAGGAATTCCCAGGGATGCATATGGCTTCATCAATATCAAAGTTGTAAAAGGTTCGACCTACACTGAGACCAAATTTTACATTATCCGGGAAGACCCTGGATATGACATGATTCTTGGACGCGCATGGATCCACAATGGAAAAGTTGCACCAACCCCTTCGGTTTTACTTTCATCCGCTGAAGAAACCTCTGACTCGGAAGAATAAACGGAAGATATCTCACCATTTGAATATCTAGAGGAGGTCAAAGCCTTGATAGAACTTGCACAAAATTCTGGGGAGCATCCAAATGCTTTTATCAATATATTCCACACTCAGGCAAGTCTTATTCCTTCTCATGTGCCCATATCGTCGATTTTAAAATATGCTCATTTGGTTCGAGGGCTTCACTCCATAAATGATTTAGAAATTGCAAAATGCTATGCGTGGATCATCGCACCGCAGCAATATTTTACCCAATGGATGAATCCAGATCCTCTTCAAGTTGATCATCCAATCAGGCGATTCATTGTAGAAGACGCGGCTAAACATGACATGCAATATGAGGGATGCTCCCTTTTGCACGAGTGTCCATATGTGCCACAACCCTGGAGTCACATCGCACGAAGGATTCTAAATCAACAGAAGATATTCAAGGCACGGATTGAAAAGCCAAACAAGTTCAAATAAGGAGATTTGGTTCTCAAGGAAACTAAAAGGGATCTCCATTCTGCAAGGAACTCTAATTGGGAAGGACCGTTTATGATCGCTAAGTCCATGATCGGAGGATATTACAAACTGATCAACACAGATGGATGGACCATACAGTAATTCACGAGAATTGGCTTATGGTGTTTGTCTAAGATTACGGGACATTCGAGGTACTGGGCGCTTGAGCATTCATGATTTCTGGATTCGGCATTTTAGGATTTTCTTTCATTGTATTTCAATTCCTCCAAAACGTTTGCAACACTTGCAATCAGTATTTTAATTCAGCAATTTATCAGAAATTCAGTTCATATTTCTTAAAAGAAAATCCCTATCAAATCCAAAAGAAAATCCTTAACCATCTACCAATCCAAAACCATGATATCAAAACCCAAATAAAACCTCACATCTCTCAGAAATTCATCTAAGAAAATCAGCGAAGAAAGATTTTTGCACCTATGCATCCTTCAAAGCCTGTAAAGCCTTTTGCTCCTAGCTTAGCTCTTCAGTCAGCCTGGCGATATTGTCTTCCTTCTCCATCACAGCATCATTGGGAAAGAGTATGTTATTTTCACATGAATCCTTAATAGCATTCATCTTCTTACGAAGCCACTTCACATTGAAGCCAAGTCTCTCAGAATTCTCCAAGTTGAACTCCCAATCAAAGAGTACATATGGAGTTACAACATTTCTGGCCCTAGTGCATATGTCGCTTACAACATGCAAGAGTACACTTACCTGCATTGTTAAAGCATAAGCATGCCCGGGATTCCTGTCAACAATTATATGGCCAAATTTCTTCCATATTTTCTTGTACAAACCCGCATATCCAATGGAAACACTGAATCCACCAACTAACTCGTGATACGGGAGTGAGGCATCGAATAGAGTATCAAAAGAAACTCCTGCACTTGGGTATTCGTGCACAATTATATGGTTTTCAATTACTGGAGCAACTTCTACAGTCAAGGCAACAATTTCTTCAGTATTTTTTGCCGGTATCCTGGATTCTTCTATTACAGCAACAATCTGGGTCTCCATGACTCCATCAACAACACTTTCATGGCCTTGAGGAGCATAGATGGTAGCCTCCCTATCAATAGCCTCAAGGTCACTCGTTTCATCATTTTGGGTCCCTTCATTCTCAACTTCGGTATTTTGTACCTAATACGAAGATTACATGAGATTAGGATCATCCAAGCATGAAACCAAAGGAAATCATGAACTACAGTATACAAGTGGTCTAACATCATCAAAGTCTTTCATTATGCATGTTATATATCTACAAAGGACATGAAAGCTACAAAAGCACGTTTTTCGAAGAGCTCGCCTGAGAAGATTTTACACTGCCTTGCACAACGTGACAAACTGGGAGAAATTGGTGAAGAATCAAGGGTTTAGGTATACACCATTATCTTCATATGGGTGTTACCTACAACATGTCAAAATTTCACATAAATCGGACAAACGAGCAAGAATATGTGGTCGAAACTCGGAACTACATGACATCTGAAAAAGTTCTGAAGGTCTCCTGGAAGTTCACTATTTCGTATTTTCCAGTCTCTGAACGTGCTCAAAACTTAAAAATATTCTTTGTTAAAGCTTGGAAATTTCTTGGGATTGAATATGCATATGCGGATCAACAAAATATGATATCAGACGAAGATTCTACGACGTTTTTCCTAAAATGCTGAGTTCTGAATTTTCTGGTGGCGTATTTTCGGCAAAACTTGTCATATATTCACATACGTTCTCGTTCAGTTATTCATGGATCGTCAAGTTGATATTTCTATGGATGAAATACAATAGAAATACTTACTTGGGTGGTTTCCGAAGCATTCAAGGAACCAGGATTGCTCACATCAATGTCGACAGCTCCGCTACCTTCATTCGGTCTTGAACCCCGAGAGTTCTCTTCATCGCCATCCTTAGAACGACCGTCACCAGTATTCTCCATGACCATGGAATCATTTTCCTGGACATATCCCCAACAATCAATATTTTATTCATAAAGCGCCATAATTACTGTGGGGAGAGATACTTACAACTTCTTCATCGCTCAAGTCAGAAATTGTTTGCTCAAGAGTGGAGAAATGAAGACCATCAATACTTGATGGGGAAAAGTTCTACAACGGAATAAAAATATCAGTTTTATGATCCTAATAATACGGCCGAGAAAGGGTCATAACAAAGAGAGTACTGGAAACTCACCAAAGCGCCAGCTGGGGACTTTATAGTATTGGGTAACAGCTTATAACTCTTATGCATGCCTTCTCCGCCATGAACAACATCCTCAATCTCTAAGAAATCTACATGGAATCGAGGTCTTACGACACGATCGTCCTGTGATAAATTTCAGCAACATAATCATAATACAGTTATCATAATTTTATGAAGATTATACAACAAAGCGTACATGAGAACATCTTGGAGACGATTTTCGCTTATCACCGGAGAGATACTTCAATCTCGGTAGACTAGAAATCATCTCATCAGAGGGACGATCCTTCACTGGAGGCTGACCGACTGTCACGAGTTCATGCAATCTCTCAAATTGATCGTCCCAGAAGGTTGCATAACCTGGAGTCGCATAGGCGAATCTATCAGAGCAAGGGAACCAATATTTACTTCCATTCACATGAGTATGGTCCAAATGAGTCATGAGCTGCTCAGATGATGGTTTCTTCCTTCGAATAGTCGGAACGCACTGGTCCATACCCATTTGTCGAGCCGCTCTATCAATATTATACTCTTCCACTGAAAATTCTCCGTACGAGACTGAAAGTAGATGACCAGGGGTGCAACTCAACATGAAAGACCTCTCACCATCGTTCAGATATGCACCAGACGACAAGCTATTACTCTCTCTAGTATTGAAAGTCATTGGTTGGGAAACATAGGAAGGCACTGGAACCTAAGGACAAAAATTAAACTCATACTCATCATCAAACACGTCAATAAGGTATGCCATGGACCGAGGTTGCTTTGTGGACCAACGCATGATCCTAGCATTGTCTTTCTCAAGGAAAATATGGCGAGCGTCAGTATTGAGTCCTTGCAAAACATTACGTGGAATGGGTGCATAATTCTTGAAGTGCTCCCACATCAGGGCTTGAAGAAACATCGTGTTAGCATAACATTCAATCTTCATGAAGCTATTCGACACACTGGAGTCTATAACCAAATAATCTAAGTTGTAATACAAGGAGTGCAAAAACAAGCTACTTATCGGAAGTTGCTCACATTGAGCCATTTTAATAGAAAAGGGGATCACGAAAGGCTTCAACAAGTTTCTTCTGTTTTCGAAGACATCTCTGGATAACCATAAACACAATAAAGCAGCAATGGGTAATATATCGTCAATAGGTTTATCAGAAACCTCATCTTTGGGCCACCAGCGTGTCAACCAGAGAGCATAGCATCCTTTACTTCTAGCCTTGTTTGCTATCTCCATTGCAGCTGTCAAGACATGAGAAATAGCAGTTTCCTCATCTGAAAGATCCCCAGGGAGATTTCCTGTGATTGGGAGATGCATCAAAGCTGCAACGTCTTCCAAAGTAACGGTAAACTCTCCCCATATGCATATGAAGGTGTGAGTAGGAATACACCAACGAGCAAGCAGATCCACCATACCTCTTGTGTCATGATAAATGAAAAAATATCCAGAAGCCTGAATAGCTCTTGTCACCTGTGCCTGATCGAGCATGGCCCTCACATGAGGAAAACCCAACATATGCCTCGCCCATCCAGCAAACTTCTCCAAAGGTCGACGAGAAAGTTTGAATTCTATAATCGATGCAAAGAAGACTCCTCGCTCAATACAAAACCGGATGACTCTCTTAGGAGTCACGAATTTCTTCTGAGTGACAGTCCTGGGATTTATCAGAAGACGATACGCTGGATATTTCAAATGTTTTTCATCTCCTGGAGCGTCTTCCTCAAAGAATGCGTCATCAATGTTTGGGACGTTCTTGATCCCAGGAGTTTTATCTTCATCTTCACCAACAGAAGCTTCAACAGTGCATGTCTCATCTCTGGATATGTCATCATCAATACACATTTCATCTCTTGAAATGTCGTTAACTTGGGAGCTAGTCATATTTACGAAGTAGCTGTAAAAATTCACATTACATTCTACTTCAACGCATCATCCAGAATCAAGGAAATACTAGTGTCTAATGGTAACTCTTAACTCTTAACTCTCACCTTTTACGCTTTCACTGACGATAGTGATAGTAATGCTAGAGTTAATACTTCAGAATCGTTCGTTTCTTCGAAACCTACAAAAAATGAACAACTCAGATTTTTCATAAAATCATGAATATTTCTACTGTGTGAACATTCACCATAGAATTGTGAAAACTAAAACATTATTTCATCATAAATAATTGTTTACTTCTAAGCAATATTGCACAAAACTCAAGTTTTGATTTTAGCAAAATAATACATATTTGTATGTCTATATAAACAAAACGTTTATTTAATCACGTAAATAAATAAAGATTTAACATGAGCCAGGCTCATAAAAATAAATTGTGGACACTCCACGGTTTCAAAAAAAAAAAAGTCCCATGAACTGACCATGGTTTTTACAAAAGCTCTTTTCCTCCGTGCCGTCATACGTATTTGAAACGAAGGTTTATTTCAATTTTGTGAAAGCTCACACATTATAAGGTAAAGTTTTGATTTACATGAAAGCTCATACACAAAATTTTATCACTGGACACAAGTTCATACATGCATAACGAGAGAAACTCTTTCCTCAGTATCATCATTATTCCCTAAAACAAAGATTTTACTTCAGTTTTGTGAAAATTCGCTTTTTCATGATAAAAATTTGGCTCACATGAAATCTCATAAACATAGTTTTGTCACTGAACCTACATATTCATATATAAAGGAAAACCTCTCTTAAATCAGGGATTATTATTAGTTTTCAAAAACTAACGATCAAACGAACATACGTTTTCAAAAACGAAGGTTTTCGATGAAACCCACAATTATATATACACGGGTATATGATTATATCATGATAAATATGTGAACAATCCATAGAATTCATGAGCATCAGCAAAAAAAAATAATGGACGCGTACCTGTCGGTGCCGGCGGGAAGTAGCCGGACTTTGATCGGACAGCTGGACATGGTCAGTCATACTTCGGATAAACAATCATTCACCGTGGCATGGTGATTTATGAAAAAAGAAGAAATAGAGGACTATGGTTGGGTGTTAGAACAAGTGAGGTTGATTTATCATGGCCAAGAGACACCGCAAGTTATATTTACTGATAGAGATTTTGCAATTATGAGTGCATTCCGTCAAGTTTCTCCACTACCTCAACATTTTCTTTGTATGTGGCACATCGTCATCATCATCATGAATCTATTCTTGTTCCATAATTTATTCCTCATCACTGCCAGAAGAAGATACAACAGGGGTGGAAGAATGTGACGAATCCGACGAATCATTACCTTGGTTTCTAGGTTCGCGGATAGAAACGGCTACCTCACTCGGATATTTTCCGCGAAATCGACCGGCTGCCAAGTATTTGTTGTGCCGGGGAGGTCTGGAAGGAGGAGTGGGCATGTGTTTCTTATCTTTCTTTTTACTACAATGGTAACATACACAAAAAAGGAACAAATAAGTTTAGTATTCCATGCTATCATAACAAGGGTCGTCACTTATTCTTTAAAACACAAACCACTCATATAGAACATATGACGACTCTAACAAATATTATGACGAACCTATCACTATTTTGGATATTGAGTATTTTTGTTCTGCAATTAGGGTCGTCATCTAATGGTAACGACTCTAATCTACACCAAAAGAGTTCAATGACGACTCAAATATACCTATTGACGATGATTCCAATTTTTAAGACAGAGACATTGTTTTTAGCAGAATTAGGGTCGTCAATAGATTCAATTACATGGATAATGACCCAAATCTAAGACCAAAAATTGTAGTAGCAGAATTAGGGTTGTTAACTAAAACACCATACCACGTAATGATTTTTCATAGAGTATACATGCATAAGACGAGTCGTTAGGGTATAAGAAAATACATAGTAACGACCCATTCACTGTGACTCAAAAAAATTGGTTCTACACCTCGCTTTCACAATCAAAACTCAAGAAAAAATCAAAACAAAGGTGGGTCTTAGTTCACTTACTTCCTAATCGGCGTCATTTCTTCTTCTAATTCTTCTCGTCTTGTTAATGCGGTCTTGGTTTTGAGATTAATCTTCAATTTTGGTTTCTCTACCAACTTAGGGTTAGAAAACTTTCCTTTGTACTCATTAGTTCGATCCATGTTTGTATAAGAAGTAAATCGTCGATTGAAGTTTTTCGTATCGACGATTACGACGATGAATCGACGAAGAAAAAAAAAATGGTCATCAATGGAGGAGAGGAAGAGAAAACTCGGGAGAGGAAGGGAAGGGGTGGGGAGGAGTTTTTTATTTTGTTTTAGAAAATGCATTGGGGGCCTTATGTTTAGGATTAATTGGTTTTTAAGTAGTAAAGGTAGAATGGTATTTTCACCGCCTTTTGGAACCCCCCTAATTTTTTTGGAGTGGGTATAAATTGGTCAGGGGCCTAATTGTTTTTAGGGGCCCCTAATTAAATGAGAATTATTTTATATTTATGAAAACTTTAAATATTTCAAAACATGAAAAAAAAAAGTTTTGAGAACTACCGAAATATGGACACAGGGTAGGTACGCATACCTAGTACGAGTACCCTAATCAACTGATTTCCGGATTAAGGTAGGTACGCATACCCGATGAGCATACCCTAAGGTTCTGAAATTCGTAAACTGGGGAGGTATGCATACCAAATATGAGTATCCCAAGGGCCTGAGTTCATGAATAGATTATGGTTATGCATACTCGGTACGCGTACCTTAACTCCATGTCTTTCACGAACTTGTTCATAGGTATGTGTACCCCTACATGTACCTCCCCAGTACGAATTAAGCAGATGCTCATAAACTATTTTCACAAATATGTTTGGTATAATTATAGCTCTCATGAACACCTCTAAGACATCTTTGATCACTGAATCACTCTGTGTATGTGTATCATGATTAAACTCGTAAGTGTTACATGAACACGATTATGATTGTACGTTCTCAAGGCATACTTTCCAAACTATCATTATACACATTTTCGGTAACCAAGATCATAGCATATATTATTCAATGTAATTTCAAAATAAACTTATCACATGCTTACATGAACTCCTAATAAAAGTTTCATCTAAACTGACAAAGTGTTCGTTTGATTCTCAAGTTATCTTAGCTTTGATTCAAAGCAACCTCTAGTCTTAAAATTATATATATAAGGACAACAAGGATTTCAATTCCTGACACTTTTGTGTCCTAGTTGTATGCTAGAGTCATCCTTTATTAACCTATGTTTCCTTAGAGAAAATAATTAGGTTTACGACCTAAAGACTTCACTTAAATTATCGTGAATCCAGGTCCGACTATCTTTACCTTGATAGTTCGTGTATCTTGATCATGTTCTTTCTTTCCATCTGTCGAGGTTTTTGTTAATCTCCTTCAGGAACGAGATAGATAGAAATCACAAATTTCTCTTGGTCTCAGACTTTGTGATTCCTCAAGATAGATATCTAAAACTCTTTATTCTTTTTATTGATCCTTTTAAGACTGTTCTTGAGATGTGGTCAATAGTCTAGGCCTCCCAGCTAACTGAGTGTAAGTGTTCCATATTTGTGAGGTTTGTTAGCTTTGTCTAATACAAATATATTTCCATGTCTTGATCTATTCGATCTAAAGAGAAATCAAATAGGTTTATCTGTTAGAGGCGGATTCGTATCAAAAGTGTTCACTGAGGTTGAATCAACCTTTAGGATGTAAAGGACGTTAGCTGAGGGAATCGATTGCGTTGAGCCTTGTGAGGTTCAAGAGACATAAGGAGCACGTCCGCTGCTGAACTTCTTGGAGAGTCAATTAGGTCTCAACTACATTCCAGTCCAAAGTTTGATAGTATGCTACTATTTGTAGCGATTTAAAAATTCCATGAGCATAGATAAAAAAGGTAAAATATACGTATCTTGACCATAAAAATATCTATATCAAAAATAAAAAGTAAAAACTACAATCTAGTCCGAAGTCTGAACTGTCATGGCTTAATATAGTTTGGTGTTCGAATTCAGACAAGGTTCCGAAGTTTTTCTGCTGGTGCAGTTTTCGTCATTAACAAAATTTATGTTGTCTTTTGTTTTTCATTTTTCGCATAGTATTGTTTTATCTTTATAATAGGATTAGCGTAAGTAGTACGTAATCAATTTTAATAGATAAGTTCATACTAATTGTGATCACTTATGAGACACTTTTTTTCAGAATTTGTATCTTGAAAGATAGATTACAAGTTTCATACTTGGAAGATTAGGATCCTATTTATTTGGACACCAATAGATTTTTTAGAGCACTACTCGGTCGAACTCGCAAGCGTTGTTATCTCAATCTTGTTTTTCAAGTTTAGTTGTCAAAACTATAAGCCTTGATTTCTAGTCTACTTATAGCTATGTATCGGATTATGATATAATGTGTAGTTGAGCTTTAGATTTCATGACGTTCATCGATTGAAGACGAAGATCTACTAACGGAAGCTTTGAGGAACTTCATCAACAAAAGGTATGTGGAGACTTGAACTCATCTATCTGCCAGAAGTCTATTCTATTATATCTCCTATTGAGACTAAGTCGTATAGCTATATAGACTTTACATTATACACATTTGATATTTTGAGTTGAGTTTAACTCGCTTATATCTTTCTCGAAATATGTATTGGAAAGCTTTTTGCTTTTATTACGTTCATTATTATTCTTTACGAAAGTCAAAAGATGATCATGTGAGAATCGCCTGGTACCATCTTACATGATTTGCATAAGACAATCATTTGATGTAGACTCAGAATATTTCGTATTGATCATTTGATCAATTGAAAATTGCTTATAAACTAATAATTTGTGTGATACGGTTATTGTCGTCTTCTAAGAATGTTTTAATTATTGAAATGGGAATTTAGAACAATTAACTATTGTCTGGATATAACACAGTATGCATACCCGTATGCAAACTGTTGTAAGAATAATTCAGGCCCAGGAACCAAGTGTGTATACCCGTATGCGAATGGTTTTAACTATCAAAGTCCTAGAACTTAGTTTAGGTACCCGTTTGCAAACTAATTAACTTGAGTTCAGTATGGAACGAAAGTATGCGTACCCGTTTGTTAACTATCGGAAAGAATCAAGTCCGAAACTTAAGTTTGCATACCCGTTTACAAACTTATGAGGTTAAGTTCTAAAATCGGTTAAGTATGATTTCATACTCATGAACAAATGCATTTATAAATAAAGGAATGTAATTTTTGCAAACAAGTGGTTAAAATGTTTATGAACTGATTCTTTTGAATCAATCCGATTTTGCTTCAACTGTGTATTGTATACTTCTATGAGAATATAAACAATTGAACAACTCTATTAATAATATAATTAGATTATCATTTGATCTAGAAGTGTTAAGATGAACATGGTTAACTCAAAAGTGTTCATGTGTCTAACTTCGGTTAACTATTATTGAGCTAACTCAATATACACGTTTAGGTACGGTTACCCATATCTAAATGAAAGTATATTTCATTTGTGTTTAACAAGCTGAGACCATCTAAAAGTGGAAAGATATTAGCTTGAATCTTAAAAAATGTTTCATCTAACGTTTGAATATTGATTGCTTTGTCCCAAAGTAATCAAACCGTGATTTGAAGATTATATAAGGTAGAACTCTAGCAACTGGGAAACCTAATCCCCACACCTCATGTATGATACTATTTGCGACTAGAGTCGATTCTCCTTTAACCTAAGTTTTTCCTAAAGCCATTATAGGTTAATGACTTAAATATTTCATTGGGATTTCCAAGCCAGGCCCAACTATTTTCTCTGTATTTGTGTGTTCTGATCTTACTTGTTCCTCTAAGATTTGCTCGAGATTTATCTTTGA
Source organism: Papaver bracteatum (assembly GCA_023529315.1). Lineage (NCBI taxonomy): Eukaryota > Viridiplantae > Streptophyta > Magnoliopsida > Ranunculales > Papaveraceae > Papaver > Papaver bracteatum. Next base: position 176,829 of record JAJJWX010004610.1, read on the forward strand.
TAGGTAAGATATAAAAAGTAATCACAAAGCTCTTCGTCTCATTCTTTGTGATTTCATAATAACTTGTTCTACTACCATATAGTTAAGTTATTGTGAGGTGATTGATATTTCTAGGATGTTCTTCGGGAATATAAGACCGTATTATCAATTGGTTCCTATTCACCTTGATTTATTAAAAGAAGGAATAAAAACTTCGTAGGAATTTCTGTGGGAGAAAAATTTATCTATCAGAATAGACTTTGATGTGGGAGACAGATTTTTTTATAAAGTCTTCGACTTTGGGTCGTAGCAACTCTTAGTTGTGGGTGAGATCATCTAAGGGAATCAAGTGCGTAAATTCCTGCTGGGATTCAGAGACGTAAGGAATGTGACTGTACCTTGATCAAGATTGGTTAGGGGTCAACTACATTCCAGTCCGAAGTTAACTTGTAGTAGGATGGAGTCTCTAGAGGCTTAATACAGTGTGGTGTTCAAATATGGACTAGGTCCCGGATTTTTTTTTTGTATTTGCGGTCTCCTCGTTAACAAAACTTGTGGTGTCTATGTTATTTCTTTTCCGCATTATATTTGTTTGTATAATTGAAATATCACAGGTTGTGCGTAGTTCAATCATTTGGTAAATCCAACCTTTGGTTATTGATTAAAATTGATTGACACTTGAACATTGGTCTTTGATACCGTTCAAGTTGTTTCTCATAATAATCAGGCTTGCGGATTTCTATTTGTTTGATTTGTTGATTACATTGAGAAACAAAGATATAGCTCTTGGATATATTTTCTTTGATTGAGTCTGACTGTCTAGTTGATTCTCTTGGAATTATATGGGAGTTACACTACACCAAATTCTGGATTTAGCGACCTAGATTAGCAACAGAGCTAGAGCTGTTGCTAACTCGCAACTAAAAAACGCAGTTGCTAAATTTTAGTAACAACTTTTTTATGTTGTGAAACTTGCAACTGCTTTCCTTCTGTTGCTACTAGGAACTGCGGCAAATTCGTGCATGCCACTCGTCTGCGTGCCAGGTAACACTTATTGTTATTTTTCTACCCAGTCAACTTAAGTTATTTTAAATCAGATAGATAATTCCACCCTAACATATATTTCTCTATAACCCTAGACTTCTGAAAACTTATCCACTCCCTCCTCTATTTTCTATATTCGATCATTCATTCCTTCTCTCTATCCAGCCGTAAGAAGATGAGGTAGGAGCAGTAAAGAAGCTCTTGTCTGAATCTCAGTGATTTATTTTTCTATTTCGAATTTGATTCGATTTTGTTGCTTAGAAACTGTACCGATTTGATAAAGATGAAGCTCTTGTCTAAATGTCAGTGATTTATTTTTCTAATTCGAATTTGATTCGATTTTATTGCATAGAAACTATACTGGTTTGATAAAGATGAAAATCAATTGAAAGAGGAGATGAAAATCAATACCTATTTGATAAACAGACTGAGAAATTGGTTGTTTGGTTATGATACAATTAAGTCATTCAAGATCTGTGCTAATCATCTTGGTTTGTTGATTTTTGTTTCTGAATAGATTTTGGTTTTATTTGATGTGTTGATTTGATCTGTGAGATTCGATTTAGTTTTTTTTTCTTTCTAAAAATTCTCTGTAAGGTAAGGTTCAGTTCTTCTTTCTTTATTTTTTGAATTTAGGGTTTTGTGTCTAATTCTAGCTTAAGGGTTTTTAAGTTGATTTGAGTGTTTTTCGCAGAATTTTCTTATGATTTAGTCCCTGAAAACGAAAAAATACAATAATAATTGCAAAATCATAATGTATTAGTATTGAAAATCTTATGACACTTTATCTTTTAAATTGAAATTTCATGTCCTGAGTTAGTTTCATCTTTCAATACCCGTTGATTCTGATGGGTATTTAGTTTGGATGGCTGAAGTAGTAGTGGGTTTGGATTATTTATGGCCTAATGGGTGAAAAAATGATGTCTTCTTACTTAATTCTTTCTGTGGATTTTGTAGGTTGAGTATTATTTCAGTGATGCATATTTGGCGAAGTATTCGAAGCTTGTAAGTGGTTAGATTCATTTAACTGTTTTATGTGATCATGTCTAGGGGTCCATTCTCATGTTTTTTTGATGCTTAAATCTGCAGGTTGTAAATGAAGATGGAGGTAGGTCAGGCGTCATATCACTAACTACTTAGATATGGGAGGATTGCAGGTAATATCACTAACTACTTGCTATATTTAATGTATATTGGTGGTATCTTGTAGAGCAAGAAAGTACCTGCTTAGTATGCCTTCCTTTTCAAGTACCCATATCTTTTCTTGGGCTATGAATGTAGAACACTACTAACATTTCAGTTAACAATTTTTTACATGGTTGGATTTGGAATCTTGTCTGTTTGTTTGAGTTTGTAATTCGGTTAGGTCAGCACTTATTTTTTTTAGCAGGGCTAATCCTTTGAATTTGTACTTCCATTATGTCAAAACTAGGATTGATGCTTCATTAGGGGACTTGCTTTTTCTTGTTGTCCTTCCTATTTGCGGTCTGAAAGAGTACCACTCCTACTTCTTCTCACCTCTACATTGTTGTCTCTAAATTCTTAATTAGATGACTTTATTTTCTACTTGTCCAAACTATTTGTGGTTGGTTGAATGAGTACCACTCTTACATCCTCTAATTTTTGTTTTAGAATTTTAAGCTTCATCCTCCTTCAGTACTTAACTAACATTTACTTTCGGTTTGTCTTTCATTTTAAAACTAAACAATGAGAATTCTTGATAACCTCATGTCAGTTTCATTTTAATTTCAATTTGTACAGTTAAGTATTTGATGCTGTGTTAACAATATCCAAATAGGAGCTTTCATTTGTTCATTACCGCGCTTTTATGCTTGTTGCAGTCACATTGAAAACAATGCGTGATTTAGTTCCTTGATGTTGTTGTGTGGAACCAGCTCACAAAGTATAAAGACAGCATAAACATCTTTAAGGACATGTGTTAGGGAGTTTACTATTTTTTTCCCTTCTTTTCCTTGTAACTAATTTTTCTTTTCTCTCATATGTTTAATATAGATAATTGCTTATGTTTTGATCCTTTCTCTATTAGAAGCGTTAAGTTACTGATGTTCTTTTTCATTGATTGTACTGCTGGAAAGTGAAATGTACATGGGATTTTGTATAAGTGCGGCGGTTGTGGTTCATTAATGAATATGTTTTATAAGTTGATGAAAATGATGTGATGTCCAAGTTACTATCATATCTGAATGAATTAGTATGAAACTTGCCATTTATCTTCTAAGGACATTTGCTTATTGCAGGGTCAGATAACTAGGAAAATGAGGATGAGACACTAGCTCAGGAGCAAAATGAACAGGTTCGATCCAATTACTAGTTCTATTATTTTTTTTCCAAGCATTTTCCATTTTCACGGAGCAATTGTTTCTTGCATGATGTGTAGAAAATGGGTCTGAGTGATAGTGATGATGGTAACAAGAAGGTCTGTTGAAGAGACATGATGAAGTTGCTAACGAGAAGGCTCCCCCTGGTGACCTCAAAAGTCAGGTAAAAGTCTTTTACCATTTTGCTTACTATATTAGATTGTTACGTTTGCTTATTGCAGGGTCAACTGACTAGCAAAATGAGGATGAGACACTAGCTCATGAGCAAAATGAACAGGTTCGATCCAATTACTAGTTCTATTATTTTTTTCCAAGCATTTTCCATTTTCACGGAGCAATTGTTCCTTGCATGATGTGTAGGAAATGGGTCTGAGTGATAGTGATGATGGTAACAAGAAGGTCTGCTGAAGAGACATGATGAAGTTGCTAACGAGAAGGCTCCCCATGGTGACCTCAAAAGTCAGGTAAAAATCTTTTACCATTTTGCTTACTATATTAGATTGTTACGTTTATTGAATGTTTTCTATTGTGTTCTAATTTTCTGAAATTTCGATGATGCAGAGATATGGTGAATTTTGGTGGAGTTATGTTATATAATTGAGCCCAGCTTCTGTTATGTCTAGTTTGTTTTTTTTATTTCCTGAAAAATATGGGCATACGTCTACATGTTCAAGTATGACAGTGTTCACGGTCAATGGAAGCCCCATGAACTCAAGGTTAAGGACACCAATACCCTCCTCTTTGGTGAGAAGGAAGTTGCAGTCTTTGGTTGCAGAAACCCCGAGGAGATCCCATGGGCTGAGACTGGAGCTGAATACATTGTAGAGTCAACTGGAGTGTTCACTGACAAGGACAAAGTTGCTTCTCATTTGAAGGTTTGATATTATCCCATGCTTTTTATTTTATATTTCAGAAATATAATATATGATATTGCTATTGGCATAAATTAGATATTGGAATCTGGATTCTTTGTACATAATGAGCATCTTTGTTCGTCTGATAAATATAAATGATAAGTCATTCTACTGCCCAGTTTTAGGTGTCAATCTGTAATGGTTTTTGCTTGTCTTTATAATGCATAGGCTTTACGTACGATAATTTGTCATCTTGGTTATCAGAGATTCAATCACCTTACTTTCTTGTGCTTTTGGAGAGTAAGTTTGTTCTGATTCATATATTGAACAAAAAATTACTACTAAAGAATACAAGATGATAGTTTCTTATCTATTATTAAACAAGTCTAGCTATTGTGTTTTATATTTATGTGAGGGTTCATGGCCATACAGTAGTTTAAGCTTTTCATTTATTGGTTATTGATATACCTTGCTTTGGCCTGCTCTGATTTAAATTTTTTTGGTTGCTTGATGATCCAGGGTGGAGCCAAGAAGGTTATCATTTCTGCTCCCAGCAAGGACGCACCCATGTTTTTTTTTGGTGTCAATGAAAAGGAATACACCTCAAAAATCAACATTCTTTCAAACGCTAGTTGCACCACCAACTGTCTTGCTCTCCTTTCCAAGGTTTGTTTGCTTGCTTGATTAATTATTATATCAAGTTGCAATGCCATCTTTATTTTATTATCGGTCAAGTGTTTCTTATGTTTTTCATAATGTTCTTTTTTTTTTTAAATCTTCAGGTCATCAATGACAGATTTGGCATTATTGAGGGTCTCATGACCACTGTACACGCAATGACTGGTTAGTATTGTCTCTGTCATGTGTTTTGTTGAATGAATTTCAGGAGTTATGGATATGTATCTTATGTTCACTCACTCGTGTGTTTCAGTTACATAAAAGATTGTTGATGGTCCATCCAGCAAGGACTGGAGAGGTGGAATGGCTGTTTCATTCAACATCATTCCTAGCAGCACTAGTGCAGCTACGGTACTTTATTCATTTAACATGATAGTTTCTTGACACATAAAGTATCGGCTGATGTCCTGATTTTGCAAATCCAGTCCTGAGCTATGTTGACTGCAAGAATCCTGATTTTTTTTTCTTTTCGAAATTGTGTAGGCTGTTGGTAAAATCTCCCAGCACTTAATGGAAAATTGACTGGTGTGGCTTTTCGTGTTTCCACCGTCGATATTTCAGTGGTTGATCTTACTATGGGACTTGAGAATAATGCAACTTATGAAGAGATTAAAGCTAACATCAAGTAAGAATTAAGTTTAATTACTTACCTATTGCAGTTTTCCAATTTGTTACTATGGGACATGAGCTTTATATAATTTTATGGATTTTTTTCTGCTCAGGGAGGAGTCCGAGGGTAACATGAAGGGAATCTTTGGATACGTTGATAAAGATTTGGTCTCTACTGACTTTTTGGGCGACAACATGTATGAATTTCTTGCTGATACTTTTAGTGGATCATTATATTTTTGTTATTTCGTGCAGTATCATCCTCTTAAAGGGACATCTTGTTAAGTTATAACAAGTGGCATCAGCTTGTTCTTAGATTTCTGGGACACAATGTTTTTTTTATCTGCATGCAGTTGTGTGCTTTATGTATTATTTCTGACTTGTGTGTACTAACTCAGGTCAAGCATCTTCGGCGCCAAGGCCTGAATTGCTCTTAATGACAACTTCATCAATCTTGTGTCATGGTATGATGACGAATGGGGTTACAGTTCCCGTGTTATTGACTTGATCGTCCACGGAGCAGAGGTATTCATACTTGCCTCTTTTCATGTGTGCATTGAAAGAGATTATGCATTTCAGCTTAATTAAACAGTATGGGCAGGTACTTCATGTATTTGTATTCAGTTATTTTATTTTTCCTTACAGACATCCAACAAATTATAGTTCATTTTCCATTCAAAACATTTTGTAAGATTCCTTGATGTAATGTAGAGTTAATATATATCCAGATGGCAACACTTGTAGTGTCATGGATTATGTGTTACGTTTCATGGTTCAATTATCATTTTATGTTTAATGTCAGGGTTATTTGATTGAATTATCAGAACAGGAAGTATCAGGGAAATTGCAGGGAATTGGGGGAATCGGTTTTGACTTTTTTTTTCTGCTGTTGCAAAAATTTAGCAACGGCTAAAATGTGTTGCTGAATCTGAACCAGAACAACTATATCCTGTTCTACTAAATATATCCTGGAATAGCTCTAATATTAGCAACAGAGTAGCAACAGCTGGTTTCTGTTTCTATATTTTAATTTCACAACATCTTAGTTCTGTTGCTACTGCCGTTGCTGACCAAAATTAGCAACAGAGCTAGAGTTGTTGCGAAAAACTGCGACCGGGTGTTTAGCAACGGCAAAAATCTGTTACAAGCCCGGTCAGCAACAAATTTTAGCTGTTGCTAAACGTTAAATTTGGTGTAGTGTTAGTCCATATATATTTTCTAACGAAATATTGGGTGTGGTTATTAGACCCCCATTTTTTCAAGATTGATCTTGGATATTGATTTGTGATATCGTCCAAGTACTTAAGTTTGGATCCTCTATACAATCAAATTCACGGACTTTATCGTCTCAAACATTTGGATTGTGGAAGAGAAAGAGATATAAACTATGTATACATATTATCCCTTTAATTAGATATACTTACGATTGTATAGGTTTGTCTATAGAGGTTGTCGAACAAAAAATTTGGTCGGTGGTGTATTTGGTATCATATCCTTTTCAAAGGTAGGTTTGCATGAGATTGTTATGGCATTAGAGTTTTGTCCTTACTGTATTGCGCTAAAAATTGTTTGTCATTTTCGATGACCCTTGCCAAAATGTGAATTTTGGGTATTTCCTAGTGTTACGATATATGATGTGGCTTTTCTAAATATATGGTATGGGACATGTGCTTAGGTTATCCAAATCACCATTCTCAGTAGTATTATGGACTCTCTTGGGACTATTGGTGAAAATGTGGGGGTCTAACAACCTAACATAATATTTCGATTAGCAATCTGTATGGACTAACTCGAATATACTTTAAGAGAATCAACTAGACAGTCAGACTCAATCTTAATAAAAAGTATATCAAAGAGTTAATATATCTATCTCTCGATTTGATCTATACTCAAACAAATAGAAATCTGTGAGTCTTTATCAAATACAAGAGATATAAACTTGGATGGTACCAAAGACCAATATCCAAGGATCAATCAATTTCCAATCAACCACCAAAGGTTGGATTTCACAATTGATCGATACATCGCACAACCTGTGATATTTCAATTATATAACAAAATATAATGCGGAATAGAAATAACAAATACACCAGAAGTTTTGTTAACGAGGAAACCGCAAATGCAGAAAAACCACGGGACCTAGTCCATATTGAACACCACACTGTATTAAGCCGCTACATACACCATCCTACTACAAACTAACTTCGATATGGACTGTAGTTGAATCCTAATTAATCTCACTATGATTCAAAGTACAGTTGTGCTTCTTACATCTCTGATCCCAACATGATGCTACACACTTGATTCCCTTAGATGATCTCACCCACAACCAAGAGTTGCTATGACCCAAAGTCTAAGACTTAAATAAACAAATATGTATCACATAAAATTCTACGATAATAGATAAATCTGTCTCCCACTGATAAACCTACGAGTTTATTCCGTATTTTAATAGAAATAAAGGTGAACAGGAACCAATCGATAATCCAAACTTATATTCCCGAAGAACAACCTATAATTATCAGTCACCTCACAATAATATTAATCGTATGGTAGCGAAACAAGATATTCTGGAATCACAAACAATGAGATGAAGATGTTTGTGATTTATTTTTATCTTGCCCTATTGGAGATATAATCTCAAGCCAATCTTTCAATTGAACTCATACGATAGAAAATAGAAAGATCAGATCGCTCAACTACAAGAGAAGTAGTTTTGTCTGGCTTCACAATCCCAATGAAGTCTTTAAGTCGTTAACCTATAGGGTCTCGAGAAGAAACCTAAGGTTAAAGGAGAATCGACTCTAGCAAAACCAACTAGTATCACACAGGAGGTGTGGGGATTAGTTTTTCCAGTTGCTGGAGTTCACCTTTACATAGTTTTCAAATCATGGTTTGCAATCAATGTTAGCTTAGTGACAAAGCATTCAATATTCACTATTAGATGAAAAACCTGATTCAACCAAGCTAATATCTTTCAACTGTTAGATCCAAACTTAGCTTGTCATAAAAAAATGAAATGTATTTCATTTAGGTTTGAGTTACCGTACCTAAACGTGTACACTTAGTTGGTTCAAAAATAGTTAACCAATGGTTAGAGCCATGTGAGCACTTTCATATTAACCGTATTCATCTTTCTCATAACTAGTTCAAATGACTTCAAAAGAACTAGTTAAAGAGTTGTTCAATTGCTTAGGTCTTTATGCATAGACACAATTGAAACAAAATCGGTTTGATTTATCTGAATTTGTGAACAATATAGCCATAGTTTGCAAAGATTGCATTCCTTATAATTTATTATTTTAAGTTCATGAACTACCGATTTGAGAAATAACCAGCTTGGGTATGCATACGGGTATGCGTACCTTAGCTACCGGATTTGAGTTTCCAAACTCAGCAGAATTTTTCGGGTAGAAAAGTCCTGCCAGTACGCATACGGGTACGCATACCTAAGGTGACTGGTTTATGACTTCGTAAACTCCAAACTCAGCATAATTTTCCGGGAGTAAAAGTTCCGCCAGTAAGCGTACGGGTACGCGTACCTAACATGTCTCCTTCACCAATACCACATGCACACATATGCACACACTTGGTTTCCGACACATGGATTTATACATTAATGTGTGAACACACTATATATGCTTATATCCATAAATGGTTACGTAATCTCAACTCTACATTTCAATCATTGAAACATTCTTCTATAATGTTATAAAAGTCGTTATTCACAAATATCGTCATCAAAGATATTTTGAAGATTGAAACATCATCATGACTTTCGTCACGGGTAAAGATGAAAAATGGTTAAAGTGAAAGGTTACCAACACATATTTCGAGAAATAAATAGGCGAGTAAACTCGGCTCGAAATAGCAAATGTGTATGTATGAAAACTATCATACTTATACGACTTTTGTCTCAAGAGTAGGAGATAAAGTAGATAGACTTTTGAGTGATCGATAATTTCAAGTCTCCACGTAACTTTTATCCAGATGAAGTTCCACTGGTTCCTTGAGTAGTTCTTCGTCTTCGTAAGATGATCGTCGTGGAGTCTGGAGCTCAACTACACTTAACTATCCCGAGACTTAGCTATAAGTATACTAGCAATCAAAATAAAGACATATAATTTTGACAACTAAATTGGACAAACAAGATTGAGATAGCAACGCTTGCTAGTTCGACCGAGAAATGCTCTAACACTTGGGTATTCGCTATGGGGTGTATGATAAAAAAAAAACCTAGTTGTTGTTCACGACAAACTGGAGAAACCTCGTATGATTTCTGAGCATCATGGTATGGGACATATGCTCAGGAAATCCAAAACATGATATAATAACTTTCGAAAAATAATTATCGAAATTAAATATAGCTTAATAAAATACCGAAATGAAATATAGCTTTGGAAAAATGATTTGGGCTTAATAAAATATTGAAATTAGATATAACTTTGGTAAGTAATTGCAGAGTGGGCGCACTCAATTTGACCAGGCTAGAGCTAACCGTGTGCCACTCCTGATGCACTACCTCAGGCCCGACTCTGAATTTTTGGGGGGTGGTCATTGTGATTGTGTTGGTATCTTGCTAATTCCTACACCAACCCACTTATGTGTTACTCTCCTACTTGTCAATGGTAATCTACTCGATGTTATCTTTTTTGTGTTAGTTTAAAGTGATGGTATTTATTTTTCAATGGTTATCTACTTGATGTTATCTTTTTGTGTTAGTTTCAAGTGATGATATTTATTTTTTATGTTCTTATACTGAAATCTTGCGAGAAGATGTCCACAAGCAATTTTTATGATGCATGGGCCAATATTATCCATGCATTCCCAATATCAATATTGTGATATATTTTTTTCTTAGCAAATTTGAAAGTGTTAGAGTAGCTTCTTTATCTTTTTTTTTTTTTAGCAAGTCATCATCTAATGTCACTTTAATCAAAAAAGAAAAAATCATCTAATATCACAAAATATTTAACCTACCAATTAAATTTGAGAATCTTAAGAAACATTTAAGATTTACTACTTCATATGAACAATCAACCATACTTAAAATATGGTAAGTCCGTATTAATTTGTTTTATTGCATTACAATTTTAGCATTAAATGAATTAATTACTATTTCAATAAAGTTTAACCTATTTCCCACAATTATTACTTTTTTTTTTTCGAAAAAGAGACAAGCCTCAATTGTATTCATCATAAAAGTCTGATTCAAGATCAGAAGCATTTACAGGACTGACACGATAGTATCCAACAGTTACAATAAGTTTAGACAGACCACATTGACAACCATAGTCCCAAGACTCAATCTGATAACCAGTTCCTATCATTCCTAACCAATTTAGCTGTAACAAGACAAGTTTAAACAGACTTGGTTGGATCAAATGTAATACATCCAAACCATTTAACAACTCTAAAATCATTAGAGATGTTAGGATCAAAAAATCCATTTGTTTCTCAAGGTTTTTTTCAGACTCAAAGTAAAACAGGTGACATAGGTATGCAGGGATCCATAGATCCGACCAATTGTCGATTGTTTTTTCAAAATAACAGTGACAAAGGTAACAAGTATAATCTAACATGGTTATAACCTCGCTGAATCGGTCTGGAAAGGTCTGGATCGGCATCGAAATCGTTCTTGGTGTCTTTGTAGAAGCTTGTGTCTGTGTCTGTAAAGAACATGTTGCAGCTGGAGTGAGATTTGTAACAAAGTCAGGATGACTAGAGAAGATCTTTACTGCTGCTGCTGGCTTACAATAGAAAAGAAATACCCAATCAAGAGAACACAGAAAAGAAAAAAACAGATACAAGAAAAAAGATTGAAACAAAAAAAACTAGATTCAATTAAGAATAGAGGAAGACTAATAGAGGTTGATGGAGATCAGAACCCAAATAGAAGAACTCGATTCTTAATTAACAAGCTTTGAAAATCTAGAACACAGAAAGCAAATAACAGAATAAGCTTTTTGGATAGAAACCCAAAAGCAAAAACTAACTAAAATTACAGAGACGAAGTAGGACAAGATAATAAGGTTAGAGATGAGATTGATCTGCTCAGATCAGCTCCAAAGGAACCGATCTGAGCAGTGCGGCGATTAGTGTTTTAGGGTTTTCGTTTATATTTTTTTTCTTTTTTTCCCGGAGAGAAAGTAGAGAGGACACACACAAGAAAGTAGAGAGGACACACAATTATTACTTTGAAGTTTGAAATAAATGCTCGATAAATTTCAACCAGTATATTAATGGGTTAGATACTCTGTTTAATGAGTCAAGATATTTTACAATAGAAAATAATATTTTAGATAGAGGTGCGTCTATATATCCTTATTAACTTCATTAAATTCCATGATTCTATATCGATTATATTCGAGGAAAAAACAAATCCAACCAAATTGTTGTAATTAACCAAAAAATCTATAACCAATATTAGAAAGGAAAAGAAAGATTCTTGTTTTCTTTTTTTATGTTCTTTGCGGCGCCGCCAAAATAAATCGGAAAGAACAATTTAGCTGTCAAAAACCGTTGTGTTAATGATTGTTCCCAAATGTTGATAACTGATAGTACGTACGAATGACGGAATTTCCCGTTGTGACGAGCATAACCATATTAATAGTAAACGATAACAACGGTCAAAAACATATGACTTACCTATACAAAATTATATCATGTTGTTTTTAGTACAAAAATATTTCGGAAGAAATTTTTTCGAGCGTAAAAAAATGTATCCTTACGCAAATGGGCTATTATAAAAAATAAATAAAAAAATCACTTGTTTTGAGTTCGAAAGTGCACCGGAAGAAATGTTTACAAGCAGAATTAACATGCACCCTTTTGATTTTGGTCCATTTTCTTTTGATTAGAAATATGGTCCATTACATTAACCTACCTACGCAAGAAATTAATTATGCCCTAATCCTATCCTCACACCCACCTATACTCTATTTTTATCCCAATGCTACTTATTTGGGCTATAAGTGTGTCCATTCTTTGTCATTTCTTCTCAGTTGCAGTTTTGAATTTCTAATATCATTCTCATTCTCATATAAAAAAATTGCTCCTCTGTTACTACAAATGTCTCAAATCTGCGCCCCATCATCATCTCAAATTGAGGTTGATTACATTAGCTATCCATTTGTCTCAAAGAAAATTCATCTGATCTCTTAGATACGATTTTCTTTTATGCTAATTTGTTTATCTCTTCTAGTATTTTTGTCTAGTCTTTTACATGGGAATTTTCTTTGTCTCTTCCTAGTAGTTTTGTTTAAATTTTTCTTTTTGAACATGCACCTTGGGTATGATTTCCTATTAAAATTAAAGCCTAGAAGTGGTTTATCTTCTTGCATTTTTTGTTATTAATAAAGTAATCAAAAACGCTAAATTAAAGAAATTTTAACAATTTGTGTCGTCTCCAATAAGAATTAAGGAAATTTTATGGAGCCATCCTTATTTCCATTGATAATTCTTGGAGAACCCCAAATTAGTTAATTTTCTAGAGGAAAAAGAAACGAGTTTAAAAATGTACATGGTCATAATCATTTTCTTATACGGGGAATTTTTATTTTCCACCACTTTACATATTAATCATTTGGAATTGGAACTAATAATATCACTCTTTTTTTTTCCTTAGAATTCCCAAGGCAGTAGTACTACTTCACAACCATTTCATGGGACTGAAAGGTGTCTGAGGATTAGGGCTTCGAATGATCCTTTCGTGATAGTGGAACAACTTGTAAAGAAAGGGGAAGAAATTTCCAAAACAAAATCACTTGCCCAAACTTCTAGAGGAGCTAAGTCCTCTCGAACAACAATGAAAAGGAAAAACGATAACATCAATGCCAAGGTTAAACTAATGCAATTCTAACTGTTTGTGTCTGTATCCAATAAAAATCAAGGAAATTTTATTGACCCATCCTTGCTTTCGAATGATAATCCTTGGAGAACCCCAAATTAGTTAATGTTTTAGATGAAAAAGAAACGAGTTTAAAGAAATACATGTTTATAATTGTTTTCTTGATTATTTCCCTTCTCCAATGCACTTGTTTCTCCAATGAAAAAGAAACGAGTTTAAAGAAGGGAAAGTGTACACTTGTATAAATTCAAAAAATTCATGATTATTTCCTTTCTCCAATGCACAAGACACTATCTCTCATATTTTTTTTATTGGTGTTTATCATTTCCAATGCCAATGATTGTTGTTATCTTGTGCATGGGTGCACAAGATAACAAAACCCCTTTCTTATAAGGAGAATTTTTAATTTCCACCACTTTATTTTTAATCATTTGGGAATTGATAAACTAATATTATTTTTTCTTTTCTTTATCTTAGAATTCCCAAGGCAGCGGTGTTACTCCGCAACAATTTCATGGGACTAAAAGGTGTACGAGGATTAGGGATTCAAATGATCCCTCTGTGATAGCGGAACAACTTGTGAAGAAAAGGAAAAAAAATCCAAAAAAAAAAATCACTGGCCCAAACTGCTAGGGGAGCTAAGTCCTCTCGAGCAATAATGGAAAATAACAACGATACCATTGATGTTGCCGAGTAAATTACAGAAATGAATGACAATCAAAATCCTGGAATTAAATATAATAAATAAAGTACATGTGTCAAGAAGAAATACAAGGCCTTGAGGATTAGAGATATATAGTAATCATCCTGATGTGAGTCATCACTATTTCCAGAGACTTGACCGTGCCTTAGTAAATGATAAAGAGGAGAGGGCTAGATTTCAATCTATTTCATATGAACTTATTTGTACAGAGACTTGACCGTGCCTTAGTAAATGATAAATGGAATATAAAATTTCCAAATTCTAATATAAGACACTTAGGTCCTCTGTCTTCTGACCATATACATATTAGTCTTAACACTCACAACACCTGGAATGATGGAGCTACTCCATTCAAATATTTTGGAGATTGGATGAAACACGAACAATGTGCTGGATTAATCCAGGAATGTTGGAGTAATCATATTCGTGGCTCTCCAGCTTTTACTTTCACTAAAAAACTGACTAGTGTTAAGTACACTCTCAGACTTTGGAACAAAAGTACTTTTGGTCATATTAGAACCAACATAGAAAATATTAAAAAGGATCTTGAACAAACCAATAGTAGGCAATATTACGTGATCAAATCTACTGATCTGGCCTATTTAAACACACAACTAACTAAATGGTATGCAATTAAAGAGAAGTTTTGGAAGGATAAGAGTAGGGACCAAAATATTTTGTTAGGAGACAGGGACACCAAGTATTTCCATAGTAAAGCAAAAAAACGCTATAGACGAAACAGGATAGAAATCCTTATGGATGGTGAAGGCATATGGTTAAATAGAAGACATGAAATAGCTTCTTGTATAACTAAACACTTTAGTAACATTGCATCTACGGTTTACCCAACTATTGATAGGAATATGATTAACCTTATACCTGAATGCATAAATGAAATTGATAATAATTTCCTTTGTTCTATACCAACTAATAATGAAATAAAAAAAGTTTTATTTTCAATGGAGCCTGATAAAATCCCAGGTCCAGATGGCTTTCCGCCCATCTTCTTCCAACAGAATTGGGAGACCATTGAAAATGACCTTGTTAAGATGGTGCAGAATTTTTTAGAACTGGTTATCTTTCTAAGGAATTAAACACTTCATTTATATCTCTTATACCTAAAACTCTTAATCCAACTACTGCCACGGAATTTCGTCCTATAGCTTTAAATAATACTACTTATAAAATCATCTCGAAATTGATGGCTAATAGGATGAAAGGAATGCTTGATAAAATCATTAGTCCATATCAATCGGCATTTGTACCAGGGAGACAAATTTCAGACAACATAGTAATAGCACATGAAATAATACATAAAATGAGAAATATTAAAAGTAAAAAAGGGGTGATGGGATTAAAAATCGACATGTCAAAATCCTTTGACAGAGTCGAGTGGAATTTTCTCATAGAAATTATGCGAAAAGTAGGATTTTATGAAAAGTGGTGTAGCCTAGTTTTTCAATGTATATCTACTACAACTTTATCTGTTCTATTGAATGGAACTCCAACTGAATTTTTTAAGCCTACTAGAGGATTAAGACAGGGAGATCCTCTATCTCCATATCTTTTCCTATTCTGCATGGAATCGTTATCAAGAACTATTCTTAATGTCGAAAACAAAGGTTTGATTGAAGGAATTAAAATTTCCAAACTTGCACCATCTGTGTGTCATCTGTTGTTTGCAGATGACTGTGTTATATTTTGTAAAGCAAATCCTATAACTTGCCGAAATCTTATGGAAATTTTTAAAGATTTTGGAGTAGCTTCTGGACAGCTAATAAATCTTAGCAAGTCGGGAGTCTTTTTCAGCCCTAAAACCGATCCTTCAATCATGAGTGAAGTAAAACAAATTCTAGGAGTAAATTCTATACCCCTAAATGACAGATATTTAGGATCGCCTTTATTTACTAACAAATCAAAAATACAGAGTTTTGAACCACTAGTACAAAAAATGAGTAGTAGACTGAAAAATTGGAAATGAAGCAATGTAAACAATGCAGGCAGAACTGTAATGATAAAAAATGTGACCTCTTCTCTAGCAGTTTATCAAATGAATTGCTTTAAAATCCCCAAAAAGGTTTGTAAAACCTTAACTAGTTTACAAAGAAACTATTGGTGGGGAAAAGACGAAAATGGTAAAAATGTAAAAGGAAAAAAAGGTTTTTTTTTTTAAAGCTTGGGACTCTATGTGTAAATCTCTAGAACAGGGTGGTCTAGGTCTACAGAATATTGAAAATTTTAACTTAGCAATGATAGCTAAGATGGGATGGAGGCTAAAATAAAATCCAAACTCTTTAAGTGCTCGTATCCTTAAACCTAAATATTTTCCAAACAATGATATTTTACATATAAAAACAAAACCAAGTACAAGAGATAGCTGGGTATGGAAAGGAATACATAATGGTATACAACAGATAAAAAATAACTGAAATTGGACAATCGGAAATGGTAACCTTGTAAATATTTGGGAGGATCAATGGATCCCGGATATTGTAGCTCCTATCACCAAACCGGAAACAGGTACTGGAAACTTAAGTAATGTAAGACACTTATACACTGAAAATACAAAATGGGATGTATGTAAACTACATGCCTGTTTTGATCAACGGACTGTAGAAAAGATATTGCAATTAAATATTCGGGTACATGATGAAGAAGATAGTGCAAAATGGAACTTAAAAACAAAAGGTAAATTCACTGTAAGCTCCCTTTATAATTCAATAAACAATTCAAATGGCACTACTATTGATTGGGGAAAGATTTGGAGTCTCAACACAACACCATCTATTAAGCTCTTTATATGGAAAGCGGCACATTATATCCTTCCAACAGGGTTGAGGATGGCTGCAATTCTCCCTGAAATTGATACAAAATGTTGCTTATGCAACACAGGTGAAGAATCTTTAACACATCTTTTTATTAATTGTAACTTTACAACCCAGGTATGGATGCATCTGAATTATGATGTGAATCATGTTACTGAGAACTGTACTACTTTCCATGAATGGTTAAATTCTTGGTTCAAAGATGAAAACAAAGGGAAATGTATTCTAGGTTGGACGGAATTATGTGGTCTTATTAGTTGGCATATTTGGAAAGCTAGGTGTGAGTCTAGTTTCCAAAAAATAATTCAAAATAGTGCGAACACAGCGAAACAAATAGTAAGGTTCATTAATAGCTTGATGCATGTAAACAGCTCAACATATAACATTATGCAGACCCTTTATTACAATCCTATGCATGATGAGACATTACAAATATTGGATACAGAACCAGCAAAAGAACTGACTTACATGAGCTTGAGAATAAATATAGCATTGTCAATGCACAACCCTATCACTACTTCAGGTATTGTACTGACTCTTTTTGACTACACATGTACCACAATTGAAGCTAGGGGATCCTATGCAGATTGCAGTACCCGAGAACAATTAGAAGAAAAAGGAGCAGAAGCTGTCTTCCGTTGGGCAACCGAATGGAGTGGTTATCAAGTCATTTTCCAAAGTGATTCTTCACCAATTCTAAAGTTGTTGATGGGAAGATATGCCCAAGCAAGAGAACATAGATATAAAATTAGCAATGATTTTGGAAATCAAATTAGTCAGTCTATTAACTTCAAAGTAAATGCCTTTGTGTTAACTTCTAGATACAAAATTAAGAAAGCAGCTGATATCTCTTTTTTATGTAATAGAAATGTCGTAGAAAACATTTGGAAAGGGAATGCGTTACATGCCATTCTGCACCATCTCTATATCTATAATTGTATTAACCTTGTAACGGTAAACAGAACTCAAATTTCTGAACACCGAATGCATTATCAATACACAGTATGAGGTTTCATTCCTCTTTTCTGAAAAAAAAAAAAAAAAAAGAGTCATCACTATTTTATTTTTTTTGGGTTGTTTTGCTGAGCAATATGTTGTTGTTGTCATTTTTTTTTGTTCTTTAAAAGAAATTTATTATTGTTGTGTTGCCGTTGGTTGAATTAGTGATTGTTATTTGGTTTTGAATAATATACAGTCGCCTTAACCCTATAAAGTTTATGTTTCTGATTACAAATGTCAGTTTCATACAAAATATTTATTGTTGTTGTATAAATATGCTCCATCTCGCAGTCCTCTAATGATTTTAGGATGCGTAGTTGCGTACTCATTCACTACTATCGGGAATATTATCTATATTATCTATATACCCTTACTATGAGACCCCTTGTAAAAATACCCTTATGAACTTTACAAATACCCCTAAGCGTAATACAATACTAAAATACCCTCCTTTATATAGTGTATATACAAAATCACCAACCACTATTTAAAAAAAAAAAAAAAAAAAGACTAATCTACTGTCCACCACCAACCACCACCGCCAACCACCACCACCACCGCCGACCACCGTTGCCGCCAACCACCACCACCGACGACCACCACCATTGTCCACCACCGCCAACCACCACCACTGTCCACCACCGCCTCCAACCACCGCAGCCGCCAACCACCACCATTGTCCGCCACCGCCAACCACCGCCACCAACCGCCGCCGCCAACCACCACCTCCGCCTTCACCAACCACCACCACTGTCCACCACAGTCGTCAACTACCATCACCACCGCTAACCACCGCCACCGACAACCACCACTACCATGTGGAGTCAACTTGTTGAAGTTTTGTCCATATAGGAGGCAACTAGATCAAGTTGTCTCCAATAAATAATGTCCATATCGGAGGAAACTATTTAAAGTTGTCTCCAAAAGTGGAGGAAACTAGCTTAAGTTGTCTCCAATAAATAGTGTACAGGAATAAGTTGCAAAACAAAATGGAGGCAACTAGCTCAAGTTGTCTCCAAATCTGAGGCAACTAGCTCAAGTTGTCCTCAAAAGTGAAGGTAACTAGCACAAAGTTGTCTTCAAAAAGTGAAAGCAACTAGTTCAAGTTGTCTCCAAATATGGAGGCAACTAGCACAAAGTTGTCTCCAAAAATAAAAATTATAGACAAAGGAGTGAACCTAGTGTGAGTCGAACACACATCTTCTGACATATAGTCAGTTGTGCTACCATTACACCACAGATTCGTCGCGATTAATGTATTCATAAAGATAATTTACCACTATACGTATACCTTAAATGCAGGCACAGATAAAGCCGCAATTGCTATTACAGCACCAGTCCTTTCGCGGACCATCTAAATCTCTACCAACTTGACAAAAGTCTGGCTATCTTCACGGCAACTGCAGCCAGACTCTTCTCTCATAACTCCACAAAATGAACAGTAGCAATCCTGGTCATGCCTTCCGAAATAGTCCCATACATACCTGTTAAATTAGGTGATGCAAGACTTAAGAACATCATCCAGTTGCAGCTAATATTCATATTAAATAGTCCCATACATACCTCGACACCCACTGAAATGCGAATTATTTAGTTCCAGTCCAGCAAAAGTAAGTGGTCAGCGATCTTATTTGTTAAAGCTTGGCTAGGAGCCAGCACATTTTACAATAATTTCACAAAATAAGTACATAAGAGTTTGTTAGAACTGTAGACAGTACAGAGCTCTAGAGATACTGCAAGAGAACAATGAACACATCTAATAAATGGAGGAAACTATCTCAAGTTGCCTCATAATATGGAATCAACAAGCTCAAGTTGCTTCCGAATCTGGAACCAACTAGCTCAAGTTGCCTCCAAAAATGAAAGCAACTTTCTCAAGTTGTTCCCAAAATCTGGAGTCCAAGAACAAAAACAAGGAAAACTAGATAAAGTTAAACTATTGTTAATCCCAAGCCACAGTGAAATCATGTACATATGTAAACTAATATCCACTGACACCACTAGTATCCAAAATCATATTGAAGAGGTACGAAAACAGAGCAAACTAGATAAAGTTATAAATGATTCTAGTCAGTCAAAATGATATTGGAACATTTTTCAAACAGTTCTGATTGGTAATGATATATTCCTATGCAAACAACAAATAGTTACTCCACTGGATTGCAGCTTCAAATGCAATGAAACGGCTCCCCAAACTGAATTCAGATAATAAGTTGTGCAAGTGAACCTGGAGCAGGAAAAAAATAAACAATTCATTCTCATACCTCAGCATTCTACATCTCGTTGGTTGCAATTTCTATTTCCCAAATCATGTCCATCACTGACTGACTTTGAAATTCATACAACAAAAACCACCATCACAACCTCCACAACCACTACCAACACCAATGATGCAACCACTACCATCATTTCTAGTTTTCTACTACAACATCATTCACCACTACCACACCAACAACAACCACCACGACCACCACACTAACAACCACCAACACAACTGATACAACATCCACCACTGCGGCGGCTACCTCAACCTCCACTGCAACATCCACTACCACCACCACTGTGACAACAAACAAATACCACAAGCACCACTAATTAACATCATTGACATAATCAAAAACACTATATAAATTCAATCAGATAATTATATCAACCATGAAGCTTAAGGGTAGAATTCGGAGGTTTAATCCTTTATTAAGCTTAAGAAGAAATAATACGATAATGGAAAAGATCATAATTAGTTACCACAAGAGTGCTTATAGATGTTGTGTGCATCATTGCAGAGCTCCGAAGGTAGGCAGCATCAGAAGTAGCCCTTATATTAGACTCCATTGTATGTGGTTACTTCATCACAACGATGTTCCACCAAAGTTAGAGTTGCTGGTACAGAGTCTCGGTATCTATTTTGAAGCTCAGCCTCAAAGTATTCCTTCAAACGGCCAAAACCAATGAACTTCCCAAACTTTGCTTCATCAAATCCCCCATCAACACCCTCTCGCAGATGACAAAGACCATCCGGATCAACCTTGCAAATTTTTCTCCTAAAGTCCTCATTAGAAACTATTCCCCTATCCTTCCGCAGAGCCACAAAGTATGGATGTACGTTATCCCCAAGATAACCACTAGTCCCCAAATACCGTTCTACTTTCCACCTGTCTGTGAACTCCTGCACATTTTATCAAGAAAATCAAAAACTTGTTAATAATTTCTTCTTTTATTTGTCATGAATTCCCTAATATGTATTCTACATACCCATTAGCACTGATGCCTAATATGTTAACTTAAAAACACCAATTCCCATTCAAATCTAAAAACCACAACTTCAACATCAACACCCATTTTCTAAAAATCATGAGATTCAACTCAGAAACATCACCAGAACATTGATTTCTTCTATCAATTTCTGAATCAACAATCTCAATCTCAATTAAATCGAAAATTTCTTTAAAATTAATTGAATCAACACAAATCAATTTTTCAGAAGACTCTGCAACCAAAATACCAAATCGAGTTGCCGATTCAATTAATTTCTTTAAAATTAATTGAAAATCATACATACCAAATCGATGTCTCTGAAATCTGAATCTGCAACTCGAATCGATCTCTGAATCTGAATCGGCAACTCCAACCCGAAACCTAAAGAAACAAATACCACCAACACCATAGTTTATACCACCAATACCAGCAGAAACTTAAAAACATGAGAAAGAAGATAATCGACATTAATTTGAAGATCCCGATGCTTTAGATTAGGTTTTAATCATCAAGTTATCCACAGTGGCGATGAATATGAAGGTGTCGGAGATCTGGCGATGTTGGTAGCAGTTACGGCGGTGGAGAAAAACTGTTGATGGTGGCGATGACGGCGATGGAGATGATGGTGGTGTTGGTGGCGTTGGTTGTGGTCGCGACTGAAAAATGAAACTGGTTTTTCTCATATTGAAAAATAAAAAAGAAGTTGAAGTGTGTAAAGGTTAAAACTGGAATTATGTGAATTACTTTTATTTCCATAATTTTGATTCTGCCATCAGGGGTATTTGTAAAGACCCATAAGGGTATCTGTGCATGACCCATGGATAGTAGGGGCATAAGTAACATTCCCAATATTATCTATATACCCCTACTATGAGACCCCTTGTAAAAATACCCTTATGAACTTTACAAATACCCCTAAGCGTAATACATTACTAAAACACCCTCCTTTAGATAGTGTATATACAAAATCACCAACCACTATTTAAAAAAAAAAAAAAAACTAATCTACTGTCCACCACCAACCACCACCGTCGCCAACCACCACCACCGAAGACCACCGCCGACCACCGTTGCCGCCAACCACCACCACCTCCAACCACCACCATTGTCCACCACCGCCGCCGCCAACCACCACCACTGTCCGCCACCGCCAACTACCGCTGCCACCAACCACCACCACCACCACCACCCACCGCCGCAGCCGCCAACCACCACCACTGTCCACCACCGCCGTCAACTACCATCACCAGCGCCACCGACGACCACCACTACCATGTGGAGTCAACTTGTTGAAGTTTTGTCCATATAGGAGCCAACTAGATCAAGTTGTCTCCAATAAATAATGTCCATATCGGAGCCAACTAGTTCAAGTTGTCTCCAAAAGTGGAGGAAACTAGCTTAAGTTGTCTCCAATAAATAGTGTACAGGAATAAGTTGCAAAACAAAATGGAGGCAACTAGCTCAAGTTGTCTCCAAATCTGAGGCAACTAGCTCAAGTTGTCCTCAAAAGTGAAGGTAACTAGCACAAAGTTGTCTTCAAAAATTGAAAGCAACTAGTTCAAGTTGTCTCCAAATCTGGAGGCAACTAGCACAAAGTTGTCTCCAAAAATAAAAATTATAGACAAAGGAGTGAACCTAGTGTGAGTCGAACACACATCTTATGACATATAGTCAGTTGTCCTACCATTACACCACAGATTCGTCACGATTAATGTATTCATAAAGATAATTTACCACTATACGTATACCTTAAATGCAGGCACAGATAAAGCCGCAATTTCTATTACAACACCAGTCCTTTCGCGGACCATCTAAATCTCTACCAACTTGATAAAAGTCTGGCTATCTTCACGGCAACTGCAGCCAGACTCTTCTCTCACAACTCCACAAAATAAACAACAGCAATCCTGGTCATGCCTTTCGAAATAGTCCCATACATACCTGTTAAATTAGGTGATGCAATACTTAAGAACACCATCCAGTTGCAGCTAATATTCATATTAAATAGTCCCATACATACCTCGACACCCACTGAAATGCGAATTATTTAGTTCCAGTCCAGCAAAAGTAGGTGGTCAGCGATCTTCTTTGTTAAAGCTTGGCTAGGAGCCTGCAGATTTTACAATAATTTCACAAAATAAGTACATAAGAGTTTGTTAGAACTGTAGACAGTACAAAGCTCTAGAGATACTGCAAGAGAAAAATGAACACATCTAATAAATGGAGCTAACTATCTCAAGTTGCCTCATAATCTGGAATCAACTAGCTCGAGTTGCTTCCGAATCTGGAACCAACTAGCTCAAGTTGCCTCCAAAAATGAAAGCAACTTTCTTAAGTTGTTCCCAAAATCTGGAGTCCAAGAAAAAAAACAGGGAAACTAGATAAAGTTAAACTATTGTTAATCCCAAGCCAGAGTGAAATCATGTACATATGTAAACTAATATCCACTGACACCACTAGTATCCAAAAGCATATTGAAGAGGTACGAAAACGGAGCAAACTGGATAATGTTATAAATGATTCTAGTCAGTCACAAAGATATTGGAACGTTTTTCAAACAGTTCTGATTGGTAATGATATATGCCTATGCAAACAACAAATAGTTCATCCACTGGATTGCAGCTTCAAATGCAATGAAACGGCTCCCCAAATTGAATTCAGATAATAAGTTGTGCAAGTGAACCTGGAGCAGGAAAAAAATAAACAATTCATTCTCATACCTTAGCATTCTACATCTCGTTGGTTGCAATTTCTATTTCCCAAATCATGTCCATCACTGACTGACTTTGAAATTCATACAACAAAAACCACCATCACAACCTCCACAACCACTACCAACACCAATGATGCAACCACTACCATCATTTCTAGTTTTCTACTACAACATCATTCACCACTACCACACCAACAACAACCACCACGACCACCACACTAACAACCACCAACACAACTGATACAACATCCACCACTGCGGCGGCTACCTCAACCTCCACTGCAACATCCACTACCACCACCACTGTGACAACAAACAAATACCACAAGCACCACTAATTAACATCATTGACATAATCAAAAACACTATATAAATTCAATCAGATAATTATATCAACCATAAAGCTTAAGGGTAGAATTCAGAGGTTTAATCCTTGCTTAAGCTTAAGAAGAAATAATACGATAATGGAAAAGATCATAATTAGTTACCACAAGAGTGCTTATAGATGTTGTGTGCATCATTGCAGACCTCCGAAGGTAGGAAGCATCAGAAGTAGCCCTTATATTAGACTCCATTGTATGTGGTTACTTCATCACAACGATGTTCCACCAAAGTTAGAGTTGCTGGTACAGAGTCTCGGTATCTATTTTGAAGCTCAGCCTCAAAGTATTCCTTCAAATGGCCAAAACCAATGAACTTCCCAAACTTTGCTTCATCAAATCCCCCATCAACACCCTCTCGCAGATGACGAAGACCATCCGGATCAACCTTGCAAATTTTTCTCCTAAAGTCCTCATTAGAAACTATTCCCCTATCCTTCCGCAAAGCCACAAAGTATGGATGTACGTTATCCCCAAGATAACCACTAGTCCCCAAATACCGTTCTACTTTCCACCTGTCTGTGAACTCCTGCACATTTTATCAAGAAAATCAAAAACTTGTTAATAATTTCTTCTTTTATTTGTCATGAATTCCCTAATATGTATTCTACATACCCATTAGCACTGATGCCTAATATGTTAACTTAAAAACACCAATTCCCATTCAAATCTAAAAACCACAACTTCAACATCAACACCCATTTTCTAAAAATCATGAGATTCAACTCAGAAACATCACCAGAACATTGATTTCTTCTATCAATTTCTGAATCAACAATCTCAATCTCAATTAAATCGAAAATTTCTTTAAAATTAATTGAATCAACACAAATCAATTTTTCAGAAGACTCTGCAACCAAAATACCAAATCGAGTTGCCGATTCAATTAATTTCTTTAAAATTAATTGAAAATCATACATACCAAATCGATGTCTCTGAAATCTGCAACTCGAATCGATCTCTGAATCTGAATCGGCAACTCCAAACTGAAACCTAAAGAAACAAATACCACCAACACCATAGTTTATACCGCCAACACCAGCAGAAACTTAAAAACAATAGAAAGAAGATATTTGACATGAATTTGAAGATCCTGATGCTTTAGATTAGGTTTTAATCATCAAGTTATCCACAGTGGCGATGAAGATGAAGGTGTCGGAGATCTGGTGATGTTGGTAGCAGTTACGGCGGTGGAGAAAAACTGTTGATGGTGGCGATGACGGAGATGGAGATGATGGTGGTGTTGGTGGCGTTGGTTGTGGTCGCGACTGAAAAATGAAACTGGTTTTTCTCATATTGAAAAATAAAAAATAAGTTGAAGTGTGTAAAGGTTAAAACTGGAATTATGTGAATTACTTTTCTTTCCATAATTTCGATTCTGCCATCAGGGGTATTTGTAAAGACCCATAAGGGTATTTGTGCATGACCCATGGATAGTATGGGCATAAGTAACATTCCCACAATTTAATTCTAGGACATTTCAGGTTTGAAGTTTTTTTTCTTCAGAATGTGAGAAAATTTTGTCATTCGTACGCGTGTACTCCTTGTCCGGTTTAAGTCAAGAATCACTTGTTGTTGTTGTTTTTTTGTCAATCAACAATTTTGATTTTTTCGTATCAAAATCGTGATTACATGATCGCTTACAAGAATAACAAAAACATCAAAATACAAGATAATCAAAACCCTAATATAAATAAAGATATCAATTACAAGTAAATCGCGAAGAAAAAGAGCCATAAACCGAAACGATATCCAATTTATGTATATGTAGTAGTGAAAAATGATGGTGTTATCCGGAATCGGTTCCGACTATTTAATCTAATTTTCTTCTTCTTCAACAAGAGATGCTCTTAAAAGAAATAAGTAATTTGCCCATAATCTTGTAGATCCAAATCTACCCCGATGCCTTAAATTCCTTTGATTGAATATGGATTTAAAGCAATACCGTGTTGAATCAACGATGTTCTTGATTCGAGAATAGCAAGCCACGAACCAATCAAAGTTTGAATAAGTCGCCTCAAAGTGAAGAGAAAATCGTCCCAAATAGCGAAGAAAATTCACTCCAAATAGCGAAGAAATATGCCAAATGGCATAAAAAAAAATAAGTTTTATTCAAAAGCTAGCTACTAAAGATTTTAAAAAATAAGAAATTTTGCTCAAGTCTGGTCCAAAAAGAACCAAATCTGAGCAAAATGGTAATGGAGGCTAGGGTTTTTTTTCCTTGGGGAGAAGAAAAAAAAGAAGAATCACTTGTTAAAATCTCTATCTATATTTTCAAAATAATTAAAATGGTTCCCAAATTTGATTACATTAAAGATTTACATTTATAATTTAATTAATTTGATTGTTATTTTATTTGACACCTTTGAAGTTTAAAGGATCTAGTTACGACAGGAATGGGTCACATAGCTAGAGGATGCGCCTCCACTCCTGTATCTAACACTTCATCTCAAAAGCGAGTTTCAGATATATAAACAATATCAAAAAATTTGGAACTAAACTACCTCATTGTCAATTAATATGATGCCCTTGATTATCAAAATGTAGGCAATTTGCATTTGTCCTCATCTTTTTCGCACGTTGTCAATTAACATGATACCATTGATTATCGAAATTTAGGCAATGTGCATTTGTCCTCATCTTTTTCGCACCTTTTGCAATTCTGATAAAAAAGAAAATCTCTTTACAAATTTTTCCTAGGTTGGATTAAGGGTTACATAAAATCATAATTTTTCGGCTCCCTTCCTTTTCAAATTAAATGGGTCTTCAGTAAATAAGTTTTGTTTGGTTTCATATTACTGATGTTAATGTGGGAACAATGTGCCCTTAATTAGCTAATTATCAGTACAGATTTTTTTCACGAATATAATATGGAGATGATAGTCTATAATAGTGTGATGATCAGTTGTCACCGTAACTTTTAGATGATTGTGAAAAAGTGGGGTACAACAACCTCTCTCAATAATTCGCTTAACAATTTGTATGGACTAACTCCAATATACTTTTAAGAGAATCAACTAGATAGTCAGACTCAATCTTAATAAAAAAGTATATTAAAGAGTTATATCTCATTTTCTCGATGTGAAAAATACTAGAATCCTCCTACTATATAGGTTCAATATTTTGAAGACCCGCCAAATGGATCATCCACTGTCAACTCCATACTTTCATAAAATGATATTATTAGGCCCGGAATATCAATATTTCTTCAGATCTGGCCCACAATTAATTATTAGGAATTTTAATAATGACAACACTGCCCTTTAGAATATATACAGAGGAATCCGAGAAGATATTTTTCATTTTTCATTTTTGTTTCTCTCTCTTCTCTCTCTCTCTCGGTTCATCTCTCTTAGTTCAGAGAAAAAAAAATCTAGGGTTTGTTTGTTTCTCATCTCTCTCTCTGTTTGTTTGATGCGATTACAACCAGAAAAGATCAGCTGCATCTGAAGATCGGAGCTCAACGTTTAATTAAATTTAGGTTTGAATCGATTAATTTCAACGTTTCTTCAGTTTTTCATCTGCTGCTGTTCTAACCATTTGTTCCTGGCTTATTCTCTGAAATAGGAAAGATCCAAAAGTTTGAACAAGTGTTGTCATCGATGGCGATGATAAAGCCACCAGCGGGAGGAGGATCATCAATTGCAGTAGAAATTACAATCCTAGAAACAATCTTCAATTAACTGATCTGCAGATTCATCACTAATTCATCAGCGATCTAAGTATACGAATAAGTGTCATCTTCTCTTTGTCATGATGCTTTAACTGAGAGATTTTATTTGATTGATTTCAAAAATAGAAGAAGAATTATGAATAAAAATTTCAGATATGTTCTTCGTCTAGCTCATCCTAACTGTCGATTTCTAGCTGAGATCAACTTATTTGAGATTCGTTATCAGCGAGTCATCATCTCTATTACCCATGGATTTTATTTGAATTGTATCGGTCATTAATTTTTTTATTTCATCTACTCTTGATAGATTTCGTGAAGTTTGTTTTCAGTTGTTTAAATAGTAACAACATAAGCAGTTTGGTGTCAGACACTGAACTATGTACCTCTATTAAAACTAAAACTATGCCTTCAATTTAATTATCAGTTCAATCTTCTACTGTAGTTTCATTATGTTGGCAGAAACCTTGAAAGAGAATGGATTTTGTTGGCTACTAGCCATGGTATTTGTTTGCTTAACTTGTTTTTTGATGCAATGCTAATGAAACTTATAAAACTGTAGTTGTTTGATTACTGAGTAAATCATTTTACATAGTAGAAAGAGGTGGTGGTGGTGGAGGTGCAGGTTTTGGAGGAGAATTATGGAGCCGGTGGTGGTGATGGTGGTGATATTGCAGTTAGTGTAACTGGCGGAGGAAAATATATCAGATGGGTGTGATAGGTTGTATAGTAAGGAATATCAGTTGAGAAATGGGTGGAGGAGAAGAAACCAGGAAAACCAAAGTGTCCCCAGTGTCGCACCGAGGTTCCTAAGAGTATGCTAACTAATCCAAGGATTAACTCTGCTCTTGCTGTTGCAATTCGTATGAGAAAGGTAGCAAGGAATAGCAGTTCAATGGAAGGTCCAGCGAAACTCTATCACGTTGTTCAGAACCATAGTAGACCAGATGAAGCTTTTACAACAGAGCGGCAAAGATATTTGCTATCAGACCTTTTCAATTTGAAGACACTGTAAGGAATTTTTTTGATTTTGTACAATTTGTCATGAATTTGATGAATATGTTAGATTTAATTTCTCTCTTGGCTAATTTGTTGGGTTGTTTGGTTGTTTGGTTGTTTTGTACAGATTTAAGTGAGAAAACTATTCATGATTCAATACCATATCAATTGCCACCAAATGTCACAACCCTGTAATGTCCAATTTCATGTGTTCATTTGCTGATTTGGTTAGGAATTATTTGTTTATTCAAAAGTTTGTTACAATGCAGAAATCTTGCAAAGAACAATTTAACAGGAAACCTGCCTTACTCCATTTCTCTCATGACTTCGCTTATTTACTTGTAAGTTGCTTTTAAGTTTTTTGGGTCTCTTTTTTTTTCTTCCTTAAAGTAAAATTCAAATCATATGCTTGGTGTTAAAATTTAATTCTAATGTTTTTAATTCCAGGAATATTAGCCAGAAGTCTCTGTCACAGCCAATTGGGGATATACTTGCAAATCTTCAGGCTGTCTCGCTCATGTAAGATCTTGGAAATTTTTAAATTGTTTTAGGTAGTTGCCATCTTTAGTTTTTTCAGTGTAGTAAGTATCTACATTGGCTCATTTCTATATGTCGCGGCTGTTAAGGCTAAGCTTCTACGATTTTGCAAGTTTGTTTACTCTATTTATAGTTAGATCTCTTCTTCTACTTCACTGATACATTTGCATGAAAAGTCCTGTTCTGATGCTTTATTACTCATTTTTGTTCAAAATTTTTGGAGATGACTAATTTTATGTATACGACTACCAACTCTGTTTCTCTTGTTGATTATACCTGGTAATATCGAGGGAAATAACTAATAGGCCTTTTGCATCGTACTTCTACTAGGGTTCGATGATATGGACAACATTTTTGCATCTCCCGCAGACTTTCAAGCCCTGGAGAGTAGGGACAGGAAAATAGGGCTTCATTTGCTGGAACACTTTGTATAAAGATGTCATCAGATTGGGGTATAATCTCCTTGTTTTCACCTCTCTCATCACCACACACACAAGACATTTAAACATGTCCATTATTCTTTTATGTAACACGAAATTTATTGCTACATGTTTTTAGATTTCCTGTGAAGCATGGATCAAGAGTGGTGATGCTAAAGAAGTGATTTTCCACGAGGTGGGGAGAGTTCGACCAGATCTGTTGGTTGTGGGATGTCGTGGTCTTGGTCCTTTCCAGAGGTAATGAAATTTGATGTTCACATTAGTAATGTTGACTGTATGTTTTTAGTATTTATCTGTATTCATGTTGACACGTACCTTATGCCATGCCTCTTAAGTTATTCATAGCAATAATGCATGCTCTCTTTTCAGATTCGTTTGTGATACATGCTTAATTAGTTCAACTTTCGAGCTCCATTCTTGGCGGACTTATATGTGTGAAAACAATCCAAACAAAATGCAAATACTTCGAGTGATACATGCTTAGTTTATCTTTCGAGTTGGACTTGTATGTGCAAGAACGATCTTAACAAAATTGTGAAGACTTTGAGTCGGCATTTTTGAGGTCACATTTCTCAGTCAACCATTCACTCATTTCTTAGTACTTAAATATGTTACTTGCAAGAGAATGGCAGATTGGCAGTACTATTGTTACTGCTACGTAACTACATTTTTTCCTAGTATTCAAATATGTTTCCTGTAAGAGATGGCAGTACTCTTTCTACTACATTTAAAGTACTCCATTGACTGATATCTCAATTTCTCGGCTGTATGTATATTTATCATTTCAATCAATATGTCTTGGATGTTCTCTAAGAGATAAAATTTGTTTGAGGAATTCATTTTTGTTCTTCGACGGTTATTGTTTGAAAATTGCCAGGAAACTTACACGTCGATTTGTTTCATAACAGGGTGTTCGTTGGAACAGTGAGCAAATTCTGTCAGAAACATGCAGAGTGCCCCATTATCACCATCAAGCGCAAGGAAGAGGATATGCCACAAGACCCTGTTGACGACTAGAAGTTTACCTTCTAGTTACACAATCTAAGTGGATGTGTAACTTCCAGTTACACAAGCTAAGTGGATGTGTAACTTCTAGTTACACATGCTAATTAGATGTGTAACTTTTACTTACACATACTTATTGAATGTGTAACTTTTGGTTACACAGATTTTACTTACATATAGTAATGGTTGTTACTGATTGAAAATGTTGCATTCTTTCCATTAAGGTTGCATTCTTTTCATTCTAAAATGTGCATATAATATGTGAATGATTGTATGATATGAAATGTGTATCTAATCGATAGTTGTTCATTGTGATTTACTCGTCCGTTCATAGCTATGTGATGGTGAAAGTTGTAGCCGATGGTGGTGCGGGTGGTGGTACTACTGGAGTTGTGGTGTGAGTTGTGGAGAAATAACTGGAGGTGTCACATTAAGTTGTGGTGGTGGAATTGCAAAGTGTTGCAACTATTCTATTGAGTTTTGTGATTCTAGGAGGTGTTGGTGGTGGAGGTGCATCTTTTAGAGGAGGATATGGAGCCAATGGTGGTGCTGGAAAAAACTATTCAATGCACTCAAATTCTTTGCTTGCTGGTACACCTTTTTAGATCCCTCTCTTGTTGTTTTTAGTTTCAAATTATATGTCTAGACTGCACATTTATTCACATTACACAAGTAGGATGCATGTGTAACTTCTAGTTACACATGTGATGTGCTTGTGTAACTATGAATTACACTAGACAGATGCATGAGTATCTTCTAGTTACACATGCCAATTATGAACAAACCTTGTAACCAAAAAATTACACATGCTAGTTACACAAGCTTTTATGGATGTGTAACTTTTAGTTACACAAGTCTGGTGCATATGTAACTCTCAGTTACACATATTATATGCATGTGTAACTCCTCTTTACACTAGACAGATGCTAGGTATCCAAGTCATATGCATGTGTAACTGCCAATTACACATGATAGATGCATGTGTAACTCCAAGTTACACATGCTAAGATGGGTTATCATGTGTCTTTTCTGTGATCTTTGTTCTATACTTTTGCCTTACAATTCTCCTATAATATTATATTTTTTTTGCTTTTTATTCATCCAACCTAATCCATGGATGTTTATTTCGTTGCAGATATGCAAGCATTTTGGAATGAGGAAGAAAAGAAAGAAAGGCAAAACTTCTAATATAGGTTTCAGTG
Organism: Papaver bracteatum; assembly: GCA_023529315.1. Classification (NCBI taxonomy): domain Eukaryota; kingdom Viridiplantae; phylum Streptophyta; class Magnoliopsida; order Ranunculales; family Papaveraceae; genus Papaver; species Papaver bracteatum. The sequence goes on from JAJJWX010004610.1 coordinate 208,909, forward strand.
GCTTATTTCTAGTGTTTTAACTCATTTATTGTGTTCAGTAACAACCGATTACTATAGCCAGTAAACAGAGTTATTATTGTAAATTAATATTAATGCGATATATGTATTTTATGTATATTTTTATTCTTCTGTTGTGTAACTATTGACTACACATGTCATATGCATGTGTAACTTGTGGATACACTTCTCATATGTATGTGTAACTTCTTATTACACATGTCATATGAATGTGTAACTTTAAGTTACACACTATTGAATACACAACATGAATGTGTAATTTTTATACATGTGTAACTTCCGGTTACACTTGCAATATCAATGTGGCCGGAGGTGGTGGTGAGCGGTGATCGGTCGACAGTGGTGGTTGGTGGTGGTCGGTGGCGGTGGTGGTCGGAGGTGGTTGCCGACAGTGATTGGCGGTGGCTATGGTGGTGGTCGGAGGTGGTGGTTGGCGATGGTCGGAGGTGGTTTCCGGTGGTGGTGGTCGGAGGTGGTTGCCGGCGATGGTTTCCGGCGGTGGTGGTCGGCGATGGTTGCCGGCGGTGGTGGTCGGTGGTGGTTGCAAGCAGTGGTTGGCGGTGTCTGTGGTGGTCGGAGGTGGTTGGCGGTGCTTGGAACATCATCACATAATATTTTAATAATTTGGGGCCTAAATTTAAATTTTATTTAATTATGTGCTTGACCATATGCATAAGGGTATCAAGGTCTTTTAATAATTTGGGGCCTAGATTTAAATTTCTTTTAATTAAGGGTCTCACATTATGGGTTATCCATGGGTTGGGCCTTAGCCTAATTTTCCCTTTCTCGATTCAATCCTTACTCAAGCAAATAGAAATCTGCGGGTCTAATTGAATATAAGAGAAATTAACTTGAACGGTACCAAAGACCAATGTTCAAGTATCAATCAATTTCAATCAACTACCAAAGGTCGGATTTCCCAATTGATTGATTCAACGCACAACCTGTGATATTTCAATTATATAACAAAATATAATGCGGAAAATAAATAACACATACACCAGAAGTTTTGTTAATAAGGAAACCGCAAATGCAGAAAAACCCAGGACCTAGTCCAGATTGAACACACACTGTAATAATCCGCTATCGACACTAGCCTACTATAAACTAACTTCGGTCTGGATTGTTATTGAACCCCAATGAATCTCACACTGATCCAAGGTAGATTTGTGTTCCTTACGTCTCTGATCGCAGCAGGATACTACGCACTTTATTCCCTTAGATGATCTCACCCACAACTAAGAGTTGCTACGACCCAAAGTCGAAGACTTTAATAAACAAATTTCTCTCACACAGAAAAGTCTACAAGAATAGATAAATCTGTCTCCCACAGAAATACCTACAAGTTTTGTTCCGTATTTTGATAAATCAAGGTGAACAGGAACCAATCGATAACCCGGACTTATATTCCCGAAGAACAGCCTAGAATTATCAATCACCTCACAATAATCTAAATCGTATGATGGCGAAAGTAGATATTGTGGAATCACAAACGATGAAACGAAAATATTTGTGATTAATTTTATCTTTCCTATCGGAGAAATTAATCTCGATTCAATTATTTCAATTATACTCAATACGATAGAATTGGGGAAGATCGGGTCACGTAACTACAAAGAAAATAGTTGGGTCTGGATTCACAATCCCAATGAAGTCTTCAAGTCGTTAACCTACAGGGTCTTAGTATAAACCTAAGGTTAAAGGAGAATCGACTCTAGCTTATACAACTAGTATCACACAGGAGGTATGGGGATTACCTTTCCCAGTTGCTAGAGTTATCCTTTATATAGTCTCCAAATCAGGGTTTGCAATCTAAGTTACCTTGGTAACAAAGCATTCAATATTCACCGTTAGATGAAAACCTGATTAGACTCAAGCTAATATCTTTCAACCGTTAGATATAACTTATCTTGTTATGTACAAATGAACTATACGTCATTTAGGTTTGTGTAACCGTACCTAAACGTATACAATTCGTTGGTTCAACATTATTTAACCAAATGGTTAGCCATATGAGCACTTTCATATCAACCTCATTCATCTTCACCATAACATGTTTAAATGACTCAAATGAACTAGTTCAACAGTTGTTCAATTGCTGAGATCTCATAGATGTATACAAGCCACAATCGAAGCAAAATTGGTTTTGATTTACTCGAACAAATTCATGAAATTTACAGCTACGGTTTGCAAATATGCATTCATTAGTTTATATAAATTTAAGTTCACGAATAAAACAATTTTATAAAGTAACACACTTAAGTATGCATATGGGTATGCGTACATAAGTAACCGATTTTGAGCTTGATTTGGTTTTAAAACTCAGCAGAAATTCACCGACGTGAACTTTTCGCCAGTATGCGTACGGGTACGCGTACTTAGGTAACCAGATTGAGTTGGTTGTGAAATCCAAACTCAGCAGAAATTCACGGACGTAAACTTCCGCAAGTATGCGTACGGGTAAGCATACTTACCCAGTCTCCATCAACCATTTTGTATACAAATAAGTATGCATACATTTGGTTCCCGGTTTTGGACTTATGCACTAACATGCGAACACACTATATATGCTTATATCCAAAGATGGTTACATATTCTACACTCTTTATTTCAATCATTGAAACAGTCTTAGAGGATGTTAAATATAGGTTATTCACACACTATTTTTCATCAAAGCAATTTTCAAGATATTGAAATAATCAACATGACTTTCGTCACGAGTAAAGATGAACTTGGCCAAAGTGAAAGCTTACCAACAAATATTTCGAGAGTGAGATAAACTCGAATTGAAATAGCAAATGTGTATAATCGAAGTCTATATATACGACTTTTGTCTCAAGATAGGAGATAGATTAGATTGACTTTTTGAGTGATAGATAAGTTCAAGTATCCACATACCTTTTAGTCGATGAAGTTCCACTAGTTCCTTGAGTAGTTCTTCGTATTTATATGATGAACGCCATGGAGTATAGAGCTCAACTACACTTTCTATCCTAGTCCGAGACTTAGCTATAAGTATACTAGAAATCAAGACTTATAGTTTTGGCAACTAAACTTCACAACAAGCTTGAGATAGCAACGCTTGCGAGTTCGACCGAGTAGTGCTCTAACAATCTCCCCCTTTGTCAATTTTAGTGAAAAAACTATCAATACATATGGATTACAAAAAATAAACTTTGCAGCTTCTCTCCCACATGCTTGATCTCCTTGTTTCTTTAATATTACTCAAAATCTTCATCACTTCCAAGTATTCCAATGATTCCAAAGATTGTAAGTTTAGCATCATCGCTGTTGAAAATACATATCCATAACAATGAGAAAACAAAATCTCTCAATCATTGTTACACAATGTCATAGTATTATTACACATCATCAAAGTTCGATTGTATCACAACTTTGACAACAATACTATGGTGATATGTATCACTCCCACTTAGTCAATACTCCATCTCACATGGAAACCACTCCCCCTTACATAATGGTCTGAAAACCATATGTATTTGTAGTGTGAACTACACATTAATTCTCCCCCTTTTTGTCAATAAAATTGGCAAAGGTACAAAAACTAGTGCGATCCTAATGAAAATTTCCATAGAGACATTTTATGACAAAAACAAAGCACATATTAACTTTTTAGATGCAATCATATATCCGAAACTAAATGCATTCATCAAGGAGTTTATAAAGATACAAGATAACCCTTATAATATTCAACAACCGCACTCCCACAAAGATTTGGAAATAAAACACAAGTTCAAATAAGAACTCTCCCCAATATAATGTCATTCCCGAAAGAAAAAAAAGAGCGACCTTACTTTCACAAGAAAAGAAGGATTTCTTTGGACAAAACATTAAGAGACCTGATAGAAAATCAATCTTACTGAAACAAATGCAGAATTGAAGTAAACACTTACTGGAGTTCCAAACTCAATTGCCCAAAAGATTGAGATAAGAACATGGGCAAGAGTTTTAGGAATAACTAATGACCCAAAACAACACCAATAGACTGCCGTAAGTGTTGAAATATAGCAGTGCCTAATGGTTTGGTAATAATATCAGCCTATTGTTGTTCAGAAGGTAGAAATTCCATATTTATGATACCATTTTCATAGAGATCTCGAATAAAATGGTACCTTGTATCAATGTGGTTTGTTCTTGAGTGATTAACGGGATACTCACTGATTCGAATCGCGATGGATTTATCACAAAAGATCTTCATTATTCCAGTATCAATTCCATAATCAGTCAACATTTGTTTCATCCAGAGAAATTGAGTATAACATGAGTCGGCAGCAATATATTCTGCTTCACATGTGGACAGGGATTGTGAATTTCATTTCTTGTTATACCAATCCACAAGATTCAGTACTACGTAGTAGAAACCCCCTAATGTACTTTTTCTGTATTCTACACATCCTACCCAATCGGCATCTGAATAAGCAGAAAGATCAGTGTTAGTATCAAAAGTGTAAGATAGACCATACCCGGCTGTGTGGTTCACATATCGTATAATCCTTTTTGCACCTGCATGATGAGGTTCCTTTGGGTTAGCCTGAAATCTAGCACAACAATAAACACTAAAAAGAAATATCAAGTCTAGTAAATGTAAGATATAAAAGGCTACCAATAATAGATCGATACATTTTTTATCCACGTTTACTCCTTTCTCATCCCTGTGTAGTTTACCAGTGGTGGGATTAGGTGTCAGTTTTGGATTTGACTTATCCAGACCGAACCTTGAGATAATATCCTTAGCATATTTTTCTTGAGATAAGTAAATTCCATCCTTATGTTTCTGAATTTGTAATCCTAAGAAGAATTTCAACTCACCAATATTGCTCATTTCAAATTCTTTACCAAGAGAGACTTGGAAATCTCTTGCAAGTTTATTAGAAATTGAACCATAGATGATATCATCTACATAGACTTGAACAATGACAACATATTTCCCAATCCATTTGGTAAACAAGGTTTTATCAGCTCCGCCTATCGAAAACCCTTTCCTAAGAGGAGAAGTAGTAAGTTTTTCGAACCAGGCACGAGGTGCTTGTTTTAACCCATATAATGCCTTTTTAAGCTTAAGGACATGATATGGGAAATCAGGGTTTTCAAAACCCTTAGGTTGAGCGACATAGACCTCTTCCTTCAAGTTTCCGTTTAGGAACGCGGATTGTATGTCCATTTGAAACAACTTAACCTTAAGAAAACAAGCATGAGCTAATAACAACCGAATGGACTCAAGACGTTCCATAGGAGAAAAGGTTTTCAAAGTCGATACCTTCAATCTGTGAATATCCTTTAGCGAAAAGTCTGGCTTTATTTCTGACAATTGTACCAAATTCATCATACTTATTCTTAAATATCCATTTGGTGCCGACAATATTGATATTGGAGGGACAAGGTACCACTTCCCATATGTCTTGTATTTGAAATTGATTTTACTCTTCATACATTGCATTCACCTAAAAGGGATCACTAATAGCTTCATCAATATTTATGGGTTCTACTTGTGAAAGATAACAACCAAAATTGCAAATATTTTGAATTTGTCCTCTTGTCTTAGTAGTAAAATCTCGACCTCCAATGATATTATTGGGATCATGATTCCTTCGAGACCAGAGGTGTCGAGGAGGGACACACTCTTGTTCACTAGGAGTATCCTGATCAGTGCTCTTCTCCTCGTCACTAAGAATATCAGGATCAGTAGAGATGACTTTAACTGATTCTAGATTTTCTTTGACTTTCTCAATTGTCTCAATTGGAGGCAACTCAGCAGGAGGATTATCATGATGGAAATTACTAATATCATCGATAATAACATTAGTAGACTCCATCATGACTTGGGTTCTGAGATTAAATACTCGAAAACCCTGACTATTAGAGGCATATCCAAGAAAGATATCTTCATCACTTTTAGTATCAAATTTCCCTCTCCGTTCTCGATCTTTTAGAATGTAGCACTTACTTCCGAACACTCCGAGATAGTATAAGTTGGGTTTTCTACCGTACCACAACTCATAAGGCGTTTTTAGGGTTTTGGACTGTAGGTAGACACGGTTGATCAAATAACATGCCTTAAACACATTTTCTCCCCAAAACCTTAATGGTAAGTTTTTTTTTATGGAGCATTACCCTGTCCATTTCCTGAATGTTCCTATTTTTTTTCTTTCTGCAACTCTATTAGCTTGAGGAGTAATAGGTATGAGTATTGTTAAATAATCCTCGGTTCGTCACAAAATTCTAACACCTTAGTGTCCTTGAATTCAGTTCCACGGTCGCTTATAATTTTCTTTAGTTTGCGAACTTGTTCGTTACGGATTCTCTTAACAATAATCTTGAATTCATCAATGGTTTCATTCTTATGAGATAGAAATGCAACCCAAGTGAATATGGTATAATCATATACCATAACTAAAGCATACTTCTTACCAGCAACCGTGGGTTGTTGAATAGGTCCGAAGAGATCCATATGAATTAAATCAAGTGGAGATTTAGTGAGAATATCTCGAGATGATTTATGGTGAACTTTCATTTGTTTACCCTTTTGACAGGCACCACATACACCGTCAATCTTTGCATTGATTTTTGGAATGCCTCTAACAAGTTCTTAATTAATGATCTTAGTTAGAAGACGATAATTTATGTGACCAAAATGCTCATGCCAAAGATTGTAGATTCCACCTTAGTCAAATTGCAACAGTTACTGAACTGAGTATCCAGAAGATAACAATTGTTTTACCACGAGTTCCCTGAAAATCTACTTTCTCAGTTATGTCTACAATATCACATCCATTTGCGTTGAAGACAACTTTGTGGCCTTTGTCACAGATTTGACTAATAGAAAGAATGTTTGCAGTCATACCTTTTACGTATACAATATCGTGAATTTCAGGTACGCCGGGAAGTTTGATCGTCCCCTTCTTTCTTATGTAACAGCAACTCCCATCTCCAAATGTCATGGGACCTCCTTCATAGTCGTTTGAAGATACAAACCTTGTGAGATCACCTGTCATATGTCGGATACAACCACTATCAAGAAACCATTTAAAAGGCGATGTTGGTTTTAAAGAAAAAGCTCACATACTAACACAACTATATTGTTTAGGATTTCTTGTTAGTTTTGTACATTCTTTTTGAGAAGCAAACAGTTGTTCAACTTTCTTATGAAGATTACTTGTAACTTTTAGGCTTTTCTGGAAGGACATACACATGTGTTGAAAGTGATTGTAAGAGTCACAGAACATATATTGACCAACATCTTTAATATCGTTTAAGTATTTCTGAGTCCTATCAGATTTCACAAAGCCTAGACCTTGATTATCATTTGACTTGTGACCATTCTTTAGAGAAGAAAAATAAACAGAGTTATTCAAATCCATTGAAGGAATTATGACAGATTTCAAATCCTTAAATAGTGCAATTTCTGCAACTAGATCAGAGTTGATCCCGATTTGTTTATACAACTTTTTCTGGAGAATAACTAGTTTTTCAGAACTTTTTCTACGATTATATTTTATTCCTGGTGAAATGTTTATAGAGACTTTGCAGTCCATAGAGTCAGATCGCTACAAACACAAACTTATAAGGTCTTAAACGTGTTTGCCTGCTCTGATACCAATTGAAAAAGTGGGGGTACAACAACCTCACCCAATAATTCGCTTAACAATCTGAATGGACTAACTCCAATATACTTTTAAGAAGATTAACTAGACAGTCAGACTCAATCTTAATAAAAAGTATATTAAAGAGTTATATCTCAGTTTATCGATTCAATCCTTACTCAAGCAAATAGAAATCTGCGAGTCTAATTGAATACAATAAAAATTAACTTGAATGGTACCAAAGATCAATGTTCAAGTATCAATCAATTTTAATCAACAACCAAAGGTCGGATTTCCCAATTGATTGATTCGACGCACAACTTGTGATATTTCAATTATATAACAAAATATAATGTGGAAAATAAATAACATAGTCACCAGAAGTTTTGTTAACGAGGAAAAATGCAGAAAAACCCCGGGACCTAGTCCAGATTGAACACGCACTATATTAAGCCGCTACACATACTAGCCTACTACAAACTAACTTCGGTCTGGACTGTAGTTTAATCCCAATCAATCTCACAATGATCCAAGGTACAGTTGCGCTCCTTACATCTCTGATCCCAGTAGGATACTATGCACTTGATTTCCTTAGATGATCTCACCCACAATTAAGAGTTGCTACGACCCAAAGTCGAAGACTTTAATAAACAAATCTGTCTCACACATAAAAGTCTACAAGAATAGATAAATCTGTCTCCCACATAAATACCTATAAGTTTTGTTCCGTCTTTTGATAAATCAAGATGAACATGAACCAATAGATAACTCAGACTTATATTCCCGAAGAAAATCCTAGAATTATCAATCACCTCACAATAATCTAAATTGTATGATGGCGAAACTAGATATTGTGGAATCACAAACGATGAGGCGAAGATGTTTGTGATTACTTTTATCTTGCCTATCGGAGAAACTAATATCGAGTCAATTATTTCAATTATACTCAATACGATAGAATCGGGCAAGATCAGATCCCGCAACTATAAATAAAATAGTTGGGTTTAGCTTCACAATCCCAATGAAGTCTTCAAGTCGTTAACCTACAGGGTCTCGGTAGAAACCTAAGGTTAAAGGAGAATCTACTCTAGCTTGTACAACTCGTATCACACAGGAGGTGTGGGAATTACCTTTCCCAGTTGCTAGAGTTCTCCTTTATATAGTCTCCAAATCAGGGTTTGCAATCTAAGTTACCTTAGTAAAAAATCATTCAATATTCACCGTTAGATGAAATCCTGATTATATTCAAGCTAATATCTTTCAACCATTAGATACAACTTAGCTTGTTATACACAAATGAACTATACGTCATTTAGGTTTGTGTAACCGTACCTAAACGTGTACAAGTCGTTAGTTCAATAGTATTTAACCAAATGGTTAGCCATATGAGCACTTTCATATCAACCTTATTCATCTTCACCATAACTAGTTCAAATGACTCAAGTGAACTAGTTCAAGATTTGTTCAATTGCTTAGATCTCATAGAAGTATACAAGATACAATCGAAACAAAATTGGTTTTGATTTACTCGAATCGATTCATGAACTTTATAGCCACGGTTTTCAAATATGCATTCCTTAGTTTATATAAATTTAAGTTCACGAATAAACCAATTTTAGAAGGTAACACACTTAAGTATGCGTACGGGTATACGTACTTAAGTATCCGTTTTTGAGTTTGATTTGGTTTTCAAATGTAGTACCAGAATATCGCCACAAGGATATTCTCATGATAAGAACAACGCTTTCACGAGAAGGTCAAATATTCATATAAGTATAAATGACATTATTCACGAGAGTGTCGTGAGGATTCTTTAGCAACATTTGGCGAAGCATCACGGGGAAGCATCATAATAACTGACGATTGAAGAGACATGTTATGAGAGTATTGTTTCACGAGGATTACAAAAGTTGGCAAAGCTTAATATTGCAAATACCACGATGATATCGCAGAATATATCCGAAATAAGGGGAAAACTTAGCTGTCACCCACTATGTAATTTCCTATATAAAGGTTTCAAGTAAGTCCATATGAAGGATGATGTATTTTTTAGAGTTGAGAAAATCTTGAGGAGAGAGAAACTCCAGAAAAGAAAGTTGTAATTCTGAGTTTGAATATTTTCTGTAAACATTTCTGAGATCTAAATAATAAAAGTGTCGTTTAATTCTTTAATCTTCAACTAGTTTCACTTAGATTTTTATAGGATCTTAATAGGGGTGTAGTGTGGGAAATCCTGCTACTACATTTTGGCGCCGGCTAAGGGGACGTTGAATTAGCAAAATCGAAGAAAAGGTAAAAAAGAAGACAAGAATTATTCAAGATCAGGGAAACTTTGAAGAAGATTGGTGAAATATTCAGAAGAAAAATGATTAGAATTAAAGAAAATTGTAGGAAATTGAAGTATGAATTAGTGTCAAGAGAAATGATCGATAAATTTCATGAAAATATTAAGGGGAGGATACATAAACGTGATTTTGAAGGGATAAAAATTATGATGGTAGAGAAAACGCCATTATTAAAGAATTGGGAAAAGCAGGAAATTACATTTACAGCAACAGAAGTTTTAAAAGAAAACCTAGATCATACATCTCCTTTGGTGATTACGGTACCCATGATACCAATCAGGAAGGAAAAGTCAATAAAATCTGTAGAAAAATGGGCTATAAATAGAACTCTAGTTGACACAGGAAGTTCTGTGGATATAATGTTCTATCATGCTTTTAAGAAAATGGGGTATAAGGATGAAGAAATGTCTATTTCATCATATCATATTCATGGTTTCGGAAAATCTATAACAAAACCAAGAGGAGAAATAATAGTACGATTACCATTTGGAGAAATTGAAACACAAGTAACACTATGCGTGGTGGATATGGAATCACCATACAACATGATATTGGGAGGACCATGGATACACGGAATTAAATCTGTAGCGTCAACCTTACATCAACGCATCAAATTCCCTATGCCTAGCGGAATTGGGGAAATTAAAGGAGATACAGATCTTGCGAAGACATGCTATCAAATTGAAGTAAAAAATTGTGAAGAATGTCCTAAGCAGTGAAAAGCTCGCATAAAATTGATGAGAGAAACAAGAAAAGAAGAAGAATTTAAAATTTACATGATAAGAGCAAAAGAGGGAAAAGGGATACCCAATGAATTTTCGCGAGAAGGAGATGAACGTGCGAGAATCATAAAAACACCATCACAGAAGCCGATTACACTGTAAATTGAACCAACAAAAGAAGTAAATGTTGGGAGTGAAGAAGAACCTAAAATACTGAAAATTGGGACTAGAATGGAGATAGACGAGGAAGAAAGAACTATAAATCTTTTGCGAGAATACAAAGACATTTTCGCGTGGAGCATGGATGAAATGCCAGTGATAGATCCATCGGTAGCATGTCATAAATTAGAAATCAACAAAAATGTAAGGCCGTTCAAGCAAAGGATAAGAAAAATCGCAACAACATACCATTCTCGAGATAGAAGAAGAATTACGAGAAGATGCTTGATGCGGGAATAATAAGGCAAGCAAAGTATCCGAGTGGATTGCAAATATGGTGGTGGTCCCAAAGAAGAATAAAGGAATAAGAATTTGTATAGATTTTACCGATTTAAATAAAGCTTGTCCTAAAGATAGTTTTCCACTACCGGATATTCCTCAAATGGTTGAGTCAAGAATGGAAATGCAAGAATATCTTCGTTAGATGGATATAAAGGATACAACCAAATCCCTCTCATTGAAGAAGATCAAGAACATACTGCATTTTTTGCTCCAAGAGGGTTATATTGTTATACAAAAATCCCATTTGGATTACGAAATGCTGGTGCAACATACCAAAGAATGGTGGAGAAGGTATTTGCAAAGTGGATCCACAAAACACTGGAGGTATATGTAGATGATATACAAGACCTGAAGATCATGTACAAGACTTGAAGGAGATTTTTGAACAAATGCGGCAATTTAATATCAAAGTAAATCCTGACAAGTGTACTTTTGGAGTGACTTCAGGAAAGTTTCTGGGGTATATTGTATCAAAGGAAGGAATACAAGTTGATCCAGAAAAAGTGCAAGCGATTCGCGATATGCCCACACCAGCTACAGTAAAATATGTGCAAAAATTGAATGGGCTGTTAGCATCGTTAGGAAGATTCATCTCGCGATCCTCTGATAAATGCAAGCATTTTTTCGATATACTCAAAAGGGAACAAAATTAGATGGACAGATGAATGTGAGAAGGCCTTTCGGGGAATAAAAGAGCATTTAATGGATATAACCATTTTACGAAAGCTGAACCAGGAGAAGAGTTATTAATTTATCTCGCGACAACGACATATGCGCTAAGTGCGGCATTCTTTGCGAGTAGATGCTGGGATAGAGAAACCAATTTACTATATTAGTAAAACATTTAATTCAGCAGAGAAAAATTATTCAAAGATTGAGAAATTAATCCTAGCATTGGTACATGCAACCTTCAAGCTTCACATTTACTTTCAAGCACATAAGGTCAAGGTGTTAACAAAAGTGCCAATTGAATCGGTAATGAAGAATTCAAAAAGATCAGGAAGAGTGGAAAGATGGAATGCACAAGTGGGACATTTCGATATCAAATATGAAATTATATCTTCGCCAAAATCCCAAGTCATCGCAAATTTCTTAGCTGAATTTCCTTTGGAAAATGACGAAGCTGTGGAAGAAATGATGGAGGCAGAAGAAGAACATGGAGATCCAAAAGAATTATTGACAGAACCCAATAGATGGGAGATATTAGTGGATGGATCATCTAATGGAGAAGGAAATGGGATTGGAGTTGTTTTTATTTCACCAGAAGGAGAAAAACACTTTCTCATTTAGGTTAGAATTTACATCCACTAATAATGAGACAGAATATGAGGTCGTTATTCACGCTTTGAAATTTGCAATAGAAATGAAGTTGGAAAATGCTAGAATCACAAGCGATTCTCAATTGGTTATTCGTCAAATAACTGGAGAATATATAACAAATGAACCTTCTTTAAAGAAATACAAGAGACTCGTGGAAGAATTATCTGCGAGAATTCCAAAGATAAAATGGAGGCACATATCAAGGAAAGATAACCGGCTTGCGGATGCTTTTGCATTCATATCTAGCATGATGACAAACCCACTTGCGAGATGCATAAAAATTCAAACACTCTTATTACCTTCAGTAAATAAAGAAGACGAAGATGTGGATGGGAATTCCATCAAAATTGACGAAAAAGGAGAGAAAGATGTGATGATTGTAGAAAATGGCGAAATAGAAGAAAAATAGAAAACAAAGATTGGCGAGCGGAACTTCTTGCTTATTTGACAAAAGGAGAAACTCCAAGAAATAGACTGGAGGCACACAAGCTAAGAAGCAGGGCAACTAATTATGAGATAAGAGACGGAGTGTTATATCGCAGATCTTTTAATGGACCATCGCTAAGATGTTTGACAAGGGAGGAAGGATAAAAGGTGTTAAAAATCTTTGTACGGTGGAGATCTTTGGTAATCATAGCGGAGGTAGATCTTTGGCATATAGAACGAAGATGCAAGGGTATTACTGGCCTTACATGCATGAAGATGCGAAACAACATTCAAGGCGTTGTGAAGAATGTCAGCGATTTGGAAAAAAGATACATGCACCAGGAGCACCACTATCATCCTCAACAAGTGTATGGCCCTTCGGAAAATGGGGATTAGATATTGTGGGACCATTTGTGCCTGGCTCTGGACAAATGAGATACCTCATTGTGGCTACAGATTATTTCACAAAATGGGGAGAAGTAAAAGCAGTACAACATATTCGTGATAAAGATATTTTCACATTCATATTCGAGAATATCATCTGCAGATTTGGAATACCAGCACAGTTGATGTCTGATAATGGAAAGCAGTTTGAAGGACAGAACATAGAGTTACTACTCAATTCATTTAAGATAAAGTGTGGAAAATCTACTCATTTATACCCACAAGCAAATGGTCAAGCTGAGGCAACTAATAAAACAATCGCAGATATTCTGAAAAAGAAATTAGAAGGGTATCACAAATCATGGTGTGAGCAAGTACATAATGCAATATGGGCCTACAACACTACTAGAAGAGAGGCTACTGGAATGTCACCCTTTTGTTTAACATATGGGGTTGAAGCTGTATTACCAACAGAAGTTTCTATTCCTACAACAAAAAGAGAAGCGTGGGAAAGGAATTTAAGTGCTGGTATGATTTTATATAAACTAGATGAATTGGAAGAAAAAAGGGAGAAGACTCTACAGCATATGGAAAACTACCAGCGAAGGTTAGCTTGCGAATACAACAAACGTGTCAAAAAATGAGAATTCCAAATTGGTGATTTAGTTCTGCGAGAGACACCGAGATATCAGCGAGAGAATGGTGGAAAATTGGCGAAAAAATGGGACGGACCTTACTTAATTAAAGAAATAATTGGAAATGGGGCATACAAATTAATGGATCCTGAAGGAAGAGATGTTGGCCAACGACTTGATAGACCATGGAATAGACTATTTTTGAAAAGGTATTTTCAGTGACAAATACTGTAAGGTAAGAAATATTGGAATAATTAAAGGTTATTATCAGTGACTATTTTTATTTTAAAGATTACGCGAGCAATATCGCGAGAAACGCGAATGAAATTTCGCAGAGATTAAGAGAATGGGACAAACCTTTATGGCGTGCAACTTAGTTCGCGAGTACAATTTTGTAAGAGGCAAATGTAAGACCTACAAGCACGTTATAAAGGGGGTATCTATTTATATGATTCAGGGATAAGGTTATAACGCTACTGGAACCTGAATCATATAGATGTAGGGGTTAAAGAAAACCTATCCGGGAGAGAGATCTTGGATTTCCAGCTTTATAAGGTTATACCCTGGTTGGACGACTGAGAGTCTCTTCCAAGAAGTGCAGAGTATGATCAAGGCGCCGAGGTACACGGTTTAGCCAAGGATGCCCGGGACGGACGAACCTACCTTGGCCATCTTTGGTAAGTCTTGGCTACAATGCACTTGGCCTGAAGAAAACCCCACCTAGGGTGCAGTCTTGTAACTATAATCCATATAGGCATAAAGGACAAGAGGCTGCGAAAACAAATGGTTGTTGGTAAATCTGGATGGGAGGAGCTAGTCTTGTATGGCCGATGTGCCCTCCTTGAAGGGGCGGCCAGGGGGAAGATAAGGGCGGCACCCTCCATTAGGGAGCTGATAAGTGTCTTAAGACGGAAATGTCATGGGGCTCTAAGATCGCAAGATCATTTAGGCCTGTCATATTGTCGCGTAAATTATACAGAGGCAAAAAGCCATAAGAGAAAAAAAAAGTTAATATGAGATCAAGGGGTTTTTACATGCAAATGTGAAGACGTCCTGCGATTTCATCGCAAGACGGCAATGTCACGAGGATTTGTTTTCGCGAGAAAATTTAGACTCGTCATATTGTCGCAATATAATAAAGAAATATAGATAAGGCAAAATCAATGGGTCAATACATGAAAGTGTAAATACGTCCTGCGATTTTGTCGCAAAAAGAAAAAGTTGGCAACATAAGACCTTTAATTAGGAAGGCAAAATAAGACCAATAGAATAATCTCAAAAACTAATTCTTCTTTGTTAAGCATGCAGGGAAGATTTCTTTATCACAAGAAACAAGTTGAATTCAACAAGTCTCAAGAAATTTAATGAGGAGGCAAGCAAGGGAATAAATATGTAGAATTTCATTAAGTTTCTTGAGAATATTATAGTTCAAAAAAGGTTATATCATTTGCGAGAAAGAAGAAGAAGAAGAAAGAAATTAAAAATAGAACTCAAGCTTCAAGCGGTAGTCTCGCCAGATTTAGAATTGTCAGGATTGTTATCATCACCAATATTTCTTTCATCGAGAACATCATCGCCAGAGTTCTTTTTGTTACGATCTTCTCCTTCTTTTAGAGGGTTTTCTCCTTTTCCTTGATCATCATCTTCTTCTTCTTCTTCTTCTTCTTCAGCGTCTTCTTCAATATCTCCTTCAGAAGACGGATATTCTAAATCTTTATCCATAGGAAGAGGGACTTCATCATCGTCAACTTTCAAAGGTAGAACGGATACAGGAGAAAGAGAGTTGGAGATCAAAATTTCATTCACGAGAACTTCAGCACTAAGATGAACTTGGAGAAGGAAACCTTTGTCACGATTTCTGATCTCTATATTCTTGAAATACTCAAGATAATCAAGTCTTCTTTCTGCTTTATCACGAGTTTCTAAAAGGTTGAGAAGAAGAGTCTTGTTTTCTTTGCGAACACTGTCTAGCTCCTTAGTAAGATTGGTGATAGTAGAATGAAGGCTTTTTTCAGATTCTGCGAGCAACAAAATAAAGAAAGGTTATAGAAATAAATATATCGTGAGAATATCAACAAGTGAAATATAACATAAATTATGACAAGGGAAATCAACAAGTGAGGCAGTCATAATTGACTACCTTCTTTTTACGAAGTTAAGTTTTGGATTAATGAAAAGAGGCAGTTCTCCCATTGGTTCATAGCATCATCAAATTTGTCGCCAACTATGCCTTTTACACGAGATTTCATGTTCTCTTCTTTGGTGCGTAAATATGAATTTTCTTTTGACAATGAAGAATGAGACTCCTTTAGTTGGGAATATTCATCTCGAAGCTTGCTGGCATTCAAACTAAGAGTTAGTCTACCCTTGATAAGTTTGTTTATTTCAGCGGCAGATGATTCAGTTACTTCGTCAAGTTTATTTTTAAGAGAGCGGAGAGATTGATTTTGGTCATCACATATCCCTTGAAGATTGTTTACTTTCTGCGAGGAGATCGCCAACAAGCTTGATAATTTGTGTTTCTCTTGAGATAAAGTTCTATTCTTGTCTGACAAAGATTCTATAGACAAATTAGTCTTGGATAACGAATATGAGAGGCGAGTAACCTCGTTGTTTAGAAAACTGTGATTTTGCAATAATTGATTATTCTCATTTGTGAGATTTCTTATTTGATCAACTGAATACGTATAAAGATTATCTAATCTACTATGCTGGTCCATCCAAGAATCTCTTTCAATGCGAGCTATATCAGCTATGGTTTCAGATTTAAGTTTTTCGATGAAACGATTTCGGTTGGAAACTAATATATAAACCAAGAATTTAAAGGGAGGATTAAGTACGAAGAATATGGAAATAGAATAAAAAAGATAAAAGGACAGAGGCAAAAATAAGCTTACTTTTTAGCTCATCAACCTTTCTAGCGAGATTCTCGCTATCCAGTACAGAGTTATTGAGCTTGTGGTTTAGAGTTTCACATTCAGAAGTCTTATCTTGAAGACTTTTTCTCAAAGCAGCATTTTCATTCTCTAGAGAAGCTCGTGAAATAGAATTTTCTGAGCCAAAATATTTGAGCAGAGTTTCGCAAACTCCTCTTTGGAGAGAATCAGTAGAAGAATCTCTAGCATTATTTAGAATGTTAGATAAAATTTTGAAAGCAACATCAATTCCTGCGATGGTATCACTTGATGAAGGAAGGGATGTAGAAGGTGAAATAGAGGAAGTGAGGACAAGTTGATGATTTGAGTCATTAGCAATGGTTGTATCATCAGAAGGAGGAGTTTTCGGGAAAGTAACATTTGGAGGAAGTAAAGGGCTAGAGGGAGTTTTAGGTATGATGGGTTCTGCAATTTGAATTGGTGAAGGACCAGTAGAGGCAGTAGTAGTAAAAGCGAGCTTCTCGCCAGAAGAAGGAGGAAGATCAGATTGCACAGGTGTAGGTGAAGCTTTCGCAGATATTAAGGGAGGAATGACGAAATTACTTCCGAAGGTTTTATTTAATTGGCGAGATCTTTTAGGAGGATTAGCATTACCCTCGTCATTCTGCAAACAATAATCTAGATAAGAAACAGAGGCAACAATATTGTTATTAAGAAATAAAATGTGTTTCTTACTACCTTATTGCTCGCAGAATTTTCTTTCCTTTTTCCAGTCGGCCTCTTATGAATAATAGGTTTTTGAGTCGAGGATTGGGAAATAGATGCAACTCCGCTGAAGAATACACAATATGGGGTTATAAAGAATTAAGTAAGAGAAGATCGAAGAATATAAATAAAAAGTTTGATCTAAGAAAATACCATATCTCGAGGACTCCATTAATACAGTAGCAGAAGAATGAGAAGGAGAAGAAGTTGCAGAACAAAAAGCAAAGAAACTAAGTAAAGAAGAAAGAGAATTAAGAGAAGAAAACTAGAAATGAAATTCGACTCTTCCTTTTATAGGCAAAGAAGGGAGTAAATTATGTGAGACGTGTCAATACAAAAGGACATATTTACAACACGTGTTAACAAGGAAAGCTGAATTAGCGGAATATTGCCGGAGAAAAAAGTTCATATATTCTTGCGATAGTTAAGGATTCTCATGATCGTTTCTTCTTCACAGAAAAGACATGAGAAGAGGCAAGATGTAGTACCAGAATATCGCCACAAGGATATTCTCATGATAAGAACAACGCTTTCACGAGAAGGTCAAATATTCCTATAAGTATAAATGACATTATTCACGAGAGTGTCGTGAGGATTCTTTAGAAACATTTGGCGAAGCATCACGGGGAAGCATCATAATAACTGACGATTGAAGAGACATGTTATGAGAGTATTGTTTCACGAGGATTACAAAAGTTGGCGAAGATTAATATTGCAAATACCACGATGAGATCGCAGAATATATCCGAAAGAAGGGGAAAACTTAGCTGTCACCCACTATGTAATTTCCTATATAAAGGGTTCAAGTAAGTCCAGATGAAGGATGATGTATTTTTTAGAGTTGATAAAATCTTGAGGATAGAGAAACTCCAGAAAAGAAAGTTGTAATTCTGAGTTTGAATATTTTCTGTAAACATTTCTGAGATCTAAATAATAAAAGTGTCGTTTAATTCTTTAATATTCAACTAGTTTCACTTAGATTTTTATAGGATCTTAATAGGGGTGTAGTGTGGGAAATCCTGCTACTACATCAAACCCAACAAAAATTCACGGACGTGAACTTTCCGCCAGTATGCGTACGGGTACGCGTACTTAGGTAACCAGATTGAGTTGGTTTTGAAATCCAAACTCAGCAGAAATTCACGGACGTGAACTTCCGCCAGTATGCGTACGGTTACACATACTTACCCAGTCTCCATCAACCATTTTGCATACACACAAGTATGCATACATTTGGTTCCCGGTTTTGGACTTATAAACTAATGTGCGAACACACTATATATGCTTATATCCAATGATGGTTACATATTCTAAACTCTTTATTTCAATCATTGAAACATTCTTAGAGGATGTTAAATAGAGGTTATTCACATACTATTTTTCATCAAAGCAATTTTCAAGATATTGAAATAATCAACATGACTTTCGTCACGAGTAAAGATGAACTTGGCCAAAGAGAAAGCTTACCAAAACATATATCGAGAGCGAGATAAACTCGACTTGAAATAGCAAATGTGTATAATCGAAGTCAATATAGTAATACGACTTTTGTCTCAAGATAGGAGATAAAGTAGATAAACTTTTTGAGTGATAGATAAGTTCAAGTCTCCACATACCTTTTAGTCTATGAAGTTCCACCAGTTCTTTAAGTAGTTCTTCGTCTTTGTATGATGAACGCCGTGGAGTCTAGAGATCAACTACACTTTCTATCATAGTCCGAGACTTAGCTATAAGTAGACTAGAAATCAAGACTTATATTTTTGTCAACTAATCTTGACAACAAGATTGAGATAGCAACACTTGCGAGTTCGAACGAGCAGTGCTCTAACAGATTGTATTTCAGACGACATTACACTGCTATTACATATATTTAATCACGATTATATGTATATGTTTTTTTTATCTATGGTCATGGAGTAAATTTTTGATATGCATATTTTACTTTCTTTTTGAACCTCACAAGGTTCAAGTTCCTGGTACTTTCATAAAAAATCATATAAAGCAAAATATATTGCACATAAAATGTAATAAGGCTTGGCCATTTTTTGTCAAATCCCCGATACTTTTATTTATTATTTCGGGTCGGGATATGCTCGAATTAGCAAATCTTGTAGTTGAGGTTGCTTCCCTTACCTTAGCCTAGGTGGGTTTCTTAAACTAAGAAAGCTAGAAGTTTGGGTGGAAATAGAGTCACCTAGTTAATTCTAATAATTAAACAAAATTAATAAAGTATAAAAAGATAACCAAATAAAATAATAAACACGCGTATTAGTTATTAATAGTAGCAGTATTCATATAGACTTTATAATAAAAATTGAGAAGGATTTTACAGAAAAAAAAACTAAAAGCTAGGGGACGAGAAGGAAAAAGAGATGGAGGTAGAGTTTTCAAAGAAGAAGATCAATTAAGAGGAGTTTGTAGACAAAAAAAAATACAATGTTAGATTCATTTGTCTTTGGTGTATTTGCTTGATTTAAATTTCATATGATTTTGTGTACTTAGATTTCAGTAATTTTTATATATTTGATTAAATCCTGCCGTGATGAGGTCACCCTCGTGACAACTACCCGTAATGACACATCTTTTAGCCCATAGATATTGCATTATAAATATGCGCATATATCTAGAAAAATAAATTAGAAAAGATTAACATATTTATTATTTTATTTTATTGTTTTATTACTTTCTTTTATTAATTTATTTTCTACATCCATATATTTAATTTTATTTATTTCTTAATCTCTCTGATTGACCAAAAATGAAGCTAAAATCCCTGTTTCACATCACGAGTTTGCTGATCTTCTCTTTAATTTTCCTTCCATGAACTTAACTAATATACTCATGGTCCATGAATACTACCAGAATGGAAGGCATAAAATGACAAGTTATTTCATCTACCCTTGCTGATCAAAACTCCCTTTTATGATAATATAAATACATTCAGTAAGCCGGATCACTAAATACTTGAACAAACAAAAGAAACAAAGCATACACTGCTTGATTTTACTATTAAAAGACATAAAAGTAACTCGGTACGTACAGAAGAAACTTTATTGATTAATGATATTGAAACCATCAAAATTTATTAATTAAGCGAGATATTAAAAAAAATATTGCTGAAAGGTATCAAATGAATATAATCCGCGGGTTTAATTTATTTACAAAAAACTAGTCAGGAGCCTTGCGACAAGCTGTGCTCCGACGCCTAAATAGTTTATATATTAATTAACATTTTATTAACTTGCAGGTAAATTTATTATAATTATGTTCTAAATAGCGTGTAATATTAATTTTTTTAAAGCACCCCACAATCCCCTTCTTTGCTTCGTTGTTCAATATATATCAATTAGGTACCCAATTTATGAATCTCTTCAATCTCCCACTTCATTATGATTCTTGTGTTCAATGTATTACTCTATGTGGAAAGACATAATGAATGTTCTACACTAGAACCTCCTTCACGTAATGAGTCTATTAAAGCGGCAATTACATTCTATAATTTCTTCCTAAGCTATGAGAAAACATCACTAGAAATTGTTACGATGATAAGAAAAATTAAAGATGATTTCAATGCCATGTTCATTTTAACAAAAAACAGAAGACAATTGAATCATTTTTCAAAAAAAATCGTAAATCATTAATGTATTGAACATACATGTAATGAACTACTCCCTCCGTCCCACTGTTAATTGACCCATCTATTTTTAGATTTTGTCCCATTAATGTTGATTTTATATTATTTGATACTCATGTTTATATTCGTTACGTAAGTGTTTTAAAATGTTTTAAAATGATATAAAATTACGAATATCCTTAATATAGTTTGAGAGATAAATCATTTCTAAATTGTACTTAAATCATTTCTAAATTGTACTACTAGGTCAATTAATAGTGGGACAGAGTATTAATTTATATTTCATATGGGGTAATAAAAAATGTACATCAGAAACTCCATTAATTAATACTAGATTAATTAATAAACTCTCTTAAATAATAATATTTTTAGCTGGTCCCGAGTCGGGGATAACGTTTCAAATTAATAATTCGCTAAAATTATAAAATAATACATTTTTGATTACCTATGTTGTTAGAGAACTGCTCGGTCGAACTCGCATACGTTGCTATCTCAAGCATGTTTGTTAATGTTAGTGATCAAAACTACAAGTCTTGATTTCTAGTCTACTATAGCTAAGTCTCGGACTAGGATAAAAAGTGTTGTTGAGCTCAAGAACTCCGTGGCGATCATCATACAAGACGAAGATCTACTCAAGGAACTGGTGGAACTTCATCGACTAAAAGGTATGTGGAGACTTGAACTTATCTATCACTCAAAAGTCTATCTACTCTATCTCTTATCTTGAGACATAAGTCGTTTTGCTATATAGACTTTGATTATACACATTTGCTATTTAGAGTCGAGTTTATCTCGCCTATCTATTTCTCAAAATATGTGTTGGCAAGCTTTTTCTTTGTCCAAGTTCATCTTTACCTAGTGAGGAAAGTCATGTTATGTTTTAATCACTTGAAAATGGCTTTGACGAAAAATGGTTTGTGAATAAAAACTATATAACATCCTCAAAGAATGTTTCAATAATTGAAATAAGAGTTTAGATTATATAAGCATTGTGTGGAAAGACATACATGTATAAGTCCTTATTTCTTGTGAATCACACCCAATATTTCGCTTAGCAATATGTATGGACAAACTTCAATATACTTTCTAGAGAATCAACTAGACAGTTAGACTCAATCAATAGAAAAGTACATCAAAGAGTTTATATCTCTATCTCTCGATTTAAATCTTACTCAAGCAAACTGCGAGTCTCGATTAAATACAAGAGATATAAACTTGGATGGTTCCAAATACCAATATACAAGTGTCAATCAATTTAAATCAACAACCAAAAGGTCGAATATTCTAATTGATTGAAAGATAACACACAACCTGTATTATTTCAATTATAAAGATAAACAATATAATGTGAAAAATGAAATAACACAGACACCAGAATTTTGTTAACGAGGAAAACGCAAATGCAGAAAAACCCTGGGACCTAGTCCAGATTAAACATACACTGTATTAAGCCGCTACAGAAACTAGCCTAATCCAAGCTAACATCGGTCTGGAATGTAGTTGAACACCAATCAATCTCACACTGATCCAAGGTACAGTTATGCCCCTACACCTCTAATCCCAGCAGGATACTACGTACTTGATTCCCTTAGCTGATCTCACCCACAACTAAGAGTTGCTATGACCCAAAGTCGGAGAATTTAATAAACCAATCTGTATCACACAGAGAAGTCTATGGTAATATATAAATTCATCTCCCACGAATATACCTACGAGTTTTGTTCCGTATTTTGATAAATCAAGGTGAACATGAACCAATTGATAAAACCAGACTTATATTTCCAAAGAACAGCTTAGCTTTATCAATCACCTCACAATAATCTTAATCGACGCAGCGAAAAAAGATATTGTGGAATCACAAACGATGAGACGAAGATATTTGTGACTACTTTTATATCTTGCATATCGGAGATAGAAATCTCAAGCCAAGTATTACAATAGTACTCATACGATAGAAACAACAAGATCAGATCACACAACTACAATAAAAGTAGTATCGGTCTGGCTTCGTAATCCCAATGAAGTCTTTAAATCGTTAACCTGGTTTAGAATAAGAAACCAAAGGTTAAAGGAGAATCGACTCTACCTAAGCAACTAGTATCACACGTAAGGTGTGGGATTAGGTTTTCTAATTGCTAGAGTTGTCCCTTATATAGTATTTCGAATCAGGGTATGCAATCAATGTTAGCTTAGTACCAAAGCATTCAATATTCACCGTTAGATAAAAACCTGATTAGATTCAAGCTAATATTTATCAAATGTTAGATCGAAAATATAGCTTGTTATACACACATGTAATACACGTTTATAGGCTTGTGAAAACCGTACCCAAACTTGTGCATTAGTTGTTTCAACAATAGTAAACCAAATGGTTATTCATATGATAACTTTCATATCAACCATATTCTTATTCACCATAACTAGTTCAAATGACTCAAATGAACTAGCTAGAGAGTTGTTCAATTTCTTAGATCTTTATGTACTACACAAGACACAATTGAAGCAAAACCGATTTGATTCACTCGAATCGGTTCATGAACTATATAGCCACAGTTTCCAATAGCATTCCTTAGTTTATAGAGATGAGTTCACAAACATCATTTTTAGACATAACCTACTCAAGTTCTCGGACTTAAGTTCCCAGATGGAGTTCACAAACTCCAACAGAAATTCTCGGGTTTGAGAACTTCGCCAGTTCGCAGACTGAGTTCACGGACTGAAGCTCACGTACTTCTCCGGTTCTCTTGATCAACAAAGTTCGCAAACTTTGGTTCAACGAATAAGGACTTATACACATATGTGTTTTCACAACAATGCTTATATCCTCTAATGGTTATATTTATTAGAGCGCTGCTCGGTCAAACTCGCATGCGTTGCTATCTCAAGCATGTTTTTCAATCTTAGTGATCAAAACTATAAAGTCTTGATTTCTAGTCTACTGTAGCTAAAGTCTCAGACTAGGATAAAAAGTGTAGTTGAGCTCAAGAACTCCATGGCGATCATCATACAAGATGAAGGACTACTCAAGGAACCAGTGGATCTTCATCGACTAAAAGGTATGTGGAGACTTTAACTTATCTATCACTCAAAAGTCTATCTACTCTATCTACTATCTTGAGACAAAATTCGTTTTACTATATAGACAAAGAATATGCACATGTGATATTTCGAGCTGAGTATATCTTTCTTATCTATTTATCGAAATGGGTGTTGGTAAAGCTTCTGCTTTAGCCAAGTTAATCTTTGCCTAGTGACGAAAGTCATGTTATGTTTCAATCACTTTAGAAATCGCTCTGACGAAAAATAGTTTGTGAATAACAATTATATAACGTCCTCTGAGAATGTTTCAATGATTGAAATGAGAGTTTAGACTATATAACCATTGTGGGATACAAACATTGTTTTGGAAACACATATATGTATAATTCCTTAGCACTTAAACCGAAGCTTGCGAACTTTGTTGATCAAGTGGAACCGGAACGTGAGCAGTCAACTTAGTCCGCGAACCCGAGAATATCTGTCGAAGTTGAAGCTCAGGTGAAGTCCGCGAACCCAGTCCGTGAACTGACGGAAGTTATCGACGCGAGAAATTCTTCTAGAGTTTATTAACTTCAACCGGTTAGCTTGAATCCGCGAACTCAAGAGGTTATGTCTGAAAACGTTGTTCGTGAACTTATCTTAAATTACTAAGGAATGCTTTTGAAAACCGTGGATTTATAGTTCATGAAATCATTCAAGTGAATCACATCGTTTTTGATTCAATTGTGTCTTGTGTAGTACATGAGATCTCATAGCAATTGAATAACTCTCTAACTAGTTCATTTGAGTCATTTGGACTAGTTATGGTGAAGAAGAATATGGTTGATATAAAAGTTATCATTTGGATAACTATTTGGTTGACTATTATTGAACCAACTATTGTACACGTTTGGGTACGGTTACACAAACCCATAACGTCAAGTACATGTGTGTATGGCAAGCTAAGTCTTTGATCTAACGGTTGAGAGATATTAGCTTGTATCTAATCAGGTTTTCATCTAACGGTGAATATTGAATGCTTTGTTAGTAAGCTAACATTGATTGCAAACCCTGATTTGAAAGACTATATAAGGGAGAACTCTATCAACTGGTAAACCTAATCCCCACACATTCTGTGTGATACTAGTTTGCTAAAGCTAGAGTCAATTCTCCTTTAACCTTTGGTTTTCTTCTTCTAAAACCAGGTTAATGACTTAAAGACTTCATTGGGATTGTGAAGCCAGGCCGATACTATTTTTCTTGTAGTTGTGTGATTTGATCTTGCTGTTTCTATCGTACGAGTACAATTGTAATGATTGGCTTGAGATTTCTATCTACGATAGGAAAGATAAAATTAGTCACAAACATCTTCGTCTCATTGTTTTTTATTCCTCAATAATCTTCTTCGCTGTGTCGATTAAGTTTATTGTGAGGTGATTGATGAAACTAAGATGTTCTTCGATAATATAAGTCTGGTTTTATCAATTGGTTCTTGTTCACCTTGATTTATCAAAAGACGAAACAAAACTTGCAGGTTTATTCGTGGGAGACGAATTTATCTATTACTTGTAGTCTTTTCTGTGTGAGACAGATTTGTTTATTAAAGTCTTCGACTTTAGGTCGTAGCAACTCATGGTTGTGGGTGAGATAAAATAAGGGAATCAAGTGCGCAGTATCCTGCTGGGATTAGAGGCGTAGGATCATAACTATACCTTGGATCAATGTGAGATTGGTTGGGGTTCAACTACAGTCCATACCGAAGTTAATTTGGAGTAGGCTAGTGTCTGTAGAGGCTTAATACAGTGTATGTTTAATATGGACTAGGTCCCGAGGTTTTT
The DNA here is from genome assembly GCA_023529315.1 of Papaver bracteatum. Lineage (NCBI taxonomy): Eukaryota > Viridiplantae > Streptophyta > Magnoliopsida > Ranunculales > Papaveraceae > Papaver > Papaver bracteatum. The sequence continues at coordinate 234,992 of JAJJWX010004610.1, forward strand.
CTGCATTTGCGGTTTCCTTGTTAACAAAATTTCTGGTGTCTGTGGTATTTCTTTTCCGCATTATATTCTATATAATTAAAATAATACAGGTTGTGCGTTGTTCAATCAATTAGAATATCCGACCAGTTTGGTTGTTGATTTAATTGATTGACACTTGGATATTGGTCTTTGGTACCATCCAAGTTTTCTCTCTTTGATTAGACTCGCGAATCATATTTGCTTGAGTAAATCAAATCGAGAGATTGAGATAATAACTCCTTGAGTATTTTCTATTGATTGAGTCTAACTGTCTAGTTGATTCTCTAGAAAATAACTCGGAGTTGTCCATACAGATTTCTAATCAAAATATTGGGTGGTGTTGTTAGACCCCCGCTTTTCAATATTGTCTAAACTGTCATTTCAATCATTGAAACATTCTTAGAGGACATTATATAGTTTTTATTCACAAACCATTTTCGTCAGAGCAATTTTCAAAGTGATTGAAACTTAACATGACTTTCGTCACTAGGTAAATATGAACTTGGCTAAAGAGAAAGCTTTACCAACACATATTTCGATAAATAGATAGAGGAGATATACTCGGCTCGAAATACCAAATGTGTATAATTTTAGTCTATATGGTAATACGAATTTTGTCTCAAGATAGGAGATATAGTAGATAGACTATTGAGTGATTAGATAAGTTCAAGTCCCCACATACCTTTTAGTCGATGAAGATCCACCAGTTCCTTGAGTAGTCCTTCGTCTTATATGATGATTGCAATGGATTTCTTGAGCTCAACTACACTTTCTATCCTAGTACGATACCTTAGCTATAGTAGACTAGAAATCAACTTATAGTTTTGATCACTAACATTGACAAACATGCTTGAGATAGCAACGCATGCGAGTTCGACCGAGCAATGCTCTAACAATCTCCCCCTTTGTCAATTTTAGTGACAAAACTATCAATACATATGGAATACAAAAAATATATAAATAAACTTTGTAGCTCCTATTCCACATGTCTATTCTTCAACATTACTCGAAATCTTCGTCACTTCCAAGTACTCCAATGATCCCAAAGGTTGTAAGTTTAGCATCATCATTGTTGAAAATCCATAGCTATAACAACGAGAAAACAAGAGTTCTCAATCATTGTTATACAATGTCACAATATCATTACACAGCGTCAAAGTATAATTGCATCACAACTTCAAAAATAATACTATGATGATATGTCACTCCCCCTTAGTCAATACTCAATCTCACATGGAAACCACCCCCCTTGCATAATGATCCGAAAACCATATGTATTTGTAGTATGAACCACATATTAATTCTCCTCCTTTTTTTCAATAAAATTGGCAAAGGTACAAGAAAGAGATCTTAATAAAATTTCCGTAAGAGACGTTTCATGACCAAAGGTAAATGTATATCATCTTATTTAGATGCAATCATAAAGCCGAAGCTAAATGCATTCATCAAGGAGTCTATAAAGATACAAGATAACCCCTATAATATTCCACAACCGCACTCCCCACAAAGATTTAGCAATTAAGCACAATTTCAATTAAGAACTCTCCTCCATAATATGTCATTCCCCAAGGAACAACAAGAGCGACCTTAATTTCAAAAGAAAATAAGGATTTCTTTGGACAAGAAATCACATACAAGTATGAATTTGAATCCAAAAATATTCAATTACAAAAGTAACCGAATATGCTCAACACAAGTAAACTTTTGGAGACTTAAAAACTCAATTAGATTAATCACAAGAGAACCCGTAATTAATCTAACCGGAATACACAATCAAACTAATTACAAAACTAATCAATTTAATCGTTTAATATACTCTCATAAGAAAATATATGGAGCAATGACTAAGTTAATCATGAAAATAATCAACCCAGTCAAAAACGCTCAAACATAAGAAAATACTTACGGAGTCATAACTATATAACCACACAATATGATTAATTTAGTTCAATGTGCTCAACATAAAATACCTTACGGAACACAACTAAGCTAATCACAAAAGTAATCAACTTGGTTGTCTAGTGCTCAACATAAGACACAATACAGAGCCTCACAGTAATACACAAAAATGGATCAGGGAAGATTAATTAATGCGGAATACACAAGGATTCATTCTATGTTTCCATCATCATTTGCAAAATAGACATAATCCTTGATTTACAAAAGATTTTAACTTATCTTCCATCAAAAATTGACATAATAGGCTTAACTTTTGTATTTGTCAAAAGTTCATTCATTCGTTCATAAATACTTGCATATCAACTCATGAATGACTTTACTTTTGACAAAGTATGGGACAATCAAGTTCACGGACGTAAACACACATATCCTATAACAATATTGCAATATATAAAATCATAAAGACTAATGCTGCAAAAATCATCTTCCAAACAAGTTTAGAATTTAAACTAATAAATCTAAAAACAAGAAGATGAAAACGTTGGACATATCTATGTGTAATCACAATAATGGCTATTCCAAACTTTAGTTATTCTTCTAAACAAAACAAAAAAAATAGAAGATCTACTAGGCAAACAAAATCAAGACAGACTAAACTGAAAACACTTCAATGCCATAGCCGAACACAAACTGAAGTCATATAGACATTTTAGGACCTTCTTGAGTCTTGAGGTCCTGGAGATTGTGAAAAACAACATCTACTGCAACTTTAGAAAAGATGTCTTCATTCAGAAGAACTTTGACTTGTGTTTTCAAGAGATCAAGGTCAGATGTAACCTTTTCCAACTCAGTGTTTAACATGTCAAGACTCTTCAAAGTACCATCAAGTTGCAGTTTTTCTTCCTTGTAATATTTAAGAAAGTCATGAACAATTTTAGCATAGATCATATCCCCATTCTCAATATTCTCATGTGAGTAAGCATAGTAACATGAGGCATTGGGATGATCATCTTGGACACGGATTCTCTTCCTTCTTTCCTTTGGACTCAAAACCAATACCTTTAGCAATAAAGGCTCTAGCAAAACCACACGTTCGTGAAGAAGAAGACATTTCTTGATAGAATAAAATAACCTAGAGTACGTAAACGTAACCTAGAGGTTTGGTATTTAAAGGTTTCTTAGTGAGGAAGACTTTTTAGGGTTTTCAGACTGTCGACTCGAAATGGTAACTCGTGTACACATTAGAATACAGTATACCCCACAAAGAATAAGAAGGTAAGAAAAAGAAAATAACAGAACTATAAGTACAAAAAATACTTAGGAAAACTTGTCTGTAGTAAAAAGTTTAGCTATGGACGATAAGAAAATACCTTAACTCAACAAAAAACAATTTTGCCATTAGTATACCTGAATTTAACACATCTTGCTCAACATGATTTTTATGAGCAAGTTCTTAACCCTTGTGATTAATTAGAACAAGTATGATCTCTAAGGTCATTATAAGAATTGTGTTTATGATAAAGTCTCTTTTTCCTTCTTAATTTAGAGAGGGGTCCCTTTTGATTCGAGAAATTATCATAAAACTTATTGTTATCAAAATATGAGACATAGTTTGAATTATTACCAAAAGAGTCTTGACTTGAGGAGGATGACAACCTGTTGACAATTTCTTGGTACCCTTGAATCATCTCTATCAGGTTATTTCTCATATCATCAATTTTTCTTCTTTTTCCTGGAATTTCTTTCATATCAAGGGAAACGACTTGATATTTCCTTAGACGATTCTTATTAAGACTTATGTTCTACTTTCGAGCATTTGAGGAACTCATTGAACTGATCTTCCTGGCAATATACACATGGTAAGTACGAAAACCAATGGGTTTCGACATACGAATGTCAGTTACACCTTTGATAATTAAGTCTAAGGTGTGTTGAAGTTGAACAAGAGAACTTTTATTCAACCTAAAGTTTCCCTTTTGTATAACAGAACTTTTTGCCTCATAAAAGAGACATACTTTTTGATCACACTGGTGATTAGGAAGTTTAGTCTTAACCTTCTCTTCAGGAGATTTCTTCTTTCTATGTGGTGTGGAATTTCCTTGGTTAGAGGAGACTAACACATCTTTCTTGATTGGAAGGGACTCCGATTTTACTTCTGGTGTTGGAGTATTTTTATTTGTAACATAATTAGTTGGTATATTGGACTGCTTAGAGCATCCTTGAATAGAGAGCTTACTCAAGCGATGTTCTATTTCTAATGCATTCTTTTTAAGGCTTGCCTCAAGAGTCATACATGAAGAATGATCTTCAGTATTTTCTTTGAATTTGCAGTCTCTTATTATACCAAGAATAACATTGACATGTTGCTTCAACCGATTGAATCTACCAGCTTGGATTCTAACAAGATTTAAAATCACATTATTTTCTTCCGCTGTTTCCCATTTATTTTGAGAAATAGATTATTTTGAAGGATAATTGGGACAACACATTCCAGGACCTGTCTGTCTAGTTTGAACACAGGGTTCGTCTATGTTCGAGATTGAAGAATCGTTCTCTTTGAAAGCAATATATGAGACAGAGTTATTAATTCTAGTGATGTGTTTATCAGAGATATTACTCTTGTCCATATAGTCAGATCGATATAAACACAGACTTATAAGGTCTTGAACGTGTTTGCCTGCTCTGATACCAATTGAAAAAACGGGGGTCTAACAACCACACATAATATTTCTCTTAGCAATCTGTATGGACCAACTCCAATATACTTTCTAGAGAATCAACTAGACAGTTAGACTCAATCAATAAAAAAGTATATCAAAGAGTTTATATCTCTATCTCTCGATTTAAATCTTACTCAAGCAAACTGCGAGTCTGGATTAAATACAAGAGAGATAAACTTGGATAGTGCCAAAGGCCAATATCCAAGTATCAATCAATTTAAATCAATAACCAAAAGGTCGTATATTCTAATTGATTGAAAGAAAACGTACAACCTGTATTATTCCAATTATAAAGATAAACAATATAATGCGGAAAATGAAATAACACAGACACCAGAATTTTGTTAACGAGGAAACCGCAAATGCAGAAAAACCCCGGGACGTAGTCCAGATTAAACATACACTGTATTAAGCCACTATAGACACTAGCATAATCCAAGCTAATCTTGGTCTGGACTGTAGTTGAACCCCAATAAATCTCAAACTGATCCATGGTATAGTTATGCTCCTAAGCCTCTGATCCCAGCATGATACTACGTACTTGATTCCCTTAGCGGATCTCACCCATAACTAAGAGTTTCTACGACCCAAAGTCGAAGACTTTAATAAACCAATCTGTATCAAACAGAAAAGTCTACGGTAATAGATAATTTCGTCTCCCACGAATATCTATGAGTTTTGTTCTGTATTTTGATAAATCAAGGTGAACAGGAACCAATTGATAAAACTAGACTTATATTCCCGAAGAACAACTCAGCTTTATCAATCACCTCACAATAATCTTAATCGACGTAGCTCAAGGTGAATAGGAACCAATTGATAAAACTAGACTTATATTCCCGAAGAACAACTCAGCTTTATCAATCACCTCACAATAATCTTAATCGACGTAGCTGTTTATGGGTGAAAACTATTTCTGATGGTTATGGTAATTTGGGGTGCGTTGATGAGAAATGAGTTTAAACCTTAAACAAATGCACTGCACGGGAGTGCTTTTGATTCGAGAGATCAATCTATACAATTCTAGCCAAAACCAAGAAATGGTTGTTCCAGACTTGTTTCGGTCACAAAGTGAAAGAGATGGGGTTGATCTTAGGGAGGAAAGCGAAGAAGGTGTTGAGATTGTGAAGGTGTAGGCTTGTTTATGACTTGTAACTGAAGGGTGAGCAGGCTTACGATTAATGCAAGCAGGATCTGGGTGATTAAATACGTTTCATATTAACACTTGGTTTCTGTGTTGTTCTGATTTGGAAATAGGGAGGAGAACCTATTTATACAAGTCATTTGGGCCTTATTCATGACTTTCATGGGAAGTACAGAAAGTGGAGTGATGGAGTAGTGGAGTTGTGTGTTAGTGTCACACGATCAGTCTTTCCCACTTCTCCCATTATCACTAACCATACATGTCTTCCTGACACGTTCTTGTGATGGCGCGTTGCACGCTACACGCTATAAACCGCCAGACCAATACCCCAGTATGTATCCCCCAGTTTGTGACATGATTGATGTCTCGAGTGTGTGGATCGTGGGACCCATATAAGGTAGCATGTAATTCTAGATTAGATTAAATAACTAAGTTATTTAAGAAGTCGATACTCAAGAAATATCATGTATATCCTGCGCATGTAATGCATCGAATATATTTAATATGCATGAAGCATCACTGTTTTAAATCCTAACGGAGTAAGTCACGAATTAAGCGTCTTAAAATATCATCATGTCCAGCCATCTTCGAGTGACCGTTTGGAGCCTTCATGGGTGAGCCATGCCTTAGCCGATCACATTATGTAGAAGAATGGCGGACGGTAATCATGGTGATACCTCACTGGTAGCCTAACTCCTATCCTAGGCCGTCCGTCCAAGCTAGCATAGTTGGACGAACAAGATGGCTTGCGACCCCATATGCGACCGTCGGATTAGGGCTTAGGAGGTATGCAAGCTCCCACCTTCAGCTCAATCGAATTTGAGCTTAGGGAATATTTTTGGAGGGACCGATTGGTCCTGCATGGAGGTGGTGCACGGATGTTCATGCCCATGCCAGCTTATCTCGCAAAGGTCCGATCTAAACCATTCAAATTGGCAGGCAAAAGGGAGTGGTTGAGATCAGTTTTCAATATGAATCCTGTGTCGTAAAGGATTCTTTAAGGAGGCGTGGTATGTCACCTTTAGGCGCACAAACCGAGACATCCGGCCAAGGCCATCCTTGGCCGATCGGTCAAGCATGAATCCGGGCCCACGGTGATCGCGTTGACATGCTCGGGACCTTTTAAATCGACATCTACACCCTCCGCCTAAGCCTGCAAAGATGGACGCTCGTGATCCATTTGCGACACATGGATGATGCCGCAAACCCTAATTAGGGTTTCAGACGACCAACTTCAACCGATCGAATTTGGTGGTTGCGCGACTCCCTTGGGGAGGCCGATTGCGTGGGTCCTACCTTGGACTGGCGGTGAGCACATGTATGCTTGCTCCATAGTCATGGGTACGATTTAAGCCATCCAACCTTGCATGCGAAGTTGGATGGTTGTGATATGTTTGGACTTCCACGGCTTCCTAAGGAATCACGCCAGCCTTGTTTGGGCAACCGTTTGTTTCTCCATGACTTGTCTATGGGAGAACCGATCAAGCAGGTGGAAAGTGGGTCTGCCAATGGGTGTACCAATACTTCACCACTTGATTGAGGCGCGATCTAAACCGTCCAACCATGCCAGCGAAGTTGGACGGTTGCAACCTCTTTGAGACCATTTTTTTGACAGTTTTATGCATGATAGACACTCCATGCCTTCTCGACCATCTCCTTTCAGGGTTGTTGTTTAGCGGCTATTTGGGGGCAAGGTATGCGTTCGACCGACCAGGTCATAAATGGGCCCGTTGGTAGTCCTTGCAGTGATAGCCTACTCCTGTTATCCAGCCAACTTGCGTGGACGTGATTATTTCTGAGACTGATATGGACAGTCTAGATTAAAATATGCTCGATCGGGCTAATGTAACATATCGAGAGATGATTCTCTTTGTCAGAGAGTGTTGTAGCATGTACGGGTATTTCGTGCATGCCTCACTATTGATACTTGGATATTTATGTTAGTCTGCTGAGAGTAACAATCAATCATCATGCCGCAAAACAATGAGAATTCTGCTGAGAATAGCACAGGAAATACAAGGCATTTCATGCATTAACTACTAATGCTAAAATTCATAGAATACTTGGGGATTGTTGCTACATGCTCCATTCTAGGTGAATTAATAAAGCGAAGAAGTATTCATCACTTATCAAATGGCATTATCCTTTGCAGGACGGCTGTACAAAAATTTGGTTTTACAAATTTAGCCCTGAACTAAAATCCACCATCAACGTTAAGTCCCCTGCCTAGCACATGATGTTACACTATTGTGGGGTAGGCATGAGATGGTGACATATACATGGGGAAAAGAAACAAGATGAAGGGATCTTACCCAGAAAATCCTTGATCGACCGCTATTAATTGCACATGTGAACGTGTCATTGGAAGCATGGAATCCTGAGTGGGGATGGTTTCCCTCCTTGGGTGTTTGAAATAAAAGAGGAATCCTTTTCCCACAAGGATTCTTCAATTTCTTGACTATAAAAGGGGAGTCGACTCCCTCCTTTTTTTATTTTCTTTTTGTTCAGCACCCGTCACTCACAACTCCTGCCGCTGCCGAACATATCGCCGTCGCTATTGCCGGAGCTTGTTGTCACTACCACCGCCGGAGTTCGTCGTTCGTCGGCAAGGTAAGCCTTCTGTGCATTTTTTTATTACAAAAACACTAATTTCTTAGGTAAACTTCTTTTGCCCCCGAGAGAGTTATCCCATTGTAGATGAAACCTCTTCACAAGATATATCGTGATTAACTCCACATTTTCTCATTTTCCATTATTGCATGCAAAACCTAGTTTTTAGGTTGTAGCTTTAAAAACCCTTGGCTTGGATTTCGTAAACATAATTCCCATGAATAAATAAAAAGCGTCCTATGATACGTGTGAATGAATGCGGGTCCCCATACATGCTTGATTGAACGTGGGTCCCATCGTGCATGCCTGATCGAACATCAACCTTATACCAGCCTTGTGACTTCGACCAATACCGGCTTCGTGATCTTGACCGGTCCCGCTTGCTGACGTGGTCCAATACCATCCTACTTGACTGACTTGATATCAGTCTTGCTTGCATGGCTCAATACCTGCATGACTATCGCAATTTGGTGATGTGACATGATACCGGCCTTGCTTGAATCCAATACCAGCCTTGCCTGCTTTGTTCGAACATGGGCCCGCTATGTGCTCATATTCTCTCATTATCCGATCATGATCAAGTCCCCATGATAGAATTTGGTCTGTATCTTGGACTTGATGCGTTTCTTTCCATTGCATGACGGTTTCCTTCAAAATATTCGATAAACATCCGCTGATTGTTATACCGCATTTGTAGCCTTTGTAGAAGGTAAGTGAATACTCCTCTTTTCTCTGGGATCTTGTTAACTCGTGGAATATAAAGAAGACGTTGAGTCTCCTCCCATCGCAGAATTGTTTCTTTCTTTGTTCAGGTATTGCCCCACATCCAGTGCATAACTTGATCTTCTTGGTGATGATTTTTTTTAACATAATCATGGACTCTTTTTGCAGAATGGAGACGGCCGGCAAGGACTGCTCTGGTTTATCTTCTGAAAGAAGCTTTGAAGTGAACAAACTTGAGACTGACGGTCCGTTCGAGGAGGTAATGGATAAAATTAATGTTCCGCTTCACGAGGCTAATCGTACCATACGGGGCATGCCAATTCTGTACCTGCGTGTCGCTCGAGAAAGCATTCGTGATCTTCTGACTTTAATTGACAAGGAGGAAAAATGGAGGCTTGAGGAAGCATCGCAACCACCAGTAAGCACGAGGGCTGAGAGATTTGTTGCACGGCTGAAAAGGCGAAGGGTCGAACATGAACATCCTCTAAGGGAAGATATGTGTGATTACCCGATCCGCGATGGTGTGATTATTCTTGATTCTGATGCGGACGAGCCTGAGCTTCCAAAAGTTGTCAACACAATCTCCAATGTTGCGGCGGTTCTTGAGGAAGATATGGAAGCTGCTCCGACCGAGGATGTTGTGGAGAACGTTGCCACATAAATACCCGAAGTGGAAGCTGAGGAAGAAACGAAGGAAGAAATAGTGGCGGCTCATGATGACATTGAGGAAGACCCCAATGGTGGAGGAAACATAGTCGATCTTCTTGATGACTAAATCTCCCTGTTATTTCTCTTTTCTTCTTTTCTGAGTATTTTCCCGTGGTCTTGTGAACACTTTTCTCCTTGTACTCAGTGGCAGCTGAGTTCAAGGTTTCTTATTTATGCTTACTTGTTTGAACAAGTTTCTTATTTTTGAGATAAATCCTTTATTGAGACTGTATCACAGTGGTTGTGCCTTCATATGATTGTATGTGATCCTTGTGAGAAGAGAAGTAATGCCATAATGAAATACCATGGACCTGTCCGCGCCCTCCTGGCGTAAGCTCGTCTGCGCTCTCCTGACGTAGGCTGGGACAAACTGTTCAAGGTGATTTCCTTTTTCCTTTGTATACATTCTATTCCTCCAAAATTTCCCGAAAGGTGTGAAGTGTTTCCTTTTATGGTTCTCTGGTTTAATCTGGTGGGTAATGATGACTCAGGTTGAACCTAGATCTTTATGTCATGCCCAGGGGTAAAAATTTCTTAAAGAAAATAATACTTTGATTAATTGAGAAATTGGAACCCTAATAATTATGAATGCAAGTATTGCAATCATTTTTTGATGGAATTACAAAAATAGCAAGGAAAGGGAAATTGTTAGAGAAATGCTGGAGGAACCATTACGGAGAACGATGAAGAGGAAGAGTAGCACATCGTTTCTAGGTACTGTAGGGTTTAAGCCATTATGAGTGGATCGTCACGCCCTCAAGCTTGTAAGCGTTGATGAACTTGCAGTAGCCGTCTAGGATGACACCTGCTACCAAATATGGTTCATCTTCCTTTGTTGCCGACAAATCAGATTGGTTAGTCATTTTCACCGCCACATTTCCAACTTGAAACGTGGTCCTCTTTGCTAGCATATCTCCAATTTGATAAGGATTTGTACTTGGCACATTATCTTGTTTTTGGGACACGTTGTCTCTAACTGCTTCCAAGCTCTTGACAAAACATTTTAAAGGATCGGCACCCCACTCACATCTCTTAGCGGTGGTTAGGTTGTTGATTGAAATAAATCCCCGAGCCTTAGCAGGAAGAGGCTTTACCGTTTGTAAAAAAAGGTTGTTCGATGAGATTTACATGGGCTCAGAACCTTTTAAGGTATGAATTCGGGATTTCTCCAGGAAGTTGCATCACATTCTAGAGGTGTCGATACGGCAACAAGCAATCTTCAGGGTTTGACGGCTTGTTGGAGATTCTTTCACGTACTGAAATCGACAAAGGACTCACTCCTAGTGCTGCTTTGTTATTGTGTATCCACGGGCGTCCCAGGATCATGTCGTAATTAGGATATTCTTTCACAATGTAAAATTTAGCATGTGTTAGAGTATCACCGATTTTAACTTCGAGGTCAATGTATCCATAGGCGTCTCTGAATTCTCCTTCTGAGATCCTAATCATGGTTGGGCTGCGAGTAGCTTCTTTTTTTGAAATCCTTGCGGCCCTTAGAGTCTTGACAGTGATGATGTTGAACTCGGAGGCTGCATCAATCAATGTGTTGTCGAACTCGACATCCTTCAAACGAGTGATGGTCAAGATTCCCCAGTCCCTTTGTTGGTCGTGTCTTCAAGAAAAGACTATGTCCTCAAGACTGCTTCCTTTTCTGGATACAAACGTCTTCCTGACACAACATGGTTGAGGGATGTGACATGTCTTGACGTTGTCCCTTTGAGAGATACAAGATTTCACACAAACGCTCCATCATAGTATGTACAGTCTTGCGGACAGAATCCCCCGAGATCATGCAACTTCTAATGGGAAGAGGATCCCTATGAATGCCTTCGTTTCCTAACTGGAGTTCTCATGCTTCCACCTTTTCTCTGAAGATTTGCTTCAACTTGTTGCAATCTTTGGTCGGGTGATGGACAAACCTATGGTAGCGGCAGTATTTGGGATTTATCATATCGTCCTCGGTCGGTGGGCGTCTGATAGGTGGTAGCTTGATCACATCATATTAAATCCATGCTTCTAGGAGTTCTATGACTTCATTCATAGGAAAGGGGAAGTTTGGAACTGTGTCTCCGGACTGTTGCACAGGAGCCTTGTCCTCTCTCTTACGAGACGGAGTCGTATGTGCTGATGTTGCACGCTTGGGCGGTTACTCTGTTACTGACGCTTTCCTCTTCCTCCCTCGCATACCAAGCTCACAGAAGGGCCGGTGTTGTATTGCTTGTTGATAAGACGCCTGCTTCCTCGGCTTTCGCGCGGATCTTTATTTCAGACGATCTTAGTCCTCTCCAATAACGCTGGGGCTGTTGTGGATGATCATTTAGCGGCTTCATGTAGTTCAGAAAATGTTTAAAAGCCCAGGTTCTCTAACAAAGCTGGTATATGGAAATCATTCCGTTAATGCATATCTCCACCAACTGGCGTTCGATGACATTCGGGTTATGACAGTCCAACGCCTGAGTTCTGAACCTCTTAACGAAGTCGTTCGGATGTTCGTTGCTCCATTGAAAGATTCTTCCCAAATCTGAAAATGTGACCTACTCTGACACGAAGAAATATTTATTATAGAAGGCGCCGACCATATCACTCCAATTGGATATACTGTTAGGCACAATACTGTTGTACCAAGTGTATGCTCTCCCGGTAAGTGTCTTCGAGAAATATTTTAGACGGAGAACATGATTGTATTCGTGTTCCCCTAAAGATTCCAGAAATAGAGAGACATGTTCACGAGCGTTACCAGTACCATCATAAAGAGATAATTGAGGAGAGGTGTAGCCTCTTGGAAAGGGGAATTCGCTGCACATCTTGAGGGTATAGAGGATGATGCTGGTGCATGTCCACTATATTTCCTTTGACCCATATTTGGAGGAGTCGCTCCAGGTCCTCACGCATAATGAAGTTGGATGGTTGGTATCTTTCTCTTGGGCGTTCAGGAGCGCCACGAGTTTCTTCATCCATACAGGTATGCATCATGGAAGTGCCCACCCCGGGTGCATTGAACACATTCCTCGTTGGCTCAAGGGGATGTCGTGGCCCCTGCGGCAATCGTTCGGTTAGGGTTTTGAGAAAAGTAAGTACCTCTTTCTGAGTCGCAGCCATATCTATTTGGACTCTATCAAGAACTTCTTGCCTTTCCATCAAATCCACCATGGTGATAGGGGGTTGTCCTCCTCTTATTCCTCCAACCCCTCGTCCTGACGGAGGAGTAGCAGTTGCTCTGGTGACGACCGGAGGCGTTACACTTGAAGAAATGCCGGGATTCGCGGCTGCTCTGGCTCTGGTGATAGGAGGTGTCACGCCTACTGTAATATCCCCTGCTCCGCTGGTGTTAGTGGTAGAGGAGACGGTTCCACGAGATATATTAATCATGTTCTTCACGGCAACTCCACTGACAGGGACAACAATACCAAGAGTGTTGTCAGCGCTAGCTCCCTCAGGGTTGATTGCTGATCCACACCTAATTTCCGCCATCTTGAAATCGAAAATTGGAAATCAATATTGTAACCAAGAGATTAATCTCCCATTGTGGTCGTCAATTATTTATGGGTGAAAACTAATTCATATGGTTTTGGTAATTTTGGGTGTTTAAACCTTAAACAAATACACTGCACGGGAGTGCTTTTGATTCGAGAAATCAAACTATACAATTCTGGCCTAAACCAAGAATTGGCAGTTCCAGACTTGTTTCGGTCACAATGTGAAGGAGATGGGGTTGATCTTAGAGAGGGAAGCGAAGAAGGTGTTGATATTGTGAAGGTGTAGGCTTGTTTATGACTTGTAACTGAAGGGTGAGCAGGCTTACGATTAATGCAAGCAGGCTCTGGGTGTTTGAATACATTTCGTATTAACACTTGGTTTCTGTGTTGTTCTGTTTTGGAAATAGGGAGGAGAACCTATTTATACAAGTCATTTGGGCCTTATTCACGTCTCTCATGGGAAGTGGATAAAGTGGAGTGATGGAGTAGTGGAGTTGTGTGTTAGTGTCACGCAATCAGTCTTTCCCACTTCTCCCATCATCACTAACCATCCATGTCTTCCTGACACGTTCTTGTGATGGCGTGTTGCACGTTGCACGCTGTAAACCGCCAGACCAATACCCCATTTTGTGACATGATTGATGTCTCGATTGTGTGGATCATGGGACCCACAGAAGGTAGCATGTAATGCTATATTAGATTAAATAATTAAGTTATTTAAGAAGTTGATACTCAATAAATATCGTGTATATCCTGCGCATGTAATGCATCGAATATATTTAATATGCATGAAGCATCGATGTTTTAAAGCTTAACGGAGTAAGTCACGAATTAAGCGTCTTAAAATAGCATCATGTCCAGCCATCTTCGAGTGACCGTTTGGAGGCTGCATGGGCGAGCCATTCCTTAGCCGATTACATTATGTAGAAGAATGGCGAACGATGATCATGGTGATACCTCACTCCTATCCTAGGCCATCCGTCCAAGCTAGTGTAGTTGGACGGACGAGATGGATTGCGACCCCATCTGCGACCGTCGGATTAGGGCTTAGGAGGTATGCAAGCTGCCACCTTCAGCTCAATCGAATTTGAGCTTAGAGAATATTTTTGGAGGGACCGATTGGTCTTGCATGGAGGCGGTGCACGGATGTTCACGCCCATGCCAGCTTGTCTCGCAAAGGTCCGATCTAAACTATTCAATTTGGCAGGCAAAGGGGAGTGGTTGAGATCAGTTTTTAATAGGAATCCTGTGTCGTAAAGGATTCTTTAAGGAGGCGTGGTATGTCACCTTTGGTCACACGAACCGAGATGTCCGTTCAAGGCCAGCCTAGGCCTATCGGTCAAGTATGAAGCCGGGCCCACGGTGATCGCGTTGACATGCTCGGGACCTTTTAAATCGACATCTACACCCTCCGCCTAATTCTGCAAAGATGGGCGCTCGTGATCCATTTACGACACATGGATGATGCCGCAAACCCTAATTATGGTTTCAGACGACCAACTTCAACCGATCGAATTTGGTGGTTACGCGCCTCCATTGGGAGGCCGATTGCGTGGGTCCCACCTTGGGATGGCGGTGAGCACATGCATGCTTTCTCCATGGTCCTGGGTGCGATCTAAGCCATCCAACCATGCCTGCGAAGTTGGATGGTCGTGATATGTTTGGACTTCCACAACTTCCTAAGGCATCACACCAGCCTTGTTTGGGCAACCGTTTGTTGCTCCACGACTTGGCTATGGGAGAACCGATCAAGCAGGTGGAAAATGGGCCCGCCAATGGATGTACCAATACTTCACCACTTGATCGAGACGCGATCTAAACCGTCCAACCATGCCTGCGAAGTTGGACGGTTGCGACCTCTTTGAGACTGTTTTTCGACAGTTTTATGCATGCTAGTCGCTCCATGCCTGCTCGACCATCCCCTTTCAAGGTTGGTGTTTAGCGGCTATTTTGGGGCAAGGTATGCGTTCGACCGACCATTGTGAAAATCGTACCCAAACTTGTGCATTAGTTGGTTCAATAATAGTTAACCAAATGGTTAAGCCATATGATAACTTTCATATCAACCATATTCTTCTTCACCATAACTAGTTCAAATGACTCAAATGAACTAGTTAGAGAGTTGTTCAATTGCTTAGATTTTTATGTACTACACAAGACACCATTGAAGCAAAACCTATTTGATTCACTCGAATCGGTTCATGAACTATATAGCCACGGTTTGCAATAGCATTCCCTAGTTTATAAATATGAGTCCACAAATATCGTTTTTAAACATAACCTACTCAAGTTCGCGGACTTAAGTTCCGGGATGGAGTTCACAAACTCCAGCAGAAATTCTCGGGTTCGAGTACTTCGCCAGTTCGCGAACTGGGTTCATAAACTAAGTTCGCGGACTGAAGCTCATGTACTTTTCCGGTTCTCTTGATCAACAAAGTTCACAAACTTTGGTTCAAGGAATAAGGACTTATACACATATATGTTTCGACAACAATGCTTATATCCTCCAATGGTTATATTTCCTAAACTCTCATTTCAATCATTGAAACATTCTCAGAGGACGTTATATAGTTGTTATTCACAAACCATTTTTCGTCAGAGAAATTTTCAAAGTGATTGAAACCTAACATGACTTTCTTCACTAGGTAAAGATGAACTCGTCTAAAGCGAAAGATTTACCAACACATATTTCGAGAAATAGATAAGCGCGATATACTCGGCTCGAAATACCAAATGTGTATAATCTTAGTCTATATAGTAATATGACTTTTGTCTCATGATAGGAGATAGAGTAGGTAGACTTTTGAGTGATAGATAAGTTCAAGTCTTCACATACCTTTTAGTCGATGAAGATCCACCAGTTCCTTGAGTAGTCCTTCGTCTTGTATGATGATTTCCATGGAGTTCTTGAGATCAAATACACTTTCTATCCTACTCTGAGACCTTAGCTATAGTAGACTAGAAATCAAAACTTATAGTTTTGATCACTAATATTGACAAACATGCTTGAGATAGCAACGCATGCGAGTTCGACCGAGCAATGCTCTAACATCTTGAACCAAAGTATGTGTACTTTGTTGATTAGGAAAACCGGAACAAGAGTCCGCGAACCCAGTCCGCGTACTGGCGGAGGTTCTCTTCCCGAGAATTTCTGCTGGAGTTTGTAAACTTGTTACAAACTTATTCCGGGTACTTAACTCCGCGTACCAAGTCCGCGTACTTAAGTTGGTTATATCTAAAAACGATTGTTCGTGAACTTATACTTATATTAACTAAGGAATGCAAGTTCTCAAACCGTGGCTATAAAGTTCATGAATCGATTCGAGTGAATCAAATCGTTTTTGCTTCGATTGTGTCTTGTATACTTCTATAAGATCTAAGCAATTGAACAACTCTCTAACTAGTTCATTTGAGTCATTTGAACTAGTTATGGTGAAGAAGAATATGGTTAATATGAAAGTTCTCATATGGATAACCATTTGGTTAACTATTGTTGAACCAACAAATGTACATGCTTGGGTACTGTTATACAAACCTAAAAAGTGCATTTCATTTGTGTGTAACAAACTAAGTTTTTGATCTAACAGTTGAAAGATATTAGCTTGAATCTAATCAGGTCTTCATCTAATAGTGAATATTGAATGCTTTGTTACTAAGCTAACATTGATTGCAAACCCTGATTTGAAAGACTATATAAGGGAGAACTCTTGCAACTGGGAAACCTAATCCCCACACCTCATGTGTGATACTAGTTGTATTAGCTAGATTCGATTCTCCTTTAACCTTAGGTTTCTACCGAGACCCTATATGTTAACGAATTGAAGACTTCATTGGGATTGTGAAGCCAGACTGATACTACTTTCTTGTAGTTGTGTGATCTGATCTTGCTGATTCTATCGTGTTGAGTACAATCGTAACGATCGGCTTGATATTGATATCTCTGATAGGCAAGATATAAAAGTAATCATAAACATCTTCGTCTCATCGTTTGTGATTCCACAATATCTTCTTTCGTCGTGTCAATTAATATTATTGTGAGGTGATTGATAATACTGAGCTGTTCTTCAGGAATATAATTCTGGTTTATCAATTGGTTCCTATTCACCTTGATTTATCAAAAGACGGAACATAAACTCGTAGGTATTACTGTGGGAGACAGATTTATCTATTACCATAGAATTTTCTGTGTGATACATATTTGTTTATTAAAGTCTTCGACTTTGGGTCGTAGTAACTCTTAGTTGTGGGTGAGATCAGCTAAGGGAATCAAGTGTGTAGTATCTTGCTGGGATCAGAGATGTAAGGAGCACAACTGTACCTTGGATCAGTGTGAGATTAATTGGGGCTCAACTACAATCCAGACCCGAAGTTAGTTTGTAGTAGGCTAGTGTCTGTAGAGGCTTAATACAGCGTGTGTTCAATCTGGACTAGGTTCCGGGGTTTTTCTGTATTTGCGGTTTCCTTGTTAACAAAACTTCTGGTGTATGTGTTATTTCTTTTCCGCATTATATTTTGTTATATAATTGAAATATCACAGGTTGTGCGTTTGAATCAATCAATTGGAGATCCGACCTTTGGTTGTTGATTGAAATTGATTGATCCTTGAACATTGGTCTTTGGTACCGTTCAAGTGATTTCTCTTGTATTCAATTAGACACGCATATTTATATTTGCTTGAGTAAGAATTGAATCAAAAAGGAGAGATATAAATCTTTGATATACTTTATTAAGATTGAGTCTAGTTGATTCTCTTGAAAGTATATTGGAGTTAGTCCATACAGATTGCTAATAGAAATACTAGGTGTGGTTGTTGTACCCCCGCTTTTTCATATGTAGACCCCATGTATACATTAATGATTTATGAGGATTTGTTTTGAAAAATATCTTCTGTTTTTTTCTAAAATCAATATCACATTTAATTTTGTCTCTAATTTTTCCTATCATCATAAGAATTTCTTGTGTTGTTTTCTCACAGTTAAGGAAGAAATTATTCAATGTGATAATAAAAAACGATATTGAATGGCTTTATAAATTGAGTACTTAACTGATATACATCGAACAATGAAGCAAAGTGGGAGATTAAAGGGTGCTTTGAAAATTTGAGTATTATACAATATTTAAAAAATAATTATTTGAATTTATTTATTAGTTAATAAGATATTAATTAATAGTTTATCGGTTAATTAATATCTCGCTTAATTAGTAAGTTTTGATGGTCCCAACATCATTAATGTATAGAGTTTATACTGTATTATTTTATAATTTTAGCGAATTATTATTTTTTGACACGTTATCCCCGACTCGGGACTGGCTAAAAATATTTTTTTAAGAGAGTTTATTAAATAATTGAGTATTAGTTAATGGAGTTTCTATTGTACAGTTGTGTCGTTTTCTTTTTCTATGCAAGGAGTTAGAACATAAGGGATAACGATGTTCCTTCGTATGGTCAACATCTAGGGTGTAACATGTACCCATAATGTGGTTGATAAATTACTAAAGGCACCCCTTGTTTGGATAAGGTACTCCGTCTTTATAAAGGCACATGCAAAATGGATTCAGGGCACCCATTCTTCACCACTTCATAATTATGTTTTGGCGGGAAATATTATTTCTCACATGCATGATTTCATGGATTGAAAATTAACGATCTTTTCTAAGAATTTCTTGTTGATATGGTTTGGTATTGATTCAACTCGTTAAAACATGAATGTTAATTGATTCATGCACTGAAAGAGGGAGATTTTTATAGATTCTAGGTTAAGTAGGGAAAGAGAGTTCCTTGAGGATGATTGGATATATTTTTTGAAATTACGTGGTGTAACTAGGAGGATATCTTCTCTTCTATTTTAGCTATATCTTAGGAAATAGTTTGGAGAAACATCAGAATTCGCTAAGATAAAAAGGGAATACAATTTCCGAGACTTTGGATGAAAGAAAAGGGGATTATTCTACATATTCTTGAGTATTTTGGACCATGTTTTGTGTAGAAAGGGTTATAGGAGTCAATAGAGGGTTTAATGGAGTGATTAGGAAAGTTACAGAGAAGATTTTGCGGCAACAGGTGAAGAAGAAGAAGAAAACCATAAAATATATCCAGAAGACAGTCGCTAAAAACTGTGGCCTATTGGCAGTCGTTAAGTCTACAGTTTTATACTTCTGTACGAGTATCTTATGCAACACTTAAAAACATTGTTGTTGTTCTGTTTTATTTTTTTTCCTTATATTTTTTTTTTCCTTTCAAACACTTTTGAGCCATGTATCCATCTTTTGAGAGTGTTTCGAACACGATGAGCTAAACGCCATCACTGGGATAATGGAGAAATCCATATTTCGCAATTGATTGGTAACTGTTATTGGTTATTCATAGCTTTTTGGACTTAATTATTTTAATTGATTTATGATTTCACATATAAATCGTGATTTTGTTTGATGGTGCATGCTTAGACATAGAGTTTTGATGCATCACGTCTATAATTTGTAATTAATGTTTTAGAAATCAACTTTTGGCAAAGAAATAAAGTCCATAAAAAGTTAAAATATTGTTAAGAATCGATATATGCATCACTCAAATTTGATTAATAGTGGAATCATGAGTCTCGGTTTCTCTCTATATTATTATTATTATCATTTACATATATTCCAGTTTAAATTATTAGGTCTAAGAACAAACCTTAATGAGTCTAAATAACAAACTTTATTTAACACCTCTACAATCACATCAAAAAGCTAACCAAGATTGCAAGTTAGGAGATCCACATAGGCTATTTGCATCACAATGATGACACACATCATGAACAACATGTTCCCTGACCGATTCATATTCAGAATAATCTAAATCAGTGTATGCGTTCATTGCATAGTCAGAGAGAATTATAAAGGCACGACCAATGCTTGTACAATATGCGAAAGACTGTGATGCATGCCAAATGCATGAAAGTTAATCTTTATGGACCTGCATACTTTCTATAAAAAGGGTAAGTCAGAATGAAGAGGCAACTACATTTAAAGTATCATACCTGCAAGCCATGTTTGGAAAGAAAATCAATGAGAAATTGTCTAGTGCGAAGAGAAAGTTTACAATACGGTTACTTAGTACGAGTGGATCTTCAGGGATTTCGGCCTGCTTAGAGCCGAAATTTACTGGCCCATTGTAGTTGATATTAGATAAAGTTTTGAAACTACACTAAGGATTGTGCGTGTAGGACTCATCGATGTTTGTTGTAATGTGATTACAAAAATTCCTTAACAACAAAGATAGGTAAATGAATCAATTAGAAGAGTAGGCCAACTGTTGTGCGTGAAAAAATTCATAACTGTTAATACAATTAATTTGTAAATGGTGTTGGACTTAGTCGAATACTGTTAGTTTTACATGCTTTAATTAGAGGTCCACCAGGTAGTTGGTGACCCAGAAAACCATTTGGAAAGATGGAAAACATTGAGACTGATAATCTTTTAGTAGTTAGAAACATAATGTGCTTTTGTGACGGGTAGCTCTCACTACATCAATGGAAACCCGTAAAAGCGTATGGAACGGAAACAACCTATACTTATGCCCAACTCTAAACGCTCACTATACCTACATTTACACTCGCACGTACACTATACGTATGCCCAATTGAATTTGGTTTCAGTATGCACATGCAGCTACTTTTGGACTTAAACTCTAAAAAACTGGAACATATTTGAATTTAGTCTGTGATACGTATTGATCTTTATACCTTGGTAGATATTACTATAAAGGAGGAATTCAGAATAATAATAGACGAGAAACTTAGAAAACAGAACACACGTAGTAATTCGAAGAAAATATCTTCTCCAGATTATGAACAAGAAAACGATTACAATTCTCTCTTTGTGAAGCTCACAATCTTCTCTAAATAGTGGATTAACCTTAAACTATTTGCTAAGCTTGCACAAGTTTGTTCCAAGATTTCTCTAGGTTTTCTGTGCCTAGTATCTATGATTAGATATTAGCCAAAGCCCTCTATTTATATCCTTCATCGTACTCAGCCGACCAAGGACTTCTATTAGGAATCTATTTCCTAAACTAATAGCATTACCTAAAACAAAACTCTTCTCTAATTAGGAATTCTGCCTAAATAAGGATTCCTGCCTAGAATAGGATTCTTCCCTCAACTTAGCTTAACAGGGGGTTAGTCAAATAAGATTTTGAATAACTTCTGGGGAGTTCGTAAATCTACCATTCGTACATAGAGATTTTTGGAGAGTCTCTTCATATCTCTTATTATTGGTTAGAGACTTTTTTCAACTCATTTAAATTCTCTGAAACTCCATGTTATTGGATTAGGATTTCATAAGAGTTGCTCCAATGCTCATGTTATTCAAAGGAGAATTAAAAGTCATTGATTTGTTGTTTTCAGAGATTTGAAGAGACTTTTTCTGAAAAATAGGAATGGTAGAAATCTCTCCTCAAGAGGTGATATTTCTAGAGACTTGGAAATTTGGTGATTTTTTGGTTTTGGGAGTGAACCATTTTTCTCTCTCTTTGTGCCTTAAGGGCCACTTGGAAAGGGGTAATCAAGACAAAATGTGGAATAATGTGATTTTTAAAATTGGAGAATATATATTTCAAAATAGGCTATGTGAGTCTTTGTGATATATATCGATCTTAAAAAATATATTTTAGAAGTTATGATTTTTTTCTCCGCATAGAAAATAAAATGTGGGACGACCGGAATAAAGTGAATGAAAATCTCCCTTATAAAGCACAGTTTGGCTAACTTAGCCTATCTGAGTGGTGGCTAGGATTTATTTTGGGAAAAGATAAATCTACGGTCGTGGTTGTGCAGACCACACCCATTACCCGCACGTGTGTCTTAGCTTTTGTTGGCTTCAAATATAGCGTGGTCCTTCGGTCGTTTCCAGGGGATGCACAACAAACCCTAACCCGGAGTTAGTTCTTCGTATTCCTGCCTGTTGGTCATGGTAATGTTCGCCTAGGTTTTGAGATTTTGTTTAGTTTGGTTGCAAGACTCGGATTAACTCCAGCTCTCGGATCAGTCGTTTCCGCAGATCTGAAATTAACGGGACGCAATTGATTGGTGAGTCGTATCATTTTAAATTTTAGTCAGCTGTATCGATTGGTTCTCTGATTCCCAGAAATACAGGTTTTTAGTTTGTTGTTTGTGTTTTAATCTGATTTTGCTAGATAATTTTTTTGGAATTTTTTAATCGATCGAACAGGATCTGTCCAAATAATAGACGATAATTTCTTGGCTGAGCTTTAGAGAAAAGTCCTGCATCTGAAGAAAAAAAATTCTACTCTAACCCGGAGTTGGTTCTTCGTCTTCCTGCCTGTTGGTCATGGTAATGTTCGCCTAGGTTTTGAAAACAAACAACAGCATTATCTCATATTGACACCTGTATTTGCATCAAAATGGGCTCGAATAAGATTAAGGGTATCAAAAACAATTATATTTGGTTCTCTAGGTTTTCTTCCACCAAAAGATCCCTGATCAATCAAACTACCCTGAGGTGTGAATCTGTCGGAAAACCCTTTCTTTTCTGATTTTTTTCATGTATAATTCTTAGAATTCACAGTATTATCTGATTAAGGATGTTTCAATTAGTTGTATCAAAAACTTTTTTTGTTGGTAGCATCCAAGTACTACTCCATATCTCCCTCTTGATTTGATACTAATTCGTTGCATGCGTTTGAAACTAAATTCTAATGATTTTCGATGCCCACGAAAATCTTCTCAGTAATCCTACGAATCAATCAACTCTCATCGTTAATTTGTATTGTGTTGTTCATCCAGAGGGAATGGAAGCGTTGTTTATCTAGAGGGAATGGAAGCAACTTTTGGTCATAAAGCTTCAAAAAATACATGGGTTATAATGATAAATCTTATGTTATTTCTAAATTGCGTTGTTGTTGTTACCGCCATGGATTTGTGAATTTTTTTGTATGTGTTGATTGAATATGAATTTGGATGGACAAATTTGTGTCCGGTATCACATTAGTTATTGATTGGGTATTTGGATTATGAATTAGTATTCTTAATCTGTTCGGTAAAAGGTTTAAACCAGTGTAAAGAACTATCACCCACTAAGTGATCAAAGATGCTTGAAACATGAATTCCAACCTAAGAAATACTTAGTACTGCTTAATTTGTCATCTGTAAAGACAACCATGCATCTATATATTGTCTTTGGAATCCATGTATAATTCAGGTTTACAGGATTTGATTGAATTAAGATTTATGGTTAATAGTACTTGGTTGAATTAATGGTTATTCTGTACACTTTCTAACTCATTAAATTTACTTACTTTGTTCTTATGTAGGCAGCTGGTGCATTATCGGATAATATTTATGAGAAAACTCATTACTACCTGGGCATTGGTACTTTTTGTTTTAATTTTCCAGTTAATAATAATTTGAGTGTTATTTTAATGAAAGTCCATAATTTCTTCTGTTTCCTTACACAGCTACCGGAATATGTCGAGATTATACAACATCCGATGAAACCGTTAGGAAAAACTTTGGTTGTCGGGGCATATGCTTGGTTACAGGAATTCAAGGTTTGTTACTATAGTTATATAGTCGCTGAAATTGTAATTAATTAACTTTTCAACGGTCTTTTTAATTTAAGTATGTCGTCTACCTTCAGAGTTTTTATGATTTAAATTTTTTTGTCATTGACACGCTTAAGGTTATCGATGGTACTACATGTACTTATTACTTTCCAAGTACAAATTCTGAAGCTAATGCGGTGAAGGTAGTTGCTAATGGTTATGGGTGAAACTTTGTTATAGGGAAAAGCCTAGGGACTTGCTTAATCGCAAAGAAATAAAGGAGATTCACATGGTAATTAAGAACTTTGGACGGTTGGACACTTATTTTGGTACATTCACTTTCACAAACTAAATTTCTAGCCACTTTTAAAGTTCTATTAGCTTGAAAAGAAACGATATAATTGAGATGTTAAGACATTTGAAAAATTCAATATAATGGCCGTCTTACAGTCGAAATCATATCATGAACTCATCAAAAAATAAAGAAAAATATTAGCGTCAAGGCTTAATATTTGATTTGTTGTATTTCTTGGGATGTTTGAATATCCTTTTCTATGCAGATTACATCTACAAGTGGTTTCTATTCTTCTCACTGATGAATTAAAACTAAAACTTATTTGGACTTATTTGTAAAACCATGTTCGTGGGTTGTATAAACTGAAGAACCAAGTCATTTCTCTTCTTCACAGACGCAAATCCTAGGTATGATTCACACTCATTGATACAAATCCAAGATTCTTTAATAAAGAAAATTAACGAACAACAACTATGGATTGTTTAACAATTGGATGAGAATTGGAGTGGTAAATCTTTTTAAACAATTTTGGACTGTAACGTCTTTCTTAGGTCGAGCTTGGCATGTATTTGTAAAAAAATTAAGTGGATTTTGGGTGGTTATGCTCATATGTGAAACTCATCATGAACCTGTTTCGTTCATCACCCAATTTCATTATTAAAGTCATTTAATGATTTTGAAATGTATTATATTAACAATGAAGTATGATTTAATCGCGGCATATACTTCGCGGCTGTGCTTTCGAGTAAGAAAAATAGGCTACACTATATGTCTCACATACTTTTTATGTTATATTAGCTTAGTACATAATTTTAAGATATGCTCTGCTGTAATGGATGCGTAGGGCATGTCTCGAGGGAGACGTCAGTTGGAGCAGGGGAATTCTTCCTAATTCAAATTTCGTTGATTTAAGGTAATTGTGGTTTTGATTAACATACATTTTACTGCATCACAGTATGAGTAACAATGCTTCCATTGAGTAGTTCCCGCAATTTGGTTGTCCGAGAGCTTGAATTTCAATTTTGGAACATCTATACAGTAGATAGTACAATCTTATTTTGTTAGGGTTTCCTGTTTATTTAATGTTGTCTTTACATTTTATGTGTTCTTGGTAATTCATAAATCACCCGTTCAGCGCATAATTTGAACTGTTGTTGTTAGTTGCTCAAAATTGGGTGTCAATTTGTATTTAACTCATCAGATGGATTCAAAGCAGAGACAACGAAAATACAATATGACCGGCTTAGATGCGTTGGTTTCAGCATGTGCTATTTGGGTTCAGAATGAGTGGATATACATTAACTGGGTGTTAGTGTTTCTAAACTTCTTCTTAAACTGAATTAATGATTTGGGAACGTGAGGCACAAGACTGTGTTGTGGTTAGTTGAATATTTAGTAGCCTCAGTTACATTTTGTTGATGTACTAACCACCATTTTACACATATTAAATGAAATGGAGATTCACCTTTGTTCGTTTATTATCGGTGTATCAATGACGAACCATCCAGACAAGGGGGGAGATGGCAAAGGTAACAAATCAATGACTGCGAACCAGATTGAGATGGAAGAGAAGGAAGAATGAATGAAAGCTGACAGACCTTAAGAAGAAGAATAGATGTGGATAAAAAAAACCAAAGAAAAGTCTGGCTTCTCCCAATTGGAATTTCATCCCAACAAGGTAAATATAGAGAAAAAGTCAAATACCAAATTTGGGAATTGTGATGCTAATTGATGTAACATTTCTGTAAGGATAAGACAATACCTTGGGTTTACTATGCTCTAAAGTTGCACTTAGACACCTGTTATCGAAATGTTACCTAAAACTTTGTTTAACTAACTTCCCCTTATGTGAAAGGAAAATCAGTTTATTATGATAAAATTAGCACTGTTAGCTGGAAAATAATTCTGGCGCCCAAATATGCATTTACGTTATTTACGACATACATAGCTTTTTCTAGCACTGCTAAAATGTTCATTAATACTCATGTCCTAAATATGTGGGTATATTATTTTCGACATAGATTATTATAAACCATTGTTATGCATTTATTTCCTTTCACGGAAATGGCATATACCTATTTAACCATTGGCAACTCAATCTGACAAATAAGAATTATTCATCTTTTTTACCTATTATTCATCTAAACAACTTCATCGTACCACCAATTACAATGTAGAGAGGTACCTCGACAACTCATTAGCATATCAGTTTATATATATATATATATAAATAAAAACCCATAGCATATCTCAATTCAACTTTGTGTAAACTAATGGTGGTATAGAAAAGGGTTGAGGACCACATTTGGATATATATCCATGCCCGTGCCGTTACGGCACGGGTTAAGTCCTAGTTAGGCATAAGACATCAATGAGATTTATTTTGACAATGAGCACATATTTCATTAAGTGGTCATGGTACTTTTATTATTAGTGTAACGTGAATAATAAAAAAATCGGTAATGTAGAGAATTAATTAAGGGATATTATATAATTCTGTCTCTACAAATCACATAAACTTCCTACAAGTCTCATTTTTTTGTCCTTACAAATCTCATTTTTTGTCTTTACAAGTCACAAAGACTCTCTAAAATTCTCTCACAGAATCACTAGAAATCTTTAGATTTTCAGAGAATCTCTAGAAGTCACTCAAATTAAAAATCTTTGAAAGTCCATAGAAATCTTGTTTGACTACCCCCTTGTAAGGTTAACTAAGTTCCCTTAAGGAGTACGGATATATTATAATTATTAAATCGAAAATATTTGGGTGTATTCCCTATTTTAGTCACTAATTAGTGGGTTCGTTACAATTTCACTTTTTTTTCTGCATCACTTGTTGCTTCTAAATCCAGATTGAAATTCATTAAAATTCCATTTGTTATAATTTTTACCTAACATCGAGCTAGTCAAATGGGATTTCAAATGACTTCTAAAGAGTTTCCAAATCTACTGTTAGCCCATAGAGATTTTTGGAGAGTCTCCTAATGTCTCTTGTTGGTTAGAGACTTTTTTAAAGTCATTTAAATTCTCTGAAACTCCATGTTATTGGATTAGGATTTCATAAAAGTCACTCCAACATCCTTGTTATTGGAAAGAGAATTGAAGTCATTGATTTATTATTTTCAGAGATTTGGAGAGACTTTTTAAAGAAAGCAGGCATGGTATAAATCTCTCCAAGAGGTGATATTTTCGGAAACTTGGAAATTTTGGGAATATTCGTTTTTGAGAGTAAACATTTTTTTTGTCTTGTTTGAGCGGATGACCAAGGAACGAGCCATTTGCGCATTAAACCAGCGATGGGATAACATAGCATATAAAATGTGGGATGAATGAAACAAAGAAAATGAAAACTTAGGCATACGACAATATTGAGATTTATTTTACAGTATTCGTGATACTTTTATTAAAACATTATAACGTGCATAATAAAATAATCGGTACAAGTTTTGAATTTTTGAATTAGATATTCTACGTTTCTTTTGTATCTACAAATCATAGAAACTCTTTATAAGTCTCATTTTTTTTTACTCTACAAATCACAACGACTCTTTAGTATACTTTCAAATCACTAGAAATCTAGATATTCAAAAAAATCTCCAAAAGTCATTCAAATAAAAAATCTTTGAAAGTCTGCAGAAATTTCGTTTGACTAATCTCTCTAAAATCTTTCCGCCCATAAGAACTCTTTCGTCCCTCTGGCAACAGTCCACAAATCTTTATTTGAGAAAAAAAAAGTTCTCGAACGGACTTCAATTGAAAACGAGTGATGCTACGTTGACGTCCAAAAAAACCGGGTAAAATCCCATGAGGGATCGAACGAGGATAATGCCCTCTAACATTGGGATTGTTCGGCAGAAATGAGTCCCGGCAGCTGTGAGTAACGGAAGAACTCGGGGATTTTCTCCCAGGATATAAAGCATTTTCGGTTGCAAATACGTTTTCATTTCTTATCCAAGTGCGCATTTCGAGGTCCAAAAAGAAAATGTCATTAGAAATATAGTAATCCGATTCGACGATTAAACACAGGATACTGAAACTAACATACGCTTCAGAAAAAAGAAAAAAAAAAAAACTAACATGGAAATTCCTAAATTCAAAACCCTTGAAATCATCCAAAAATCCCCAAATCCCTCAGTTTTCCATATCCTTCTCAACAATCCATCTCTCAAAAACGCCCTTTCTCTTGATTTCTTCACTGAATTCCCCAAAGCCCTAATTTCTTTGGACCAAAACCCTGAGGTTAATGTAATCATTCTCTCTAGTCATGGTGATCATTTCTGTTCAGGAATCGATCTCAATGCTTTCAATACGTTAATGAAGTCTCAATCAAAGGATCAAGGAAGGTTTAGAGAGCGTTTCCGTCGTGAAGTTAAAGGTTTACAAAATGCGATGACAGCAATTGAACGGTGTAGGAAAGTTGTGATTGCAGCGATACATGGTGCTTGTATTGGTGGTGGCATTGATCTTATAACTGCTTGTGATATTAGGTATTGTACTAAGAATGCATTCTTTTGTGTGAAGGAAGTTGATTTAGCTATTGTTGCTGATCTTGGGACGCTTCAGAGGTTACCGGGAATTGTAGGCTATGGGAATGCAGTCGAATTGGCTTTAACTGCGAGGAGATTTACGGGTGAAGAAGCTAAGGATTTTGGTTTGGTTTCCAAAGTTTTTGAATCCAAGAGTGCATTGGATGAGGGTGTCTATGCTGTTGCTGAGGGTATGTTGATATCTGTTTTTTTTTTTTTTAATCCTTGAATTTTTTTATCTCAATTTAGTTGTTGCTTATGAAATCGTTTTGCCAACCATTTGATTCAACTCAATTCCACTAGTGTCAGTGTGTATGGAATACAGACTTGTTTATTTACTGGTGACACTGCTGGGATTTTAAACCAAAAATAGTATGCACTCGAGTTCATGAGCCCTAATAGTCTCTGGATCATGGCATTAACCCCAACGGGTTTACCATTCCAATTGTTAGGGCCTATAGATGGGTGCCAGGTCCACGGAAAGCTCAGGATGCAAGCAACTAGTGTGCTGCCTAGCATTGTCGATCTTGAACTCTATAATTGCGTCCATATCTTGTTTCCTTAGATAATTAAACAGTGCTGGAAATAGGTCCGAACCACTAAATATGGAAAGATGGAAAATCATGGGGAGTTATGTTAAGGAGAAGAGAGAAAGAGATGCACACTGTTCTTACTTGATCATTTTACAAACAGAAATAGATAGGGTCCCCGTTCTCTTCTTTAGTATTATAACCCCTGGAATATAGGTCACGGCCTTGTGGGAACGGTGAACAAGATTTGGAGCTGGTGGAACTAGAGAGGAAGAGCGAGCTGATAGTTCTTTCTGTATTAGCCTCCCTATATTTTTAAGTTGAGTTCCATAATGATTAGAAGATGAACAAGATGGATAGGGTTATATCGCACCACATTTGGTGGGTATTAGCTTAAGGAAGAACACTAGTAGCCCAGATCTTATACTTTATTTTCAATCTTATTGCAAAGATTTGGATTCTCTAGTTCAGTTTGTTTTTTTCTTCTTGAAATGAATTTTTCAACTTAAATCTTTCATTGGGGGGGGGTTCGAACTTATGCTAGTCATAAGTGGAGTTAGAAATTGTAGTATAAATTTTCCTTTCTTGTAAACTTTAAACATGGAAATTATGTGTGTAGATTCAACCAGTAATATTAGGCGAATGTTATTAGCAATTACACTTCAGGGTACTTATATACCTTGAGAAAGACTCCCCATGTTCTCATGTTTTACTCTTGTACTAACTACCAAGGAATGAATGAAATGTTAGGGATTGCAATGAAGTCTCCTCTTGCAGTTGTCGGAACGAAAGAGGTATTGTTAAGAAGCAGAGACATGAGTGTGGATCAGGGATTGGATTACGTTGCTACCTGGAATTCAGCGATGCTTCCATCTGCCGATTTAACGGAGGCAGTCTCAGCCCAAATCCAAAAGAGAAAACCCACATTCGCTAAGCTCTGAATTCTCATATTACTGGAGCCAAAATACAAATGCATACTAATAAATCACAGGTATCTTATCTGTCTATCTTGTTATTGTAATAAGAGTAGAATGCTATATAAACTGAAATATAGAATACATACAAATTAGCGCCTCCAGTTTTCATTTCCTTTTCTTGTATTGCAGTTTTATGTACAAACTGGGTATATTTGGTTAAATCTTTTAAACATGTAAAATTAGTAGACAATTTCAGAATTCCTTTTAAAGCTTTAAAAAAAAAAAATCCCCTCTACTTGGAGCAGCGTGTATTGTGTAGTGTAAAACAGTAAGAATTCGGCCCAAATTCTTTCACCCTTTGTGGATGGTGAGATAATGGGATGTTTTAACATAATTAAAACTTCTCCACTGTATTTTTTTGTGTTATATGAGTCTCTCTCTTCACTAGATTCACAGAGGAGAAAAACTCACATAAGCAATTTTCTTTAATAAATGCTAGCAGGCAACTTCCAGATGCACGATGTAACTTCGTCATCTTGTCAGTTGATTGTAAGGCCCACATGTCCGTTTCACCTGCATGCTTAGGATATATGGGTCTTACAATCAACGGATAAGATGAGGAAGTTGGACTGTGCATTGCCGTAAGGGAGCCGCCTCGTCATTCCCATATACTTGCTTATGTCCCCCAACTTCGAAGGTTGAGACCACTTCCATTATGAAATTATGGGGTATGGCTAGTATATGGAGAAGGTTCCATTTAGCAGCAAAGCACCATTGAATTTTTGAAAGAAGAAAGATGTATCACTGAGTATCTTATCTATCTATGTACCTATCGTTTTTCCTCCTTTTGAACTGGGAAAACGTTGGAGTGGTAGTCCTCTCTTGCAGTTTCCTAAATCATCTCATTGTCATAATAAAAGTAGAATGATGGATACGTAAAACACTTGGAAATGTTATGTCTTCAATATGCAGCTTTTCTTTTTTAATTCAATTTTATGTATAAGTAAGAGTTTCAGTTTAAATTTCTTTATATGGTAAATGTGTAGAGAATTTCACAATGCATTTGGGTACTGTTTGAAATTGTGGTTCTCTCCTTGAAGAAGCGGGTAATGTAAAATTAGGTAAGGTTTGACTTGGTGCCCAATAGGTTGCACCCTTCTAGTGAAGAATTTGATTCTAGTAGAGGAGAGAGTGGGATTTGTCTGAATAAAGAACTTCTAATGAAACCACATGCATCATTGATTATTGGTGTATAATGACAGCACCACCCTGAGCTTAGCCCTTACATGATCTATTCATCATATCCATTGATCTTAAACACCTTTTGGCTTTTACCTATTGGAAACCTCCTCCTTTAGGGCAAGTCTTAGGATGGTGAAGACTTCCATATGCAAAATAGATTCCATGTAAACGCATGTCTTATCGTATTGTTCAAAATGTTCTATTGAAAACAATTTCTGAGGTATGTTACTGGGATCGCTGAAAGATTTGCAAGAACAACCTGTTGAGAAGTAACCTCTCAGCTTTAATTGAGAGGTCACTTCTCTAGACATCTTGGTTTGAATCTTGGACTGAAGCAAGACTGTAGAATCTTTCAATGTTCAAACAAACCGGAGGTCGCTTCTCAAATTTTTGAAACAAACCAAGAAGTGACACTTTGGATGGAAATAAAATCTTAAATTTCTGGAAGCATTATTAATCCTGGACCTTGGTTTTCCTGAGATTACTTTTCAAGCTTATTTTTGTTTTCTCCTATAGAGCATCTTTACTGGTTCAGTCTTGTGGGTTCAGAAAACCCGCCGGTGGGCGAGTTGGTGTGGGATTATAGCCATCTTCAAGTTGGAGTGGTTTAAACGAATAACTAGTATATATATAATTGACAGGTACTTTGGAAGGGAATGAGAGCATCAGGCAGACATTGTACTAATTAGATATAGGTGACTGCATTATTCTTAATCTGCTTGGGCAAGCATGGAGAATCAGTACAAAGGGTTAATTATTCTTATGACCCTAGAAAACATGTGTCTTACTCTTTTGGCCCTGGAAATTTGTTGAGAATCCCTAAATTTGTCAGTTTTTCTCTTATTCCTCAACAGTTTTTCCCTTAGAAATGCTCTTTCACTTGAGTACTTATCTGAATTCCCCACCCCTAGTCTCACTTGATCAAAACTCGAATGCTGAAAATCATTCTTGCTGGTCATGGTGATCATTTTGTTCTGGTATCGATCTCAAAATTTTAAATTCTTTGATGAAATCTTAATCGATTGATCAAGGAAGGTTTTGAGATAGTCGTGAAATTTAATGGTTTACAATATGCAATTACTGCAATTGAACGGTGACAAAAACCTATTATTTCTGAATTCGTGGAGGTTGTATTGGTGCTGGAAGTGTTCTTAGAACTGCATCTGATGTTAGGTATTGTACTAAAGATGGAAGTTGATTTAGCTATCAATGGTGCATTTGTGAGGTTAAGGTCATAAAGCGTCGTCAGGTATGGAAGTGCGATTTAATTAGAGCGATGGGTTTTGTTTGGTTTCTGTGGGTTTATACAAGAATGCAGTAGATGAGGGTGTCAATGCTATTGCTGAGAGGATGTTGGTCTTTCTCCTCACTCTGTTTTGTTCTTCTTTGAAACTTTGTTCGTATTTCGCACAACATCTATAACCTACACTGTTCTTTGTTTATAATTTTTGGCTGCAAATTTGTCATTCCTAAATTCAATTTGTGATTTCATATTTTGGATGCATAAACTGTTGTTCGTAATATTTGTGCTGCTAATTAATAGGTTCAGTGTACTTGTGTCAATGATATAGTAGATAGACTTTTGAACTCATGAAAGGGACTGTAGGCCTAGATATTGAGACCTATTTGAGTTGAGTTTAAAGTATGAGAGTAACATAAAGTTGGTTGTATATTTTAAGATGAACTGATGAAGAGAGAAAGAGAATATGAAGGAAAAAGTTCTCGCTTGATTGTTTGATAAACAGATAAAGAGAGTTTTTTTTTCTCTATTGTATTACTCCCCCAGATTTATGTCGGGGATACGTTAGCAAGAATAGAGGGAGGGAGGTGAACAGATAACCAGATAGGTTTTCTTCTGTATTTCTTGCCCCTACATCTTGAGTCGAGTTACATACTAAAAGTTAGAAGGTGAACAGTGTGAATCTCTTCTGTCGGTTAATTATTTTTTTGTTCCCACCGGATTTCTTACTTAATTTATCATTGGGAGAATTTTTGAACTTGACTCCTTTAAGGTTGAGTTAGTTCAGCCCAATGCACCCTGTTACACTCATGGGTCTTATGCCTTGAGAGACTCTATTGTTGTTCTCATGTTTTACTTGTATATACCGGAAAGAAGGGTATCGAATGAAGTATCAAGAAGTGCAAATGAAGTCTCTACCTGCAGTGGTAGGATTGAAAGAAGTAGAGGCATGCGTGTGCATCAGGGATTGGATTACGTGGCTACCTGAAATCCTGCTATGCTTCCATCTGATGACTTAACAGAGGCAATCTCAACCCAATTTCAAACGAGGAAACCAACCTTCGCCGAGCGCTGAATCTGATGCGACTTTGTTAGAAATACAAATGAATGCTAATAAACACACCAGGTATTTTACCTGTCTGTTTATTTTTCTTCTTTTGTACTGGGAAAACAGTGACTTTTAGTCGTCTCAGGCATTCCTCCTAATCATTTAATTGTTGTAATAATAATAGAATGACAGGTGCACACTTGCGAATTGTACGCCTTCAGTTTACGTTACATTTTTCCTTTTCTGATGCAAGAATTAAGAGTTTGTCGGTGTAAATTTTTTCATTTAGTAAGTGATTAGACTGTTTCTGAATCCCTTTGGAAGTGTTTGAGATTCTGGCATCACTTAAAAGTAGTATATGTAACAAGGAGACTTTGGGTCCCAAATGGTTGCACCTCCGCAAATAGAATTTTGATTTTTAGTTGAGAGTGCAGCATGTTCTTTTGTCTAAGGAAATGCTTCATTTTTTATGAATGTGAATGTAGTAAACTGGTGAAGTGATTGATCGATCACACTTCAACAACGCTATGACAGCACCAACCTGAGATTAGCTGTGACAGGCTGGACTACTTTTTACTCACAATGGACTACTTCGGTGGTGGGTGGATTGCTTTTTATATATTACTTGGGTAGCGCTCGTGTTGTTCTATTTATTGTGGTTGATTCTTCAGAAGCAGGCAATTTTTGTCATCTGAGCAGGACTAGAGAAGGCAGTGAAACTGAAGCTATCCCATGCCTAGTTAGCAATTTGTTGTACGGGAAACGTTCGGAACGGGATACATACGGGTATTATACGGATTTCTAAAAGTCCAATTCGGTCAAGAATCCGGTCAACGGTTCGTGATACGGAACGGCATACGTATGTGTATAATTCGTTTTAGAGATATGAGTTCGGTACACAAAAGTCGGCATGTATTAATAGGAAGAAAAAATTAAATATGATGTGAAAAATGTGATTTGTAATAAGAAACATCTATATCTAAGACATATGCAATGTTAACACCAAAGTACCGTTGGCTCAGTGGAGTAGGGACGAGTATTGGATAAGATGTTAGAGGTTCGAATCCCTTCATGAGAAGTCTTTGTAAAAAGAAGGGGAGAGTTAGTTGGGCCCGTTTTTATATGCTATTAACTAGCCCAACAAACAACTGGATGTGTGATTAGTGGGCCGACTTAATACGCCGTGAAAATCGCGAATAATTCGCAAGCCTGATAAAATGCGCGTATAGGAATCGGGGTTGCAGCAAACGGACGGGCGAATTGGACGGGAACGACCAGTACGTAATAATTCTCGAATCATTCGGCGAATTGCTAATTAGGATCCATGTGACCAAGGAAAGTGATGCTCAAATGCTGTAATCTAAAAGCAAGTGGTTTTGATTGCTGATGTCGTTTTGATTACCAGTGGTTTCTACCTACTGCATTGATTGCTTCAAAAAAAAAAAAAAACCTACTGCATTGATCGTGTGCTAAAAAGATTAAGTATTCGAGACCACTCTTTAAGCCTTTGGGCAAAGACGCATCTCAAATTTATGTACATCCCACCAATGTGGACTCTGACCAGGTATTCTAGGCAGATTTTTATTTTATTCAAGTTTTCTTCAAAAACAAAGCAATTACGGTCCAAGATAACATGGAGGACCAATAAAGAGCCCAACCATTCATCCAAATTTCGTCAGATTCATCAGCTTTTTAGTAAGAATTAGGCTAAGGCCCAACCCATGGATAACCCATAATGTGAGACCCTTAATTCAAAGAAGTTTAAATCTAGGCCCCAAATTATTAAAAGATCTTGATACCCTTATGCATATTGTCAGACCCATAATTAAATAAAATTTAAATGTAGGCCCTAAATTATTAAAATATTATGTGATGATGTTCCAACCCCCGCCAACCACCTCCGACCACCACAGTCACCACCAACCACCTCCGATCATCGCCGCCGACAACCACCGCCAACCACCTCCTCCGACCACCACCAGCCACCTCCTCCGACCACCACTGCCACCACTACCACCACCACCACCGATCGACCACCGCTCACCACCACCTCCGACCACATGGATATTGCAAGTGTAACCGGAAGTTACACATGTATAAAAATTACACATTCATGTTGTGTATTCAATAGTGTGTAACTTAAAGTTACACATCCATATGACATGTGGAATAAGAAGTTACACATACATATGACAAGTGTATCCACAAGTTACACATGTGTAGTCAACAGTTACACAACAGAGAAAAAAAAATATACAAAAAATACATTTATCGCATTAATATTAATTTACAATAATAACTCTGTTTACCAGCTATAGTAATCGGTTGTTACTGAACACAATAAATGAGTTAAAACACTAGAAATAAGCCATTGAAACCTATACTAGAAGTTTTGCCTTTCTTTCTTGTCTTCCTCATTCCAAAATGCTTGCATATCTGCAACGAAATAAACATCCATGGATTAGGTTGGATGAATAAAAAGCAAAAAATAATAATATTATAGGAGAATTGTAAGGCAAAATTATAGAACATAGATCACAGAAAAGACGCATGATAACCCATCTTAGCATGTATAACTTGGAGTTACACATGCATCTATCATGTGTAATTGGCAGTTACACATGCATATGACTTGGATACCTAGCATCTGTCCAGTGTAAAGAGGAGTTACACATGCATATAATATGTGTGGCGAGAGTTCTGAGATGCACTGGCGATGTGTAACTAAGAGTTACACATCCATAAAAGCTTGTGTAACTGGCATGCGTAATTTTTTGGTTACAAGGTTTGTTCATAATTTGCATGTGTAACTAGAAGATACTCATGCATCTGTCTAGTGTAATTCAGAGTTACACATGCATCCTACTAATGTAATTAGGAGTTACACAAGAACATAACATGTGTAAATAGAAGTTACACATGCATCTTACTTGTGTAATGTGAATAAATGCGCAGTTTAGACATAGAATTTGAAACTAAAAACAATAAGAGAGGGATCTAAAAAGTTGTAGCAGCAAGCAAAGAAATGTCGTCTTCCCCTTCCCATTTTCAACAAGCATAACTACAATCTGAGGATCAACAAACTCTCCATCCATGATATGAAGCTCAAATTTTCCTATCTGCGATACGAAGTTAACGTCAAAAGATGAGGAGTCATACAGAACAATTGTAAGGAAAAATTATAGAACAAAGATCACATAAAAGTTAATGATAACCTATCTTAGCATGTGTAACTGGGAGTTACACATGCATCTGTCATATGTAATTTACAGTTACACATGCATATGACTTGGATACGTACCATGCAGAATTTTTTGGTTGCAACTTTGTTCATTTTATCATGTGTAACTAGGAGTTACACATGCATATGTCTACTGTAAAGAGGAGTTACACATGCATATATCATGTGTAACTGAGAGTTACAGATGCACCTGACTTGTGTAACTGAGAGTTACACATGAATATGGGTAGTGTAACAAATAGTTACACATGCCTGTTGTATGTGTAATTTGGAGTTACACATGCATAGTGGCATGTGTAACCAGTAGTTACACATATATAGTGGCATGTAAATACTAACTATATAATATTTAGTAAGAATTACTTAGCCATCATCACTTTCCTAAGCACCTTGAAGACCATACATTTCCAGTCCTAACATACATAAATTACTGCACATAATGGACATGACTTTTAACACAAAATGAACAAAGTAATTGCTGCATAACTCAACTTTTTCGCAAAACGTACCAGGTTTCAAATTTATGTGTCCATTGGAATGTAAACACTCCGTGGCACGAGCAATATCAAGTTCATAACCTATGGCTACACGATGGTCAAGTTGTTTTGGTCAGATTCCGAGTAAGTACTTCCATATAGACATCCCAAGAAAAAGAAACATTGATCAAATGAAACTTCCGAGTAAGTACTTCCATAAGTAACAAGGAAGGGTACCTCCAACAGCTCACGACCTCCATAGATATAGAAACATTGACCAAATGAAACTTCCTCCAAAAGTTTCTCTTCGTCTACTTACTTCTCAGCTTCTGGATTCTTAATTTAGTAGCAATTGTTTCATTAATTTAGTAGAACTGAATATCAAGAAACGTTGAGACTTGAGATACGGAGAATAAAAAATAGGACATTACCTTTTCAATGGTGAGATTTTTATCCAACATTTTTCCTGAATTCTTTCATCTCAGTAACCCTCTCACACCAAAACTCCAGTAGTACCACCACCCGCACCACCATTGGCTACAACTTTCACCATCACATAGCTATGAACGGATGAGTAAAGCACAATGAACAACTATCGATTAGATACACGTTTCATATCATACAATCATTCACATATTATATGCACATTTTAGAATGAAAAGAATGCAACCTTAATGGAAAGGATGCAACATTTTCAATCCGTAACAACCATTACTATATGTAAGTAAAATCTATGTAACCAAAAGTTACACATTCAATTAGCATGTGTAAGTAAAAGTTACACATCTAATTAGCATGTGTAACTAGAAATTACACATCTAATTAGCATGTGTAACTAGAAGTTACACATCTAATTAGCTTGTGTAACTTGAAGTTACACATCCACTTAGCTTGTGTAAATAGAAGGTAAACAACAATTATCCCATCACAAAATTATTTCACCAGTGCAGAACTAGTAGAGTCATCTATTGCCTATGGAACAAGCACATGAATGGGTGGTATAATGCATGCCTCTGAGGATTTGCTTCATAACTTAGAACATGTATATCCATTGCCTATATAAATGTTCTTACATCTACTATGTTCATGTCGATCATGCTACAGAAAAATAAAAAACTCGGGGAATCCCCTTGCTTTTCCACTTAAATATCGTTACTTAGTAGAACACTATCCTGAGTTTTACCTATCTCACTTGACAGCTTGATAGACAGTGCATTCTTAGTTTCTAGGAAATCTTGTCTTTGATTTTAATTGCACGATTCTTTATCTCTCTAGCATCTAATGTATAGCCACTGTGGATCCCAAAAGTCACATTATAATAAAACATACTATATTTCACATGAATACAAAAAGTATACCACTATAGACCTAGCGAGGAGAGTTATTTGCATAAGTACAATCTTTGCAGTAAAGATATTGAATTGCGAAAGCAAATAAAAATTTCCAAGATCTTACATGAGCGAGACAGCCTGAAGATTTGCAAGTATATCCCCAATTGGCTGTGACAGAGACTTCTGGCTAATATTCCTGGAATTAAAAACATTAGAATTAAATTTTAACACCAAGCATATGATCTGAATTTTACTTTAAGGAAAAAATAAAAAGAGAGACCCAAAAAACTTAAAAACAACTTACAAGTAAATAAGCGAAGTCATGAAAGAAATGGAGTAAGGCAGGTTTCCTGTTAAATTGTTCTTGTTAAATTGTTCTTTGCAATATTTCTGCATTGTAACAAACTTTTGAATAAACAAATAATTCCTAACCAAATCAGCAAATGAACACATGAAATTGGACATTACAGGGTTGTGACATTTGGTGGCAATTGATATGGTATTGAATCATGAATAGTGTTGTCACTTAAATCCCTACAAAACAACCAAACAGCCCAACAAATTAGCCAAGAGAGAAATTAAATCTAACATATTCATCAAATTCATGACAAATTGTACAAAATCAAAAAAATTCCTTACAGTGTCTTCAAATTGAAAAGGTCTGATAGCAAATATCTTTGCCTCTCTGTTGTAAAAGCTTCATCTGGTCTACTATGGTTCTGAACAACGTGATAGAGTTTCGCTGGACCTGCCATTGAACTTCTATTCCTTGCTACCTTTGTCATACGAATTGCAACAGCAAGAGCAGAGTTAATCCTTGGATTAGTTAGCATACTCTTAGGAACCTCGGTGCGACACTGGGGACACTTTGGTTTTCCTGGTTTCTTCTCCTCCACCCATTTCTCAACTGATATTCCTTACTATATAACCTATCACACCCATCTGATATATTTTCCTCCGCCAGTTACACTAACCGCAATATCACCACCATCACCACCACCGGCTCCATAATTCTCCTCTAAAACCTGCACCTCCACCACCACCACCTCTTTATACTATGTAAAATGATTTACTCAGTAATCAAACAACTACAGTTTTATAAGTTTCATTAGCATTGCATCAAAAAACAAGTTAAGCAAACAAATACCATGGCTAGTAGCCAACAAAATCCATTTTCTTTCAAGGTTTCTGCCAACATAATGAAACTACAGTAGAAGATTGAACTGATAATTAAATTGAAGGCATAGTCTTAGTTTTAATAGAGGTACATAGTTCAGTGTCAGACACCAAATTGCTTATGGTGTTACTATTTAAACAACTGAAAACAAACTTCATGAAATCTATCAAGAGTAGATGAAATAAAAAAATTAATGACCGATACAATTCAAATCAAATCCATGGGTAATAGAGATGATGACTCGCTGATAACGAATCTCAAATAAGTTGATCTCAGCTAGAAATCGACAGTTAGGATGAGCTAGACGAAGAACAGATATGGAATTTTTATTTATAATTCTTCTACTTTTTTTGAAATCAATCAAATAAAATCTCTCAGTTAAAGCATCATGACAAAGAGAAGATGATACTTATTCGTATACTTAGATCGCTGATGAATTACTGTCAAATCTGCAGATCAGTTAATTGAAGATTGTTTCTAGGATTGTAATTTCTACTGCAATTGATGATCCTCCTCCCGCTGGTGGCTTTATCATCGCCATCGATGACAACACTTGTTCAAACTTTTGGATCTTTCCTATTTCAGAGAATAAGCCAAGAACAAATGGTTAGAACAGCAGCAGATGAAAAACTGAAGAAACGTTGAAATTAATCGATTCAAACCTAAATTTAATTAAACATTGAGCTCCGATCTTCAGATGCAGTTGATCTTTTCTGGTTGTAATCGCATCAAACAAACAGAGAGAGAGATGAGAAACAAACAAACCCTAGATTTTTTTTCTCTGAAGTGAGAGAGATGAAACGAGAGAGAGAAGAGAGAGAAACAAAAATGAGAAATGAAAAATATCTTCTCGGATTCCTCTGTATATATTCTAAAGGGCAGTGTTGTCATTATTAAAATTCCTAATAATTAATTGTGGGCCAGATCTAAAGAAATATTGATATTCCGGGCCTAGTAATATCATTTTATGAAAGTATGGAGTTGACAGTAGATGATCCATTTGGTGGGGCTTCAAAATATTGAACCCATATAGTAGGGGGATTCTAGTATTTTTCAGTTTTAGTTTTATGGTGGGTTTGTTTGCAGAATTCATGATTTCCAGGATTTATAATCCCATGAGATTACAAATTCTGGGATTCATGTAAATCCGTTGTGCATTTGGTAACTCATTTAAAATTCCTAGGATTCATACAATTATCTTGTTTGAAAGTCCATATACTATTTGATATTACTCACAGAATCTTAAAATGGTATATACATGAGATTTAAAGTTAAAAAATGTGGGTCCATAAATCCCTTGATAAGTTTCCCAGCAAATCTTAGGGGGGAGGGGTCGGACTCCATACGGAGGATTTGCTGGAAAACTAATTCCCATAGAAAACGTGATTCCAGGGATTTGGACAACCAAACACAACGAAAGAAACATAATTCCACTAAATCCCACCTTTAAATTTCTACATCCAAACCCACTATTAGTAAATCCTGAACCATACTCGTAATCATTGTATCCGCGTGACCCAAAGTAACTCTCGCCATTGTCACCTAAAAATTTGCCAAAAAATCGGACCACTGGCCAAAATTTACCTCAAACTCAACCAGCCATCATGCCTCCGACTCCCTCGTGATTAAGTTACCGCATTGCATTCAAAATTTTGCACGTGGTCCGAAATTTACATCACGCCCCCTGATGCTAAATTTACCTCGTGCCCAAAAGTCGATCTAAGTAAAATAAAATCTATTTGGTGATCCAGAACAGATCTACCACTCAATGACTCTGAATTTGACTGTTGTCATAATATCAGGTGAGTCAATTTACAGAAAATAATCCTCTCGGACACTATGCTCTGGAGAACCTCCCCGCAAGTTCAAGTGATCTGATTCATTTTAAATACTAGGATTGAACAGTACCCCGTAATTATCGGATGGATTTCGACTGCAACTAGATTTGATTCGAAAGAATAATAATAAAAGGCAGCCGTGTCACCGACGATTCAAAGCTTTTGAGTATAAAACAATTAAATAATTTCCCTTATAGCCTGTCCCACCACCACACTCTTTTTACTCTTTTAGACAAAGTAAGTTACCGCTGTCGGCTTCATTTTTCATCCTCCTTCCATCCTGAATTCAATATATATTCCGCCGTCTGTCTATCTCACCAACTCTACTCTTTTCAGGTCACTTTCTCTTCCGATGAAGCAAATTCATCCGATTAGACTCCTCTCCATCAAAACAATCAGCATCCTTCGTAACACACCAAAATTCATTCTCCTAGCAACATCAATCATACTCTTAATCACAATAATCCATCCTCTAATTTCATCTTCTAATCCCAATAAAATCTCCTGGGAAGATTTGAAGTTGCCAGGATGCGACATTTATCAAGGAGAATGGGTTCGGAATCCAGATGCGACGTATTACACTAACAATAGTTGTGGTTTCATTCATGAACATCAGAATTGTATGAAGTACGGCAGACCTGATACTGATTTTCTGAAATGGAGATGGAAGCCGAATGATTGTGAATTGCCTGTATTTGATCCAGTTCAGTTCTTGGAGCTTCTCGTTGGGAAATCTTTGGCTTTTGTTGGGGATTCTGTTGGTAGAAACCAAATGCAGTCATTGATGTGCCTCTTATCTAAGGTAAGATCCTATGAGTTTCCCACACTTTACTTATTAAACCCTGAAATTATAATTGAAAAATGAGTTTTCATTTTCGTATGATGCCATCTAGTTTAGGAAGGTGGATATCATTTTCGTATAGCTAATTACAACTGTTGCAGAACATAAAACACCTTGATTTAACATTTTAAAGAGCAAATTTTTTGTTAAGTTCCCTTAAAAAAGATCCATGAGTTTCTTTCCTTTCTGTTTTGCATCAATTTAGTAACATTTTACAGTAGGTGTCTAAGAGAATGGCTAACTCCTGAATATATGCTATTCCAAGAAAAATTTACTACAACTCACTACTATTGGTCTTATGTGTCACATTATTATTTATGGAATGAATTTAAGACCTTAACCCTCTACTAGAAATGCTCTAAGATTTTATTTTAGTTATTGAATCCACAAGGCTAGATGGAGAAAGGTTTAGAGCATAAATTTCTTGAAAAACAGTTAAAGAACAAAAATTCATAATATGCCACCTAAGCGAACTCTCCTAATACTGTCTTTCACACTGATCAAATTTATTTAACGGGTCTCGTGGCTTTCGTATAGAATCTACCAGTCTCCAAAAGAGTTCTTATTTGGCCAAATTCAGAGTATACGTTTTCTGGGTCGTTCAAACGAGCGATGTAAAGAATGATTAGTAAAAGAGAACAATTGTTTAGTGGGTTCCACTAGTTTTTCAGAGAGTTTATCTTTCTATGGTCCCGGATAGCTCATTGATAGCTGTCTTTGGACAAGTGAGATCTTGTTGAGGGGACCTGCTTACCTTGTACCTTTTGTATAAATGCTCCCTTGTATTCCTGTTTATCACCTGGAAATGAATTGGATGGTGCGTGCATGTCACACTAGTGCAATGCGCCTACAGAAAATTAATGGTAATGACCTTTTAGTTGCATTTTTCATCACCAGGTGGAGAATCCAGTAGACGTTTCAACAACTAACGAATGGCATTTTCAACGATGGAAATACACCAATTACAACTTCACTATTGCAACCTTTTGGACTCCTTTTTTAGTAAAAGCTGAACAACAGGAAGGAAAAGGACCCACAAATAACGGTCTCTTCGATTTATACCTAGATGAATATGATGTCAAATGGACAACGAAGATACATGAATTCGATTACATTATCCTCTCTGCTGGACATTGGTTCTACCGGCCCCAAATGTATTACGAAAATGGCAATCTTGTAGGTTGCTTCTCTTGTTTACGTAATGATGTCAAAGATTTCCCAATGTCTTATGGTTATGGAAAGGCATTTAAAAATGCGTTTAAGGCGATAAACACTTCACCGAATTTTACGGGTACGACGTATTTAAGAACATTTGCACCTTCACATTTTGAAAACGGAACATGGGATTCAGGAGCAAATTGTGTTAAAAAGAAGCCATTTAAGAGTAGTGAAACTCAGATAGATGCTGATGGTTTATCCTTGTACAATGCTCAGCTGAAGGAATTTAGGGTGGCAAAAGAAGAAGGGAAGAAGACAGGAAAGAAATTTAGGTTACTCGATATGACACAAGCAATGTTATTAAGACCAGATGGACACCCAAGTACATACGGACATTGGCCACAAGAGAATGTCACCTTATATAATGATTGTGTTCATTGGTGTTTGCCTGGACCTATTGATTCATGGAGTGATTTCTTACTTGAGATGTTGAAGATGGATGAGTGAGATTTGTTGGTGGATTTTGTTTCTTGAAAAATAAAGTGGCTTCTTTGTTCTGAAAAATAGGCTAACTGTATATTAGCTTATTCTTGTGCGGTTGGGGTCTCCTTAACCCTCTCATTTTTCCAAAACAGAAACATATATATGTATTAGCTTCTTTGGAGGGAACTCCACTACAATACGTACTTCTCTTTTGCTTTTTACATAGTGTTATCTATAATTGAAGTTGCTGAGCCGTTGCTTGCAAGGTGAGTAATTGTGCAGCTGAAACTCAATCTGTTGTCTCATTTTTACTTTTCGCCGTGTAATTCTTTTATTTAGTTGTATTATCCACTCTCGCTTTACGCAGGCATGAAATTATGCCCTGAAACTCATTTGGATGAATTCCTTTCTGAATAAGTTATTGTGATTCATACTGTATGATGCAACTTTTTTGATTGTGTGATTCACTCTTGCTTGCGCACGTCAGACTGCTTGATACTAGCTACTTCAACTGGATTGCAGAAACTAACGATGCTGACTTTAGTTCCCTGCCTAGCTACAGCAGTACATGGATCAAGCTTGTCCATATCAAGAACTACTATCTTCAAATTCAGCTCTTTAGCTTTGAAAATTACTGTACAGTCCTATCAGTTTGCTCAAATACTAGCAATAAATATGTGATTGAAATTTTCCATTTCTACAGTAGCGTATTATAGTTTCCATTAGTACCGTATTGATGTCTTTCTTCAGTGTTT
Organism: Papaver bracteatum; assembly: GCA_023529315.1. Classification (NCBI taxonomy): domain Eukaryota; kingdom Viridiplantae; phylum Streptophyta; class Magnoliopsida; order Ranunculales; family Papaveraceae; genus Papaver; species Papaver bracteatum. The sequence goes on from JAJJWX010004610.1 coordinate 279,928, forward strand.
TTGATGGATGTAAAGCTGCAACGGACGACAATGGTGTGATTGGGTCTGCACATTAACAATTACGATGTTATTCACTAACCACACAGATTATACTCACTGATTTTGGGTCCTAGTTTAATTGATGATTTCTGTTACGATTGTGATATATAGCGTTCAGGTATCGTAATTTTGAGGTGAGACCGCTCAATCTGCTCCTTGACAGTGTTTGGATCTTACAGGATATGCAATATGTGGTACTTAGTGCATCTATCCTGGCTATTTTTATTTATTTTTTTGCTCAATCAGCTACCAAGGCTAACATGCTTGCTTGTCAGGTTTAGCTCCATGAACCTACTGCCGACTTACGTAGCTGTACCTGTGAGAACCCGTTCAAAGGCTAAACTCAGAGGTATGTATAGTTCTGAACTCGAAACTGCAGAGTTTCATTCATGCTGCTCAACACATATTACACATTCATCTAAAAAGCATTCTTGGCTCAAACCAACAGAATCCACCTTTAAACTCTGAATTCTGGTAAGTCTGGAGGGAATACCAATGCATACTAATAAATCAGCCAGTATCTTATTTGTCAATCATTTCTCTGTAACAAACATAGAATGATAGATCATAGAGACAGAGGATCCAGAGCCGATTCTATGGTTAACTAACCCATGGACGTATCCATGTAGAAAACAGTAAAAATAAAAGAAAGTTCAGTAACAGGCCGGGTTGGACCGGTCTGCTCTACCCGTTTTGGTTTGTTTAAGATGAGTATTAATGTGAAAGCCAGACGCACAAAGAGGACCTTAGGGATTTAGTTGATTTGCTGGTAAGAGTCTCTCTCTCAATCTCGTTAGGCTGTTTTTTATCTTAGAATGACTGATTTTTCTGATGAAACTGGGTTTTCCTTGTGATTTAGGGTTGCAGGAGAAGATTTGTAAAGGTGAAATACCTGCCAATTCTTTCACGATTCAACAGCAATAGAAGAGAACAAAGAAGGATAAGGAGGCATGACCGATTCAACACCAACAGAAGAGAACAAAGAAGTGAGTAATAATAACTACTCCATTGAATTTTTCGAATTTTTTTTTTTTGATGCCTTTGCATCCCCAAACATCTTTCTTTCCAGCATATTTCTAGATGATGTAATGACAATAAAGTTGTGTGCAGGATGAGATTCGCAGCAGCATCAGTGATTATCCGTCTTTTGACAAATGGCTACATTGGGTTAGGAGTGATAATGAATGGGTTGGTGAAGTGTTAAAGAAGCGGCAACATTGGACTTATATTAGTGTGTATGCTATTTTTGAAAAGGAAGAAGGCTATGGAGCATATGGAGTTGTTTTACGCAATGCGCTCGCAAAGCCATTAGTTGCTTCAGCCAAGTTCTCAGAAAATGGAAAATCATTTTTTCATCAAGCATTCTTGGGAATAAAGTCAAACTTGCTAAGAAACATAAACTGTCTGATTTCTTCTATATCCAGTGTAATTCGGCTACGGCTCCAGCTCTCGTTTATGATACAGTTCACTGCGCTAACAATCAAGGCAGAGAGACGCGCTCCTACAAAAATATTTGCGGGGGTTGTAAGACTGCTTTTTCTTGTCACGCGAGTCGCGATAGGTTGCTGGTTTCCCTTGTCATGGAACTTGGCAAAGAAAAAATTGTAGGATTTTATGGTTCATGGGGTTGGAATTTAGCTGCGCGTTTTCTGGCAGAAAGCGAAATGAATAAAAGACGTGAAGTTGAGAAAAAGGGAGAAAAGAACAAGAGACATGAAGTTAAGAAGAAGGAAGATAGATTTGCCCTGATGATGTTAAGGGGATGATACCAGTTGATTTTCCAGAGGAGCTAAGAAATATTATTTGGAAAGATGCTTCTGTTCTTCCAGACTTCAAGTATGCTCGACCACCACCGGTTCAAGAGGACTCCACTATGTAGTTCTGTTTATCTGTTACTTGTATTTTGATTAGTAGCTCTTATTTATGTTTGTGGATATCGTTTGCATGTTATTGGAGAAGGAGGCCTGTATTTTATCAACTATTTTTTCTTCTGGGATTTAATTTATGACTAAATTTTAAGTAATTATGAGTTTGGACGTGGTGATATATGTATGTAAACAGTTGTTCTTTGATATCTCGAGTTGTAGATATGCAATGGTATCTCTATAGGGCTGCATATAGTGAAAAAATACTCCCTCCGTCCCACTATTAAATGACCTATTTGATTTTAGATTTTGTCCCACTAATAAGTGACCTAAATAAGAAGATATTTCTAAAATTATCCTTTTAGTTAATTATAAAAAAATATAAGAAATATGTATAATTTGATAGGCTTGTTTATATTCGTTACGTAGGTGTTTTAAAATGTTTTTCAATGGTATGAAGTTTGTGACCATCCGTGGAGTAGTTTGAGAGATAAATCATTTCTAAATTTCACTAATTACTATTCATAAAGGGTATAATTGTAAAAAAATACTTAAAAGTACTCTTTTCTTTGCTTGCCTTAAAAATTGTTCAAACTTAAACTAGGTCACTTAATAGTGGGACGGAGGGAGTAATACTGTATCACATTTGGTACTCGAATTGTTCTATAGTGAGAAAATCTGCAAGACGGAGTGCTCCTCTTGTGAAAACATTAGCACTAGGATGGCTTGTTGTATGCAGTCCTACTCTTTGCCTTGCAAATTTGAATCCTAAGGCCTCTTCCTATGCACATGCCAAAACATGGTATTTGGCATATATGCGCCCATTATGGGTATGCCAGACTGCCAAACTCATATGCCAATATGTTTTTCCTGGCATATAGGCATACACGACAGAGTTTCCAGCGAGCGATAGAGTCTCGGTCGCTCGATGGTCAACAAATTGTTCGATGGTCATTCACTCGACAACGACAATCAAGCTATCGCTCGATACTATGATAATCGCTCATCAGATCTTCATCCAAAGGCTAATATTTCCCCCCTCTATAAATACCTAATTTTAATCTCATTTCAACTCACACCAGAATTTCTTAATCTCTTAAGAATTTCTCAATCTCTCTAGAATTTCTTAATATCCAATTTTTTTCATCTCTCTTCCAATTCCTTAGAGAGCATGGCTGATAATATGAATCTGGCTGAGTGCATGACAAACCACTGTATTATCCAAAATCGAAGAGCCGCTTGTCGTGCAATTGTAGACAGTGAAACTAGGAGAAGTCAAATTAGGAGATGTCAAGTGAGGCGAAACCTAAAATTCAAAACTGCAGAAGATGAATGTGTTTGCAGGAATTATATTGATTTGACAATGGAGCCAGTATTTGATCACCAACTATTGTGGGAAAGGATTTTTTTTAAATTTCAAGAACAAACAATAAACCTACGCGGTCGTAGTGTTTCAGATTTGGTTCGGCGCGGTATAATTAAGCAGGAAGTTACTAGGTATTTTGCTTTACTTCAGCGAGAAGGTCCAACCTTGAGAGGTGGTGAAACCACGGTGGAATTTCAGGAAAGGTGTCGTGTGGAATATCGTCGCATCTACGGGCAAAAATTCCATTTTGAAAGTTGTTTCGAGGTTTTAAGATATTTGCCCTAATATTGTCCAACATTTGTGTTGTGATTTCTCAATTGTCCACTTTTAAAGTTTTAATATTTGTTTAAAATTTTTAAAGTATTAATATTTTTAATATTTGTTTAAGTATAAATATTTGTAATACTTTTAATGTTTAAGAATATAATTAATATTAATTTTCAACAATATTCGTCAAATTTTCAAATTCATTAAACTTCACAAAATTAAAAACTTCAATATAATTAAAGTCATTTTACAAGACATAAAACTAGACAATAATTGGAAAGACTATAAAAAAAAAATTGGAACAATGTTCTTCATTTCACTAAACTTCCAATCAATGCGCTCATGAACGGAGTCTCCTTTATTTATCTTCTTCTTTGGCTTCAAATTCTTTTTGCTTTGATTTTCCTTGCCTTTAACCTTTCTTGGCCTTCTCTTAGTTGCGGTTTTGACTTGATTGATATCTAAAACTTGGAGACTTCTTTGCTTCTTACTTATTTCTTTAAATATATCACATATCTTCTCAACGGCACCTTCAAGTACTACTCCAGAAATATCAAGTTGTGTTGCCGAATCAAGTTGGCTTAATTGTGCCATTTGGAGAAAATAGAAGAAATAAATTAGATTGAGAAAAGAGAAAAATAGATTGAGAAGAAGATAATTTTTTTGTGTAAAAAATTTGGGCTAAGTGTTGAGTTTGAAAGTTACCTATTTATAGCGATGAACAAATAGCCGTTAACCCTAGAGTGAAATATCGTTGTCGATATTCACTATATCTCTCGCTAGGAATTCGATCGCTCAGCGGTTTCCCCATAGTGGCACAAATGGTTACCATTTTTTTGGCATGTGCATAGGAAGATGCCTAAGGTATTTGATTTCAGTAAAGAGGACCATGTTAAGTTGCTATTCTCCGGCCACCCACCGAGATTTGCTGACATATTCTCCGGCCACCCACCGAGATTTGCTGACATAGAGGCTCCCATGATTTAATGTATGAACATTTGCCATTTTTATTTTTGCCCAACCAAAAGTCGCGTTGGCAGTTGGGCAGCTTTTATCCTATGATTAATTATTATTTAATTAGGAAGAAGAAAAATAACTCATGTAATGATGGGAAGAACTGGGGAAATGCTAAGACAGCTCTCAAGTTTGCGTCTCTTACTAAAATATTTTCAGGAACAACAAAAGCATATTTCACCATGTTTGTTTGCTCCTGACTCGTCTGAGTCGTTTGGATATGAGCCATCTGGATTTGAGTGAAATCATCAAACTAATCTGGATCTGACTCTCTGACTCAATATGTTTGTTTTGAGTCAGTAGTTTAGTCCCATGAGTCGGAGGTATTTTGTTACTTGACCCAAACGGATGGGAGTCAGAGGTCGAATTAGATCTGGCACAAAGTTGAAAACAAACAATCGGACTACCGATTCAGGGGTTGACTCAAACCCAGAAGTCAAGTCAGCTACAAACAAACAAGGTGTAAGTTGAACCCATCTAGCCATCTTTTGCTAAATCTGCTCTAATTGTAGATTGGGTTCACTGTAAAATCACCGGACCCAGTTCCTACTAATTTCGAACCGGATCCGGATCGTTAAGAACCGAAACCGACTATTACAACAACCGCAGTTTCCAAAGCACGAAACAGTTCAGTTTGAAAGCAAAGAAGATCCCTGTGATTTGTGTATCTCCATGTCCGACTTTAAAAAGAAAATCCTTAAAACACTAAAAAATAAATAGATCTCAGTATTTGATTCACCTTCCCTAACATTCACTCTACACAATTTATTTATTTGTTGGATCCATGGTTTCAAGCTACCATTCTCGTCTCTCTGTAAGTTATCTCTCAATTTGCAATTTTCTGTGAGCAATTTTTATTTTATGGTTTCCTCTTTTATTTCAATTTCATTTAGTTTTTCCTAATTGAAATGTTTCTCGTTGTTTATGCTTCTAAATTAAAGTTTCAATCTTTATTTGTGATGCAAGATTCAAAAGTAAAGTGATGCAAACCGCTGAGGCTTCGGCTCATTTGTATTCTGAATCAAGTAAGGAGGAACTTTTATCTATCAAAAATTGGTTTAGTCTTGGGAGGAAATGCGAACAAGAAAACCGCAGACCATTTACCAATAGATTTAGTGATTGAGATCTTGTGCCGAGTACCCGTGAGGAGTTTTATTGTGTTCAAGTGTGTATCCAAATCATGGAACAAACTAATATATTGTTGGAAATAAGTTACAATTTCGTATGCAACTGAGAAATAATAAACTGATAAAATTAACAACTCAAGAAACATGAGAAAAATACTTAACACTCACCGATGTGTTATTGTTATACAGGAGATGCACGTGATGATAGTATTTAAAACTTAGTCACGTATGAGATCTATGTAGCTAAAGGTAATAGCGAGATGCTATAACAATTAACAAATTACCTTGGGAACAAATCTAGTTCTCCTCTATGTTGACAGGAGAACCCTTAGAACACAAACAAATAATGAAAACAAAACATAAATCGAAACTACAAATTGAGTTTCGGAGAAATATAAAAAGTAATTTATGTTTGTAAACTAACTATGTTTTTGTAAACGGAGAAGTAGTATTACAAAATTATGTTTAGCGTAAACTACAACTCGTTTTTTATGTTTTTAAACTAAGAACTCTATTTAATGTTTTAAACTTAAATAAAATTTTCGAAAGAATAAAAGAAGAAGAAGAATTTCGAGAGAAGAGTTCGAAAAGGTATGGTTTCAAATGAAATTCTTCTCTCGTATTTATAGTAAAAAAAACATTTCAACGTTCGACCAAGAATCCAATGTGCGACGATTTAGTGATTCACGCTTCAACTTTTTTTGTCGGATTTAGTAAAAGCATCCGTTAAAAATACAGTAAAATGTTTTGTCGGAATTCAAATTTTTTCGAGATTCTTCTCGAGGTGCACAGGTGTTAAAACATGGTCCATGCATTTTTTGATTAAAACAAAATATTGTTTTTTCTAACATATATCAGGTATGTCTTTCGAGACTTTGTTCAAATAATTGTGTTCTTAGATTTTGTAGGGGAAGAACTCGTAGACTTTCTGATCAACTGTGTTTTTTTGGTACCTTGCCTGAGTTGAATTCTGCTGGTTACGTATCGAAAGGTAACAATCATCACAACATGTATCATCATGAAATTGACTGTTGTAATGGGCTGTCTCTCTGCGAGGGCACCTATGGTAGTCGTTATGTTGTGGTGAACCTAGCAACAAGGCAACGTTTTTCTATCCCTGAACCTCTGTAACTTCCTGGATGGAATTTTGGTGCCATAGTCTTTGATCCAATCCAATGACTACAAAATTGTTCGACCTAATCCCTACTATGATATTTCAAGCTTGGACATATTTTCGTCTGAAATTGGTAAATGGGTTAGGCACATAGTACCTGGAGATTGGGTTGAGCATTTATCTATTCGCGAATTTGGCAGTCCATGCTGGGGATTAAATGGGCTAAGGGGAACATATACTTGGATGGGGCACCTTGTACAGTAAGATCGACCTCAAATCACTAGCAGTGTCAGCTGAAGTCATAAAAGTTCCATGTGGAGCCACTGGATATGGGTTGATTGGACATTCCAGAGGTATTTTGTACTATGTTAATTATGACAAAGAATTTAGATCATCGATGTGGCAGTTGGACTATCAAAGCACAAGTGCAAGTATTTGGGTTATGAGACATAGCATTTGTACAAATGATATGCTGGATAAAAATCCAGGTATCTTGCATACCATGAAGTTGAAGAATCGCCGATGCGGTCGCCTATATGAGCCCTTCAGTATCCACCTATTTTCAGACATTATATTTCTTGGTTTACAAGGAAGGGTATATAGCTATCATCTCGAAAGCCATAAGTATGAGCATTTTTGGTGGACAACAAGATGTATGGATTGGCGCTATGATTTTGTTTACCCTGTCTCATATAATTATGTTAATGTGAAGGACTTTCACAAGGCAGACTTGTTCCTACAAGTATCAAAAGTTTCGTTTCCAAATGCATTATATGTTTCGCTTCTTGCTATCGTTTTGTACTTTTTAGTCCATTTGTCGGTACTATCAGCTTAATGTTGAAGTTTTGCATTGCACTTAGCTCTATGATTTTCCTCATGTATGATGTTTTCGATGGTGATATACGAATCCCTTTTATCTTATCATGAATATTTTTTCTGTAAGTTTCGTCTCTCTTTTTGCTTTGTTTTTCTTTGAAGTAGGGGTGTGCAACAGACGGACGGTTGCGGATTAAGGGTCACCCACAACCAAACCGTCAAAGTTGCGAATTTGGAAAATTGAACCGTGACCGGCCCAATCACCCGCAGATTTGACCTCTGCGGATCAGCGGATTATGCGGACCGGATGCGGATTAACTGCGGATTTAGACAAAAAAAAAAGAAAAAAAAGAGTTTATATAGAGAAAATTAGAGACTGGCAAATGAACTAAGGGCAACAAGTTGTTGCTTTAATATGAGCTTTTATGCTGACCATGTTTATCACCATATGAGTTAATATTATCTATGGGGTTCAGTGTTTGACTATCAGTAAGCCCTCAATGCTAAGCTTAATCGGAGAGTGAGCCTAATGTCAATCTAAGTCTTAAGGACCATGTGGCATCAAGCTATGTCGGAGCTAGAGCCTGGCATCCGGCACATTTTCAGTTATTCTATCTGCTCTAGTTTCTTTTCCGTAAACAATGCACAACACTTAAGGCATCAAGGATTAATTGTCTAATTCTGTATTGTTATTTTGAACCTCGTATAGCAAAGAAGAAAAATAAATTGGAACAAGAGCAAATTTAGATAGAGTTCGGGGAAATCATCTTAGTAACTGGAAATGACCTGTCCTACGGATCTGTAGTTTTTTTTTGTCTCATGCAACAATGTATGAATGTCAGGTGCCTTGAATTTCATACGTAACAATGTTGCCAGGCTTTCTGACAATGAGTTTTTGTGGTTATTTCTTCCTTTTCTTTTATAGTACCACTGTTTAACGAGTTGAGCATTCCTTATTATCATACTTTATTTTTAGAACTTCATCAAAAAACCAACTTACTTTCTGAATCTTGTTCAATTCTTCTGGTTATTGCTTACAAACTGTATAAGAAAGTTTAGGTAGGTTAGATTTTGCTTGAATGTAAGTTCTATGTACTGTTTTTTTTTAATGGTATGACATTGTGCTGTTCATATGTGCTTTCTCCATACTTTCAAAAATAATTACCTTTCTCTACTACTTTTTACTTTTGTGTTAAGGAAAAGGTCAAACAAATATTATTTACGAAACGTGTACTCAGTAGCCGTCTAAAAAGTTACGCGTACTGAGTACGCGTAAAGCGTAAAATAATACGGGTAATGAGTACCCGTGTGATTTTCCTTCCCTACACGAGTGATCATATCTGTTCAGCCATGTAGGGATGGTGGTGTATATCCCTACTCGTGTTGAGATATGGGAGACCATAGTACTTTTTTTTTTTTTTTGAGGGAAATAGGGACAGGGAAGGTATGCCCCCTCCCATGGTGCTAGCTCTAAAGCATCTAACATTGTCTATGCATGATGATCCTCTCCAGTGTCTACCCTACTTCTATGTGGTGTTTTTAATATACTTGAAGTAATAACGTGTCAAGTTTGTCTTGTGCATCCGCGATTTCACAATGTGAATTTTTCTCTCAAAATGAGGTACTAATTGTTACTACTCGTGTAAACAGGTATGGCAGAAAGTGCCTTACAGGGTTATACCAGGAATCCACTAAGAATTGCTCCATTTGAATGTAACGTACAATGTAATTATTTGAAGGACCTTTTTCATTTGAGTTTTTCTGTTATTTGTAAAATATGTGATGGGTCAGGGATGAATCCCCCTAAGAGCCACCGGGTGTATATGAAACCCTTGTTTTTGCAAGTTCAAAGAAATATTTTGCAATCGAATGATAGATAAAGTGTCGCCAAAACCGAACTAATGAATGCTGGACATCAGTTCAGACATTTACTTTATGAACTAAAAGTATGTGTCTAAAAGTATGTGCCTGAAGAACCCTCCAACAGAACTGATGAATGCCGGACATTTACTCATGAAATAAACATACGGATACTTTCAAACTAGACTCAATTAGATTTCAATAGAGACTGGACAACATCATATGGATAAAAATTGCAATTCTCATCTTTCACATCCAAGTGGTAAAAACAGCAAATAGTTTATTACAACTTACATCAAACAAGAATAATAAAATAACATAAAATCTGATTTCGCCTCCACAAGTAAATAAACTCCTCTTCCTTCCTCAGCAGCTCCCAGTAATCAAATGCATCAAATTTTTCAAAGCTTTTCAGGATCTATACACATATCTGGCATTGGCAGGCACAAATATGAGGTTCATCACCCAAAGCAGACATTCCCAAGTCGTGATTTCTTCTCGTGCTGTTGTTTGAAGACCTCCCCACCATGTCAAGGCTGACGATCTGAACCTATCAACTTCTATTCCAACTCGCATTGCATCACTTGTAACCTTCCTTTCATCGAATATGCATTCAACTTCATCTGCCCAATCCGAAAAACTGGAACTAGAGCCATGGAATTCAGGGAACTCACCACTCCATATTGCTGACTCTGAAAATTCATCACGGGACATTAAGCAATCATAATCCTCATCCATGGTAAGAAATTCTTCATCGTACACATCCATGGCTACCTCTCAAATACAAAAACAAAATCAATCAATCACAGACTTTCTTCTTGATCAATCAGACGAATCCTAGTTTTTTCTTATGATGTTATCTCACCTTAAGACACAAATAAGAATATCTTTTGTGGACTAAACCCCTATGATTTATATAGAAGAAGTTGAAGATCGTAGGAGGTCTGAATATAGTAGTTGGAAGAAATATGGAAACGCGTTTCAAATTACAACTCTAATACGTGTTTCCTAATCTTGTATTAACTCGGTTTTGGAAACTCTGGAAGAGGGTCTACGAACTGTTTGATTAAAATTCTTAATGAGATGGTTTCTATTGCATTGAATTTTCCGTTTGCCCAATTGGTTTCTATCACTATCAAGCAACATAATATATCACTGATTTCACCCAACAACACAATGCTTCTAAATGGAGAAACACATTTTGTGTGTGAATGTCAATAAACCTTTTGGTGATAAGATCGTAATTCGTGTTTGTTCAGTTTTGCTCTGACATTTGTATTTTCTAGTTTGCTATTAAATGGCTTGAATTGGTTGAATAGATACTTACTAAATATCCTATATTACTGCAGATGGTACACAATGGTTCATGCCGATGGATCCGTCGTTCAAACTTTTGATTACTTAACGCAAAATGGGCTACAAGGACTTGTTGATATTTGGCCAAGACCTACTGCCATGGAATGGAAAATTATTGCTTGCTATGCAATATTTGAGGCTCTACATCAACTTGCTCTTCCTGGCAAACGAGTTGAAGGTCCCATCTCTCCTTCAGGGAATGTACTTGTCCCACCACACTCTTTATTACTCTTTCGACAAAAGTGAGTTACCCCTGTCGGCTTGATTTTTCATCCTCTTCCATTCCTGAATTAAATATATATTTTTTCGTCTGTCTGTCTTACCAACTCCACTATTTTCAAGTCACTCTCTCTTCCGATGAAGCAAATTCATCCGATTAGAATCCTCTCCCTTAAAACAATCAACATCCTTCATAACACACCAAAATTCGTTCTCATAGAAACATCAATCATACTCTTAATCATAATAATCCATACTCTAATTTCATTTTCTAATCCCAATAAAATCTCTTGGGAAGATTTGAAGTTGCCAGGATATGAGATTTGCCAAGAAGAATGGGTTTGGAATCCAGATGCAACGTATTACACTAACAATAGTTGTGGTTTTATTCATGAACATCAGAATTGTATGAAGTACGTCAGACCTGATACTGATTTTCTGAAATGGAGATGGAAACCAAATGATTTTGAATTGCATGTATTTGATCCGGTTCAGTTCTTGGAGCTTCTTGTTGGGAAATCTGTGGCGTTTGTTGGGGATTCTGTTGGTAGAAATCAAGTGAAGTCATTGATGTGCCTCCTTTCTAAGGTAAGATCCACCACACTTTTCTAAACCCTCAAATTGTAATAGAAATATGAGTGTTGAGTCTAATGCCATCTAGTTTAGGAAGGACTAGGAGGATATCATTTTTGGATAGCTAATAACAATTGTTGCCAAGCATAAAACACCTAGATTTAACATTTTATATACCAAATTATTTGTTAGTTAAGTTTCTTTCCTTGATGTTTTGCAAAGTGGGTGATTACCATAAATTTAGTACTAATATTTTAGAGTAAGTGTCTAAGATAATGAATTATGACTCTTATCAAGACAATCACTTGGACCTTCCATTGACTGAATATATGTTATTCTACGTAGTCGAATCACTTGCAAGAAAATTTTATTACAACTCACCAGTAATGTATTTGGTAAGTTTTTCTTATCCATCACAAGGCTAAATGGAGATTTTAGTAATTGAATCCACAAGGCTAAATAGAAAAGGTTTAAAGCATAAGTTCTCGAAAGACAGTAAAGAAACAAAAATTCTTAATATACCTCCTAATGCGAACTCTCATATACGGGGTCTAGAAGAAAGAGAGAAAAGGATAGCCATCAACTATGTTCTTATGAAATGGAATCCTGATGTGGTACTACTTCAAGAAACTAAACTCCAAGATTTTTCTATTCATCTTAGAAGAGAGGTTTGGTGTCACCCTAATGTGGATTATTGCTACATTCCTTCCAAGGGAACCAAAGGAGGGATAAGTATATTATGGCGTAAGGATAAAATTGAACTTGTTGACAAACTGGAAGGTATTTATTTTTTATCTTGTATGTTCAGGTCGACAATGTCGCAACTAGAGTTCTTTATATCAAATATATACGCCCCAAATAACAGGAATGAAAGGAGAACTTTATGGAGGGAGCTATGAGAGGTTATGGGTGTGGAAATCAAGAGAGAATTAATGGAAGAGTTTTTTTTCACTCAGAGGTAACCCCTCTCTTTTATAGATTGAATTTGTACAGTTACAACTATACCCTTAAAGGGTGAAAATATCTAAACACTATTCACTAACACTGTACACTAATCATATCCTGCATAACTAGATGTATACAGATTTATAGCTATGCACAACTCTTGAACCTATGCACTACGTAAGTAACCATACCTTAAGACTAATATTTCAACACTCCCCCTCAAGCGGGTGCGTAGATATCTAGCATACCAAGCTTGTCAATGAAAGAGTTGAATGGTCGACTTGGAACTCCTTTTGTTAAAATGTATGCAATCTTATTTTCAGTTCTTACAAAAGGAGTGTTTATGACCCCTTCATCTAATTTATCTTTGATGAAATGTCTGTCCACTTCCACATGCTTGGTTCTGTCATGTTGGACTGGATTGTGAGAAATGCTGATGGCAGCCTTGTTATCGCAATGAAACTTCATTGGACCTTTAGGCTTGAAACCTATTTCTTCCAATAGTATTCTTAACCATAATAACTCACATATTCCATGAGCCATATCCCTAAACTCTGATTCTTCTCTAGATCTGGATACGACTGATTGTTTCTTGCTGCGCCAAGTTACTAGGTTTCCTCCCATAAATGAGCAATATCCGGAGGTAGACCTACGATCAATCACTGAGCCTTCCCAATATGTATCTGTGTATGCTTCAACATCTGTGTGGTTATTCTGAGAAAATAGCAACCCTTTTTCTGGTGCAGACTTTAGGTAGCGAAGTATTCGATACACTGCGTCCATATGTGTCTCTCGTGGAGCATGCATAAACTGGATTACAACAATCACAGAGTATGCAATATCAGGACGAGTGTGAGAAAGGTAAATCAGTCTTCCCACTAACCTTTGATATCTTTCTTTATTCACCGGAATGCTATCAGTGTCTTCTCCAAGCTTTTGATTTGGTTCAATTGGAGTATCAATAGGCTTGCATCCTAACAACCCTGTCTCAGCTAGAATATCTAGGACATATTTCCTTTGAGAGATGTAGAAACCCTTTCTTGATCTTGCCACTTCAATTCCTAGGAAGTAGCACAACTCTCTTAGGTCCTTTATCTCAAATTCTTTGGCCAAGTAAGATTTTACCTTCACCATTTTTTCCACATCCTCACCTGTCATTATAATGTCATCCACATAAACAATAAGCAAGGTAAGTTTTCCGTTCCTTGAACGTTTGATAAATAAGGTGTGATCTGCCTGACTTTGTCGAAATCCATATCTCCGCATACTTTGGGTAAACCTTCCAAACCATGCCCTAGGAGACTGATTTAAGCCATACAAGGATTTATTCAACTTGCATACTTTTCCTTCATTAGCAACTGTTTGAAATCCAGATGGAATGTCCATGTATACTTCCTTTTCCAAATCTCCATTAAGAAAAGCATTTTTCACATCGAACTGATGAAGTAGCCAATCCTTGTTTGCTGCCAAAGATAACAAGACACGAATAGTGTTCATCTTAGCAACCGGAGCAAAGGTTTCTCGATAGTCAATTCCATAAGTCCGAGTGTAGACTTTAGCTACTAATCTTGCCTTATATCTTTCAATTGTTCCATCAGACTTGATCTTCATAGTAAATACCCATTTATAACCAACTGTCTTCTTCCCTTTTGTAAGTTTGACCACATCCCAGGTGTCATTCTTGTCTAGAGCTTCAATTTCTTCAAAAGTAGCTACCTTCCACTTTGGATCAGCAAGAGCATCTTCAATCCTTGTAGGTATACTCACGGATGATAAGTTATTTGCAAAAGCAACATAAGTAGGTGATAGCTGGTGAAAAGGCATAAAATTGGAAATAGGGTGGTCAGTAGAAAAACCATATCGAGTTGGAGGTTTACGTATACGACTAGGATATATATCTTCCTCAACATTTATGGGATCATCAGCTGTGTTGACATCTATGACATTTGTGGGCTCATCAGCTGCGTCGACATCTCTGAAATTTGTTGACTCATTAGATGAAACATCATCTTCATTAACGCTAAAATTAGTCTCAGCAGGAACTGTAGGAGGTTCTGATTCCACCACCTGAGGAGCCTTGTCTATTCGTCTGTAAACCTAAACTGGTGGCCTAGCAACCTTGGGTTGATGAGGTGGAGGAATAGCAAACTTAGGTACTGAACTAGGAATATCAAACCAAGGCTGATCTTCACAATATGTTCTATGCTCATCCTGAAGAGAAGGCGCTGAATACTTTGAGAAGTAGGCTTGATCTTCACAAAAGGTTACATCCATGGATACATAGATTTTTCCCATGGGAGGGTGACAACACTTGTAGCCTTTATGTGTAGCTGAATAACCCAACAAGACACATTTGAGAGCTCTTGCATCCAATTTACTCCTATCTTATTTATGGACATGCACATAGCAAACACACCCAAAAACTTTTATAGGAGCAGAATCATGTGGTTGTCGTGAAGTGCTTGAAGAAAGGACATCACATGGTGTTTGAAAATTCAGAACCCGAGAAGGCATTTTGTTAATCAGTCGTGCTGCGGTCATGACAGCATCACCCCAAAATCTTTTTGGCACATTCATTTGGAACAAAAAGCACCTAGTGACTTCTAATAGGTGACGATTTTTCCGCTCAGCAACTCCATTTTGTTGTGGGGTATCAGTACACGAAGTTTGGTGGACAATTCCATGTTCCAAGAAGTAAGAAGAGAGACCTTGATTTAGATACTCGCTACCTCTATCAGATCTTAACACCTGAATTTTTATGCCAAACTGGGTTAGAACAAACTTATGAAAGCTTTTGAAGACGACATGAACATCGCTCTTATCTTTCAATAAGTGAACCCAAGAGACCCGAGAATAATCATCAATGAAGGTAATGAACCAACGAAAACCAGAATTACTAGTGACATGTGAAGGACCCCAAACATCATTATGTACGATAGCAAAGGGAGACAAACTTCTATTCATGCTTAACGATAAGGAACACGGTGATGTTTAGCTAACTCACAAACTTCACAATGAAATTTGGATATATCAAGTTCTGAAAACAACTTAGGGAACAACCTTTTTAAATACCCGAAGGAAGGATGCCCTAATCGTTTATGCCATATCCAGACTTGTTCTTTAGGACCCGACACACTTGTTGAATTATAGGCTCTTAAACTATCATATTGTTTCGTCTCCTGTAATTCCAAGTAGTATAGACCCCCTCTCTCTTTTCCTAAGCCAAGTGTTGCTCCAGTGAGAATATCCTGAAAAACATAATGAGTCTCATAAAAGGTAACCTTGCATTTCAAAGCTTTGGTTATCTGACTGATTGAGATAAGGTTGGAAGAAAGATTCGGAACATGTAACACCGTAGAAAGAGACATGGAACTAGTTATCGAAACACGTCCTTCACCAGAGACAATAATTGGAGATCCATCGGCCGTTTGAATATATGGTTTACTAGGATTAGGATTATAGGTGAAGAAGCAGTTGGACTCGGTAGACATGTGATCAGTTGCTCCACTGTCAACGACCCAAGAATCCTTAGATTTATCACGCCTGGAGTTCAATGCACTATCAATGTTACCTGATTGAGTGACTGATGTAAACCCACCACAATTTTCCATGGACGACTTCATTCTAGCATAGTCCTTTATCAACTGTTCCAGCTGAACTTGAGATGGGTAAGAGGAAACACTAGGTAGTTATGATGATGAAGGATAAAGCTCCCCTTCACCAGTTGTGTGGTACGATCTCGAACCACCACTGTGACCTCCTATTCTTCCTCCAAACGGATTACCCGCTCTTCTATTACCATTATTGTTACAACTATCACAAATGGATGAAGTAACACAGTTCAAAACAGAACTCTCATGAGGTACCATAGATATCAGAGCTACTATTTCAAGAAGTAGTTCTGATACTACTTTGACACTCATACTATTGCTATGAGAAAAGTCTAGATGAGCTAAACTCCTAGAATGAGACAAATTACTATTTTCAGAAGTACTAGTCATAGATCTACTTTTAACTCAACAAACAAAGTCAAATTTCAGGGAAAAACAACTTACAAACAGCCACAAGTTCTTCGAGAACAACAGTTTGCAACTTCCATGAAACAAATTTAGGATCTAACTTCAAGATCTTTAATCATAGATCGAAGCGACAGTAGATCAATCTAAAGAAGGAACTAAGATGGGTTTTCTCTTCTTTCTCTCTTAAGCTCTGATACCATGTGGAAATCAAGAGAGAATTAATGGAAGAGTTTTTTTCACTCAGAGGTAAGCCCTCTCTTTTATAGATTGAATTTGTACAGTTACAACTATACCCTTAAACGGTGAAAATATCTAAACACTATTCACTAACACTGTACACTAATCCTATCCTGCATAACTAGATGTATACAGATTTATAGCTATGCACAACTCTTGAACCTATGCACTACGTAAGTAACCATACCTTGAAACTAATATTTCAACAATGGGGTTGTGGAATATTCCTGGATTTCTAGGAGGCGACTGGAACGTTACAAAATCGAATGCAGATAGAAATAGAGCTAGAGGAATCAATCGGGGTATCAGGGATTACATAAGATTCATTTCCAATTTTGATTTGGTGGACTTTCCCCTTAGTGGTGCTAAGTACACTTGGTCTAATTTTCAAGATAATCCATATTGTAGCAGAATTGATAGATTCCTTATCAATCCATTATGGGAAGTCATGTTCCCGGATACTATACAGAGTGCTAAGCCTAGGCATATGTCAAATCATACGCCTTTACTACTGTCAAAAACTATGATGAATGCAGGTGCAAGGCCTTTCAAACTGGAGATTATATGGTTGGAAAGTGATGACCTTAAAGAAAAGATGCAAATTTGGTGGAGAGATCTTAATTTTAGTGGGAATCCTAGATATGTGTTCTACAAGAAATTGATGGCAGTCAAAGAATTTCTTAAAGTATGGAATAAAGAGTGCTTCGGAAAGGTAAACAAGCAGATGGATACGCTGCTCTCCCAAATACAAGAGGTGGACTTTATTGACGAGGAAGGAACAACCACTCTTGAAGAGCGCATTAATAGGGTTGATCTCAAAAAAGAATACATCAAATGGGAAAACATGGAGCACAAAAGGATTAAAAATAAGACTAAAGGGAAGTGGATTGAAGATGGTGATAGGAACACTGGGTTCTTTCACAGAATTGTAAATGGGAGGAGAAGAGCCAATAATATTTCTTGCTTGAGGATCGATGGATATTTATGTTGAATTCTATACTTCACCAACCAATTCACCTACCACTATGGTGTTGTTAGGTGAATGAAGAAAATAGAGTCAATGTTAGACAATTAACATGTGTAAAATAAGTGTTCTAGTAGTTGGTTTGGTGGAAGCCTCCATGGTAGGTAAGCCTCCATATTAATAGTTGTTAGCCTCCATAGGCATAGTTGTTAGCCTCCATAGGCATAGTTCTCTTCTTCTTTTTGTAATCTATAAATAGGCATGAGTAGTATCATTTGTAATTATCCAAAAAAAAAAAAATATCAAAAACATTGTATTCTTGTTATCTAAACACTCAATCAATGAATCTCTCTATTTTGGTTCAATCTTGATATGGTATCAGAGCAAGGTTAAGGATCCTTGTATCTAGTATTGAACCATGGGTGATTCAGATACAGAAAATTCTAAAACCAAAAAACCTTCCGACACAATTATTTTTCAATCCGATGGGTCATCGTTCAAGGCAGGAATTACTTTGGATGAATCAAATTATGATCTGTGGTCTCAAATCATTGAGATGCATATTGCTGAGAATGAGAAGATCTCCTTTATTCGCGATACGTCTCCAGTTCCATCTAAAAATTATGATAAGTATGATAAATGGTACGCAGACAATCAAAAGGTCAAGAGATGGCTATTAATGTCTATGTCACCAGAAATAATAAAACGATATATTCGTTTACCTACTGCTCGTGAGATCTGGGATGTTGTTTCTAAGGCTTTCTATGATGGAGCAGATGAACTACAAATTTATATATTAAATCAAAGGGCTTTCTCTGCCAGGCAAAATGGTAGAGCACTCCCGGTCTATTATGGGGAATTAGTAGAAATCTTCAGTGAGCTTGATCACCGTGATAAGGTGATTATGGAAAATGAAAAAGATGTTGAACTATATCGAAAATCAGTTCAACGTATGAGGGTGCATATTTTTCTTGCTGGGTTAGACAGTGAATTTGAACAAATACGTGGGTAAATTCTAAGGAAGGATCCCATACCTGAATTAGAACCTTGTTATGCTTTGGTACGACGTGAATTTGTCCGGCATACTACAATGAACAAAGGAACTGAAGTTGATACTTCTGCAATGGCAACCCGTCGTCAATACAACATTAAAGATAAGTCTGCCACCTTCACTCATTGTAATAAACGTGGTCATACAAAAGACAACTGCTTTGAGATTGTCGGGTATCCATATTGGTGGGATAAACGCGATCCCAAGAAAAAGAACTCCGCTGCAGCAGCACATGTGGTTAGCAATCTAACTTCCGCTATGGAAACAACCAATGGTAAGGTCTTTAATGTTTCGCAAGTTGTTCCTAATATCTCATGGATAATTGATTCGGGTTGCACAGACCATATGACTTTTGATTCCAGACAGATTTCTCCTCTTAAAACATCCATACACAACTCCGTTTGCACAGCAGATGGATCTTTGGCTCCAGTAATTGGAGAACAATAATTAAATCTTACTGATACATTGAGTCTAGATTCCGTTTTAGTCGTTCCCTCTCTAAATTATAATCTATTATCAGTTTCCCAAATTACTAAAGTCTTACATTGTGTTGTTATTTTTTGGCCTAATTCTTGTGTGTTTAAAGACATTCAAACACGGCGGACGATTGGATTTGGGGTTAGAAGAGGAAAGCTATACTATCTAGATTTAGCGTCAAAAAGTTCAGAAAGATTATCTAATGCTTTAGTTGTGAATGGTACTCAGGGGGAGAAGGAGAAATCACAAATTTGGTTATGGCATAGACGGTTAGGGCATGTTTCTTTTGGCTACTTAAAAAGGCTATTTCCTAGTTTATTTTTAAATATTGATGTTTCTAGTTTTCAATGTAAAGAATGTGAACTAGCTAAAAGACATCGTACTTCATTTCCATCAAGTTTAAATAAAAGTCATATTCCATTCATGATTATTCATTCTGATGTTTGGGGGTCGTCTAAAGTTAACACTCTTGGTAGCGCACGATGGTTCGTCACCTTTATTGATGATTGCACTAGGATGACATGGGTTTGCTTGATGAAATCAAAAGATGAAGTGAATAATTTATTTCAGAGGTTTCACAAAATAGTCAACACACAATACAATATAAAGATTCAAGTTCTTCGGAGTGACAACGGAGGCGAATATTTAAGTACTGTTTTTCAACATTATTTAAGAGAATGTGGTATTGTTCATCAGACAACTTGTCCTAATACTCCTCAACAGAATGGGGTAGCTGAAAGGAAAAACTGTCACTTGCTTGAAGTTGTGCGCGCTTCATTAATATCAGATCATATGCCGTTAACTTATTGGGGTGAAGCTCTTGCCTCCGCAGCATATGTAATTAACCGTACACCTTCAAGCACTATCATTTTTCAGACACCTTTTCAAGCTCTCAGTGAGGCAGCAATTTCACCAACAGTTCCAAACTTGCCTCCACGTATATTTGGTTGTGTAGTATTTGTGCACTTACACAAGAACCAATGGATCAAGTTATCTCCCCGAGCTTTAAGATGTGTCTTCGTGGGATATGCTGCAAGTCAGAAAGGATATAGGTGCTACCATCCTCCAACTAAACGAATGTACATCACATTGGATGTTAAGTTTCACGAACACGTGATGTATTACTCGAAGTCTGAACTTCAGGGGGAGTATGAAAAAGAAATTTAGACTCTTGACTATGAAGAAGACATAATCGAAAAAGATGTTGTTCTTGAAATTCCAAAAGAACAGAAAGTTAGTGGGGAAGAAATTAACACAGATGGTGAAATTGAAGCTATAAATGAAGTTGAAGAAGATAATGCAGATGGATCAGAAGATAATGCAGATGAAGTTGAAGAAGATAATGGTAGATCACCAACCCCAATCCAACCGTTCGCTGAAGATGTTCTTGAACCTGCAAAGAAACAATTGCCAGAACGTCGGAATAGAGGTATCCCTAAAACTATGTATGAACCTGATATTTCATCAAAAGCTAAATATCCTATGAGTAATTATGTCTCTAATCACCGTCTGACCGAATCAAATAAGTCATTTGTGAATCAATTATCTACTGTAGTTATTCCTAACAGCGTGCAGGAAGCATTATCTGATCCGAAATGGAGGGAAGCTATGATCGATGAGATGAAATCCTTACAAGAAAATAATACTTGGGACATGTTTGAATGTCCAGAAGGAAAGAAAGTCGTGGGATGTCGCTGGATTTTTACAGTCAAATACAAGGCAAATGGTGAAATTGAATGCTTTAAGGAAAGATTGGTTGCTAAAGGGTATAGCCAGACTTATGGTGTAGATTATAATGAGACATTCACACCTGTAGCTAAAATGAATACAGTGAGAGTCTTGTTGTCTCTTGCTGCAAATTTGGGTTGGCCATTGCAACAGTTTGATGTCAAGAACGCCTTTTTACATGGATATTTGTCTGAAGAAGTGTATATGCAGCTTCCACCAGGAATGATGGAGTCAGAATTGCATAACGGAAAAGTTTGCAGGTTAAACAAGTCATTGTATGGTCTGAAACAATCTCCGAGAGCGTGGTTTGGAAGATTTACCAAGTCTATGAGAGAATTTGGTTATCGCCAGGCAAATTCAGATCATACTTTATTCTTAAAGAGAAATCGAGGTAAGATTACAGCTTTAATCATATATGTAGATGACATGATAGTTACAGGAGATGATCCAGAAGAAAGAAGGCTCTCCAAAATTATCTATCAAGTGAATTTCAGATGAAGGATCTTGCTTCTTTAAAATACTTCCTTGGAATTGAAGTATCTCGATCAACAGAAGGAATATTCTTGTCACAAAGAAAATATGCCCTTGATTTGTTGGAGGAAACAGGTATGACAACATGTCAAACTGTAGATACACCAGTAGAGCCAGGTTTGAAATTATGTTCGGATGGCAACCAAGTACATGTTGATAAAGGAAGATACCAAAGTCTCGTGGGTAGACTAATGTACTTGGCACATACAAGACCCGATCTTGCATATGCATTGAGTATTGTTAGTCAATTCATGCATAATCCTGGAGAAACACATATGAATGCGGTAATGCGAATCCTAAGATACCTGAAGTCTTCTCCAGGAAAAGGGATCTTGTTTAAGAAAGGTCAAGACTTCAAAAGTATGGAGGCATATACTGATTCTGACTATGGTGGGTCATACGATGATATGAGTTCTACTTCAGGACATTTTACCTTCTTTGGGGGTAATCTTGTTACATGGAGAAGCAAAAAGCAAGGAGTTGTTTCACGATCAAGTGCAGAGGCTGAATGGCGAGGTATGGCGATGGGTATCTGCGAAGTGATGTGGTTAAAACGTCTACTATCTGAATTGGGGTATCCTCTCAGGAAACCAATTAGTTTGTACTGTGATAACAAAGCGGCGTGTGATATTGCACACAATCCAATTCATCATGATCGCATAAAACATGTGGATATAGATAGGTTCTTCATTAAAGAAAAGTTGGATAATGAGATCGTGGAGTTACCTAGAATTAGATCGGAAGATCAGGTAGCTGATATTTTAACTAAAGCAGTTCCAAGTAAGGTATTTCTGAAGTTTGTTGGCAAGCTAGGCATGACCGACATATATGCTCCAGCTTGAGGGGGAGTGTTGAATTCTATACTTCACCAACCACTTCACCTACCACTATGGTGTTGTTAGGTGAATGAAGAAAATAGAGTCAATGTTAGACAATTAACATGTGTAAAATAAGTGTTCTAGTAGTTGGTTTGGTGGAAGCCTCCATGGTAGGTAAGCCTCCATATTAATAGTTTTTAGTTGTTAGCCTCCATAGTCATAGTTGTTAGCCTCCATAGGCATAGTTCTCTTCTTCTTTTTGTAATCTATAAATAGGCATGAGTAGTATCATTTGTAATTATCCAAAAAAAAATAAATCAAAAACATTGTATTCTTGTTATCTAAACACTCAATCAATGAATCTCTCTATTTTGGTTCAATCTTGATAATTTAACCGAAGATCGGAATATCATCGGGGAGAAACTACATGAGTTCTATACAGATTTGTATACAGAGCAAGAGGTGAACAGGCCATTCATGGAGGAGATACAGTTTGAAAAAATAAATGATGTACATAAGAAAGAAATGGAACTACAAATCACAGAAGATGAAGTTGTTCTGGCTATTAAACAGGTGGAAACTAATAGAGCGTCGGGGCCTGACGGTTTCCCTATAGAGTTCTACACACACTTCTGGGATATTATTAGAGACGACTTCATGAGCATGGTTCGGTTCTTCGATGTTAATGGCTACCTGGATTGGAGAACTAATAATACTTTTATTAATCTTATTCCTAAAAGAGATAATGTAGAGTTGGTGAGGGACTATACGCCGATCAGTCTGATTAACACTTGCTACAAGATTATCTCCCATGTTCTCTCTTCTAGGCTTAAAATGGCACTTCCTCATCTTATATCGAATACGCAAACAACATTTGTGCAAAACAGGGAAATTATATATAGCATTTTATTGGCAAATGAATGTATTGATTCTAAGTTGGAGGGAACTTTACTACAATACGTACTTCTCTTTTCCTTTTTACATAGTGTTATTTATAATTGAAATTGCTGATCCGTTGCTTGCAAGGTGAGTAATTGTGCAGCTGAAACTCAATCTGTGTCTTATTTTTACTTTTCCCCATGTAATTCTTTTATTTAGTTGTATTATCCACTCCCGCTTTACGCAGGCATGAAATTATGCCCTGAAACTCACTTGGATGAATTCCTTTCTGAATAGTTATTGTGATTCATACTGTATGATGCAACTTTTTTGATTGTGTTGCTTGCGCACGTCAGACTGCTTGATACTAGCTACTTCAACTGGATTGCAGAAACTAACAATGCTGACTTTAGTTCCCTGCCTAGCTACAGCAGTACATGGATCAAGCTTGTCCATATCAAGAACTATTATCTTCAAATTCATCTCTTTAGCTTTGAAAATTAATGTACATGTATCCTATCAGTTTGCTCAAATACTAGCAATAAATATGTGATTGAAATTTTCCATTTCTACAGTAGCGTATTATAGTTTCCATTAGTACCGTATTGATGTCTTTCTTCAGTGTTTTTGATGGATGTAAAGCTGCAACGGACGACAATGGTGTGATTGGGTCTGCACATTAACAATTACGATGTTATTCACTAACCACACAGATTATACTCACTGATTTTGGGTCCTAGTTTAATTGATGATCTATGTGATGATTGTGATATACTATCGTAATTTTGAGGTGACACCGCTCAGTCCTAGTTTAATCATGATTGTAATTATGATTGTGATATACTATCTCTGTGATGATTGCGTCCATTTAAGGATTATACTATCGTAATTTTGAGGTGACACCGCTCAGTCTGCTCCTTGACAGTGTTTGGATCTTACAGTATATGCAATATGTGGTACTTGGTGCATCTTTCATGGCTATTTTTTATTATTTTTTGCTCAATCAACTATCATGGCTAACATGCTTGCTCGTTAGGTTTAGCTCCATGAACCTACTGCCGACTTACGTAGCTGTACCTGTGAGAATCCGTTCAAAGGCTAAACTCACAGGTATGTATAGTTCTGAACTAAACCGCAGAGTTTCATTCATGCTGCTCAACACCTATGACACATTCATCTAAAAAGCATTCATGGATCAAACCAACAGAATCCACCTTTGCTAAACTCTGAATTCTGGTAAGTCTGGAGGGAATACCAATGCGTACTAATAAATCATCCGTTATCTTTTTCGTTTATCACTTCTCTGTAATAGATACTTACAGTTATACGCGTTCACTACAAACTGAGGTATCATTCAGAGACAGAGGATCTGAAGCCGATTTTGAGGGTTAGTAACCCATAGTACCCGTAGGGTAGAAAACAGTAAAATTAAAAAAAGTTCTGTAACAGGCCGGGTGTTGGGGTTCTAGACCTTTTAACACTGAAGAAAGCTTAAACACAAGGAAATGAACCGGATAAACCCTTTGAGTTGGGGGTTAGCCACCAGCTTTGAGAAGAAAACTAAATAAACTTAACTTTGTTATCTAATACCTTTATAATCCTAACTCATATAAGCCCCCACGTTGAATGGTGAGCGTCACCGTTCGCTAACGAAATAGTGTGGTGGATTTCTTAGAAAAAAATATGAACATTAAATCTAAATAGGACATGTGGCAAACCAATATTAAGGAGATAACCTTAAACCTAAACCTGTATTCATGTTCGTTCATCCTAAACTTTCCCCCGTACTTTTCTTCTACAACAAATCATGGAGGTCACCGGGCTTGCTAGGAAGTTACGCCTTTCACTTTTGCTCCATAAACCTTTGTATGTGCAGTTGCTATCCAACAAATTGCATCAAAGTATTTCCACTACATAAACCCTAGACGAGGTCATCTTCTTACCATCATTCAATCGCATACTCTCTCAATCAGTGATACCCTAGGTAATGGCCAATTACTTTTTATTTAATTCTTTTGGTGAAGGTTTGATTTTTTCAATTTCACTTCCTAATAAGTTTACTGTTCTATTGTAGGTTTGGATTTTTGTATTCAGAAAATCATCAAAGTTCCAGAGATCTTAGGTAACTCTTTTTCAATCATCCACAATTATGTTCGATTCACTGTGTTCGATTGATTTTCTTTTTCTTTTTTTATTGATTGTTGTCTAGATTTGGATTTTTGTACATAAGTTTGCAAATGGGTTTGGAAATCTGTACATTAGTTTACAAATAGGTTGATTGTTACAAAATTAAGTACCAAATCAACATCTTGGGCTGTACCCATAACACTATAAGTCCAATATATTTAGTTCCTGATATTTTTTTGTTTGATTTGAGTTGATTGTTAAATCAACATCTTAGGGATGTATTCATAACTCTAATAAGTCCAATCTTTTAGCATGGCGAATTTAGGGGCCATGAAAAAGGATTTAGGGGCCACACTAAAAGACAAAAAAAGGTCACCCAAACGTAAAAAGGGGTTATCCCTTAACCGATTAAGCCGTATTGGAGAAACTACCCTTACACATTCGGAAGTTAAGGACCAAAATTATCGTCCGAATGTTTATGAGTTATGTTGTGAGAGGATCAGATAATTAGTTTTCTGTAATTTATATGAAAGTTAGAATTTTGATACATCATAACTAAAGTCTCACAGTCGAGATTGTGATGTGCCACGAGAGGTTTCTACTGGCATTATCGAGTACCGAGTTCATCATTCAAACATGGTTTTGAATGTCTATATCTTAGGAAGAGCGGAGGCATGCAAATTTCTTATAAGTCCTCCACTTCATCTGATGTAATTTATTTTTTCCATACTTTGGATATGGACAAATTAAGTTTCCTGGCTTAGGACTTGATGGCCTGCGAAAAAAGTGTAGCTGATATTTGAAGTGAACATTTTAATGACTATTTAAACTTTTCCTCATTTCATATTTTTGTTACTATTTTAGAAAATATATAATTTTTAGCGACTATAAAAATCACTGTCGTTGCAAACACTAATAACCTTTACCATAGCAAATGAGGTGTGCGAGAAGTTGGGATAAGATGTTGCTGCACAATATGCTAGTTGTTGGGAGTGGATGCGCCAATAAGGTAATTGTTATATTTATTGTCGTTATTTGTTTGTAGTTATGTACAAAAAGAAATTTTTAATAGTTTCAACACTGGGAAGAAACTCCCATGACACTAAACTTTTTTATGGCACAGAACTGAAAAAAGACACTCTGTGTTGTTATTTATAACCCAATTTTAATTTTTGCTTATGCTAGATCAAAGCGTTGCCAGGATAAACTTGGGAATGGTGGTTCTCCTTATACTTGGTCAACCTGGAGGCCTGTTAACTCTGATTCAAATTAGGTCGCTGTTTTGATCAAGCCATTTGTCTATATTATCCGACGTCATTTTGTACAGGTTTATGTTTTTGGTTTACATTTGGAAGAGTCCAATGTGGAAGATTGCCAGATCATACTATAAATCCAGCTCACATTGTGTTAAAATTGGATCAATTAATTGTAAAGGAAACATGGTGAGATTGATGGAGGAGGACCAGGATGAAGGGATGGCACTGCTGTCATCGGAGAAGTTGGGGGTGGATTGGTGGTAGAGGTATTGGAAGTCAATAATTTAATTAAGGTGATAATGTTAATCTAAATTTTGAAAAGTAATTAAGGTATTTACTAAGTTGTCAAATAAGCATGTGCCTGTTTTCATGCTTGGAACATTAAGTTGCTTGTGTAATAACCTAAGGAAGTTGGATGGCTTATTGTAACGATGACTGTTAGCAAAACCGAATTCAGGCGCCCCAATTTTGTGCAGAAACATGGGACAGGGCGAGGCAAGGAGAAGCCGAAATCGAGCTTTACCAAATCATATCGAGACTGGACGAGGCGAAGCCTAAGCCCAGCTTTAGAAAATCATATCAGGACGGGGCGAGGCGAAGCTGAGCTTTTACCAAATCAAAAATATGGTTCACAGAAAGAGGCCGTGATACATTATATTTGTAGTTGGTGCATAACTATGCCATTCTATTTGTAGTTGTAGATTGAATTGGCGAACCAAATATGCGAAGCAAAATCTAGTATTGATTGATAACCGTAAACAAGTTTTGGCCAGGCTATTTATAGCTTCAAAGCCTTGGTAAACAAGCAAAATCTATAATAAGAATTCTACTCAAACTAGGAAGCTAAACTATACTTGATAAAGAGAACTAAATAAGGAAAACTAGTTTAGTTAGGACTTAGGAGTTGGTATCACAACACCGGGATTGGACCGGTCAGCTCTACCCGTTTTGGTTGTTTAAGATGAGTATAAATGTGAAAGCCAGCCGAAGAAAGAGGACCTTAGGGATTTAGTTGATTTGCTGGTAAGAGTCTCTCTCACAATCTCGTTTGGCTGTTTTTATCTTAAAATGACTGATTTTTCTGATGAAATTGGGTTTTCCTTATGATTTAGGGGTGCGGGAGAAGATTTGTAAAGGTGAAATACCTGCCGATTCTTTCACGATTCAACAGCAATAGAAGAGAACAAAGAAGGATAAGGAGGCATGACCGATTCAACACCAACAGAAGAGAACAAAGAAGTGAGTAGTAATAACCACTCCATTGATTTTTTCCAAATTCTTTTTTTGATGCCTTTGCATCCCCAAAAATCTTTCTTTCCAGCATATTTCTAGATAATGTAATGACAATAAAGATGTGTGCAGGGTGAGATTCGCAGCAGCATCAGTGATTATCCGTCTTTTGACAAATGGCTACATTGGGTTATTGGGTTAGGAGTGATAATTAATGGGTTGGTGAAGTGTTAAAGAAGCGGCAACATTGGACTTATATTAATGTGTATGCTTATTTTGAAAAGAAAGAAGGCTATGGAGGATATGGAGTTATTTTACGCAATGCGCTCTCAAAGCCATTAGTTGCTTCAGCCAAGTTCTCAGAAAATGGAAAATCTTTTTTTCATCAAGTATTCTTGGGAATAAAGGCTGGTGTCAAACTTGCAAAGAGACATAGACTATCTGATTTCTTCTATGTCCAGTGTAATTCGGCTACGGCTCCAGCTCTCGTTTATGATACACGTCACTGCGCTAATAACCAAGGCAGAGAGATGCGTTCCTACAAAAACATTTGCGGGAGTTGTAAGACTGCTTTTTCCTGTTACGCGAGTCGCGATAGGTTGCTGGTTGCCCTTGTCATGGAACTTGGCAAAGAAAAAATAGTAGGATTTTATGGTTCATGGGGTTCGAATGCGGCTGCGCAATTTCTGGCAGAAAGCGAAATGAATAAAAGACGTGAAGTTAAGAAGAAGGAAGATAGGATTTGCCCTGATGATGTTAAGGGGATGATACCAGTTGATTTTCCAGAGGAGCTAAGAAATATTATTTGGAAAGATGCTTCTGTTCTTCCAGACTTCAAGTATGCTCGACCACCACCGGTTCAAGAGGACTCCACTATGTAGTTCTGTTACTTGTATTTTGATTAGTAGCTCTTATTTATGTTTGTGGATATCGTTTGCATGTTATTGGAGAAGGAGGCCTGTATTTTATCAACTATTTTTTCTTCTGGGATTTAATTTATGACTAAATTTTAAGTAATTATGAGTTTGGACGTGGATATCTCGAGTTGTAGATATGCAATGGTATCTCTATAGGGCTGCATATAGTGAAAAAAATAATACTCCCTCCGTCCCACTATTAAGAAACCTATTTGATTTTTGATTTTGTCCCACTATTAAGTGACCTATATCACTAAACAAGAAGATATTTCTAAAATTATCCTTTTAGTTGATTATAAGAAATTTACATAATTTAATAGGCATGTTTATATTCGTTACGTAGGTGTTTTAAAATGCTTTTCAATGGTATCAAGTTTGCGAACATCCATGGTGTAGTTTGAGAGATAAATCATTTCAAAATTTCACTAATTATTATCCATAAGGGTATAATTGTAAAAAAATACTTAAAAGTGCTCTCTTCTCTTGCTTGCCTTAAAAATTGTGCAAACTTGAACTAGGTCACTTAATAGTGGAACGGAGAGATTGAACTAGGTCACTTAATAGTGGGACGGAGGGAGTATCACATTTGGTACTCGAATTGTTCTATAGTGAGAAAATCTGCAAGACAGAGTGCTCCTCCTCATGTGAAAACATTTGCACTTGGATGGCTTGTTGCAAACAGTTATACTAAGGTATTTGAATTTCTAAGGTATTTAAATTTCAGCAAAGAGGACCATGTTAAGTTGCTATTCTCCATGCTGATTCATAGCCTTGTTCAATCTTCCTCTTTGAAACCGGCCACCCACTGAGATTTGCTTGCATAGATGCTCCCACGATTTCATGTATGAACATTTGCCATTTTTATTTTTGCCCCATCAAAAGTCGAGTTGGACAGCATTTATCCTATGATTAATGATTTTCTTTAGGAAGCAGAAAAACAACTCAGGTAATAGGGAAGAAATGCTAAGACAGACTTGTTCAGAATAATCTTCTTAAAGACTCGGCTCTCAAGTTTGGGTCTCCTAGTTGAACCCATCTAGCATCTTCTGCTCTAAGGCTTAGTCCTATGGTATGCTAATCTAACAGCTAGATTAGCAGTCCACGCCAACTCCTATGGACTAGATTGAATTGCTAGATTGGTAAAAAGTGATGCAGTTCAAAAAAAAAAGTGTTGTCTATTTGTTAACATTAGTTCTCTCCTAGTATTGGCTCGCACTTTAAGTAGTAGCGAGATAATTGCGCTGAATGGTTCATCGCAACAAAAATCACCTTTTCGCTGAATGGTTCAGCGCTAGAAGAATATTCCAGGGTATGTGCGCTGAACCATTCATCACCCGAGTCTGGCGTTGTTCAATTCAGCGCTCGAGGATAGCGCTGAACCGTTCAGCGTTTGACCTTTTTTTTTTTTTCTCATACCACCTTCACACCACCAACGGCTATTTTATTCAAATCTGAATTTTTAAATGTTCCATTTTTTTCCTACACCTAGTTACACCATCAACGGCTATGTTTTCAAATTTTGAATTGTATGTTTCAAAATTTACCAAACTAAGGGAAATCTTCCATTACATTGCAAAACAAGGTTACCATGTTTTTTTTTTTGAAGAAATTTATAAAGTACATTTAAAGTAAAATTCTACTTTTAAAAAATAAAAAGTACAATGAAATTAAAATCCTACTTCTAAATAACTTAATTAAAAATGAACTTCTAAATAACTTAAATTATTACTAATATATCACTTTAATTTAGGGGATAGGTTCCAAGCCACTACAGACCAAAATCCCGTTCCTCCATTTTTTGTAGAGGGGTTTCTCCCAATCGGTGTAAGATCTTCAAGTCACTTTCTCTTTGTTGGGTTTGTGTCAAGATTGTAAAGTTTTCCATGTGCATCTTAAGGTATGCTTCTTGTGTTTCATATTTTGAAACTCTTTGTGCTTGCGAGTTTTCAAGAAATTCGATGAGCTTATCCATTTTGTCATCCGCTCTCTCCGATGCTTTAGCCTCACGAGCCCTTTTTTTGGAATTATCTCTCCCTACACCTCTAATATCAATTGTTTGTTCGAAATAACGTCTTCTACGATGTTTGAGGTTTCAGAAGCAGGAGTAGATGATGAGCTACCAAACATTTCCATTTCCTCCAAATTTTCATCCATAGTTACTGGAGCGTAAGTACCAACTTCATTGTTTTGAGTAGGTAGGGAGGAAGTACCAGCTCCATCATTATTATTCACCTCAGGATTGTAGTCGGGTTGATAGGTTTTCAAGATCTGGAAAACCGATTCATGTTTCCAAGCTCTCCTAAACTATGGTTCATAATTCTTTATTCCAAGATAATATTGAGGGGAAAATGTATTAGAGAAAGAATGAAAGAAAAAATTTAGAGAAAGAAAGAAAGAGACCAAAATGAAAAGAAAAAAAAAAACATAATTTTTTTCTTCAGGAACTTATATAATTTTGGATTGTCAATCCCGTCGGTTTGTTTCAGAAGTAGCCCCTAATGTGTGAAATATATCTTCTCACTTCATATCTCAACGTGTTATACCTTGATTGCAATGACATTTTGACCCTCTCTTCATCATCGGGAAATATTTTAAGGAACTCTTCAATAATCTTCGCCCAAAATTGTGAACCTTTTTTTTTTTAATCTTTTCCTCTAATCAGATCATTGCTTTCTATAACCCAACCTAAAATTAGTGCCTTATCATCTTTTGTACTAAAGTGTGCCATAATTTTGTATTAACAAAATCATGTGAAGAAGAAGAAGAAAATCAATGAAGAAGATAATCAATTGATTTTGGTGTGAGGGATGAAGGAGAAGTAGTTCTTTATTTATAGGGTAGCCTGAAAATATAGTTGTTGATATTTGAAACGTCCAGTAAATCAAAACCGTTAAGATATAAGGGTCATTTCTGATCTGATGGCTGAAATTATCCAACGCTGAATGATACAGCGCAACCTTTCATGCCGTTGAAAATAATGGCTATTTTTTAATCTTGCAGGTGTTAGGCAAAGTGTTGTTTGGTTCAGCGCTCTACGCTATACCATTCAGCGGTTGTCTAAGGGCTAAATTTTCAACTCAAAATCAGATCATTAATTTCTTCCCTCTATTTAAACTCAACACATGAACTCAACATCCCCACCCCAAACTTGTGAAGGTTCACTATTTTCTTCTTCTCCTAAATTTTCAATTCAAGCATGGCCGGATTGGTTGGATTCTCAATTGCCAAAGATAATGACTTGGTGAGAATTTTTTGCAAAATGTGCGACACAAATCCTTTGAAGACAACGTTTGAAGCACACAACAATTTTTGGGAACAAGTTCTTGAAGAGTTTGTGAGAATCAATTGTAGTGCTAATAGAAGAATCCGAGGAATCCTACAATGTCGGATATCAAGCATCAAGTGTTATTGCAAGCTTTTTGTAGATTAATTAAGAGCATCAAATGGTAATCATGAAGATGCTATGGTTTTATACCAAACGTATCAAGGAATGACGTTCATTCATATCACCGCTTTGGAGATATTTGGTAGAGTTCAAAAATGATTTGAAGTATATGCATGAAGGAATATTATGAAGTTCTAGTTAAATATGTAATGTACTTGTAAACGTGCTTAAATGAAAAAAGAGTATTATGGAGTTATTACGAGCTCAGATGAATATTGTCGTGCCATATACTTGTAGCAATACTCCTACAAGTATAAAGTAGAGAGATTTAGTTAAATATTCAAGAAACTTAAAATGAAAATGCAAACAAATATAAATGTACTTACCAATGTCAAACCCATATGGGAAAAGTCAAAAAGATAACGTACTTCTAGAAATGCTATTTGCTCTTCTACGCGGACTTCGTTGGAAAATGGTAATCAAGAATCTATCTCCGGCAATTGTGACAGGGGCTCATTCTGTATGCCATAAGTATATGTCTGTGACATCATGTTAGGAGGCGGATGACTTGGAAAAAATGGCGAGGAACAACTGAGCTACCCAATGCTATCTCATCGACGTTCTGTGCATGGTATAACTCAGTGACATAAGGTCCAACACTCTTCTTATTCCAATAAGTGTTATATTGATCCTTAGTGACTGCATAATAGTCGGTGCTTACATCTCCAATCGTTTTGTAATCAGTGGATTACAAATTTGGAGGATTTGCTGGGACTACAATCTCACCTGTTATATGCCTCTAGAATCTATCGGCCAAGTAACAACTAACTCTTGTGTTTTTATCCAGGTTAAAAAATACAAATTTCCATCTGAATACTTGTAGTGCGTAGTCATAATAGTCTCCCACAGAAAACACATTATCTACCCATGGTTGTCAAATACATGATGCACTTGTTCCAGTATCAATCTGTGTTCTTGCACTTTTGACTGAGTGTTTCCTAGTATCCTTTTGGCATCCTCCATGTCCTTTCCTACTTGATATAATGTTAGTCTTCTTGAAGAGGCAAATCTTTGGGAAAACATCATAAAAATATGGAATATTTGGCACTCATCAAATACCACCAAACCTGAATTTTACTTGTCCTCAAGTGAAACAGAAATTAAGAAATCCTAACTATACCTCTATTGCTGGTCTTTTGAATGCATTTAGCGTATGCACTAAGCCTTTAAACCTCTAGGTATCCCTAGTGGACGAGTTGTAGTATAATGGTAAGTATTCCCGTCTGTCACGTGGGTGACCCAGGTTTGATCCCCGGCAGCGGCGCCAAAAACTTGGTAGGACTAGAAAGAGTACCTACAATGATTGCAAGTGCACAGTGCCAATTGTGTATGGTGAAAATACAGGTCGATCTTCAGGGACAAGGTGGGTGTAAGTCGAAACTATAGTCTTACTTCAACTAATTCAGAGGGAAGAGTAACACAAAAAGATTGTTTGTTGGGTGTAGATACGACAAAGATGTTGGTAGTAATTAAAGCAGTAAAATAGGATGTAAAACAAGATGTAAACTTGAATAATGAGAAGAGTACTAGCGCTGTCGAATATACCACTAACTTACTCTAGTTATCCTACTAATGGTACTGACCTTGTCCTTATAGATGATAAGAGGGGAGATACAAATCTTCAGTATATCTAAGGTGACTATCATATGAATTATCCAATCACAACTAAGGTATTTATCCTAAGCATTAACTGTCTTCTCAGGGCACAACTAATAAAAAGATCAATGTATAGAATTAAGCATAAGTTGCAGTTTTTCAACACATGATTGTTCTAACTACAATGGATACATGGCATACACTGTGAAAGTAAAGTATTGAAGTACTAAGATTGAATTTTATTTTAAGACAATTAAGCACAACAAGGTCACTGCCAAAAGCAATAAGTTAGGGCTTCATCTCAACCCTATAAGATGAATTTAGAACATAATGAGAATGATTCAACAAAGGTTTAAACTAAGGAATTGATTCGACTAAAAACTCATGTTTACATAATTCACAGAGAATCCTATTTATACCCAATTTTCTTCTCAAACACTAGAATTTGATATTTAGAAAACAACCACTCACTCAAAATGCGTTTTCCCGACAAATCCCTTCTGCAATTCGAATTTTCAACTATCTTATTTGATGTTCTACAGTTGTGAAGATAACCCTAGCATTATCTCTCTCAATCCTAGCTTCTAGGGTTACTGTTTTGGAGAAGAATCTAAGATAGAGATAGATGGAGACTAGGAGGTTGATTGATGGCGGATGGGAAGGTGGCTAAGATCAGATATGGTCGAGGAAGGAAGTGAATGATGGAGGGATAGAATTGAAGGTTTTGCAGAGTCTGTAGGGGACAAGAATGAACTAGAAGTGGTGTTTGGATTCTATTCGATTAGGGGAAGGATATAAGGTTCTCAGGTGTGAGGCGGGGGTAGAAAATGTTGACGTACCGCATGGAGATACCGTTGGAATCTTAGTAGCTATAACAAATCTGACAACTCATGATGGAACGGGTTTGGGTCTTGGATCTTGGGTTTTATCTCTTGGAAGATCTTCTTCTAGGCCCAAATATGTTCTCAAAGCTAATATCTCAAGCCCACGCCTAGTTTTAGGTCTTACAAACAACATTATTCACTTGCGGATGAGGTGCAAATCTTCACCACTTCCCAGCTGGAGTCTTTGTTGTCTCTCTTCCATCGTCATCAATTATCTGCTTCTTTTGGATCTTTAATTCATCTAAGCTTTATTTACAACCTAAAAACACAAAATTAATTAGTAAAAGTATTTATTCTTGAAAATGAAGAAAATACAGAATTTGGGATAATATATGATTTTAAAGCGCTAAAGATGAGTTAATTTCCAATAACAAGGTATAAAAATATGCAATATTTGGCACTCATCACTCCACGACGTTCATCATACAAAGACGAAGAACTACTCAAGGAACTGGTGGAACTTCATCGACTAAAAGGTATGTGGAGACTTGAACTTATCTATCACTCAAAAAGTCTATCAACTCTATCTCCTATCTTGAGACAAAAATCGTATTGATATATAGACTTCGATTATGCACATTTGCTATTTCGAGTCGAGTTTATCTCGCTTATCTTATTCTCGAAATATGTGTTGGTAATCTTTTGCTTTAGCCAAGTTCATCTTTACAAGTGATGAAAGTCATGTTAATTATTTCAATATCTTGAAAATTGCTATGATGAAAAATAGTGTGTGAATAACATCTATTTAACATCCTCTAAGAATGTTTCAATGATTGAAATAAAGAGTTTAGAACATGTAACCATCTTTGGATATAAGCATATAATGTGTTTGCACATTAGTGTATAAGTCCAAAACCGGGAACCAAATATATGCATGCTTGTGTGTGTACTAAATGGTTGATGAAGACTGGGTAAGTATGCGTACCCGTACGCATACTGTCGGAAGTTCACGTCCGTGAATTTCTGCTGAGTTTGGAAATCAAAACCAACTCAATCCAGTTACCTAAGTATGCGCACCCGTATTCATACTAGCAAAAAGTTCACATCCGTGAATTTCTGCTGAGTTTGGAAACCAAAACAAACTCAAATCTGGTTACTTAAGTACGCATACCTGTCCGCATACTTAAGTGTCTTACTTTCTAAAATTGGTTTATTCTTGTACTTAAATATATATAAACTAAGGAATGCATAGCTGTAAACCGTGACTATAAAGTTCATGACTCGATCCAAGTGAATCAAAACCGATTTTTTTTCGATTGTGTTTTGTATACTTTTATGAGATATAAGCAATTGAGCAACTCTTGAAATAGTTCATTTGAGTCATTTGGACTAGTTATGGTGAAGATGAATAAGGTTGATATGAAAGTGCTCATATGGCTAACCATTTGGTTAAATACTGTTGAACCAACAACTTGTACACGTTTAGGTACGATTACTCAAACTTAAATGACGTATATTTCATTTGTGTATTACAAGCTAAGTTCGATCTAACGGTTGAAATATATTAGCTTGAATCCAATTAGGTTTTCATCTAACGTTGAATATTGAATGCTTTGTTACCAAGGTAACTTAGATTGCAAACCCTGATTTGGAGACTATATAAAGGAGAACTCTAGCAACTGGGAAAGGTAATCCCCACACCTCATGTGTGATACTAGTTGTATAAGCTAGAGTCGATTCTCCTTTAACCTTAGGTTTCTATCGATACCATGTAGTTTAATGACTTGAAGAACCATCTGGGGTTAGTCCATTTGTCCAGGAGCCTGACTCTCAAGGAGGAGGTCAGGAGTTCGAGTCTCCGCTCAAACATTGGAGTACTCATGTAATTATACTAATTTTACTATGGGGTTCATGGGGTCGAGTTTGCTCAGTGGGGAGCAAGCCGGTGGCTACGCTGCCGGGGGCAGGACGGGCCTATGCCTAGTTTCAAAAAAAAAAAAAATAATGACTTGAAGACTTCACTGGGATTGTGAAGCCAGACCAAACTATTTTCTTTATAGTTGCGTGATCTGATCTTGTTTTTTATACAGTGTTTGTGTACATTCGTAAGATTGGATTGAGATTAATTTCTCCGACAGGAAAGATAGAAAAGTAATCGCAAACATCTTCGTCTCATCGTTTGTGATTGCAGAATATCTTGTTTCGCTAGTCGATTAAGATTATTATGAGGTGATTGATAATTTTAGGCTGTTCTTCGGGAATATAAGTCCGGGTTACCGATTGGTTCATCATGTTCACCTTGATTTATCAAAGGACGGAACAAAAACTTGCAGGTATTTCTGTGGGAGATAGATTTATCTATTATTGTAAACTTTTCTGTATGATACAAATTTGTTTATTAAAGTCTTCGATTTTGGGTCGTAGCAACTCTTAGTTGTGGGTGAGATCATATAAGGGAATAAAGTGCATAATATCCAGATGGGATTAGAGACGTAAGGAACACAACTGTACCTTAGATCAGTGTGAGATTGATTGGGGTTCAACTATAGTCTAGACCGAAGTTAGTTTGTAGCAGGATAGTGTCTGTAGCGGCTTAATACAATGTGTGTTCAATCTGGACTAGATCCCGGGGTTTTTCTACATTTGCGGTTTCCTCGTTAACAAAATTTCTGGTGTTTGTGTTATTTCTTTTCCTCATTATATTTTGTTATATAATTGAAATATCACAGGTTGTGCGTTGAATCAATCAATTGGGAAATCCGATCTTTGGTTGTTGATTGAAATTGATTAATACTTGAACATTGGTCTTTGGTACTGTTCAAGTTAAATTCTCTTGTATTCAATTAGACTCGCAAATTTGTATTTGCTTGAGTAAGGATTGAATTGAGAAATTGAGATATAACTCTTTGATATACTTTTTATTAAGATTGATTCTGACTGTCTAGTTGATTCTCTTAAAAGTACATTGGATTTAATCCATACAGATTGCTAAGCGAATTATTGGGTGAGGTTGTTGAACCCCCACTTTTTCAGTACGTATTTTGTTCCCAACTAAGGTAGTGGGATAAAGGATGTATAATATGTATAAAGTTACTCAATTACATTTCCCCTAATAATAACTAAAACTACCCCTTTTAGGTTTTAGATGCAAGCTTTGTTGTGTCATGATGTTGTGAAAAACTAGCTTGTACAAGTGAGTGTGTTTTGAACTTTGTTGTTGTTGCTATTGCTAACTTGTTGGTGACGCTAAGATAGTGTTTGTAGACTATTTTTCATTGAGATTTTCAAACTAATACAATTTTCAATCCTTGGCACCAGTTGGACGTAACTTTGTTTCTATTTTTTGAATTGGCTCAGGTACCAGCTCACTTCCTCTAGGTGCTAAGATGTATTATTAGATCAGGTTAGGAGAAGTGTTTCATATTTGAGAGGAAAGACTAAGCAAGAGATGGCAGAGACTGTTAAGTGAGTTATGTGCTTGTTTTGTTTTATTCTTATATGCTCTTAGTTGTAAAAAATAGTTGTATGAGCTTTATGCCGCACATAACTTAGGAATTCACTTAAGTTTCTAAGAAGATAATGTATTCCTCAAAACTTTCTTCTAAGTAACCGTTGAAAGAATACAACAAGTTACTGTTGACACCATGTATTCCCTTAGAAATTTGATACTTGACCAAAAAAAAAAAAAAAATTGTACTTAGATAAATTTTAGTTCTTTTGTTGTATAAATATGATATGAATAGATTGAAGAAATTATTGTTCAGTGTGGATGATGAATGTATTAAAAGGTGTATGCATGGTATTGAATTTGGAATTTCGGCTTACTTCCGGCAGAAAATGAACTGCAAGTCATCCTTGACTTGGTAAAAATTGGTAACGGCTTCATTATGTTTCTAAGAAAATGAACGGCCGTTACAACCCCGATTCATAACGGCTTCATTCGACAACCTCTTTAGAAGAGAAATACTTATTAAGACGATCCTTGACATGTGCCTTCATGAGGGAAAGGTCAGAGTTAATGTTTTTCAACTCAGTTCCTAACACATCAAGATCTTTCAAAGTATTAACAAGCAAAAGTTTGGCATTGTTAAACTGACAGATAAAGTCTTGTACAACTTCAGCAGAAATCTCTTCATCGTCCTCAATATCTGAATAATTTTCAACCAATCGAGAAGAGGTGTCATCAACTTCTACAAGAGTATTTTTCTCCTCCTCTTTGAGCTCGAAATAAAGACCCTTATCAAGAAAACCTTTTGCAAAACTACAAGTGCCAGAAGGAGATCCCATTCTTGACAAGAGTAATAACTTGGAGTATGCGTACTCTCCTAGAAAAGGCTAGTTATTTAAAGAGTTTCACAGGGAAACATATTTTAGGATTTTCAAAGTTGGTTTGTGACATGTAACATGGGTACCCGTACGAAAACAACTTTGACCCATTGCCTGAAAATACCGAGATAGCGAAAAACATGACACGAGACAGTAATGTTTTGCTACGTGAATAACTTACAATTTTAGCTCAATAAAGAAAAATTTAGAGCATAAGAGTATCAGAAAACAACTAAGAACGACAATTTTGACATAATGAAATTTTGAAAAAAAAATTAAAAATCAAACTCTTGGCAGTACCAAACACAAATACCTATGTAAAAGTTTTTTTGAATGATAATCCAGCTAAGAACGACAATAAAAAAGCTAGAGAATCAGAAAACATCTCGCCATCAAGTATACCTGATCATATCTCACTCATCTAGGATTTTTGTGAGTGAGTTTTCAACCTTGTGATCAACTAGCACAAGTATGAACCCTAATCTCATTAAATGAGTGGTGTTCATGGTTAAGTCTCTTTTTCCTTCCAATTCTAGGAAAGAATCCTTTTTGATGTGAAAAATTATCATAAAACTTATTGTCATCAAAATAAGAGACCGTGTTTGAGTCCTTACCAGAAGAAGTTTATTTGGAGGATTTTGATAGCTTGTTGATCAGATCCTTGTATCCTTCAATTATCAAATTAAAGTAAGATCATAACACGCAACTACAGAGAAAATAGTTAGGTCTGGCTTCACAACCCCAATGAAGTCTTTTGTTAGTTAACCTACATGGTTTCGTGAAAAACCTAAGGTTAAAGGAGAATCGACTCTAGTCGCAACTAGTATCAGACAAAAGGTGTGGAGATTAGGTTTCACAATTGCTAGAGGTCTCCTTTATATAGTTTTCAAATCAGGGTTCGTAATCTAAGTTACGTTGGTAACAAAGCATTCAATATTCACCATTAGATAGAAACCTAATTAGATTCAAGCTAATAAATTTTAACCGTTAGATCGAACTTAGATTGTTGTACACAAACGAAATGTACCTTCATTTAGGTTTCAGTAACCGTACCTAAACATGTACACTAGGTTGGCTCAACAGTAGTTAACCGAAGTTAGCTATATGAACACTCTCATATCAACCTTATTCATCTTAACCACCACTAATTCAAATGACTCAAATGAAACTAGTTACAAAGTTGTTAAATTGCTATATTCTCATAGAATTATACAAGAACACAATTGAAGCAAAATCGGTTTGATTCACTCGAATCAATTCATGAACATTATAGCCACGGTTTGCATAGAATGCTTTCCTTATTATATAAATGTATTAGTTCATGAAAAAACCGATTTTAGAACTTTAACCACTCAAGTATGCAAACGGGTACGCATACTTAAAGTAGCCGGTATGAGTTTGGGATGCCAGTCTGCAAACACGTACGCATACTTCCAAACGTAGCAGAATTCCCGGAGGTATGTGTACTTAGGCTCCCGGAATTCCGCAACTATCAGGTACGCATACGGGTATGCATACTATAGTTCCGGTCATGGATCACATATATGCAAGCACGCATACTATGTCATAATCCAATGATGGTTAAGTGTTCTAAACTCTATTTCAGTAATTTTAACATTCTTAGAGGATGACAATAGTTGTTTTCAAGAACTATTAGCATCAAAGCAAATTTTAAAGTTATTGAAATAATCATAACGAAACATTCCAAGTCTACACCAAATGATTGTATCACACAAACCATGTAAGATGTTACTCGGCGATTTTCACATGATCATCTTTTGACTTTCGTATAGAATATAATATGAACTTGGTTGAAGCGAAAGCTTACCAACACATATTTCGAGAAATATATAAGCGAGTTAAATTCATCTCGAAATCTCAAATGTGCATAATTGAATACTATATATAGTAATACGACTTTTGTCTCAATATTGAAGATAGAGTAGAAATATACTTTCCAAGTGATAGATGAGTTTTAGTCTCCACACACCTTTTGTAGATGAAGTTCCACAAGCTCTCCTTAGTAGTTCTTAGTCTTCAATTGATGAACGCCGTGAAGTATAATTCTCAACTGCACAATCTATCCTAGTCAGAGACATTACTATAAGTAGACTAGTAATCAAGACTTATAGTTTTGATCACTAACATTGACAAACAATCCTGAGATAGCAACACTTGCGAGTTCGACCGAGCAGTGCTCTAACAATCTCCCCCTTTGTCAATTTAAGTGACAAAACTATCAATACATATGGATTACAAAATAAATAGACTTTGTAGCTTCTCATCCAAATTATTGATCTCCTTGGTTATTCAACATTATTCGAAATCTTCATCACTTCCAAGTACTCCAATGTTTCTAAATGTGTTCAACTCAGCATCATAGTTGTTGAAGATCCGTAGCTATAACAATGAAAAAATAGTTGCTCTCAATCATTGTTATACAGTGTCATAGTATTATTACACAACATCAAAGTCTAACTGTATCACAACTACTATGGTGATATGTATCACTCCCCCTTAGTCAATACTTCATCTTACAATGAAAACCACTCCCCCTTACATAATGATCCGTAAACCATATGTATTTGTAGTATGAACTATATACATTAATTCTCCCCCTTTTGTCAATATAAATTGACAAAGGTACGAAAACTAGTGGAATCCTCATGAAATTTTCATAGAAATGCTTCATGACCAAAAGAGAACAACATATCAACTTGTTTCGATGATTTCACATAGTCGAAACTTAGTGTATTCATCAAGGAGTTTATAAAGATACAAGATAACTCCTATAATATTCCACAGCCATACTGCCCACAAAGGTTTGGAAATTAATAACAAGTTCAATTAAGAAATCTCCCCCATAAAATTCCATTCCTGAAAGAACAACAAGAGCGACCTTACTTTTACAAGAAAGTAAGGATTTTTTTGGACATTAACAAATTGAATGAAACATGAATTTGGATCCAAAAGTCTCAATTGAATCAACCACAAGTAAAATGATCAATTCAATTGGCTACGCTCAACATAAGAGAACTTACGGGACAACACAGTACATACAGAAATATGTGGATCAGGAAAAGACCAATACTGCAGAATAATCAAAGATTCATTCTATTTTTCATCACTATTTGCACAATGAGATATAATAGACTTAATCTTTGTAAACAAAAGTTCATCCTATCTTCCATCAATATTTGCATAATGACATAATAGGCTTAACTTTTGTAGTCAAAAGTTCATTCTATCTTTTATCAATACTTTCATACCGACATATAATAGAGTTAACTTTTGAGCAAATATGGGACAGTCAAGGTTCACGGACGTAAACACCATATCCCATAACAATTTGTAATATATAAAACCATAAAGATTAATACTGCAAAAATCATCTTCCAAATAACTTAGAATTTAAATAAATAAATCTAAAAACATTGCAAGATGAAAACGTTGGTAATAACTATGTTTACTCACAATAATGGATATTCCAAACCCTATCTATCCTTCTTGAAAACACAAGAATAAATTCTCATAAGAAGTTCCCTAGACAATAAATAGAAACCAAACAACTCTAAGACCAAAAGAAACTGATCACAAACTAAAATAAACGTTCATGTAATGAAGCTTCATTGGTTTCAAGACCTTCAAGCTTGTGACAGGTGGTATTGACTGCATCTTTGGACACGATATTCTTCTTGAAAAGATTTTAAACATGTTTCTTCATGAAATCAAGGTCAGAGTTAACCGTTTTCAACTCAGTTCTTAACATGTCAAGATTTTATAAGGTATCAACAAGAAGCAGTTTTGCATCGTTAAACTGACTG
Organism: Papaver bracteatum; assembly: GCA_023529315.1. NCBI lineage: Eukaryota > Viridiplantae > Streptophyta > Magnoliopsida > Ranunculales > Papaveraceae > Papaver > Papaver bracteatum. The sequence continues at coordinate 322,738 of JAJJWX010004610.1, forward strand.
ATAAAATCTTGAACAACTTCAGCAAAAATCTCTTCATCATCCTCAATGTCTGAATAATTATCAGGAGATTGAGTAAAGGTGTCATTGACTTCCACAAGAGATCTTTTCTCCTCCTCTTCTTCGAAACCAAAACCCTTATCAAGAAAACCTTTTGCAAAGTTACAAGATACCGAATGAGATGACATTCTTGACAAGAAAAATAACCTGGAGTACACGTAATATTCAAAAGTTGTTATTTAAATAGTTTCTCAGAAAAACATATTTAGGGTTTCCAAAGTTGGTTCGTGATATGAACTATGGGTACCCGTACGAACGAAAACTTGGACCATATGAGAAAAGAACCAAAACAACGAAGGATGTTTTTAGAGCACTGCTTGGTTAAACCCACTAGCATTGGTATGTCAAGTTAGTTGTCAATTTTAGTTGCTAAAATGCATTCTTGATTTAGCATACTAAAGATAGTTTCGGACTAGATTAGGTCAAAGAAGTTGAATCGAAGCTATCCTTAAAGGATGAAGATTGAAGACTACAAGAAGATATTAACAAGTACTTCATCAACAAAGGTGTGTAATTGATTATTTGGGTTCTTGTTCAATTCTACCTTTCTAATCTATCGAGATAAATGCTCACTCTATGGAACAATTCCTATGACGGTAAATGTACATTTATGTATATATATACTTGAGGTTATTTGATTCATGACTTTGGTGACAATAACCTTTATCCCTATAGAGGATCTCATGTTATAGTGAATGATCTTACGAATTCAACGATCCAAGAATCACTCAATTCTGAGTTATAACGATGAAGTTATGAGTGATTTATTAAAGTAAAAATTATAAGTGTTGTTGTAATTGTTACAGTTCATTAGTATGAAACAATCCATGGACTGTTTGTAATTTTTCACGGACTTGGGCCCAATTACGTGACTAAAAGTCTTTTTTAGTCAAGTTGATGATGTTTCCTTATCTAGGCAAGTTATCTATTACTCCAAACATCTTTGATTACCATATTAAAGTGTTTGTGATTCCTTCCTAATTTAATTTGTGATTTATTCACATAAATATAATTTTCTAAATTAATTATTTATTTAATTATTCTGGCTAGAGTTGTAACTTAGGAAAGACTCCCAAAATTAGGAGAGTCTTGAAAAAGGAATATAGTATGCTTAGTTTTCAAGCTACCTTTCACTATAAATAAAGGGTTCGTGAGTGCTATACGTTTTTTATCCCCTTTGGAAAATTGGTGTTAGCTTCATAAGATTGTTTTCCATGTCTTCTGTTCTTTGAGAACAAGAGTGAGATAAAAGTCTTTGTATTGGGGATCACAAAGCCAAGTTGAATCTAATCTTCGTGATTGATTATACAACTTGTAATCTAGGTTTTTCACCTCTTGTCTATTCTAAGGATTTCTCTTCTGATATAAAACCATTCAAGATTTGTTGATCATAAACCCTAGGTTTTGATAGATTTAAGTTTTCGATCAGATACCAACACTTATTAGTCGAAATCGGAAGCTAGAAAGAAAACTTCGATTAAGGCATCTCGCAAAAATCTTTAAGAAGTTTTAAACAAGATTTCCAAAACATTGATTTACATCTAAAGGGAAATCAAACCGGTGTTTTGTGCAAACAAAATATCGTACCGTATCAATCGTGTTGTTGTATCTTCTAAAGAGAGCCTTGGGTTCTGCTAGAAGATTTACGAGAAGACTTCTGAAAAATCGGGGGTCTAACAACCACACCTAATAATTCGTTTGGAAATCTGTATGGAACAAACTTCAATATAATCTCAAGAATAAAAACTTAATTGAGAAATAATATTAAAAAGATTAATCTCCTTCTCAACACAATCAATAGTTAAACAGAAAAAAGTCCGTAAACCTGATTTCAGTGTGAGGTTTCTTGAAATAAGCTTTTGTGATAATCACAACCTATTCAATATCCACCGTGTATAAACCTCTTTAAGTAATAATCACTAAAGGAATATTTCAACACGGTGTCCACTTGAAAAAGGGTTAGTCCGGACTGGTCTAACAATGTGAAAATAACAAAATCAATTGTTCAAGATCAATCAAGTCTTATCCAACAAACAAGGTCGGATTTAACAACTATGATTGATTAACGTACAACCTGTATTATTTCAATTATAAAGATAAACAATATATTGCGGAAAATGAAATAACACAGACACGAGAATTTTGTTAACGAGGAAACCGCAAATGTAGAAAAACCCTAGGACCTAGTCTAGAATAAACACACACTGATTATAAGTTGTTACACCAATTTCCTACTACCTATTCGGACTAGATATAATAACTTCTTCAGCACAAATATAACTCCTAGCAGAACACCGATTCTCTTTAGGAATTCTTCTCCTTAATCTTCTAGCAGAACCAAGTCTCTCTTTAGAAGATACAACAACACGATTGATGCAATTTGATATTTTGTTTGCACAAAACACCAGTTTGATTTACCTTTAGATATCAATCAAGGTTTTGGAAATCTTGTAGATTAGGGTTTTATCTTACATTCAGTATGCGTACTCACAAGAAATCCGTGAACCTGATTTTCGTAAGTGAACTTGGGTGATTCCAAAGATCAACTTCCAAGTTAAGAAAACCCTAATAATTCTATAATAAGAAGAACTAGAAAAATCTAGAGATATCTTGTTTAAAACTTCTCAAGGATTTTTACGAGATGCCTTAATAGAAGTTTTTCTTTCTAGTCTCCGATTTCGACTAACAATTGTTGGTATACGATCGGAAACTGAAATCTATCAAAACCTAGGGTTTATGATCAACAACTCTTGAATGGTTTTATATTAGAATAGAAAACCTTAGAATAGACCAGAGGTGAAATACCTAGATTACAAGTTGTATAATCAATCACAAAGATTAGATTCAACTTGGCTTTGTGATCCCCAATACAAAGACTTTTATCTCACTCTTGTTCACGAAAAACAGAAGACGTGGAAAACAACCTGCAGAGCTTACGCTAATTTTCCAAAGGGGATAAAAAACTTGTAAACTCACGAACTCAATATTTCTAGTGAAACATAGCTTGAAAACTAAGCAAAGCTATTTTCCTTTTTCAAGACTCTCCTAATTTTTGGAGTCTTTCCTAAGTTACAACTCATAACTTCATCGTTATAACTTGGAATTGAGTGATTCTTGGCTCATTGGATTCACAAGATCATTCACTATAACATGAGATTCTTTAAAGGGATGAAGTTTATTGTCACCAAGGTCATGAATCAAATAACCTCAAGTATATATACATAAATGTACATTTACCGTCATTGGAAATGTTCCATAGAGTGAGCTTTTATCTCGATAGATTAGAAAGGTAGAATTGAACAAGAATCCAAATGAAATCAATCACATACCTTTTTTGATAAAGTACTTGTAGTCTTCAATCTTCATCCTTTAAGTATAGCTTCGATTTAACTTCTTAGACCTATTCTAGTCCGAAACTATCTTTAGTATGCTAAATCAAGAATGCATTTTGGCAACTAAAATTGAGAACTAACTTGACATACCAATGATAGTGGGTTCAACTGAGCTATTATCTAACAATCTCCCCCTTTGTCAATTTTAGTGACAAAACCATTTTACATATGGTTTGAACTTGTTAAAAGCAAAATCGACAATCTTGATTTCCTTGGTTCTTCAACTCTACGTGTGTTCATCCTGTACTTGTTGAAGATCCATCATAGTATTATTACACAGCATCAAATTTTCATTGTACCACAACTTTGACAATAATACTACGGTGATATGTATCACTCCCCCTTAGTCAATACTACATCTCAACATGAAAACCACTCCCCTTACATAATGATCCGTAAACCATATATATTTGTAGTATGAACTACACATTAATTCTCCCCTTTTTGTCAATATAAATTGGCAAAGGTACGAAAACTAGTGGGATCCTCATGAGATTTTCACGAAGACACTTCATGACCAAAAGAAAAACATATCAACTTTGTTTAGACGATATCACAGAGTCAAAACTTAGTGACTTCATCAAGGAGTTTATTAAGATACAAGTTAACTCCTACATGTTCCACAACCGCTTCTCTCCACAAAGATTTGGCAATTAAGCACAAGTTCAAAAGAACTCTCCCCCATTGAATGTTATTCCCGAGAGAACAACAAGAGTGACCTTTCTCCAGGGAGAAGGTTTTATATATTGGATTTTAGAAATCCTACAAGGAGATACGATTTAAGAACCAATCATTGAAAGTCTCTCATGAGATTGTGTTACTAAAAAATTAGAACTATCTCACAGTAATCATAAAGATCAAGTATTGTGATCATCTTTTCTAAGATACAAACTTGTATAAACAAGAAATAATATGCTTAGAAGGAAGAATAACCTTTTCCACAAGGATTTACACCAAGAATGGTTACCATAAGAGTATGAAAAGATTTCTTTTACAATAAAAACCAACATCCATGGCTTTGATAATTGCTTATAACCTTAAGAATTTCAATCACAAATCAAGTTAGATAATTAAGAATCATACGCTTGGTATGAGCAATTTCATATCAACCTTATTCTTCTTCACCATAACTAGTCCAAATGACTCAAATGAACTAGTTATAGAGTTGTTCAATTGCTATGAGATCTCATGTACTACACAAGAAACAATTGAAGCAAAAACGATGCGATTCACTCGAATCGATTCATGAACTATGAAGCCACAGTTTGCAAAAGCATTCCTTAGATAAGTTTACGAACATCGTTTTTATACATAACCACTCAAGTTCGCGGACTGGGTTCGCGGACTCAAGTTAAACAGTTGGAGTTCACAAACTCCAGTAGAAATTCTTGGGTTCGAGAACTTCCGTCAGTTCGGGGAGTAAAACCGAGCTACAACTCCAGCAGAAATTCTCGGGTTCGACAACTACGCATGTTTGTGGAATGAGTTTACTGCTTAAGTTCCGGTTTTCACTTGATCAACAAAGTTCGTAAACTTTGGTTCAAGTGCTAAGGACTTATACATATATGTGTTACCACGAAAATGTTTATATTCCCCAGTGGTTATATTGTCTAAACTCTCATTTCAATCATTGAAACATTCTCAGAGGACGTTATATAGTTGTTATTCACAAACTAGTTTTCGTCAGAGCAATTTCCAAAGTGATTGAAACATAACATGACTTTCGTCACTAGGTAAAGATGAACTTGGATAAAGCGAAAGTTTACCAACATAATTGTGCGCCCCAATTCTTTTGCAATCCTCACCGTATTTACAAGGGCTTCATGGTGAGGATGCATTTTCAACACAATTAGGTTATGTTGAGGTGAACAAAATCTTGCTCACCACATGTATTCGAAACAAAATCATTCATGGACTCTAGGAATTTAACAACTCCCTTGAAACTTTCAATAACTGTTTCATACCTTTTTAAGATGTTATCCCTTGTCAAACTCTTGTTTGGGAGATCCTTCTTAATAGTAGTTATTGCTTTATTTATCTTCTTTGGTACCCATTTCTGAGTAACTTTTGGAGCAACATATTTCTTTTTTTCCCCAATGTAGTTATGGAAATTTTTCGGCGGAATACTATAAGAATTGATATTACGAGACTCAGTTTTTCTCCAGTTTGGAATATCAGATCTTGTCTTCTTAACAGAATCAGATCTGGATTTATCTCGTTCAAGAAATCTGCAATTCCTTTGCAAGTGACATGGTTTTCCACAATATAAAAAATGTTTAGTTGAATGGAAAAAGTTATGTTTAGTGTTACCTGAATGTGTATGTGCTTGCTTTGGAATTTGGCAAGATTTCCTATTTTCATTATCAGCGGTTGATGAAGATACTTTATTTTTGTCAACCGTGGAAGGTTTTGATTGAGAAGAATCTTTAGCTTTGACAAATTTTACCTCTTTGAAAATACTAGGAGTGTCTATTCCTTCATATCCCAATATCGAGGTTAATTTATCTGTGCTGCTATTTCTAGACAAACTCGAGTTTTCTTCTTCCAAACTTTTGACCTTCTCAAGAGCAATGACTAGATCATTCTTGGATGATTCACATTGAACTTTGAGATCTTCTTGTTCCGTATCAAATAACAAGTTCATCTCAATGTTTTCCAAGTTATCTAGCTTTGCTTGAAGAATAATTTCCCTATCATGACCTTTGGCAATTTCTTCTTTAAGTTTTCATATTTCGTTTAGATAATATCTTCCACCACTAGAATCAAGTTGGTCTTGCAAGTTTTTATTCCGATTACGAAGTCTGTCATATTTAATTATCTCACTGAAAATGGTGTTTTCAGCTTCTGAGAGTTTTTTATGACATTCCTTAAAAAGATTATTAGTAACTGGATCCATATGGAACACTTCTTCATCAGAATCAGAATCAGTATCCGAAAGAATTTTTTCAGAAGCTAATGCAACCTCGCCTGCCAACTCTTGGGGATTATAGAATTCAGGTCCATTATCAAGAGTGGCTACTGCTGTATATGCCGATTGTCTACGGCTCCAGCTAGGATATACTGAAGACAAGTGCCCGAAACCATGATAGTTATAGCATTGTACATCATCATTAGGAGATGTTGCACCTTTAGAAAAACTCTTTTTCCTGTCTCTTAAGAGTTTTCTAAATTGTCGTGGAGTATCATCATTAGTATCTGGCGAACCAGATTTATCCTTAGAGGATTCATAATTGTTTGCAGCTTTAAGAGAAATCACCTCCTTTTTTGATGCGTGTTCATTATCAAAGATCTTTAACTTTCCAACAAGAGTATTTCTAGAGAGTGTAGAAAGATCGTTTGCTTCTTCAATGGCATGTTTCTTAGACTCATATCTTGATGGTAGAGACCTGAGAATTTTGCACACAATAACTTTCTCTGAAATAGTTATTCCCAATGAAAATGGGTTGTTAACTATTTGAGAAAGTCTTTGGTTAAACTCATCAAAGGTTTCATCATCAGACATGCGAAGGTTTTCCTAGTCAGATGCTAGGTTTTGAAGCCTTGCTTCTTTCTCTACGGCATTCCCTTCAAATACGGTTTCTAAGATATCCCAAGCATTTTTAGACTTATTACATGTAGTAATGTGGTGTTGAAGATATGGGGGAATGGCATAGATGATAGCATTTAATCCTTCGGAATTTTGCTTTGCAGCAAGAATCTCAAGATCATTATAATCACCAATATCCTTTTCAACAGTTACACCGTCTACTATGACTGATGGAGGATCATATCCATTAACAATACGAACCCATGTTTTAAAATCTCGCGCTTGTATAAATGAACGCACAACAATTTTCCACCATAAATAGTTCGTGCCATCGAAGACTGATGGTACGTTTATAGAGATAACACTTCTGCCCATAATAATCAGATTGATTCAAACACAGACTTATAAGGTCGTAGCGTGTTTTCCTGCTCTGATACCAATTGAAAAAGCGGGGGTCTAACAACCACACCCAATAATTTGTTTGGCAATCTGTATGGAACAAACTTCAATATAATCTCAAGAATAAAAACTCAATTGAGAAATAATATTAAAGAGATTTATCTCCTTCTCAACACAATCAATAGTTAAACAGAAACAAGTCCGTAAACCTGATTTTAGTGTGAGGTTTCTTGAAACAAGCTTTTGTGATAATCACAACCTATTCAATATCCATCGTGTATAAACCTCTTTAAGCAACAATCACTAAATGAATATTTCAACACGGTGTCCACTTGAAATAGGGTTAATCCGGACTGGTCTAACAATGTGAAAATAACAAAATCAATTGTTCAAGATCAATCAAGTCTTATCCAACAAACAAGGTCGGATTTAACAACTATGATTGAGTAACGTACAATCTGTATTATTTCAATTATAAAGATAAACAATATAATGCGGAAAATGAAATAACACAGACACGAGAATTTTGTTAACGAGGAAACCGCAAATGTAGAAAAACCCTAGGACCTAGTCTAGAATATACACATACTGATTATAAGATGTTACACCAATTTCCTACTACCTATTCGGACTAGATATAATAACTTCTTCAGCACAAATATAACTCCTAGCAGAACACCGATTCTCTTTAGGAATTCTTCTCCTTAATCTTCTAGCAGAACCCAAGGCTCTCTTTAGAAGATACAACAACACGATTGATACGATTTGATATTTTGTTTGCACAAAACACCAGTTTGATTTCCCTTTAGATATAAATCAAGGTTTTGGAAATCTTGTAGATTAGGGTTTTATCTTACATTCAGTATGCGTACTCACAAGAAATCCGTGAACCTGATTTTCGTAAGTGAACTTGAATGATTCCAAAGATCAACTTCCAAGTTAAGAAAACCCTAATAATTCTACAAGAAGAAATATAAAAATCTAGAGATATCTGGTTTAAAACTTCTCAAGGATTTTTACGAGATGCCTTAATAGAAGTTTTTCTTTCTAGTCTCCGATTTCGACTAACAATTGTTGGTATACGATCAGAAACTGAAATCTATCAAAACCTAGGGTTTATGATCAACGACTCTTGAATGGTTTTATATTAGAAGAGAAAACCTTAGAATAGACCAGAGGTGAAATACCTAGATTACAAGTTGTATAATCAATCACGAAGATTAGATTCAACTTGGCTTTGTGATCCCCAATACAAAGACTTTTATCTCACTCTTGTTCACGAAGAATAGAAGACATGGAAAACAACCTGCAGAGCTTACGCCAATTTTCCAAAGGGGATGAAAAACTTGTAAACTCACAAACTCAATATTTATAGTGAAACATATCTTGAAAACTAAGCAAATCTATTTTCCTTTTTCAAGACTCTCCTAATTTTGGGAGTCTTTCCTAAGTTACAACTCTTGCCAAAATAATTAATTAGCAAATATTGTATTTATGTGCATAAATCACATTTTAACTTAGGAAGGAATCACAAACACTTTAATATGGTAATCAAAGATGTTTGGATCAATAGCTAACTTGCCTAGATAAGGAAACATCACCAACTTGACCAAAAATCCCTTTTCGTCACGTATTGGGCCTAAGTTCGCGGACCTACAAACAGCCCATGAATTGTTTCCTACTAATGAACTTAAATCACTCATAACTTCATCGTTATAACTCGGAATTGAGTGATTCTTGGCTCATTGGATTCACAAGCTCATTCACTATAACATGAGATTATTTACAGGGATGAAGGCTATTGTCACCAAGGTCATGAATCAAATAACTTCAAGTATATATACATAAATGTACATTTACCGTCATTGGAAATGTTCCATAGAGTGAGCATTTATCTCGATAGATTAGAAAGGTAGAATTGAACAAGAATCCAAATGAAATCAATTACATACCTTTGTCGATGAAGTACTTGTTGATATCTTCTTGTAGTCTTCAATCTGCATCCTTTAAGTATAGCTTCGATTTAACTTCGTAGACCTATTCTAGTCCGAAACTATCTTTAGTATGCTAAATCAAGAATGCATTTTGGAAACTAAAATTGACAACTAACTTGACATACCAACGCTAGTGGGTTCACCCGAGCTATGCTCTAACAATCTCCCCCTTTGTCAATTTTAGTGACAAAACCATTTTACATATGGTTTGAACTTGTTAAAAGCAAAATCGACAATCTTGATTTCCTTGGTTCTTCAACTCTACGTGTGTTCATATTGTACTTGTTGAAGATCCATCATAGTATTATTACACAACATCAAATATTCATTATATCACAACTTTGACAATAATACTACGGTGATATGTATCACTCCCCCTTAGTCAATACTCCATCCAAACATGAAAACCACTCCCCCTTACATAATGATCCGTAAACCATATGTACTTTTAGTATGAACTACACATTAATTCTCCCATTTTTTGTCAATATAAATTGGCAAAGGTACGAAAACTAGTGGGATCCTCATGAGATTTTCACGGAGACACTTCATGACCAAAAGAAAAACATATCAACTTTGTTTAGACGATATCACAGAGTCGAAACTTAGTGACTTCATCAAGGAGTTTATTAAGATACAAGTTAATTCCTACATGTTCCACAACCGCTTCTCTCCATAAAGATTTGGCAATTAAGCACAAGTTCAAAAGAACTCTCCCTCATTGAATTTTATTCCCGAGAGAACAACAAGAGTGACCTTTCTCCAGGGAGAAGGATTTATATATTGGATTTTAGAAATCCTACAAGGAGATACGATTTAAGAACCAATCATTGAAAGTCTCTCATGAGATTGTGTTACTAAAAAATTAGAACTATCTCACGGGAATCATAAAGATCAAGTATTGTGATCATCTTTTCTAAGATAGAAACTTGTATAAACAAGAAATGATTTGCTTAGAAGGAAGAATAACCTTTTCCATAAGGATTTACACCAAGAATGGTTACCTTAAGAGTATGAAAAGATTTCTTTTACAATAAAAACCAACATCCATGGCTTTGATAATTGCTTCTAACCTTAAGAATTTCAATCACAAATCAAGTTAGGTAATTAAGAATCATACGCTTGGTATGAGCACTTTCATATCAACCTTATTCTTCTTCACCATAACTAGTCCAAATAAATCAAATGAACTAGTTAGAGAGTTGTTCAATTGCTATGATATCTCATGTACTACACAAGAAACAATTGAAGCAAAAACGATGTGATTCACTTGAATCGATTCATGAACTATAAAGCCATGGTTCGCAAAAGAATTCCTTAGATAATTTAGATAAGTTCACGAACATCGTTTTTAGACATAACCACTCAAGTTCGCGGACTGGGTTCGCGGACTCAAGTTAACCGGTTGGTGTTCACAAACTCCGGAAGAAATTTTCGGGTTTGAGAACTTCCGTCAGTTCGCGGACTGAAACTGAGCTACAACTCCAACATAAATTCTTGGGTTCGATAACTACGCACGTTTGCGGACTGAGTTGACTTCTCAAGTTCCGGTTTTCATTTGATCAACAAAGTTCATAAACTTCGGTTCAAGTGCTAAGGACTTATACATATATATTTTACCACGAAAATGTTTATATCCCCCAGTGGTTATAGTGTCTAAACTCTCATTTCAATCATTAAAACATTCTCAGAGAACGTCATATAGTTGTTATTCACAAACTAGTTTTCGTCAGAGCAATTTCCAAAGTGATTGAAACATAACATGACTTTGGTCACTAGGTAAAGATGAACTTGGATAAAGCGAAAGTTTACCAACATAATTATGTGCCCCAATTCTTTTGAAATCCTTACCGTGTTTACAAGGGCTTCATAGAGAGGAAGTGGTCCATGTACATCCAGTTGCTAATAATCTTCTTAAAGAATGTCATCAGAAACTCTCAGAAGCTGAAAGCACCATCTTCAGTGAGAAAGTTAAATATGACAGACTTCGTAGTTGGAATAAAAACTTTCAAGACCAACTTGATTCTATTGGTGCAAGAGATTATCTCAACGAAATACGAAAGCTTAAAGACGAAATTGCCGATGGTCGTGAGCGGGAAATTATTCTTCAAGCAAAGCTAGATAACTTGGAGAACATTGTGATGAACTTGTTATTTGATTCGTAATGAGAAGATCTCAAAGTTCAATGTGAATCATCCAAGAATGATCTAGTTATTTCGCTTGAGAAGGTCAAAAGTTTAGAAGAAGAAAACTCGAAAGAGATTATCTCAACAAAATACGAAATCTTAAAGAAGAAATTGCCGATGGTCGTGAGCGGGAAATTATTCTTCAAGCAAAGCTAGATAACTTGGAGAACATTGAGATGAACTTGTTATTTGATTCGAAATGAGAAGATCTCAAAGTTCAATGTGAATCATCCAAGAATGATCTAGTTATTGCGCTTGAGAAGGTCAAAAGTTTGGAAGAAGAAAACTCGAGCTTAAAAGAGAGTTTGTCTAGAAATAACAGCTCGGATAAATTAATCTCGATATTGGGAGCATGTAGAATTCATCATGATACACGAGGATTAGGCTATAAAGGAATAGACGCTCCTGGCATTTGAAAAGAGGTAAAATTTTCCAAAGCTAAGGATTCTTCTAAACCAAAACCCTCCACGGTTGACAAAAGTGAAGTATCTCTAGCAACTGTCGATGACGAAAAGAGGAAATTCTGTCTAACTCCAAAGCAAGCACATACACATTCATGTAACACTAAATATAACTTTTTCCAATATACTAAACATTGCTATTATTGTGGAAAACCAGGTCACTTGCAAAGGAATTGCAGATTTCTTAAACGAGATAAATCCATATTTGATTTTGTTAAGAAGACAAGATCCGATGTTCCAAACTGGAGAAAAAATGAGTCTCATAATATAAGTTGTTCTAGTATTCCCTCTAAGAAATTTTATAATTATTTTGGGGAGAAAAAGAAATACGTTTCTCCAAAAGCTACTCAAAAATGGGTACCAAAGAAGATCAATAAAGCAACGAGTGCTATTAAAAAGGATCTCCTAGACAAGAGTTCGACAAGGGATAACATCTTAAAAAGGTATGGAACAGTTACTGAAAGTTTCAAGGAAGTTGTTAAATTCCTAGAGTCTATGCATGATTTTGTTTCGAATACCTGTTGTGAGCAAGATTTTGTTCACCTCAACACAACCTGATTGTGTTGAAAGTGCATCGTCATCAAGAAGCCCTTGTTAATACGATGAGGATTGCAAAAGAATTGGGGCGCACATATTATGGTGGGTAATTTTTGAATATGTGGAATAATTTATTGTTTCGAGCTGAGTTTAACTCGCTTACATATTTCTCAAAATATATGTGGAGGCTTTTTTCTTTAACCATTTTCATATTTACCCGTAACGAAAGTCATGATGACGTTTCAATCTTGAAAATAGCTTTGATGACGATAGTCGATTCTTTACATTTAACAACTAATATAACATTATAGAAGAATGTTTTAATGATTTAAATATAGAGTTGAGATTACGTAACCACCTATGGATATAAGCATATATATAGTATGTTCGCACATTAGTGTATAAATCCATGTACCGGAAACCAAGTGTGTGCATATGTGTGCATGTGGTATTTGTGAAGGAGACAGGTTGGGCACGCGTACCCGTATGCGTACTGGCGGAAGTTCACGTCCGTGAAGTTTTGCTGAGTTTGGAGTTTACGAACTTACAAATCAGGCACCTTAGGTATGCGTGCCCTCGAAAGTTTTCAAACAGAAAATTTATGTTGGGTTTTCAAACTAAATTCCGGTAAAGCTAGAGTATGCATACCCGTACGCGTACCCAAGCTGGTTATTTCTCAAATCGGTTATCTCATGAACTTAAATAATAAATCAATAAGGAATGCAATCTTTGCAAACCGTGGCTATATTGTTCATGAATTGATGCAAGTGAATCAAACCGATTTTGTTTCAATTGTGTCTATGTATAAAGACCTAAGAAATTGAACAACTCTTCAACTAGTTCTTTTGAGTCATTTGAACTAGTTATGAGAAAGATGAATATGGATAGATACCACATGTATGATTCTTAATTACCTAACTTGATTTGTGATTGAAATTCTTAAATATAACAGGTTAGAAGCAATTATCAAAGCCATGGATGTTGGTTCTTATTGTAAAAGAAATTTTTTCATACCCTTATGGTAACCATTCTTGGTGTAAATCCTTGTGGAAAAGGTTATTCTTCATTCTAAGCATATCAATTCTTGTTTATAAAAGTTTGTATCTTGGAAAAGATGATCACAATACTTGATCTTTATGATTACATATTATGTATTGTTACCATGAGATAGTTCTAGTTTTTTAGTAAGACGATCTCATGAGAGACTTTCAATGATTGGTTCTTAGATCATATCTCCTTGTAGGATTTATAAAATCCAATTTATAAATCCTTCTCCCTGGAGAAAGGTCACTCTTGTTGTTCTTTCGGGAATGACATTTTATGTGGGAGAGTTCCTAAATGAACTTGTGCTTAATTATTATTTCTTTGAGGAGATAAGCGGTTGTGGAACATGTAGGGTTTAACTTGTATCTTAATAAACTCCTTGATGAAGTCATTAAGTTTCGAATTGTGATATCCTCTAAACAAAGTTGATATGTTTCTTTATTTTGGTCATGAAGTGTCTCCGTGAAAATTTCCTGAGGATCCCACTAGTTTTCGTACCTTTGCCAATTTATATTAACAAAAATGGGGAGAACTAATATGTACTTCACACTACAAATACATATGGTTTACGGATCATTATGTAAGGGGGAGTGGTTTTCATGTTGAGATGGAGTATTGACTAAGGGGGGTGATACATATCACCGTAGTATTATTGTCAAAGTTGTGATACAATGAATCTTTGATACTGTGTAATAATACTATGATGGATCTTCAACAAGTACAGGATGAACACACGCAGAGTTGAAGAACCAAGGAAATCAAGCATGTAGGCTTTTAACAAGTACAATCCATATGTAAAATGGTTTTGTCACTAAAATTGACAAAGGGGGAGATTGTTAGAGCACTGCTTGGTTGAACCCACTAGCATTGGTATGGAAAGTTAGTTGTCAATTTTAGTTGCCAAAATGCATTCTTGATTTAGCATAATAAAGATAGTTTCGGACTAGATTAGGTCTAAGAAGTTGAATCGGAACTATCCTTAAAGGATGAAGATTTAAGATTACAAGAAGATATCAACAAGTACTTCATCAAGAAAGGTATTTAATTGATTTCATTTAGATTTTTTTTCAATTCTACCTTTCTAATCTATCGAGATAAATGCTCACTCTATGGAACAATTCCTATGATGGTAAATGTACATTTATGTATATATACTTGAGGTTATTTGATTCATGACTTTGGTGACAATAACCTTTATCCCTATAGAGGATCTCATGTTATAGTGAATGATATTATGAATTCAACGATCCAAGAATCACTCAATTCCGAGTTATAACGATGAAGTTATGCGTGATTTATTAAAGTAACAATTATAAGTGTTGTTGTAATTGTTACAATTCGTTAGTAGGAAACAATCCATGGACTATTTGTAACAGTTAACGGACTTAGGCCCAGTTACGTGACTAGAAGTCCTTTTGAGTCAAGTTGGTGATGTTTCCTTATCTAGGCAAGTTAGCTATTACTCCAAACATCTTTGATTACCATATTAAAGTGTTTGTGATTCCTTCCTAATTTAATTTGTGATTTATTCACATAAATACAATTTGCTAAATTAATTAATTATTTAATTATTTTGGAAAGAGTTGTAACTTAGGAAAGACTCCCAAAATTAGGAGAGTCTTGAAAAAGGAAAATATATATGCTTAGCTTTCATGCTACCTTTCACTATAAATAAAGGGTTCGTTAGTGCTACACGTTTTTTATCCCTTTTGGAAAATTGGTGTTAGTTTCATAAGGTTGTTTTCCATGTCTTCTGTTCTTCGTGAACAAGAGTAAGATAAAAGTCTTTTTATTGGGGATCACAAAGCCAAGTTGAATCTAATCTTCGTGATTGATTATATAACTTGTAATCTAGGTTTTTCATCTGTTGTCTATTTTAAGGTTTTCTATTCTGAAATAAAACCATTCAAGAGTTGTTGATCATAAACCCTAGGTTTTGATAGATTTCAGTTTCCGATGGTGTACCAACACTTGTTAGTCGAAATCGGAAGCCAGAAAGAAAACTTCGATTAAGGCATCTCGCAAAAATCCTTAAGAAGTTTTAAACAAGATTTCCAAAACCTTGATTTACATCTAAAGGGAAATCAAACTGGTGTTTTGTGCAAACAAAATATCGAATCATATCAACCGTGTTGTTGTATCTTCTAAAGAGAGCCTTGGGTTCTGCTAGAAGATTTACGAGAAGAATTCCTAAAGAGAATCAGTGTTCTTCTAGGAGTTCTATAAGAATACCGATGAAGAAGGTATTAGGAAATTGGTGTAACATCTTTTAATCAGTGTGTGTTTATTATGGACTAGGTCCCGGGGTTTTTCTGTATTTACGGTTTCCTCGTTAACAAAATTTATGGTGTCTGTATTATTTCTTTTCCGAATTATATTTTATTTATATAATTGAAATAATACAGGTTGTACGTTAATCAATCATAGTTGTTAAATCCAACCTTGTTTGTTGGATAAGACTTGATTGATCTTGAACACTTGATTTTGTTATTTTCACATTGTTAGACCAGTGCGGACTAACCCTGTTTCAAGTGGACACCGTGTTGAAATATTCCTTTAGTGATTGTTGCTTAAAGAGGTTTATACACGGTGGATATTGAATAGGTTGTGGTTAACACAAAAGATTTTGGTCCAAGAACTTCACACTAAAATCAAGTTTACAGACTTGCTTCTGTTTAACCATTGATTGTGTTGAGTGAAATATAAACTCTTTAGTATTATTCTTTGATTGAGTTTTCACTCTCGGAATATTATTGAGGTTTAGGCCATACAGGTTTCCAAATCAAATATTGGGTATGGTTGTTAGACCCCCGCTTTTTCAGATGCAATCCAAGGAAACTGTTTGCAAAGCAGTATCTTGCTGAGTGAAAACTTTCACAAGTCTTAGCTCGATAAATTTTACACTCTCACAAGAGAAAATTTTAGAGCATAAGAATAACAATTTTTGACATGATAAAATTTTAAAAACAAAAAACTTTGACATAATACAATTACTTATGCAAACATGTTTATAAATGATAATCCATCTAGCAAGGATAAAAAAAATAGCCAGAGAACTAGAAAACACTTTGCCATCAAGTATACCTGATTATATCTCACTCAAATAGGAATTTTTGTGAGTGATATTTCAACCTTGTGATTAATTAGCACAAGTATGAGCCTTGAGCTCATCAAATGAACGTTGTTTTCTGCTAAACCTCTTTCTTATGGTCTTTGGAGGAAAAACCTTTTGATGCGAAAAGTTATCATAAAACTTAGTATCATCAAAATACGACGCATAATATGTATCCTTACCTGAAGAATTTTGATTAGAGGGAATTGACAACCTGTTGATGATTTCTTTATACCCTTTAATTATCAGATTTAGGTTTTCTTCCATATCTCTATTTTTGCTTCCTTCTTATGGTACCCTTTTCACATCAAGAACAACATTATCTCCCTTTTTAATAGAAGAAGATCCTTAATTGAGTTATTCTTGGACGAATTGGTTTAAGAAGACTGTTTTGCATTTGAACATTTGAGGAACACACCGAACTAGATTTCCTGGTAGGGTACACAAGGTGAGTACTAAAAACAATTGGTCTAGACATACGAATGTCAGTTACACCTTTGACAATTAAATCTAAGGTGTGTTGAAGACGAACAATAGAATTTTCATTCAACATGGATTTCCTCTTTCGTTCACCATGTCCTTTTGAATCACAAAAGAGACACACTTTCTGATCACCTGAGTGATTAGATAGAATAGTCTTAACACCATCAATTGAGATATCTTCCTTCCATGTGATGTGGATACTCCTTTATTATGGTAAGACACAAGTACATCTTTTTCAACAGGAATGGATTTCGATTTTGCTGCTGGAACTAAACTTTTTACAGTTAGATCAGAAGCAATTGGTATAGTGGACTATTTGGAACGTCCTTGAACAGAGAGTTTACTCAAAAGAAGTTCAATTTCTAAAGCATCCTTTCATTCCTTTGAGCTTTTCCTCAAGCAGAGTTCGCAAAGAACAGACTGAGCCGTTCTCCTCTAGAATGACCTTTAAAAGAGAGTCACACTCATTTACCATACCAACAAGGGCATTGACTTTGTGTTTCAACCAGTTGATATTATCATCCTGGATTCTAATAAGTTTTAGAATCACTGCACTATCTTTGGATGCTTCCCTTTCAACCTCAGATTCAGACTCGCCAGTAAGGTAATCCGGGTAACACTTGTCAATGAAAGTATGTTTCGTTAGAACACAAGGCTCGTATATATTCGAGATTGACAAATTTTTCTATTTAATAATTCATAGAAGCATAAATTTTGTATTTGGTGATGCGTTTATCAAAGATATCACTTCTTTCCATATTCATATCGCTACAAACACAGACTTATGAGGTCTTAAACGTGTTTGCCCGCACTGATACCAATTGAAAAAGCGGGGGGTACAACAACCACACCTAATATTTCATTCGGCAATCTGAATAGACAAACTCCAATATACTTTCAAGAGAATCAACTCCAATATACTTTCAATTAGTTTTACTTCTTCTTCTTCAGATAGTAGAATCCTTAATGCGAACTAGAAACAACATCCATTAGATATTAATTTTTCCTAATCTGGCTATTAAAAAGAGTCGCACATATGTCATACACACATCTCTTGGGTAATGTGTATACTTTTGACTTCAGTAATCCCGTATAAAATTTCAAGAGTTTTTCCAGATTGCACTTACTTTGGTGTCGGGGCCGCATCTCCTAGGTCATTTGTCCGTTTGAGGCGCCCGTTTGATATGTTGTTGGAAAGACATATGAGAACATATTTTCTTCAATAATTAACCTGAGATTCCTTATGGATTTTCATCAGTTTTCAAATATTTGCACTGGAATGTGTGGATGTATGCTTTCGAAAGGCGTCCTTGTTGAGTTTGAACTCTTGATTTATTGAGATTATTAGGAAACGACCTCTTGGATTTTTATAACCTAATTAACCTTCCTTAGCTTGTTATAGGTCGTGAATTTGATCCCTTTGAGCCAAAACGTGTATGTGGCGTGCTTATACGTTTTTACCCTTAGTTACGAATAAACATGTATTCTCTTGATTCTTCATGGAAAGTATGGACCCAAAAAAATATGTGAGCATCCCATGAGATGTGAGATGGATTCCTTGATATGGATAAGACTCTAGGAATGAGGTTAGGCTTGAAGGGATTAGGAGAGCGCAAGGCTTGAAGGGATTGGATGAGACAAAACTTTAAGGGATTAGATTAGACTAAACCCTAGTCGAGTGTTGTTTCTCCCTTGATTTTAACTCATGTAATTTAAACTTTGTACCCTTATATGATCTTATCTTTGTTTGTAGAGTACTCTTCATGGTGAGAATGAGTTCGTCCTTGGTAGTATGGAGATGAGGCAAGGTTCAACAATTTCAGAGGGTTTTCAGAAAGAGATTCGGGGTATAAAGACAACTGATTGGCATGAGGGTGATTTCATGGGACCCATGTCTTGACTTCAGATGAGACACTTGCCGACGGATTTAATATCATGAGAATGACAACTATGAACGGTCTTGTTTTTAATAATATTGTAAACTCTAGAGGAGTTCATGGTAGTTGAAGAGCCGGAACATGATAAGCAGGCGGATCGAGATGCATAGGCCAAAGTGAAACAGCCGAACATGAAGCAAGATATTTTCTTTAAGGACCTCCATTCTTCAGGGTTGATATTTTCCCTCTCTGGACCTTTTCGGTACGCATCTCGTAAAGGAAGGGGACCCTCAAGAGTTCTTAATTTGTGAAAACTCTAGCTGGCTCTTTTGCGTGTGCGAGTAGATGAAAATCCCGAGTAATATTCGTAATAGAAAGTCATTCCTTACATGATCTTCAATCTGGAGGCTCTAGAAACTTCGTTTGGCATCCGATTTTAGTGGTTGACCCCAAGTTTCGAACAGAAAAGGCCCGCCTTTCATCTATTAGATAAAATTAGGATATGGAGATCACTTTTTAGGTGATAAGTCCATGTGAAGTTGAACTAAAAAATATAGGGTTCCAAGTGTTCTGATCATATCTATTGGATTGTATTTGGGAATGTCGGAGTCGTTTAACATTCTCTAGAAGGGACATAAACACACATTTATCTTTAGGTGCACTATCAAATTCTCTATCATTTCTCCCAGTTTGTTTAGGTGTGTGGAATATAAGGCAGTTTTAGTATATGAGATATTGCATGCTCGTTTTCACCCATCACAAATTTTAGTTTATCTTGTGCGTGAATATTGAAATCCTTATACGGGGTTTTGTAAAACTTGATCGTGATGGAAAACCTAGATGGTTCAATATTTCTATGGATGTGATTATGACTTGTAGAAGTATTTCGGCATATGTGTCATGGGATTGAGTTCATTTCGATGGGATAGCATCCCGTAATTCTTTGTTTGATATCAAGGGTTGAAGTGCTTGTGCACGAGGGTCGGACGTGGGAGCTGTGGCTCGGACAAGATATCTGATTCTCATTCATACACCTCTAGTGAGAAGTCTTTAACTTGAAGCATTCTAAATTCCGCCAATTTGTTTTTCACCCGGAGTCTTAGGTTAATGGTATAAGAGTATTTCATCTAGAAGTTGGATGTTTGAGCCGCCTCATGTTAGTCACAAAGATGCATGATGCACGGTTCTTTGTCAATACCCAGTTTCTTGCATGAATATGGATTCTTATTTACTAGAGATGTTTGATCTTCCGGACAATACCTATGTGTTGCTCGAGATTGAGTCTTCAGGGATGATACAAATTCGTTATTTAGTCTCTGCTAGATGTCTTGATAGGGACTCATGCGAACATCCGTTGTAAATTTTATGCTGCGATCTATTCTCCGAGAAGATAGTCAATAGGATTTGAGAGTAGTATACACCTTCTGGGACTGGGGGAGATGTATATTGTCCTTCAGTCATCACGTCCGACATGGGGAAGTTTATTGAGATGGTTTTTTGATAGAAGAGGGTTTCACTGAGGGGACCGCTAGTAGGAGTTTGGATGAGTAGCGTGTGGCCTTGAGCAACGGTCTCGGATCCTTCCCATGTTTACTTCAGTGATAGTAGTTGGTTGTGGCTGTATGTCGAGTAATGGAGTCTATATCTGAATTTTTGGCCTCACGAGTATTACTATGGATTTCTTTTCCCTTGATAGATTCGACTGCAAAGATATTCTCCTTATCCATCTTGGGTGAACTGAGGTCCCATCGGAAAATGAAACTGCATATATAGTATTTCGTATAGCTGAAATGGAGGCTCATCAGGACTTGGTTATATAATCGCTAGAACTAGTTTCTTTTCTTTCTGACTGAACCATTGTTGAGGTAACCAGTAGCTTTGCATATTCGGATAAGCATGAGCTTTGATTGATATTCATCTTTGGATATATCCTCACCTTATGCCTTGTCTCGTTCTGGTCATGATCCTATGAAGCAGGAAGAGCGCCAAGTTGTATCTTGGTTTGCGATTTATGACCGTATGTGGCTCTGTAACATATTTGACTAGGTCACGAATTTTTTGGAGACTTTCCAAGTGTTTGATAACTTTATCCTGTAGACAATGAAAATGCGAATCCAATGGAGAAAGAATGAGGTTCACCGGATACCGAATAAAAAAGTATAAGTAAAATATTAAAGTGAAATAAACTTCCCGAGTCCCTTGTGATCAGGTTGAGGGCCCTTGACCTAAACTAATTTTGGAGAAAATATTCGTCAAAATCTCCAAGTTTAGAGCGTCACCCGGTCCTTAAGGTCCTAGATAGTGATAAGGTCGACTGGATGGTTGCTCCTTTGCTATGTCGCGTTCATAACGATCTTTATCTTCTCTGGTGGGGTCGATTACAAGAAAGATTCCTCCAGTGCTATTATCAATAGTTTTAGTACTCACTCTTTAGGAAACGTGTACTAGATCTAGATTTATTGGATCTATCCCTACTACTAACTATAAAGGCATTTTTAGATAAGTCTAGTTGTCGATCTGAGATTTTGGAAGTTTCTATTGAGTATCTGAGAGTTCTCCTTGGTCCTATTCACTAAGGTCAAACCCGAAAAACAGAGAAAGTGCTGGTAGGATAACTCTCTCGGCTAAGCATGTAATGGATTTACAGAGACCGAATCAATGGAACGTTTTTATGTTTGGATTGGTGGAATTGTCTTCCTTCCTAAGAGACCGTGATTCATATCTGTAACTTAGTGAATAACCTCCCACTGTGGTCGCCAAAATATAGTTACTTAAAATACGATAAAGGCTAAAGTGGGATTCTAGGTTTTCTGAAAGTGAGTTACGGGAGATTGAGCACGAATAGTATCTGCCTAAGCCACACAAAATGGCCGTTCAAAGGATGCTTCAGTCACATGGAAGAGATTTATGGATAGTCTTAGGGGGAAGCAGATGAAGAGAGATATCATATAATTCTAGGGTTTGAAGAACAATTGCTCTGATAGATTATGAGAAAGATGCCCGTAGCTTCGAGAAATAAATGACCTATTTATAGCTGAATTCTCTAATCTTAGGTCGGTGAATATAAAGGTTGCTTTTCGTACCGTGCGGATCAATTCTCCCGTCTCTTCAAGAATAGAAAGAGATAAACTAGGTTGAGTTTATCTCATTATACCACCGTATTTACCCTCTTCTGCGATGAGAAATAAGCCGGGTATTTCTCACACGTGCTATAGACTTCCAGACCAAAACCCTAATTGTTATCCCTTCATTTGTATGAAGCTGAGTCAGCCTTTGTGATGATGTGTTGAGAGAGAAAAATATTCTCTATAGCCGAGTTGGACAAGATAGAGAGATATTCACCGATCTATAAGGATGACTAGGATGAGTCACGTGAAAAGGCATGAGATTCCTCAGTATTCGTGTGGAGAGTCTGAAAAGGAGATTCGATTTCTATATGAGGCTCGTGCCTATCATGGGGAATATTCAGCATTGTCTGAGATTTTTCCAAGAGATTTTGAGGAGAGATGTGAATCTCTTTGAGATTTTGTGGGAAGATGTGAATCTCTCTGGGATTTTGAGAAGAGATATGAATCTCTTTGAAATTTTGAGGAGAGATTTGAAACTCGGCGAGATTTTGAAAAGAGATTTGAATCTCTCAGACATTTTACAGAGAGATGTGAATCTCTCTGAGATTTTGAGAAGAGATTTGAATCTCTTTGAGATTTTGCGGAGAGAATCTCACCAAGATTTTGAGGAGAGATTTGAATGTCTCCGAGATTTTGAGAAGAGATGTGAATCTCTTTGAGATTTTGATGAGAGATTTGAATCTCTCCGATATTTTGAAAAGAGATTTGAATCTCTCCGAGATTTTGAGAAGGGATATGACTCTCTTTGAGATTTTGCGGAGAGATGTGAATCTCTTCGAGATTTTGAAGAGAGATTTTGCAGAGAGATGTGAATCTCTTTGAGATTTTGCGGAGAGATTCACATCTCTCCGATATTTCGATGAGAGATTTGAATCTTTCCGAGATTTGAGGACAGACCAAATTCTCTACGATTGCTTTGTATGCCCGATTAATGTCTCCACGGGACTTTGGATCACTTGTCTTTGATAAGCGTATCTTGCAGAGATGCGCTAGGAATCAATTGTGTCTGTATTTATGGGGCCAACATGACCAGTGTATCTCAGTAGGATGTTCTAAGAGTCTGTCGAAAGGGACCAAAGGAATAATAACCAGCGTATCTCGCGGGGACGTCCTAAGAATTATTCTGAAGCCTCGGTAAGTTGAGTCAGATCCTAGAGTAGACATGACTAGTGTATCTCGCGATGATGTACTAGGAATCAGTCATTGATCTCAAATGGGATGAGTCGTACTTACAGGAGACATGTGTGTCTCCGCTCTGGGTCATAAGTCTGCTGGGGACGTTTTTCGCATCAAAAAAGCCTACATGACTAGCATTATCTCACGGGGATGTATATTAGGAATCATGGCATCACAATCAGCTGCGTCTTGTGAATACATGCTAGAATTGTGGCTGTGCTGGTTCATAAGTCCGTCATGACATTTTACGCTCTATAGAACCTACGTGACCAGCTGTATCTTATTGAGGATGTGCGCAAGGAACCACTGAGTCACGACCAGTAGTGTCTCACGGGGACGTATACTAGAAATCGTGGCTATGAGTTCCTTGAGGACCAATGTCTTAATCTTTCCCGTGAGAGTTGAATTTTATCTATATGGTTGAAATAAATTTTTTGCCCCTTATCCAAATTTCACCAACTATAACTAGTTATATGTCCTTGTATTATTAATAGACATTGCATATTAAGACATGTTGCCGTTAAGACATGTTGTCTCCATATGAAAAAAAAAACATATGAAAATAAATAAATAAACCAGTTACCTAGATTTCCGGTAAGACATGTTGCCGCCATAAGAGCTCCTCTAAAATTCCCAGTAAGAAATGTACAATCACATAATATCATCGGGTGACAGAATCTATAGCCCTCTGTTAAAATATTGTAGTTGAAATCAATATATGACCAGTGGTTTGTTTCCCTAACTGCATTCACCCGCCACAAAAGATCAGTGTACGACTTGACATCATCACTAAAAATATGTTGATGCGACAACTCAAGTGCATGATATGCGTGGTGATACTTGATGTTGATCCCGCCCCCAACTTTAACATACTACGATTGTTAGAGCATTGCTCGGTTGAACCCACCAAGCGTTGGTATGTCAAGTTTGGTTGTCATATTTCAGTGAAGCAAAACTCATTTAAGAGTCGCTTGATTTAAATGTACTAGAGTCAACTTCGTATAGGTTAGCTTGAAAGTATTAGGGTGAGACATTACAAGTATTGCGAAGACTTGAAGAAGTGAAGAAGTGCGGAGCTACAAGGACAACATCATCCTTCCACTTGAGGTTAGTGATATTTGACTTGAACTGTTTCATTCCCTAACGTATCTTTCAATTCGTGCATATTGAAAACATAAAATTGTGAAGCATGAACACTCTAGATAGACATAGTATTAAGGAATACAATATGAAGTTTCTTGCTTAACCATTAAACTTTGTATATAAGACATCGACATAATCGTATGAATGCTATTGTGATTATGTATGGGTATGAGGTGAGGATTTCATCCTAGGGAACAATGTTTACATGTGTTCTAAGGAAGTAAGTTCATGATATGTATTGTGAACCGAAAAGGAAATCTCCAGGCGTTATTGGGGTTGTTCTTCATTGCATATCTTATGAACGACCAATATGTGTGATTAGTATAACTGCTCACGATTTGTTTGTGTTCTTGGTAAAACTATTCACATAAGGCCTGACTTATGTATTGGTATGACTTCTATTAGTGAAACCGATCTTAAATAATCCCCTGGGTATGATCAGGTTGTGTATGTCTGAACTTATTACTGGGAAGAGGGGAACCGATCCTAGTAAGAGGTGCATTGCATCACAAGGGGAACCGATCCTTGTATGAGGTGCAAAAAGGTTTATGGAAGAAAGGGGAACCGATCCTATGAATATGTGCAACAAGTTTTTGGGAATGGGGAACCGATCCTATGGACATGTGCAGTGCATACAAGTTAGATACCAAATATATGTGGGGAAACGATCCTAGTACCTAGTCAGCCGTATCTTTGGTAAGCTAGTGTAACTATGCACAGTACTCACATGGAGGTAGAACCGAAACTTGTTTTGGTAGAACCGTAAACCCATGAGTTGTGATTGAGTGGAACTTGATCAATCACGTAGTTCTTGAAAGTCAGATGAACCAATTCTAAACTTATTTTGAAGTGTGGTAAATCGGTTTCAAATGAGCAAGCATTGAAAAGACTTGCAAGAGTAAGATGTCGTCACTCTTTGAACACGGTGCATTAATGCTTATTCTATTTTGTTCAAAGATATTCCTTAACGGCTAAGAAGGAAGTAAATCCCAAGATCGAATTTAAATAAGTTAAGAATCTTTTTAATTAAGGGTTTTTAATTATATATGGAAAATAAGAATTAGTAATGTGCATTTGCTAATTAAAGATTTTCCAAGGAGATTTCGATCATTCTTTTGGACTGTGCATTCACATGAATTATGAAAACCGAATTTGGTGTAGTAATGAAAAATATCTTGAGAATATTTTAGGTTTTGGAAATTCCTTGGTGTCCAAACTTCCTTGTCTATAAATACTTTGAGTTTGCATTTCTAGCAAACTAATCCTGCGTAACCTAGACTTAATCTTTTGTCTTTATTACTGGTGAAGCCGCCTATCGGAGAGGAGAGTAATCTAATTAGGTGAAATCTCTTACGGCCGCTTAATTTAAAGTCTTCTTTGGGATTGAGAAGCTCTAGCGCGACCCGTTGGTGGGAAACTAGATATTGCGGTTTATCTTTAGTTTTGTATTGATTTGATTGACTAACGGTGGTTGAACTTTGATTGCACCTAGTTTGTTTATGCTTGATAATCTTCTCTTCTGATATAAGATTCACTCAAACTAGTTCAAGGTTTCGACAGGAATCTTTAGACTGTTGTTAGATCTAAAGACGATCTTGTGATAATCTATTATTAACAGACTCCGTTATGTGTGTGATTGATCACAAGAGATTCAAGTAGTTGTGTGCAGGTGTTTATTGAAGATCTAAGAAGATTTGAAGACAAATAAGATATTGAAGATTTCTAACTTGGCTTTTACAATCTTTGGTGTGCACAATACTTGTTTGGGAAAAAGAGGATCCAATTAATAATCGGTTAATCCTTGTGGTAGATTGGATTGATTAATTGAGGAAGATCGGAATCAACACATATCACTTGGTTGAAGAGTGTTGTTGGCTTAATCTTAATGATTTTTTTTGGGTGATTGAACATAAGATAGATCTTGGAACCTGGCAAAGGAGTTTATGTTAAGATAAACAAGCGAACCTTTACGCAACTCATATCACTTGGTTGAAGAGAGTTGATACCAAACAGATTTGTTGTTCCTTTACTGTTTGGAATACGAACCAAAGGAATTGGTCCAAGAACGTGACTTGTTTACAGGTTGGAGGCATGGGAATACAGACGGAACTAGGTGAACTATAGGTTTAGTTGTTTGGTCTCAATTATACAAAGTTGTCTTATTTTGTATAGCGGCTTAATCCTGAGAGTATTCAATTCTGGACTAGGTCCCGGGGTTTTTCTGCATTTGTGGTTTCCTCGTTAACAAAATCTTGTTGTGTCATTTACTTTATATTTCCGCATTATAATTGTTTTATTATAATTAAAGTAAATTGCACAAACGTTAATTCCTATTTACTTGATATGTGAATCCTATTGAGTTTGGTTAAGTCCGAATTGTTGTATCAAGTAAACACACTTTGTTATTGTATTGTCTAGATCTCGTATCCATAGACGATCACACAAAGTGTGAACCGATTTGTTGTATTGCCTCGACTCAGTCCATAGACAATCACTTTCGGGGAAAGGACTTATAGGAAGGAAAAGTTATAGCTTGAGGTATATTTGGGGTACCCTCGCCTTTTCAACAATCTCTGATGGCTTTATGAGAGGGTTGTGCCTGACACGCACATGAATTAAATTTTGCATAAGCTTTCTCGAAACAGTTGGATTCTTCAACATATAAGCACCACCACAGGTGTGCCTCCCCACATATTCCTTTATCTTAAAAAAATCAATAGAATTACCAATGGAAGTTGCATGAAGCCTCCATGAACAACCTTTCTCGCTGCATACAACGGTGAATCTCTCAAGGTCATTCTTCAACTTATCTACCTTATACCTAGTTCTCAAACAATATTTTTTGCAAGCTATACGTACAACATCAACACCACCACCATAGAATAGTTTTTTTGTATCCTCAAAGATGTCCTCCAAACCATCTGAAAAAGTCACATTTGGAACCTCTTTACCATCTTTCAAATTTTTTGCACTCACAACT
This sequence comes from Papaver bracteatum, assembly GCA_023529315.1. Lineage (NCBI taxonomy): Eukaryota > Viridiplantae > Streptophyta > Magnoliopsida > Ranunculales > Papaveraceae > Papaver > Papaver bracteatum. Next base: position 350,233 of record JAJJWX010004610.1, read on the forward strand.
AAGTCTGCATTGTTGTCAACATCCATACGCCTAGAAGAACTAGATCCTCCAGCTGAAATAACATCCACTACAAATCAAAGAAAGCCGATTTCTTTGCACATTGTAATGCAGCAAGACTTTGGAGCGATACATCAGCAAGAATAAGAACTATCACTTCATTCTGGACATAGTTAACGACAACAGTCGATGGAGTCAACCGGATCCACGTATTACAGATGGAAAACTTCAAATCCTCTAAAGTCAAAGACAATGTGACCAAATATCCAAAATGGTATTGCTTGTGGTATACATGAGAGTAGCAAGAAATATCTGAATCGTGAGCAACGACAGATATGTTGACCCTATAAAAAAATGATCCAAAAATTAACAACACTCCCCCCCCCCCCCCCAAAATAACTATTGGTAATATACATATTGATATGATACACGTATTGATATGATACGAAATGATATGTACAGAGTCTCTGAATGTACATGTCCTATACATTTCGATATGTATTTACATGTAATACATTCTAAAAAAGAGTCTCTGGATGGATATGTGTTATATCATTTCGATATGTATTGACATGTTTCATGCAGTACGTATTGACATATCAATATGTACCATGTCTATGAATTTTTAGATAGATGATCATATCAAAAAAAAAACATGCTAATGAACTGCAGCTATATCAAAAGAAAAACAAAAATTACTACACGATATGTCTAATGAACAAACATATCTAAAAAAATAAAAATAAAAATCAGATTACAAGAAAAAGATAGAGCAGCATCAGACAAAGATGATTATAGTAAATCCTTGTTCGAATATCAGATAAACCTAAATGAAAGACACAAAAATCACCAAAAAAAAAAAAACTTAAAAATCGAACGAAAAATGAATTGAACAATGTAAATCATCGTAAACTGTAATGATAATGAAATTTAACAATGTACATCATAGATAATTATTCTACTAAAAATCATATCAGAATAAACCTAATTATTCATCATGATTTCAAGAAAAAAACAGAACACCACCAGAGAAAGATGATTATAGTAAATACCTTGTTCGAATCTGAGATAAACCTAATTCGAATATGAGATGAACCTAATTGAAAGACACTACCAACAGCAGAGAGCGAGCGACACAAAAATGCAGCATCAAAGAATCGAGAGACTTGGATCTGAGATGAAGAATAAAAAAGGAAAGAAATAAAGCTCGAATTTGATTCCTCGTTAAATACAGTTGCAAAAGAGTAAGTTTGGTATAGAGAAATTACGGAATCAACTCACTCACACGTGTGATGGACGAAAGAATAAAAAATCTGGTCCAGAAACATGTTTTTGGACCAGCGATTAATATTATTTTTTTAGTGATGGACTACACACTAACACATTCTTCTCAACTAGATTAACCGGTAATTCCTAGTTTTTTTATTTGTTGGATCCACGGTTTCAAGCTACCATTCTCGTCTCTCTGTAAGTTATCTCTCATCTCTCAATTTACAATTTTCTCCGACCAATTTTTATTTTATGGTTTCCTCTTTCATTTCAGTTTCATTTAGTTTTTCTTCAACATCTAATTGAAATTTCTCAGTGTTTATGCTTCTAAATTAAAGTTTCAATCTTTATTTGTGATGCAAGATTCAAAAGTAAAGTGATGCAAACCGCTGAGCCTTCGGCTCATTTGCATTCTGGATCAAGTAAAGAGGAATTTTTATCTATCAAACATGGTTTAGTCTTGGGAGGAAATGGGAACAAGAAAACTGAAGACCATTTACCAATAGACTTAGTGATTGAGATATTTTGCCGAGTACCCGTAAGGAGTTTGATTGTGTTCAAGTGTGTATCCAAATCATGGAACAAACTAATATATCAGGTCTGTCTTCCGAGACTTTGTTCAAATAATTATGTTCTTAGATTTTATAGGGGAAGAACTCGTAGACTTTCTGATCAACTGTGTTTTTCTGGTACTTTGCCTAAGTTGAATTCTGCTGGTTACGTATCGAAAGGTAACGATCATCACAACATGTACCATCATGAAATTGACTGTTGTAACGGGTTGTCTCTATGCGAGGGCGCCTATGGTAGTCGTTATGTTGTGGTGAACGTAGCAACAAGGCAACGTTTTTCTATTCCTGAATCTCTGAAACTTCTTGGATGGAATTTTTTATTTGGGTTTTGAGACATAGCATCTGTACAAATGATATGCTGGTTATGTACAATGAAGGGTATATAGCTATCATCTCGAAAGCCATAAGTGTGAACATTTCTGGTGGACAACAAGATATATGGATTAGCGTTATGATTTTGTTTACCCTGTCTCATATAATTATGTCAATCTAACGAACTTTCGCAAGGCAGACTTGTAAGTATCAAAAATTTCTTTCCAAATGCATTATATGTTTCGCTTCTTACTATTGTTTTGTACTTTTTAGTCCATTTGTCGATACTTAACACTATGATTTTCCGTCATGTACGATGTCTTTGATGGCGATATACGAATCCCTTTAATCTTCAATGTTTCACTGACACATATGTATCATGAATATTTTTTCTGTAAGTTTCGTCTCTCTTTTTGCTTTGTTTTGCTTTGAAGTGGTTGCATTTGCAATCATGGTAGTTTGATCAATTTAGTATTCTTCTTAGTGTTTCATAGATCAGCTTTTAGAGATGTTGGTAAGCAAATGGTTCAGATATAAATTAGATAATTACCATGTTTGGTGGAGCTTTTTCTGTAATGAAGTTGAGCATAAAATTCAGTTTCCCTGCACATGGGTTTCTTAATAGTCAAATTTCCCTAAAGAAATAAGGTGTGTTCCTGTTAAGCTAAATTTTTCTATCAATTGTCAAATGTTAAATTCATGGCTCCTAAAAATAGAAAATCGCTGACTTTGCATGTTTCATCATTAAGCTACCACCATATGCACGAGCCTGTTAAATCTTAAGCTACTATGTAATCTATTACCCTGTATATCTATCTAGTGATTTCCCTAGTTTTGTGTTGTTGTTCTTATCCAACAAGAACTCAAAGAAGATGTTATTTGTATTTTTACTTGGATTACGCGGAAACTGATGTGTTCCCCTTATGTTTAAACTGCATAGAAACAATACAGCAAGGGATGTGAAATCGGCACCCGTATCTGGTGATTTTTATGGCAAACAGATATCTGGTCATGATGCAATAGATGAGAGGTGATTATAAAATTGACAGTAGCAGGATTGTATGAAGGTTCTAGTTTAGTATGCAAATGTGTTTCAAGGCATCCTTTCTACTTCGGCAGGGTATTCCTGTGTTGGTTGGTCCTGATGGGATCCTTTACTTTCAAGGAATCCTTCCTACTTCGGCAGTGTATTCATTTAGCTGCTCTGTATTAGATATGTTGGTCGTAATTTTGTACAGTTAGTATTGATCTTTCACCAGATTTTACTTTATGAACTGTAAGTATGTGTCTGAAAAAAAAAACCTCCAACAGAACTGATTCAACATACAGATTCTTTCAAACTAGACTCAATTAGATGTCAATAGAGACCCGACAACATCAGATGAATAAAAATTGCGCTTTTAAATTCTGAACTTTCACATAGCAAATAGTTTATTACAGCTTATAGCCTTTCTTACATCAAACAAGAATAATAAAACATAAAATCTGATTTCGCCTCCACAAGTAAATAAACTCCCCCTCCTTCCTCGGCAGCTCCCAGTAATGAAATACATCAAAATTTTCAAAGCTTTTCAGGATCTGTACACATATCTGGCATTGGCAGGCACAAATCTGAGGTTCATCACCCAAAGCAGACATTCCCAAGTAGTGATTTCTTCTCGTGCTGCTATTTGAAGACTTCCCCACCATGTCAAGGCTGACGATCTGAACCTATCAACTGTTATTCCAACTCGCATTGAATCACTTGTTACCTTCCTTTCATCGAATATGCATTCAACTTCATCTGCCCAATCCGACAAACTGGAACTAGAGCCATGGAATTCAGGGAACTCACCACTCCATATTGCTGACGTCTTGACCTTTCTTAAACAAGATCCCTTTTCACCCGAGCAGACTTCGAGGTATCTTAGGATTCGCATTACCGCATTCATATGTGGTTCTCCAGATTATGCATGAATTGACTAACAATACTCAATGCATATGCAAGATCGGGTCTTGTATGTGCCAAGTACATTAGTCTACCCACGAGCCTTTGGTATCTTCCTTTATCAATGTACTTGGTTGCCATTAACATAATTTCAAACTCTCTCTTGGTGTATCTAGGTTGACATGCTTTGTCATACCTGTTTCCTCCAACAAATCAAGGGCATATTTTCTTTGTGACAAGAATATTGTTGATCGAGATACTTCAATTCAAGGAAGTATTTTAAGAAGCAAGATCCTTCATATGAAATTCACTTGATAGATAATTTTGGAAGCCTTTCTTTCTCTGGATCATCTCCTGTAACTATCATGTCATCTACATATATGATTTGTAATCTTACCTCGATTTTCTTTAAGAATAAAGTATGATCTGAATGCGATAACCAAATGCTCTCATAGACTTGGTAAATCTTCCAAACCACGCTCTCGGAGATTGTTTCAGACCATACAATGACTTGTTTAACCTACAAACTTTTCCGTTATGCAACTCGACTCCATCATTCCTGGTGGAAGATGCATATACACTTCTTTAGGACAAATCTCCATGTAAAAAGGCGTTCTTGACATCAAACTGTTGCAATAATTTCAAGATACAACAAGACCTTTGTATTCATTTTAGCTCAGGTGCGAATGTCTCATTATAATCTACACCATAAGTCTGGCTACCCTTTAGCAACCAATCTTGCCTTAAAGCGTTCAATTTCACCATTTGCCTTGTATTTGTTGTAAAAACCCAGCGACATCCCATGACTTTCTTTCCTCTGGAAATTCAACCATGTCCCAAGTATTATTTTCTTGTAAGGATTTCATCTTATCGATCATAGCTTCCATCCATTTCGGATCATATAATGCTTCCTGCACGCTGTTAGGAATAACTACAGTATATAATTGATTCACAAATGACTTATTTGATTCTGTCAGACGGTGATTAGAGACATAATTACTCATGGGATATTTAGCTTTTGATGAAATATCAGGTTCATACATAGTTTTAGGGATACCTCTATTCCGACGTTCGCAATTGTTTCTTTGCGGGTTCAAGAACATCTTGAACGGTTGGATTGGGGTTGGTGATGTATCATTATCTTCTTCAACTTCATCTGCATTATCTTGATCCATCTGCATTATCTTCTTCAACTTCATTTATAGCTTCAATTTCACCATCTGTGTTAATTTCTTCCCCACTAACTTCTGTTCTTTTGGAATATGAAGAACAACATCTTCTTCGATTATGTCTTCTTCATAGTCAAGAGTCTGAATTTCTTTTTCATACTCTCCCTGAAGTTCAGACTTCGAGTAATACATCACGTGTTCGTGAAACTTAACATCCAATGTGATGTACATTCGTTTAGTTAGAGGATGGTAGCACCTATACCCTTTCTGACTTGCAGCATATCCCACGAAGACACATTTTAAAGCTCGGGGAGATAACTTGCTCCGTTGGTTCTTGTGTAAGTGCACAAATGCTACACAACCAAATATGCGGGGTGGCAAGTTTGGAATGTTGGTGAAGCTGTTGCCTCGGTGAGAGCTTGAAATGGTGTCCCGAGAAATGATAGTCTTTGGAAGGTGTGCTGATTGATCACATATCTTGCAGAGGTAAGAGCTTACCCCAATAAGTTAACGGCATATGAGCTGATATTAATGAAGCACGCACAACTTCAAGCAAGTGACGGTTTTTTCTTTCAGCTACCCCATTCGTTGAGGAGTATTAGGACAAGTTGTCGATGAACAATACCACATTCTCTTAACTAATGTTGAAAATCGATTTAAATATTCGCCTCCGTTGTCACTTGAAGAACTTGAATCTTTTTATTGTCTTGTGTGTTGACTAATTTGTGAAACCTCTGAAATAAATTATTCACTTCATCTTTTGATTTCATCAAGCAAACCCATGTCATCCTAGTGCAATCATCAATAAAGGTGACGAACCATCGTGCGCTTCCAAGAGTGTTAACTTTAGACGGCCCCCAAACATCAGAATGAATAATCATGAATGGAATAGGACTTTTATTTAAAATTGATGGAAACAAAGTACGATGGCTTTTAGCTAGTTCACATTCTTCACATTGAAAACTAGAAACATCAACCTTTGAAAATAGACTAGGAAATAGCCTTTTTAAGTATCCAAAAGAAGCATGCCCTAACCGTCTATGCCATAACCAAATTTGCGATTTCTCCTTCTCCCCCGAGTACCATTCATTAAACTAAAGCATTAGATAATCTTTCTGAAATTTTTGACGCCAAATCTAGATAGTAGAGCTTTCCTCTTCTAACCCCCAGATCCAATCGTTCGCCGTGTTCGGATGTCCTTAAACACACAAGAATTAGGCCAAAAAATAACAACACAATGTAAGACTTTAGTAATTTTGGAAACGATAATAGATTATAACTTAGAGAGGGAACGACTAAAACCGAATCTAGACTCAATGTATCAGTAAGATTTAATGATTGTTCTCCAATTATTGGAGCCAAAGATCCATCCTCTTTGTGCAAACGGAGTTGTGTATGGATGTTTTAAGAGGAGAAACCTGTCGGAATCAAAAGTCATATGGTCTCAGGCAACCTAGAATCAATTATCCATGAGTTATTAGGAACAACTTGCGAAACATTAAAAACCTTACCATTGGTTGTTTCCATAGCGGATGTTAGATTGCTAACCACATGTCTTTGCTACATGAACGGAGTTCTTTTTCTTGGGATCGCGCTTATCCCACCAACTGGATACCGACAATCTCAAAGCAGTTGTCTTTGGTATGACCACGTTTATTACAATGAGTGCAGGTGGCGGACTTATCTTTAATGTTGTATTGACGACGGGTTGCCATTGCGAAGTATCAACTTCAGTTCCTTTGTTCATTGTAGTATGCCGGACGATTCACGTCGTACCAAAGCATAACAAGGTTCTAATTCAAGTATGGGATCCTTCCTTAGAATTTCCCCACGTATTTGTTCAAATTCACTTTGTCTAAACCAGCAAGAAAAATATGCACCCTCATACGTTGAACTGATTTTCGATATAGTTCAACATCTTTTTCATTTTCCATAATCACCTTATCACTTGATCTAGCTCATCGAAGATTTCTACTAATTCCCCATAATAGGCCGGAGTGGTCTACCATTTTGCTTTTTGGCGAGAGAAAGCCCTTTGATTTAAGATATAAATTTGTAGTTCATCCGCTCCATCATAGAAAGCCTTAGAAACAGCATCCCGGATCTCACGTAAAAGAGGTAAACGAATATATCGTTTCATTATTTCAGTGACATAGACATTAATGATTACAAATGATACTACAAATGCCTATTTATCTGAAAATTCATCATGGGACATTAAGCAATCATAATCCTCATCCATCTTATCGTACACACCCATGTATACCTCTCAAATACAAAAACAAAATCAATCAATCACAGACTTTCTTCTTGATCAATCAGACGAACCTTAGTTTTTGCTTCTGATGCTATTTCACCTTAAGATACAAATAAGAATATCTTTTGTGGACTAACCCCCTATGATTTATATAGAAGAAGTTGAAGATCGAAGGGGGTCTGAATATAGAAGTTGGAGGAAATATGGAAACGCGTTTCAAATTGCAACTCTAGTACGTGTTTCCTAATCTTGTATTAACTCGGTTTTGGCAACTCTGGAAGAGGGTCTACGAACTGTTTGATTGAAATTCTTAATGAGATGGTTTCTATTGCATTGAATTTTCCGTTTGCCTAATTGGTTTCTATCACTATCAAGCAACATAATATATCACTGATTTCACCCAGCAACACAATACTTCTAAATGGAGAAACACCTTTTGTGTGTGAATGTCAGTAAACCTTTTGGTGATAAGATCGTAATTCGTGTCTGTTCAGTTTCGCTCTGACATTTGTACTTTCTAGTTTGCTATTAAATGGCTTGAATTGGTTGAATAGATACTTACTAAATATCCTATATTACTGCAGATGGTACACAATGGTTCATGTCTATGGATCCGTCGTTCAAACTTTTGATTACTTAACGCAAAATGGGCTACAAGGACTTGCTGATATTTGGCCAAGACCTACTACCATGGCATGGAAAATTATTGCTTGCTATGCAGCATTTGAAGCTCTACATCAACTCGCTCTTCCTGGAAAACGAGTTGAAGGTCCCATCTCTCATGCAGGGAATGTACCTGTGTCTACAAGGTAATCAAAATGCTCTAATAATCGAATCCACTTTTTGTGTGTTCTACAGGATATATGCTCTGAAATCAACATAATATGATTGCATGTTGTTGCTAGTGAGGGCTCATGTTATCCCTAAATTATTTTCAACATATATGTGCCCATGTATGTCATGATTCAGCAATCTAATTGTAAGCATGTGAATCTTGATGAGCAATGATAACCACCAATCTTAACTCGTTTTAAAAACTTAAGCATGAAGTACCTTTTTAGTAAGATTGTTCCTGTTTCTTGTAGGCAAATCGTATGTTGGCATATGCTGTGACACTGGTTACCTACATCGGTTTTTGGTGGTAAAGGATTTACGAACCAATGACTTTAGCTTTCTCCGCATCTTTTTGGTTTAGTTAACAATACTTTATACTTTATATTGTTATTATTCAGGTTTGGAATATTCAACCATGCAATCGTCTATGATCATTTGGGGGAGATTTACTCAGCACTCATCTTCGGAAGTTTATTCTTTTGTGTCCTTCTGTACAAAAGTGAGGTTTATGGATTGAAATGGGCTCAACAACTTATTTCTTGCCAGTACCTTCTCGTTTACTAATACAGTATATGTTGCACGTTTCTAATTTCCTCTCTTTGTCTATAAGGGTCATGTTGCTCCATCTTCTACCGATTCTGGATCATTTGGGAATTATTTCAGGACAATATAAGTGTATACTTCAGCTACTCTGGGTTATCTTTCACGGAATCTGATCATCTAGTCCACTTTACTTTAATATGGTCAGAGGTTTATACTCTATACATTCAAAAGGTTTACTGTTGGTGAAGCTTTTCAGGATCCAACTTTATTTTCTTTAGTGTTCCCATATTTGTGTCATATTAAGAAGTAAATTGGAAAGATACAATTTCCTAGAGTAAATATTCTTGCAGTACTGGTAAACTATCACACATAATATGCTGAATTAAGCTTATGGATAATGCGGGCTACATCCTTCTTTAATGTATTATGTTTGAGAAACACATGCATTATGTCTGCCATTGTAACATAAACTCATTTGATGTGTTTTTGTCATTCTTAGAAGTAAACGATGTATGCATTTGGTTTTTCTTTTATCATGCAATTATGTGTTTCAATATGCACTAATATCTTGTCATATCCTTATTATGCAGGTAATCGAGATATATCCTCGAATTGGGAAATACTTTGATATTAAGGTCTTTACAAATTGTAGATTCGGTATGATGTCTTCGGGTTTTCTTGCTGTCACCTACTTTATTAAGCAGGTCAGTCGCTTAATCATCCTCATCTAATGGATAGTTTCAGGAAGAGCACAACAGATCCTTTACCTGTGTGTTATAATGTGATACCATTTGTAGGTGAAACAAGAGAGTTCACAAAGTAGGCATAGATCTCATCCAGGATGTTATTAATTCAGATAGTCCCTTTCTAGATTTGCTGTCATGTAATACTCTTTTATTGTTCAACAAATGATTGCAGTATGAAATGAATAGGAAAGTAGCTGACTCTATGCTTGTGAACACTGTATTGATGCTTGTGTACGTAACCAAGTTCTTTTGGTGGGAAGCTGGATACTGGAGTAAAATGGACATTGCACATGATCGAGGTACCACTGAAGTACCCTTTCTTGTTAATTTTAACAGTACTGAAGCCTCTTTATGCATGCTTGTATCCTTATAAAACCACTTTGAGTAGATAAAAAGTTTCAAACTAAGCACTCATTATTAGGGGTTTTCACAGCAAGCAGTCAGATTTAGACAACTAGGCTACTACTAACAGAAATATGCAGGAATTCCTCAAGGTGCATTTATCCTTTTCAAAACATTTTACATCTCAGCTACACAATTACTACCTGAAATATTCAAGCATTTTAAAGGCACTTTGTTTTAAGCAGTGAATCAATTTCAATGTAGAGTCCCTCTATATGGACCGTTGTTTAGATCTTATGTTGCTCAAACCTCATGGGGTTTGACATAATTCACACACAACTCAACAATCGATAAGGCAAGAGTCGCAGAGAATAGGGGACCGACTTTTCTCTACAATTTATTCATTTGCACCTGTAGTGAAATTAGTCTCCTGGCTGCAGGAACGACTAAATCCTTCCATAGCGTTTTGATCTTTATCTTAGACAATCATCACTCTCTTCTTTTGTTATACATATTTCACTTTTATTAACCAAATAAATGAAAAGAACCTGAAAAAAAGCTAAACAAGAAAATCTAATTACTGAAGAAAGCTAAGTCATACTATGTTGATGAACTTGTGATGGGTTTGTAAATGATTACATTAGAAAGCAAAGTCAACAAATGATCATTACATTAAAAAGAATCGAAATATCTCCCTCAAGATCTATCTGCAAAAGAGGCATTTAAATCTCCTGGGTTTGTAATTTCAGTTGCCTCAAATCTTCTTCTTTGATCTCTACAGCTGGGTTTTATATTTGCTGGGGATGCTTGGTCTGGGTTCCGTCAAATTATACCTCACCTGGAGCGTACCTAGTCAATCATCCAGTGAATCTTGGTACTCGGGTAACGATACTGGAATGCTTCCAGAGATGGATAAAGCAGAAGTGCTCCATCTGATAGAGTCCCTAGATGCTTTGAAGAAAAAAGTTTCAGAAGCCATGGCCATTTTAGAGCGAGCTGGTTCTGGATCTAATGTTGCAGATCAACTTGGTTCATTATCACTCAACTGAGTGTTATATGTTTGGTTAGATATTGACTTATAATCCTGGAGCTCGTAAAATAATGTTGAATTCATGTCTCTTATTTGAGCTGCAGCAGTCTTTGATGAATTTCAAGTGCTAAAATTATTGTCTGACACAAAAATCTGTGACTCAGATAAGTTTTTTTATGCACTCAATCTTAAACTGCTTCCACTTCCCCTTGGGATGAAAATAAAATCACAGACAAAGTTCAAGAAGCACCTGATAATTGCAAGAGAGTCCATAACTCTACGATGTGATCGAAGCAGTGTCCACCTCCTGCTAGCCATAGTATCTACTACCTCTATTTCTGCAGAAATGGAGGGAGTGGCATTGCATAAACCTGCATCATTTTCTCTTCATGCCAAGGACACTAAAAATTCCTATTGATTTAAAGTTAAAACCAACCGTTCACAATTCACCAACTGGACCAATTTGTGCACCAAAAAGGCGTGCACCCTACCACGACTACACGAACAAAAACAGTTTCTCGTAACTTAAGAAAGAACTCCTTCCACGGGAAAAATACATAGAGTAATCATCTTTTGCTCTTGGAAATCTTTTTTTTTTTTAGTTATGAATATTTGATTTTGATTTTATACAGTCCATCTTGAAGCTGGTGGGTGCAAACTTACACCAGATGGGATTAATGCAAACAGGTTGAGATAAGTTACGTACTGGGACTGTGAGAGTGTCATATGTCTAGTCAGTTGTAGGTAGACTCATGAAGCCCCAGCCAAGTGACAAAAGAATGCCTTGGAATGTCAGACTTGAACCACACAACATTTTTCCACTACACCATCTTTCTGAGCAGCCAAAGACTCTTATAAGCATCTTTCTTCTGAATATGGAAATCTTTAGCAAGCGAAAGTCTACCAGAATGACTGCTGGGTTTGGACCGACCTGCTCTACCCATTTTAAATTGTGAAAGGCAGCCGCAGAAATAGGACCTTAGGGTTCAAGTCAATCTCGGTAGGCTGTTTTTATTTAACTGGGTTTTAGGGGTGCAAGACGAGATTTGTTCAGCTGAAATACCTGCAGCTTCTTTCACAATTCAACAACAAACAAGGAAAAGTAGGCATGACTGATTCAAGACCAACAGAAGACAACAAACAAGTGAGTACTCAATTAAAAAAAAAAAAAAATTGTTGTTGTTGATGTAATGACAATTTAGATGGTTTCAGAATGAGAGTCGCAGCGTCAGTCATTGTATGTCTCCTTACAGATGGCTACATTGGCTGAGGAATGACGATGAATGGGTTGGTAAAGAGTTGGAGCGGCGATGTTGGACTTGGATTAATGTGTATGCTTATTTTGAAAACGAAGTTGGCTGTGGAGCATATGGATTTGTTTTACGCAATACGCTCGCAAAGCCATTAGTTGCTTCAGCCAAGTTTTCAGAAAATGGTATATATTTTTTTCATCAAGCATTCATGGGAATAAAGGCTGGCGTCGAACTTGCTGAGAAACGTAACCTATCTGATTTCCATGTAGAGTTTAATTCTTCTAGACTTCCATCTCTCTTTCGTGCTATACGTCGCTGCTCTAATAATGAATGCCTACAGACGCGTGATCCCCTCAGTATTTGCGGGAGTTGTAAGACTTAACCTTCTTACATGGGTATTTATCTTAAGATGTGTATATGAGACAACCTCCAGGTTTTACAAATCCAGATTTCCCAAATCATGTGTGTCATCTAAAGAAGTAATTATATGGTCTAAAATAGGCACCTAGAGCATGGTTTCACAGATTCAGCTCATTTCTGATTCAGTTTGGTTTTAAGAAGTCAATGAATGATCATTCCATGTTCATATATACAACTGAAAAAGATATGATGGTGTTGTTACTTTATGTTGATGATATTTTGTTGATTGGGAATTCTATTTCACTCATTAATCAACTGATTGTGGCTTTAAGTAAAGAGTTTGCTATGAAAGACTTAGGAGAACTTCATTATTTTTGGGCATTGAGGTTTTTTGATCTGCTGAAGCTTTTTTTATGACACAGTAGAAGTATACTCTAAATTTGTTAAGAAAAGCTAACATGGTTGAATGCAAGCCTTGTGACACACCAGTAGCTAAGGGTAAAAGATATTCTATTCATGATGGTGTCTTATTGGAAGATCCCTTAGAGTATAGAATTATAGTTGGCACTCTTCAATACTTAACACATACAAGACCAGACATATGTTTTGGGGTAAATTATGTTTCCCAATTTATGCATGCTCCTACTGATCAACATATGCTTCTAGTTAAGAGGATTTTGAGATACTTAAAATGCAGTTTAGGTACTGGTATTTCTCTACACAAAGGTGATATTCATTCTCTGCTAGCTTATACAGACTCAGATTGGGCTAGTTTCCCTGATACAAGAAGATCTACTTCTTGGTATGCTGTTTTCATGGGTGATTCACTTATTTCTTGGTCTTCAAAGAAACAACCAATAATATCTAGAAGTTCTGCTGAAGCAGAGTATAAATGCCTAACTCAACTGCTGCAGAATTACAGTGGCTTACTTATATTATGACAGATCTTCATATCTCTGTATCTTATCCTTTGCAGATCAATTGTGATAATCAAAGTGCAATATGTCTTGCTTCTAACCCTGTCTTTCATGCCAGGACAAAACATGTGGAAGTAGATTATCATACAATAAGGGAATTGGTTGATGAAGGCTCTCTTGAAGTAGTTCATGTTTGCTCTGAAGACCAATTGGCTGATGTTTTTACCAAAGGTTTATATGCTTTCCTACTTTCTCAAAACACTTATCTGGTTTAGTTCATTCTTCTGCCAAAGATTCTATTACTTCTTCTGATATTGTTGTTGTTGCTAGAGTTTCTTCTACTACAGCTATTACTTAGTTTTCTTAGTACTTCAATCTTACTGTCATATTGGCTCTTGTTGGGCATATGTCTTTTACATAACTATGGCCTTTGTTGGGTGAGTTATTAGCTGTGTTGGCTCTTGTTGAGTTTTGTCATATTGGTTCTTGTTGAGCATATGTCTTTACATAACTCAGGCCTTTGTTGGGTGAGTTTGAGCTATTTTGGCTCTTGTTCAGTTTTTTTTTCTGTTTTCAAACTTTTCCTTTTTTGTTTGTAAAGTTTGAGGGGGTATATTAGGATATAATACTAGTAGTCAAGGTCATGTTGACTTGACTATAATAGTTTGTATCTTAGTGTATAAATACCTCTCATATATATTAATAACCTAAAAACCCAACCAAATCTCTCACACCACGTCGAGAGTTGCGGTAACCTCCTCTCCTATTGGCCGGTGAATAAAACTCTCGCTCTTGATTGGCCGAAATCGAAGTTAGTCCCCTTACATTTCGTGGCCGTCAATTTCTAATTACGTGGATTCGATCGGATGCCCAAAATTTAGTGGTTGCGTCCACCTCTTTTATGTTGGTGTGTAGACGAAACCCTTGGTTCTGATTGGCTGAGAGTTGTTAAAACTTCTTACACCACGTTTACATAATATTAATAAAATCCATGTCGTAAAATCGAATCAATAACGGATGGCCAGGATTTAGGGCCGTGAGATGTAAAAAAAGAAAAGAAACAAAAAACGGAAATATTATTATATGCTATAGAAAAGATCTTGAAAATCATATTTTTTTAACCAAAAACCAAAAAACAAATCCCTTAAATATCTTATTGATAACCATAAAAAAAGGTGACGTAAATCAGTAACATATATTTTCGAAATCATGGATTATTGTTTGCTATAGAAGAAACTCCCTTAAATATCTCATATTTTTATTTTTACTCAGTTCATTTAACCCGTGCTAACTCTTTTGGATATTTGAAACATGAAATAATATTATTTACCATACTTATCGATACCAAGATCTTTTGAGATCTTCTTACGCACAATTTCCATGTTTCGAATTGTAATTAAGGATTTATTTCCATGTATAAATGTGTAAATAATTGTTTCCGCCTTTCCTGTTCTGTATTTCCGCTAACAAATCTAGGAATTTGGCGTAT
Source organism: Papaver bracteatum (assembly GCA_023529315.1). NCBI lineage: Eukaryota > Viridiplantae > Streptophyta > Magnoliopsida > Ranunculales > Papaveraceae > Papaver > Papaver bracteatum. Next base: position 365,250 of record JAJJWX010004610.1, read on the forward strand.
ATCTCTATTTTGAGAAACAAATCAAATTAACTCCCAAGTCAAGGGAGGTGCTTACCATTCATGCAAAATCTAATTTGAGAAACTAATCTAAGATTTCTAAGATAACGTAGATGCTTACCGTGCCTACTAAATATGGATTCCAATTATAGATGATCTCCGATTGAAGATCTTAATTATACTAAAAAAATCTAACCTCAAGGCTTTATTTCCACTCTTCCTATTTATTCTTGAGTTTTATTATGTAGTGATACTTTCTTTTCTAAGGTTTGACATTTTTAATCTCGATTTCGTCCAAAGTTTAATGTTTAGATCTTCTTCTTTGGTTGAACAAACAAGCCAGTTAAGTTTGTCAATGCATTATATGGGTTTTGTTTTGATTTTTTACGAATCTGATGTTTATATTTTCTGTTTACAGAATACGTATACAAACAATGATGAATCTATTCCCAACTTCAATCCACAACAAGGTAACGATGTTTTCTTTTTCTTTTTCTCATTTCTGTAGTGAAGAATTTAGAGTCTGTTTGTTTATTTTTATTGCTCTTTGCCGTGCTTTTCGTATTTTTTGGGTTCACTGATCACTTCTTTTGTTCTTCAACTATGCTCTTGCTTTTTCTGTGATTGATTGGTGATGTCAAAGCTCCAGTTTGTGTGTTTTTCTTCCTCTTATTTTTTTTTAATATAGTTCACTGCGTTGTGTTTTTGTTCCTCTTATTGTGGTTATTTGAATGCTTTTGTAGGGGTCATTTTCTCAAGAAGGAATTGTATGAACTCTTAAGGTAGTGTTAATATTTCTCTGTTTTTTTGTTTTCTTTTCTGATTTTGGTTAAAATTGAAGTTGTGGTTGTAGGATCAGAATATTGTCACAACAATATTCCTGCGAAATAAACAACAGTACTGTGATACATCGGTAATAAACAACTGTTCTGCGATAATCAATGATATCCTGCGAGACATCCAAAGATGACTTAAACAGTGACGTAATGATTGAAAACGACGGAAACACGAAGAAAGTGTGACATGTCTGCAATATATCAATAAAACCTTCGAAAGATAAAGGCGGTGCTAACTGCGATTTATCGCAGTTACTCAGATCCGAAATTGAAGGGGATGTTAGCTGTAAATGAGCTGTCATGAGATGTAATCCACTATGTAAATACCTATATAAAGGGGATGAATAGTTCCAGAGAGGAGGATGAACTTTTGAGTGCTAGGAAAGTTTTTAAGAGAGAGAAAATATTTTATCAAGTGTTCTGTGTTCTTGGTTTCTGTAATTTCTTGAGATCAAATTAATGAAAAGTGTCTTTAATCTTCAAATTATGTCATAAATATTGATAAATTCTTGAATAGGGTGTAGTGTGGGAATTCCTGCAACTACATTTTGTCGCCCAGAAACAGGGAGAATCAATTTGAGAAATTTCAAACTATAGCTTGAAGATTTGAAGAGATTATTAGAATTGAAGAAATGGCTAGAAGGAGAAAAAATACATCAGAACCACCAACAACAGTGAGAAGAAGTAAAAGAATTGCAAGGGAAGGAACAAGTGAATTGGAGGGATCTTTAAGGATCAGATCAGGAAGGAGTAGAATGAGAAATGGAGCAGAAAATTCAATCCAACCACCAAATAAACAAACACGAACACAAGATAGAAATGAGGATTACGATAGAGTGAGTGTGCATACTTGGAGGTCGGATTCGATAGAAGAGGCGGGAAATCAGGAAGAGGAAAGAAATCAAGAAATGGATGGAGGATTAATTCATAAAGGACATGAAGTAGTAGATGATTTGAGACAAAGGATACAAGAAGAAATAAGATTAGAGGCAGAAGAACGTGCCAATCTTACAAGGCAAAATCATGAATTAAGAATGGAAAATTTGAGGCTGCAAAATAGAAGATCAAGGAGTAGCATGAGATCAATTTCAAGATCATATAGAGAAGAAACAAGACAAAATCTCCCTATACAAAATATTGGCGAGAATGTGATAAATGATCGTTACATTCCACGCGGAGAAACTTTAGACATTAGACATAATCAGGATGAGGGAGAAAATCAAGAAGAGAGAAGGAGAATGTTACGTGATGAAGAGATTCGAAGAAATCGCAGAATAATCGAAGATGATATTGAAAGGCATTATATTGAGGAAGTACATTTAGCAGGAGAAAGAGAGAGATTGCGAGCAGAAGTAGAAAAACAAGAAATTCAAACAGCGTTGCGTCAGAATAATCATGATAATCGATAACGACGACGTGCGCAAAATCGTAATAATGATAATCTCAATGAGGAATATGAGAGAATTCGTAGAGACATAGAAAGGCAACGAAGAGAAACAATAAGGGATGAGGAAATTCGCGGAGAAGAGAATGAAAGGCAAATTAACTTGCAAGAAGAAGAAAATCGCAGAAGAAGGCAAAATCAAGATGTTGGAGAAGAAGCACGAAACATCGCAAGACAAGAAAGACATGAACGCAGACGAAGAGAGGTTGCGTTGAAAAGGCCAATGGAGCAAAATTATGATATAAATGAACAAATCTTGCGAGAATTAGCAGAAATGAGAGGAATGATAAATAACAGAAGAGAAGAAGGAAGAAGACAACTTGATGAGGCAATCGAGGAAGCTGCGAAAACTCCATTTACTCAAGAGGTACAATTAGGAGGGATACCTCCAAAATGTAATTTACCGGTGTTGACTAGTATATTTGATGGGACAACGTGTGCTATCCAACATATCAAAGATTATATTCGATGTATGCTACAATGGGAGAACCATGACGTCATTTTGTGCAAATATTTTGCGTCAAGTTTAACTGGCGAAGCATTGAAGTGGTTCGAAAGTCTTCCAAAGAATACAATAACTTCGTTCATGCATTTGCAAACTACTTTCTTAGGAGCATACATCAGCAATAACTTTACACGACCTGGAATTGAAGATGTGTTTAGATTAAAACAGAGAGTTGGAGAGAGTTTAAAGCATTTAACGATAAGATGGAGGAAAATGTGTAGTGAAATGTCAGGAAGAGTGGATGAAAGATATCTCATCTTATCCTTCATAAATGCTATGTTTGTGACGAATCTATTATATATCCAGGTCTTCAGAGTTAAAAACACAATTACCATGACAGAACTGTGAGAATTGCAGGAAGAATATATTACTTTGGAGGAAAAACAAAATGAGATGGAGTCCTATCCAATTCACACAGGCACAAATTTAGCCACAGCAAATGGAAGTTTATTACCAAGGATGATTAATATAGTAGCAAGTACTTCTCAAAACCCGCGAGAGAAAATGGAGACTGATAATCAACATAATATAGTAGTAATGGGGAGTAGAGATCAGGAGGAATTGGAAAAGGAGAGAAATTTTTATCGCAATAACAATAATAAGGTCCCAAGGTTTGATCAACCGCAAGAGACTTATGGTGGACAGAGGCAGAATTATTCAAGAGAGCAAAGAGGTCAGAGGAATATGTTGGAAGACATAAAATTTCCACCTTTAAACACCGGAATAGACAAGATTTGGGAAGCGATTATTCTGATGGAGAACATACCCTCACCCTGGAACATGGGGAAAGAACCACATCCTAACAACCAAAATCAAGAGTTCTGTCCTTATCATCATTTTCATGGCCACTCTGTGCATAATTGTAGAAATGTAAAAAGAATTATTTTGCGAATGATTGAACAGGGAAAATTAAATCATTTTCTAGCAAGATATTTACAACAGCAGCAATTGCCGCAAGCACCATAAATTCACAGAGTTAATGTTACAAAAGAAGCCGAAACATTTGTCATTGAAGTAGGAGCTACAGAAAAAAAATCTATTTTACAATTCAATTGTACATTCGCAGAAAACGATAGAGGATTTCCATGACAATGTGCTAAGCAGAGTGTTTGCAAGGGATATAGAGGGAAGAGAGGTGATGAATATTGCAAAGATTTCTCCGTTAGAAGAATGGCAGAAACAAGTTATTTCTTTTACTGCGGAAGAGATACCAGAACCTGGGAAGATGCATGACAACCCATTGGTGGTGAATCTAGAGATAAATCCAAAATACAGAGAAGAAGGAGAAGAAGATGATGATGACTCAGCAAATAATTCTTGGGCAATAGATAAAGTTTTAATTGATACTGGTAGCTCAGTAGACATTTTATTTTATCATACATATCGCATAATGGGTGGAAGAGATGATGAGTTAATCCCTTCAACTTACAAGATCTATGGTTTTAATGGCACTGCAAACAAGCCAAAAGGAAAAATTACTATGGAAATTCCGTTGAACAAGATATCTTCAAAAATCAAGTTTTGTGTAGTGGATATAGAATCTCCTTACAATGCCTTAATTGGAAGACCATGGCTCCATGGGATCTTGGGTATAGCATCAACATATCATCAATGCATAAAGTTTCCACATCCTCATGGTATTGGGATAATTAAAGGTGATTGGTTTGAAGGAAAAAAGTGTTATGAAGTTGACATTAATACTTGTGAAGAAAGGAATGCCCGAAATCGTAATTGGAAACATAACAGGAGGCAAAATCAGAGAGATGAGAAATTGATGGTGGACAATATAGAGTTGCGGGGAAAGGATATACTTCAAGAATAGTTTTGTCCCAAAAGATTCAATGGCGATTAATCATACGAATATGGGGAAAAGTAGAAACCTTCATTCTTCGCAGGAGAAGAAACAAGTATAAGATAATAAGTAAAAAGAAATTGTGAATAATCATTCGACACAGAAGAAAAGAAGTGCAACAATATCATGTTGCGAACAAATGAAAAACTCTGTTATGGGAATTAAAAGAGCAACTCTGCTCAAAAATGAGAAATTTTCTATTAAAAAGAAAAAGATGATGATTTCTAATCATATAAGAATTTTTAATGCAAATGCATAAGAAGGGCGCAAATCGCCTAAAAATATATAAGAACGGGACCAACTTTTATGGCGTACAACTTAGTTCGCGGATTCTATTCTGTAAGAGGCAATGTCCTTAAAGTGCGTCATAAGGGGGGTATCTCTTTGCATGGCTATGGGAAAGGCTATACCGCTGCTGGAACCTAGTCATGGAGATTTGGGATTATAGAAAATCCATCTGGGAGAGATAACTTGGATTCCCAATTATATAAGGTTATACCCTGGTTGGGCGCCCGAGAGTTTCTCCTAAGGAATGCAACGTATGATCAAGGCGCCGAGGTACACGGTTGAGATGTGGGTGCCCGGGATGGATGAAACTACCCTGGCCATCCATGGCAAGTCTTGGCTTACGATGTGTTCGGCCCGAAGAAAACCCCACTTAGGGTGTAGTCTTATAACTATAAGCCATATAAGGCATAAAGGACAAGGATGCGAAAACAACTGGTTGTTGGCAGAACCGGATGGGAAAGTGCTAGTATTGTATGGCCGATGTATAATCCTTGAAGGGGCAACCGGGGGGAGAGATAAGGGAGGTACCCTCCATTAGGGAGATGTGTATCAAAAAAGACGGCAATGTCATGGGGATTTATATTCGCAGGAATATTTAGGCCCGTCATATTGTCGCGTGACAGAGACAACAATGTCATGGGACTTTATATTCGCAAGAATATTTAGGCCCGTCATATTGCCGCGTGACTGGCCAAAAAGCCTAAAGAGAAACGTTAAGATGAGATCAATGGGTTTTTGCGATAAGATCAAAAGATGAGATAAATGAAATCTATAATAAGAGGAAATAAATAAATCGCAAAGACGTCCTGCGATTTCATCGCAAAGACGGCAATATCATAAGTCTTAAAAAGCAAAGAGAGATTAATCTCACAAGATGGCTTAGATTTATCATATTGTCGCAGAGATAAAAATAATGATAAGACAAGGTCAATGGATTATTACATGTAAAGTAAGAATGTCCTGCGATCTTGTCGCATAAAAGTGGCATAATAAGACCTTTAACTAGGAAGGCGAAATAAGACCACAAGAGAAGATATATATGTGAATCATATAACAGATGGTTCACAGAAATATTTGTGATAATTCATTTATCATATTACAGATTGATAAAAAGAGGCAAGTATGGGATTTCTTACAAGGATGACAAATAAAATACTTCACAAGGAATATTATGAGGGGCAAATATGGGGAATATAAAACAATATTTCATTATCTTCCTTGAGAAGAATCAAAATAATAAAAAAAGGAAGATAATCAAGTTACAAGAGTTTATGAAGATTGGATTCAGAATTAATAAAAGTAGATAAATCAGGATAAGTGATTGAGTTACAAAAACTTCAATGTTTCGCAAAAGGAGCAGGAAGAAGAAAGATTCGGAAATTACAATCATTCGCAGAACAGGGAGAAGAACAAGAAATATTTCGCAGAAATACATGATAAGAATATTCTTCTCTAATTTCATCATTCTTGTTCACCACTATTATCTTCACCGGCATCATCTTTTTCAGTTTGAGTTTTTCCATCACCAGCGATTGTTTCATGAGGAGGATTTTGTTCTTCATGAGGAGGATTTTGTTCTTCTGCTTCATTAAGAGGATTTCCTTCGTTCTCAGGTGGACTTTGTTCATTTTCAGAAAAATCTTCTTCATTGCTTGAATAATTTAGGTCTTCATCTATGGGATGAGGAACTTCGTCATCATCTATCTCCAAGGGTTTGATCTTCATAGGAGGTAAAGAATGAGAGAATAGAACATTATTTATGAAAACCTCAGCGCCTAAATGAGCCTTACGGAGGCAATTATTTTCCCGATTTCTAATCTCTATATCTTTGAAATACTCAAGATAGTCAAATCTTCTCAATGCTATGTTGTGAGAATTGGAAAGCGCGGTATTCTTTTTGCGAAGTTTGTCTAACCTCGTAGACAGATCAGAAATTGAAGCTTGAAGATGCTTCTCAGATTCTGCGAAAGGAAAATTGCATATTAGATGGAATTTTCGCGAAAAATAAAATGAGAAAATACAATGAAGTAATTAATAGATGAGGCAGTCAAAATGACTACCTTCCTTTTGCGAAGATAAAGTGTGAATTATATTAAAGAAGCAACTCTTCCATCGATTCATGGAATCATCAAAATTATCCCCAACCTTACCTTTTAAACGAGATTTTATACTTTTTTCACAGTTGCGAAGATAAACATTTTCTTCCTTCAGTCGAGTATAATCATCTTTGAGATTGTTGACTTTTACACTAAGAGCTAACCTACCCTTTATAAGCTTCTCTTGTTCAGCAATGAGATGATTGATTATCTTTTTAAGTTCATCTTTCAGTACACGAAGGGATTTCTCTTGGTCCTTACACAACTTTTGTAGATTGTCTAATTGCTGCGAATAAATCTTTGTTGTATCCACAAAACTATGTTTCTCTTGGGATAAAACTCTGTTTTCATCTGATAAAGATTCCACCCTCAAGTTAATTTGGTTTAGCGAATATAAAAGTTGGGTGGCATCATTATTTAGACGATCTCATTCATGAATTAGTTGATCTCGTTCATGAATTAGCTGGTTGTTCTCATTCTTAAGATTATTTATCTCGTCAATTGAGTATGTGTGAAGAACATTCAATTTATCAAATTGATTCTTCCAAGATTCTTTCCCAATATGGGCCTCATCAGCGATTGTTTCCCACTCAAATATCTTCATTAATTGGTTATGTTTCGAAGCTAAATATGCATCAACAAATAAATAAAGGAAAATTGAGTACATAAAAAAAAAGCAAATATTTACAGAGGCAAAAGCAGAAGCAAGAAAGTTATACCTTTTATATCATCATTTCTGCTGCGAAGAATTTCACAGTCTAATTCAGAATTGTGAAGCTTATGATTGAGAAGTTCACACTCCAAAGTTTTGGCTTGAATATTCTTCTTCAAAGTTTCAACCTCATCTTCTAAGGCAGTTAACGAAGATGAAGAACCGCAAGACCCAAGATGTTTGCTTAGAATCATATAAACATCATGTCTCGCAGGATCTGAAGAAGATTTCATAGCATCGTTTAAAACTTCAGATAATATTTGAAAAGCAGCTTCAACCCCTGTTGCTATTTCTTGGGAAGAAGGAAGAGAAATAGAGGAAGAAGTTTTGGCGATAGTAAGAATGGAATAAGGAATTTGATTGGTCGCAGTTACAGTTTCATTCACCGCAACATCATCCACCGCAGCTTCCTTAATTGAAGCTTCGTTTACCATAGTTTCATTATCTACGAATTCATTCACCGAAGCCTCATTAACTGTCGTTTCATTTACTATAGTTTCATTCACCGCAGTTTCTTTCGTCACAGATTTATTTCCAGCTATCATAGATTCATCCATCGCAGTTTTTAAAATGTTGGGATTATCAGAGATAGGAATATTAGTATCAATAACTTTAGTAGGGGTTGATGAAAAAGTAGTATGGGTATTGAAATTCATGCAAGGAGAAGAAGAAGATTTATCTTGCGACGGAACAGGTTTTGCAGGTAAAAATTCAAGAATATCCACCTCATCTTAAAGAGCTTTAACTTGACGAGAACGCTTAAGAGGTTTAGGAATATTCCCTTCATTCTGCGAATAATAATGTAGATAAGAAACAGAGGAAACAATATTGTTATTTCAAAGGAATAGATGTTTCTTACTACCTTATCATCCTCAGATCTTTTCGTCTTCCCAACACGCCTTTTCTGAGAACCCTTAGGGTTAGGATTTTTGATAGTAACTTTAATCTGAGAAGTGGTGTTACTGAAAAAAGATGATAAAATATGGGGAATATAAATAAAATAGGGCAATAAAGATAACATAACATGAAAAAAGTAAGATTCAAGATAAGAACATACCTTTGAGTCTCCATTAGAGCAGCAGCAGGAAGGATACCAGGAGAGAAAAAGTTGCAGACAAGAAAAAGGAAAAGTTGAAGAAAAAGAGAAAGTGAAAGAAGAAAGAAATATTCTCGAGTGGGACATTATTTATAGATGAAGGATGGGTAACCGGATTAATTGGTAAAGATTGACGCGTGTCGGTAGTAAAAGCGTAAAGTAGGGAACTTTGTCGGGTAAAAGATAAGGAGTTGCGGCAAATTAAAAAACTTAAATTCTCATGATCTTTATCTTCTTCGCAGAAAAGATATAAGAAGAGGCAATATGTAGGATCAAAATATTGTCACAACAATATTCCTGCGAAATAAATAACAGTACTATGATACATCGGTAATAAACGACTGTTCTGCTATAATCAATGATATCCTGCGAGACATCCAAAGATGACTTAAACAGTGACGTAATGATTGAAAACGACGGAAACACGAAGAAAGTGTGGCATGTCTGCGATATATCAATAAAACCTGCGAAAGATAAAGGCGGTGCTAACTGCGATTTATCGCAGTTACTCAGATCCGAAATTGAAGGGGATCTTAGCTGTAAATGAGCTGTCATGAGCTATAATCCACTATGTAAATACCTATATAAAGGGAATGAATAGTTCCAGAGAGGAGGATGAACTTTTGAGTGCTAGGAAAGTTTTTAAGAGAGAGAAAATCTTTTATCAAGTGTTTTGTGTTCTTGGTTTATGTAATTTCTTGAGATCAAATTAATGAAAAGTGTCTTTAATCTTCAAATTATGTCATAAATATTGATAAATTCTTGAATAGGGTGTAGTGTGGGAATTCCTGCAACTACAGTGGTATATACTCCGAAGTTATCTATAAAAAAATCAATATGGTTTCATTCCTCTTATGGATGTACCCTATTTGCAGGGACTGGCTGTAACAATCATAGAGGCAAAAGTAGATGGTATAATTCAGAGAGAATCTTTGAATTGTGTTATTGCTAATTCTTGGTATGGTTGCTGCTATTTTGAGTTTTTAGAAACTAATTGCCGCGATGAGGTATAAACCAAAATACTTTGAGATATTAGGTTTGGCTTAATTACAATTTGTACAACATGGGTTTTCTTTGGGATGATTTTCACTGCAGAAGTGGCCATGTCCTTCTATTAATTGTATAAACTTCTTTTCAGAAATATGGACACCTTTGAAGTATAATATTGAGATTTTGGTTTGACACAAAATCATACTCTATTATTTGGATATTTAGGATTTTGATATGCTCGACTCTCTTTTGCAGGGTTACGCTCTTGAACGATGAACGTCAAAGGGATAGGTTTTAAAGAAAGTTGTATGTGCAGGGATTTATATCCTTCCAACAAAAGAAAAATTCTTGAATAAGGTGAATCAAGATGGTATGTCTAGCTACCACAGTGAATAATCACTCTCAGAAATATATTCTAGCATTGAAATTGACTTTATTTTTCTTAGTTGTATGTAATCCATATTGTTTATTATTGAGCATTCCGTCCAAGTGCAAAGTTCTGTTGCATCCCAGTCCTCCAATTTAATCAACTTTTTTTTTTACAATATATGGCTATGGACAATAAAAATGAACTTTTCATTGCCTTTTATGGATCATTATTTAACTTAATATAAAATTTAGTTTTTTCTTACTTCTCTCATGTCCATATAATTAATTTTTTCTCATTTTTTCTGAAGGTCTGCTTATGGAAGTCCAGTTATGGATTGGACAAATTAATTGTAGTAAATTCGAGAAATTTTGCTTATATTGGTAGCATATTAACTTGAGATAAGAATCCTTCCAATTGAACTTCATTGTGTCTCGATTATCTGTTCCGAAAGGGGATAGTTAGCATTTTTTTTCTTTTTCTTTCTCTAATAAGATTGGTTCTCCATGGAAGGTTATAGAAGCAAGTTTTATAGGGTTTCTAATTTATTTGAATGTTACCTTACACTTTGAGAGATGATCTAGCCCAACAATTGTTGTTTTGTTTGCAATTTATAGGTTTCTTGACCTTATTCTTAGACAAAAAAATTTTGTAGCTTAAGATACATTGGGATTACTTGGAAACCATGCTACCAAAATTTGTGTGAGCCTTGGCGACGTTTTCGTTTGCCGTTGCAAATGAGCACAAATGATATAGAAGACTTTTTCAGAGTGAGACATCTCTGCTGGTATAAGCAATTTCTCACTCACTACTGTTGTATCTTTGAAGTCTGATTGCACTAATATTCTATTGTGATCCAGATAACAAGTCGAGGTACCAAGGAGTCTAAAAAGACCAAGGTCATTTGAACCAGAAACATCTGAACGGTCTTAACTAAAGGAATCTAAATACACTTAGAATCATTTTTACCTCATCAACTATTATCCTTCTCGAATGATGATAAAATTATTCCTGTTGTTGATTATATGGTTCCCTTTTTTTTAGTCGGCATAAAGTTTCCAAACATTTAAGCTATGTTTACATGGGAAGAGTATAACTTCACAAAATTTATACTGCGATTTTCTTTAAATTTGTTTCTTTGGTATGTGATTTGCTTAGTAATAGTGATGATTTTATGTGGGATTACGCTATTTTGATACCAGAATCATGGAAAACACTAACAACTTTATTAGTGTTCGTACCATTGTAGTTACGAATTCCATGGGTTGTGAAAATGTGGTGAGATTCGTTTTTGTTAAGGTTTAAAAATGATTGTTAAGAAAATTGCATATAAAGGAACAATTGTTGGAGTTCCACCAGGTTTGAGAAGTTTTTAGATGTCATATCCAAAACGCGGGATATAACATGTGTCTATGGGTGCAACGAGTGCACGACCATGATTACAGCACCAATGCCATGGTGACCGATATAAATGGTCATAACCAGTTCGTATTACATGTTTATGACACTTACATAATGAAAAAATCTAATTATGCAGCTAACACCATGTTACGTAGCATGTAAATGGAAATAAGCTTTCCATAATAAAATCAAAACCGTTAGATTTTTAATGCTAAAATCAGATTCTTATTTTACTTTTTTAAGCCGATATTTATAAATAATAAAATTAAATACGGAAGTGTTTTTTCTATATTATTCTCGAATTTTTTACTTCCTTAATTATAGTTTTTCTTAATACACACTAAATATTCTTTACAGTTTATACTTGAATCTAATCTAATAACTCCAAAAAAATAAAAAAAAATAGCTCGCAATAGTTAAGGCTAAGAATAGTTTGGTATATTTTCGGAAACAAATTTAGGAGCTTTTATACAACATGTTATACCAAATATAGCGAAACAAATTCAATGAAGGGAAATTTCCTTACTTTATGCGGTTAACTAAATGCCATAGTAATGGCTAAAAAAATTCATTTATTTCTTCTTTGGTTTCTAGATTTTCTAATCTCTAAAAAATAAATTAGATTAGTTTTCATTAATATAATCCTTACTTTTTAATTATGTAAGTTAGAGGTATAAAGCTCTTAAAGTGGTTACACAAAGACGGAGAGGCTGCAAATTTTGTTTTGAGATTATGTTAACCTGATTTTTCAAACCATAAACATCTATAGTTTCGTTGGTGTTTTAATTTTGAAATCACTTTTTTGTTTTAATTTTGATTTTGTAGGTTTAGATTTACGACCTCTTTAAAAGGTAGCATCAACTATTTAATTCAGAAGACATATTTTGGTGTGTTTCTAAATGTTTTGGTGTATTCATGGACTCTTGAACTTAGAGGTGAACTTGGAATATAAGCCCTCGCCAAACTAACAGGTTCGTTCTCAATTAGTTTCATGTTTCATAAGATGGGTACTGGGTAGTTTTATTATTTCTATATGTTGATTCTGTTCCGTGATAGGGTTTTGATTTTGTAGTAAAAAAGGATAAACCTTCGCAGTGCCGTAGTCTGTCAAAGTCATATCTTGAGTAAACAAATATTCAATAATATTTGGCACTCAAACAAGCCTGTAGCATATATTCAACAATGTTTTCTCTCTTTTTTTCTTTATTTTTCTTTATTTTTAATATTTTAAATATTGGTTTGGTTATTGCTTTTAAATTGCAGTTTAACGTAATGTGGATGAGGGATAGCCTTTTTGTTTCTGACGGACAACAGAAAACGAAAATTCAATAGCGCAGTGGGCTTCAGTTGAGGTATTTTGTTGTGCACTTAGTTTGTCGCCTTTTTTTCTCGGGTTTCGTTTTTTTTGTGTAGCATTTTTTCGAAGTTTTTAATTTATTGCATGTTTGGCATTCAATCGAACAATGTACACCGATAACGTGCAAGCCAATTCTATCACCACAACATGTTAGTTTGTTAAACTCAAATTGTCATTGCGAAATTCTTTGTTATTTGTTTGGATAGCTTTGTCGGATTGGATGTGGTGAAACTTTTTGTGGTGAGATGGCGATGCTTTTTCGGGATTGCTCCTGATGCGTTATTGGATCGATAAGAGGTTGGGATTTGCTCCTTTTCATTTACTAATCTAATTTATTTTTTCAAGAATGTAATTTGAGTGGAATTTTTGCCAATAATGTATTTTGAGAGGGATTTAGAGCTCCGTAAGAACTGAACAATGTAAAGACTAACATGTGGATGCTACCTCTACAAAAATAGTGAATTTGATTAATGTTGTTGTTTATAGTTCGCTTTGTAAGCATTCATATTTGTGCCAAAAAAGAGCAAAGCCTTTGCTTATTTGTGATTTACTTTGTTAACTTTGAGGTTAATTTCTTCTCTTGAAGGGTTTACAATGAGGTCTTATTTTCATGACTATATGAAAGGGTAAAGTGGACAACAAATGTAGTTCAGTGACATATCATGTATTCCATTTCAAACGGTACTTCTTTATTAACAAAGTTAACATACGAAAGGAAGCTCAAGGTAGATATGGGCAATAAATCTCTAATTTTGCTTAACAAAGAGCTTCATCATTTTACAGATTAATTTATATATAGAATGTCAACTGTACATTTCATAATTCATAATTCAGTCTTCTTATATGTACATTAAGATTAGTTACAGAAAATTACACGGCCAAGGATGATAACTCCTAACTTGTGAAGAAAAATGCCCAATAGAGTGCTCATTTAGCATTGGTTAGCTCGATCTTTAGAAATTTAACTTTTGTCTTGGATATCTCATTTACATAATTCAGCTTATATTTTGGGAGATGCGAGGAGCTTTCGGTTATTAAACTTTAGGAGGTAGAACATAGTATGATGGGTACAAAATTACAAAGTGCGGGAAAAAAAGTTGGTATTTTACTAAGGTAGATAATAAATGCACATGTGACTTGAGAGTATCAGACCGCTTTTAGGAAGCTTTTGTGTATCAGAAAAACTTAGTCCTATTTGGTTCTTATTTTCTGTCTCATGTTGTTTTCAAATGGACATATTGCGCAGAATAAAGTCAGAGCTTTAGAGAGGTGGTCATATTCTACTACTAACCCGGGGAATAAAGAATGGGAACAATGTCGATAAGGAGATGGAAAATTATCTACGGGCAACTGAGAAATACACTACAGACGCTAGCATCATGTACCAGATTATGCAGAGTTGTAATGCAGCAAGGCTTTGCTTAGTCAATAGAGGTATACAAACAATTCGATCCCTCACTCTGGATACCTTTATCTTCGTTACTTTTATTTTTATGCATAAGATATTTAATTAAAATATTCTAGATTCTTCAATTATAAGAACCTAGATACTGTTTTTTTCTTAGTTTGTACTATGTGTCTCTTTAAATAAAAAGTTACAGATGAGCCTGGAAAATAAGAAGGATTGTGGTGTTGGTCTTAAGTTGCTTTGCATTTTCAGTTGAATGTTTCCCCATTGCTAACCAACTAAATTCTATAGAGGTACTCGAGTTCGATACCATGGGAGAACTACCATAAACATTGGATGTGTTGAAGTTTTTGTTTTGGATGTCTCTTTTGACCATGCTACCTCACTTGGGAAGGTGGATATTAAATTTCCGAAGCACACGTAACTAGATGGCATTAAATCTCAGTTCAAGTTGCATGAGAATTTTTTGATTAATAATAATGGAGTTGAAAGCATAAAGAGTATTTAACGAATAAAGGAAGTCAGTACTCATAAATTTTGGTTCAAACACTTTCTAAGGATCTGCTTGCACAGTACTCATATAGTTGTTGAACTATTTGTTATAGTTTGATAGTGCACACCCCTGATTATTGGTCTCTGATATTACCTTAGACTGTCTCATTACAGTAGCGGGTGTATACATCGACGAAACCAGGGATTTTTTTTTGGACTTCTATACTATTTAAAATCCCATGGATACACTTTTAGTCCAATCTTTTTAGTCTTATAGGATATCATCATAACCATTTTCTTAAAAACATTCTATAAATGTTTACTGATAATTGTTGTGTCACAAGTATAATTGTGCAACTGTTGTTTTGGCATTCAACCCTCGCGACAAATATTTGGTCGGGGTCATGGACTCATGGTCGTTATCTTTGTTAGATACAAAAAAAAAACATTATCCAGGACTGGTTAATGCCGAAGAAGTGGTATCCATGCCATGGAAGTCACTCAAATTTAATATTTTTACACAAGTCTCAAAGGCTGGAGGAAAGTCCTGTAGGATGGAGATACAATAGTGAGTGGTATATCCTCACTTGCAAATTAAAAGTCCAAGTTGTGAATTTAAATATCTGGGCCTTGCGTAGACTTCCTGGCCATAGAAACTGATGCTTATCTTATGATGCTTATGCAGTTACAAGTGAAAAAGTCATGAACTGTGTTGGTACAAACATGTACATGTGTTTCCTTTTATATCATGTAATACATTGAGATAAATTTATACGCCGACGTACCTTTCCTTGCGCTATACCTGCGTATGAATATAAAAATTACCGTCCAAACCAAGTACCAAGTTGTACTAATGGGTCATGTTTCAAAATCCTCTTTACGCTATCTCATATATCTCAAATTTCTATAGAACCATCATGCATGATGTTGAAAAGATATCCAAAAGACATTTAAAGAAACAATACCAACATGTATAATTTATTCATTTTTACAAATCTTATTCTTCCATTGGAGGGTTTATTTTAACCCCAATTATGTTCTTCTAAACACCCAGGAACGTTGTATTAATGCTCAAAATATTGAAGATGTTGAAGCATTGCTAACCTATGTTGTAAAAGGCGAGCAACTTTGGGGCTTGAGCTCCTTCGGAGCTTGAGCGCCAAAGGCCCACTAAGCGTAGGACCAGCGCTTGGAAAAAAAAGGCACCCAGGCGCCAAACCCCAAACAATTATTTTTTCCTTTTTGGGCGCCTAGGGCGCCTTAGGAGCACTTAATCCCTAGGCCTGGCGCCTCGCCTCGCCCAACGCCTTTTACAACATAGCTGCTAACAACGCATGCATAAAACGTTCTTTAAAAATAGACGTGAGTATGTTATATGTAGCTCAAATTCCTTGACTCTCCTATCTTTTTCTCTTAAGCAGGAAGCCCCGAAAATTTCATTAACTAAGACCTAACTTTTAAAAAAAAATCTGTAGTGAAATAGTGCAAAAGATAAGGGTTATTATCTGGTGGGAGATATTTTGATTGCATTATGGAATGGATGAGGTGCATACAACTTTCATTTCCACTTTTCTCATCTTTACCACCTTCAGGCTTTGGTTCTATTTGTATCAACCAAAAATCCAAGGTTGCGCCTTGCACGATACTGCTTATAAGGTCCGTCACCATGTCTATTATGTTATCATGGACAAGACGTTGAGCATCGCGAGGGTAATGGAAAATAATTTGATTGCAATGGATGTCCAGGTTGGAAGTTGAGAGAGATGATGGCTAATGTTGAAAAGTGAGCAACAGCTTCCGTTGTTGTATCAAGATGAAGAATACCTAACTTAAAAACCTCCCTCTAACTCAATGAGGAGACAAGTCATTTATGATTGTTCTTATCTTATGGGTTCGTGGTTGTTTTAAGAGTCCTAAAGTATTAGTATTCCCCATATAAGTCTCTTCGTACTTTGATTATGGGTATTCAATCTGTTTCTAATTGAGAATTTTTTCATTTAAAGTGCCCCTTAGTTTGTATTTAATGGGAACATGATTCTGTTTTTTTATTTTTTATTTTTTTTATGTGATACTGTTTTGCAGAATGAAGCGCAGATATTAGAAGGTTAAGAAATAGGAGTGGAGATGAGAGAGGAGAGAGGAACCAATCACTACTAGGAAAAGATGTCCAAAGAGAAAATTTCTAAACCTGAATATATATAACACTGTACTTCTCTGATTGAGATTTTAATGTCTTATATTATGGGAAGTCGTGTTTGAATCACACAATATAGTTTCAGTGGTTTGGCATTGTTAATAATATATTTCATGAGGTCCCGAACTTTGCGTCTCAATTTTTTTCCACTGAATTGTTGGAATCTAAGCCTTTAAAGGGACCGAGAGTTGACATAGTCAGTGAAACTCTGGGAAATGATGTTGATAGGCCTATAGTGTCCACCAATATGTGCAGTATGCAACTCTTGGTTGGAAGAAAAATCTTATTTCTCTTAGGATTATTTACTACCACTAATTTGAAGAAGAAATCAGGCTTCCAGTTGATTTTTGTGTTGTAGCATGAATTTAAGACACAAATAGGTATCCAGGATATGTTTCCAGTCGGGTGCTGAAGCGTTGATTTTTATATAATTATTATGTTTTTTCGCTTCGTAGTGTTAATGCTGAATACCTTGCATTTCCTCCATCAAAGGGAAGAGTTGCGCGTCCATTTCCTTGTTTGTCTGGTGATTTTGTGATTATCTTTATATATGTTTCTAAGGAGGTGATTTAAATTTTCCAATCACTAATAATTCCAGATTCACCTTTACGGTACAAATTAATATTTATTTTTTACATTTTTCCAGGTAAGTGGGATACTTACTTAGTTGATCTTTGCCAAGTTGGATAATGTTATCGGACCAACAATTTTGTTAAGAAACAGAGATATATTTCATTGACAAAGACTCAACAGCCCGATCTCAGTAACATTTAGTAGTACATGTGTTGAGACCCTTTGGATTTCACTTGCATAAATCCTTAGAAACCTTACTCATACAACTTCTCACATAATTTATATATGCTCCGAATGGCTTATGGAATGTTGGGTTACCGAAGTGGAGCTGCAAAAGTCATGTCTTGAATGACATTTTGTTCTCTAATCCATAAGTAAAGATGACCTTTATTTTACTTAATCTTGAGAAAAAAAATCATACATTAAGTTTGATTGGTTCTTTTGAGATTCATATTTATTTGAAAGATAAGACTTGCTGAACTTTTACGCATGCGGGGAGAAATTAGCATTTGTCGTTTTTCTTTTTTATAAGTTTTATTTCGAAATAATGTTAAAGTTTCATCTCACTTTTCCATTGAGTTGGAAGTTCTTTTGCTCTTTTATTTTTATTTAACGAGCAATAAAAATGTACTTTCTCGGTTTGTTCAAATTGGTGGATACAGGTCCCGATACATTTAACGAAACTCTTAAAGAATGTATCTTTATTCCAGAAAATTATGGTAACTAAGTAATACCCTCATATTTCATTTATGAATGGATGGTTTTCCTTTGTAATGATGGGAATATGCTTACTTTGTCCCGATAATTGACTGGATTAGTGAATGTATGATTGTAACAGTTTCTCCAATTGATATGGTCTTGAGTGCTGCAAAAATAATTCTTGAACTAAAAAGTAAAACCATTGTAATCTTGACAGTGGATGACATATTGTGGAAAATATTTGCATATTTTATGTCAAATATTTGAGAAACTCATACATTATTAGTTATATTGTTTTTAAATGGATAAACTTAGTATTTGATGATACTTGATAATTGACATGTAATAATATAATACGTAAAAAGTTTTAACAGGACACTAGATGAAAATAACTTACTATGTGGGTTGATGGTGTTACTATGGGTAGTTCATCTTATGGAATTTCTTGATGCTACCTTTCATTGGTTCATTTTTTTTTATCAAAATGACCTCCGACGAGAATATTGTTTGTTAGACCCCTAGGCCGAACATCGTAAGCATGTAGTACATTTTGTAGCTTAGGTATTATACCATGTCCTGTTACTTTTCTACTAAAGTTTTATACATCGTCATTGTTGTTAAGAAAATACAGTATGTAATTGTAGTTTTGTGACATTGATATACTCGAGGAAAGCTTATCAATCCTCCTATAACGGCTGCCTTCAAAAGGGTAAATATTAAAATATGTCACCAATTTAAATTTTATTTTGTATTCTATATTCTATTGACCATTTTGTTGACCAATCCATCAGTAATCGGTGGTTGGAGCTAATATTATGGTTAGATCAAGATCATCTATAGGAAATCTTTCTCTTTTAGTCTAGTGTAGTTGCAGGAAATCCTACAACACACCCCTTATCATATCTTGATATTAATTTCTAGATCTACATATAGAAATGGTAGTAAAGTTGCTAAAATTATAAACGGGCACCAAGATTTTTACATGGTTCAATCAATTTGATCTACATCCATGATTTTTCACTATGATTATTTAAGTTTACATTTGATTTATATTTATAATCTCCATTAATGGAGTTCTAGATCTATTTTTGGAGAAGAAGATAATAAAGAAAAAATACATTTTCTCTCTCTAAAAATCTCTCTGCAAAATATCTCTCTCTCCTAAAATTATGTCCTCTCAAGACTCTCTCAACTCTCAAAAATACATCCTCCTTTCTTGAATCTATTGGATCTCTATTTATAGGAAATTACATAATGGGTGACATCTAAGCTGTCCTCTAATTTCGGATATCACTCGCGAAATTATCGCAGTAGCTATAATATTCCTTCTCGCAAGCATTGTAACCATCGCCAGTCAATCATGTTCTTTTCGTGTTTCTTCAATCATCAACTATTACGTCATTATTTTGTGACACTCGCAAAGTGTTGTTGGAGAACTCGTTGTGACGCTCACAGAAATGTTGTTAATCTCGCAAGAATATTGCTGTGGCGATATTCTGGTCCTACATCTTGCCTCTTTTTCCTTGAATATTTCTTGAAGAGCGATCTTTAAGGAAAAATCATTTGTTGTAGTAGTCTTTGATCTTTGTTGAAGAAGGAACGAGCGAAAAAATACTAGACTTGAAAAGTACGTACTTGCCTCTATTCTTTTGTGAAGTTCCATATCTTTGCTAAGTAAATAAGAAGTATTAACTCTTGAAATATTCGAAGTATGAAGTATCCTTGAAGAAATATAATAAGTACTTAATCGTCAAAGTATAAGAAGTATCCGTCCTTGGATGAAAATCATAAGTATTGCCTCTGTTCATGCGAAATTATTACTTCATTTTTGGTGAAAATTACTGTCCATTTTGAAAATGATTCTTGCCGAGAAGATAAAGAACATAAAATGTTTTCTTGGTAATCCATAGTTGCCTCTGTTCTTTATCTATGGAGGTAGAATCCTTGAGAAAATGTTAAATGAACGAATCGTCTCTTTTCTCTTATCTTGCCTCTGCCTCCTGCGATAAAATAATCATATTCTGCGAAATAACCACATTTCATGCGAAATTCTGGAAGAGTCTGTGAGATGCTGAATGATTTGCAAGTTTCTGAATGTGTCTGCAAGATTCTAAATGTATCTGCGAGTTTTTGAATAACCCTGCGAAATTATGAATAGTGCCACGATGAATAGTGCTGCGATGAATAGTTCCGCGAGATTGTAGACAATCCTCTTGAGAGACTCTGAATAATAGTTCTGAGAAATTATGAACAATACTTCTGAGAGATTCTGAATAATATTTCTGAGAGATTCTAAATAGTACTTTCTATCTCTCTTGCGATGAGCAAATCTTTCCTGCATTCTTAAAAGAAAATAATTAATGTTTGAGATTATTCTATTGGTCTTATTTTGCCTTCCTAGTTAAAGGTCTTATTTTGCCAATTTTTCTTTTTGCAACAAAATCGCAGGACGTCTTTACATTTTCATGTATTGACCCATTGATCTTGCCTTATCATTATTCCTTGATTGTATTGCGACAATATGAGAAGCCTAAGTTCCCTCGCGAGATTAAAGCCTCATGACATTGCCGTCTTGCGATGAAATCGCAAGATGTCTTTACACTTTCATGTAAAAACCCATTGATCTCATCTAAACATATCTCTTATGGCTTGTTGCCTCTGTATAATTTACGTTACGCGACAATATGACAGGTCTAAATGTTCTTGCGATCATAAAGCCCCATGACATTGTCGTCTTAAGACACTTATCAGCTCCCTAATGGAGGGTGCCGCCCTTATCTTCCCCCTGGTTTCCCCTTCAAGGAGGGCACATCATCCATACAAGACTAGCTCCTCCCATCCATATTTACCAGCAACCAGTTATTTTCGCAGCCTCTTATCCTTTATGCCTATATGGCTTATAGTTACAAGACTGCACCCTAATTGAGGTTTTCTTCGGGCCAAGTGCATCATAGCCAAGACTTACCAAGGATGGCCAGGGTAGGTTCGTCCGTCCCGGGCACCCTTGGCTCAACCGTGTACCTCGGCGCCTTAGTCATACTCTGCACTTTTTGGAAGAGATCCTCGGTCGTCCAACCAGTGTATAACCTTATAAAGCTGGAAATCTAAGGTCTCTCTCCCGGATAGGTATCTCAAAGAGATGGACCCCTTTCTCTTCATGACTCAGGATTCAGCAGCGGTATAACCTTACCCCTGAGCCATGCAATCAGATACCCCCTTATATGACGCACTATTAGGTCTTACATTTGCCTCTTGCGAAATTTTATTCGCGAACTAAGGTGCACGCCATAAAGGTTCGTCCCATTCTTATGTCTCTACGAAATTTTATTCGTGTTTCTCGCGATATTCTCGCATTTCTTCATTCTTTCATTTCTGTCATTTCTTCTTTCATTCTCATAATCATATTTGAAGTAAATATTCTTTAAAATCTTTTGAAATCTTAGAAATATTCTTTGAAATCTTGCGATTGTTTCGCATTGTTAAATCAAAAATCTCTTTCCGTAAAATAAAATATTCTAGAGAGATCTTTGAAATTTTCTTTGAAATCTTGCGATTGTATCGCGTTTTTAAATCAAAAATCTTCTGTAAAAGAATTTTTTTAGAGAAATATATAAATTGAATGTTCTCGGTTTTTTGTGATTTTGAAGTCTTTGTAATCTTGAGAGGGTATCTCTTTTTTGAAAATTAAATCAAATTTTTTTGAAATCTTAGAAATCTTTGCGATAATTTCATTTTTGAGATCTTTGGAAATTTTGAAATCTTTGAAAAATTTTGAGATCTTTAAATTTTTGCGATGATTTCATTTTTTATAATCTTTTGAAAATTTTGAAATCTTGCGATTGTATCGCTTTTTGGTAAGTTAAATAAAAAATCTTTTATTTTCTGTAAATAAAATATTCAAGAAAATGGTACTTAGCTTTTATGTGATTTTATGTTGCGGCCGTCTCTCGCGAAGTATTTGATTTGCTTGTGAAATGAGAAGAAATGATAATTGAACTCTTGATCTGCATCTTTCATACTCTCGCAACATACCAATTGTTCTAATCCTCTCTTGCGAAATTAGCTTGCGAAATAATCATCAACTTTCTTCTTTACGAAATAATTAAAGATCTCAACTTTAACTAGACAACTTTATCGCTTGCTCGTGGTAGAGATTCACATTTCTCCTGCGAGTTTATTTAATTAATTAATAACTTCTCAATTTAGTAAAATAATGTTGTTATTTGCGAACAGCTATCATTAAAATGTAAATTTTTATGTCACAAATAGAACAATGTAGTATATAAGAAATTAACTATCGCAAGTCATTCTGTAGTTGCAGAATAACCTATAACTACACCCTCAATAGAATTAGTAAAAACTCAAGAAGTTCTTGATGATGAATAACAATTTTCTTATTAATGTTCTCAATTGATTACAAAGAAGTATCTAAATGGAATTAGAATAGTTATAACTTTCTCTATTCTCTTTCCTAAGATATTTTCTAACACTCACTAAAAAGAACCCCTCAAATTTTACATTTGAACTCCTATTTATAGTAAAATTTATACAGCTGTATATGAATTGCGAAGTATCGCAACTCATACTCGCAATATTATTCCATCCTCGTAAAACTTCATATTTCTCCGCGCTACTTCTATCATCGTATCATTTTATAATTCTTTTCTCCTTTATTTATTACGATACTCGTGAACTATTATCCTGCGATATTCAGTACCTACATCTTGCCTCTTCTCATGTCAATTCTACGAAGAAGAAATGATCGTGAGAACATAACCGTTACTTAGTCTTTTTAAATTTGAACACGTCTTTTGTAACCGTTCTTTTCTAGTTATTCCCTTATATAACTCCTTTATATTCTATTCCTTTTCTTCTTCTTATTTCCGCAATTCTATCTTCTACTCATACTCTCTATTACTGTTTTCTCTGCAATTTTTTCTTCTACTATATCTTCATGAGTTCTCCAAGGTAATTTCCTTCTATCTCTGCGTATTTCATTTGTTCTCCTCTTTAATTTATGTATAATTTGTTATCTGATTTTGGTTTATTTCAGCAAAATAACTCCTCAGATGAAATCTCAACTAAAAAATCCAAGCCCTAATCCACGAAGAAGAAAATCTGAGAATCAAAAGGTAGTTAAAATACTCTGCCTTCTTTCCTGAACAATATATTGTTGCCTCAGTTTTTAATCTACATTTTGATTCGCAGGTAGGCGAAAAACCAAACCCCGGTAAGAGATCTCGAATAACTAAACCCACACCATTAATTCCGATTGATGATTTCCTTCCTGAAGTTGATAAAGAATTTTCTTCTCCTCCTCGTGAAAATGCTTCTTCACACACTCCTGCCTTTACTCCATTACCTACCTTTCAATCTCCCCTCAGTGTCAATTTATCAACACTTCTTCAAGATCAACCCTCACAAAATATTTCTTCAACTTCTTCTCTTGAAAAACAACCTTCGCAAAATATTTCTTAAACTTCTTCTCTTGAAAAACCTATCTTGTCCCCAAATCCTTTGAGTGCTATTTCTCCAGACAATTTGCAGCTTGCTCTTATTCCTTCAAATTCTTCTCCTCTTCCTCAGGAAATTCGAGATGGAATTTATTCAACTTTCTGAATGTTATCGAGGTTTTGACCAATACTGCGAAGTCTACTAATGTTCGTTCGCAATATGAGTTTTGCGAAGTTCTAAATAATTTCGTCAATCCAGACATTTCTTCTTCACGTCAATCCTTGGAAAAAGAAATTGAATCGCTTCGCCAGTATTTGAAATCTTCTCAAGCAGAATGCGAGGATCTCCGTAAAGAGAATTATCATCTTCAAAATGATTCTCTCGACTGCGCGATTCTTCGCAAAAGAAATGATGAACTGAAAGGTATGATTTCTTATCTTCATATTTTCCCTTTTATTTACTTATATTCTTCATATGCTTGAAACATATATTAAAACCCATTCCCCTTTATAGAATCCATCCAGAAATGTAGAAGATTGGTACTTCACCATGAATCAGATGCAACAGAATATCTAACCAAGCATGAAATCCTCTCAAACCAATTCTCCCATTTATCTAATCTTTACTCGTGTGCTCTTGACAACTCTGATGCTCTTTTTCTAGAGAATACTCAACTAATATATGATCGAAAATTCTTGAATGATGATATATCTCAACTTTTTTCTTCCTTAACTAAAGCTAATTTGAGAATAGAAACCTTATTAGAAGAGAACAAAACCTTATCAGAAGAGAAATATTCGTTTTTGAATACAATGATTGTTTCTTCGCAAGAATTAAAGACTCTTCAGAATAAATGTTGCGATCAAGAAAATCTTCTTTCTTTGTTGAAAGGTGAACTTGAGGAATTAAAGAAGTCTTGAGATCTTTGAAAGAAATTCCTTTGTTATTGAGAAGAATTCCCTTATTAATAAGAATATAGTCTTGAGTGCTAAGAAGAATCAACTTGAAGAAGATTATTCGTCATTAAAAAGTCTTAATGCCAAACTTGCGAAGGATAAAAATTTTCTCCTTTCTAAAGATTAAAAGCTTCAATCTCGACTTAAAGGATTAGTTGGTGATGGTTTTGATAATGCGATGAATCAGATGGAGAACTGTTGTCTATCTTTAACTCAATCTCTTACTTCACAAAGAGAAGGTAGTCATTAAAATTTGATTGCCTCTGGTATATCTTTAAATTTCGTTATACTCGCAAAATTTATCCTTTGAATTTTGTTTTATTTGCAGAATCTGAGAACCACCTTCGTGATGCGAAAGCTGGATTAGAATCCTCTTGTTCCGAGCTTCGTAAGAAAAATGCTTTGCTTTCTATCCGCTTAATCAACTCTCGTGACCGTGCTACTCGGAGATTCAACTATCTTGCTTATTCTAAAGATATCGAAGATACCAACCATCAAAAAGCTATACTTCGTGAAAGTCATCTGAAAGTTCAAGTCTTCACGAATAATATTCTCTTGTCGAGAGCCTTGCCTCCTGTGAAAATTACTCCTCTGAAAATATCTGACGATGAAGTTGCTCGTGAGACTGATAGTGATTTCGACTATGAGAGTGATGATGAAGATCTTGATGACGAGAAAGAATCTGTTCCTCAAGGAGATGTTCCTGTTGCATATTCTTCAAAGGATGATATCTCGCAAAAGTCGAAGGCTGCTAATGACCCTATTCATCTTAAAGATCCAAAGACTGAGTGTTGATGAAGCATGATAACATTCTTTTTCAGTTTATCATTGACTCTCTGTCTTCCTTTCTTTTGAATTCCTTCCCTTAGTTCTTGTTGGTTTTCTTTTTGCGAACAATTCTATTTTTTAAGAAGTACATCTGATATTTTGCGAAGATGATTTATCCTTTCTTAAGAAGTATATCTGATATTTTGCGAAGATAATTTAACCTTTCTTTAATTAAATTTGCCCCACTTGATCATATGAAGAGAAATAATATATAACTCACAAATAAAGCTTAGTATCTCCTTTTCCCCCTATTATTTCTCTTTAAATGATTAAACATTATTTGAAGTATTAGAATATCTGCCTCGATTTATCTTACGAAGTTTCAACTTGTTACGATTGTAAATAAGAAATCCTCCCTTTTAAGTATAAGAAATAAAATATATGAAATATCCTTTATAAATATACTACATATACAATACCTTTGAAGAAGTATTAGAAGTACTAAATCCGTCAAATTAAGAGATATAAGAAGTACTATAAGTACTCGATCCACCAAATGAAGAGATATAAGAAGTATTAGAAGTACTCAATTCACCAAATGAAGGAATATAAGAAGTATTCAATCTGTGAATAATTACGTAACATATGACGAAGTATAATGATTATTTAACCTTTACCAAATGAAATATCCGTTGAAGAAGTATAATAAATATGAGATATTCTTGAAGAATTATAAGAAGTATTCAACATTTGGAGAAATATTCAATATATGGAGAAGTATAAGAAGTATTTAATTCTCATAACATTTTACGAGTATGAACTTATCTGTATTTGATTACTATAAAAATCGCATCTTTTGTTAAGTCTTCGTGAAAAATCTTCAATTATGTTATCTTCTTTGATAGGACTTCTTGTAAAAATTCTTCAATGGTATTGACGAAGCTGTCTTCTCTTCAAAACTTTATGATGTGTATTCTTGTATAATTTCTTCAATGGTTTTGATGTAATGAATTTCATGAATTTTTGTGGTCTTATCATGCCTTCCTAAGTAAAGGTCTTATTTTTCCACCTCTTTTGTAGCGACAAAATCGCAGGACGTTCTTACACTTTCATGCAAAAACCCATTGATCTTGCCTTATCTTTTTTGTATAGTATTTTAGCCTCTTCAGGAATTGTTGCGACAATATGACAGGCCTAAATATTCTTGTGAACGTAAAGCCCCATGACATTGCCGTCTTGCGATGAAATCGCAGGACGTCTCTACACTTTCATGTAGTGACCCATTGATCTCATCTTAACTTCTTTGTTTCATTCTGCGAGTTCTTTTTGTATGTTTTCCTTTTCTTTTTTTTTTTTTTTTTTTAGAATGCTCGCAGAACTTCATTTGTTGCACAAATATGACAAGCCTTTATGTTCTCGCAAACAAGAAGCCTCGTGACATTTGCGTCTTATAGCACGTATCAGCTCCCTAATGGAGGGTGCTGCCCTTTATCTTCCCCCTGGTTGCCCCTTCAAGGAAGCGTACATCGACCATACAAGGTTATCTCTTCCCATCCTGTTCTGCCAACAACCAGCTTTTGATCCCAACCTCTTATCCTTTTTGCCTATAGGGCTTATAGTTACGAGGTTGCACCCTATGGGGTATCTTTGGGACAAGTGCATCATTTGCCAAGACTTGTCAAAAATGGCAGATGTGGTTCAACCTCACCCGACACTCTTGACTCAACCGTGTACCTCGGAGCCTTGATCGTTTTCTGCACTTCTTGGGAAAGACAGTATGCCTTAGTCGCCCCACCTAAATCCTCTTACACCGCATTTTATATTGCGTAATGTCGCTAGATTAGGTGAGAATCCAAGGTGTCTAACCCGGATAGGTACCCCATTATTGGGTTGTACCCCTAAATTTTTACCATGTACTAAGGGCCCTTGGTGGTGTTCTGGTTACCCTTAGCCACGTTATAGGTACCCCCTTAAATGACGTACTTTAGGACTTTCCTCTTACGAAATATAGCTTCGCGAACTAGGGTGTACGCCACAAAGGTTTGCCTGTATAAAATTTTCTGCGGCTCTCTTTATTTTTTGGAGGCTGATCACAGATTGCGGTCTTTTATTCGCAAATTAATGAAAGTTTAATCAATATAAATTTTTAAACTCGTAACTTTTCCCAATTTCTATGAGCAAACAATATTCGTAAAAATTTTCATGAGTTTTATGGATAATACCTTTTCAAATATAGTCTGTTCCAAGGTTTACCAAGCCTTAAACCCATGTCTCTCCCTTATGGATCCATCAGCCGATAAGCTCCGCTTCCTACAACTTATTTAATAACATATGGTCCATCCCATTTTGGTGCTAATTTTCCTCCATTTTCTTTTTGATATGGAGGTGTTTCTCGCATGACCAAATCACCTGGTTTATATTCACGTTCAATGACTCTCTTGTTGTATTCTCGAGATAATCATTCCTGATAAATCTTCATATGGTGCAACACCTTTTCTCTTTTTTCTTCCAAATCATCCAATTCACTTAATATTACTCCCGCACTTAAATTTCTTTCCCAAGCTTCTTTCTTTGTTGCCGGAATTACAACCTCTGTGGGTATCTTCGCTTCTACTCCATATGTTAGACAATAAGGAGACATTCCAGTTGCTTCTCTTCTAGTTGTATTGTATGCCCAAACTGCGCTAGGTACTTGCTCGCACCACCCTTTGAGATGTCCTTCTAATTTATTTTTGATTGTATCTGCGATTGTTTTATTTGTTGCTTCTGCTTGTCCATTAGCTTGTGGATATAACGGGGTTGACTTCCCACATTTTATCCTAAAAGAACTGAGTAACATCTCTATATTCTTCCCCTCAAATTGTTTTCCATTATCAGATACTAGTTGTCTTTGGAACCCGTACACTGCAAATGAGGTTCTCAAATATGAATGTAAAAACATCTTTATCACGAATATCTTTGTCTCTGCTTTTACTTATGCGAGCTTCGTGAAATAATCTGTTGCAACTATCAAGCATCTCCTTTGTCCAGATCCAGGTATAAATGGTCCAACAATATCCAACCCCATTTACCAAAAGGCAGTGACTTGTTGAAGAAGTTAATGTGGCCCCTGGTGCATGAATTCTTTTACCATGTCGTTGACATTCCTTGCATCTTAAATACGAACAATTTTGCGTCTTGTATGCATATAAGGCGATAATATCCTTGTATCTTTGCTCTATATGCTAGAGATCTTCCCCCACTATGATTGCCAGCTTCTCCTCCATGTAACATCTTCAATATCTTTTCTCCTTCTTCGCGAGTTAAGCATCTGAGAGGTGGTCCATTGAAAGATTTTCTATATAAAATTCCTTCTCGCAACTCATAGTTTGTTGCACGACTCTTTAATTTATGTGCTTCTAGTCTGTTCCTGTATATTTCTCTTGTTGCGAGATATGCATGAATTTCTTTTCTCCAATCTGCGATGTTGTTTGATAACACTCTTTCTACTTCCATCGCAACAGCTTCCTCAATTTCTTTCTCTTTGTCCACTGATGGGTGTTGAATTATCTGTATTTGGATATTTCTTGTATTTGAATTTGTCATCATGCTTGGAATAAATGCAAAAGCATCTGCGAGACGGTTATATTTTCTGGATATATGTCTCCATTTTAATTTTGTTATCTTCGCAGATAATTCTTCAACGAGTTTCTTGTATTTTTTCAAAGAAGATTCATTTGTGGTATATTCCCCTTTAATTTGAAAAATCACTAACTGTGAATCACTTGTTATCCTTATACTTTCGAGCTTCTTTTCTATTGCGATCTTTAATGCATGCACTACAGCTTCGTACTCTGTTTCATTGTTCGTGGATGCAAATTCTAGTCTGAATGAGAATGATGTTCTTTCTCCTTCTAGTGAAATCAACACGACTCCAATTCCATTTCCCTCACTATTGGATGATCCGTCCACTAGAATTTCCCATCTATTCGGTTCTGTTAACAAGTCTTTTGGATTTCCAAATTCTTCTTCAACATCCATCATTTCCTCTACTGCTTCATCTTCTTCCAAAGGAAATTCTGTCAAAAAATCTGCGACGACTTGTAATTTTTGCGATGACAATACTTCGTATTTTATCTTGTAATGATTTACTTGTGCATTCCACCTTTCTATTCTTCCTGACCTTTTTGTGTTCTTCATGATTGATTCAATTGGGACTTTGGTTACCACTTTTATCACATGTGCTTGAAAGTATATTCGTAACTTGAATGATGCGTAAACCAGGGCTAAGATTAACTTCTCCATTTTAGAATAATTCTTCTCTGCTGCATTAAAGGTTTTACTAATATAGTAAATGGGCCTTTCTACTCCTGCATCTGCTCGCAAATGTGAACGCACTTAGAGCATATGGAGTTGTTGCGAGGTATACCAATAATTTCTTCGCCTCTCTCTGGTTTCTGTAGTATAGATGTATTTGCGAGGTATTATTTGATTCCTTGAAAAGCTTTTTCACATTCATCAGTCCACTTGAATTTTGCTCCCTTTTTAAGTATGTTGAAAAAATGTTTGCATTTATCTGACATTCGCGAAATAAACCTTCCAAGTGAAGCCAAGAGTCCATTTAGCTTTTGTACTTCTTTTACTGTTGCAGGTGTTGGCATGTCACGAACTGCTTGGACCTTTTCTGGATCAACTTGTATTCCCTCCTTTGATACTATGTATCCCAAGAACTTTCCAGATGAAACCCCAATTATACATTTCTCAGGATTTAATTTGATGTTGAACTTTCTCATCTGCTCAAATATTTCCTTCAAATCTTGCACATGGTCTTTAGCTTCCTTGATTTTTATCAACATATCATCTACATATACCTCCAAAGTTTTATGTATCCACTTCGCGAACACTTTTTCAACCATACGTTGATATGTAGCACCCGCATTCCGCAAACCAAATGGCATCTTCACATAACAATACAAACCCCTTGGAGCAAAAAATGCAGTATGTTCTTGATCTTCTTCTGCGAGTGATATTTGATTATACCCTTTGTATCCATCAAGTGAAGTGACTCTATCATGACCTGCAGCGGATTCCACCATTTGTGGTATATTTGGTAGTGGAAAACTGTCTTTGGGACATGCCTTGTTTAGATCAGTGAAATCTATGCAAATTCTTATTCCTTTATTCTTTTTCGGAACAATGACCATATTCGCAATCCATTCTGGATATTTTGCTTCCCTTATGATCCCTGCATCCAACATATTTTGTAATTCTTCTTCTATCTGTACATGATAATTTTGTGATATCTTCCTTATTCTTTGTTTGAATGGTCTTACATTTTTATCTATGTTCAATCTATGACACGCCACTGATGGATCAATTCCTGGTATCTCATCTACACTTCCTGCGAAGATATCTTTATATTCTCGCAAAAGATCAATAGTTCTTTTTTCTTCTTCTTCATCCATCTTAGTTCCAATTCGCAAGAATAAAGGCTCCTCTTTACTTCCAATATTTATTTCTTTAGTTGGTTCAGCTGCAACATAGCTTGGACTTTGCTCCCCCATAGGTGTTGGTTCTTTGATTATTTTTGCTGGTTCCCCTTCTTTTCTGGAATTTCATTTGGTATACCTCTCCCTTCCTTTGCTCTTATTGTATATACTCGGAATTCTTCTTCCTTTTTTGTTTCCTTCGCAAGTTTCCTATGAAGTTGTTTCTTTCTTGCTCTTCCTCCGCATTGCGTTACTTCAATTTGATAACAAAAATTTTCACTATCAAGATCTCCTTTTATTTCTTGTATTCCATTTGGTGTAGGAAATTTGATTTTTTGATGTAATGTTGAAGCAACAGCTTTGATCGTATGAATCCACGGCCTTCCTATCAGCATGTTATATGGAGATTCCATATCTATCACACACAAGATTACATGTGTTTCGATTTCTCGAGTAATATTCGCAGTAGCGATTTCCCCTTTAGATTTTGTTGTAGATTTTCCTAATCCATGAATAAGACATTTTGAATTTGTGATTTCTTCATCTTTAATTCCCATCCCTTAAGTGCATGATAGAATATGATATTAACAGAACTCCTGTATCAACCAGAATTCGGTTTAATTTCCATTTTTCTACTGACTTTCTTATCTTCTAGCATGATCGGCATTGTGATTACCAATGGTGAAGTGTGGTTCAAGTCTTCATTTGGAATTTCTGCTACTGAAAATGTGATTTTCTGCTTTTCCCATTCTTCTAAAGTTGTTACCTTTTCTTCCTCCATGATTTTTCTTCCTATACAATCTCGCTTGTATATTTTTCCCTTCATATTACTATGAAATTCATCAATCATTGTCTTTGTGATCATATTACATTCTTCTTTTTTGCAATCTCCATCTACTGACTTCATTTGATCTTCAAGTTTTCCACAATTCCCTCAAATTTAGGCTACCACAATTCTCAAGCCCCTGTTTCTAGCGCCAATTATGTAGTTGCAGAATAACCTACAACTACACCCTCAATAGAATTAGTAAAAACTCAAGAAGTTCTTGATGATGAATAACAATTTTCTTATTAATGTTCTCAATTGATTACAAAGAAGTATCTAAATGGAATTAGAATAGTTACAACTTTCTCTATTCTCTTTCCTAAGATATTTTCTAACACTCACTAAAAATAACCCCTCAAATTTTACATTTGAACTCCTATTTATAGTAAAATTTATACATCTGTATATGAATTGCGAAGTATCGCAACTCATACTCGCAATATTATTCCATCCTCGCAAAACTTCATATTTATCCGCGCTACTTCTATCATCGTATCATTTTATAATTATTTTCTCCTTTATTTATTACGATACTCGTGAACTATTATCCTGCGATATTCAGTACCTACACATTCTTCGCGTGCTATTTCTACCATCCTGCTAAAATGAGAATTAATTAAAGCCTTATATGTTTCTTCGCAAGCCTTTTGTGTTGCGATCATATAAACAAATTGTAAACTAACTGTTTGCGAGCATGTAAATTAATTATAAATTAATTTTTTGCGAGCATGGAAACTAATTGTAAGTTAATTGTTTGTGAGCATCGCAGGATCAATTAATTGTTTCTTCTAAAATGAGGATTTGTCTTCTTAGTAGCAGATCAACCCTGATGACCAAAACTCTTTCCTTGCTCGCTGGTTTTGCAAAGTATTAGTCCACTTATTTACTTCCCTGATGTTCCCCTTAACTCTTGCTCGCCGGTTTTGCGATGGTTGGTGACGAAATATTCATTACTTAATATATTTTCTTATTTCGCAAGAATGGTTGATAATGTGAACTCTTCTGTAGCAGATGAAGTAAATTATATCATTGTTTCTTTCTCTCTTTTGCTGCTTTTCCCATTCCACGGTTCATCTTGAGTATTTTCCTTAAATTCTATTGTGGCTCTTGATTGGTGGGTGTTGGGGTTATGGTTCTGTAGTGAGTCTGTGGTTGCAAGTTCCATGGATGCTCCATCGATGTTATTGAGTTGTCATTGTTTCTTCTTTTTATGTTATATTGATGTAGATTTCAAATTTGTTGTTCCGTTTATGCACCTACAAATTATATCCTAGGTTAGTTAAAGTCAAAAGTTTAACAAGAGTACTTCTCTTTTGGTTTTGTTGCTCCCAGCTATCATCTTCTGGCTTGGAAAAGTACTGAATGAATGTTGGCGAGGATTACAGCTGACTGTTGAAGATGTCCTTTGCCGTCCTGTTGTCCGTTTTTTTTTTTAATTAATATTTTTTTTGTTGTTCCACTCTCTACTGCCAGTATTAATCTGCGAAGAAACTTTTCGAAATCCTCTCCACATCTGCCGGTAATTTTTCTAAGCTAAATTTTCGTAACTTTATGTTTGCGATTGTCTCTGCGAAGATGTGTTGTTGAAGTAAACTTGGCAAAACCTTTTTCCTATCACATAACATCTTTGTGATTGTGTCCGTTTTATGCAAACTGTCACAGAAACTTCTTGAAGAAAACTTCTTGATGTGTTCTTCTTCCTTTAGTCAAGTAGATTGCCTCTGCTACTGTTTGCGATGTAGAGAATCTATGTCTACTTCTAAATATCCTCTTTTATCTCCGCTGAAGATGACTCTTAATTAACTAACTTTGTTTGTACTATCTCGTCTGCATGACTTCTCAAAATAGTTATCTCGTTGTGTTGACTCACTGGCCAAGCTAATTAACTCGTTTCTTTTGTTGTTAGAATTTCGCTGACGAAATATTATACTGAATAACGAAGTAATATTTGAGTATCGTGAATTGACAAAATGAGTGTTGTGGGATTGACGAGACATTTTGTTTACGAAATGAATGAACTGCTGCGATGAAATATCATCTTCACTAATTTTTGTTTTTCTTTTTCTCCATCTTTAATTTCTTCTTTGCTCTTCGCAAAAGTCCCACTAATATGTCATTCCTTCATCTTCGTCTTCTAGCTTGGAGATGATCATTTCCACTAATCTTGACAATATATGTAGTGTAGGGTATTTAATTTCTTCATGTGTTGCGAATTTAAGTTCTCTTGTACGTATTAGTACTCTTCTTTGGTGTGATAGTACATTTTGGTTTAATTATTACTCTTCTCTTACGTATTTTCTAATTTTTCTTGAGTTGAACTTCTTATTTTCGTCCTTGAATTTTCTTATTTGCCTGTACTTCTTTATCTT
Source organism: Papaver bracteatum (assembly GCA_023529315.1). Classification (NCBI taxonomy): domain Eukaryota; kingdom Viridiplantae; phylum Streptophyta; class Magnoliopsida; order Ranunculales; family Papaveraceae; genus Papaver; species Papaver bracteatum. The sequence goes on from JAJJWX010004610.1 coordinate 399,398, forward strand.
TGATGTAGATTTTTCCTCGCATATCTCCTCCTTCGCTGTCCAAAGATTGGCTTCGCTGCAACTACTCTCTGCTGTTATTGATAGTCTTGGTCTTTGAATTTCATTTTGTATACTGCGAAATTAATAGCGAAAATTTTGTAGGATTTCACAGTGACAACCGTTTTGATATATTTCTTCATGTCATCATTTCATTTTCACTTATGACTTTGCATGTTGTGATGCTTTTAGTCCACCTCCACGTGATTGTGACGTGTTTTCTTCATCTTGCAATTTTTTCTGGACTTGTTACTGCAAAATTTAACTCATCGTTCCCTTCCTCCAGTGAAGTCATCGCCCCTAATAATTCATCCGTGGAGATATCTTGACCTGTTTTATGAGATTGTTCTCAATTGTTTACTGTAACATCAAACCAAAAAATAAATTAATATTTGTTAGTTGAATCTTCAAATTAAATCTAAATTTCAACATTTAACGTTTTCAAGATTAGTTGATTGGTTTTTGAAAACAAAGTTTTCTGGAGTTTTAAGATATCCATGAAATTTTGATGAATAACAAAATCTAATTTTAAAATCTAATATTCATGAATTTTTTTGTCTAAAACGTTTTAAAATCACAAGATCTGGATTCTTATGGAAAAAATTAAAGAGATTGAGTTAGAATTGGTCTTCACGAATCGATTGTTAGTGTATATTTTGACCAATTTCCCTTTGCTGACTATCCTCCCCACTAATTTTCACGAGCACATCTTGTACTTTGTATTTCTCTTTCATTTAATTCCACCGAACTTCTAACATCACTTGTCGTCTGTTGATCGAATTTTTCCTTCAGAATTTTCTCTTTAATCCTCCCTTAACAATTGACGACTTTTCTTTATTTTCTTCAATCTAATCCACTGCAGGTAGTGTTTCTAGTGCCAAAATGTAGTTGCAGGAAATCCTACAACACACCCCTTATCATAGCTTGATATTAATTTCTAGATCTACATATAGAAATGGTAGTAAAGTTTCTAAAATTATAAACGGACACCAAGATTTTTACATGGTTCGATCAATTTGATCTACATCCATAATTTTTCACTATGATTATTTAAGTTTACATTTGATTTATATTGATAATCTCCATTAATGGAGTTCTAGATCTATTTTTGGAGAAGAAGATAATAAAGAAAAAATACATTTTCTCTCTCTAAAAATCTCTCTGCAAAATATATCTCTCTCTCCTAAAATTATGTCCTCTCAAGACTCTCTCAACTCTCAAAAATACATCCTCCTTTCTTGAATCTATTGGATCTCTATTTATAGGAAATTACATAATGGGTGACAGCTAAGCTTTCCTCTAATTTCGGATATCACTCGCGATATTATCGCAGTAGCTATAATATTCCTTCTCGCAAGCATTGTAACCATCGCCAGTCAATCATGTTCTTTTCGTGTTTCTTCAATCATCAACTGTTACGACATTATTTTGTGACACTCGCAAAGTATTGTTGGAGAACTCGTTGTGACGCTCGCAGAAATGTTGTTAATCTCGCAAGAATATTGCTGTGGCGATATTCTGGTCCTACATCTAGCAAAAATCTAGGTTTGGAACTAAAAGAGAGTAAAGGTTGAAAATGCTACGAGTTTTGTTTAAATATTGATTGGGTTTGATATCTTCATCGTGAAATACTAAAAGGATAGTAGTAACTCAGGATCAAATCTTATTATCAAGTATTAGGTTTGACTTTGCATTCCAATCACAAATTCTTAAGAATTCACGATGTATTGTGGTAATTGTTGTATGAAATCTTATAAATGATGTAATGTTGCAAGGATTTCCTGTATATATAAGCACTTCCGAAGTAACACTTTTGAGTATATTACACAAGCCACTATTTATTTTTGTGGTTTAGTTATGGTTAAATGTTAAATGAACAAAATAATATTCATGACGTTTTAGCTAAAAATATGGATAATGGGTTATGGTTTTTACCTATTTTTCTTTTCTTATCAGCGACGTCAAGCTACACATTATTCTCTAGAAATAAACTTAAACATCGAGAAGTCCAAATCTAAAACCAGTGAGATAAACTATATATTATGACTTTCGCGTGACCGAGATTTAAGACTCATGTTTTATGGTAAAATTGATGAAAAAGTAAATTGTTTTGTTCTTTTGTTGTGTGAAAAGATTTACAGGTCGCGGGTATTTAGATAAAAGTTATGATAGATTTAATTTTATAATCGTTGTTTTGCTTCTATAAATTGGATAGTGCAAAAATATATATTAACATCCAAATGAATCCAACTTTATAAATGAAAAAAATTAATAATGTTCCAATGCATTTGGACGACGTGAGCGGGGCGAAGCCCCGCCACACCATCCATTCCCACCAGATCTTTGCATAGAACGGGTTACATACTAAATGTTAAAAATGCTTTTTAAGAATATCCAAACTGAATAATTATTTTTTAAAGATGTTGTTGGGATGCTAAGGGTTCTTTCAAACATTCAGATGAAATGTAAAAAAAAAAAAACGAAACTGATGTACCCGCACCTGATGTCCTAATACTAAGCCGCAATGAAATTCCCATAAAGGTAATATGGGAAAATCTGACCACCCAACTCAGTGATTATATGTTGGAAGATGATGGGGTTACTCAATAGTAATAATAACTTCAAAAATAGTTGGGCATTTTCAAGGTACGTATAACATTTGTATAAGATTGAGTTGAGCATCATATTTTATCATAGATTGAAAGCCAAACACGACAGGACAACATTTTTTAAGTTATGTCCAAACCTCGATGTATGTATATTTCCACCCTCTTATCTATATTATAAGGGACAATGGTGTTTTTCCATATGGACGGTTATCAACATTTGGGACACATAAATGACGATCTAGATTTAAGTTTTTCAATCTACATTTTTAGCATATAAAGAAGGGTTGAGATTGAGCCACAAATTTAAGATTTGATCTAGATTCTATATTATAAGGGACAATGGTGTTTTTCCATATGGACGGTTATTAACATTTGGGACACATAAAGGACGATCTAGATTTAAGTTTTTCAATCTACATTTTTAGCATATAAAGAAGGGTTGAGATTGAGCCATAGATTTAATATTTGATCTAGATTGTGCCACATATTTAATAAGTTTTTTAATTTCCTCTCCACCCTCCCAATGTCACTTATTTGGGAGTTACTTTTCCCAACAATGGTGTTTTTCCATATGGACGGTTATCAACATTTGGGACACATAAATGACAATCTAGATTTAAGTTTTTCAATCTACATTTTTAGCATATAAAGAAGGGTTGAGATTGAGCCACAAATTTAAGATTTGATCTAGATTCTTCTATATTATAAGGGACAATGGTGTTTTTCCATATGGACGGTTATTAACATTTGGGACACATAAAGGACGATCTAGATTTAAGTTTTTCAATCTACATTTTTAGCATATAAAGAAGGGTTGAGATTGAGCCATAGATTTAATATTTGATCTAGATTGTGCCACATATTTAATAAGTTTTTTAATTTCCTCTCCACCCTCCCAATGTCACTTATTTGGGAGTTACTTTTCCCATTTAATGTGAAATGGTTTCTTTTATTCTAAATTAAATTAAATGTATTTTAACTTAATCTCTTTCATATCAAAATCTACATTTTTATGTTGTATTTTGTGATTTGGATTTTGTTTCTTAACGCCAAAATCAAGAAGATTTTCATGGAGTGAAAATAATTGTTCCAGTTAAAAGAAATTCAAAAATGTGATTGTTCTCTATTCATTTTTACTCTTATATTAGGTTTCCTAATACCCATATCATTTAATCGATTTTTATTATAAATTTATTTTTTTTTTTTTTAATCAAATTTATTCTTTTTTTTTATGTTGACCAACTTAACTTTGACTTCTTCAATTTAATTGTTGTAAGTTGATAAAAAATCAAGAAGATTTTCATGGAGTGAAAATAATTAACGAAGAAAGCGTCGGTTCCATTGTTATTTCCTTAGAATTTTTTAAATATTTTTTCAAGTTCTGTATTGCTAGGCTTGGTTTACGAAAAAGCGAGGGAAGAGAGTTTCAACCTCTTACTTGGACTAAGTCATATACATGTTGGTATCAAAGGGATTGGGGATTCCTAATTATATATTTTTTTTTCTTTATATTATATTATATGAACCTTGAAATTACATCTCTTCAAAAAGAGTATTTGTTTTTCTTAAATTTGAGATAACAAAAAGTGGTTATATATATGCAGTTGACATAAAAAAATATGGCTGACTCACCTTTAATCTTTCATTTTCTGATTTCATGAGATTGTTTTTAGGCAACGAATAAGGGGATTTGGGAGCAATACAATGAGGAACAATATCTTTTTGTGGGATGTGTCACTGTAATTTTATGTCGAGACTCCATAAATTGTCATTCCATGCATTTTATCATTGGCTTGGATGAAGGAGTTTTGGTATACCATAAAGGTACAAGTATATTTGTTTCCAGGGGATGTGATTCATATGCACATCTTTGATTTCCGTGAAAAAATTGTCAATTTTTCTAAATGGTTTAAGAGAGCTTAGTGCATAGGAACCCATCTATGATTACCGTGGACAAATTATCAATTTCTATAAATGGTTTAAGAGAGATTAGTACATCTATACCGACTAATACTTGAACCTTCAACTATATTTTACTTTGTAAATATATCTTCTAATATTTGATCCTTTTCCGTTCATTGAAGATACCAACTAACCAAACTATATATAACTAGCTTACACTTTATAAACGTCGATTTAAGAAATATTTTAAAATTTAATTGCATGTCCATTATTTGCTACAAAAATATAAAATTATGGCAATTTTAGGTCTCCTATGTACTCCTAGGTCAAGGTGTTTCATGGTCTCATACCATTTCCATTTAGACTGGGTCTCTAATTTACTTTTAGATCTCAAACAGATATATCATTGAAGATATATATTGTAAATATGAGAAACTCTCCCATGTATCGTTTATTTATTCATGTATCATTGAAGATAGATTTTTTTTAAACGATTTTTGTTGAATTTTACGGGCACAATTTACCTAGATATTGTAAATAATCATTCTTAGTCGGGGATTGGTTACTTTTGTTGATTTGTCATTTGATTTAGGATCTTAAGTGTGGACTTAAAGTGGATTGTTTGTACCATAATATTAGGGTACTAATCAGGGCTAACCACATAAATATTAGCGGAAAATATTTGTCAGCCTAAGCCTAGTAGCCAGTATATATCGGTCCAGTTTGTTGTCCATGCCCAACAACCCATTTCCACCTGCCTAATCCTAAAACCCTAGAAGAAAGTTCTAGCATATTCCAACTGACGACTATATAATTACATGGGTCTAAACCCTAAGAGGGGATGCTAGGTTTTGATACCCAGAGAAAACTATTGGAATGTTTATTAATAAAATACCGCTCCTCAAAGGGACTCATCCGTGGATGTAGGCACAATTTTGCCGAACCACGTTAAATCTGTGTTTATTTTATTTTTCTTCAATTCGTTTCCAAACCCTAACTACACATCAATTCATTGTGTTTATTGCCTAGAAGTAATTTTGGGTACAAACATGGATATTTCTGATTTACCCGAAGCCATTTTCCTTTAAGAATTTTATAATTACTTACTACCATGTCTCAAATAAGGTTTATTTAATTTTAAGCATAATATTATACGGTACATGCATATCTTAAAGTTTTTTTTTTTTGGGGTGTGTGTGTGGGGGTGGGGGTGGGGGGGGGGGATGCGGAAATGTCAGACAAAACTACATTTCCGAGAAACAACCATTTTGGTTTTTGGTATACTGTTTATGGTGTGGATCGTTAGAATCCTTCGAATTAGATTTGTAGAGCATAATTGTGTAGGATTCTGACAATAAGAAAAATTTTTACTGACACGAAATCTAAAGGTAAGTCGTTTTTAAGATCCATATTTTCCCACCCTAGCTCCTGAAACTCCAAGAGGATGTGGTTAGTTTTGAATTTAATTTCAATGAAACAACTGCATTAGAACATGAAGAACCATTGATTGACCAGCTTATGCCTGCTGATACCCGTATGAGGATTTGATTAGCACATCTTTGGTGTATGTTTAAATCATATCCATATGAGTATTTGATTGGCACATCAATCATGTAGGATTTTAAAATCGAATGATCACAGAGCACTCTCTCATGTGTTACTTCACAATCTTTGCTTGGAATATGAAGGTATCAATCATATTTCCATGCATCACTTATAAGATTTATGATTAAAGAAAGTTTACTGAAAATTCCATACACCAAGAACATAAAAATAACCAAAAAATACACTGAAATACCTCCTTCTTAGGTTGATAGCCGACGAAATAGGAATTTAAAAAGGCTACCATAATTGGAACACGTTTTAGGATTAACATCCGTTCAGTACCAATAGAATCTAGCATACTGCACTAATTTTCTTCGCAGGTTACACTGATAAACCCAAATGGAAAAACTGATAGAACTATTCAAAATCAATGACAAAGGGATCCTAAAATCGTATGATGGGAAAACATGAGCAACTATGGGATTTCTTTATTGGGAGACACAGATGTAGTTGAGTTTTCTGGGTTAACGTATACCAATTGGCACTCTGACCGAATTAATAACAATATTGTTGGAGATTCACTTTAATTATAAGTAGGAATACTAAAAAATATTACAGTAAATCGAAATAATTCAACTGCATTCACAGACATCATCCCATGATTGCAATGGGTAGAAAAATGGTAAGTGATAATTTGACGGTATATCAATAGGACTATCAAATTCTACAACTTCAGAAACAGAAAAGCAATGATGGAAAAAGGTTTCATTGCTGATAGATCGACCATCAGGTCCATCACACTAACAACTAATGAAATAAAGTAATATACATGATACAAATTCATAGTATTGCTAAATATTCACAATAAAGATGTCTTATTCCACATTGAACTCCTAAGGAGTATGATCTACAATAATATAACTAATCAAACAAGTGAAGCAAACATTCCGAAGAACCAAAGCCCGTGCCGTTATGGCACGGGTCATATCCTAGTACATAGGAAATGACAACATTTTTGAGCGTAGAATTTACATAAATCTCGATGCATCGGATTTGGAAATTTATAAGGAAATATACGTTATGAGGCATACTATTTGAATTAATCAACTTAATGTGTAATAAATTGTTTATGATTTTAACATTGACACATTGGCAACAGGAAATATATGCCGGTGGAAGAACTAAGTACTTCAGGAATTTCAAACCAAGCAAATGAAAAATTGATGTTTGAAATCGTATAACACTCAACGAAGCACTGAAAATGTTAGATGACGAGGAAAAGTTTTAGTGAGATCTAAACAGTAATTCATTTAAATTATATTTCGCTACCAAAGATATCTTATGAATGAATCAAATGCAATGCAAGGCGCAACTTTTACCATAAGAGCAACGATAATTGGATTTCAGGCGGGATCTCCATGGTACTCTATGGCATGTCCAGGGTGTAGAAAAAAACACGTGTACATGGAAGGAAAACCATGGTGAAATACATGCGTAGTCATGGTAAATGCACCAATGCCACGATAATAAGCAGAAATATTAAATGATAAAAGTTCATATATATCTTATTACGTTTAAATAAAATAAAAAATGCAAAACTAACTCATGTTATGTGACATTTACATTCTCCAACTAATAATATGTGACGGCAACAACAGTGGTGTAATCGCAACAATGAGACGAATGGATAAAATGGTTGCAGACAACATTAAAGTAAAAAAAATGATGTGATTGCCAACGGACAAAATGTAAAGGTAACTAAAATGTCTTAAATAAGAAAATTTGTGGTCAAGGTAACTTTTGAGTAATGATTTTCTTTTGCAAAAAAACATGGCAGACTGCGTTGAAGAAATATTAGATGCAATTGTAGGACCAGAATATCGCTACATCTATTTTCTGCGAGATTAAAAACACTTCCCAGCGAGCATCACCGCAAGATTTTATACAACACTTCACGAGTGTCACAAAAGCCTTCAAAAGAGTGACGTAATAACTACGATTGAAGAAAACTTGAGAAAAGCATGTTTGTTCTGCGATGGTTACAAAACTTGCGAGAGTGAACATTGTAACTATCGCGATACAATCGCAGAATCAACCCGAAATAAGAGGAAAACTTAGATGTCATCCACTGTGTAACTACCCTATAAATATAGACCCAATGTGTCTAGAAAAGGATGATGTATTTTTGAGAGTTAAGAAAGTCTTGAGGAGAGAGAAACTTCAAGAGAATAGTTGTAATCTTGAATTCTTCCATTTCTGTAAACTTTTCTGAGAACAAAATACTAAAGTGTCGTTTTTAATCTTCAATTGTGAGTTGATTATAGCAAGATCTTAACAAGGGTGTAGTGTGGGAAATCCTGCAACTACATTTTGGCGCCCGAAACAGGGAGAATCAAGCTAAAAAATCTCTAATTACAATTTAAGGATTTAAAGAAATTGTTAGAATTAAAGAAATGGCTAGAAGAAGAAGAAATACATCAGAACCACCAACAACTGTAAGGAGGAGTAAAAGACTTGCAGGAGGAGAAACAAATGAATTAGGAGAATCTTCAAGGATAAGAACAAGAAGAAATAGAACAAGGATTGAAGGAGAAGATCAAATTCCACAACCGAATCAACAAACACCGATACAAAATAGAAATGTGGATTATGATAGAGTGAGTGTGCATACTTGGAGATCGGATTCGATGGAAGATGTAGAAGATCAACAATTAAGAGACGGAAGAAGAGAAGAAAGAAATCAAGGGGTGGTTGAAGGATTAATTCATGAAGGAGGTGAAAATGAAACAACAGATGATCCAAGACAAAAAATACAAAGAGGAAAGAATTTTAGAGGCGAAAGAGCGTACAAATTTAACAAGAAAAAATCACGAGTTAAGAATGGAGAATTTGAGGTTACAAAATAGAAGATCAAGAAGTACTGTTAGATCGAATTCAAGATCATTAAGAGAAGAATTAAGGCGAAATTCCCCAATAAGAGATACTAGAGGAAATATCCAAGAGGAAATACAAAATCAAAATGAAGAGCAACGTCATAGAGAAGAAGAGGTAATAGAAGATCGCCATGATCCGCGTGGCGAAAATTTGGATAATAGACTTAACAACAGAAATCAAGAGGGAAGAGACAACCAAAATGATGAAGACAATCCAGAGGAAAGTAGGAGTATATTACATGGGCGAGAGATCCAGAGAAATCGAAGAATAATTGAGGAAGAAATTGAGAGGCATTATCCTAAACAAGCACGCCTGGCTTGCGAAAGAGAAAGATTAAGAGCATAAGTAGAAGAATAATAATTTCAAGAGGCATTACGACAAAATAACCATGACAATCGAGAAAGAAGACGGGCGCAAAATCGCCATAATAATAATATTCAGGAAGAGTATGATAGAATACAAAGGAGAATAGAAAGACAGCGAAGAGAAATGATGAGAAATGAAGAAATTCGCAAAGAAGAAAATAGACATTTTAACCAGCTGCGATGGCAAGAAGAAGGTGAAGCAGAAGATCGCAGAAGAAGGAATATGGATGTAGATGAAGATACACAAAATCTCTCAAGACAAGAAGTACATGAACGCAGGAGAAGGGAAGCAGCATTGAAAATACCAATGGAACCAAATTCAGCTGCGAATGAGCAAATTTTAAGAGAGTTAACAGAGATGAGAGGAATAATAAATAACAGAAGAGAAGGAGGTAGAATGCAACTTGATGAATCTATTGAAGAAGCTGCGAGAACTCCATTTACTCAAGAAGTAGAGTTAAGAGGAAAACCTCCAAAGTGCAATTTACCAGCATTAACTAGCATTTTTGATGGAACTACATGTGCCGTACAACATGTTAAGGCTTATGTTAGATGTATGCTGCAATGGGAGAATCATGATGTTGTATTATGCAAGTATTTTGCATCTAGCTTAACTGGCGATGCGCTAAAATGGTTTGAGGGATTGCCAAAAAATACTATAACTTCTTTTGATCATTTACAAGCTACATTACTGAGAGCATATATAAGCAACAATTCATCGCGGCCAGGTATTGAAGATGTGTTTGGGTTAAAACAGAGGGTTGGAGAGTGTCTGAAACATTTAACCATAAGATGGAAGATAATGTGCAGTGAGATGGCATGAAGAGTAGACGAGAGATATCTTATCTTGTCTTTTATCAATGCAATGTTCGCGACCAATCTGATGTACATACAAATTTTCAGAGTCAAGAATACAATCACTATGACTGAACTACGAGAACTACAAGAAGAATACATTGCTTTGGAGGAGAAACAAAATGAGATGGAATCATATCCAATCGCGAACACCAATTCAGTAGCAGCAAATGGGAGATTACTTCCTAAAATGATTAACAATGTGGCGAGCAGCTCGCAAGCACAACAAGAGAAAGTGGAGACTGATAACTAGCAGAAATTGGTAGCTATGGGTAGTCGAGATCAAGAATAATATGAAAGGGAGAAGAATTATTACAATCGCGGTGGGAATAATAAGATTCAAAGGCTTGATCAGCCGCAAGAAACTTATGGTGGACAGAGGCAAAACAATTTCAGAAGCCAAGGAAATCAGAAGATAATATGGGAAGAAATTAAGATGCCTCCTCTAAATGCTAGTATAGAAAAAATCTGGGAAGCTATCATTTTGATGGAAAATATACCATCTCCATGGAATATGGGAAAAGAACCATATCCTAATAATCGTAGTCAAGAATTTTGTCCTTACCATCACTTTCATGGTCACACAGTAAATGATTTCAGAAATGTAAAGAGAATAATTTTAAGGATGATTGACCAAGGAAAGCTAAACCACTTTTTAGTAGGACAACCACAATCTCAGCGATTGCCTCCAGCACCAGAAATTCGCAGGGTAAATACTGTAAAAGGAGCAGAATCATTCGTAATAGAAGTTGGGGCTAAAGCAAAAAATTTGTTTTGTAATTCCATTGTACATTCACACAGAACTGTTGAGGACTTCTATGATAAGGTTCTAAGCATAGTTTTCGCGAGAGACACGGATGGAAGAGAGATAATGAATATCGCGAGAGCCTCGCCATTAGAAGAATGGCAAAAGCAAACTATATATTTCACTGCACAAGAAGTACCAGAGCCTGGCGATCAACATGATAACCCATTGGTGGTGAGATTAGAGATAAATCCAAAGCAAGTAGAAGAAGAAGATGAAGAAAATGATAATGAAAATGAAGATTCTTGGGCTATCAATAGAGTTCTAATAGACACAGGCAGCTCAGTTGACATACTATTTTATCATACCTATAAGACCATGGGTGGAAGATACGAAGATCTAATTCCCTCAACATATAAAATCTATGGTTTTAATGGTACTGCCAATAAACCCAAAGGGGAAATTGAAATGCGGATTCCATTGAAAGGGATAACTTCCAAGATCTTGTTCTGTGTTGTTGATATTGAATCACCTTACAATGCCCTGATTGGTCGACCTTGGCTACATGGGATATTAGGTGTAGCATCTACTCTCCACCAATGTGTTAAATTTCCCCATCCTAATGGTGTTGGAGTTATTAAGGGAGATTGGGGAGAAAGCAAGAAATGTTATGAGATTGATATAAAATCTTGCGAGGAAAGAGCTGAGAAGAAGAGCAATTGGAAGTACAACATCAAGCAACGACAGAGATGTGAAAGATTGATGATTGATTCAATAGAGCAGCGAGAATAAAAAACAACAAAACGTAATAGAAAAGCAGAACCAGAAAATAGTAAGTAGAAAGGTAAAATGATGAAATTTAAAGAAGCTTATGCAGAATTTGTTGGAAGAAAATGCAATTGAAAAGAGTACTCTGTTTGAAATAATTGCAAAATGTTACAAGAAAATCAAAGAAATGAAATTTTTTCAGAGTTACAATACTCGCGAGAAACGCGAATAAAATTTCGCAGAGATTAATAGAATGAGACGAACCTTTATGGCGTGCACCTTAGTTCGCGAATAAAATTCTGTAAGAGGCAAATGTAAGACCTAATAGTGCGTCATATAAGGGGGTATCTCTTAACATGACTCAGTGATAAGGTTATACCACTGCTGGAACCTGAGTTATGCAGATGTTGGGGTTAAATAAAACCTATCCAGGAGAGAGATCTTGGATTTCCAACTATATAAGGATATACCTTGGTTGGACGACTGAGAATCTCTTCTAAGAAGTGCAAAGTATGACCAAGGCGCCGAGGTACATGGTTGAGCCAAGGGTGCCCGGGGCGTACGAAACTACCCTGGCAATTCTTGGTAAGTCTTGGCTGTGATGCACTTGGCCTGAAGAAAACCCCACTTAGGGTGCAGTCTTGTAACTATAAGCCATATAGGCATAAAGGACAAGAGGCTGCGAAAACAACTGGTTGTTGGAAAATCTGGATGGGAGGAGCTAGTCTTGTATGGCCGATGTGCCCTCCTTGAAGGGGCAACTAGGGGGAAGATAAGGGCGGCACCATCCATTAGGGAGCTGATAAATGTCTAAAGACGGGAATGTCATGGGGCTTTATGATCGCAAGAACATTTAGGCCTGTCATATTGTCGCGTGACGAAAGTTATACAAATGAAACAAGCCAAAAGAGAAAAGTTAAGATGAGATCAATGGGTTTTTACATTTAACAAGTGTAAAGACGTCCTGCGCTTTCATCGTAAGACGACAATGTCATAAGGTTTAATTCTTGCAAGAGAATCTATACTTATCATATTGTCGCAGAGATGTTGAAAAAATATTGATAAGACAAGATCAATGAGTCAATACATGCAAATGTAAAGACGTCTTGCGATTTTGTCGCAGAAAGAAAAGATGTGGCAAAATAAGACATTTAATTAGGAAGGCATAATAAGACCATAAAATTATTGCAATAATGCTCGCAGAATTTATGAGATTTGCGATTCTATGCAGAAATCATAAAGTTATGCAATTATTGCTAGCGATAACATCGCCGATATTGAGGCAAATTTAATTTGATTCACAACTAATATCTAATCTCTACTCAATTTTTTCATGTTGCAGATGAATAATAGAGGCAAGTATGGGAATGCATAGAATGATGAAATTATTATTCATCCATCATATGATAAAATTGCATAGATGATACATTTATACAAATAATTAAAGGATAATAATTATGATTGATTGATTATGTTGCAGAAAAAGAATTATTTTCTAATTCATACAGATAAAAGCAAAAGAAGTTTACACATCAAGTTGGAGAAGCTCGCAGCGACGTTACGAGAAGCAAAAAATAAATGTACAAAATTTACAACGAAGAAACAGGGAAGAAACAAGACTAAGTAGATCCATCACCACCTTCATCAGAGCTCTTTTGTTTTTCATATTTCTCTCCCTCGCCAGATAATTCTTCATCATTATCATCTTCGCTAGACTCCTCAGCTTCGCTATCAAAGATAACTAAATTTGGGGAATCAGCTGGAATTTCCTTTGCAAGATCGGGGTATGTAGAATGAGGAATACCATGATCATCACAGACTGGTTTAACAGCGTCATTACGAACACAGAGAAGGGCATTACTAAAATTTGAAGATGAGATTTTCAATTTTTCCTTCAATCTAGAATACTTTTCATTGCGAGAATATAGATTTCCAGCGAGTTGGCTTTTCTCTTCTTCTAACTCATCAAATCTTTTACGATAGTTCTTTTTTGATCTTTTGAGCAAATGATAACAAAGTTAATACATATAAGGATGATTCAATTAGGAAATAATTTGGAAATCATAAGAGTGATAACCTTCTCTTTCGTAAATCATGTCTTTAATTAAAGCCGCTTGATCAAGCATGAAGACTAACATCTACACCTAAATTAGTTCGGCGTTATCAAGAATCTTCGCAGCCCAAGCAAACTCATCATCGCTATTAATAAGGAGACGAGATCGAACTTGAGTTTCCCTCGCAAGAAGATCTTCATTCTCACGGATAAGTTTATCTCTTTCCGTTTGAACATTAAGAAGAGTTTTATGAAAGTTTGCTAGGGTGTTGGAGCCGTTTTTAACGGCAAGATTCTTCTCATCAATAAGTGTTTCTTAGCAAAAATAAGAAAAGAAAAGAGGAAAAGGAACTTTAGATTAAAAGCTATGACAGGCTTACCAAAATTAGCATCTCGTCTAGAAAACTTACCAAGTAGGTCGATAACGGCAGCCAAATTCCCAGCTTCACTAGTTCTAGCTCTGATTAAAAGATAGGAGTCCTTCCTGTTTTTCCACTCCCCCCAAACAACGAGTCCTCCTCCAAGACAAAAGGCCAAGTATTTGAAGACAACGATAGGGGTGTGCCTTAAAAACTGGAGTTACTAGGATGTGTTATGTAATTAGTAGTTAAGTAAAAGGAGTTTTCACAAACACTTGTCGATTTATAATAAAAAATTGCTGTGGAAAAAGCTGTTAACGTAGAAGTTAGACCACGTCAATGTACTCTGCACGATCACCGAAGCAACTTTCTCTCTGCATAAAGCATACAGAGACTACAGAGAATGCTAAAGGTTAACTGTACTCAATAATTACAGAAACGCCACTCCCATCATTAATATGCCAAATTACCTTTCTAGTCCTCGAACTTTTACATTTTTAAGTCCTTTCTTGAAACCTGTATGATATAGGATGGGACCTTTGAATTCTGCGGGAAACCATTGTTATTTGCATCAGAAGGATAATGTTATAGATTGATTTGATATGGCATGTGACTGTTGTTTTTTTTGGATTCGCATTCCTGTACCACCCACAAATAGGCACCCATTTGGAAAACCATTCAGGGGGCAGCATGGCCCCCACTGCCAATCAAGGGTTGCTGCTTCTCATGACCTTTTACTCTGTCATACGTGGTGCAAGTTATACCGCGCTTACCAAGTATGCTTTAAAATCACCAGGCATTACTTTTACCAAGCAAAAGAGAAAACTTTATTGATAAAATTATGTTGTTATAAAAATCTCATCCTTCTTCAAACTCCTAGCCAAGATGTTTGGAGGATAGTTAAGCCATTCTTCTAAACCAGTAGTTTTTGAGTGTTTTGCAAGTGTATTTGCGACCGGAAATGCTAGACTTACGGCAGCTTTCTCCCGCAATACATCTTGAGTGCCAATCCAACGGTTTTGGGTAGCACTCTCTACATTGGGATAAGAGCCATGTAATGTTTCCTCGTTCTTGCGGGATATTATGCGGGATATTTTGTCGGTCATCTTATCATTTCCGATTTGCGACACACGTATGCAACCGGGAAAAAATTTCAGAAATCAACTGCATTCTTAAACAATACTACCTCCGTTTCAGGAAAAGAGTTACTTTTACTTTTTCAATTTGGCCTAAAAATAAGCCAAATTGAAAAAGTGAAAGTAACACTTTAAACAATATTATTTATTTTCCATTTTATGCATCCTGGACCGTCATTTATGGCATTAATAACCTTTAAGCAATCTCGTTCTAGTCGCAAAGTTTCAACAACTTTCTCTTTTTGTTTATTTAATCGCATCAAGAGTAACTAAAGCTTCTGGATACTCCACATCTATAGCTTTTGAGCTATAATTACCTTTTGCTGCACAGAAGGTACCGGTTCCATAACGCATTATTAGTCCAAAATCCAAATCTCATAGGCGATTCTTGTTTGATAAAAGAGGAATCAAAATTTATTTTCATTGCTGGTGAGACTGGTATTTTCCAAATATAAATCTGCGTAGAGGTGCTATTCGGAAATATTATTAACACAATAAAATTTATTAAGTCACTGAGGGCAGATTATAGTATCTAATGCAAACCAAATTCTTTCAAAAACAAAGCAATCCGTAAGTAAGTGTTGACAGCTCTAAGAGCGTCCACAATCATAGAGTAAAAAGTGGAGTAAACCCATATACTCTCGAAAACCAATCACAGTGGGAGGAGTAAAACCATATTATTTGGTTTTAGTTGGAGAGAGAGCGTAATCAAGAGTATATTTGGGAGAAGCTGGAGTATAACTAAATATAGTGGGGCGGAATTTCAAAGTACGCCTGGGTGGGGTGAACATCAAATCTTCCACCCAAGGAATGGGGCGAACACTAAGTCATCCACCCCATTGGGGCCGAACACTAAATCATCCACCCAAATAAATGAATAATGGGGCGAACACTAAATCATCCACCCCATTGAGGCGAACTTTAAATCTTCGCCTGATATTAAACCGCATGAACACTAAATCTTCCACCCCACCGAGGCGCTCATTGTATGTCCGCTCAATGTCAAGCGCACATTAAAAGTACGCTTGACCAAATTTTTACTTTATCACGGTAGCGTGCAACCACGGACCAAACTTATTTTTTTTAGTTTTTAGTTTAGTTTTATTCTTTGGTTTGGTCTATGATTGTAAACGCTTCAACTGATACTGATGATACCACACATATTGGACAGATAGAACCTGAGGGGTGAAACAGGAAATATTGAAAAACAAAAGAAGTAGCCTACAAGGCCTAGGGAGTCTATTCTCTATGCTCTTTATAGGAGTGGTGGTGGCGAGTGTCTATTTCTGCAATTTCTTTTGTCTACCTATGAGTTATCAGACTTCTTCTTCTCTCTTACTGACAGTTTAGCCTAATGGGTATCTGCCACGTCACCACCACAACTCACCTGTAAAGCAGCTTCTTTGTTTGTTTGTTTTTTTTAGTTGTAGAAATCAAAACCAGAGAGAGAGAGAAAGAGTTATGGGAGGAGGAGGAGGTGGTGGTGGTGGTGGTGGAGAAATCAGCGCTACTCAGCATTTCTTGTCTGAGAAAAAGGAAGACGAGAAAGTAGCCGTTAATATCAACAACAACTTTCCTTAACAAGCTTCTCTTTCTTTCTAGTACTCAAAAAAAAAAGAAAAAAAAAGAGAACCCTTCAAAAAAGGAATCACTTTTTCTCAAACTGTATAGAGAAAAGATCAAAGCACTAGATAGATAGATACATAGATATGTATTCAGCTCCTCCTCCACCTCCTCAGGGATCAGATCCAAGTGGACTTACTAATGGAATGGACACACCTAGGGTTTATCAGACCTGGAAAGGTAACAATGTAAGTACTATCAACAACAACTAGTTGAAGAAGAAGACCATTTCATTCTCATGGTGTTTTCTTTCTGCTTCTCTCTGTTGTCTTAGAAAAATGGTTTTTTTTTGGGTTTTTTATTTGATGGGAATCTAATCATATGAATCACAAAATTGAGATGATTGTGGATTTTTTTCAGTTTCAATAACAATTATGAATTCTGGGTTGAATTTGTTTTTCTGTAAACTGTGGTAAAAATTCCGTATTTGCTGTGCTGAATGTATTCTTTTTGGGAATTCAAATTTGGTGGGTAAAATTTAGAGATTTTATCATGTGGAAAAGTTTAGTAGTAGTAATTACTTGGTTTTGAATTAATGGGGTTGTTGTTAGTATGTTGATTACTAATGATAGGAAGCTAATCCTGTGTACTTGAGCCTGAACATTTACTTTCATTTCCATTACTTTGTAGCTCTACATTTTTGCCAATTTACTTTCATTTTTGCCAATAGGGACTTGTATTGGATCTGATGAAATAAATTTTGTCTAATCTGTTTAGCTCATATCATTCTGAGTGCTGCAGAGAGAAAGCAAAATGTAGTTTCGTCGTTTAAGTTCTTGAGAGCGCTATGTGTGCTTGCTTGTGTTCCTTTCTTTTATTAAACTATTGAAATGTTCTTTTGATCATCATACTACTTGCCATGCCAACAAAGTGGGCTGGACATCACATTGAACTGCAATTTCTTTTGTTTCTAGTGAACTAGCGCATTGGAGTAAATAAGCATGCAGTTCATTGTTCATATATAGTAGATTTATTGCCAATTTCTCTTCAGCTTTTCCTTGCTGTCCTTTTTTCCGTACTTGGTATACTCTCTTTTGCTTTAATGGTATTTGAAGGATTATTTTGGTTGGCGTTAAATCAAATTTATTTGGAAACTATAATGCGAAGTAGAAAATGCATGCTTTAAAGCACATCAGGAGCAGAAACATATATCAACTGTTTCAGTGTCTTCTTTGGGCAGCTATTTAGGAGGCATGTGGTCATAATATTAAGTCAGGCGATCTTATGCAATAAATTTGTTTGGTATTTTGCAGAGATTTTTTCTCCAAGGGAGATTTATATTTGGACCGGATGTGAGATCAGTGGCGTTGACTATATTCCTCATTGCAGCACCTGTAGCAGTGTTCTGTGTGTTTGTTGCCAAAAAGCTAATGAATGTTTATTCACATCACCTTGGAATATCAATCATGGTGGTTGCTGTGGCATTCACATTATATGTGAGTATTCTCTCTATCTGAATATCCTATGTTTCCCCCATCCATGACAAACCTGAGTTCGTTTTATGTCATTTCTTGCCCATGACTATAAAAATGACTCGTGGAGTTGGATCATTGAAAAGCATCTGTAATTAATTTCATAACCCTTTTCTGGCTTTTTTTGTTGTTGTGTTAATTTGCATCAGTAACTTTTTCTTTGACCTTATTTAAGACAGAATGTGCTGATATTTGTTACAGGATTTAGCTCTTCTTTTGCTTACCTCTGGAAGAGATCCTGGTATTATACCTCGCAATGCACACCCTCCAGAGCCAGAAGGCTTTGATGGGAATGCCGAAGTTAATGGTGGACAAACCCCTCATTTACGTTTGCCTCGAATGAAAGATGTTACCCTGGCGAATGGGGTCGTTGTAAAGGTTAAGTACTGTGATACCTGCATGCTGTATAGACCTCCACGCTGCTCACACTGCTCAATCTGCAATAACTGTGTGGAACGATTTGACCACCACTGCCCGTGGGTTGGACAGTGTATTGGACTGGTAAGAGGAGGCAACATACGTTTCAAACATTATGTGGAGTTTGGCAACATGCATTATTTAATTATGAGCATCAACATTTTTCTTGCAAATGATTGACCTAAAACTTTATTACATGTGCAGAGAAATTACCGATTCTTCTTCATGTTTATTTTCTCTACAACTCTTCTCTGCGTATATGTTTTTGGATTCTGCTGGGTATACATAAAGAGGATAATGTATGCGGAGCAAACTACTGTCTGGAAAGCAATGACTAAGACTCCTGCATCCATAGTGCTGATAATTTACACCTTCATATCAGTCTGGTTTGTTGGTGGTCTCACCGTCTTCCATTTGTATCTCATAAGTACAAACCAGGTAACTATGAGCCCTCAACTCGAGTCTTCTAGTGCAAAATCCAATATAAAAACTCTTTACAGGTATCAGTATTGTACAGCGGCTCCAGTATTTATCTCTTCGTTTTTGTTTGGCTGGCAGACTACCTATGAGAACTTCAGATACCGATATGACCGGAGAGTAAACCCATACAACAAAGGAGTAGCTAATAACTTTAAGGATACATTCTGTAATAGCATACCTCCATCTAAGAATAAATTCAGGGATCTGGTGCCTCAAGAGTCCAGCTTACCCCCAAGAACAGTGAGTGGTGGGGGTTTCATTAGTCCAAATATGGGAAAAGCTGTAGGAGATATAGAAATGGGTAGGAAAGCAGGATGGGCAGAAGCTGGGGCTGGATTAGACGATTTTGAGGGGCGTCTTAGCAACACCGATGGACATGACAAAGATAATGGATTTGGGAATGCCTCTCCCGATTTAAGTCGGACACTACCTACTGAGAACATTGAGGGGCGTGCTCCAATGCATCCTAGGCGATCTAGTTGGGGAAGGAAAAGCGGAAGTTGGGAAATATCCCCCGAAGTTCTTGCTTTGGCTGCAGCTGGAGTTGGGGAATCAAACCGACGTAGCAGTGGCAGTGCAACAGGTGGAAACGGATAATCCTTTAGATTGTGAACATAGGCTGTAAAATAAATTGATGCTCGTGTTAGTGAGTATTTTTTTCTCTCGGAGAATTTGCTCTATTTTTCCTTCTTCTTCAATGAATATTTGGTTTACAAAGCATTGGTACATGTTCCAATTAGTGGATGTAACTGCTAATATGGTACCACCAATGCCATAAAGACAAGATAATTTGAGCCTAAGATGATGCAAAATAATGCAAAAAAGTAAAAAAATCTTAGGAATACTTAATTCACAGGGAAAAGATTTGGAGTGAAAATAACATCCTCCATGTTCTTAAATAGTAAGAAGCTTTCAAAGTAAGGCCTGCAACTGCGGTAACTCTTCTTCTTCCGGTTGTAATAATAGAACGACGGTGAGGATTCGAAATCAATCTCGCAAGTCGCAACTGCTAAGGTTTGTTCATCAGTTTCAGGGTCGAGGTCGCGGTAATTCTAGTTGGGTGCCCGTTGCTTGTTATTTCAGGTCTGGGTCTACTCAAAGTTGCGCAACCGTGTGAAATGATGCTTATACGAGGATGCATCACCTGGCCATGAAGCTTACTCAAAAATGCATCAAAGAGGCTGGACGCCTGGACTTGGTCCATGGAAACATGTCCTAAATTTTCAAATATGGAATTGCGAATAAGACTAGGAGCATTGGCCGAGATTTAAAACGCATCACTATGGTGCATTTTTGCAAGTTGGCATCGTTCGAGAACTAAATATGCATCATAAGTCTGAAAGATGCATCTATATGGTATTCATATATTGCGAATATGTACATGGTAAACATTTCTGAAATTTCTATATGTAGAATTACGAATAAGACTTATATAGGGAGTTGGTGCTGGTTAAAGGTGCATAAACAAAATTGCATCTTAAGAAATAAAGCTTGTTCTAGGGGTATTTTGAGTTTCCTCCCCTATAAAGATACCTAATTAGCGTTTCCTTCCCAAATAGATTGAAATTAGTGTTTCCTCCCATCGTTAAGAATTCCGTCCATTGCTCAGTTAGCTGAGTCATGATAGGTGTCTAAAACACCTATATATTTATCTATTGGTTATGCTTTCTTTGCTTAGTTTTCTTGTAAATTATGTATCTTATGTTTGCTTTTTAATATTTAGGTACTTTGGAGTCACTTGGAATAAAAGAAGAAGAAACATCGCAAAAATCTCATCTCATGTGCAAATGCTTTTGGAGGCATATTTTTCTCACAATTTACTTTTATTTCTTCATCTGTGTCTGAAAAGTATGTCGGCTTTAGTGATGCAACTTTTCTGTCTGAAAAACACGACAACTTTAGTGATGACTCTCATTGAAGAGGAGAAGTGAATCTGAGAAATAGGGGACGACTACTGCTGGTGGAAGAATTCCAGAAAGAAAGGAGCATTCATTTGGAGCAAGGAGGACGAAAGCGTTCAACCGCGTGTGCTATGTGGAGTCAAACCAACGATAGGGGGTCGCTGTTCTATCTCAAAGGAAAGTTAATGGGCTACCGTTGGTTGGCCCTTATCCTATTCAGGGGTGCATATAGTCATTCTCGGTGTTCACCCCTTATCTACCTCACATGAGTGGGGTTAACTAGTTTCATTCCTACATGGCCCTAGAATTCAAAGAAGTTTTATTTCTCTCTTATCATTAGTTTCACCTGAAATCAAGAGAGGCGGCACCATTAAGTTGAGAACAACACAAAAGCTGGGATGAGCTCAGACTTGGGTTTGGATTGAAAGTGCTGTTGGTGATGTACGAGAGAAGGCAGTGAAGAGAAGAATAAGAACTTGCTGCCATGGGTATTCGAATTGGATGAATTTGTGAGTGGAAATCAAACCAAGAGATGGGTGTTTCTGCTGACATCTATGGTTTGATCTAAGAACTGGGTTGTTGCTGAATGAAGAAATCAGATCGAGAAATTGAGGGTTCATGAAGAATTACTAGATGGGTTAAACTCAGAATGAGCTTGGATTGATTTAGGTTGAGCTGCAATGAAAAGGAGAAGAATGGGTTTACTGAGCTGAAGGTGCAGTTCAAGAAGTTCGAATAGCGGTGCTACAACTGGGTAACTGGTGATGTTACAGTTCAGGCATGAATTGCAGTTGCAATGGAGTAGCTGGGAGTTACAAGGTGTGAACTGATGGCATATGGGCATATGGATGCCATGTTTAGAACAGTGGGTTCTTGGAAGGCCTAAGGCTGAAGTTACAACCATGGTTGATTTCAGGGAGATGGAGTTGGTGATAGCTGAAGTGGAGATATTACAGGTGGAATTGCTGGTGGTTAAA
The DNA here is from genome assembly GCA_023529315.1 of Papaver bracteatum. Classification (NCBI taxonomy): domain Eukaryota; kingdom Viridiplantae; phylum Streptophyta; class Magnoliopsida; order Ranunculales; family Papaveraceae; genus Papaver; species Papaver bracteatum. The sequence goes on from JAJJWX010004610.1 coordinate 421,575, forward strand.
ATAGGTTTTGAGCTACATGAGATGCAGCTGTTGTTGCTGAGATTGAAGCGGCTAGGAATGGAGTACTGCTACAGGTGGGAAGAGTTGGAAGTGATGGTGCACAGGTGCAGCTGTAAGTGCAGGCATTGGTTTTGGTTTGTTGAGATGCAGCTACAGTATGGAGCTGAATCAGTTATAGGTACAGTCCAAGTAGCAACTGAATAGATTCCAGGTGCTAGAACTAATGGGCAGTGATAACTGTGAACTGAGGTGGAGTTGTAAAGAATTGGTGGAGCTAGTTCAGATGTCAAGGAGCTGCAACAGGAGCTGTTGCTGTGCAGTTGAAGGTGGTTGAATGGAAGGGTTCAAAGCAGTTTTGCTGTAAGTTTGGTTGTTGCCAGCGATAACAATAGAGGATGAATATGTAGCTGGGATTGAAGGTGCTTGTTCGCAGTCAAGCATTGGAGGCAGTTCAGGGAAGGAGCTGGTGGCTGTGAGAGGATACAACTGAGTTAACTGGTGCAGGCTTAATTGTTCCTGAAATTCAAGATGATGGGAAGGTTAAAGTGATATGGATCAACCTGTACTTAGAGCATTGGATGTACCTACCAAACTACCAGCCAACAAGGACCAAGCTGTGGTGAAGGCAGGACTAGAAATTGATGGTGCACTGGAGTTGCAGAATGCAGTGAAGCACAGGTGTAACTGTAGCATTACACAAGCCTGTGCAATGATTTGGCCTAAACCAGTCATCCGAGTCGGATCACTGAATCGTTTCTAACTCAGTTTCTGACTCGGTTCTGACTTTGACTCAGTCCGCCGTTATTGACCGTTAGTCAGCCGTTAACTTTAACGGCTGACCATTATCTTTGACCAGTTACCGGGCGTACTTTTCCGGTCACCTGAGATACCTTTCCGGCCAATTTCCGGCGTGACACCAGTTTTCCGGTGACATATTTTTGGCAGATTTTCACATGGGTGTTTCTCTCCTATGTGGGCTTGGTGGATATACTAGACTTGGACTTTTGGGGGTATGACCTAGTTTGAAGAGAAAAGGCTACAAAAGGGAAAGTTTTCTACAACTTTAATATCACGTATTTTCTATTCTACTTGGAGTTTTGCAGAGAGCTGGAACTAGGGTTTGCTTCCTTGTTAATTTTCATCTTCTTTATTTCATTTATTATATTTAATGATGAACTCCATATTTATGAGTAACTAAAACTCTCTTTGATTAAGGGCGATTTCGAAGCCCGAAATATGAATCTATATTTGATATGAAATAACTTGTTCTCTTGCATTTATTTATGTTATTGATTGATTTTATACTATTCTAATATTGTCTATGGATTATTTGTTAAGGGTTTAAGTTCGAAATTGAATCATTAATTCTTAATCTATTTGCTAGTTTAGATTTTCTTAATTCGTAATTGTCTAGAGAAGATAAACACAAGTAGCAATATGTGGGTATTGATGATGGGACTGTGTTAAGTATCCATATGTAGAAATCAACACTAGTAGGTGATTCATGCTTTTGAGTTCATCACTAGGAGCAACCTTATCTCACAGAACTTAGAGCATTTGTTTAAGTCACACCTAGTAAGCGTACTTCTAGGAAACTTGGCAAGTAGGAACCGGTAGTCGAGCGCTTCCGTATCCGGTGAGCTTAGGAGATAGTAACGGAATAGTTGAGCGTACTAATTATTCTAGGGTTGTTAGTAACATGATAATGCAACGAACTTGGCTATATATCAATTTGGTTTGTATTCCGTGGTCTAGAATGAACCTTTAATCAATTCCATCTCATTTTTGAATACAATTTATAATTTTCAGATTTTCTACAACACAATCATCTTTGCTAAGAGTATTTGCTTAACAACTAGAAACTTCCTACCTCCCTTGGGACGATCCTGCTTACATTATACTACTTGCTAGTGTAAAAAGTAGAGAAATATTATTTTTGCGAGATTCGATGCCTCATCAAGTCAGCACTTGTACACGCGTGGCATAAACTGTACTCGTTTTTCATAACCTTCCCAAAATACCCTCGACTAAAAAAGCTAATACCCGTGTCCAAGCCATTCATTCGATTCACTCATTGCAGCATCACCCGCAGTTCCATTTTCTCCATCTTTAATCTCATTTTGGCCAGCACAACCACTAATCTTATCTCGAACTGATTGATTTCTTCCCTGACTCACAATACTTCTCTTTTTTCGCTTCTCAATCTATACACTTGCACCACCAACAAGCTATATCTTATATGCTATAGAAACTGTACTACAAACCCATTAAAACAACACTAGTCTTCTTGTCACCGCCCTCTACAGCAACAGCAGCTGTTCCATACACCACCAACACCTATTTCATCCATATTTCTTCTCTACCCAGCTGCAATCACCAGCACAGAGACAACCATCATCACGACCCATGTCCTCCAAGCATACTCAAATTCCATCTGTTACTGTCAAACCCTAAATCCATCAAACAACCACCAACCACAAATTAAACGCATATACAACCACAACCTCTTCCAATTCCATTAAATCTGACCAAACCCATCTTTAATTCATCACCTGAATTGTTCAATTTCGTCACCGAGTCGCTTCATAAAAAACATCAGATCCCTTCATTTCTAATCATCAAATCCATTTCCTCTCTTCCATTTCTATTGACAGCAACAATTATCGGCTATAACTGTACCACCAGACTCAACCAAATCGATGTTATCATTACCAAATATGATCTTTGATAAACCCTTCTTTGATCTCTTCCATTTATCAGCTCAACCGACAGCAGCAACTATTCTTGCATCACCTTAATCGGACCCGTTAATCTTCTTCCAAACTCCGGGTACTTCTGATCTTCAAATCTGTTACAAATACTCGTTGAATTCTGGGTCCATGGTTTCCGGCAGCAGTAGCAGCTTGGGAAGAGGTCTTGGTGTTTTTGAGAAGAGAATGGCTAAGTGAATATGACCCAGTTTGTAGGGTTACGAATTGGGATCGGCTGTTGGCACCGACTCAGCCAGGTGTGTGAGATGGATTTTATTGTTTGTTGAGGGTATTTTGGGAAGGTTATGAAACATGTGTACAGTTTATGCCACGTGTGTACAGGTGCTGACTCAGCTAACTAAGCAATGGACGGAATTCCTAACAACGGGAGGAAACGCTAATTTCAATCTATTTGGGGAGGAAATGCTAATTAGCTATCTTTATAGGGGAGGAAACGCAAAATACCCCCTTGTTCTATGAAGTATATTTTTTTGCAAAAGCATCATTATGTTGTGTTTCTTGCCTAATAAAACATATTTAATGTGAAAGAACCATTAATCTGCGTTGCCAATTAATGGAAGTTTTACGGTGTGTAGCTATTATTTTTATTGTCTTGTGTACCGAGTATGCATCACTTTACTGCATTTCGAAGTAAATGTGAATGTTACCAATTCAGATTGATCGGTAACATTTGGTGGCATTCTTCAGTGTCCGAATCTGATAGTTGTGAATCTAAATCGAAGTTAATGATTCGGATTGATCTTGCCCGACAAAGGAGTTTATTAGATTAAATAGAAGAGCCTTTGTCGACTACTCAACATATCTTTTACTCTAATTAATTGAAGTGGTTATCAAATAGATTTGTTCCTTTACTGTTTGAAATACGATCTAAAGGAGTTGAGTATATAAAGACTTTACTGGGTAAAGAAACTTGAGATAGTACTTTTGTTTTGAGATTCACGTGCGTGACCAAAAGGTCGAAGACGCAGGGATATTGAGGAAACTAAGTATCTAAGGGTAGTCTACTTGGTCTCAACTATACAAAGTTGGCTTATGTTATTTGTATAGCGGCTTAGTTCTGAGAGTATTCAAAACTAGACTAGGTCCCTAGGGTTTTCTGCATTTGCGGTTTCCTCGTTAACAAAATTTTGTGTTGTGTTATTTATTTTACTTCCGCACTATAATTGTTTTATATTATAATTAAGTAAATAATACTATTATACGTTAATCCGAATTACTTGATATTGATCCTAATAGTCATTCGATTTTATTAACGTAACTATTATATATTGAGTATCTTGTTGTTGTATTGTTTCGACATCGTCCATAGACAATCACACAAGGTATAGGACTCAAAGGTTGATATCTGAAAGATTGTGGTGTATTTGGGTACCTTCGTCTTTTCAATAAGGATTCTCTAGCCTCTATGGTTGGAATCTGTGCTAGTCCTGTGCCCGAGCCTCAGTAAGTTATGTTATTAACAATGACAACCACCCTTGGGATTTATCTCAGACAAATGTGTTATATTCATGCCATTCCTATCGTTTCTTGTCCGGGTGTTAAGGATACCCTGATTTGGGAGGGTAATAAAGATGGTAATGTAAATGTGAACGATATGTGTAACGTTTTGAGTTAAAATATGACTAATCTTGATAACTTAAATACGAAGTGGAGAATCATTTGGAAACTCCAGTGTCCTTTCAAAATTACATTCTTTCTGTGGAAGTTTTTTCATAATAAAATCAATCTGAATGAACCTCTTTATAGGAAAGTTATTGGTGATCATCATGGGTGTAGGTTGTGTAATAAGGATCTGGAGATCATTGTTAATCCGTTTTTCAATTATTATGAAGGTGAAGACTATTTAGAGAAACTTAAGAGGGTGCATTAGTTTGGATGTTATCCTAGAACTCATGTTCCCTTTTTACTTTAAGAAAATTTGTACTTTCAAAGGAAAAATTAACAATCTTGAATGTTCCAGTATATGTTCGTTTTTATTCTGGTGGATATAGATTTGAACGAATAAGTTTGTATTCGAGAGTGTTCAATTTTCTGACACTTGGTTGCTTGTAAAATCTATCAGAGTTGATGGCAATCTTGTTATGCAAAATAAAGTTTCTCATGGGCCAAGGTATAAGGGTATTAACATAGCTTGGCAAACTCCTCCTACAAATTTTCATAAGTTAAATACTAACGGTGCCTTTAATAATATTGGTTGTGAATGTATTGGCAGCGTTATTCGAGATGATGCTGGAGAATATATTGCTTGCTTTGGGAAACATATTTACAAAAATAATTCTAATAAGATAGAAGTGTGGGAAGTTCGTAATGGGTTCAAATTGGCTATTTTTCGGGAATCGCAAACTAGAAGTGGAGAGTGATTCAACCTATGTTATCCAGCTTTGTAATGACGAGATCAATACCACTTGGAGTTTGAGGGGGCTTACAAAAGAGACCAATTATCTGAAGACTTTGTTTAAATGCATCAATTTCAAACAACATTATAGAGAAGCTAATCATGTGGTAGATCTTCTTGACAAAGATAGAGCTATAAATTCTATTGATGATACTTGGATCAATGATCTTAATTACTGGAGTTCTTAATCAAACATTAGGGGCACTGCGAGGCCTCATTAATTAAAGACATCTTGTTTCACTTCTCCTAGCCTGACACTAACTTATCAAAAAAAAAAGTTAACGTTATGTTGAAAACAATGAAACGAAACAATTCCATGGAATCAATATTACGAGGGAGCAAGGAAAAGCTTTGCATGGAATTAAGTTTGAAACATATTTTAAACCACATTTTTTTATATAAATGAGACCACAATTCAATGGAAATTAATGTGTAATCAAATAATGGAAAACACGTTATTTTCATGGAAAGATTACTAATTCCGTTGAATTAAATCCTATCAAACACAACCTAAAACTTTCTTCAACAACTTTGTATTCACTATATATCACCCCTCATACTTTGTAGGATGTAACTATTGGAAATAAATTTATCGTAAATAGAGATCTGAAATCATATGTGTTTGTATATTTTCTATTGGAATGCTCTAACGGTCAAGGTCTTCAAAAGATTCCTACTTAGGGTTAAATATTTTTTCTACCAAACAATCTTCTTTAATACTAGGGTCCTTGTTATTAGGGCTATAGGTGGGGAAGTGTGTCAATCTTCTTCAATACTTTTTCCATAACTTTAGTTTTAAGTCCATATCATCATCTTTATTTCAAAATTTAAAGAATGTATATAAACCTAAATAAGATCGGCCCATCAATAAAATCGTATTTGTTAAATAAGATCATGTCTATTGGATATGATTAGAGCAAAAAAAAAATAAAAAAAAATTCAAAGTATTATATTTTTGGACAAATTGAATGACTCACAAATTTGTTTTTGGAGTTAACACCTCCATCCAGAATTATTTTAACCTTTGCATTGGAAATGATGTAAAAGGATAAAATTGGTAAAACTAGTGTATTTTAAAATATATATATATATACAACTTGAATTTCCATAATATCCCCATTCACCTCTCTCCTAACACTCTCATTCTCATTGGAGAGCAGTTATTTCTATCAAAAACTTTACTATTACCAGGGTGACCATTTATATTGCGGCGATACCCCTGAATCCATTTACCTGCTTTTGATGTTGCCGAAAGATTTCCCTGCTCCACAAAACAACTAGTGTGATCACAAAGTATAGTAATATAGATAATTCCCTCTCTTTCTCTTTCTCTCGTCTTTCTCATTTAATTTTTCTTCTTCTTCTTCTTCAACAAACCATCACCAACAACACTTCTTTGCTCAGATATGATCCATTTGGGACCGGATCCGAGCATATTTCTTCACTATTTCTTGCTTTCTAGGTTAGTTAGTAGTTTAACTTAGTTGTTATCATGTTTTCTACTTATCTACACCATTATGGTGGTTTTATATACTTAGGTTTATCTTCGCCTTAATGGTGGTTCTTGGTTATTAGGTTGGGTTTTAAGATCAATGGTGATGCTCTCCAACGATGAAATCTTCATCTTTGTTTTCTCCGATGACATAATCTTCATCATCAACTTATCAGGCGACAAGATCTTCATCGGTGATTTCTTTGAAGACGGGAGCTTCATCACTAGTTACAAGAGATTTGAGCAAATCACTTCTATTTTGGGAGCACATCTTTCTAAAGAAGGAAAACAAACTAAATGGTTGGAATTTAATTCCGAGAAAAAAATATTCTTCCTCCGATTTAATTGAATCTTATTCATACTTGTATTTGTCTTACTCCGGTAATCCTTCTCTTTCACTTGTCGGATTTCTCGGTATTGTACTTTTACAGTATGTTCTTGTTACTTTGTATTCTCTTATTTTCGATCTTAAGCTCTACAAACATTTCTGATCCCAACCATAAATTTATGTTAGCCCTTAACAAGTATATGCATTCTTGTGCCCTTACCTCTTCTACATTCAATATCAAAGACATTGCCCCACACCCCATGAAAACTTTGGCAGTTCGTTACTTTGATGTTGTTAAGAGATAATTACCTACCAAGTTTGCATGTCTGCAAGAGATGCAGTTCTTTGGCAGAGCAACAAGGTGGCTCATGCTATGGATTTCTTAAAGGTAATTCCTATTGCTGGGCTCAACTAGAATATTGGGTCGAGACAGTTTAGGGCTGTAATCTAATACCGTCTTGGTGTGCCTCTTTTTTCTGAGGGTATTGTATGCTCATGTTGTGGCTGTAGTATGGATACATTTGGTGATCATGCCATCCATTGTGCGAATGAAGTTGGCCTCAAATTCAGACATGATATGGTTCGATATGTGGTCATGGATATGTGTAACAAAGCGTAACAAAGCTGGTGTAGCTGCTAGAAAGGAGGCTTCTTTGGGATTTTTGGCAGATGGTAATGGATTAAAACCAGCTGACATTCTTGTATATAATTGAGAGAATGGTCAAGACACTTGTTTTGATTTTACAGGGATTTCGCCCTTCGCAGGTGGAGGACTTCGTAGCTTCGTTCCGGGACGTACTATTTATGCGTCTAACAATCGCAAGCATGCCAAATACTTGGACCCTCGCACATCTCATGGTTACAGTTTTTGGGTTTTAGCCTTTTCTACTTTAGGCGAATTAGGAGATGATTTTGTTATTTTTTTTGAACCGGTTGTGAAATTACCTAACTAATTATGATGCTAATTCTAAGATAGGCAATTTTCTTTTCATAGGGTAGGTGTAGCTATCCAAAAAGAAGTTGGGGGCGCAACTTGTTGCTAGGCTCCCAACCAACCCCATGTATACTCTTACTTATTTTTTCTTGTGTGAATTTTGGAATAAATAATTTTATTAAAAAATAATAATAACAACAATAATAATTCTTTTCATAGGGTAGGTGTAGCTATCCAAAAAGAAGTTGGGGGCGCAACTTGTTGCTAGGCTCCCAACCAACCCCATGTATACTCTTACTTATTTTTTCTTGTGTGAATTTTGGAATAAATAATTTTATTAAAAAATAATAATAACAACAATAATAATATATGGAAGGTAGAGTTAGCTTTTCCCCGTTGTGACATAATCAGTCCCCCAATTCGCTTCGGCTTCCTTGGATGGTTCCTCATGAGGCTCGCTGGTAGGCTAACACGGCAACATGTTCAACTAATGTAGTAATACGTTATTGGAGTTTAGCTTGTTAGAGCAAGGGCTATGGAGTGAGGATCCTCACTCAATATGAATGAGCCTCACTCATTTTGGTCTAATTTGATGCTACTATGGGCAGTTATTGAACCCTCTTTCCTCCATAATCATTGGTGGACTCATTCGAACGAGTGAGAGTGAAAGTCTTCACTGAACGGCTAATCTTTATCCGTCCGAGAAAATGTGTCGCTTAAAGAACAGAAACGGCTGAACTTCAGCCTCTTCAACAAAAAAAAACACGAAAAACGGCTAAAGATTAGCCGTTTGCAATATTTTTAGTCTTAGGAGGCATAACATCAGCCTCTTGGCGTTTTTTAATAATAAAACAAATATGAAACGGCTGAACTTCAGCCTCTTTAACAAAAAAACAACAACAAAAAACGGCTAAAGATTAGCCGTTTGCAATACTTTTAGTCTTAGGAGGCATAACATCAGCCTTTTGGTGTTTTTTAATAATAATAAAAAAAATGAAACGGCTGATCTTCAGCCTCTTAGTGTATAATTTTCTTTCCCCACCGTCACAGACTCGCTCTTTCACTCGCATCTCATTCGTTTTGGCAGTGAATGAGTGTTAAAAACACTCATTCCATAGCCCTTGCTCTTAGGCTTCCAACTAGTTTGTTGTAATAATACTCTTTATTCAATAAATAAAAATTTAATTTAATAATAACATGGCTAAAAAATAAGAAGGGAGTCCGGTGGTTATGCTCTAAAAAAATATTTCTCACCTGTGTGCAACACGTTCTTTGCTTAATTAAATCAAATAAGCATCGGAAGCTGGGGCTATTTAACAAACTCACGTTATGTTACTACTAAATACAATTAGAGTGGTATATAATATTCCTCCGTACCATAATTAAGTGAACTATTTTATTTTAGATTTTTCTCCATTAATAAGTGACCTATATCACTAAACAAGGAGATATTTCTAAAATTATCTTTTTAGTTAATTATAAAAAAATATAAAAAATATGTATAATTTGATAGGCATGTTTATATTCGTTACGTATGTGTTTTAAAATGCTTTTCAATGGTATGAAGTTTGCGAATATCCGTGGAGTAGTTTGAGAGATAAATCATTTCTAAATTTCACTAGTTATTATCTATAAGAGTATAATTATAAAAAATGATTAAAGTTATTCTTTTTCTTGCTTGTCTTAAAAATTATGCAAACTTAAACTAAGTCACTTAATAATGGGACGGAGTGAGTATATAAGTAGAGACGAAATCTGCTCATGTCCACATAAATGATGAAGTTCATAAAACAACTTTGTTCATGTTGGCGTCCGACGACTGTAAAACAAGTGATCACCGAAGAAAAAAAATACCACTGTCTCACCCGGGCATCCAGCATCCCAGCTTCGAGAACTACCGTTACCACCGTTGCCTTGTTTAACCAAGAATCTCCTCTACCTTCGGCTTGGAAACACGGGAAACTACAAGGATCCAAATCGCTTCCTGCTAGCGCCACCAACTGGAAGCCATCATTATGTGCAATTATGGAGGACAAGGTTGTGCTGCCTACGATGGTGATTGGAGCGGGGACAGGTAAGAAACAAACTGTTAAATCTCAGAGAAACGGGGTTGGGAAATCCATCTCCATTGCTGATATTCGGCTTAAAGGCAACAACCACGTTGAACTAAGGTACGATTTAGATGAAAAAACTCATACCGCATATAGTTGCTTATTTGAGTGGCGTCCACCTTATTGAGCTAGTATATGAAAAAATCATCTAGTTCTGATCGGGATTTTCTCTTGGCATCACTCAATGAAATTACAAAGATCAATTAGTGGATGTTTGGGTCTTGTAAACAATTAGTATTATAGAATGATTTGACACTCCACATTTTTTTCAGAATTAACGTATAATGAATCTTGTTAAATGATGTAAAATGAGTTTAGCTACAAAGGTTTGCTTTCGCTCTTCTTCTAAAGAAACCTTCAAGTTTTCTTGATACGGAGAGTTTTTTCATACTCGTAATGATACTGATGATTCCACCATTGCCAAAAGAAAATATAAATAAATACGTAACCCAATAAATGTAAACATTGTTTGACCCTACATCGTGGATGCGAAAAGGTCCTTAGTGCACGCTGGTATAGGTGTAACTTCTGTGGGAAAGAAGATATATTGTGCACAAAGACAGATTTTATATTTTGTATTGGGCAAAAAGATGGATTTCCTAGTAATTGTTTTGTGCACAAAGATAGATTTTTATATTTCCTTTTTTCTTTTTGCCCATTTTTGTCATTGGCTTGTGTAAAGACAATTGGATAGGCATCCAAATCACAACGATTGAGTGCAAATATAGCTTTTGACCATTAGAAAATAAAATAAATAAATGAATAAGTAACTTTGAACTGATTAATATGTATGTGTTCTTCTTTTCAGGCGATCTTCATCTTTCTCGACTGTTCAAGCGTTTTCCCCGGCATCATCTTTTCTATTCTGAAATTCTGAATATCCTAGATATTAGTTCTGACATGTGTTACACGGAACGCTGTGAAACATTGCACCACAAGTTAACAAGTAATAAAATAGTGGTGAAGATTTTAAAGTGTTTCCTTATTTATGATGCATAAAATTGTTAAATATCTCTGAAGTAGAAATCCGTACACTAAAATCTTGATATTCGTGATCATCATGCACTAAATTCTTCTTTTGTATCATAAGTTAACAAGTAATAAAAATGGTGGTGAAGTCGTTGGGAGATGATATCAATGATTTGAGTTCGAAACTAGCTAGCACCAAATTATTTGCCTAACAAAAAAAAAAATCATCATGCACCAAATTCTTGTTATATTTTTGTACTTCCCTAATAAATATCTAAATGGGTGTATAAAAATCTTCAAAAGAATAAATATTCTTGGTACTTTTGATTTCTAGAAGTAAAGGAAGAAGTCAGTTTAACTATGTTATTTCAAAACGACAATATAGAAGTGTTAAAGCATTGCTCGGTTGAACTCGCAAGCATTGCTATCTCAAGCTTATTTGTCGTCAAGTTTAGGTGATCAAAACTATAAGTCTTGATTTCTAGTCTACTTATAACTATGTCTCGGATTAGGATAGAATGTGTATTTGAGCTTTAGACTTCACGGCGTTCTTCGATTAAAGACGAAGATCTACTGAGGAGAGCTTGGAGGAACTTCATCAACAAAAGGTATGTGGAGACTAAAACTTATCTATCACTCAGAAGTCTATTATATTCTATCTCCTAATGAGACTAGGTCATATAGCTATATAGACTTTTACATTATACACATTTGATATATCGAGCTGAGTTTAACTCGCTTATATCTTTCTCGAAATATATGTTGGAAAGCTTTTTGCTTTAACTACGTTCATCATTATTCTTGACGAGTTTGGTTGGAAACAATTTATTTGTTGGAAACTAAATAATGAGTCAAAAAATGATCATGTAAAAATTGCCTTGAAACATCTTACATGATTTGTGTGAGACAGTCATTTGATGTACACTCGGAATGTTTCGTATCGATCATTCGATCACTTGAAAATTACTTATAAGCTAATAGTTTGTGTGAGACAGCTATTGTCGTTTTCTAAGTATGTTTCAATGATTGAAATGGGAGTTTAGAACAAATAACTATTGTTTGGATATAGCACAGTATGCATACCATTATGCAAACTGTTGTAGTATGATTCAGGTCCGGGGACCAAGTTTGCATACCAGTATGCGAATGGTTTTAACTTTCAAAGTCCGGGAACCAAGTTTGCGTACCGGTACACGAACGGTTTCAACTGAGTTAGGTCCGGTACGACAGTATGCATACCCGTTTGCGAACTGTCGGACGTGATCAAACTCCGGAACTCTAGTTTGCGTAGCCGTTGGCAAATTGAGTTGGTTTAAGTTCTAGAATCGTATAAGTATGATTTCATACTCATGAACAACTACATTTATAAATTAAGGAATGCAATCTTTGCAAACCGTGGCTAAATGTTCATGAACTGATACTTTTGAATCAATCCGCTTTTGTTTCAATTGTGTCTTGTATACTTCTATGAGTATATAAACAATTGAATAACTCTATAAGTAACACAATTAGATTCATTTGATCTAGAAGTGTTATATGAATGTGGTTGATACAAAATTATTTATATGGCTAACTTCGGTTAACTTTTATTGAGACAACTCAATATACACGTTTAGGTAAGGTTACCCATATCTAAATGAAGGTATATTTCATTTGTGTGTAACAAGCTAAGACCATTTAATGGTGGAGAGATATTGCTTTGGTTTTAAGAAAACTTAGCTTGAATCTTAAATCAGGATTTCATCTAATGGTGAATATTGATTGCTTTGTTTCAAAGCTATCAAACCCTGATTCGAAGACTCTATAAGGGAGAACTCTAGCAACTGGAAAACCTAATCCCCACACCTCATGTGTGATACTAGTTGCGTACTATAGTCGATTCTCCTTTAACCTAGGTTTTTCCTAAAACCATTATAGGTTAATGACTTAAAGACTTCATTGGGATTCTGAATCCAGACCCAACTATTTTCTCGGTAGTTGCGTGTTCTGATCTTACTTGTTCTATCGTATTGAGTACTATCTTCTTTAAGATTTGCTCAAGATTTATCTCCGATATGTAAGATATAAAAATTAATCACAAAGCTCTTCATCTCATTCTTTGTGATTCCACATTAACTTGTTCTACTACCATATAGTTAAGTTATTGTGAGGTAATTGATATTTCTAGGTTGTTCTTTGGGAATATAAGATCGGATTATCGATTAGTTCCTGTTCACCTTGATTTATCAAAAGACACAACAAAAACTTCGTAGGTATTTATGTGGGAGATAGATTTATCTATCATAATAGAATTTTCTCTAGGAGATAGATTTGTTTATAAATTCTTCAACTTTGGGTCGTAGAAACTCTTAATTGTGGGTGATATCAGCTAAGGAAATCAACTGCGTAGGGTCCTGCTGGGATTCAGAGACGTAAGGAGAGCGATTGTACCTTAATTGGTATAAGACTTGGTAAGGGCTATGTTAGAGCACTGCTCGGTCGAATCGCAAGCGTTGCTATCTCAATATTGTATGTCAATGTTAGTGATCAAAACTATAAGTCTTGATTTCTAGTCTACTTACAGTGATGTCTCGGACAAGGATAAATTGTGTAGTTGAGCATTAGACTTCACGGTGTTCATCATTTGAAGACGAATAACTACTAAAGAGAGCTTGTGGAACTTCATCAACAAAAGTTATGTGGAGACCTAAACTCATCTATCGCTTGGAAAGTCTATTTCTACTCTATCTCCTATATTGAGACAAAAGTCGTATTACTATAATTTTCGATTATGCACATTTGATATTTTGAGTTGAGTTTAACTCGCTTACATATTTCTCGAAATATATGTTGGTAAGCTTTCGCTTCAACCAAGTTCATCTTATATTCTTGACGAAAGTCAAAAGATGATCATGTGAAAATCATCGAGTAACATCTTACATGGTTTGTGTGATACAATCATTTGGTGTAGACTTGGAATGTTTCGTTATGATTATTTTAATAAATTAAAATTTTCTTTGATGCTAATAGTGTGTGAAAACCGCTATTGTCATCCTTTAAGAATGTTTCAATGATTGAAATAGAGTTTAGAACACTTAACCAACATCGGATTATAAACATGTTATGCACTCTTGCATATATGTGATCCATGTCCGGGAACCATAGTATGCATATCCGTATGCGTACCTGTTGGTTTGAGAAATCCGGGATCCTAAGTACGCGTACCCGTACGCATACTGGCGTAAGGTTTATGTCCGGAAAATTATGCTGGGTTTGGAGGTATGCGTACCAGTTCGCATACTGGTGAAAACCAAACTTGGTTCGGCTACTTCAAATATGCGTACCCGTTTACATACTTGAGTGGTTAAAGTTCTAAAATCGGTTGTGACATGAACAAATACATTTATTTATATAATAAGGAATGTATTGTTTGCAAACCCTGGCTGTAATGTTCATGAATTGATTCGAGTGAATCAAACTGATTTTGCTTCAATTGTGTTCTTGTATACTTCTATGGGAATATAGCAATTGAAAAAATCTTTAACTAGTTTCATTTGATTCATTTGAACTAGTTATGGTTAAGATGAATAAGGTTGATATGAGAGTGTTCATATAGCTAACCTCGGTTAACTACTGTTGTGCCAACCTAGTGTACATGTTTAGGTACAATTACATAAACCTAAATGAAGGTACATTTCATTTGTGTATAACAAGCTAAGTTTGATCTAACGGTTAAAAGATATTAGCTTGTATCTAATCAGGTTTTCAACTAATGGTGAACATTGAATGCTTTGTTACTAAGGTAACTTAGATTGCAAACCCTGATTTTAGAACTATATAAAGGAGAACTCTAGCAACTGAGAAACCTAATCCCCACACCTCTTGTGTGATACTAGTTGCGACTAGAGTCGATTCTCCTTTAACCTTAGGTTTTTCACGAAACCTTGTAGGTTAACAACTTAAAGACTTCATTGGGATTGTGAAGCCAGACCTAACTACTTTTTCTGTAGTTGCGTGTTCTGGTCTTGCTTTGTTCTATCGTATTGATTACTATCTCCTCTAAGATTTGCTCTAGATTTAATCTCCGTTAGGCAAGATTAAAAGTAGTCACAAACATATTCGTCTCATCGTTTGTGATTCCACAATATCTTGTTTCGCTACCATACGATTGAGATTATTGTGAGGTGATTGATAATACTAGGATGTTTTTGGGAATATAAGTATGGTTTATCAATTGGTTCATGTGCACCTTTATTTATCAAAAGACGGAACAAAACTCGTAGGTATTACTGTGGGAGACATATTTATCTATTCCAATAGACTTTTATGTGTGAGACATATTTGGTTATCAAGTCTTCGACTTTGGGTCGTAGAAACTCTTAGTTGTGGGTGAGATCAACTAAGGGAATCAAGTGCGTAGAATCCTTCTGGGGTTCAGAGACTAAGGAGCGCAACTGTACCTTGATCAGTGTGATATTGATTAGGGCTCAACTACATTCCAGTCCGAAGTTCATTGGTAGTAGGCTAGTTTCTGTAGCGGCTTAATACAATATGGTGTTCAAAGCTGGACTAGGTCCCAGGATTTTTCTGCATTTGCGGTTTTCTCATTAACAAAACTTCTGGTGTCTGTGTTATTTCTTTTTTGCATTATATTTTGTTATATAATAGAAATATCACAGGTTGTGTGTTGAATCGATCAATGGTAAATCCAACCTTTGGTTGTTGATTTAAATTGATTGATCCTTGAACATTGGTCTTCGGTACCGTTCAAGTTATTTCTCTTATATTCAATCGGGCTCGTAAATTCCTATTTGTTTGATTTGAATTAAGAGATAGAGATATTAAGCTCTTTAATATACTTTTCTATAGATTGAGTCTGACTGTCTAGTTGATTCTCTTAAAAGTATATTGGAGTTTGTCCATTCAGATTGTCGAACAAAATATTGGGTGTGGTTGTTGTACCCCCGCTTTTTCAATTAGTAACAGAGCAGGCAAACACATTTAAGACCTCATAATTTTATGTTTGTAGCGATCTGAATATGGATAGAAGTGTTATCTCAATAAATGCACCACCAGATCCAGTGATTCCAGAATTTTCTTCCATGACTGATTTAATAAAATTTGTAGAAGAAATTATATCTAAACCTCCACCAGGTTTAAAATCCCTTGAAGTGTTTTCTGGGCTTGAAAATAAACTTGAAAGCTTATCTTCTGATGTTGATTTATATCTCCAGAATGAACAAGAATCTCTTGACAAGCTAAATCAAGTTTATGATGAATAGTATTTATGTTGAGGTGATATTGATTCACTAATCTTTGAAAGGAATGCTCCTCATCTGCGTAATCCAATTAGTTGTAACAAACTAAACAAATTACAAGAGGAGTTTAAATCTCAGTCATCTGAGTGTATCACCTCAAGGAATGAATCAATTCAGTGCTCAACTCCTGATGCTTCCTATCAAGATAATAGTATTATCTTATTTTATAAAGAAGTTAGGACGTCTCTTTTTGTCAAAAGAGTTTCCCTTCGCAGTACAAAAAACTATCTGCATAAACTATTTTTCTTTTGTAGTAAAACAAGAAATCAGGAACACAATTTTTTGTGGGCTTTTGATGTTCTTTGAAACACTAAAGAAAACGGACATTTGGGTATCTTTCGATACCGAGTGTTGTAAGAGCTGCTGGAAATAAACTCTCTCTTGGTGACATGGTGAGCGAGACCTTCTTGATGAGTGTCTGATTTTACATAGGTAACTCGTAATTGTATTTGTTGAGACTTACTCCAGATATGATGACTCCATATATTTGCTAAAAAAAACATGAGCCCTTATCAACACATGTGCGGTTCACATACTCTGAACCTATAACCAGTCCATGTTGGAACCATGTTCCGAAACGTGTGTATCTGGTTTGAGTACCACCGCTCGACACATAAGAAGAGGAAGAACCAACTTCGTTCTCTTCACCTCTTTTTTTTCTCAACATTTCGAGAACGAAAATAAAGAAACCCACACAGTTCATGAACTGTTAATTCCTATAATCTCAATTCTCAACCGTTTTGGGTGTTCTTGAGTTCATTGTTGTCACAACAAGAATTTACACCACGGGTTGGTGTTTTTTGCTCGTTTCCTTACAGTACCAGTGTTTTACCATTAGTGCAAGTTCGTGTACAAGAAAGAAAAATCCAACAGTTTACAAACCAAGTAAGTATCTCAACATTTATCTGATTTCATATCCGTCAATGGAACATAGGAAGAGAGCTAGTCATGATGGGAGTTCAGGTGGTCAATCTAGGGATAATTCCTTTTATGATTCCAGTATCCGTGCTAAGTTTGTTAACCCTGTTGCTTGTGACCTCTATTTGGAGTATAAGAGTCATGATGGGAGTTCAGGTGGTCAATCTAGGGATAATTCCTTTTATGATTCTAGTATCCGTGCTAAGTTTGTTAACCCTGTTGCTTGTGACCTCTATTTGGAGTATAAGAACGAACAACCCATTTTTGAAAGATATTATAATTCTTCTGAAATTGAGGTACAAGGTTTAACTGATTTCTTCAAAAATCACTCATGGGGCATCATTCACAAACCAATGGGAACTTCTCTTATTGACATGACTGCATAATTTTATACAAATATTCATGATCCATACCCAGCCAATTGCATGTTCAAGACCATTGTTGGAGGTATTACTTTCACTGTGGATCATCATATTATTGCTTACCTGTTGAATATAACTCATATAGGTAGTGTTCGATTTCCTCCTCATGAGAATGAAAGATTGACTCCACAAGTGATGTCAAATCGACTCTTTAATAGAGATGTCTTTCGAAGAGATGGAAAGATTGATGTTCATGGTGCTGGGTTGTTTCTTAAAGTTGTTGGGAAACTGATTGTGTCCAACATGATTCCAAGCACTATTGACAATATGCTATGGACCAGGTCTCTTGCTGAATTGGTTTGTTATATTATTGAAGGGAGAGACATTGATTTCTGTGGACTTATTGTTAATCATATGATAAGTTTGAAACAAACTTCAAGGAAAACTCCAGGCTTTCCTTGACTCATTTCAAGGATTTGCATTCACTTTGGCATCTTTCCTTTTGGATCTGATCTTGGTGGTCCAAAAGTTCAGTGTAAAGCAAACATCGAAAAAATGAAGCAATCTTCAACTAGTACCTCAGCAAGTACTTCTGCAACTGCAAACTCCGAGCTTGTCCGTCTTCAACATGAAGTTGAGTGCATAAGAGAGCAGTTGGATTATTCTAAAGAAGAACATCCAGATCTAATCGAGAAGTTTTATGAAATTGCTAGAGATTATTATGGGAGGAGTGATTGATTTCTTCTCTAGTGATTCTGTTACTTGCTTTGCTTGTTAAACTTCTTATGTTCATCTTATTAAAACTATTATATTAATGGTTATAATAACTTTTATGGTATTTTAGCCTTGAATAATTTTATCTTTCAATTAAATTGCTAAATGTGGAAATCCATAAGAAGTACAGATGAATTTGTTCAAAAGTTAACTCTATTACATGTCGGTATGAAAGTATTGATAAAAAATAGAATGAACTTTTGACTTCAAAATTTAATCCTATTATGTCATTATGCAAATATTGATGGAAGATAGGATGAACTTTTGTTTACAAAGATTAAATCTATTATATGTTATTGTGCAAATAGTGATGAAAGATATAATAAATCATTGATTATTCTGCAGTATTGATATTTCCCTGATCCACATCTTTGTGTATGTACTGTGTTGCTCCATAAGTTTTCTTATGTTGATCATGTCCAATTGAATTGAAAATATTCTTTGTGGTTAATTCAATTGATATTTTTGGATACAAATTCATGTTTCATGAAATTTGTTAATGTCCAAAGAAATCCTTCTTTTCTTGTAAAAGCAAGCTCTCTCTTGTTGTTCTTTAGGGAATGACATTATATGGGGGAGAGTTCTTATTTGAACTTGTTTTTAATTGCCAAATCTTTGTGGGGAGTGCGGCTGTGGAATATTGTAGGATTTATCTTGCATCTTTATAAACTCCTTGATGAATGCATTTAGTTTCGGCTATTTGATGGCATCTAAACAAGTTGGTATGTTGTTCTCTTTTGGTCATGAAGTATCTCTATGAAAACTTCATGAGGATCCCACTAGTTTTTGTACCTTTGCCAATTTATATTGACAAAAAGGGGGGAGAATTAATGTGTAGTTCACACTACAAATACATATGGTTTACGGATTATTATGTAAGGGGGAGTGGTTTTCATTGTGAGATCAAGTATTGACTAAGGGGAAGTTATACATATCACCATAGTATTGTTGTCAAAGTTGTGATACAATAGTACTTTGATGATGTATAATAATACAATGACAATGTATAACAATGATTGAGAGCAATTGTTCTCTCATTGTTATTGAAAATGCGGGGGTCTAACAACCTCACCCAATATTTCGATTAGCAATTTGTATGGACAACTCCGAGTTGTTTTCTAGAGAATCAACAAGACTCAATCAATAGAAAATACTCAAGGAGTTATTATCTCAATCTCTCGATTTGATTTAATCAAGCAAATATGATTCGCGAGCCTAATCAAAGAGAGATAACTTGGATGGCACCAAAGACCAATATCCAAGTGTCAATAGATTTAAATCAACAACCAGTTATGTCGGATATTCTAATCGATTCAACAACGCACAGCCTGTATTATTTCAACTATATAACAAAATATAATGCGGAATAGAAATAACACAGACACCAGAATTTTGTTAACGAGGAAACCGCAAATGCAGAAAAACCCCGGGACCTAGTCCAGATTAAACATACACTGTATTAAGCCACTACAGACACTAGCCTACTCCAAATTAACTTCGGTATGAACTGTAGTTGAACCTCAACCAATCTCACACTGATCCAAGGTACAGTTATTCTCCTACCCCTTTGATCCCAACAGGATACTGCGCACTTGATTCCCTTAGATGATCTCACCCACAACCAAGAGTTGCTACGACCCAAAGTCGGAGACTTTAGCAAAAAAATATGTCTCACACAGAAAAGTCTACATGTAATAGATAAATTCGTCTCCCACGAATAAACCTACAAGTTTTGTTCCGTCTTTTGATAAATCAAGGTGAACAAGAACCAATCGATAAAACCATACTTATACTCCCGAAGAACAGCTCAGTTTCATCAATCACCTCACAATAAACTTAATCGACGCATCGAAGAAGATTATTGAGGAATCACAAACAATGAGACGAAGATGTTTGTGACTACTTTTATCTTTCCTATCGGAGATAGAAATCTCAAGCCAATTATTACAATTGTACTCGTACGATAGAAACAGCAAGATCAGATCACACAACTACAAGAAAAGTAGTATCGGTCTGGCTTCACAATCCCAATGAAGTCTTTAAGTCGTTAACCTGGTTTCAGAAGAAGAAAACCAAAAGTTAAAGGAGAATCAACTCTAGCTTTAGAAAACTAGTATCACACAGAATGTGTGGAGATTAGGTTTCCCAGTTTCTAGAGTTCTCCCTTATATAGTCTTTCAAATCAGGGTTTGCAATCAATGTTAGCTTAGTAACAAAACATTCAATATTCACCGTTAGATGAAAACCTGATTAGATACAAGCTAATATCTCTCATCAACCGTTAGATCGAAAACTTATCTTGCCATACCCACATGTACTTGAAGTTTTGTGTTTGTGTAACCATACCCAAACATGTACAATGGTTGGTTCAATATTAGTCAACCAAATGGTTAGACAAATGATAACTTCCATATCAACCATATTCTTCTTCACCATAACTAGTCCAAATGACTCAAATGAACTAGTTAGAGAGTTGTTCAATTGCTATGAGATCCCAAGTATTACAAGAGACACAATTGAATCAAAACAATGTGATTCACTCGAATCATTAATCATGAACTATAAAGCCACGGTTTGCACAAGCATTCCTTAGTAATTTAGAATAAGTTCACGAACAACGTTTTCAGACATAACATCTTGAGTTCGCGGACTCAAGCTAACCGGTTGAAGTTATAAACTCCAGCATAAATTCCCGGGTTCGAGAGCTTCCGTTAGTTCACGGACTGCACATGAGCCACAACTTCAGCAGAAATTCTCGGGTTCGAGAACTATGCCAGTTCGTGGACTGAGTTGCTGCTCACGTTCCGGTTCCACTTGATCAACAAAGTTCGCAAACTACGGTTCAAGTGCTAAGGACTTATACATATATGTGTTGGCACAACAATGTTTTTATCCCCCAATGGTTATATAGTCTAAACTCTCATTTCAATCATTGAAACATTCTCAGAGGGCGTTATATAAATAGTTGTTATTCACAAACTATTTTTCGTCAGAGCGATTTCCAAAATGATTGAAACATAACATGACTTTCGTCACTAGGCAAAGATGAACTTGGCTAAAGCAAAAGCTTTACCAACACCCATTTTCATAAATAGATAAGCAAGATATACTCAGCTCGAAATGTCACATGTGCATATTCTTAGTCTATATAGATAAACAACTTTTGTCTCAAGATAGGAGATAGAGTAGATATACTTTTTTGTGATAGATAAGTTCAAGTCTCCACATACCTTTTAGTCGATGGAGATCCACTAGTTCCTTGAGTAGTCCTTGGTCTTGTATGATGATCTCCATGGAGTTCTTGAGCTCAAATACACTTTCTATCCTAGTATGAGACCTTAGATATAGTAGACTAGAAATCAAGACTTTATAGTTTTTATCACTAAGATTGAAAAACATGCTTGAGATAGCAACACATGCGAGTTTGACCGAGCAGTGCTCTAACAATCTCCCCCTTTGTTAATTTTAGTGGCAAAACTATTAATACATATAGAATACAAAAATTATATAAATAAATTTTGTAGCTCCTATTCCACATGCCTAATCTTCAACAATACTCGAAATCTTCGTCACTTCCAAGTAGTCCAATGATCCCAAAGGTTGTAAGTTTAGTATCATCGTTGTTGAAAATCCGTAGCTATAACAATGAGAAAAGCATTGGTTCTCAATCATTGTTTTACAATGTCATAGTATTATTACACAACATCAAAGTCCAATTGCATCACAACTTCAACGACAATACTATGGTGATACTTCACTCCCCCTTAGTCAATAATCCATCTCAAATGGAAACCACTCCCCCTTACATAATGATCCGAAAACCTTATGTATTTTTAGTGTGAACTACAATTAATTCTCCCCCTTTTTGTCAATAAAATTGGCAAAGGTACAAGAACGAGATCCTAATGAAATTTCCGTAAGAGACATTTCATGACCAAAGTTAAATGTTCTATCATCTTGTTTATATGCAATCATAAAGCCGAGACTAAATGCATTCATCAAGGAGTTCATAAAGATACAAGATAACCCCTAAAAATTCCACAACCGCACTCCCCACAAAGATTTAGAAATTAAGCGCAAGTTCGAAAGAACTCTCCCCCATAAGATGTCATTCCCTAAGGAACAACAAGAGCGACCTTAATTTCAAGAGAAAAGAAGGATTTATTTAGACTCAACAAATTGCATACAAGTATGAATTTGGAATCCAAAATATTCAATCATATTAACCAAAGCGAACCAAGATTAATTTGACTAAATATGCTCAACACAAGTAAACTTATGGAGACTTAATTCATCGAATAGGTTATTCACAAGAGAACCCATAAATATTCTAACCGGATTACACAATTAAACTAATCACAAAGTAATCAATTCAATTGTCCACACTCGACATGAGAAAAATCTATGGAGTGCTAACTAAATAATCACACAAGATGATTGATTTAGCTCATTTAGGCTCAACATAAGAGATTATGGAACCCCGACTAAGATTATCATAGAAAATGACAACCTTAACCGTACATGTACTCAACATGAGAGAACTCATGGAATACAAACTAAATAACCACACAAGTTGATTAAATTAGTTCTTAAAGCTCAACATTTTGCATCTTTATGGAATAACCAACCATGCCAATAAGAAATCGACTTAGTCGTATCGTGCTCAACATAAGATACAAGATGGAACCTTCACAATAATACATAATAATATGGAACAATTAAGCTCCATACCGTGGATCACAAAACAAGGACCTATTCTATTTTTCCATCACAAAGTGACATAATAAACTTTATCCTTGAATCACAAAAGATTTTAACCTATCTTACATCAACAATTGATAATATAGGCTTAACTTTTGTGTTTTGCCAAAAGTTCATTCATTCTTTTATCAATATTTGCATACCAATATGTGAACGACTTTACTTTTGACAAAATATGGGATAATCAAGTTCACGGACGTAAACATACAAATCCCATCAAAATATTGCAATATATAAAATCAAAAGGATTAATACTGCAACCATCATCTTCCAAACAAATTTAGAATTTAAACCAATAAATTTAAAAACAAGAAGATGAAATCATTGGATATAGCTATGTGTAGTCACAATCATTGCTATTCCAAAACACTAGTTATTCTTCTAAATAAAAAAAAACATAGAAGATTTACTAGATATACGGAAATCAAAGTTCATTAAGAACTTCATACCTTTCAATGAAACCATCAAAGAATGTATCACTGATTTCCTTTATTTTTTGGGAAAAATATCGTTTGGTCCTTTTTTAGGTGGGCCCATGTCTGTTTAGTCCTTTGGTCAAACGCATATTACTGTTTGGTCCATAATTATTAAAAATATTAAACTGACAAAAATACCCTTCCGTGTTAATTTTTTACGCATTTTCTCTCTCCCGACGATTTTTTCACTTGCTACAGTAACTAAAAATTGATCGCTTAGGATTTCGATTTTTTTTGCAATTTTCATGTTTTTGATCGCTTAGGATTTCAATTTTTTTACTGTAGGAATGAAGTCCATATAAAAACATAAAAAAACAGACTTCATTCCAGAAATGAAGTCCATATAAAAACCTTAAAAATAGACTTCATTCCAGGAATGAAGTCCATATAAAAACCTTAAAAAACAGACTTCATTCCAGGAATGAAGTCCATATAAAAACCTAAAAAAACAGACTTCATTCCAGGAATGAAGTCCATATAAAACCTCAAAAAACAGACTTCATTCCAGGAATGAAGTCCATATAAAAAACTCAAAAAACAGACTTCATTCCAGGAATGAAGTCCATATAAAAACCCTGAAAAAACAGACTTCATTCCAGGAATGAAGTCCATATAAAAAACTCAAAAAACAGACTTAATTCCAGGAATGAAGTCCATATAGAAAACAAACATTCCAGGAATGAAGTCCAACAAACATCATCTTCTTCGACATCTTCAACAGCAGCAGCAAAATCGTCGTCTTTCAAAAACTCCAGCAGCAACATCATCTTCCATCGTCTTCATCAAAACAGATCGGGTTCATCTTCATTGTCGTCATCGTCGTCTTCAAAATAGATCGTCACCGTCTTCATCAAATAGATCGTCGCCGTATTCATCATCTTCATCGTCTCCACCATCTTCAACAGCAGCAGCAGAGAGAATCAAGAAAAATCAAGAAAATGAAGAAAAAACACTAGCAGAGAAGAAAAAACCTTAAAACTCCATCGTTCATCATCTTCTTCGTCGGAAATACCCATATTCATCGTTTTTCAATCTTCTTTTTCAACAACAACAATCATTCATCATCTCTGCAAAAAAATCAAGAGAAAGAAAAAAAAATGTTCGTCCTGTTAATGGAAAAAAGAAAAAGAAGAAGAAAGAAAAGGAGAGAGAGAAAAACTAGATCTGAAAATATGTGGAGAGAGAAAGTAAATCTGATAAATGGTTTTTCTCTCTTATCTTTTGAATATATATATGGTCCTTATCCAAAAGGGTATTTCTGACACTACATGGTGACATTTACATCATCCATGACATCAACGTAGGACCAAATGATAATTTTTAGGACCAAATGATAATTTATATTAACAAATAGGACCAAACAGACAATTGACCCAGTCAATTGGACTAGACTGATACATATATTTTATTTTTAGGACTATATGGTATTTCCTACCACCGTAGACACACCATATTCGTGAGTTAGAACATGAGTTATGAACTTTTGATTAATTCGATTTTTGACCATCTAGAAGTTGGTTTATTTCAATTGAAGATTAACAACTCGCTTTGAATCTTGTTAAATTGATCAATCCAGGAGTTATGATACTTTCTTTCAAGCATTTTCTTTAGAACCAGCTCTTGAATTGACTCACGTTCCCGATTTTCTTCCTCCATGTCAAGACACATAATCTCTTGAGATCTTGCAGAGCTCTTCATTAGTTAGGGATCAATAACTCACAATATAAGATATATGCATTCGTGAACAATAGTAATAAACTCCAATTCAAACCCTAGGAGTTCACGGAAGGAGATCACGAGCGTTCACGGACTGCCCCAAAAGAAGCAAAATGAAATAATATACAACATACTTGAGTATTTCTCAATCATTTTCCTTGTACATCTCAAGTTAGAAACAAGGAAACAAGTTCCATTGCGATTGTTGAGAAAGGTGTTGTACATATCATCAGACTGTTTCATTTTTGTGCTCTTCGCCTTTCTTCGGTTAACCTGTGTCCCTGAAGAATAGGGCATGTCGCTTTTCACATATTCATCAGATGACTTTCTCTGTGAACTTAATCTAGGACCTCTAGCAATAGGTTTAAGAGGATCCGAATAGATAGGAATCCATTTTCTAGATTTAGATTTATCAGAAACATCCTTATAAGTACAGGAAATGTTCTTATTAATACAGCAAAAAGGATTGCCAGAAGGAACTTTATCATTACGATGAAATCTAGAGTAGAGATCATTCTCATAAGGTTTCTAATTTCTTGTGGGCATACGATTCACTGCTTTAGTCGACTGACTTTCTGTTCCATTGACAGTGATGAGAAGCAAATTAGGAAGCTTAGAAATTTGTTTCCTTCTTGTAAAATAATGAATAGCATAGTGATTCTGTTTCCCACAAAAAGTACAGGTTCGTAGAGGAGAAGCAATAACTGGCACCTGTTTAAGCTTCATAGTCATATGAGAAGATTGGAAGTTATGCAAACTTTTCTTGACACAATCTTCTTCTGGAGAACATTTCTTCATATATGGTAATTCCTGAGAATTAGTCACAGAAGAATTTCTCCTTAGTACAGAGTTTTTTTTTCCCCAAGGTTTTACACTGTTCATGGTCTAGAGTAAGAGATGCACAAAGTTTTTCTTTTTCAGCATGAAGTCTGTTGAGATCTGATGAATGAGTCTCGAGCAAACGTTTTTCTCTAATTGGGTCATCTTTAACAACTTCCTCGAGAGTACTAATCTTTTCTTGTTGTAGAGTAGTTTCTTGTAGAAGTTTCTCAATGTTCTTAGAGAAAGACTTTATGATATGATAGAGATCACGTTCTCGATTAAGAGACTTTTCAAATTCATAAATGAGCTGATCATGATCATTAAAATCAATATCTTCAACTGTATGTTTTGAAATTCTGGTGAGTTCCTTTTCAGCTTCTTCCACATTGTCACATGCCTCATGAGAGGAAGAAATGTCATTATCACATTGAACATTCTTTCTACCTCGGGATTCGGAAGAATCAACTAAGGAATAATCCTTTGAGGTGTTTCCAAGACACTTGACATGGTCAAAAGCTTTAGGAGACATTTTGGTATGCGCAATAGAGATTCCGTCCATAGACCCAGATTTCCATAAACACAGACTTGTAAGGTCTTTAATGTGTTTTCCTGATCTGATACCAATTGAAAATGCGGGGGTCTAACAACCTCACCCAATATTTCGATTAGCAATTTGTATGGACAACTCCGAGTTGTTTTCTAGAGAATCAACAAGACTCAATCAATATAAAATACTCAAGGATTTATTATCTCAATTTCTCGATTTGATTTACTAAAGAAAATATGATTCGCGAGCCTAATCAAAGAGAGATAACTTGGATGGTACCAAAGACCAATATCCAAATATCAATCGATTTAAATCAACAACCAATAAGGTCGGATATTCTAATTGATTGAACAATGCACAACCTGTATTATTTCAATTATATAACAAAATATAATATGGAATAAAAATAACACAGACACCAGAATTTTGTTAACGAGGAAACCGCAAATTTAGAAAAACCCCGGGACCTAGTCCAGATTAAACATACAATATATTAAGACGCTAGAGACACTAGCCTACTCCAAATTAACTTCGGTCTGGATTGTAGTTGAATCCCAACCAATCTCACACTGATCTAAGGTACAGTTATGATCTTACGCCTCTGATCCTAGATGGATATTACGCACTTGATTCCCTTAGCTGATTTCACCCACAACCAAGAGTTGCTACGACCCAAAGTCGAAGACTTTAGCAAACAAATCTGTCTCACACAAAAAAGTCTATAGGTAATAGATAAATTCGTCTCCCGCGAATAAACCTACAAGTTTTGTTCCGTCTTTTGATAAATCAAGGTAAACATGAATCAATCGATAAAAACAGACTTATATTCCCGGAGAACAGCTCAGTTTCATCAATCACCTCACAATAAACTTAATCGACGCATCGAAGAAGATTATTGAGGAATCACAAACAATGAGATGAAGATGTTTGTGACTAATTTTATCTTGCCTATAGGAGATAGAAATCTCAAGCCAATTATTACAATTGTACTCATACGATAGAAACAACAAGATCAGATCACACAACTACAAGAAAAGTAGTATCGGTCTGGCTTCACAATCCCAATAAAATCTTTAAGTTGTTAACCTGGTTTTAGAAGAAGAAAACCAAAGGTTAAAGAAGAATCGACTCTAGCTTTAGCAAACTAGTATCACACAGAATGTGTGGGGATTAGGTTTCCCAGTTGCTAGAGTTCTCCCTTGTATAGTCTTTCAAATCATGGTTTGCAATCAATGTTATCTTAGTAAAAAAGCATTAAATATTCACCGTTAGATGAAAACCTGATTAGATACAAGCTAATATCTCTCATCAACCGTTAGATCGAAAACTTAGCTTGCCATACATACATGTACTTTACGTTTTGGGTTTGTGTAAACGTAACCAAACGTGTATAATGGTTGGTTCAATATTAGTCAACCAAATGGTTAGCCAAATGATAACTTCCATATCAACTATATTCTTATTCACCATAACTAGTCCAAATGACTCAAATGAACTAGTTAGAGAGTTTTTCAATAGCTATGAGATCTCAAGTATTACAAGAGATACAATTGAATCAAAAACGATGTGATTCACTCGAATCATTAATCATGAACTATAAAGCCACGGTTTGCACAAGCATTCCTTAGTAATTTAGAATAAGTTCACGAACAACGTTTTCAGACATAACCTCTTGAGTTCGCTGACTCAAGCTAACCGGTTGAAGTTATAAACTCCAGCAGAAATTCTAGGGTTTGAGAGCTTCAGTCAGTTCGCGAACTGCACATGAGCTACAACTTCAACATAAATTCTCGGGTTCGAGAACTACGCCAGTTCGCGGACTGAGTTGCTGTTCACGTTCCGGTTCCACTTGATCAACAAAATTCGCAAACTTCGGTTCAAGTGATAAGGAATTATACATATATGTGTTGCCACAACAATGTTTATATCCCCCAATGGTTATATAGTCTAAACTCTCATTTCAATCATTGAAACATTCTTAGAGGGCGTTATATAGTTGTTATTCACAAACTATTTTTCGTCAAAGCGATTTCTAAAATGATTGAAACATAACATGACTTTCGTCACTATGTAAATATGAACTTGGATAAATCAAAAGCTTTACCAACACCCATTTCGAGAAATATATAAGCAAGATATACTCAGCTCAAAATGTCACATTGCATATTCTTAGTCTATATAGATAAACGACTTTTGTCTCAAGATAGGAGATAGATTAGATAGACTTTTTAGTGATAGATAAGTTCAAGTCTCCATATACCTTTTAGTCGATGAAGATCCACTGGTTCCTTGAGTAGTCCTTCATCTTGTATGATGATCGTCATGGAGTTTTTCAGCTCAACTACAGTTTATATCCTAGTCCGAGACCTTAGCTATAGTAGACTAGAAATCAAGACTTTATAGTTTTGATCACTAAGATTGACAAACATGCTTGAGATAGCAACGCATGCGAGTTTGACCGAGCAGTGCTCTAATATTTATAGCTACGGACCTTCAACAACAATGATGTTGAGTTGAACACATTTAGAATAATTGAAGTACTTGGAAGTGATGAAGATTTCGAGTAATGTTGAAGAACCAAGGAGATCAGCCATTATTTATTTTGTAATCCATATGTATTGATAGTTTTGTCACTAAAATTGACAAATGGGGAGATTGTTAGAGAACTGCTCGGTCGAACTTGCAAGTGTTGCAATATCAAGCTTGTTTGTCAATGTTTGTGATCAAAACTATAATTCTTGATTTCTAGTCTACTTATAGTGATGTCTCGGACAAGGATAAATTATGTAGTTGAGCATTAGACTTCACGACGTTCATCATTTGAAGACGAAGAACTACTAAAGAGATCTTGTGGAACTTCATCAACAAAGGTATGTAGAGACTGAAACTCATATATCACTTGGAAAGTCTATTTATACTCTATCTCCTATATTGAGACAAAAGTCGTATTACTATAGTTTTCGATTATGCACATTTGAGATTTCGAGCTGAGTTTAACTCGCTTACATATTTCTCGAAATATGTGTTGGTAAGCTTTCACTTTAACCAAGTTCTTCTTATATTTTTGACGAAAGTCAAAAGATGATCATGTAAAAATCGTCGAGTAACATCTTACATGGTTTGTGTGATACAATCATTTGGTGTAGACCTGGAATGTTTCGTTATAATTATTTCAATAACTTGAAAATTGCTTTGATGCTAATAGTGTGTGAAAATGACTATTGTCATCCTCTAAGAATGTTTCAATGATTGAAATAGAGTTTAGAACACTTAACCAACATTGGATTATAAACATGTTATGCACTTTGCATATATGTGATCCATGTCCGAGAACCATAGTATGCAAACCCGTATGCGTACCTGTTGGTTTGAGAAGTCCGGGAACCTAAGTACGCGTACCCATACGCATACTTGTGTAACGTTTATGTCTGGAAACTTCTGTTGGGTTTGGAGGTATGCATACCCTGTTTGAATACTTGCGAAAACCAAACTTGGTCCTGCTACTTCAAGTATGCGTACCCGTTTGCATACTTGAGTGGTTAAAGTTATAAAATTGGTTGTGACATGAAAAAATACATTTATTTATATAATATAAGGAATGCAATCTTTGAAAACGGTGGCTATAATGTTCATGTATACTTCTATGAGAATATAACAATTGAACAACTCTTTAACTAGTTTCATTTGAGTCATTTGAACAAGTTATGGTTAAGATGAATAAGGTTGATATGAGAGTGTTCATATAGATAACCTTGGTTAACTACTGTTGATCCAACCTAGTGTACATGTTTAGGTACGGTTACATAAACCTAAATGAGGGTACATTTCATTTGTGTATAACAAGCTAAGTTCGATCTAACGATTGAAAGATATTATCTTGTATCTAATCAGGTTTTCATCTAACAATGAACATTGAATGCTTTGTTACCAACGTAACTTAGATTGTAAACCCTGATTTGAAAACTATATAAAGGAGAAGTCTAGCAACTGGGAAACCTAATCCCCACACCTCTTGTGTGATACTAGTTGCGACTATGTGAAATCATCGAAACAAAGTTGATATGTTCTTTTTTAGTCATGAATAATCTCTTTGAGAATTTCATTATGATCCCGCTAGTTTTCGTACCTTTACCAATTTATATTGACAAAAGGATAGAATTGATTTCTATTTCATTATACATATATATGGTTTACGGATCATTATGTAAGGGGGAGTGGTTTTAATTGTGAGATGAAGTATTGACTAAGAGGGAGTGATAACTCGGCGATTGAATCAGAGATTATTTTTTTTTAATTTTTTTTCGTTTTTAATGCATCATCTTCTCAATTCAGGTGCTAGTTGCGATTACTTTCTGTATTGATTTCTTCAGACTTAATTGTAGGATAATGATTGTTATTAATATGAAGTTAAATGACGAAAAACTTAAGTTCTCGATCGAAATCTGAGCTTTCAAAGGATTTTAGATCGGAATCTTTTATGGCTAATATTTCTAGTCCATCGGTGTTCATCCCTGATGAGGTTAGAGAGTTTAAATGAATGGAGGTTTAGTTTGATTGGTATAGTGGATTTTTTGAAATTGAAGATTTTAACTGCTGAATCGAGTTTGAGAAAGCAATGGTCTCTTTCAAGTACATGTCAATTTATTCTTATAGGTAACGGTTTTTTCATTATCAAATTAGAGAATAAGGATGATATGAAAGTTATCTATGAAAGTTTTTGGGAGGTTGAATATCAATATATGAAACTTAGGTATTGGAAACGTGATTTTAAACCTGAATTACAAAAATCTACCAATGCTTTTGTGTGGATGTTTTTTCCAGGGCTCAATATGGAGTATTGGAAGGAAGATATACTTATGTCAATGGGAAGGGCAATTGGTAGGTTAATTCGTGTAAATTCTGCTACTCTTAAGAACGAGATTGGCTACTATGCTAGTATCCTAGTGTAAATTTATTTGGAAAAATCTATTACTAATAAGGTTGTGGTTGAATCAAAATGTTGTAAGTTTGAGCAAGAAATCAGAGCATCAAAGTTACCTAAATTTTGCAGTCATTGCAAGATTGTAGGCATTGGGTGACTGAGTGTAGGCTGGCAAGGAAGGATCAAGTTTAAGGAGGTCAAAATCCCGTTGTTCAAAAACCTCAATGGAGATACACTCCAAAGAAAGTTTCAGTGCAGAATTCTAGTGCATTTGATATTTGTTTTTCTTCTAATGGTAGCAAGAGTTTGGGTCCATCAATGGTTAGTGAAGACCTTTTTAGTGATAATGAAGAAGTTGATGCAGTAATTCCTCCTATTAATACTCCTCATGTCAGCAAGGATAATGGTTTTACTGGTATTTTGGAGTCTCCTAATGAATTTCCTTTACTATCTGTTGGAAAAATAATAAATGTGGGAACTAGTATTCAGCCCTTACACACAACTGTTGGTGTGTTTCCTTTTGAAACAAATGTAGAACCAACTACAATGTTAACCACTCAACCTAATTCTGAAGAAGTTCTAGTTTCAAATAGTGTTTCTTTTCTGGCAAAAGTAAGGTCGCTCATGTTGTTCTCTAGGGAATGACATCAAATTAGGGAGAGTTCTTAAATGAACTTGTGCTTAATTGCCATATTTTTGTGGGGAGAGCGGTTGTGGAATTTTGTATGAGTTAACTTATATCTTAATAAACTCCTTGGTGAATACACTAAGTTTTGACTATGTGAAATCATCAAAACAAAGTTGATATGTTCTCTTTTAGTCATGAAACATATTTCGAGAATTCATTATGATCCCCCAGTTTTCGTACCTTTGCCAATTTATATTGACAATAAGGGGGAGAAGTATTTGGTAGTTCACACTACATACATATGGTTTACCGATCATTATGCAAGGGGGAGTGGTTTTCATTATAAGATGGAAGTATTGACTAAGGAGGGAGAGATACATATCACCATAGTATTATTTCAAAGTTTTGATAAAATTGGACTTTGATTCTGTATAATAATACTATGACACTTATATAACAATATTTGAGAACTGTCATTTTCATATTGTTATGGCTACACATCTTCAACAACAATGATGTTGAGTTGAACACATTCAGAATCAATGGAGAACTTGAAGTAACGAAGAATTCGAGGAAGTTCAAGAGCCAAGGAAATCAAGCATGATGGATCAGAAGCTAGAAAGTTTATTTATTTTGTAATCCATTTGTATTGATAGTTTTGTCAGTAAAATTGACAAAGGGGGATATTATTAGAGCACTACTTGATCGAACTTGCAAGCGTGGTTATCTCAAGCTTGTTTGTCAAATTTAGTTGATCAAAACTATATACTTGATTTCTAGTCTACTTATAGCTATGTCTCAGATTAGGATATAAGTGTGTAGTTGAGCCTTAGACTTCACGGTTGTTGATATGTTATAGATCATATTGTCAAAAATTGAATAATAATAATAATAAGATCTACTAAAGAGCTTGGAGGAACTTCATCAACAAAAGGTATGTGGAGACTAAAACTTATCTATCGCTCATAAGTGTATTATATTTCATCTTCTAATGAGGCTAAGTCGTAAAGCTATATAGACTTTTACATTATACACATTTGATATTTTGAGTCGAGTTTATCTCGCTTATCTATTTCTCGAAATATGTGTTGGAAGATTTTAGCTTTAACTAAGTTTATCGTATTCTTGACGAGTTTAGTTGGAGACAATTTATTTGTTGGAAAAGATATATACAAATGGGGTAGCGCCAAACAAGTTACCAAGTGCTAATATGTGCACAGTGATCCTCATGCACCATTTTCAGTTGATATTTGTGAACA
Source organism: Papaver bracteatum (assembly GCA_023529315.1). Classification (NCBI taxonomy): domain Eukaryota; kingdom Viridiplantae; phylum Streptophyta; class Magnoliopsida; order Ranunculales; family Papaveraceae; genus Papaver; species Papaver bracteatum. The sequence goes on from JAJJWX010004610.1 coordinate 455,056, forward strand.
ATACCAGTGATATAATCATATTAATGATGATAATCAGAATTAACAAAGATTTCTATCTTCCTTTTTATATGACCAGAAAGGATATTTTTCTGATGTCTTAAACCTGTATCAACAAAATGAGAACCCGTTTTATTGGACCCACATGTGTTGACAACATGTTTAGTTCGTACATCATGATTACGTGATTTTCCATGTAACAAACTTTTATCAGAGCGATTCTTATCCTTAATCGAATTAAGATTTTCTAAAAATATAAAAACGTTTTCAAATTGTTTAAATAGATCTTTATCAATCGATCCATCACGATAGTATTCCTCAAATAGATTAAGAGTTAACCTAGTGAGATTCCATATCTTTGAGCGTTGACCACGTTTTTTCAAGCTTCCTTTCTTCGAAGAAATATTAATTTTTCCTATAGATTGTTTCTTATCATCTAAGTTTTCCAAATTCTTAGATGGAATGAGATTATCATGAGAAACCAGAGGTTTAGTCCATAATAATCTCTGAACAATCTTTAAGGAATTATGGCGTGCGTTACAGATGCCGACAGAAAGTTTCCCAAGGAAATTTCCCATGGGGACAAACTTTAGGGATCAGTCAAACACAAACTTATCAGGTTTATAGTGTTTGCCCGCTCTGATACCAATTGAAAAAGCGGGGGTACAACAACCTCACCCAATATTTTCGCTTAGCAATATGTATGGACTAACTCCAATATACCCCCAAGAGAATCAACTAGACAGTTAGACTCAATCTTAAGAAATGTATATCAAAGAGTTATATCTCAATTTCTCGATTCAATCCGCAATCAAACAAATAGGAATTTGCGATCCCTATTGAATACAAGAGAAATAACTTGAACGGTACCAAAGACCAATGTTCAAGGATCAATCAATTTAAATCAACAACCAAAGGTTGGATTTACCAATTGATCGATTCAACACACAACCTGTGTTATTTCAATTATATAACAAAATATAATGCGGAAAAGAAATAACACAGTAACATAAGTTTTGTTAACGAGGAAATCACAAATGAAGAAAAACCACGGGACCTAGTCCATATTTGAACACCACACTGTATTAAGCAGCTACATACATTAGCCTACTACGAAGATAACTGTAGTTGCAGGAAATCCTACACTACACCCCTCACAAGAATTCACAATAATCAACACATACTTGAAGATTAAGAACAACACTTTTATTAATTAATTCTCAGAAATATTACAAGGACCAAAAGAAATCAAGAATACAACCAATCTCTTAAACTTTCTCTCCTCAAAACTTTCTTAACACTCCAAAAATTGATCTCTCTCTTCTGAATCTATTAGTTCTCTTTATATAGGGTAATTACATAGTGGATGACAGCTAAGGCATCCTTTAATTTCGGATCTGACTTGCAATAATCTCGCAAGCTTGTTAGTGGCACTCCTTCACAAACCTCTTTTATCCGCAAGATTATCACACTTTCTTCATTTTTGTGCTATCGTCATCTATTACGTCATTTTTCTAATCATTCTGCGACATATGTAATGAGCAGTTGGAAATTTCGCAAAAGTGTTGTTGTTAGCTTCGCAAGATTATCACTCCTGCGATATTCTGATCCTACATCTTGCCTCTTCTCACGTTTTCTCTGTGAAGGGGAGAAGATCATGAGAATCTTATTTCTTCAGAATGCCGCAACTTCCCATTTTTCCATATTCTTCTATTCTGACATGATTTTGTACTCTGCGTGAATCTTGTTACACATATTTCTTCTTCCATCCATATTTTGACACGTCTTTTTCAATCGTTGTTTTTTAACCACTCATGTCCACTCTTCGCATTAAATGCACTTATCTTCTCGAGAATTTCTACTTTTTATATATATTCTTCTTATCCTTCTCTTTTCTTATTTTTACTTCTTTCTCTACTTTTCTACAATTTTACTGTTCTTCCACAAATTCCGCTTCTGCTACTGTAAATTTTTCGTGATTCTTCTTCTCTTGAATTTTATTTCCTTTCTTCATTCCCATACTAAAAATGCCTCCATCTGGTCGTAAGAACGAGATTGTTTTTGAAGAAGTTCGAAAGAAGCTTCAAACCAGAGGTTTTGATTTATCTCCCATTCCTGGTCAAAACCCTAAGTCTGAACTTTCCATTAACCTATTTTATGATCATCCTGGCAAATCATGAGAAGGTCATAATCTCGCTAGGTCAGCGAAAGTTCCAATCTCCCTCAATCTAGCGAAAGTTCTAGTGATGATAATAATGATGGTGACAATGTTACCTCTTCTGCGAAGGAAACTCTTCGATATGAGTCTTCTATGGCCCAATTGTCCAGCATATATTTTGACACCATGCAAGGGATTGGCGATACTCCTCTTACTGAAGCTTGCAAATCCATAGCATCTATCTGCGATGCCCCCCTCTTGGAGAATAATGAATCTCTTTGCGGGGTTTCAAGATCTATTTCTCCAAGTTTCTTACATTCACTTAATAGTTTGGTAAATTTTCATACTTACACCTTTCTCCTTTATAATTTTGTCTTGAATTCATAGTTCATTCTGAAAATTTGTTGCATTATTTCGCAGGCTGGGAAAGCTTCTTATTCTGTTACCGCAGATTTGGAAAAAAGGCGTGCGGATTTTGCAAAGAAGAATCTTGATCTTCGTAAAAAGAATGAAGAATTAGAATCTGAATTCGCTAATATTCGCAAGAACAATGGAGAGTTGGATTCTGAAGTTGCTGAACTTCGCAAGAAGAATAAAAAATATGAGAATGATCTTTCCCATCAACAACACAAAGTATCTAATCTTGAAAATGCCAATAAGCAACTATATGGTATGAGAATTTTCCTCTTCTCTTACATATCTCTTCTTTCCATTATTCTTTCTTATTTGATTTATCATTCTCGCAGACATTTATGGTCTCTCTGATAAGGCTACAACCCTTCGTTCTTTTCTTGATCCAATAGATGATGAAACTCTTCTTGAACATCTCAATAACTCTTTGAATAATTCTTCCAATAAAATCAATTCCCTTTCTGTAAATGAACTCAGGTCCAAGCTTCACCTCTTAGAAATTGACCATGGATCTTGTTTAGATATGGCTAACAAATTTAAACACTTCTATCACAACTCTAAAGAAGAGATTAATACTTTAAAGATCAAGAATAAGACATACTCAGATGACAAAGCTCGTATATATATACAAGGTGCTCAAACCTTAGCGGAATTTTATAAAACTCTTCTTGAATTTCAAATTGAAAGAGATAGACTTATCTGCGAGAATAGAGCTCTTATTGAGAGGGAAAATCAAGTTTGTTCCTTCCTTCTCATTAGCAATGATGATGAATTTGCTTGGGCTGCAAAAATTCTCGATAACGCCAGAAATAATTTAGGTGTAGATGTTAGTCTTCAAGCTGAGGATTCTGCCTTGATTAAGGATATGATATCTGAAAGAGAAGGTTATTACTCTTGTTTTTCTTCTAATCCATTTCTTTAATTGGATCTCCACTATTTTACTGATTTGTTGTTACTTGTTCGCAGAATTGGAAGGAAGACTTCACCAGCAAATTGGATAATTGGAAGTAGACAAGGGGAAACTCGCAAAGGATCTTTCTTCTCGCAATGAGAAATGTTCTAAATTGAAGAATCAACTGAAGATCACTGCTGCGAACTTTGGTATTGATGCTATTGGTTTTCACAATAATACCATTAGAATAGTCTGCGATGATCATAAGGTTCCTCAATCTGCATATCCTTATCTTAAAGATGAAATTCCAGAAAAAGCTCCTAACCTAGTTATTTCTGAGAGTGAAGCTGAATAATCTGAAGAAGACGAAGAGTCTGAAGTAGGAGAATCTGAAGAAGGAGAATTTGAAGAAGATGACAAAGAAAAATCTGGCGAAGATGGTGAAGAAACCATTGAGAAATAATTTCTATTTTTTTCATCAATTTTTTTTATAATACTTGAAATTTGCTCCTTTCTCCTTGCAATATATGATTGCGAATTTCTCCAGTTTCTGATGCCCCTTAATGTTTGAATTTCCCTTATATCTGCATTTATTAACAAACAATTCTTTTTTGCACTATGGTTAATCAATATAATTAATAATTCTTAATTATTTGCGTAAATCTATTATATAAAAACGAATAACAACTTTGTGATTATGTTCATTCCCATACTTGCCTCTGTTTTTCGATTTGTGATATGAAAGATTGAAGAAAATTTATGCCTCAATATCGCAGATTTTTTCGTATAATCTCACAACCATATATTTCATGAAGCACTACCTCTTGTGGTCTTATTTTGCCTTCCTAGTTAAAGGTCTTATTTTGCCACGTTTTGTCTTTTGCGACAAAATCGCAGGATGTTCTTACACTCGCATGTAAAAACCCATTGATCTTTCCATATCCGCGGTTTGTCAATTTTGTTGCGACAATATGACAATCCTAAGTTTTCTTGCGAAAATAAAGCCCCATGACATTGCCGTCGTACGATGAAATCGCAGGACGTCTTTACACTTTCATGCAAAAACCCATTGATCTCGTCTTATCATTTTCTCTTGGTTTTTTTCCTTTTTAAAATTTTTGCACAAATATGACAAGCCTTGATACTACCATGAGTAAAAAGCCTCATGACATTTGCATCTTAAGATACTTATCAGCTCCCTAATAAAGGGTGCCGCCCTTATATTCCCCCAGGTTGCCCCTTCAAGGAGACGTACATCGGCTATACAAGACTAGATCCTCCCATCCAGTCTTAACAACAACAAGTTGTGTTCGCAGCCTCTTATCCCTTTTTCCTATATGGCTTATGGTTACGAGACTGCACCCTAAGTGGGGTTTTCTTAGGGCCGAGTGCATCATAGCCAAGACTTGCCAAGAATGGCCAGGGTAGGTTCATCCATCCCGGGAACTCTTGGCTCAACCGTGTACCTCGGCGCCTTGGTCATACTCTGCACCCCTTAGGAGAGTCCTTCTTTCCTTAGTCGTCCAACTCAAGTCATATGATCAAGCTGAGAATCCAAGGTGCCTCTCCTGGATGAGCTTTCATGGGCCCCAAATTTCCATGACTCAGGTTCTAGCAGCGGTATAACCTTATCCCTGAGTCATGCAACAGATACCCCCTTATATGACACACTTTAGGTCTTACATTTGTCTCTTGCGAAATTTTATTCGCGAACTAGGGTGTACGCCATAAAGGTTCGCCCCATTCTAATATGTCATTATTCTTTGATTTTTCCTTTTTGCATTTCAACTCTTGTTTATTGAGGAAAAATATAATTTTTGAAGAACTTTCTTTTACAAATCACTCATATGTCTCTTAAATTTCACAATTTAGAATTTTTTTACATTTACTACTTACTACTTTCTGCTTCTGCTTTTTTGTTGCGTTTTGCTACTTTCTCCACATCTGCGAGATATTCGCTACCTATTGATTATAGTACATGTTGATTTCGCAGCATTCCTTATTCTCATTGTTCTATTGCATCAACCATTAATCTTTCACTTCTTTGCTTTTGTTTGATGTTGTATTTCTAATTTTTGTTCTTCGGAGCTCTGTCTTCGCAAGTTTCCACATCAATTTCATAACATTTCTTCCATTCAGACCAATATCCTTTTATGACTCCAACACCACTGGGATGAGGAAACTTGATCCACTGGTGGTAAGTTGACGCTACACCTAGAATCCCATGCAACCAAGTTCGGCCATTTAAGACATTATACGACGATTCAACGTCAACAACACATAATTGGATCTTAGAAGATATCCCATTTAATAGAATTCGCATAGTGATTTCCCCTTTAGGCTTATTGGTTGTACCATTAAAACCATAAATCTTGTAAGTTGAAGGCACCAGATCCTCATCTCTGCCTCCCATGGTCTTGTAGATATGATAAAATAAGATATCTACTGAGTTTATAGTATCAATCAAAACTATATTGATAGCCCATGAATCTTCAGCCTCAGTCTCATCATTTTCATCTTCTTCTTCATCTTCTCTTTGTTTTGGGTTTATCTCTAATATCACTACTAATGGATTGTCATTCATTTCTCCTGTCTCAGGTGCCTCTTGTGCGGTGAAATAAATAGTCTGCTTTTGCCATTCTTCAAGCGGTGAAGCTTTCGCTATATTCATAATTTCTCTTCCATCTGCGTCTCTCGCGAAAACCCTACTTGGAACATTGTCGTGGAAATCTTCGATTGTCTTATATGAATGTACAATGGAGTTACAAAATAAAATTTTCGCCTTTTCTCCAATTTCTATCACAAATGTTTCTCCTCCCTTCGTTGTAATGACTCTGCGTATTTCTGGCACTGGTGGTAGTTGTTGAGATTGTGGATGCCCTATCAGAAAGTGGTTTAATTTTCCATGTCTATCATCCTTAGAATAATTCTCTTTATATTCCTGCATTCATTTTTTGAGTGACCATGAAAATGATGATAAGAGCAAAATTCTTGACTTTGATTATTTGGATGTGGCTCTTTTCCCATATTCCAGGGCGCTGGTATATTTTCCATCAAGATTATCTCCTTCCAAATTTTTTCTACTCTAGCATTCAGAGGTGGCATCTTAATTTATTCCCATACTACCCTCTGGCTTTCTTTCCCTCTATTATAATTTTGTCTCTGACCACCATAAGTCTCTTGCGGTTGATCAAGCCTCTGAATCTTATTATTTCCACCTCGACTGAAAAAATTTCTTTCCCTTTCGAACTCTTCTTGATCTCTGCTTCCCATAGCTACTAATTTCTGTTGACCATCATCCATACTCTTTTCTTGTTTCACCTGCGAAGTGCTCGCTACTGTATTTATCAATCTGGAAAGTAGACTTGCGTTTGCTGCAATTGAGATGGTGTTCGCAATATGATATGATTCCATATCATTTTGTTTATCCTCCAAAGCAATGTATTCTTCCTTCAACTCTCGCAGCTCTGTCATTGTGATGGTGTTCTTGATTCTGAAGATTTGAACATATAACAGATTGGTTGCGAACATTGCATTGATGAATGATAAAATGAGATATCTCTCATCCAAACGGCCTGCCATTTCGCTGCACATTATCTTCCACCTTATGGTTAGATGTTTTAAGCTTTCACCAACCCTTTTCTTTAATCCAAATACATCTTCAATGCCAGGTCGCGAAGAATTGTTACTTATGTTTGCTCTCAAGAATGTAGCCTGCAAATGATTGAAAGAAGTTATAGTGTTTTTAGGTAAACCGTCGAACCATTTTAGCGCCTCGCCTGTTAAGCTGGATGCGAAATACTTGCACAATACGGCATCATGGTTTTCCCACTGTAGCATACACCTCACATAAGCTTTAATATGCTGAATAGCACAAGTTGTACCATCAAAGATACTGGTTAACGCTGGAAAACTTCACTTTGGGGGTATCCCTCCTAACTATACTTCTTGGGTGAATGGGGTTTCCGCAGCTTCTTCAATGGCTTCATCAAGTTGCCTTCTGCCTCGCTCTCTTTTATTGTTTAACATCCCTCTCATTTCTGCTAATTATCTTAAGATTTGTTTATTTACATTTGGATGTTGTCCTATTGGCCTTTTCAGTGCAGCTTCCCTTTTTCTGCGTTCATGTCTTTCTTGCCTTGCGAGATTTTGTGCTTCTTCTTCAGCATCTTCATTCTGCCTTGTCATGTGATTTTCTCCTTCACCTCCTTCTTGAATTCGCAAATGATTATGTCTCTCATTTTCTTCTATGCGATTTTGTTCATTCCTCGCCCTTTCCCTTTGTTGTCTTTCAACTCTTCTTTGTATTCTATCATACTCTTCATTGATATTATCATTGTTGCGATTTTGTTCGCGTCTTCTTTCTCGATTGTCATGATTATTCTGGCGTATTGCCTCTTCAAATTATTGTTCTTCCACTTCTGCTCTCAACCTTTCTCTTTCATAAGCCAGGCGTGCTTGTTCAGCATAATACCTCTCAATTTCATCCTAAATTATTCTTCGATCTCTTTGAATTTCTCTATCACGTAATATTATCCTTCCTTCTTCCTGATTTCCTCCACCATCTTGGTTGTTTCCATCTTCTTGATTTCTATTATCACGTTTTCCATCCAGAGTTTCGCTACGGGGGATATAACGATCATTAATCATTTCTTCCCCTTCATAATGCTCTTCATTCGGATTTTGCATTTCCTCTCGAATATTTTCGCCAACATTTCTCATAGGTGAATTTCGCCGTGTTCCTCCTCTAATTGATCTAGGATTAGATCTTGCAGTACTTTTGAATCTCCTATTTTGTAACCTCATATTCTCCATTCTTAGTTCATGGTTTTGTCTCGTTAAATATGCGTTGTTCCGCCTCTAATCTCCTTTCTTCTTGTACTCTTTGTCTTAATGTCTCCAACGCTCCATTTTCGTCATCTCCATGAATTAATCCTCCAACCGTTTCTTGATCTCCTTCTTCTCGCCTTTCATTTCTTAATTGTCAATCTTTTACTACTTCCATTGAATATGTTCGCCAAGTATGCACACTGACTCTATCATAATCCGGTGTTTGCTGATTTGGTTGTTGAATTTGATTTTGTCAACGGTTTCTTGTTCTATTTCTCCTCGTTCTTAATCTTGAAGATTCTCCTATATCATTTGTCTCTCCTCCTGCAAGTCTTTTACTCCTCCTTACGGTTGTTGGTTGTTTTGATGTATTTCTTCTTCTAGCCATTTCCTCAGCGAATTGTATAAAACTACATAAAATTCTCCAACGACTTCTTCAAATTCTCAAAAATCACAATATCAATCTTTTTCTTTTAATCAGTCCCTGTTTCTAGCGCCATTATGTAGTTGCAGGAAATCCTACACTACACCCCTCACAAGAATTCACAATAATCAACACATGCTTGAAGATTAAGAACAACACTTTTATTAATTAATTCTCAGAAACATTACAAGGACCAAAAGAAATAAAGATACAACCACTCTCTTAAACTTTCACTCTCCTCAAAACTTTCTTAACACTCCAAAAATTGATCTCTCTCTTCTAAATCTATTAGGTCTATTTATATAGGGTAATTACATAGAGGATGACAGCTAAGGCATCCTTTAATTTCGGATTTGACTTGCGATAATCTCGCAGTCTTGTTAGTGGCACTCCTTCGCAAACCACTTTTATCCGCAAGATTATCACACTTTATTCATGTTTGTGCTATCGTCATCTATTATGTCATTTTTCTAATCATTCTGCGACATATGTAATGAGAAATTGGAAATTTCGCAAAAGTGTTGTTGTTAGCTTCGCAAGATTATCACTCTTGTGATATTCTGATCCTAAAATAACTTCGGCTTGGAATGTAGTTGAACCCTAATCAATTTCACACTGATTCAAGGTACAGTTGCGCTCCTTACGTCTCTGATCCCAGCAGGATACTACGCACTTGATTCCCTTAGCTGATCTCACCCCCAACTAAGAGTTGCTACGACCCAAAGTCGAAGACTTGATAAACAAATATGTTTCATACAAAAAAAGTCTATTATAATAGATAAATTTGTCTCCCACTGAAATACCTAAGAGTTTTGTTCCGTCTTTTGATAAATCAAGGTGAACATGAACCAATTGATAACCCAGACTTATATTCCCAAAGAACAACCTAGTATTGTCAATCACCTCACAATAATCTTAATCGATTAACGAAACAAGATATTGTGGAATCACAAACGATGAGATAAAGATGTTTGTGACTACTTTTCAATCTTTCCTATCGGACATATAAATCTTAAGCCAATCTTATGATTGTACTCAATCATGATAGAAAACAGCAAGATTAGATCACACAACTACAGAGAAAATAGTTTGGCTTGGATTCACCATCCCAATGAAGTCTTTAAGTCGTTCACCTACAAGGTTTCGTGAAAAACCTAAGGTTAAAGGAGAATCGACTCTAGCTTATACAACAAGTATCACACAGGAGGTTTGGGGATTAAGTTTCCCAGTTACTAAAGTTCTCCTTTATGTAGATCAAATTATGGTTTGCAATCTAAGTTACCTTGGTAACAAAGCATTCAATATTCACCGTTAGATGAAAACCTGATTAGATTCAAGCCAATATCTTTCAACTGTTAGATCGAACTTAGCTTGTTATACACAAATGAAATGTACCTTCATTTAGGTTTGAGTAACCGTACCTAAACGTGTATACTTAGTCGGTTCAACAATAGTTAACCAATGGTTAGCCATATGAGCACTTTCATATCAACCTTATATATTCATCTTTACCATAACTAGTTTAAATGACTCAAATGAACTAGTTAGAGAGTTGTTCAATTTCTTAGATCTCATAAAAGTATATGTCATGTGCTTGGGGTGCCCATATCGTAATTATGTCTATCTTTAGCAGTTTATGAGTTAATTGTAATGGTGGGCTGTGATTGTACCACCTGGTGGCTATCTAGTGGGTTCTAGGGTAATACTTGAGAGATTTATATACTCTCGTGTCTATAATGGAAGATCGATTCATCGGAATTGAGAGACGTTTATCCTCAAATTATCACCCCCAATATTGTCATCGTACTCAGGTACATGAAAATTGGTATTTAGAGCCGTTCGATTCTGTTATTTTCTTCAATGGAGGTTGCAGATATGGAAGAATTTTATCCAAGAGAATTCAGTGAAGTTGAATTATTATCACAGAAGATTTATTGCTTGGGAAGATACCTATCTGCAGCAACAGAGAAGCTGGAGGGTGAATTTATTCGACCTCATAGGCAAGTAGATGCATGGATGAACTTCATTCCAACAGAAAAAAGGATATCCTGGCGATGGAGCGAAGACTTTGTGATGAGAATTCATAAGAAAGTCTTGGATAACGATGAATAAATACATCGCCGACCTCATGGAACCGATTCTTGTTGATTCAGATTCATACTCAGTAAGTGATTCAACTCAGAAATCTTCAATTCCATTAGCTGAAGAAGTAGATGAATCTGTCGATTACAAGTTGATTCCGCCGTTTTTCTTTGAAGAAAATGAGGATTCAACAACTATAGACTCACATGAACAATTTTTTTTTCCTAATTGGAATATTTTGATGGATACTTTTCAAATCAAAAATATTCTTGGTAAAGATAATCTGAATTTTTACAAACCACTAATTGGTGAGTGTTTTTCTATTTTCCTTAATTCCTCTCGCTGCACATTTGACCGTGGAAAAGAGTTTGACATTAGGAAGGTTTTTTCTGATCTTGTTGGAGATTATACATTAGGTTCTGTCAAAACTATTTTTGGTTCCTTGATACTTAATGTGTGTTCGATTCTAATAAATAACTATGATCGGAATTTTATTCAAGAGATGCTTTATAAACATGGGTACTGGCCAGATTCACGGTCTGGTGCTTTATTTGGTTGTATATCAGCTAGATATGATGGTTTTAGTACTTCTTGGATATTATTTGATAAAATGCTAGAGAGTGAAAGTTGGGATTCGAGTGGTGCCAGATATTATGCTTTTCATTGGATATTTGATCGCGTAAAAGGATGGTATCCGTTATTTGGTAGTGCATATAGATTCTGTGATATGGTTGCTTCTCATTGGTATATATTTCACTTGTGCTTGAAATTAATGGCTGGATACGGAGGAAAGTTGAGAATGGATGTGAATAGTAGTATAACTAACTATGTATGGATTCCACCGGGTGAAATTCAGAATGCCTATAAATGCCTCTGTCTATGGGAATGGGTGAAATTCAAAATGTTTGATCAAAGGCTTGAGAGTTGGGGAGGGGCATTTTTTCTTCTGCAGCTGCAGTGTGTATTGCTTGCTAAAATACCTGAGAGTGTAACTTGGAACTTGAGCTGCAGTGGAGATGATTTTCTCTTGTATCTTAAACTAGGTAAGGTGATTTACAAATTAATAGTAGATGAATGTCTCTTAATATTCATGAAATCTGCACGCAGGCTATATGATCGTGGAAAAGTGTTATATGTTCTTAAAGGAAAATTCTTCCTTGCTGACACTTATAAATTTGGTGTTGATACAAATACTTCTTGTGAGATGGGTCTTGATAGATCAATTCTAATGGAAAATTATAATGAAAAATGAGTTTATGAGCTGGTTTATCAAATTGGGTACCTGTCAGATTGGATGTTTAGTGCTCCAGTTATTTATCTGTCAGCGAAGAGAGGTGTTATTAATACTGCATGGAGTTTGTACCCTAAAATGCTTCTTAGGGGTGCTGAGGCCTGGAATATAGTGATAAATAAATGGTTAACACAACATGTAGGTAACCAGGCACAAGAACTGTTTGATGAAAATCATGTTAGTGTTATGAGGAATTTGAATGGAGACGTTTGTTTTTCTGTTTGTGTTTGTTACACATGTTTCGTATTTGACCGTGAAAAGCAGGTTGAGGGGTCAATTAGTGTTGGTTTTGCTCGCAATATGAAGGAAGCTTATGTGCCGGTAGCTAATTTTTCTTCTCAGTTCTTCCAATTATTGCATTCAGCTAGTGATTTTATGGGGATTCATGACTATACTCTTATGGTAATTCTCACAAATGTTATAAGATGCTTCAGGATTTTAAATATGAGTATATTTTTGCATCTTCGACCACTTGCACCTGTGATCTATGAAGCTGTAACTATTCAAGGGAGAGTTGAAATGGTTTTTAAAATGTTGATGTGGGTAGGGTACTTGAGGTGGAAGTTCAGATTGGTTCCACCTGGTGGATGGAGTATAAGAAGTGTAAGTCTGGCAGTTCATTTCTTAGTTTTTCGCTTTGACGAAAACGGGACTTGACAGAGCATTTTGTTTTGCAGAGCTGAGGACCATAACCAGTTTGCATATAATCTCATGAGAGTACAATGTTGGAACTTAGTCGCGGGAGACACTGTGCGGCATATCGAAATGATGAAACACGACAATCTGAGCATGTAACAGTTTCTATCATCAACACACATACTTGTGATTGCACCTAGTAAGATTGCATCACTTACTGAGCAATACTCTACTCATCTCAGTGGTGTATTATTAATTATTCATGATACTCGATTAAACATGTATACTATTTTTGATGATAAAAGAGGGTGGACATGGGGAAGGCGGAGAAGTTCCATATTTGAAGTTCTTAGATCTTGTTGCAGTGGGACCATAGCAATGATTATTGTTGATAGTGATACTTCCATCAGTGCTTACCAAGATGTGAATTGTGAAGAGAGTGGGCATATTTACTCAGTTAAGACCAACTCAAGAGAGATAAAATCTTTGTTTGATGCAGAGATAAGAACTAAGGCCATGGGTGATACAAGCAACTGTGCAGATAATATACTCGCCTGTCTTTTGACAAATGACACGAGAATGTCAAGTTCAATGGATGATAATGGTATTCATTGGCGACAGTTGGTTGTTGGGCCTGTTTTGCAATGTGTAAGAGTATCTCAAGGTTATTCATTTGTGTTAAGGTTGTTGGGCTTCTCATACAAGTTTGAGGGACTAATTTGGCTACATACCACTATTTTTGCTTGTTACTTCTGCATTCCTCCTGAAGGTGTCGCAAGCGATGAATATCTATCACTCAAGCTAGTTTTCTTGATTTTCATCTTTGAGGACAAAGATGTTTTCAAGGGGAGTGGAATGTCATGTGCTTGAGGTGCCCTATATCGTAATTATGTCTATCTTTAGCAGTTTATGGGTTAATTATAATGGTGGGCTGTGATTATACCACCTGGTGGCTATCTAGCCGTGGGTTCTAGGGTGATACTTGAGAGAATTATATACTATCGTGTTTGTAATGGAAAGGGCATCGAAAATTAAGAAATCAATAGAACTTTTGTTCTCTAGGTTTATCCTCAAATTATCACCGCAATCTTCTCATCGTACTCAAGTACATGATAGTATATAAGACACAATCGAAGCAAAATCGATTTTGATTCATTCGAATCAATTCATGAACATTATAGTCACGGTTTGCAAAGATTGCATTCTTTATTATATAAAAGTTCTAGTTCATGAACAAACCGATTTTAGAAAGTAACATGCTTAAGTATGCAAACAGGTACGCATACTTAAGTACCCGGATTAAGTTTCTTTTTTACTTCCAAACTCCAGCAGAAATTCATGGACTTGAAACTTCCGCCACCCAATTTTTTACCAACCGCCAGTACGCATAAGGGTATGGGTACGGGTACGCATACTTTAGGTTCCCGGTTTTTGGACTTTTACACAAATGTGAGAACACACTATGTTTATATCTAAACATGGTTACTTGTTCTAAACTCTCATTTCAATCATTGAAACTTTCTTAGAGGATGTTAAAATAGTTGTTATCCACAAACTATTTTCATCAAAGAGATTTTCAAGTTATTGAAATAATATGACTTTCGTCACAAGTAAATATGAACTTGGCTAAAGCTAAAGCTTACCAACACATATTTCTAGAAATAGATAATCAAGATAAACTCAGCTCGAAATAGCAAATATTTATAATTGAAATCTATATAGCAATACGACTTTTATCTCAAAATAGGAGATAAAATAGATAGACTTTTGAGTGATAGATAAGTTCAAGTATCCATATACCTTTTGTTGATGAAGTTCCACAAGTTCCCTTGAGTAGTTCTTCATCTTCATTCGATGAACGCCGTGGATTATAAAGCTCAACTATACTTATTGTCCTAATCCGAGACTTAGCTATAAGTAAACTAGGAATCCAGACTAATAGTTTTGGCAACTAAACTTAACAAACAATCTTGAGATAGCAACACTTGCGAGTTCGGCAGAGAACTTCTCTAACAGAACTTAACGCACAACCTGTGATATTTATATTATATAATAACAAAATATAATGCAAAAAAGAAATAACAAAGACAACAAAAAATTTGTTAACGAGGAAACCGCAAATGCAAACCTAGTCCAGCTTTGAACACCACACTGTATTAAGCCGCTAAAGACACTAGCCTACTACCAATGAAATTCAGACTGGAATGTAGTTGAGCCCTAATCAATCTCACACTGATCAAGGTACAATTTCGCTTCTTACGTCTCTGAACCCCATCAGGATTCTACACACTTGATTCCCTTAGCTGATCTCACCCACAACTAAGAGTTGCTACGACTCAAAGTCGAAGTCTTGATAAACAAATCTGTCTTACACAGAAAATTCTATTGGAATAGATAAATATGTCTCCCACAAAAATATCTATGATTTTTGTTCTGTCTTTAGATAAATCAAGGTTCACAGGAATCAAATGATAAACCGGACTTATATTCCCGAAGAACATCCTAGTATTATCAATCACCTCACAATAATCTTAATCGTATGGAAGTGAAACAAGATATTATGGAATCACAAACGATGAGACGAAGATGTTTGTGACTACTTTTGATCTTGCCTATCGAAGACTAAATCTCGAGCAAATCTTTGAGAAAATAGTAATCAATACGCTAGAACAAAGCAAAATCAGAACACACAACTACAGAGAAAATAGTTGGGTCTGGCTTCACAATCCCAATGAAGTATTTAAGTCGTTAACCTACAGGGTTTCGTGACAAACCTAAGATTAAAGGAGAATCGACTCTAGTCGCAACTAGTATCACACAAGAGGTGTGGGGATTAGGTTTCTCAGTTGCTAGAGTTCTCCTTTATATAGTTCTAAAATCAGGGTTTGCAATCTAAGTTACCTTGGTAACAAAGCATTCAATATTCACCGTTAGATGAAAACTTGATTAGACTCAAGCTAATATATTTCAACCGTTAGATCGAACTTAGCTTGTTATACACAAATGAAATGTAAGTGCATTTAGGTTTGAGTAACCGTACCTAAACGTGTACACTAGGTTGGCTCAACAGTATTTAACCAAAGTTAGCTGTATGAACACTTTCATATCAACCTTATTCATCTTAACCACAACTAGTTCAAATGACTCAAATGAAACTAGTTATAGATTTGTTCAATTGCTATATTCTCATAAAAGTATACAAGAACACAATTAAAGCAAATTCGGTTTGATTCACTCGAATCAATTCATGAACATTATAGTCAAGGTTTGCAAAATTTTTCATTCCTTATTATATAAATGTATTAGTTCATGTCACACAACCGATTCAAGAACTTTAACCACTCAAGTATGCAAACGGGTACGCATACTTAAGTAGCCGGACCAAGTTTGGGTTCGCCAATATGCGAATGGGTATGCATACCTCCAAACTTAGCAGAAATTCTCGGACCCAAACCTTACGCCAGTACGTGTACCGGTATGTGTACTTAGGTACTCGGACTTTTACAAACCAACAGGTACGCATATGGGTATGCATACTATGGTTCCCGGACATGGATTGCATATATGCAAGAACGCATACTATGATCATAATCCAATTATGGTTAAGTGTTCTAAACTCTATTTTAATCATTGAAACATTCTTAGAGGATGGAAATAGCTGTTTTCACGAACTATTAGCATCAAAGCAATTTTCAAGTTATTGAAATAATCATTACGAAATATTCCAAGTCTACACCAAATGATTGTATCACACAAATCATGTAAGATATTACTCGGCGATTTTTACATGATCATCTTTTGCCTTTCGTCAAGAATATAAGATGAACTTGGTCGAAGCGAAAGCTTACCAACACATATTTAGAGAAATATATAAGCGAGTTAAACTCATCTCGAAAACTCAAATGTGCGTACTAGAGTAGAAATATACTTTCCAAGTGATAGATGGGTTTCAATCTCCACATACCTTTTTTTGATGAAGTTCCACAAGTTCTCCTTAATAGTTTTTCGTCTTCAAATGATGAACGTCGTGAAGTCTAATGCTCAACTACCTGTGTAAGTTCATAAACTTGTTTTGTGAATTGAAAGGGAAATCACTAAGATTATTGATATTATTATTCATTGCAAAAATCTATTTTGAATTACCAATATGTGTTTTTAGTATAACCGCTCATAAACTTGTTTATGTATCTTGGTAAAACTATTCACAAGGCCTGACTTATGTATTGGTATGACTTTTATTAGTGAAACCGATCTTAAGTAATCACTCAAGATGGTATGATCGATGCCTTGTAAATAGCAACTTTTATCTAGTCATTGGGGAACCGATCCTAGTAAGAGGTACAAAGAATTTACAAGAGGGGAATCAATCCTTGTAAGAGGTACAACAAGTTTTTAGTAGATGGGGGAATCGATCCTATGAACATGTGAAACAAGTTTGTAGTTTTGGGGGAACCGATCCCATGGACATGTGCAATCGAATACATGTATAGTTACCATAAGTTGTGGGGAACTGATCCTAGTACCTAGTCAAACGAATTTTGGTAACTAGCTGTAGATGGTGGCTTTTCGACAAAGGCTAAAATCGTAAATCCATAATTATACAAACCTCTGATCCAGTAATCAGACGTGAATATCGAGACACGAGTCTCTCATCGAATTCTCTGATTGAGAATACTTTCTCTCAGAGTGCATATAGATATGTAGTCTCACAGCTGGACAACGCCATATCTCACGAGTAGTACTGAGCACTTCAAGAATTATTTCTATCACGGGATGGACAACTCCCAAACAACTTGCTCGCTAGTATAGAGTGATGACATTTTCGGGATACAAACAACGAGTTTACCACTCGGCTATGTAAAAGATATGAAGCTCAAAGCAAGTTCATATCAGAATAATTAATGCTCCTAGACAGTTTGCTCTGCTAGTATAAAATCATAAATTAATTATTCCTAAATTCTTGGATTCATCCGCAGAATTTCGAAAATATTCAAATATTTTCGCAGATATTTCATTACACAAACCATGGTTCTTCCCAGCAGAAATCCATGGATTAGTAATAAATATTGGACTCACGGGCATCAGAGCTGCCTTTTGAGCGAGCCATGTCTCAAACTTAAATTCTTGGATTCATCCGCAGAATTTCTGAAAATATTCAAATATTTTCGCAAAGTATTTCATTACGCAAACCATGGTTCTTCCCAACATAAATCCATGGATTAGTAATAAATATTGGATGCACGGGCATCAGAGCTGCCTTCTGAGCGAGCCCTATCTCAAACTTAAATTCTTGGATTCATCCGCAGAATTTCTGAAAATATTCAAATATTTTTGCAAAGTGTCTAGGAGCATTAATTATTCTGATATGAACTTGCTAGAGCTTCATATCTTTTACATAGCCATGGTAAACTCGTTGTTTGAGACTGAGCGAGCCCTGTCTCAAATGGTGCAAGTGTATTCAACAATGATACATTAATAACCACCGCACGAACGAGTATTTCAAAATACGATGAAACGATGAACCTATGCAAAATAGGATGAAAAATAACAAATAAATAAAAAATTGACCAAGGCGCTGGGAGCATGGACCCACTGACCGGCCGACTGTGCAGTGGTCAATCCCACGTCAATTTCATATTTTTATCATATTTTTTTTGTTTTCCCTGAGTTTATGAAAAACCCTTTCATTTGAACGAATATCCTTTATTTTGAGGAAACTCCTCAATTTCATGGTGCTTCCTTCGCGCGGAGGAAATAATATAAAATTAGGGAAAAACGTGATGGGCGTGACCATTGGTCAACCGGCCATGCCTTGGTCACAGCCGGCCCCACACCTCATGATTCCTCATTATTTTATTATTATTTCCCTAATTTCATAAAAACTCTTTAATCTCATGATATTTCCTTGGTCCCATGAAAAATAATAAAAATTAGGGAAACCAGTGTGCACGGGCCATGGCCGGTCGGCCAAACCCTAGATGGCTCACACGTCCCACTCTTTTATTAGCATATTTTTCATGTTTTCATAATCCCATGAAAATTCCTTGATTTCATGATATTTCCTTCAAATTATGAAAATTCCTTCAAATCATGAAATAATGCATAAAATAGGGAAAACGCACGGGATCGGGCCCTGGCCGGCTAGTCATGCTCCAAGCCGGTCCCACACACCCACACGTCCCTTATTTTATTATTTATGATTTTTTATGTTTCCCTCGTCTCATGGAAACTCCTTGATTTCAACAAAACTCTTTAATTTTAGCAAAACTCCTTCGTTTTATCATATTTCCCTAAAATCATGAAAAATATTACAAAATTATGGAAAATGTGTGGGATGGCTCCCTTGGCCGGCCAGCCTTGACCAAGGTCATGATTGGTCCCACACTCCATAATATTTTCACTTTTTCATTATTTTCCTTCATCCGATGAAGTTTTGACGGTTTTATCAGAAAACCCTAATTTTGTCATATTTTCTCAAATGGTCGTTCAAACGGGAACCAGAAAATATCAAAATTCTTAGGACAGAAACACGGACGTCTCAACGATGAAAGCATGTTACCTTGAATGACCAGGGTTAGATTTTTGGCTCGCAATGAGCCAGTCTCACGTGTTTCTCACAATCTGACCTAATTTGCACAATTGCGCGTATTGGGTCCTAAACTCTCCAATAATTTCAGAATTTGACGGAGCGATCATCATTTGATCCTATGATCACCCAGGGATGGTTTCATAACCCCTTGGTCGGTCCCTCATACTTTAATAATTAATTAGGTTTTATCAACTAATGCTGAACCCAGCAGTAATTCAGTAAATGATTAAACCAACATTTAATCATTCTTTCAACAACTCACCAATTCTTCAAAGAGGTATTAGTTTTTGCTCACGTGAGCATATGAGAATTTCATGGTCGATCCATGGTTCCATGAATCCGGTTCTCCTTCATTCCATGGTTAATTTTCAAATAAACCATCAATTGGTCATCAATTGATCAAATTAGGGTTTCTGAATCCAAGGATCATGATTCCAGATTCAAACACTAATAATTTTGCAATGATCTCATGATCAATATTCTTATTAATTATGCTCGGTTCAACTACCAGCGCTTTAATTAATATTTTATTTTGGTCACGCTACCAATAATTCATTATACGAGCAACACTTGCTCAGATGAGCAATATTTACTTAAATCAACGAATATTGGAACTATCAATATTAAATAAATTATCGAGCAACACTTGATCTCCTCAACGTGAGGATCCTATCACTGTATCAACAGACGCGTTCAATTCACGAGTTGTAGAACATTTTACAACTCGTGTTTAACTCAGCAAATACGTGGACTCATCGTCCCGCGAAGTCATGGAATCAGCAACTGACTAAATAAACCACGAGACATCAATCGTGTCACTTGGAGGATATCAACTAGGGTTTTGATCTGGCGGTCTACGACATGTGTGTTCAAACACACGATGGAATGTGAGCAAGTCGTGCAATCAGTTGAAGGAATCATCAAAGTAGTGGGTGGAAAATTAACTAAGTCTCCTCACGATGAGTAATTGGTTTAACACGATTTCCCACTTCCCCACTCTTTGATTCCAGCAAACTGTCACACTTCATGGGATCATGGTGTTTTCATCTCCGACATTATATAATGTCTCTGAATCCTGATTAGAACAACAACATTCGAAGAGTTCTCAAACATTCTAAGAGTTCTCAAACATTCGAACAACAATCTCCTGAACGAGCAATTTCTCATCAAAGTTCATACAAACACTCTTTCGTCTACACGAACTCACAGAAATCACTCTCAATCAGGCAAAATTCAATCATTCAGAGCATTTTCACGCTGAAGTTATAACACACCTACAATCTTAGATCATTATTGATCTCTCACATTTCTCAGCTTCCCTCCTACAGATCAACCCATCCTCTCTTGTGACCGAATTTACTCTGGAACGACCATTGTCTTGGTTTAGGCCGGAGTACTACAAATTGGTCTCTCGAACTTAAAGCACCCCCTTCATAGCGGTGCATCTATGTGATGTTGAACATTTCGCTCGGTTCAAGGAATCTCCTCCGCAGGGTCGTCCTCAATTCCGCAAAAACCAGCAAATCGTTTTTCCCCATCTAAACTAGCGTGACTATGCACAATACTCAAATGGAGGTAGAACCAAACTTTTTTTGGTAGAACCATGAAACCCATGATTGGTGATTTGATAGGATAATCAATCACATAATTCTTGGAATTCAGACGAACCAATTCTAAACTTGTTTGGAAATGTGGCAAATCGTTTCCAAGATTGTAAGTATGAAAAAGGACTTGCAAAGTAAATATGTCGACATACTTTGAATATGTGCAGTAACTCTTATCATTAATTGATCAAAGATATTCCTTAATAGATAAAGGAGAATCCCAGGATCGAAATAAATTGAGAATCTTTTATTTAAGATTTCTTAGTTTTTATATGCTATTTAATCTCCAGCAATTAAATGCATATCTTTAGAAAATAAAAATTAGTAATGTGCATTTAATGATTATAGATTTTTCTATTGGGATTTCGGTCAATATTTGGACAGTGCATTTCCAGGAGTTATGAAAACCGATTTTGTGTTTATTGCATATCTTTGAGAATATTCGGTTTTGGAAATTCCTTGGTGTCCAAACTTCCTTGTCTATAAATATTAAAGTTTGCATTTTCTAGCAAACTAATCCTCAGAGCCAGCAAAACTACCTAGTTGTTTTGTTACTGGTGGAGCCGCCTATTTGGCGAGGAAAGTAACCTAATTAGGCGAAATCACTTACGGCCGCTCAGTTTAAAGACTTCTTTAGGATTGAGAAGCTCTATTAGTACCGTTGGTGGGAAACTAGATAATTGCGGTTTATTATTAGTTTTAGATTGATTTGATTGACTAACGGTTGTTGAACTTTGATTGCACCTAGTTTGTTTATGCTTGAGAATCTTCTCTTCTGATATAAGATTCACTGAAACTAGATCGAAGTTTCGACGGGGATCTTTAGACTGTTTGTAGATTTAAAGACGTCTTGTGATAATCCAACGTTAACAGACTCCGTTATGTGTGTGATTGATCACAAGAGATTCAAGTTGATTGTGTGCAGGTGCTGATTAATTAAAAGAAAAGAAACATCAAGATTTTGTTAACTAGGAAACCGCAAATGCAGAAAAACCCCGGACCTAGTCCAGAATTGAATACTCTCAGAATTAAGCCGCTATTCAAAATCTAAACCAACTTCGTATAGTTGAGATCAGACAACTAACCCTAGTTCACTTAGTTTCTTCAATATCCATGTGCTTCTGACATTCAAAAAGTGCACGCACTGGAATAATTCCTTTGGATCGTATTCCAAATAGTAAAGGAACAACAAATCTGTTTGGTAACAATTCTCTTGATTCTTTCCAGATAAAGATATCTCAAGTCATATGCAAAGTCTCTTCCATTTAAACTTATAAACTCCTTTGCCTGGTTAGATCAATCCAATCTCTATTACCTAAGTAATCAGATTCGAATTTGTAACAATCAAAATAGATCTCAAGAGAACAATTAGGTGTTACCGACACTACACTATTTTAAGGATATAGCAACCCAGAGTAGCAACAGCGCTAGTGCCGTTGCTAAATTTCCGTTGCTAATTCCGTTGCTATATTTTTGCAACAGCTGTTGCCTGTTGCTAATGTAGCGACAACATATTTTCAGTTGCGAATAGCAATGGCAAGATGTTCATGCATGCAAAGCACGCGTGTGGTCGGAAACACTTTGACGTTTTTTTTCGCCCAAGTCAAAGTTTGGTCAGGCTTCTGCTTTATTTTTCCACCCCTTCAGCCTTATCTACCTATACTTGGAATTTTCACAACCATTCAACCATTTTTATTTTTCATCTTTTTTTTTTTTTTTTTTTTTCTGCTTCCGCATGATATTTTCTCCCCTTGAAGATTCAGTTGTAGCTCGATCTTAAGTGTTAATATTAGAGGTTTGGTTGCTCGTGTTCGATCTGGTAAGTGTTTATCATTATTAGTTTTTCGATTTCAGTTTACGAATTCTAGCGTTTCACGATTTTAGGGCATTTGATTTCACGTTTCATTTGTGAATCTGTTTTTTTCTTTCCCATTTTAGTTTACTGATTTTAGGTTCATCTCTGAATCTGTTTTCGATTTAAAAGATTTTGATTTTAGTTTTTCAATTTCAGTTTCTCGATTTTAGGGTTTCATCCGTTAATCTGTTGTTTTTCGATTTTAGTTTTTTGATTTCTTCTTTCTCTTTCGATTTAAAAGGTTTTATTTTTGAATCTAACACGATTTTATTTTTTCCATTTTAGGGTTTGTCAAGGTTGAAAAGATGGACTACTTTGAAGAAAGAACTCTGAAGAACGTGACGAAGGTATAAGTTTAATTTATTGTTTTATGTTAAGCTGTTTTAGGGGTTTTGATCAATTTTCAGTTTTGGGTTTAATTTCTATTTTAGGGTTTCATAATATGAACTGATTTAATGGTTTTTTGTTGTTATATGATTACAGTGTGCTCATCAGAGTTTGTACATAGAAGAACTGGTCAGAGTTGAATTTGGAAGTAATATTTGGAAGTGTGGGTTTGATTTTTTTTGTTTTTTAATTATTTTTTTTGTAGTTGGTGATGTTATTATGGAGCTATTTTTCTGTTGTCCTAACGGATCCAGGTGGTGTACCATCAAATTGGAGACCTTTCATTGATGAAGAGATAGGAGATACTGATCCATTAACTGGGGGATCAGAATTTGGTCCTGGTTTACTAGGAAATACAAGTGATTTGAATAATAATTCGAGAATTCGGTATTACAGGAAGTGTAATCAAGTCAAACCACCTCGTTGTCATCATTGTTCAGTTTTTAAGCTATCTTATACTTTACTGAAATTATCTGATTAAAGAGGTTCTTACTTCTTATACTGATCAATGTCTTTTTGTTGATTTATTTTAGGTGGGAGGTGTGTATTGAAAATGGATCATCATTGTGTTTGGGTTGTTAATTGCATTGGTGCTTTGAATTACAAGTTCTTCCTTCTGTTTCTGGTATGTTCATTGTACTCGAAAGGACTGAACTTTATGGTGCAACATATTGATTTGTTCATTGTGTATTTCGATCATTATTTGGTCAGCCTAAAAACGCAGGTTGCTAGAGTTGATTGAGCTTTGCTATTCTTGAATTTGAGGGAAACTCTAGCTGTTTCTTTATCTTTATGTAGTATATGTAGGGCGTGCTTCGACATGCAAAAATAAATCTGGTAGAATCTTGGAGGGTTACAACTATGGGGGATTTTCGTGTATGTCCACGACTTAAGCACAAACGTATAGTTACTATTTCATAAGCCACGTCTTCCATTAAAAAATCCTCTTTGTCTCTGCCTCCCAAACCTCCCGATTCTCCAAGATCTTGTTAGAAAGAAAAATAACTGTCTACTAAGATTGGGTAAATTGTAATTTATGTATATGCTACTAAACTCAGTCAGTAGATAAATTGCTTTCTGCCTTATTTGCAGCACCAATTCCATGTGATTCACTTCTCTAGAGTTTAATAAAATGTACTGTCATTGCCAGCATGTCATGAACACTTGCTCAATTACGTAATAATAATATGTACGATGTATACAGTCACGACATTTGAACAGTTCATCACACAATTAAAGGCGCTTCAGTGATATCGTATAGTATCATGCATGTTTGTAGTGGAAAAGCTGTGGCCTGTGGGATGGTTTTTTATGAATGAATTGGATTCAGGTAATTGGAATGGCCGACCAATATTTGTATTGGATTCTGTCTTACTTTCAAATGGTCAGCAAACACTTATTGCGCAACAAAATCCTGACTTAGTTAGAATTATTCTGGTGTTGTTTGATAGTTCCTGGTGTAGGTAGTACTATTCTGAAATCCGGAAGTGCTTAGTTAAATGATTAATAATAACAATCTCAACTACACTTATATCGTCAAATATCATGTCATTTTTGCTGTTTCTATTGATCTTTGCTCATCTCTGATTTAGTTTTGGCAGGCTGCTCTTGGTGGGGTTGTGGGGAACCTGCAGAAAATTCGTGCCTTTCTCCGGGTTAGAGAAATTTTATTTTAGATGCTACTGCATTTAGGTCCCAGTTCTAGAGGTTGGCATCTAAAGGTTCTTATAAACTTCTTTGCAAATCCGTTTGAGGGAGTATGGGGTTCTAGATTTTGACGCAAACGATGCACGCAGCAGACCTCTGTTGATACGACTTGGCAATGGTGTTTTGACTCTACTTTAGTATTATCTTACACTCAGTCTTCTTTTGGGCCTTTGAGTTTCTTGTATCTGTGATTGGTTTAAATGATTATAAACGTCATGGTTTAAAGTCTCATTACTAAGCCATTAAGGAATGGGATAAGCTTTTCTTGATTTTTCCTTCAACTCCATTCTTTCTCAAGTTATCATAAAGGCTGAATATGCATCATCTTATCATCTATAGGATAGATGTACTTAATTTTTAGAACCGAACCATGGGATCCCTTAAAACCTTGCGACAGCGTTGAATCTCAGTGCAAAGCATTCGTGACTCGTATTTGAAATGTACTCTACTACCATTTATTTGCAAGGGTGGGGATTTGTTGGTCCCATCAAGTAACACCCTCATGTTTCCCTAGCATGTGGTGCTCCAGTGGCAAGAGAGATGAAGGTTGCAGCAAGTGTTGTCAAGAAATGACTGGATTTTCAACATGACATTTGAGTTAGTTGTGAAGCTACTCCAAATTGAGTTACCCT
Source organism: Papaver bracteatum (assembly GCA_023529315.1). NCBI lineage: Eukaryota > Viridiplantae > Streptophyta > Magnoliopsida > Ranunculales > Papaveraceae > Papaver > Papaver bracteatum. The sequence goes on from JAJJWX010004610.1 coordinate 480,551, forward strand.
TCCCTGGTTTTCAACTTGTTAATGCTCCGTTATATATCCTTGGAGTCACTGTTTTTTTCCTCCATTACTGCTTATCCTAAGTTATGCTTTGGAGTAGGCTCATAACGTTTTCTCATGCCCCACTGGTTTTCCATTGGCTTGGTGCCTATTTGGGGGGACCATGTTTCTATTTTTTCTTCTTTTACCATAGTGAATGACATATATTTGATATCTTTGTGATTGTATTGTGTAAAGAGAATTACAAACGCAAGTGCCATTGAGACAATATTACTAAATATCAACTCTTATATTCTTGTTATCATATTTCTTCTATGTTCTGATATTGATTTTATCTTCTTAATTACTTGCAGATTTATTTTTTCTTGCGTACTGGTTATTATGATGAAGCTAGAAATGTTGCTTTGTCATCTCGTGATTCACATCAATTTTATGCTCAGGTACTTTTCCTGATACTTTTCCATACTTGTTGTGTTCTTTACTATCAATTAATTCAGGGCAACAAGAACCCATTGTTTAATTGGAAGGAGCTATAAACACTTAACTCCAGCATCTTATCTTTTTTGACCAAGACTCCAATCTCAAGCTGGCATAAATCATATCAGGGTCCTTGACCCACATCTTAGTGGTCATAATGTTGAAATCATCCTTATCAACATAATAAATTATTTTTATTTTTTGCAGCTTGCTGAGTGGATTTCTCTTTGGAGGTATGGTGTCCCAAGAGACTGCATTGCTTGCCATGAGAAGAATGTGAGAAAATGTTGAGGATGGGGGATCGAATTGGTCGACTGCGTATGACAAGAAAAAGTTACTACTTTATGCTATCATATCTGGTTCACGCAAACAGATTGACTGGTTGCTTAAGGATCTACCAACAATTTTCAATACTATCAAGGATTTCTTGTGGTTCAAATTGTCATTGATTCGGGATCGCCTGGTGGAGTGCTTCCTCTGCTATTTTGAATGAGGCCATGGTACCTTACAATTTAGACGATCTGCAGGTTTACCTTAATAAGTTTGAGCCTTCGTATTACACAAAGAACGGGAAGGATCCGTTAGTGTACCCTTACATATTACTTTTGAGCATCCGTTTTTGCCGGCGGTTCTATACTTATCCAAGGAAGCGGAGACGGAGGATTCAATATCGACGCAGTTCATATTTCTATTGTTCTAGCAGATCATGGGGTTCTTTCGATGGTGTTGGAACTGGTCCAAAGCTGGGTCTAATGGATGCTTTTGCCGAATATGCTAGCATGATTTCACATGACGGTTCATCATATTTGCATTGGACAATCTCTCAGTGGCACTAGAATATTATGCACAAGATGCTTCGCAATGGGTGGTGGAGAGTTATCTTGACTGGAGGAAACAACAATCAAGCAAAGACAGAGACAATTGATGCTAAAGCAACTCCTTATCGAGCTATTATTACGTGATGGTGGCATATCTCTTTTTCTTGGTGCAAGAGGTCTTTGGCGAGGAAGGTCAACTTAGGAGGTTTCTAAATGACAGAACGACACAACAACAAGTTTTTGCTTGAAGTGCTCGCTAGTGCCGGGGAAAGCGGCCTATACGACAAAGTAAACCTCTGCCTCATTTTTTGTTTTTGTTAAATATCTTGTAGGAAATTGATAATTAACTAACTTCTAAAGCTTGGATATACGACAAAAAAGATCATTTGTTGGACGACGGTGACTATATATTCTCTACATGCACGGTAGAAAAAATATGTGCTTTGTTGTCTTAGTCTTCAGTTTTGGAGATCTTTAGTAAATCTCATCAAGCTTTTTAGTAGAGGAAGAGTAGATGTTGCTAGCTTGTCAGGAAACATGATATGCTTTCTCTTATATGCTGTTCGCCTGTTCTGGCATTTAATATAGGTCATTTGGCACCTTTCCCACTAGCGCACATGATATTTGTAGGTCCACTAGTGCGACATTCTGTTTTTCCCATGAGCTAACTGTTGAACATTTATATAGTAGAGATAGATAGTACATACTTTTGATGGAGTTCAGTCGTTAAGAAGCATGGTTCCTGAAATTGACAAACTCTATAAAGACTTAGGAGGAAGAATAATCTCTATTTTTCTTTAATGTTTATTGTGAGTACCATTTTATCTATTTTTCGTTCATTTGTTGTGATGAAGAATAATCTATATTTTCTTGAAATTTTGGTTTGCATAAAAGTTTTTGGAGGAAGTTCATTGCTAATAGGAAATTTTGTGGTCAAATATTTTGTCAAAGCTATTTTCTGAATGGACATAATGGGCCTTACTGTGTTAATTTACTCTCTTGGTGTTTCGGACATTAGTTTACTTGGCTCCTTGGTATATCTTAAGCATTCCTATTTTTACCCCAAAGAAATTCTGGATTTCTGATTCTGTGCGTATTATCTTTCGAAGAAAGTACAATATTCCTGATTAACTATAGATATCTAAACTGGACTTGGAAAAATTGCAAGTTGGTGAATTGAATATAACTTATGAAGGACACTATCTTGCTGGTGTGTGCTGTCATTTTGATAGTCATTCAGTTGCTTTGCTTTCTCCCTGTCTTATGTTTATTGAATAAACTTGGAGCTGGAATCAAGGTTTAATTCAAGGTTTGGAGACTACTTTTGCCTTGATTATTTTAAAATGCACTTTCCTTATATTGGGTTTACGTTGTACTCCTTTTTTAACTGGGAGGGATTATTTTATATGTTACACAAGTTTGTGCTATTAAGGCTCCAGGTTTGGAGAGAACATGAAATATAGTGTACAAGATCTTGCCATCTTGACTGGGGGTCAAGTAAGCATTGATGTTTCCTCTACGTGTCACTTAAATTGTAGGATTGTTCTTTCTTCCTTTTAACAACAATTTGTCCTATTTGTGTATTGCATCTCATAACTGAAGAACTAGGCATGAATCTTGAGAAGGTTGAGTTGGAGATGCTTGGCACGTGCAATAAGGTGAGTGATTGTGAATTTCTGATGTTTATAACTACAACAGGATGTCAATGTAGAACCATCTAGTTATTTTAGGAGTTGTTCCAGTGATTTTATATTCACTAAGTGTTTTTATTTTTTTTGTTGATATCTAATATATGTATTGTGTATAGGTGACAATATCTAAGGATGATACTATAGTTCTTGACGGGGCTGGTGACAAGAAATTCATTGAGGAACGATGTGAACAGCTAAGAGTTGGAGTTGAAATGAGCACTTATGATTATGATAAAGATAAGTTGCAAGAGAGGCTAGCTAAGCTTTCTGGTGGTGTTGCTATTTTAAAGGTCTGTCACCATTCCTTAAGACACAACATTGTCATTTTCATCGTCTTCTTATTCTATTGTTACTGTTTTTTATGGTATGCAATTGTAACTCTGTTACTTGTGCCATAAATGATAACATTGCTCAATGTGCAGATTGGAGGAGCTAGTGAAGCTGAAGTTGGTGAGAAAAAAGACAATAACTGGTGCTCTAAATGCCACCAAAGCATTGTTCCTGGTATCAGATTTCATTTATCCTTATTGATAAATTGTCTACGGGAAGCTTCATTTTAGTGACTAACATGTTTTTGACTGCAATACTTCGTCGCAGGAGGTGGTATCGCACTGTTATATGCATCAAGGGAGCTGGAAAAACTGGAAACAACCAACTTCGACTAGAAGATTGGTGTTCAGGTCATACGAAATGCATTCTATATGATTTGTTATTTATTGCCAGGGATTCTGGTTATTTAGCCCAGACTGTCATGCATTCTATGTTTGATGATACTTCTAGTGATATTTAGTCGTTCTTTCCCTGTTTTTCAATGCCTCTGTCAGTCACAACATACATAAGTTTACTTGTGTACATTTGTATTAGTTGAAGAATCCTTTCTTTTATAATAATATTCTATCTAGTGGTGATTCTCAACTACATTTGTATCTATTTTGTATTGCCATTGTAGTTTGTATATATGTGTGGATGTTGAATATGGGGAACTGGGTAATTGCAGGGGGGAATGTGGGGGTAATGAATTTTGACTAGGTCAATAAACATAGACTTGACCTTTTTTTTTTGAGGTTGCAAAAGATTAGCAACATCAGGGCTATGTTGCTAAATTAGAACCAGAACCAATACAGTAGAACCAGAACCAACATTATCTGGTTCTGGGTAGTGGTATTCCTGTAATTAGCAACATATTAGCAACAATAGACTGCTGTTGCTAATAAAAAAATTCGCAACGGCAACGGCCGTTGCGAATGTCCGTTGCTGACGAAGATTCGCAACAAAACTTATGCTGTTGCTAAAAATTGCGACACCGTGTTTAGCAACAGCGAAGTCCCGTTGCGACCCCGTTTAGCAATAACTATTGTATGTTGCTATATCCTTAAAATGGTGTAGTGCGATCTCATGCAACTAATCAATCGAATAAGTCTGATTCTAGTTGGATCCCAGATGATCAAGGTTTGTGCTACACAAAGATAAGAGAAACCAATAAAAAATCTTATTCGTCTTCAAATCTTCTTCAATATTCAATTAAACTTGCATAACACCACTTGAATATCTTGTGATCAATCACGCACAGAACGTAGTCTGTTAACAATGGATTATCACAAGATGTCTTTAGATCTACAAACAGTTCTAAATATCTCGTCGATACTTCGACCTAGTTTGAGTGAATCTTATATCAGAAGAGAAGGTTCTTAGGAATAAACAAACTAGATGCAATCAAAGTTCAACAACCGTTAGTCAATCAAATCAATCGAAAACTAATAAACTGCAATTATCTAGTTTCCCACCAACGGTACTCGCAGAGCTTCTTGATCCCACATAAGTCTTTAAACGAGCAGTCGTAAGAGATTTCGCTTAATTATGGTACTTTCCTCTCTGAATCGATGGCTCCACCATAAAAAACAAAAAGATAAAGTTTGCCTGGCTTTTAGGATAGTTTTCTAGAAATTCAAACTTAGGTATTTATAGACCAAGGATGTTTGGACACCAAGGAATTCTCAAAACCGAAAGTATTCTCAAGATATGCAATAAATGCCCAATCCGTTTTCATAATTCCAGGAAATGCTTTGTCCAATATTTTATGATCTCAATAAAAAATCTCCAATTAGTAAATGCACATTACTAATTTTTATTCTCTAGAGATATGCATTTAATTGCTGGTAATTAAAGCATATAAAACTAACAAGCTTAATTAAAAGATTCTTAATTTATTTCGAACCGGGATATCCTTGAGTAATTAAGGAATATCTTTGAACAATAAAAGATAAGAGTTATTGTTCGTGTTCAAAGTATGTTGACATATTTTCTTTGTAAATCATCTTTCATATTTACAATCTTGGAATCGATTATACCACACTTCCAAACAAGTTTAGAATTGGTTCATCTGTATAGACAACTATGTGATTGATCAAATATCAAATCACATTCATGGGTTCAATCGGTTCTACTAATCACTAGGATCGGTTATACCTTAATATGGAATACTTGTGATCGGTCACACAAGTTACCAGGACCGGTTACATTAGTTACCAGGATAGGTTACGTCAATTACCAGGACCTGTTACCATATACTAATTGTATTGCTTGTGATCGGTCACACCAGTCACTAAGATTGGTTACACCAATTACCAGGATCGGTTACACAAATTACGAGGACCGGTTACACCTATTACAAGGATCGATTACACAACTCTTTTGTGATCGATCACACCAATTTCTAGGATCGGTCACACCAATTACAAAAATCAATCATACCATCTCAGATGATTAATTAGGATCAGTTAAACTAATTTAACAAAACTAGTCATACCAAATCATAAGTCATGCATTGTGATTAGTTATAACAAGATACATAACAAGTTATGATCGGTAATCCAAAGATATGCAATGAATAACAATACCAATAAGCCTAGTGATTTCCTTTTCGATTCATAAAACAATTTCATGAATGTACTTCCTTTAAAAAAATGTAAAATATTATTTCCTAGGATGAAATATTCACCTTTACCCATGCACATAATCACAGTATCATTCATACGATTATGTCGATGTCATATCTATGAAGTTCAAAAGATAAACGTTATAATGCGTAGTCTAATTCCTTAACACTATGATCATATGATCATGTCTCACTACTAGAGTAAAATATTCATTCACAGCTTCACAGTTATGTTTTCAATATAGCACAATTTGAAAGATATGTTAGGAATGAAACAGTTCAAGTCAATATTACTAACCTCAAGAGGAAGGATGATCTCATCATTGTAGCTCATTACTTCTTCACGTTCTTCAGGTTTTTGAGTAATACTTGTATGTCTCATATTCCTAGACCTTTTAGTCTAACCTATACGAAGTTGTCTCTAGTACATAATCAAGCGACTCTTGTATGAGTGTAGATAGGGAAAAATGATTTGCTAGTTTTTACGGAATTGAAGAGCCGACCGTGTGGAGACTCCTTGAACCGAGCGAAATGTTGAACCTCACACAAATGCACTGCAAGAAGGGAGTACTTTTAGTTCGAGAGATCAATCTGTAAGACCCCGGCCTAAACCAAGAACAATGGTTGTTCCAGAGTCAATTCGGTCACAAGAGAGGATGGGTTGATCTGTAGGAGGGAAGATGAGAAATGTGTGAGATCAATGGTGATTTGAGATAATAGGTGTGTTGTGAATTCAGCATGAGAATGCTCTGAATGATTGAATTTTGCCTGATTGAGAGTGATTTCTGTGAGTTCGTGTAAACGAAATATTGGCTGTATGAACTTTAATGAGAAATTGCTCGTTTAGGAGAATGTTGTTTAAATGTTCGAATTGTTAGAATCTTGTTCAATGTTGTTGTTTCAATCAGGATTTAGAGACATTTTATAATGCCGGAGTTGAAAACACCATGATCCCATGAAGTGTGTCAGTTTGCTGAAATCAGAGAGTGGGGAAGTGGGAAATCATGTTAAACCAATTACTCATCGTGTGGAGACTTGGTTAATTTTCCACCCACTACTTTGTTGATTCTTCCAACTGATTGCACGACTTGCTCACATTCTCAACGTGGGTGAACACACGTGCCGTAGAACGTCAGACCAAAACCCTAGTTTATATCCCCCCATTGTGACACGATTGAAATCTCGTGATTGTGGAGTCAGTTCCTAACTTCGTGGGACGATGAGTCCATGTAGTACTGAGTTGAACACGTTTTATCAAATGTTATGAAACTCATGAATTAAATGTATATCTGCTGAGACGAGGTACCATTATAACCTAAAATTAGAAAACTGTGTTGCTTAATTGTCGAATATTGATAGTTGAACCAATATTCTTTGATCTGAGCAAATATTGCGAATTTAAGTGAATATTGCCGGTTCGAGCAAATATTGCCGGTTCGAGCAAATATTGCAAATATTGCCAGATTGAGCAAATATTGCTCGTTTGATGAATTTATTGGTAGCAAGACCGAATAAAATAATAATTTAATTTATTGACTGCTGAGTCGAGAAAAATAAATAAGAATGTTGATCATGGAATCAACATAAAATTATTAGAGTGTTTGAATCTGCTCAGAATCATGTTTCTGTGGAGCTCTGGATTCAAAACCCTAATTTTACCGAGATGATGATTTATTGCAAATCAACATGGGACCGGCTACATGGGATGACGAGTTCACCATATAACGCCCAGATGCTCGAATGAGCAAAATTACCAAAGTCTCTCGAGGACCAGTTGGTGATATAATGATTAAATGCTGGTTTAATCATTTACCGAAATAATGCTCGTGTGAGCAACAAATAATAAAACCCGGTATTATGTAGATGTGAAGGACCGACCAAGAGGTCATGAGACTGGCTCCTGATGAGTGTGGGACCAGCGGATGGTCGTTTGAGTAAACTTCCAATAGTTTGGAAAGAGTTTGAACCTAATATGAGCAGTTGAGCAAATTAGGTTAAAATCATTAAAACATGCGGGACCAGATGTTTGCAAGCCTCAGGGTCACCCTTGGTCGGTCAAGGGGATGTGCCCGTGTCACCACAATGTCCGTGTTTCAGTCCTGAGAATTTTGATATTTTCTGGTGCACGTTTGAGCAACATTTGGAGAAAATATGCAAAATCCATGGTTTTGCTGAAACTGGGAAAAATGCATGAGATGAGGGAAAATAAGTAAAACAAGGAATTACAAGGTGTGGGACCGGCCACGACTAGGTCATGTCCGGCCGGCTGACACGCGGTCCACATGCTTTTCCCAGTTTTATGTGATTTTATGTATTTTCTCTGATTTAAGGGAAATTCCATGAAACTAGAGAGTTTGGCGAAATTAGGGAACTCCAATAAGGAGAGACAAAATAAAATAAGGAATGGGAGTGTGGGACCGGAAAAGGCTAAGGTATGGCCGTCCGTCCATGGGCGCGGGTCCCAAGACACTCTCCCTAATTTTATGTAATTTTCATGATTTTAGGGAATTTTACATAAAATCAAAGGGATTTGTTGAAAACCAAGGTATTTTGTTAAAATCAGGGAGTTTTCGTAAAATTATGAAACAAAACACCAAATAATAATAAAACAAGGGGCGTGTGAGACCGGCTAGATCCCGGTCCCACAAGTTTTTTCTATTTTTTTAATATTTTCTATGATTTTAGAGAAAATACATGAAATTAGGTAATTTTAGGGAAAATTCATAAAATCAAGAAATTTTCATAATTTTTGGAGGAATAATAAAATAATGGGGAAGTGAGGTGTGGGACCGGCCACGGCCAAGGCATGACCGGTCGGCCGTCGGTCCCATGTCACCTTTTCCTAATTTTATTATTTTTTGATAAAATCATGTGATTTAGATAAAAATACATGAAATTAGGTAATTTTCATGATTTTATAGAAAATACATAAGAAACCAAGGAATTTTCATAACTTGAGAGAAATAATAAAATAATGAGGAGGTGAGGTGTGGGACTGGCCACAGCCAGGGCATGACCGGCCGACCGGCGGTCCCATGTCACCTTTCCCTAATTTTATTATTTTTGATAAAATCATGTGATTTAGGTAAAAATACATGAAATTAGGTAATTTTCATGATTTTAAAGAAAATTCTTAAGAAACCAAGGAATTTTCATAACTTGAGAGAAATAATAAAATAATGAGGACGTGAGGTGTGGGACCGACCACGGCCAGGGCATGACCGGCCGGCCGGCGATCCCATGTCACCTTTCCCTAATTTTATTATTTTTGATAAAATCATGTGATTTAGATAATTTCTTTGAAATAAAGAAAATTGCTCGAACGAGAGGATTTTCATGAGATCATGAAAATAGCAAAAATATGATAAAATATAAAATTGGACACGGGACTGGTCACAACATAACTGTCTGGATGGTGAACCCAGTCCCCTGGTGTTTTTTTCTAATATTTTATTATTTTTATTTTCCTTCCTATTTTGCATAGGTTCCTCGTTCGTTCATGCTGGTCTGTGCATTATTTACTAATTGCACTTGCACCATTTTTATCAGGTCTTATTCGATACTCAGATGCCTATCTCATCGGATATTTATCACTAACCCGTGGCATTCTGCTGGGAAGAACCACGAATTGAAGTAACGAAATATAACGGAGAATCGTAAAATATTGTTGGATATTTAGACTATTAAAGATGGATCGTAGAATATTGTTGGATATTCAAACGATGGTTCGTAGAATATTTCTGGATATTCAGACGATTTCAGATAATTAATCAATGGCTCTATACTACAAGGGCTTCCTGCCTAGGAGCATTAATCATCTGAGGGTTTGAGAAATATGAACTTGTAGGAGTGTCATATTCCTCTTGCATAGTCGGGGAAAACCAATCGCATCCCGAAGACGTTGTCGCCTAATCTTTCGATTCTATACAGTATGAGATGTACCGTGGTCTGAGCTGGGAGACTGCACATCTGCATCTTCTCTGAGATACTTTATCCATCAGAGGGTTATGCGATGTGCCGTGGTCTCAGCTGGAAGACTGCACATCTACATCTTCTCTGAGATACTTTCTCCATCAGAGGCTTATGAGATGTGCCGTGGTATCAGCTAGGAGACGCACATCTGCATCTTTTCTGAGAGACTTTCTCCATCAGAGGTGGCATGAGCATCCATGCATAGAGACATGAGTATCGATACTCATCCGATTGCCGGATCCGGAGTAATTACTGAAATTGCTCAGTATTCATGAGATGTGCCGTGGTTTCAGCTGGGATACTACACATCTTCATGTACTCTAAGAGACAACCTTCTCAGTCATAGATTTGTGGCATGAGCTTTCATTCTTTAATAGAGATACATGAGCCTCCATACTCATCCGATTGCCGAATCTGGAGTACAGTTTTACAATTCTACCCTTTGTCGAAAATCCACCATCTATATTAAGTCCCATGCTTAGTGAGGAACAATCATGTTCCTCAGTCAGCATTGAATGGTGATTTTTTAGGTGTAAATAGAAATAAGTAATTGAACTTAGTTATAAGATATGATGTTACCGGATTTCGACTGAATGAGAAAACCACAGTTTGAGAAAAACCCAGTGGCATAATAGGGCGTCACCCAACGAACATAAATTCGTGTAGAACTTTTGATTCGATGGTGGAACCATGGTTGGTTTAGGATTTACGGTCCGGGCCCAAAAAGGAAATCCTTAAGGAATTAGGTTTTGGAAATAAAATTAGGTATAAAAGGAATTAATCCTTTTCTTTTTTTTATTTCTCCCACACGTCCACCATCTCCTCTACCTTCTTCCTCCCCTCACGTCAGTAGCAGCAGAAGAGAGCAGGAGAAGTTCGCCGGAATTCCACCCTCCGGCGCCGTCCATTCAACGTCCGGCCAAATTCCGGCCGGCAACGTCCATGTATTTTTTTTTAAATACTTGATGATTTCATGAGTTGTTCATGGTTTCATCATGTTAAAATTTTATACATGGGTATATGTTAACGTGAGTTTTGTAGAAAAACCCTTAGTTACTAAACGTATGTTTGTTCCGTCGTTAGTTTTGAAACTAATAATAAATCCCTGATTTATGAGAGATTTTTATTTGAAAATAGACTTGTGTCCAGTAATAAAATTTTGTTTATGATCTTTCATGGGAAATAAAACCTTATGTTAAGAGTTGTGAGATTTCACAAAACCGAAGTAAACCTCGTGTTAGAAAATAGGGTTCATTCGAGGAAAAATAGATTTTTTTTATATACATAAACTTATGTCCAGTGATAAAACTTTATGTATGAGCTTTCATGAGAATTAGTATTTTATCACAAGTGGTGTGAGCTTTCACAAAACTAGCATAAACCTTTGCTTTTAAAAGAAAATGTTAATACGAAGGAAAATAGATTTAAAAAAAAAACATATATGCAACCGTGACATATAATGTGGGATATGATGACATATGTTATTCACATGGATTTGTTCCTATTAAATAAATTCTTGAAAATTTACGTGAATAAGTTGCATGAATTATTGCTTTGCAAAATCAAGACGTGGGTTTTGAGCAACCTTCGAAACTAGACAATTTATTGATGATGAAATAATGTCTTGTTGTAAACTTCAAAGTTCAGTTGTGTGAATGTTCACATTATGGAAATTATGTCTATGATTTTATGAGAAAATCATTTTTTATGAACTGATGAAGTTTCGTTCGTTACTGCAGGTTTCAAGAAACGAACTAATTTCGTGTGCTAACTCTTACGGCGCAATCACTGTTTAGTAAAATTGAAAGAGGTAAGAGTTGAGAATTACCATTTTGGCGATGAATTTATCATGTTGATAATTCTGTGTTCCTGGTTTCAGAAAAATGCCGACTTCTAGCAGCAGTTCTTCTGACAAAGACTCCAAAGCTTCCGTAGCTAAATCTAGAGCCAAGGAAATTTGTAATGAAGGAGCAAAACCTAGCATCCCCTTGAATAAACGAAGAGTCACCTTCTCTAAACTCAGGAAAAGAAAGCTGAAGATGATGCAAAAGAATCCCGTCAACGTGACAAGGATAGAGTCCGACGCAAAACGCAAAGAGTTGAAGAGAAACGCCAATTCTTGGACGGGAGGCCTGCTGACTCTGATGATGATGATTCTGAAGAATACATATGAGAGGTACCACATCACAAGTTTTGGCCTGATCAATGTGAAAAGAGTACCAGAAATCCATGAAGCAAATTGGAGCTGAATCCGAAGAAGATTCTGATTCGGATGACGATGATTTTTATGCTCGTCCAGCCATCAACAATAATTCTGCCAGTGACTCTAAAGATGAGGATTCTAATGAAGACTCCGAGAAGGACAGTGATGATGAATCTGACGAGTAGCTTTACTTTTGATTCTCTTTTCTCTTTTAGTATTTGAATACTTTCAATTTCCGTAGCAGATGTCTTCATTCAAACAATCTTATTGAAGTAGTTAGATTTTCCTTCTGAATGAGAGATTTTATTAATGTTAGTTATTCTTGGTTGAATTAATCAACTTCCATGCCGAACCCATTGTAATCTCCCTTAACTCTTGTGATTCTTCATTTCACCGAAATACCCAATCATAACCGTAGCATATGAGGCCGTGTGCCTCACTGATCATGACTGAATCCGGCCAGTCCCCAGTTTACTAATTTCACTCCGCATCCCCAGTTTGAATTCATTCAAGACCTAGGGTTTCAGCAAAACTCGCAACTGAATTGGAGATAAGTGTCTGACATATCTTGTATATATTTTCAAGATTTAGGGTTTATCACTTGCGCAATTGTTTCTTCCATATTTAAGTTAGTTTCATCAGAAGAAACTCCAATCCCCATACCTCTTGCGCCATGTCTAGTGATAATACCTCTTCTCAAAATGGACTTCAGTCAGAGCATGGAGTAGCAACACCCATCTCGGTAAGTTATACATCTTTTATGACTTTGCTTGATCGAGGTCATTAACTGCAAGGAATTGATTTGATGCAGAATGACCATAAGAATTCTTCTTCTCACAACCCAATACCTAAGCGTACTATCAGAACCCCTTCCCGGTATATGTAGGCTCATGCTGAGGATGGATCATCTGTAAGTAATTCTATAACTTCTTGAAATTTCATTACGTCTAATTTGGCGAAATTAAATATTTCCCATCCCATCGCAGGCAGATGTTCGTGTCGTTGTTGACGCCAGGAGGAGAAGGAGCAGAAAGTCCGTGATCGTGGTTGAGGTTGAAGATAGTAGAAATCAGGCATGTGAAGACTCTGCAGAATCTGTGGAGACGGAAGCTAGTGTTCAGGATCGTGAATACCCGACGACTGGACTTTTGTTTGGAGCTCTTTTGATCAATACTTTCATAGATTATGAAGCGATTGGTGGATTCGTCATTCCCAAGTGCCATGCGCCTCTGTATACTAAGATCTGGAAGAAGTACGGGCATATTTATACTATGTAAGTGTGTAAAGGTTTCCCACCAACTCTCTTAACCACAGTTTCATGGTTGCTTCCAATCATTGAAGAGATGAACCAAATGCACTTGCGGGATGTCAAGAATCAGGAACTGCATGGGTGGGATGAAATTATTTCTAACTGTGAGATACTGCGATTCAATGTAGGCTGGCTCCGTCGTCGGCTTGAGATAATCAATATTCATAAGGCGGCGGAGGCTGCTGATGCAATTTCCATGACTACCGCTTTATTGGAGGATGAAAAGATTCTAGCCTTGGAATCGGCAAGGGTTGAGAAAGCTGTTGAGGATTTGAGGGCAAAGACTATAATTTTTCAGAAGAAACTTGAAAGAGTCTCTTATAGGGATTATACATTGCTGGATGGTTTGCTCTGAGTAATCAGGATAATTGAGAGGTAGGTTTCTGATGAGGCAGAATAGTCTAGAAATTTGTTCAATTGATGAATGTTAGGTGAAAAAACGAGCCTTTTGCATGCTCTTTGAAGAAAATAAATTACATTTGAGATGTATTTGAATGAAAGATTAATTATCTGCTATTGATCAAGAATAATAGGCTTTGAGCCATTTACCGTTGATAATATTTCCTTCCCTTCCTCCATTAATTGCTAAAATTTTATAGTATCCGCTAGACACTTCTTTGGTGATAACATATGGTCCTTCCCATTTAGGACAGAATTTGGGAGCGGACATATCTTGTTGAATGTGCTTTGCCATCTTTAATACCAAATCTCCTACTTGAAAAGTTCAAGGTTTTACCATTTTGTTGTAGGCTCTGGATATCCTATGTTTGTAGGCTTCTACATATTTTTCTACCTTGGTCCTCCTTGATTCGAGCATGTCTAGTTCAGCAACTCTTGACTTGGACACTTCAGCTTCATTCCATTGTATTCCGCTGGCTGCTGCAATTCTTGCTGAAGGAACTTTTATCTCAGCCGGAAGTATAGCATCAGACCCATAGACGAGCGAATAAGGTGATGTTTCGATTGAACTCCTTGGTGCAGTTCTGTAAGCCCACAAGGCTATGGGAAGTTGTTCATGCCACGATCTTGGATTGTCATGAATCATTCGGCTGATAATTCAGATCAACGTTTTTTTGGTGCTCTCCGCTTGTCCGTTCCCTTGGGGGTAATATGGTGTGGAGAAGATTTGTTTGATCCCATACTCCTTGAGTAATTTCTCAACATTTTTGTTGGCGAAAGGAGTTCCATTATCTATAATGATATGCTTAGGGACGCCGAATCTACATATAATGTGTTCTTTGATGAAGGCTGCAATAGTTACTCCCGTAGTACCTCTGAGTGGGATTGCTTCAACCCACTTGGTAAAATAGTCGGTAGCCGTGATGATGTATCCATGCTACTTTGAGGATGCTGGATTAATCTTTCCGATGATATCAAGTCCCCAGCTATACAAAGGCCACGGACTATTCACATAATGTAGTGGAAGATAGAGGGTATGAATAATATTACCGTGAACCTGGAACCGGTGACAATTCTGAACATAGGCGGCTGCATCGTCCTCCATAGTCATCCAGTAATATTTCTCATGAATTTGGAAAAACAACTTCTTTTTCCCTTGATGTTCTCCTTAATGTGTTTCCTTTAGAACCATCAGAACTTCATCTCCGGCTAGACATCTCAACAAGTCTCCCCCGAAACTCTTGCGGTATAAGATTCCATCTAGGAAGACAAATCTCTTAGCTCTTTGTATGATCTTGATTGCATCTTTCTTTTCCGGCGGGAACTTGTTGTCTCGAAGGTATTTGATGTAAGTTTGTCTCCAGTCTTCGGTATTATGAAGTGTCAGGACCTCCAAATGGTGAGGAGGCATCTGACATTCAGGATAAGCTCCTTGTAGAGCCCTTGATTGAGTTTCCATGGAAGGCCAGTAATACCCAAGCCTTTGAAGTCTTCTGTAAAGTGTTATTACCAGAGTCTGCCTACATACTTCTTGATATACACTTTCGAGTTTTTCTCTGGCTTCTTCATCTCCAAGGCATCGTGAAATAGAATCATCGGGGTTGCGATGATACAACGCTCCATGGAGTAGGAAGAAGTTCTTCAATTCTTTGAGGCTGACCGTTTATTATGTAATGGAACTGCTTATCTCCCGAACAATAGGTGACCTCCAATCACTTGCTGGAGTAGCTTTAGTTTGGTTAAGCCACATGGATGATACAACTCGTCTAGGCACTATGATAGCTTTCTCTGACCCTTCGAATTGTAACTTGGAGGAAAGTGTTGCTAAACAATCAGCATGTTTATTGTTGGTCCGGCCGGTATGGATGATGGTCGCATTGGAAAAATGAGTCGAGAGTCGTTTTGCTTCAGCCCTAAACGGAGCAAGAATTATCTCCTTAAGAGAATATATCCCATTCATTTGATTGACCAGCAGTTTTGAATCTCCTCTGATCTCCAGATGCATTACCCCCGCCTATTTAGCTAAAGATAACCCTAGCAAGAAAGGTTCATATTCTGCTGAATTATTTGTACAATGGAAATATAGCTTGAATGAATGTGAGAATACTTCTCCCGATGGTGAGACCAAGACTATGCCCGCTCCTCCAGTATCATTGCTAGGAGTGACAGATCCATCAAAGTACAACAACCATGTTTCTTCTATGATGATTGAGATGTCGGGAAGTTCTCCTGGTACATCATCTTGCAATGTTGTGGAATCTTCTCTTGGAAAGGCAGCCAGCAAATCTGCCACTGACTGACCCTTGATTGCTTTAGGGGAAACACATACTATGTCGAATTCCGACATCTGCAATAGCCATTTGGCAGGTTTTCCTATCAGGGCAGGCTTTGAGAGTAGGAACTTTATGGGATCATCCTTGGATATAAGCACAACTCTGTTGGATAGTAAATAATGCATGAATATCTGTATCGCATGAGCTAATTCCAGGCACGTCCTTTCAGCTTTCGGGTATCTGAATTGAGTGTCCTTCATGGTTCGGCTGTAATAATAAATTGGATGTTCGACGCCTTCTTCGTCTTCTTGAGCTAGCGGTGCTCCTATAGCGACGTCACTGGAAGACATGTACAGTATTAACGGTCGTCCCTGCATTGGAGACCTCATGAATGCAGGTGACAAAAGTATCTGTTGTATCTTTTTAAAGGCTTCATGTTGAACGTCCGTCCAGGTAAAACTTGCTCATTTCTTCAGCAGAGGAGTGAACAAAGCGATAAGTTGAGCCAATCCTGGTATGAAGCGTCTGATATAATTCACTTTGCCCGTGAAGCTTTGCAGTTCCTTCACAGTGCGTGGATAAGGCATGGTGGATATTGATTTTGCTTTGTCTGGATCGACTTTGATTCCTTCGTCAATGACCAAGAATCCCAAAAACTTTCCAAAAGAAACCCCAAAAGCGCATTTTAGAGGGTTCATCTTTAACTTGTATTCTCTGCATCTTTCGAAGACTTGTCTCAGAACTTCTAAGTGGGATGCTTGAGCTTTCGATTTCACCAAGACATCATCGACATAATCTTCTACTTGCTTGTGCATCATATTATGAAATATTGCTGTCATGGCCCGTTGGTAGGTGGCACCTGCATTCTTCAATCCAAAGGGCATCACAGTGTAATGAAAATTCCCAATGTGAGTACGAAACGCGGTCTTGGCAGAATCGTGTTCAAACATCTTGATTGTACCCGCTATAGCCATCCATGAATGAGAACATACCATGGCCGCTAGTCACGTCAACGAGCATATCAATGATGGGTAAAGGAAAGTCATCCTTCGGGCAGCATTTATTCAAGTTTCTGAAATCCACACAACATCTGATTTGGCCATTTTTCTTTTTAACTAGAACAACATTGGCCAGCTATGTTGGGTGCTGAATAGGTTTGATGAATCCTGCTATCAGTAATTTTTGAATTTTGATCTTGATTTGATCCTCGACTTCGTGCCTGAAATTTCTAGGTGGTTGTTTGACAGTTTTGGAGCCGGGGATCATGTGTAGATAGTGAGTGACTAGCTTGTCATCCAGACCAGGCATTTCTTTATACGTCCAGGCGAATATATCTCGATATTCCTTCAGTAATTCCACCAGGCCTGCACGTTCTTCCGGTGATAGCGCAGAACTGATCAAGATTAGTCTTGGGTCTTCCTCTGTGCTGATGTTAACTATTTCAAGGTCATCAGTAGTAGAATTCGTTCCATCTTTCAATTGCTGTGGAGCTTCCTGAACTTCCTCCTCATGTTGTTGGTTCAGACACAATTCATCAGTGCGGGGAGACTCTTGATCAATATCCCCTGTTAATTGCTAATCTTTGCATCGCCGGTAAATGACCCTTCCTTCTTCATCACGAGTGGTCATAAAATTGAATTCTGGGATCGTGATTTTAACTTTTCGGTGTTTGACTGGTGTAGTAGGTAACTTGACCGGTCCTTCCTCTGAAGGTGACGATGATGCATCCGCAGCAAATACTTCGATCGTCTTCCAACTTGGAAATGGAGTAGTGTATATCTTCTTATGAGGTTCAGGGACACTCCTCTGGGATTCAATGAACTCAGCATCATAGGCGAGAGCGTAAGGAGATGCTGAATAAGTTATGCGAATGATTTTGTTGTTAAGTAAGGCCTTCATGCATTGGTGGTAGGTTGAGGGAACCACCTTGTTGTCGTGGAGCCATGGTCGTCCAAGTATCATGTGATAGTCAGGTTCTTTCTCGATCACGTGAAATTTCACTTTCGACTGAATTGGGCCCACCCGCAAATCTATGTACGCATATCCATATGTATGACTTTGGCTTCCTTAAAATCCTGTCATTAGAATGGGATGGAGAATGATTTTACCTTGTGGGAATCTGTCCATCCTAAGAGTCTTCATAGTGACAATGTTCGTGAAAGCACCAGTGTCGACGAGAGCCCTTCTAAATTCGGTGCCTTTGATGAAACCAGTTACATATAGCGCCCGGTTGTGTCCTTCGTCTTCCATGCGATCTTCTTCTCCAAAGGTGATGTTATCGACGGTATGTCCAGACACCAAAGATATTTCTTCAACCGCTGGGGTTGGTGAAGTTATTAGCATGTCAGATGATATCTGGCTGAGAGCAGCAAACAAGTTTGTGCGCCGGTCCTTGGAGAAGTGTAGGAGTTCACATAAATTTTCAATCAGATATGTAACCTCCTGTTCCACTGGTTTCTCATATGTAGTGAAACTTTTGGTCTGAGGATGATCATCAGTCGAGAGACTTGGAAGTTCCACCATCTCTGTTCCTAAAATCCTCGTTACGTGTACCAGACAAGTGAACAGGTTGTCGATCGCCCTCTTTAGCCAATCCACGTTCCTTGACAAGTCTTCTTGTCTCCGTACTAATTCAGCCAAGCTTGGGATTTCTGAGTTGATTGGTCCAACGGGGATAAATGGAGTTGTAAAATATGATAATTCATTATAACCATAATTATTCGAAGGAGTGTGAGGGGCATTAATGTTCGAGAGATTATGGTTGGGATCTGGAGAGGTTGAGATATTCCTAAGACCGACCATCCTTATGAAATCGTGAGACTGCAACCGAGAGATTAACCTCCCACTGTGGTCTCCAATCTGTAGATGGGGAAAAACGATTTGATGGTTTTTACGGAATTGAAGAGCCGACCGTGTGGAGACTCCTTGAACCGAGCAAAATGTTGAACCTCACATAGATGCACTACAAGAAGGGAATGCTTTTAGTTCGAGAGATCAATCTGTAAGACCCCGGCCTAAACCAAGAACAATGGCCGTTCCAGAGTCAATTCGGTCACAAGAGAGGATGGGTTGATCTGTAGGAGGGAAGATGAGAAATGTGTGAGATCAATGGTGATTTGAGATAGTAGGTGTGTTGTGAATTCAGCGTGAGAATGCTCTGAATGATTGAATTTTTCCTGATTGAGAGTGATTTCTGTGAGTTCGTGTAGACGAAAGATTGTCTGTATGAACTTTGATGACAAATTGCTCGTTTAGGAGAATGTTGTTTGAATGTTTGAATTGTTTGAATCTTATTCAATGTTGTTGTTTCAATCAGGATTCAGAGACATTTTATAATGCCGGAGTTGAAAACACCATGATCCCATGAAGTGTGACAGTTTGCTGAAATCAGAGAGTGGGGAAGTAGGAAATCATGTTAAACCAATTACTCATCGTGCGGAGACTTGGTTAATTTTCCACCCACTATTTTGCTGATTCTTCCAACTGATTGCACGACTTTCTCACATTCTCATCGTGGGTGAACACACGTGTCGTAGACCGTTAGACCAAAACCCTAGTTTATATTCCCCCATTGTGACACGATTGAAATCTCGTGATTGTGGAGTCAGTTGCTGACTTCGTGGGACAATGAGTCCATGTAGTGATGAGTTGAACATGTTTTATCAAATGTTCCGAAACTTATGAATTAAATGTATATCTGCTGAGACGAGGTACCATTATAACCTAAAATGAGCAAACTGTGTTGCTGAATTTTCGAATATTGATAGTTGAACCAATATTCTTTGATCTGAGCAAATATTGCTAGTCTGAGCGAATATTGCTAATTTAAGTGAATATTGCCGGTTCGAGCAAATATTTCCAGTTTGAGCAAATATTGCTCGTTTGATGAATTTATTGGTAGCAGGACCGAATAAAATAATAATTTAATTTATTGACTGCTGAGTCAAGAAAAATAAATAAGAATGTTGATCATGGAATCAACATAAAATTATTAGAGTGTTTGAATATGCTCAGAATCATGTTTCTGTGAAGCTCTGGATTCAAAACCCTAATTTTACCGAGATGATGATTTATTGCAAATAAACATGGGACTTGATACATGGATGACGGGTTCACCATATAACTCCCAGATGCTCGAATGAGCAAAATACCAAAGTCTCTTGAGGACCAGTTGGTGATATAATGATTAAATGTTGGTTTAATCATTTACCGAAATAATGCTCGTGTGAGCAACAAATAATAAAACTTGGTATTATGAAAACGTGAAGGACTGACCAAGAGGTCATGAGACTGGCTCCTGATGCGTGTGGGACCAACGGATGGTCGTTTGAGCAAACTTCCAATAGTTTGGAAAGAGTTTGAACCTAATATGAGCAGTTGAGCAAATTAGGTTAAAATCATTAAAACATGCGGGACCAGCTGTTTGCAAGCCTCAGGGTCACCCTTGGTCGGTCAAGGGGATGTGCCCGTGTCACCACAACGTCTGTGTTTCAGTCCTGAGAATTTGGATATTTTTTGGTGCACGTTTGAGAAACATTTGGAGAAAATATGCAAAATCCATGGTTTTGCTGAAACTGGGAAAAATGCATGAGATGAGGGAAAATAAATAAAACAATGAATTACAAGGTGTGGGACCGGCCAAGGCTAGGGCATGGCCGGCCGGCTGACACGCGGTTCACATGCTTTTCCAAGTTTTATGTGATTTTATGTATTTTTCTCTGATTTAAGGGAAATTCCATGAAACTAGAGAGTTTGGCGAAATTAGGGAACTCCCATAAGGAGAGACAAAATAAAATAAGATAAAATAAGGAATGGGAGTGTGGGACCGGAAAAGGCCAAGGCATGGCCGGCCGTCCATGTGCGCGGGTCCCAAGACACTCTCCCTAATTTTATGTAATTTTCATGAATTTAGGGAATTTTACATAAAATCAAAGGGATTTGTTGAAAACCAAGGTATTTTGTTAAAATCAAGGAGTTTTCATAAAATCATGAAACAAAACACCAAAGAATAATAAAACAAGGGGCGTGTGGGACCTACTAGGGCATGGCCGGCCGGCTAGAGCCCGGTCCCACAAGTTTTTTCTAATTTTTTTAATATTTTCTATGATTTTAGAGAAAATACATGAAATTAGGTAATTTTAGGGAAAATTCATGAAATCAAGAAATTTTCATAATTTTAGGAGGAATAATAAATAATGGGGAAGTGAGGTGTGGGACCGTCCACGACCAAGTCATGACCGGCCGGCCGGCGGTCCCATGTCACCTTTCCCTAATTTTATTATTTTTGATAAAATCATGTGATTTAGGTAAAAATACATGAAATTAGGTAATTTTCATGATTTTAGAGAAAATTCATAAGAAACCAAGGAATTTTCATAACTTGAGAGAAATAATAAAATAATAAGGACGTGAGGTGAGGGACCGGACACGACAAGGGCATGATCGGCCGGCCGGCGATCCCATGTCACCTTTCCCTAATTTTATTATTTTTGATAAAATCATGTGATTTAGATAATTTCTTTGAAATAAATAAAATTGCTCGAACGCGAGGATTTTCATGAGATCAGTAAAATAGATAAAATATGATAAAATATAAAATTGGGCACGGGACTGGTCACGGCATAACTGGCCGGCTGGTGAACCCAGTCCCCTGGCATTTTTGCTAATATTTTATTATTATTATTTTCCTTCCTATTTTGCATAGGTTCCTCGTTCGTTCATGCTGGTCTGTGCATTATTTACTAATTACACTTGCACCATTTTTGTCAGGCCTTATTCGATACTCAGATGCCTGTCTCGTCGGATATTTATCACTAACTCGTGGCATTCTGATGGGAAGAACTACGAATTGAAGTGACGAAATATAACGGAGAAT
This sequence comes from Papaver bracteatum, assembly GCA_023529315.1. Taxonomy (NCBI): domain Eukaryota; kingdom Viridiplantae; phylum Streptophyta; class Magnoliopsida; order Ranunculales; family Papaveraceae; genus Papaver; species Papaver bracteatum. The sequence goes on from JAJJWX010004610.1 coordinate 502,500, forward strand.
CGTAAAATATTGCTGGATATTTAGACGATTAAAGATGGCTTGTAGAATATTGTTGGATATTCAAACGATGGTTCGTAGAATATTGCTGGATATTCAGAAAATTTCAGATAATTAATCAATGGCTCTATACTAGAAAGGCTTCCTGCCTAGGAGCATTAATCATATGAGGGTTTGAGCAATATGAACTTGATGGAGTGTCATATTCCTCTTGCATAGTCGGGGAAAACCGGTCTCATCCCGAAGATGTTTCCGCCCAATCTTTCGATTCTATACAATATGAGATGTTTCGTGGTATCATCTGGGAGACTGCACATCTGCATCTTCTCTGAGAGACTTTCTCCATCAGAGGGTTATGCGATGTGCCGTGGTCTCATCTGGAATACTGCACATCTACATCTTCTCTGAGATACTTTCTCCATCAGAGGATTATGAGATGTGCCGTGGTCACATCTAGGAGACACACATCTGCATCTTCTCTGAGAGACTTTCTCCATCAGAGGTGGCATGAGCTTCCATGCATAGAGACATGAGTCTTGATACTCATTTGATTGCCGGATCCGGAGTAATTACTAAAATTGCTCAGTATTCATGAGATGTGCCATGGTTTCAGCTGGGATACTACACATCTTCATGTACTCTGAGAGACAGCCTTCTCAATCAGAGATTTGTGGCATGAGCTTTCATGCTTTGATCGAGAGACATGAGCCTCAATACTTATCCGATTGCCGAATTTGGAGTACAATTTTATAATTCTACCCTTTGTCGAAAATCCACCATCTACAATGAGTTTTGATTCACTAAAATAATACAACCAAACTTGAAATACCAACGCTTGGTTGGTTCAACCGAGCTATGCTCTAACATTGTGTGATTGACTATGGATACAAGATCGAGATAATACGACAACGAAGTATGTTGCTTGATAGAGGTTCGGACTTAACCATACTCTATAGGATCACTATCAAGTAATGCGGAGTTAAAGTTTATCTAATTTAATTTAAATTATATAAACAAATATAATTGCGAAAAACAAAAGTAAATCACACAGTAAGATTTTGTTAACAAGAAAAACTGCAAGTGTGGAAAAACCTCAGGACCTAGACCAGAATTAAATACTCTCACAATTAATTCACTATAGAAAATCTATACCAATTTCGTATAGTTGAGACCAAGGAACTACCCCTAGTTCACTTAGTTTCCTTAGTATCCCTACGCTACCGACTTCGATGAGTGTTGATAGGTGTCTAAAACACCTTTATATTTATCTAATTGTTTATGCTTTCTCTGCTAGTTTTCTTGTAAATTATGTATCTTATGTTTGTTTTTGAGTATTTAGGCACCTTGGAGTCATTTGGAACAAAAGGAGAAGAAACAACGCAAAAGCCTCATCTCATGTGCAATGGCTATTGGAGATAAACTATTTCTCATTATTCGCTTTTATTTCTTCATCTCTGTCTGAAAAGTATGTCGGCTTTAGTGATGCAAATTATGTCTGAAAAGCATGACAACTTTAGTGATGAAAAGACATTGAAGGGAAGAAGTGAATCTGAGAAGTAAGAGATGGCTGTTGCTGGTGGAAGGCGAAAGAAGGCGTTCATTTGGAGCATAAAGGACCAATCATAGGAGATCAAAGCTAGTTACGGTTGAGCAACAAATAAATTAGGTTATCGGTTATATGAAACCGACAAGCCATATTATGAGCTACTACCCCTTATCTATATCACCTGGGTGGATATATCCACTCATATTCTTACACAACCCTAGAATTCAGAGTCTCAATTATTTGCCCAAATCAAATTCAGAAACCAAGGGAGAGGAGTGTGGATGATGTTAGCACAAAAAATTCAGAGAAACATGACATGTTGTTGTTCAGATTAAATTTGAACTGTTAGTTTTTCAAATGAAGAAGAAGATGATTTGAATCTAAGAAAAGACAAAGAGGAATGAATCAGTATATGGGTTAGCTTTGAACTCGAATATGGTGGAGTTTTGAGTTTGTTGATGTGCATCTGAGATGAATTAGGGTTTTATTGAATGGGAATTTCAGATCAAAAGATGATTGCAGATGATTCTATTAATTGGAGACATGGGTTTGGAATAGAATTGATGATGAAATAAAATTGGTTTCAGTCAGGTTAAGATATAGGATCTACTACTGTGGAGTAATCAAGGAAGAGGGTTGAGCATAATAAAAGGATTTGGTTGGATGAGTATGAAATGTTCAAGAGATATGAAGTAGTTATGGTTCAAGTTGATGTTGGTGGAGCTGTTGGATGTTGCAGGGGTTTGAGGCTTGAGGTTGATTTGCTGTAATGGTGTTGTTGCATGGTCCTATGAACTAGAACTGAAGATGACGGTGTTTTTGGTGGTATTTCAAAGTAAAGAAACAATAGCTGAGATGAAATGGTAGCATGGTTTGAACTGGAAAAGCTACAGCAGAGTTGCTGCAATACGAGGATGAGCTACTGGTGATGGTGATAAGACAGATGCAATGAATGTAACATTGTTGTTGCCATGGATCTGCAATGCCTTATAGTTTGAGTTGGGTGGTTGCAGTAGTAGTGCAACTCATCACCAATTCATCGACGCTATGATTATCCAATACTTCTATGAAGTAATTCAATCAAGCGATATGAATCTTATTGACGCTGCAGGTGGTGGTGCACTAGTGAGCAAGACGGTGGCACAAGCTAGAGAGTTGATTGAGAACATGGCAGAAAACTCTCAATAATTCTTGAGTCGTGGCTCGGATGTGCTTCTTAGGAGAGTAAATGAAGTGAGAGAGGTCGGGGAACTTCGTCAACAAATATGTAACATAACAGCAATGCTGCAACAAGTTTCAGCTGCGGTGATACCAAGTTCTCATCAAGGATATGAAGAAGCCAATGAACAAGCTAACGTGATCTTTCCACGTCATCAAAGACGGTATGATCCTTATTCAAACACTTACAATCCGGGATGGAGAGATTACCCTAATTTTATCTATGCCAACAAGCAAGGTGCAGTCCAACAACCTACTTTCAACCGTTCGAGTGGATTTCAACCACAACAACAACAATTCCAGGCGCAACAAAAACAATTTCAGCAACCACAACAATCAATGCAAAATCAAGGTTCCGATATCGACTCAAAGCTTCAAACAATGATGCAAGGCATTTCTACTATGTTTAAAGACAGCCAACAAGAGACTAAGAGTGCGATAAAAGATTTACAGACACAAATGGGTTCCATGGCTACTGAGTTGAACCAAGTGAAGGCACAAATTGGTGGGAAACTCCCTTCTCAACCTATCAACCCAAAATAGGGTGTCAATGCAATTACGTTGAGAAGTGGTACAACACTTGTGCAACCCGAAGTTACTGATTCGGGCAAGGTGGAAACACCAAAGGAACCTGTTTTAGAGGAGAAGAATGAGGATTCTCCCCAAACTTCTGAGGTACCTATTCCTAACTCTAAAACTCCGGTTTCTACTTATGTTCCTTCTTTACCTTGCCCTCGCAGATTTGCAAATTCCAAGAAGGAGGCACTAGAAAAGGAGATTTTAGACGTTCTCAAGAAGATCCATGTGAACATACCACTCATAGATGCTATAAAACAAGTTCCAAAGTATGCAAAGGTGTTGAAGGATTTGTGTACCAATAAGCAAAGGCTCAAAGGTAATGAAGTTCTAAGTGTGGGGGAGAATGCCTCGGAAATCTTACAACACAAACTCCCACTGAAATGCTAGGACCCTGGTAGCTTTGGAATTCCTGTCACTATTGGTAACACTACATTTAATAAATCTATGTTGGATTTAGGTGCATCCGTTAATGTTATGCCTGCATCTATATATAACTCACTTGATCTTGGTCCTCTTAAAAAGGCTGGAATTGTGTTGCAATTATCCGATCGCTCTAATGTATACCCAATGGGTATTGTTGATGATGTTCTTGTGCAGGTTAATCAACTAGTATTTCCAGCAGATTTTTGTGTCTTAGAGATGGATGAAGATTCGCCGGACTCGTCTCTTCCATTGCTACTTGGGCGTCCCTTCATGAAAACGGCTAAAACCATTATTGATGTTGACAAGGGAACGCTGACTATGGAGTTTGATAGAGAAATAATACGTTTCAACATTTTCGAGACGATGAGATATCCTAGTGATGTCCACTCTTGTTTCTCCATTGATGTGATGGACACATTGGCGCAACAAATGTTTGAGTTTAATGGCGTTGATACTTTGGAAACCGTGCTCACTACACATATTGATAACGGTTTGGAGTACAATGATGAGATTAAGGAAACCATTGGTTCTCTTGACTCATTACCGGAAAAATCTGCACTTAAGAATATTTCATATATTTCTTTACCTTACAATGATGAAAAGCTTGTACCTTCAATTGTTAAATCTCCAAATCTAGAATTGAAACCTCTTCCAAGTCACGTAAAGTACTTGTACTTAGGTGACAATGAAGAGTTACCTGTGATTGTTTCTAACGAGCTTAGTGAATTACATGAGCAAAAACTTCTAAGGGTTCTAAGGAAGAATAAGACGTCCATAAGATGGACAATTGCCGATATCAATGGTATAAGCCATGCCGTTTGTATGCACAAGATCCGTTTGGAGGATGATGCAAAGCCTACAAGGGAAGCGCAACGTCGTTTGAATCCTCCCATGATGGAAGTTATGAAAAGGGATATACTCAAGCTTTTAGAAGTGGGTTTTATCTACCCCATATCCGACAGAAAGTGGGTGATCCCGGTACAAGTTGTACCAAAGAAATCAGGTGTAACCGTGGTGGAAAATAATAAGAAAGAACTTGTCCCAACTTGTGTGCAAACCGGTTGGAGGGTTTGTATTGATTACAGGAAATTGAATGCCACTACTAGAAAAGATCACTTTGCATTACCTTTTATTGATCAAATGCTTGAACATTTAGCTGGACACTCTCATTAATGCTTTATTGATGGCTATTCAGGTTATAATCAGGTTATAATAGCACCGGAGGATCAAGAGAAAACCACTTTCACTTGTCCTTTCGGTACTTTTGCTTATAGAAGTATGCCTTTTGGCTTGTGCAATGCTCCAACTATCTTTCAAAGGTGTATGGTAAGTATCTTTTCAGAATATGTTGAAAACATAATCGAAGTGTTCATGGACGACTTTAGTGTCTTTGGTGATTCATTTGACCTTTGTTTGAACAATTTGTCACTAATCCTTGAACGATGTGTTGAAACAAACCTTGTGCTGAATTGGGAGAAGTGCCATTTTATGGTAACTCATGGCTAGGGATGGCAATGGATAGCCGAAATCCGAGATCCTTTTCCGAAAATCCGACATCCTATAGAATTTAATCCGACATATCGGATATAGGATACCGGAATCCGATAAGCTATCGGATAATATCTCTTATCGGAATCGGAATCGGATTAGGCTTCTTCCGTTAGGTTAATATCCGATATCCGATAGCCTAAGGGTGTACTTGTAATTTCCTAACCCTAGGGTATTATCTGTCGGGAGAATAACCATTCAGTCTGTTTAGTGTTTAGTCATTTTTTCTCAATTTTTTTCGTTCTCTACCCTAGCAAAACTGAACACAAAAACTCAGAAGATCTGTTTACTCGTGAGTAGTGATTTGATCGAGAGAGAGGGACTGATTGATCGATTTGATCGTGATTTGATCAGAGACTGTCACTTAAGAAGTAAGTCATTAATCATTAATCATGATTCTACTCGATTGTTTCGAAGTTAGGTTTTTTTTTCCCAAATCGATTGCGTATTTGCATGTTTGATGTTTGAATATTTCTGTATTTAACTGTTAGAATCAATCATGTTCTTTTTTTAGCTTTTTCATTACAAGTCAATTCAGATAAAATTAGGGTTTTCGATTTTGATTATTGGGTTTTTAATTTGAATAGAGATGACTCCTGATTGGGTTTTTGATTTGAATAGAGATGACGAGTTGACGACTGATTATTGGGTTTTCGATTTGATTTTGAATCGTTTTTTATTTTTTACATTATCTTGATTTGTTAGATGTAATCTTTGGTTGTAATTGTTAGGGGGTTTATATGAAATCTCATGCTTGTTATAGGAACTAGGTACATAACAAACTTGAAAATCATTGTGAACCATGGACTGATTTTTCAGGATAGTCCAATTTGTTAAATTTGTACTCTATTCTGGACCTGAGCATGTACGCAGTGTAGACAAGTAAGCTGTACTTTGATTGTGTAGCTCTTGGTTTGTTACGAGACTTTGAGTTTGTTTAGGTTTAGTTATAGTGTGGGTGTTTCTTAGTCTTAAAGCATTGTCTTAGCACTTTGAATGTCTAGTCTAGTTAATTTGCTGTTGCTTTTCCTTTAGAAAATGTTGTTAATGATATGAATGTAAATGTCTCCTGCTGTGTTTGGTTGTATTATATGTTTTTTATATCTATTTTATTGTTCCGAGTTGTTAGAGAACACATCATACTAAGATCAATGAACACATCTATATGACACTACTTTGCAGGACACCAAGTTCTATAAAGGCTACTCTGCCCTTGGATATCCCATTGTGATTTTTATTTGTTTTCTCTTTGCTGAGTGGGATTGAGTTGTGTTTAACTTGTTACTTTGCATTCCTGGTTGCACTTATTGTTGTAATAATTGTATATCAATAGATGTCATAGACTGCAAGTGCTATTTGTGTTGTTCATATGATAGGAAATTGCTTAACAGTAGATTATAAATTTCCGAGAGGAAATTTCTTTTTATGTCATATGCACATCAATGATTCAATGAACTCATGAACTGTGTGTTTATTTCTGGGTTGTTGTTGTTCGCAGAATGTCTCAAAGTGAAAAAGCATCCAACAATACCAATAGAGTTGGAACTTCAAGCTGTAGTCAACCAAATTCTGAACAACCGGAACAAGAAGATCAAAGTGTTGCTTCAACAATTGCTTCAACAACACCTTGTTCGAGTAATAAGAGATCATTAGCAGAAGTAGTAGATGAAAATCATCCACTTGTTATTGCTTTGTTGAAGAAATTGTGCACAACAAGGTCACCGTCCTGGGATGAGTTCATTAGAAAAATCATTCTAGAGCCTGATAAAGACAATCCGGGTAAGGAAGTGGCTGTCCTTAAGGGTGAATGTTTTCATTGTCAGAAGTTGGTAGTTGCTTGTAGTGAACAAGGAACTAGCCGCTTGGCTCAACATCTAAAAATATGCCCCCGGAAGCCTGAAAACAAGAAAGGTCAGATGAAGATTACCACTGCAGTTAAAAAAACAGGTACTAACCAAGTTAAATTACTTAATTACAAGTATGATCCTATAGTTACTAAGAACTGCCTTGATAAAATGATTGCTAAACATGATTACCCACTTAACATGGTTGAGCATTTCTATTTTAGAGAGTTTGTTAAGTCTTTGAACCATGCTGCGAGAATTCCATGTAGGAATACAAGTAGAGATGATGTGTTAAGGTGTTATGCTGAAATGAAAGATGAATTGCAATTACAATTAGAGAATTTGACTTCCAAATGTAGTCTCACAACTGATATGTGGACAGCCAAACATACTAAAGATGGTTATTGTTGTGTTACATGCCATTTTATAGATGATGAGTGGAACTTGATTTCCAAAACCTTAGCGTACATTGTAGTGCCATCACCGCATACTGGAGATGTTCTCTATGATTTTATCAAAACTTGCACATTGGAATGGAACATTGATAGGAAGTTTTTTGCTTTAACTGCTGATAATGCACCAGCTAATGGTGTTATAATGAGAAATCTTATTAAATGGCTAGATGGTAAGAATTGTTTGTTTCTTCAAGGAAAATTGTTTCACATGAGGTGTAGCAACCACATACTCCACTTGATTGTATTGTATGGCATGAAAGTAGCAGCTGAGTTTATAGAGGGAATTAGAGATTGTGTTAAGTATGTAAAATCTTCACAATCTAGGAAAGAGAAATTTGAAACAGCACTGACACAATGTCGATTATCTGGAGAAGTTAGTTTAGATGTGGACACAAGGTGGAACTCCACTTTTTCGATGCTTAAGAATGCTATTAAACTGCGAGAAGGTTTTGAAAGACTTAGTGAGTTCGATTCTGACTTTGATATTCTGCCATCAAGTGAGCAATGGGAACAAGGAATATAAATTTTCAATTGCTTAGAGGCTTTTAATGATATTTCAACTGAGTTTTCAGGGATTAAGTATCCAACTGCAAATATTTATTACAATAGGGTATATAAAATTAACCAAAGCATCAGAAGTTGGGAAGATAGTACCTTTGAGTATGTCAGAGAGATGGGGTTGAAAATGAGAGACAAGTTTAATGTATACAGGAATGAATGTAATTTGGTTATGAGCATTGGAGTGGTCTTAGATCCAAGATATAAGGCGAAATGGGTAAGGTTCACATATAAGATAATTTTTGGGGATAATGAACGTGCAGCAGTTGAGTATGAGAAATTCAGAACAGACTTGACCAAAATTTTCAAGGCATATGAATCTCAAAACAACACTGCAGCTCCTCCTTTCTTTAGCAACTCTGTCTCTCGCATGGATGTAAGAGGCTCAGGTACATCTAACCCAGATTATGCTATTTTTTTGTTGGAAAATGATGAATATGATGATCAGAAATCAGAGTTAGAGACATACTTAGAAGAACCAATTCTTCTAACTGTGTTACCTCAAGACGAATACAATTTTGATATATTGAGTTGGTGGAAGCTAAGTGCTGGTAAATACCCAATTCTATCAAAGATAGAAAGGGATGTGTTGGCTGTTCCGGTGACCAGTGTAGCATCAGAGTCCATGTTCAGCGATGGTGGAAGGGTTCTAACAACACACAGAACTTCATTAAGTCCAGAATTAGTACAAGCATTGCTATGCTTAAGTAATTGGCTGCCAAACTTCTTTGATGCAGGTAAATCTTCTTTTCCTTGCTATGCTTAAGGTATCTTTTGTTCAACTCTTTTTGCATACCCTACATGAAATAATGTATATAGAGTCTTGAATGTTTCAGACATAGCCTTCAACCTCTTATCTTGTGATGTCATCAGTTCACTCTTATACTTTTGTTGTATTTTGCTAGCTGTGGTCATAATATATACTCATCCCATATATTCTCTATTATATTTAGAAATGAAAAACCAAATCAGATTAGTTGACACGATCACATCAAACCGAATTAGCAATGTTTGCTCTCATCTGCAACTTTATTATTAAACCGAATTAAACGAAAAAAATTGAGAAAAAATGACTAAACACTAAACAGATTGAATGGTTATTCTCCCGACAGATAATACCCTAGGGGTAGGAAATTACAAGTACACCCCTAGGCTATCAGATATCGGATATTAACCTAACGGAAGAAGCCTAATCCGATTCCGATTCCGATAAGAGATATTATCCGATAGATTATCGGATTCCGGTATCCGATATGTCGGATTAAATCCTATAGGATGTCGGATTTTCGGAAACGGATCTCGGATTTCGGCTATCCATTGCCAGCCCTAGCCATGAGTTACCATAAAATGGCACTTCTCCTAATTCAGCACAAGGTTTCTTTCAACACATCGTTCAAGGATTAGTGACAAATTGTTCAAACAAAGGTCAAATGAATCACCAAAGACACTAAAGTCGTCCATGAACACTTCGATTATGTTTTCAACATTTCTGAAAAGATACTTACCATACACCTTTGAAAGGTAGCTGGAGCATTGCACAAGACAAAAGGCATCCTTCTATAAGAAAAAGTACCGAAAGGACAAGTGAAAGTGGTTTTATCTTGATCCTCCAGTGCTATCACAATCTGATTATAACCTAAATAGCCATCAAGAAAGCAGTAATAAGAGTGTCCAGCTAAATGTTCAAGCATTTGATCAATAAAAGGTAATGGAAAGTGATATTTTCTAGTAGTGGCATTTAATTTCCTGTAATCAATACAAACCCTCCAACCGGTTTGCACATGAGTTGGCACAAGTTAGTTCTTATCATTTTCCACCACGGTCACACCTGATTTCTTTGGTACAACTTGTACCGGGCTCACCCACTTGCTGTCGGATATGGGGTAGATAATACCCACTTCCAAAAGATTGAGTATCTCCTTTTTCACAATTTCCACCATGGGAGGATTCATACGACGTTGCGCTTCCCTTGTAGGCTTTTCATCATCCTCCAAAGGGATCTTGTGCATACAAACGGCAGGGCTTATACCCTTGATATTGGCAATTTTCCATCCTATGGCCGTCTTATTCTTCCTTAGCACCCTCAGAAGTTTTTTTCTCCTGTAATACACTAAGCTCGTTAGAAATAATCACAGGTAACTCTTCATTGTCACATAAGTACAAGTACTTTACGTGACTTGGAAGAGGTTTCAATTCTAGGTTTGGAGATTTAACAATTTAAGGTACAAGCTTTTCATCATTGCAAGGTAAAGAAACATATGAAATATTCTTAAGTGCAGATTTTTCCGGTAATGAGTCAAGAGAACCAATGGTTTCCTTAATCTCATCACCGTACTCCAAACCGTTATCAATATGTGTAGTGAGCACGATTTCCAAAGTATCAGCGCCCTTTAACTCAAACATTTGTTGCGCCAATGTGTCCATCACATCAATGGAGAAACAAGAGTGGACATCACTAGGATATCTCATCGTCTCGAAAATGTTGAAACGTATTATTTCTCCATAAAACTCCATAGTCAGCGTTCCCTTGTCAACATCAATAATGGTTTTAGCCGTTTTCATGAAGGGACGCCCAAGTAGCAATGGAAGAGACGAGTTCGGCGAACCTTCATCCATCTCTAAGACATAAAAATATGCTGGAAATACTAGTTGATTAACCTTCGCAAGAACATCTTCAATAATACCCATTGGGTAGACATTAGAGCGATCGGCTAATTGCAACACAATTCCAGACTTTTTAAGAGGACCAAGATCAAGTGAGTTATACATAGATGGAGGCATAACATTAACGGATGCACCTAAATCCAACATGGCTTTATTAAATGTAGTGTTACCAATAGTGACAAGAATGTCAAAGCTACTATGGTCCTTGCATTTCAGTGGGAGTTTGTGTTGTAAGATTCCCGAGGCAAGTGCATGTACTGGTACAATTCCTTTTGATCGTATTCCAAACAATAAAGAAACAATAAATCTATTTGGTAACAACTATTTTGATTCTTTCAAGATAAAGATGTCTCAAGTCATATGCAAAGTCTCTTCTGTTTAATCTAATAAACTCCTTTAACTGGTTAGACCAATCTATCTAATAACTAAAAAAGTAGCTAAGTTTAGATTCACAATCAAACAATATAGATTCCAAAAATAATAAATAATGTGATGACGATCTAACGCAACTAATCAATCGAATAAATATGATTCTAGTTGGATCCCAGCCGATCAAGGTTTGTGCACACACAAAGATATGAGAACTAATAAGAAATCTTATTCGTCTTTAAATCTTCTTTAATCTTCAATAAAAACCTGCACAACACCACTTGAATCTCTTGTGATCAATCAAACACAGAACGGAGTCTGTTAATAACGGATTATCACAAGATGTCTTTAGACCTACAAATAGTTCTAAAGATCCCGTTGATACTTTGATCAGGTTTGAGTGAATCTTATATCAGAAGAGAATATTCTCAAGAATAAACAAACTAGGTGCAATCAAAGTTTCAACAACCATTAGTCAATCAAATCAATCGAAAACTAATAACACTGCAATTATCTAGTTTCCCACCAAAGACACTTGTAGAGCTTCTTGATCCCATGGAAGTCTTTAAACGACCGGTCGTAAGAGATTTCGCCTAATTAAGGTACTTTCCTCTCTGAATCGACGGCTCCACCATAAACAACAAAAATATGAAGTTTTCCTGGCTCTTGGAATAGTTTGCTAGAAATGCAAACTTAGGTATTTATAGACCAAGGATGTTTGGATACCAAGGAATTTCCAAAACCGAAAGTATTCTCAATATATGCAATAAATGCCCAATCATTTTTCATAATTCCAGGAAATGCTTTGTCCAATATCTTTATTCTCTAGAGATATGCATTTAATTGTTGGTAATTAAAGCATATAAAACCAAAAACCTTAATTAAAAGATTCTCAATTTATTTCAGCACATGATCTCCTTGAGTACTAAGGAATATCTTTGAACAATAAATGATAAGGGTTATTGTACGTGTTCAAAGTGTGTTGACATCTCTTCACTGTAAATATTTATTCATATTTACATGGATTTACATTCTTGGACTCGGTTATACCACACTTCCAAACAAGTTTAGAATTGGTTGACATGTATTCCAAGATAACTATATGATTGATCAAATATAAAATCACATACATGGGTTCAATCGGTTCTACCAATCACTAGGATCGGTTATACCTCAATGTGAAAAAACTTGTGATCGACCACACGTGTTACCAGGACCGGTTACCATATTCATATGGTATTGCTTGTGATCGGTTACACCAGTTAGCGGGATCTATTACAACAATTACCAGGACCTGTTACCAATAACAAGGATAGATTACACAATACTCTGTGATCGTCACACCAATTACTAGGATTGGCCACACCAATTACAAATATCAATCAACAATCTCATGGTGATTACTTAGGATCAGTTACACCAATTAATAAAAACTAGTCATACCAAATCATAAGTCAGGCATTGTGATTAGTTATACCAAGATACATAACATAGTTACGATCGGTTCTACCATCTCACATATATTGGTAATCCAAAGATTTACAATGAATAGTTGTACCAATAAGCCTAACGATTTTCCTTTCGATTCACAAAACAAGTTCATGAATATATTTCCTTTAAACGAATGTAAAACATTGTTTCCTTGGATGAAATCTTCACCATAACCCATTCACATAATCATAACAGTATATACAAGATTATGTCGATGTTACATCTACGAAGTTCAAAGGATAAGCGTTATACTTCGTAGTCTAATTCCCTAACACTATAATCATACAAATATGACTATGTCACATTACTAGAACATTATACAATATGTGCAATATTTATAGCTTCACAATTATGTTTTCAATATAACATGACTTGAAAGATACGTTAAGAATGAAATAATTCAAGTCAATATTACTAACCTCAATTGGAAGAATTATGTCGTCATTGTAGTTCGCTACATCTTCACATTCTTCAGGTCTTCAGAGTAATACTTGTATGTCTCAACATTCCAAGACTTTCTAGTATAACCTAAACAAAGTTGAATCTAGTATATAATCAAGCGACTTTAGATGAGTTTTGACATACTAAAATATGACAACCAAACTTGACAGGCCAACACTTGGTGAGTTCAACCGAGATATGCTCTAACAGAATTATATTGTCTCCCCACAGGCCCCCCTGTCGTAGCTACAAACATATTTGAAAATATCCAACAATATCTCCTTATTTTCATAAATCAAAAATAAAGTAAAAAAAAAAAACTTTCAAAATAAGAGTGGTTGCATTACTCAAGTGATAGCCTACGTACCCAGGTGGGATCAATCCAACATAGCACAAGATAAATTGGGACAAAGCATCATCATAGAAAACATAAATGGTATGTATATATTGGGTTTAAACCTTAAATACTAAGTTTTATCAATGTTCTATAGTGGAACCAGTCTTGAACCAAGCATCCCTTGTGATATAACTGAAATTTTCACACATACTAACTTAAAAAAATTGTGCCTTTTGTAGCTTAGCACATTAATGACCATGTGTTTATCCTGATTTTATGAGTCTTATTTAGAGAACAACCTTATTCTCTCATGAAATAATATGATTTCCATACTCATATAGGTAAGTCTCTAAAGATGATTATGTGAGACACCTGTATATAACATTAGACTAATTAAGGATTAATACCCATAATTATTCTTGTATAATCATTGTACTGATTAAAAATGAAAAGTTTTAACTTAGTGCACTATAATCATAACTTCTTGGTTCCAATTGAACCTTGTTTATCCTTTTTCGAAACATAGGTTGGTTTTATGTTATGGGTTATCAAACTTTTTTCATAAACCTTAGTACCACTTCCTTAAACTTTATTGAAAATAATGCATTTCGTAGACTCTTTGTAGATAGGTCTTTCAGGTTCTTCTTTGATTCAATAGAGTTAACTTCAACTGCTTCTCTCTTGATTAATTGTCTTTGATGTCTATGAGTTGCATGTATAAATTTTACATTATAATCTTGTTAGAGATATTATAAAGAGTATATAATGATTATCACAATTAATCAAGACTACAGGAGTTGGCTTCTTCCAAAGTGGAATCGCTACAAGTAAGTAACTCATTTTGCCTCCTAACATGCATATGTAAGTGCAAACAATTATGACAATATTGTTGAATCAGAAATACATGTCTGCTTCTTAATTGGAACTCCAAGACATATCATCACCCTCTGATATAAATATCCATCTATTAGGATTATATATTGTTCCAGTTAGCATCACTGTATCCTTATAGTACATCGGGATAACCTTAGTAATGCAAACCATAGTCAATGGTTCCTTTCAAGTAAGCCAGCACTTTTTAAATTGTTCTGCAGTGTTTAACTCCTAAATTACTTGAGAAATGACATAGCATCCCCGCATGTTGGGCTATGTCTGGTGTGGTGCAATGCATAGCATACATAAGACTTCCAATAATACTGGAGTACTCAAGTTTCCCATGAGTGCGTCTAGTATTCTTCATGAACTTCATACTAGGATCTAAAGGAGTGATGATTGGGATGTCATCGAAATGACCATACTTCTTGAGAAATTTATCCATGTAATGAGATTGGGTTAATGCCAACTTATCTCTCTTTCTTAGGATTTTAATTCCTGAGATCACATAAACTTCTCCTAAGTCATTCATATCAAAGATAGAACTAAGAAATTTCTTAGTCACTTCCATACAAGACGTCATATCCGAATATAGACATGTCATTAATATACAAACAGAGAACTACACATCCAGAATTATCATGCTTACTGTAGATATGTTTATCAGTATCATAAACAACAAAACTACTTTGTTAGACTTCTCATGTTATTACATGTGATCCTGCTTCAATCCTCGGACCTCCCTATCTTAGAGGAAAACATATTTGAAAATATCCAACACTTTTGAACTGGAAAGTACTTTTATGAATGGCTCACCTATGTTTCTCTCTTTATTTTGGTGATAACCACAATGAACTATTGTGTTTTCAACTATTTTCTATGAGTTGTTATTGTCAAGTAAGGGTTTTCGTAAACTAAATGTTTGGAGTTATTTGGCTTGCATTAATTGTTTTTCTTTGTGTCATAAACTCGAATATGCCAAAGATGAGTGAGGAGTGATGACAAATAATTATCAGTAATGGCGCATGTGGAACTAAAATCATATTCCCGTACAAGAAGGTAAAACTAGCTAGTTGTACCTCACCCGAACCTAGTCAATCTATTATTCCCTTTGTTCTTATTACTCACATATTTTTGTGTCACTCTTACCAGATTGATAAAATAACAAAAATGAGCTTATCAGCTAAAGAGAATAAATGGAGTAAAAGAGATTGATTTGGAAGAATGAAGGTTCCTCGAAGATAAAACCTAATGTGGTAAAGGGTGAGGCGCTTGATCCATCGAAATTGATCATTGACTTAAACCTCATGGAAATTTGTACTTTCATTATCTATTTCGATGGACATTAACGGTTTGTTCTGGAGATTGTCGATTCATGAAAATCTTATGGACTTGTATATGCTTCAATCTAGAACAATTCGGAAGTCACGTTTCTTCTTATATCTCTAGTAAGAAGACTTGTGATGATCGGGAGAGATATTGTGGCTAGCAAGGATACTGAGTTAGTATCTCAAACCATTTTTGGTTGGAGAAAGAAAGCATCACAACACCTTGTTTATTAATTTAACAGTAGTGTTCAAGAAATAACAATTATTCAAACAACATGAGACCATAAAAATATATATAATGTTATGCACTTAACTTAGACAAATCTCAATTTGCTTAGATTATGACACTAAGACACAATGGGTTAGAGGTGTAAAATATGGTGGCCCGGCACAACCCAGACCACAAAGTTACGTATTGCGTGTTGTGCTGGATTGTGCTAGAGATTCAGACATTTTGTGTTGTGACGTGCTAAATGGCGTGTCATGTTGTGTTGTGTCAGAAAAATAAATGTGATAGGTCGTGTTGGGATGTGCCAGAAAAATAAACTTGATGTGTCGTGCTATGCTGTGCTAGCATACTTATTTTATGTTTTCCAAAATGAATATTGTTTAGATATTTTAGCTAGTATATATATCATTAGTATAAAACAAAGCTAGGCTAAGTTTTCCTTTGTTAGTGGTGGTCAGGATTTGTCCACACAAAGATAAATCAAGGGTTGTGGTTTCTCAGACCACCCCTTACATCTCACACGTGTGGTGTTAATATTATCTTTTGGTATTATTTGTCCAGAACAAATTCTTCTTCCGCAGGTGTGCCTTAACTTTTAAGGAGAGGAATGAGTAACCGTGGGCACTCATCGTTTTCTATAGCTATCTCAGTTCCAAAATCCTACACCCTCAAATTCTTCGTCTTCCTGCCTTACATCATTAAACATGGAACACGCAGGTTCCATTTTGTTAGTCACAGGGATGTTCTCCATGATTTTGAGTTTTGTTTTAGTTATCAGATCAATCAGAATTGCAAAACTCAAATTAGTTCTCACACCAACCGGGATTGCAAAACTTAAATTAGGGGTATGATTTTTCCATTCTTGGTTCTCTGATTCCCCAAAAATTCGAATTTAGGTTCATTATTTGTATTTTAAATTTTGATTCATTATATGTATGAAAGTTTGATTAATTTTTTTATGTCCAGGTTTAAAAAGGGTACGTTAAATTTTAACCTAAGTTTATGTTTCAGATTATTGTTCTTCCTTAGGTTCACAGTTTTACATTTTGTTCTTTTTTGTTCTAGAGTGGGGAGTAATGAGAAACAGAATTGTGAACGAGTAGAGAGAGAAATGGGCACAAAAACTCTTGAGTTTCTCATATTTGTTGCGTATAGAATTCTCCAAAGTCTTGATAGAATCATAAATTAGAGGAATTGGATGGTTCCATGATGATGATTCTGGATTTCAAGATGTGCACATTACTAAAATCTGGGTTGATCACTATATCTGGATGGTTTCATGATGATGATCTAGATTTCAAGATGCGCATATTACTAAGAAATTTGGGTTGATCACTGCTCTGGATAGATTCTTAGGGGTTGATTGGTAAGGTTGCTTATGTAACTTCATTTTTTGGGAAAACAATAAACGAAGATTGTTACTTTGGTCTTAACGAGGGATTCAAATTAAGGGTGCACACGGTACGGTTCGGCTCGGTTCTTGGCGAGAATGAGTACCTGTACCTCCCTAGCCTCGGTTCCAAAATTTTGGACCGGTACCGGTACCTTGTACCTCGGTTCCGGTACCAGTCGGTTCCAAATTGATTTTTTTTTTGGATAGATTAACACAAGTGGTTATCTAATGGAATATATCTTTGGATTTATTATTTGTGATACCAATTACAAAACAAACATTTCATAAATGTGAAAACGAAGAGCAAAAAAATAATCAGAAATGAACTTGCCAATTACAAAACAAACATTTCATAAGTGTGATCCCTTCTCTGATTTCAGTTCATGCAATGAAAAAGTAATAGCAAGTGCAAACACCCAACCATTCTTAATTCAATTACCAACTGCATACCCAATCAATAAAATAAAACTTTACTAAATCAACAATTCAAATCCATCTTTGATTTACAAAGAAACTCTAATCTCAATTTGGGAAAGAACACATGAACCCATGATTCTCAAATCTATAAATCGATCTTCTCTGTAAGCAAATCTTCAAATTAACATCATTAACTTCTTATTCACCTCATAATCTTCAAAACCCGTTCTTCAATTTCATCTTCCTAATCTCTTCAGAAATTATGACAAACCCTAATTAACATCATTAACTTGTTCCTCCTAAGATCAACCAGAAAAAACACTGCCATCACTTGATTCATAATCAGTCTCACCTTATTTCGATCTCAAAAACCTAATATCAACTCTCAAATTTTGCCGTCACCGAGAAACAGAGAAGAAGGAAAAAAAAGAAGAAGAACGAAGAAGAAATAGAAAGTGGAGACGAAAAAAAAAGGAAAAGGAAAACAGAAACCCTAGCCCTATGATGATCGATTATATACCACCCTCTAATCTAACGGTTACTACTGATTTATCATCCCCTAGATATAACGGCTACTACTACTCGGTACACTCGGTCCGGTACGGCACGAGACTTGGGCAGAACCGTGTAACTGTACCTCCTCAGCCTCGGTTCCTATTTTTTGGACCGGTACCTGTACCTTGTACCTTGGTTCGGTCCAAAACCAGGTACGGTTCCACCGGTTCCGGTTCCGGCTCGGTTCTTGTGCACCCTTAATTCAAATGGATGCCCTGAATCTATGTTTAAATCTTAGGTTATTTCCCAACTTCATTATCATCATGGTTAAATTTCTTATGCTGATGCTAATTGTTGTTATTGCTTTCCTCCTTAACTAAATACATATGCTTTGTTATTTATTATGTACCACAATGTTGTTTCTCTTATAGCTTCTGATAGGATCCGGAGATTCCTATATAATAATAAACCGCAATCGCACGGTGTCTACAATGCAGACAACGGCAAGTACAGGTCGTTCCCACGAAGAGCGATGGAAATACTGTAATCAATATCTCAATTAAGAGTAACCAACAAAAATGATTTTGAAGTTTTATAATGAAAATGAAATAATAAAATTAAACTAATAAAATGAAATCAATGGGAAAAACAATACCATGGTTTTATCGTATCCACCACTATTTCTGTTCAATTACTAAAATGAAACATAACTCATGAATATATGTTTATTGTTCGTTCTATCAACATCACCTATTATAGGTATTAGAGTCGTAAATATCACTGGGATGCCCTAAGCATGACATATCAAAAGATTAAACCAAAGCATGCACCATCAAATTGCGCTAGCGAGAAAATTATACGAAACTAAAATATTGATTCGCAAATATTATTTGACTCTTCTAAGCATAACCCATTAAAGAAATTAACCCAAACATGAAATATCAAATAATGAGACAAATGTATTTTTGAACCTAACAATTACGCACAAAGGTTATAAGAAACCGGTGAAGCAACAACTTGTTTTGCAATCAATCAATAAACAATTATTCAAGAATTAATCTAATCAAATCATAATGGTCTATTGCTAGATAAACAATTCAATATAGTCTAATACCCCAAATGGTTTCAACCATAAACCCTAGTTACAAAGAAAATCTAGCAAAACATGAACATGGGTTTCTTAAAACCCATCAAAAATGATAATAAAAGAGGAACGATCAAACCCATTTGTAAAACAATCACGGCGTCGTCTTCTTTCACCTCCGTCTCAACCAATACTCCAGCCGTCGGCACCTCTCCCTCTCGTCTGTCACTTACAGAGAAGAACCACTCCCAACCGGCCTTCCCTCTCTGTTTCTCTAGTCTAGGTATTGTATATGGGTGATGTGAGTGCGCAGTCTCCTAACTGGATTTCCCCAAACATTGCCAAATGCCCAGTCCCTCTCCATTTATGTCCGGCAACAATATCTGCCAATTCCTTCTCTTTCACGGCTACAACACCAGCTTCTCAGTTTTTGTCCAGCTAAGCTTCGGCCACAATTATTTCTACCAATTGCAACCAGGTGCACCATTCTCAGCTTTCTATAGAATTATCATTTACTCTCGGCACAAGACCACCATCAATCACTGCCTTCCTTCCCGGAGTTCTCTCTATTTCGACTGAAATCCGTCATATCAATCCAAATCAGTCAATACCCCAGTCCTTATTCACTGTCGAGCATGTACCTGCTCCTTCCATCACCTACTCAACTCCGTCCAACTAACGGCTTCATTCCCAGTTCATACGTAACACTGAGAATCCAGACCAAGATGTTCTCTACCGGTTTATTACTTTTCATTATTTAAGGCACCAGCATCAGTCATCAAAATTCTAGAAAGAAAGATGCGAAACTTTCTATGGGAGTATAATGGTGCTTCACAAATTTCACATCTAGTAAATTGGGATTTAGTGTGCGCTAATAAGGATAAAGGCGGATTGGAGGTGTGTAATCTGAAAAAGATGAATCTGTGCATGCTTGCGAAATGGTGCTGGAGGTTTGGTCAGGAAAAAAATAGACTGTGGTACAGAATTGTAGTGGATAAACACGGAGAAAACTTCTCATGCTGGGTTCCAAATAAAGTGAAAACATCGCACGGCGTTTCTTTGCCGGAAAACAATAGCCGAAACTCGCACATCTGGTGAGTACTTATTCAACATTGATTATTCACTCGGGAACTGAAATTTCATTTTGGAATGATGTCTGGAGGGGTAATGCTTCTCTTGCATCTACCTTCCCTTCTCTGCACAAGTTAGCCACGGACAAATATTCAAAGCTTGCTGACATGGTTACTACAGACGGGAATTGGAAATTCATTTTCAAACGAAATCTTATAGGTGCCGAAGTAAACAATTTTGCTGCTATGCTCCTCACAATTGGAAGTAACCCACCGGCTCTAGACAACCTTCCTGACACAAGGCGTTGGTCTCTAAACAACGCAGGGGTTTTCACTGTCAAAACACTATACTATAAACTCACAGCAGAATCGGGTATTGATAATTTTCCACATTATTTCATTTGGAAGAAGCCTGTACCACCTAAGATCAACTTTCTTCTTTGGTGTTTAATGCATGAGAAGCTAAACACAATAGATATGCTACAGATAAAATGGGTAGACATATATAACTCTTGTATTCTCTGTGGTGATGATATATAATCTCAAGACCACATCTTCCTTCATTGTAAAATTGCTCACAAGGTTTGGTCTTCGGTTCTTCCTTCAGCCTGTTGGTCTTGGGTGATTCCAAGAAATCTAAGAATGCTTGCTTTTGGATGGCATCATGTACACTTCTCTGTTGCTGGAAACTTTTTATGGGAACTAATCCCAGCTGCAGTTGTTCATACTATTTGGACATAGCGTAACAAGCGCATCTTTGAGCAGAATTACACTTTCAAAACGGATGATGACCTGGGAATAGAAGTGAAGTCATTAATTCTAGCTTGGGCAAGTGCAGCCGGTAGAAGAGTTCATTTAAATTTTGCTAGTACAGTTCAAAACAATTGGGATGCTCTCTTTGTGTAACTTTGGGGTTTTCAGAACTCTCTTGTTTTCCACTTCTGGTGGAACTCTTTGTAAATTCTTTTTTTCCCTAATAAATCTTCTCTTCTTATCAAAAAAAAAAAAAAGAATCCAGACCAAGCCATTCTTCTTAACTCGATTCAGCCAACACAAGTATCAAACCATTCTTCGTCTTTGCTGCTTACCGCTTGCCGGTTAGAACACGGCTTCGATCCAAGCTTTGCTGCTATATTCCATGCAAATCCAAGCCAAAACACCACAATTCGTAGACTTAATTCAACCTCCAACAAACCACATCTCTGCCACCGTCTACATACCAGCCATCATGTTCTCGTACAAGTACGACAACATTTCATGGCAGCAACACCAGTTCATCCTTTCTGTCCGTAGACTGAAACTTCATCTCCTTGTACGTTTGAAACATCACCCATACAGCATCAAGAACGTACAACACCACCATCTAAACACAGCTCATTCGTCTCCACTCTTCACCAGCAGATTCGAACCATTTTCCGACCATCTGAGCTTCTCATACAGCCAAAATTGACTGTAACTCTCGAGCCACACAAACCATCACCATCTCCATTGATGTGTTGCTATAGTAGAGTCTTAGGATGACTGCCACCACTGCCTTCTTTTTTTCTTCCGGCCACAGCCAAGACCAACTGAGCATCTCTTTACTTTCTCCAACTGTCTAAACCATTTGCCTCCGAAATAAATCTGTTAACACCCTTTTTGTCTTCTTAAACCTTCACCCACTGATCAACTCCATTAACTGTCGATGTCAATCAACATTAAAATTCGTCATTTCTTGCTGGGTTTCGTTAGCATCTCTAGCCACAGATGGACCCATATGATTCAACTCCCAGCTACATACGGACCAAGCCTTTGCACCATGAACTTGTACTTCTTGTTCCCATTTATCTGCTCAGCATCTGTTAGGCCAGTCACGTGCTCGACAATCAAAGAAATTCCTTTGTTGAATGAATGAGTGATGCGACTAGGTGAAGTAGTCGACTAGGAAGCCCGCATTCTGGTTCATAAGCTCTGTCTCCTTTTGGTGCTGATATATAAAATACCAGGCCACCCATATTCGTTTAATTTCTCCCCAAACGCTATTTAGCTCGAGCTTTAGGTTGTTTAAGCTCTGGACAATCAGAATTTCTTGCACTTTCTGTAAAAGCACTAAAATTGTGTTGTTAGCCAAAATATTGAGTCATAGCTCATATAAATATGGGTATAAAATATAGCACTTATGTGCTTATCAGCTTCTATATTGTGATTTCAGGATTCCAGACTGTCCACACTAACAGAGTTTAGAGATGTCACTCAAGTTCACCTCAGCAATAATTATTATTGGATCTCCTAAGAAGAAGTAAACATAAGCCTAAACACTTGAAAATGAACTGGACCTCTATATATTTCCTTCTCAATAATTTTGATGTTATTTCTTCTCATTTTTTTCTATATGAAACTTAGATTGTGCGAGTTGAATCTGTGATTATTATTGTTACCACTTGAATTTTAATTGGCACCAAGGTGTTACATTGTCCTACACTAACAATTTGAACAAGAACATCAGTTGGGGATTATTATTGAACTTATGGGTCGGTATCATTGCAGAAAATCGATGGCATGAGCCATTTCAATATGTGTTGATTTTAGTGGAATCACTAAAACCTCTTTTGCTTATAATTCAAATCTCATTCTTATGGACTTTGTTTTTTTATTCACAGTTTGGTGATTGATTTCACCGATGTCTCAAATTCATTAGAAGCATTCGTGAAAGCCAAACAGGTTTGACTATCCAAATTTATTTTGATTTGTTGGCTTTTTGTTTGGGATTTGGTTTGTTTTCATTAAGAATATGAGCATTTCATTTTAAAAATTAGATCCAGCTAAGTTTTGATTGGGTTGTCTTTAGTTGCAGATTTACCATCAATGTATTTTTTTTTTGGGAGACACGTAGAACTATCTAGGGTTTAATTTGCAGTTCATGATTTCGGGATCAAGGAAGCAACAAGGTTCTTTCTTTTGTACCTACAATTCAACCATGCATGCATGTCTTTTGATATCAAGTTTCAGTAGTTTGGTCTTCAAAATCATGTCTCTTATTATACTGCTTCACAATCCAAACCATTTCACAATGTATGAAACAATACAAAGTTTTATATCTGCACTAAAGATCATTTAGCACCATTGATTCCATGTCCCCTTTGTAAGTTTTAATCACCTAATTTACATTATTTTAACTCATAATTTCCGTCGAATTTAGACACTTCAGTTTTGAACTTTTCCAGCGTGGTTGCACATTTTCCGGATGGTATGACACGATTGTTAGTGGAGTTCTAAGCAGCATTGGTTTTCATATAAGTAGTTGGACCTGATGCAGTTGATTCAGCGGAAAAAATGGAAACAAAGATATACAGTAAGTCGCTCTTTATCCTTTTACATCCCATAATATTAACCACTTCTTATAAAAAAAAATCCATTAGTTCTATCCAACTTCCATGATAAAAATTTACCTTCATGGTTTAATATTTTGTTTGTTGGGTGTTATTTCTGAAATCCATACTTCGTGCAAGGTTTGAAACTCTTCTTACCATGTTTATTAGTATTTCAGAGAATAACATTATTCTTCGCACTTAATTGCAGTCTTTACCAAACTGCAGTAGTCATTTGTGATCCAGTTCATTTTGTCCATGATGTGCATCTCTTCTTAGGATTAAGGAGATATCAGTTTTATCATTTCTCTGCTTCTTCGGAGATTACGTTGCACCGTTCAGTCATAATTTGTGCCATATGTAAGTTTTTTATTCACATTAATTTAACATCAAAATTGTTGGTTTATTTTTGTTATGTTCTTATCTACCCTGAAATATTATGGGTTCTCCTCTGCCGAATTTAGTCCTTCCTATCCATGTAATTAATTTTGTGCATTCAGGGTCAGCAAAGGCGACCATTTTACCGCACTTTTAGAAGACGTCATGTTGTCCCTTAATCGGGTTCATATCTCATAGTCCTTAACAAAATAATCGGTAACTCCTTTATGTCCATTTCTTCCACTTTGTGAAGCGTTAAATCATAATTTTAGTTAGTACATCTAAACCTTACATCCATCTTTTTTTTGGCTTCAAATATTCATGTGTTATTTGGAGGCTCATTCTAACATTCGTCTATGCACATGGTACATGGAATGCAAAATCATTTCTATATTCACCCCTTGCATATGGAACGTCATAATATTTGTCTCTTTATTTACTTTTTGACACCCTTGCTTGCCTTTCCGCACAAATCATTGTTAACTCTTTGTTGTTCATCCAGAATCCCAGTTTCTTAAGGTTCACTGGGGGATCACTTCACCCCGACGGGTCAAACCATCTCCTCTCTGTAAGTTTAGGATCTTTTACACCTTTTTAAAACTGTGTATTAGTTTTATTTATCAACCACACTATTTGCTTGTCACACATATATCCACAACTTATGGTCAGTGCAAGAATATCCTTTTTTACATTTTACATGATATATTTCTTTTTTCTATTAGGTTTAGACCTGTTAAAATGGCAACACCAGCGGTTTTTGATACCTTATTTGTCTTAGCATCTTAGGTGTACAATACTACTTTGAAGAATAGTTGTGTTCAAATTTATCTATAAATCACATGGCGACATAATGACGTCGAGTATATGGTTGTACGTCATCTTAGTTTGCTTACATTGAGTATCTGTTAATAATCAAGGAGGGCATATAGATGAAATTCGATCCGCAAGTATATCGACTGCTCCACTTCTTTGGAACAAATGAGAATGTTTCAATCATTGTAACAGGATTATGGTGAACAAACAAAGAATGATGAAAACACTTAAGCTATCTACCCAACTTGGCAATGCATATTACATGAAACAGGTCGAGGTCCTAGGGAAAGATAGATCCGACCCTGTAGTTTTCAAAGCTGTTCCAGGTAATTGGTTTATTAGGGTGTGGTAAAGTTTTAATGGCTATGTTTGGTTAGTTTTTCAGCAACACAAATTTTTAACTCACTTTTGGTATTTTGCAGATATTCATGAAAGTTATCAACAAACATGACAGAAGAATTTCATCTTGGGCTCTTTAATACCTATAGTCAGGGACGGTACTGGCAGTGGCTTAGGGGTGCTCCTCCCACCCCGAAATCTCAAAAACTCACTCAAAAACCATTTTTTCATGTGTAATATTTGGGGAACCCCCTAAGAATTTAATGTTTAACTCATAGTGTTATTTTAGCCCACCGAGGCTTAGAATCCTGCTTATGTCGCTGCCAATAGTTGACTCTTGGGGTGAATGGGATTTCTTTGGTTGCGTTTACCTAAGATGTTAGTAAAATCAGCTGCACAACTCCCAGATAAATTACGTTGATCATTTAATCCATGTAAAATGTATTTATAAGTAGTGCATGAATCAAATGTAAAGTGTGACCCTCATAACAATTCTTAAGTTTCTTTGGGTATGTATATTTGTCCTATATTATTATGTGTACTTATATGCTGCAACAAAGCATGTATATTTTAATGTTGATTGTGACATCTGTCTAAGCTCAACATCATTCATAGTTTACATCATCAATCTTTGTTTAAAGTAAGGGAAACTGAATGTCATTTTAGGAAAGGCATTACCAAAAATTTATGATGCATGTGTCCTTACAAGAATATACTATTCGGACATATATATCCTGAATCATATATGAGTATGCATGAGAAAATTTTTGTGGATTGCAGAGTAGAAATATCTTGATTTTTTCTTTACTTTTGTAATGATAAGGAGGGTAAAATCGATAATTAATAAATTTTAAATTTATTATCTAGATAAAAATCATCTGGTTAAGTGATATATCATATTTAAAAGACAAAAATCGCTACAATAGGAGTTGATAATTTTTCGGGACATAATTGGTACGATATTAAAAATTAACCAACGTCAAAGCACGTGCCGTTATGGCACGGGTTAAGGCCTATATATATATTATAGAAATAAATTAGCATAACGAAAATAAAATATCAAAAGCTTGCCAAAATAAAGATTGTTTTATGAAATTTTCATGAAATATGATGTATTGTGTAGTATTTTATGCATGATATGTCGTGCTTCCTTCGCGTGCAGTGGTGTGCTATGTTGCGTGTTGTGCTGTGTTGATGTGCCTATTTGTCTGGCACAACATACTAAGTTAAAGTATTGTGCCCAATCACATGCTGTGCTCAAATTTTAACGTGTTGTGTTGTGCCATAAAACATGTTGGCGCGATCCAATTTACACCAATTAGCAAGTTTGGAGTTCGACACATTTGATGATGTAGAAGGAATGATGCATTTTCATTCGGTGAAATACCACGGGTGCGGCGGACTGGCTTACTCAGTTACTTGCCTTGGGGGGTATTTTAGAACCGTATTTTGGGGACCATGAGATATTTGGGGGACCTTTGTTTTTTAAGGCACCCATCCTACAATGATAAGGGATGTCCTAAAGTCATATGAGTTTACCAATTTTCCCCTTACCCTATTTAACATTATCCCTAATTAATATTAGTCCACCACCGCCGATTACCACCACCACCACCTCCGATTATCACCACCACCAACCACCGATTACCACTACCACCACCTCCCACCACCGCCGCCCACCACCACCACCTCCTCCGATTATTGAGTGACTAAAGTGATAGAAGAAGAAGAAGATGGAGAATTTTTTTTTTTTTTGAGATGGGTGAATATAGAGAAAAAACATCCTTTGGGTACCGAAGTATGCTTGTAACTTAGTGAATGTTGCTATAAACGTCCTAAAATATCTTGAAAATCAAAATTGTAACAAAAAAATTTCAACAAAGTCAACAAAGTTCGGTTTTATTATATGAAGAACATGTAACTGAACTTTCTGCAAATGCAGTTCGGTTAATAAATCCAAAATCACAGGCAACCGAACCAGAGCTTTAATGGAGTTTTTGTTTGTTCTGCTAGCTGATGAAAAATCAAATGTAACTGAACTACTATGCTTGAGTTTACAGAGTTTTGTTCGGTTTAGTCGACTAGACCACGTTGTAACCGAACTTTAAACAACAGAGTTCGGTAAGTTCGCAGAATTTTGTTTTTTGCGATTAAAACTTCATTACTTGCTAAATTTCATCGCTACTGCGACTGAAGAAGACTCCATTTAACAACACACTGTTCTAGGGTTCTTGTTCGAAACATAAAAAATGGGTATTCTCAATAATCAGAAGGGCAAATCATCATCATCTTCATCTTCTTCCATTAAACATGTTGATCATAAGATTAGAAAAAAGTGTTTCAAGAACAGAATCAAAGGATTTGAGAAGAAATTTTATGAGTTGAGGAAACTCTGTGATGTTAAAGCTGTTGGAGTTGTGCATTCTAAATTCATCAATGGGGCTAAATAATTACCATCAAACCCTCATGAATTTGATGACGTTGTCATGCAATTTCATAAAAAGAAGATGAAATTGGGTACTGGTGAAGAAGCAGAGAAAGTTGAGGAGAATCAGATTGGTAATGGTAACGGTAACCCTAACTTTGATAATTTATGTACTGTTGAATCACTTACAAATATTGAGAGAGAATTGGAATCCGTATTTTTTATGATTTCCGAGAGAGAAAATCAATTGAAAGCAGCGGATGTTACATCGCCATCATCATCATCTCCGAATTGCGATCAGAAGAATAATTTTGGAGTAATTGAATCTACAAATTACCATTACGAGTCTACTTCTTTGGTGGTAGGATCTTCTAATAACGTTTATGTTTATGGACTTCCTTCTTCTGATTATGATCAACAACAACCGCAACCGGAGGAGGATATGAATAATAGTTTTGGGGTTCATGAATCTAATTCTACTTCATTGGTAGTAAGATCGTCTAAGAACTTGGATGATTATGGATGTTCTTCTTCTTATTTCTCTAATAAAGAAGAATCCCAACCCTTGATTAGTGTTGTTGATCCTTTATCTGAAATGGTTTATGATAAGCCATTCTCTGATGTTATCGATTTAGAGTTCCAGAGATTGAATTGCAGCAGCAGCTACATGGACATGCTGATGATGAACACAACAAACCCAATTGACGGACCATAATTCCTTCTGTGGTGAATGAATAGTGCTGGCTGGCTAGAGTAACTTTTTGTTTGTAATCTATTTTATTTCTTGTATTCATGGAGGAGACAACTGATTTGTGATGATTTTATTACTTTCTAGTTTATGTAACTTAAATTTTTTTGTAATCTACAATTAATTTGTTATTAGTTTGTCAGGGTCATTAGTTTGTAATTCACTGCAAGTTTGCAAATGACATAATGTATGAGAGAACTGGAAAAGTTGCCACAACTACGGTTCTGAATTGTCTTTTCTAGTGGGCATCACTTCGCTTTACAGAACTTGTCTCCAAGGAAAATGAAGCATTTCTAGACTGCTGTACAAAAAGAAGCATTTTTCAGATAAGTTTCTCTGATTTGTTTCGAGTAGCAATATTAACCTGCAATGTGTTCATCAGAAGTTTGAGGCTCCTAATTTGTAATTTTTCTGCTTGTTAATTTAGAGATTATAGAGAACGAGAATGTTGTTTCTATGAACTTTCTGACAAATAATAATGTACTAGTTGATCAGTAAAAATCATGTCTAGATATATGATTTTATCTACAAGAACTTTAAAATGTTAAGCCTATGGAGTGACAAATTGGGTTATCTGTTAATGTTTAACTAAAAGTAAATAATAAATTACTGCTGTGTGGGATTCTGCAGAATTAAGTGAGCCACCCATGGAGTGCTTGTGACTATATTGTAAATGTTGATGACAGTAGTTGCTCTATATCGCTGCATAATTTGGTTTGTATATTACAGAAACACCGTTCTCTGCAAACTTTTGTGGGTGCAAACTGTAAGTTCTGGGAGAGAAAGAAGAGTAGTATTTTTTTTGTACACTTTCCTTACACTTTTGTGGGTGCAAGCTCAATATTAAAAAAAAATCGAGTGTTCTTCGCAATTGTATGATAATAACAATGGATGATCAATAAAGGGTTTTCAAAGATGGTGCTATTGTTATTGATGGAGATAAGATTATTGCTATTAATCAATCTTCACTCATTTTAAAGGAGTTTGGTACTACTGGTCATGATGATGTTGATATTATAAATCTCAATGGAAAAATCGTGATTCCAGGTTCTGATTTCAATCTCACTAATCATTCTTTGGTAACGTAATTCATGTTTTTGATTGTAAATTTATTATAGGTTTAATCAATAGACATGTTCATACATCTCAACAACTTGGTAGAGGAATAGATGATAATGTTTATTTAATGACTTGGTTATATAAGCGTGTATGACCTTATGAATCAAATATGACTGAAGAAGATTCTACACTGCTTTGTGGAATTGAGCTCATTCACTCTGGGGTAAGCTCCCTTTGAATATCTGGTCTTTCTGTTGTTATTTATATGTACAGGCAGTATTACATATTAATATATTATGTTTTCTGATATGTTTTTGATATTCCTAAATTGCAGGCAACTTGTTTTGCTGAAGCATGTGGACAACATGTTCCCGGGACGGTAAGAGTGGTGGAGCTACTGGGTTTACGTGCATGTTTAGTGCAGCAACCACGGATTGTGGTGAGGGCTTACCAGAAAAATGGGGAGTTAAAGTTTCTCACTGTATTGGCAGATTGGTTTTCTTCCAATGTCTGGTGTTAAAGTTTCTCACTGTCCTGCTGCTGCAATGCGAATGCTTAGGTTCGCACCTGTAAAGGAGATGCTGGATGCTGGGATATGTCTCTTTGGGTACTGATTATTTTATAGTATAGGATGAGCATGGGTTTTTTCTTTATTCCCTTAGTTACAACTTAGTTTTGGCTACATAAAAACAGTGTGTTACAACTCGGTAATTCTTTATCTGGACAATTTTTTTATATTTTACAATGTTTTACCTTGGAGATTATTTTATAGTCCATGCTTGAATTGCTTATTGTGGTAGATGTTCTATGAGTGCCATTAGTGGCTTGACTCTAACTCGTTTTGTTGTTGCCGTTCCTGTTGATTATCTTAGTACGAATAAGTCCAACATTTGTTGAGGATCTAAGGCAACTTTAGTTTGAAGCTAATGTGAATAGACTGTTCCTAAACACCAGGTTGTTACCGTTTTTTTTTTTCTTTCTTAATAGTATTTAAGCACATGTAATCGGTGTCGCCTTGTAAAAGTGTTTTTGATTGAATAATTTCTTCTTTTTCACCAAGCCACTTCATTTTATACTCCCTCCTTCCCACTATTAAGTGACCTATTTGATTTTAAATTTTGTCCCACTAATAAGTAACATATATCACTAAATAAGGAGATATTTCTAAAATTATCCTTTTCGTTAATTATAACAAATATAAGAAATATGCATAATTTGATAGGCATGTTTATATTCGTTACATAGGTGTTTTAAAATGCTTTTCAATGGTATGAAGTTTGCGAACATCCGTGGAGTAGTTTGAGA
This sequence comes from Papaver bracteatum, assembly GCA_023529315.1. Taxonomy (NCBI): domain Eukaryota; kingdom Viridiplantae; phylum Streptophyta; class Magnoliopsida; order Ranunculales; family Papaveraceae; genus Papaver; species Papaver bracteatum. The sequence continues at coordinate 533,273 of JAJJWX010004610.1, forward strand.
GATAAATCATTCTAAATTTCTCTAGTTATTATCCATAAGGGTATAATTGTAAAAAATGCTTAAAAGTACTATTTTCCTTGCTTGCCTTAAAAATTGTGCAAACTTAAACTAGATCACTTAATAGTGGGACGGAGGGATTATTTCATCCTTATCCTATACATCATACTTATAGATTTTGACCACAGTGTACCACAAAGGTTTCTGAAAACAAAGAAAACAAATGTACACAGGAAAAAAAAAATTGTATCCGAAAGAGTAGTATGTGTAGGGGTGAGCATGGGCCGGTTTTCGCCTCATCCGCCCCCAATCCGTTGCATTACGGATTTCAAATTTGGCATCCGCATCCAACTCATATCCAATGGATACACAGATGGATGGATTGGATGCGGATAATCCAATGGATTTGTTTTAGTTGAAATTTATAGTAGAGAAAATTAAGTTAACACAAATGACTCCCTACGTATCCTATATATGTATTCAAATATAAAAATGTCAGTACAATACTTCAATCAAACATCTTAAAAGTTCCTAAATGATCCATAGTATTTTCTAGAACCATATAAACTAGATTTTGTGCCCGGGCATAGCAAACTTGGTTCACCAATTCAATCTACAACTACAAAATACAAATACAATGCACCACAACCTCTTTCTTTGATTTGGTAAAGCTCGGCTTCGCCTCGCCCACGTCCTTCCAAGATGTAACATTATTCAAAATAAATGTGTCAAAAGACAACACTTTGCCGATTCCTTGTTTAATTTGCACAAATTAGAAGCCTACACACTATGAACATCTACATAATGAAAGGAAAAAGTAAGAAAAGTTGCGGTATCTTGCCAGTTTTCTTGAAAGGAAATCTCCATGTTTGTATGAACAGAAGTATGAAGACTTCCTCTCTGCCTATTCCGCTCTTTGGCTCTTTTCCTGGTGGAATACGAAGAAGTAATTAAAATACTTTACACTGAGTACTTTCTTTTCCTAGTTAAAATACTTTCTTCGGTACAATAACAATGACTAACAATATCATCTGAGCAGAATATTTACAGGAATATCGTTTTAAAACTGTAAATCATGAAAATGTAAAGCTTAATTTTCAATATAAATTATGACATCATCATCACCTTAAGATACCTTGATCCTTCCAAAACCACAAGAGCTGAACCGGAGATAGAGTCCATACGTGAATAACATACTAACATAAACCCACAAAGAGCTGACCTGACTATAGTTCTCAAATACACCAAATGACATCAAGATTACAAAATTATAGCCACATTCAACTATAATAGAACCTTGGGAATTATAAATCGCAAGAATTTTGATTACGTGATAATGTAAATATCAACAGAACCTTATTTGTGTTTCAGGTACATATATTTTATCCCAAAACCCTTTTCTTTCTCATGGCAAACTAAATTAGAAAAAAAAAAAAAAACTTCATGAGATGAATTTCTAGGTTTCAATTTCTGAAATCATTATGGTTTCAAATTCTGAAATCATTACGAAAATCAATTACTGTTACTTCTTGTGAAGGAGAAGTAATATTGCTGTCAATATTTCATGGTTAAACTTTGCTCAAAATTAAGCTCTGTGCAGAAGAAAAACAAAAGAAAAACTTTGTAGCTTCAAAGGGTTTAAAACTGGTAGTCTATCTAACGATGGAGAAGTAACGACTCCATATAAACCATGGTCCCTCTAACTGTGATGTTGCTTCGCCTCACCCCCATAGTGCATTTTTCCGTCTAGATGCATTTTTGATTTGGGAAGCCTCGCCCCGATGCATGATTAGGATTTTTGATTTGTGTAGTTCGGCGTCACCTCTCCCCGTCCCCATGCATTTTTGATTTGGTATAATCAGAAATTTTATAGCATCTGCATCATCTGGATTATTTTTCTTGCTGAAGTAGACTGAACTTTTGTCAAAGTTGATAACTTGACCTGATTGAGAACTGAAGTTGTGTAGCAATTCAAGTAAATTGTTAACAGTGGTGACATTTGCTTGAGTAAAGATCAAGCAGTCATATGCAAAAACTAGAAGATTAATGGCTGGTGATAAGGCAGCCACTTTAATACCTTTGATTTTTTTTTCTTGTTGAGCTGCAATGAGTTGTCTTGAAAGAAATTTCATTGCAATAATGAATAAGTAAGGTAACAGTGGGTCACCTCGTCTAATTCCTCTTGTAGGGGTAAATGATTCACAAGGAGACCCATTGAGCATGACTGAAAGCTGAGTTGTGCTGATACATTATTGTATAAGGTCACAAAAGTCCTCATTAAAGCAAAAATAAGAAAGGACTTTAATTAAGAAAGGTCACTCCAACCTGTAAAAAGCCTTTGACATGTCAAGTTTGAGTGCCATCCATCTATTCTCTGCTCTTTTTTTCTTCATTGAGTGGATAATTTCTTGAGCAATACAATATTGTCACTTATGAGCCTCCCTGATACATAAGATGCCTGGTAAGGTGAAATGAGCTTCTCCATTATTGGCTTCATTCTGTTTACTAGAACCTTAGAGACAATCTTGTAGGAGGTGTTACATAGACCAATCGGCATATAGTCTGCTGCACATATGCATTTCTTCTTTTTAGGAATCAGAGAGATATATGTTTTATTGATCTGCTTAAGGATATATTTAGTCTCAAAAAATTTCTTGACCACGTTGCAAACATATTCCCCCATAGTTGTCCACTGACTTTTAAAAAATTCAACTTGAAACCCCTATGGACCAGGAGAGCTCCAATTCTCCATGCTCTTGAGTGTGGTAAAAATCTCTTCATTACTGGGTATTCTGGTAAGTAAAGCATTTTGTTCAGCTGTGATAATTGAAGGAAGAACAGTGTAAAGATTATCATCAAGTACTGGATTGTTGGTAATACTGATATTCTTGAAATGCTGAGTCAGGTGCTGAGCAATTTGATCTCTATTTTGCAGCCAATTGTTGTTGTTATCTTTGATAGCATCTATGTTGTTTCTGGTTCTCCTTTTGTTGACTTTAGTATGGAAATATTTGTTGTTGGAGTCCATGTCTTTAATGAAGTGATCCATGGATTTTTGCTGATAGAACTCAGACTTGATTTTGTGCCACTTGTTAAGCTCATTGTTGATTCCGATGATATCACCTTCAGTGTTGGGGTTTTGAGGAAGCTCCTGAAGTTGATTAAGTTCACTTTGGAGATTATCAACCTTGTGAGTGATGTTACCAAAATGCTCCATATTCCATAATGAAAGATACCTTCTTGTAGTGGACAGTGTAGTTACTAACTGGTAACCAGGAGAACCAGTAACACTAGATTTCCAAGCATTATAAATAACAATCGAACAAGATTCATCATTGAGCCAAGTTAAGAAAAATTTAAAGGGCTTCCAACAGTTTGGAACAATTATATCAGTGTCAAGCATGATGGTACTGTGATCACTTCCTATTTGGGTAAGATGCAATAATCTAGTATCTGGGAAATTTATGTTCCAGCTACCATTAACTAATGCCATATCTTTTCTGGATTCAATAGCTACAGTCCCCATGTTATTATTACTCCAAGTAAAGTCTTTACCAATGAATCCTATGTCCTCTAAGCCATTACTAGACACTATGCTATTCACCCAACCATCAGTAGAAGAAGAAATGCCAGTGTCATTGTCAATTAAGTGAAAGTTTAGGTCCCCTAGTACTACCCAAGGATTACTATTATTCTCACTTATTTGTTGGATGCAATTTCATTGTTCTTTCTTCTTATTGTAATCGGTAAAACCATACATGCAAGTTAATATAAACTCTGGCTTGTTAGGATCAGATTGAACTATGGCATTAAATATATTGTAATGATTATCAACTATTTCACACAAGAAACCATTCTTCCATAGTAAAACAAGGCCACCTGAAAGACCTTCAGGCTCAATATATCTCCAATTAGGGTATTGATATTGCTTTAAGAGTGGCTGGCATTTAGTTCTACTGATTTTTGTTTCACGCAGGAATATAATGTCTGGGTTTTGAGCTCTGATTAGGTCACTTAAATGATTTCTAGTAGAAGCAGTTTTAAAACCTTGAACATTCCAGGAAAGGATTTTCATATTTGCTAGAAAAATAATGATGACAACAAAAGACAACCTATAAGGATTTTTATGAGCCTGAGTATGCAGAATGTATACTGAATGAGTAATGTAAAATAGATAATATGGTAGATAAAAAAGATTGTAGAGACTAAGTAGTTCAAAAAGCAGGTAAAGAAGTATGGAATGTATACCTGATTCTCTAACTCTGCATTCACTGCTTGGTTATCTCCAGCGGTGACCCTGTGAGCTGCTAAGGAATCTGCATTTGGAGTCATTATGGTACTGTTGGAATCAGAGTTATGATCAGTAAATTTTCCATCATCAGCTCTCTGCCTTTTACCAAGTCTGTTTTCCTTTTCTTTGCTTCATTCTGCTACCTTAGATAATAAGAATTCCAAGTTGACTACAACACCACTTTTAGGAGGTACAAAAACTGTAGTTTTCACAATAGCTTTGGTATTCTTCTTAGAAGTAGGTGTCTTGCTTGTTGAGGAAATTGCAATGTTCTTCCTTACATTATTCACATTTCCAAACAAATATGGTTTTTCATGAGCTTTCTCCAGAAAGATTTTTGCTTCCTTACATGCTACCTTGCAATGCTTGATCACATAGCACTCCTTGCAGATGCCACTTGGTTGTCTCTCATAGAAAATTTTTATCCAGCGAGAGAGACCAGCATTTGTCACGACCTTAACTCCCCTTCTTAAAGGGTTTGTCAAATCTATGTTGACACATACTTTGAAAGGATTACTGCCATCTGGGATTGCATCCTTGGGTTCAATGGCAATGACTTGACCCATTAATTCTCTAATCTTTGTTACTGCAGCCACATTCATATGCTCTGGCATCAAGCCAAACAGGTGCATCCAAAATTGTTGGAATCCCCAATGCTTTTCTCTGTGTATACTATGCCAGGGATGTAATCATGTACCACTAGAAGATTCTTGTTGATGCTCCAAGGTCTCTCATTGATAACAGTGTTTAGCAAAGTCCAATTGCTAAACTTGAAAATCATGATGTTGGGATCAGTCTCAATCATTATTTACACACTCGGCAGGTTCTTGATAATGAGAAGGTGCATATGCATACTCCTCGGGTGAAATATCAAATGGCTCCTCTGTCTCAACTCTTTTTGTAAGATTCCAAAAAGCTATAAAAGAAGTCAACTCACTGGAAACCATTATACAAAGTAAAATTTTCCCAATAACTCACCTTGCAAAAGCTTTGTGAGAATATCAAGTACTTACTTTAGGCCTATTGTTGACTCCAATCGCCTCTCTTCAGACTAATGTACCTAAGAAAAATTAAATAAGCTATGTACAGAAAAATAATTATGTACAAAATACCAATCACAATAATTCACAACCGCTCCCCGGCAGCGGCGCCAAAAATTGATACGATCCGGAGATTCCTATATAATAATAAACCGCAATTGCACGGTGTCTACAATGCAGACAACGGCAAGTACGAGTCGTTCCCACGAAGAGCGATGGAAATACTGTAATCAAGATCTCAATTAAGAGTAACCAACAAAAATGATTTTGAATTTTTATAATGAAAATGAAATAATAAAATTAAACTAATAAAATGAAATCAATGGGAAAAACAATACCAGGGTTTTATCGTATCCACCACTATTTTTGTTCAATTACTAAAATGAAACATAACTCATGAATATATGTTTATTGTTCGTTCTATCAACATCACATATTATAGGTATTAGAGTCGCAAATATCACTGGGACGCCCTAAGCATGACACATCAAAAGATTAAACCAAAGCATGCACCATCAAATTGCGCTAGCAAGAAAATTATACGAAACTAAAATATTGATTCGCAAATATTATTTGACTCTTCTAAGCATAACCCATCAAAGAAATTAACCCAAGCATGAAATATCAAATAATGAGACAAATGTATTTTTGAACTTAACAATTACGCACAAAGGTTATAAGAAACCGGTGAAGCAACAACTTGTTTTGCAATCAATCAATAAACAATTATTCAAGAATTAATCAAATCAAATCATAATGGTCTATTGTTAGATAAACAATTCAATATAGCCTAATACCCCAAATGGTTTCAACCATAAACCCTAGTTACAAAGAAAATCTAGCAAAACATGAACATGGGTTTCTTAAAACCCCTCAAAAATGATAATAAAAGAGGATCGATCAAACCCAGTTGTAAAACAATCACGGCGTCGTCTTCTTTCACCTCCGTCTCAGCCAATACTCCAGCCGCCGGCACCTCTCCCTCTCCTCTATCACTTACAGAGAAGAACCACTCCTAACCGGCGTCCCCTCTCTGTTTCTCTAGTCTAGGTATTGTATATGAGTGCTGTGAGTGCGCAGTCTCCTAACTGGATTGCCCCAAATATTGCCAAAGGCCCAGTCCAACTCCATTTATGTCAGGCAACAATATCTTCCAATTCCTTCTCTTTCACGGCTACAACACCAGCTTCTCAGTTTTTGTCCAGCTAAGCTTCGGCCACAATTCTTTCTACCAATTGCAACCAGGTGCACCATTCTCAGCTTTCTATACAATTATCATTTACTCTCGGCACAAGACCACCATCAATCACTGCCTTCCTTCCCTGAGTTCTCTGTCTTTCGACTGAAATCCGTCATATCAATCCAAATCAGTCAATACCCCAGTCCTTCTTCACTGTCGAGCATGTACCTGCTCCTTCCATCACCTACTCAACTCCGTCCAACTAACGGCTTCATTCCCAATTCATACGTAACACTGAGAATCCAGACCAAGCCATTCTTCTTAACTCGATTCAGCCAACACAAGTATCTAACCATTCTTCATCTTCGCTGCTTACCGCTTGCCGGTTAGAACACGGCTTAGATCCAAGCTTTGCTGCCATATTCCATGCAAATCCAAGCCAAAACACCACAATTCGTAGACTTAATTCAACCTCCAAAAAACCACATCTCTGCCCCCATCTACATACCAGCCATCAAGTTCTCGTACAAGTACGGCAACATTTCATGGCAGCAACACCTGTTCATCCTTTCTGTCCGTGGACTGAAACTTCATCTTCTTGTACGTTTGAAACATCACCCATACAGCATCAAGAACGTACAACACCACCATCTAAACACAGCTCATTCGTCTCCACTCTTCACCAGCAGATTCGAACCATTTTCCGACCATCTGAGCTTCTCATACAGAAAAAATTGACTGTAACTCTCGAGCCACACAAACCAGCACCATCTCCATTGATGTGTTGCTATAGTAGAGCCTTAGGATGACTGCCACCACTGCCTGCTTTTTTTCTTCCGGCCACAGCCAAGACCAACTGAGCATCTCTTTAATTTCTCCAACTTTCTAAACCATTTGCCTCCTAAATAAATCTGTTAACACCCTTTATGTCTTCTTAAACCTTCACCCACTGATCAACTCCATTAACTGTCGATGTCAATCAACATTAAAATTCGTCATTTCTTGCTGGGTTTCGTTAGCATCTCTAGCCACAGATGGACCCATATGATTCAACTCCCAGCTACATACGGACCAAGCCTTTGCACCATGAACTTGTACTTCTTGTTCCCATTTATCTGCTCAGCATCTGTTAGGCCAGTCACGTGCTCGACAATCAAAGAAATTCCTTTGTTGAATGAATGAGTGATGCGACTAGGTGAAGTAGTCGACTAGGAAGCCCGCATTCTGGTTCATAAGCTCTGTCTCCTTTTGGTGCTGATATATAAAATACCAGGCCACCCATATTCATTTAATTTCTCCCCAAACGCTATTTAGCTCGAGCTTTAGGTTGTTTAAGCTCTGGACAATCAGAATTTCTTGCACTTTCTGTAAAAGCACTAAAATTGTGTTGTTAGCCAAAATATTGAGTCCTAGCTCATATAAATATGGATATAAAATATAGCACTTACGTGCTTATCAGCTTCTATATTGTGATTTCAGGATACCACACTGTCCACACTAACAGAGTTCCGATATGTCACTCAAGTTCACCTCAGCAATAATTATTATTGGATCACCTAAGAAGAAGTAAACATAAGCCTAAACACTTGAAAATGAACTGGACCTCTATATATTTCCTTCTCAATAATTTTGATGTTATTTCTTCTCATTTTTTTCTATATGAAACTTAGATTGTGCCAGTTGAATCTGTGATTATTATTGTTACCACTTGAATTTTAATTGGCACCAAGGTGTTACATTGTCCTACACTAACAATTTGAACAAGAACATCAGTTGGGGATTATTATTGAACTTATGGGTCGGTATCATTGCAGAAGATCGACGGCATGAGCCATTTCAATATGTGTTGATTTTAGTGGAATCACTAAAACCTCTTTTGCTTATCATTTAAATCTCATTCTTATGGACTTTGGTTTTTTATTCACAGTTTGGTGATTGATTTCACCGATGTCTCAAATTCATTAGAAGCATTCGTGAAAGCCAAACAGGTTTGACTATCCAAATTTATTTTGATTTGTTGGCTTTTTGTTTGGGATTTGGTTTGTTTTCATTAAGAATCTGAGCATTTCATTTTAAAAATTAGATCCAGTTAAGTGTTGATTGGTTTGTCTTTAGTTGCAGATTTACCATCAATGTGTTTTTTTTGGGAGACACGTAGAACTATCTAGGGTTTAATTTGCAGTTCATGATTTCGGGATCAAAGCAGCAACAAGGTTCTTTCTTTTGTACCTACAATTCAACCATGCATGCATGTCTTTTGATATCAAGTTTCAGTAGTTTGGTCTTCAAAATCATGTCTCTTATTATACTGCTTCACAATCCAAACCATTTCACAATGTATGAAACAGTACAAAGTTTTATATCTGCACTAAAGATCATTTAGCACCATTGATTCCATGTCCCCTTTGTAAGTTTTGATCACCTAATTTACATTTTTTTAACTCATAATTTCCGTCGAATTTAGACACTTCAGTTTTGAACTTTTCCAGTGTTGTTGCTCATTTTCCGGATGGTATTACACGATTGTTAGTGGAGTTCTAAGCAGCATTGGTTTTCATATAAGTAGTTGGACCTGATGCAGTTGATTCAGCGGAAAAAATGGAAACAAATATATACAGTAAGTCGCTCTTTATCCTTTTACATCCCATAATATTAACCACTTCTTTTAAAAAAAAATCCATTAGTTCTAGCCAACTTCCATGCTAAAAATTTACCTTCATGGTTTAATATTTTGTTTGTTGGGTGTTATTTCTGAAATCCATACTTCGTGCAAGGTTTGAAACTCTTCTTACCATGTTTATTAGTATTTCAGAGAACAACATTATTCTTCGCACTTAATTGCAGTCTTTACCAAACTGCAGTAGTCATTTGTGATCCAGTTCATTTTGTCCATGATGTGCATATCTTCTTAGGATTAAGGAGCTATCAGTTTTATCATTTCTCTGCTTCTTCGGAGATTACGTTGCACCGTTCAGTCATAATTTGTGCCATATGTAAGTTTTTTATTCACATTAATTTAACATCAAAATTGTTGGTTTATTTTTGTTATGTTCTTATCTACCCTGAAATATTATGGGTTCTCCTCTGCCGAATTTAGTCCTTCCTATCCATGTAATTAATTTTGTGCATTCAGGGTCAGCAAAGGCGACCATTTTACCGCACTTTCAGAAGACTTCATGTTGTCCCTTAATCGGGTTCATATCTCATAGTCCTTAACAAAATAATCGGTAACTCCTTTATGTCCATTTCTTCCACTTTGTGAAGCGTTAAATCATAATATTAGTTAGTACATCTAAACCTTACATCCATTTTTTTTTGCTTCAAATATTAATGTGTTCTTTGGAGTCTCATTCTAACATTCGTCTATGCACATGGTACATGGAATGCAAAATCATTTCTATATTCACCCCTTGCATATGGAACGTCATAATATTTGTCTCTTTATTTACTTTTTGACATCCTTGCTTGCCTTTCGGCACAAATCATTGTTAACTCTTTGTTGTTCATCCAGAATCCTAGTTTCTTAAGGTTCATTGGGGGATCACTTCACCCCGACGGGTCAAACCATCTCCTCTCTGTAAGTTTAGGATCTTTTACACCTTTTTAAAACTGTGTATTAGTTTTATTTATCAACCGCACTATTTGTTTGTCACACATATATCCACAACTTCTGGTCAGTGCACGAATATCCTTTTTTACACTTTACAGGATATATATTTCTTTTTTCTATTAGGTTTAGACCTGTTAAAATGGCAACACCAGCGGGTTTTGATACCTTATTTGTCTTAGCGTCTTAGGTGTACAATACTACTTTGAAGAATATCTGTGTTCAAATTTATCTATAAATCACATGGCGACATAATGACGTCGAATATATGGTTGTACGTCATCTTAGTTTGCTTACATTGAGTATATGTTAATAATCAAGGAGGGAATATAGATGAAATTTGATCCGCAAGTATATCGACTGCTCCACTTCTCTGGAACTAATGAGAATGTTTCCATCATTGTAACAAGATTATGGTGAACAAACAAAAAATGATGAAAACACTTAATCTATCTACCCAACTTGGAAATGCATATTACATGAAATAGGTAGAGGTCCTAGGGAAAGATAGATCCGACCCTGTAGTTTTCAAATCCGTTCCAGGTAATTGGTTTATTAGGGTGTGGTAAAGTTTTAATGGCTATGTTTGGTTAGTTTTTCAACAACACAAATTTTTAACTCACTTTTGGTATTTTGCAGATATTCATGAAAGTTCTCAACAAACATGACAGAATCATTTCATCTTGGGCTCTTTAATACCTATAGTCAGGGACGGTAATGGGGGTGGCTTAGGGGTGCTCCTGCCACCCCCAAATCTCAAAAACTCACTCAAAAACCATTTTTTCATGTGTAATTTTTGGGGAACCCCCTAAGAATTTAATGTTTAACTCATAGTGTTATTTTAGCCCACCGAGGCTTAGAATCCTGCTTCTGTCGCTGCCAATAGTTGACTCTTGGGGTGAATGGGATTTCTTTGGTTGCGTTTACCAAAGATATTAGTAAAATCAACTGCACAACTCCCAGATCAATTACGTTGATCATTTAATCCATGTAAAATGTATTTATAAGTAGTGCATGAATCAAATGTAAAGTGTGACCCTCATAACAATTCTTAAGTTTCTTTGGGTATGTATATTTGTCTTATATTATTATGTGTACTTATATGCTGCAACAAAGCATGTATATTTTAATGTTGATTGTGACATCTGTCTAAGCTCAGCATCATTCATAGTTTACATCATCAATCTTTGTTTAAAGTAAGGGAAACTGAATGTCATTTTAGGAAAGGCATTACCGAAAATTTATGATGCATGTGTCCTTACAAGCATATACTATTCGGCGATATATATCATGAATCATATATGGGTATGCATGAGAAATTTTTTGTGGATTGAAGAGTAGAAATATCTTGATTTTTTCTTTACTTTTGTAATGATAAGGAGGGTAAACTCGATAATTAATAAATTTTAAATTTATTATCTAGATAAAAATCACCTGGTTAAGTGAAATATCATATTTAAAAGACAAAAATCGCTACAACAGGAGTTGATAAGTTTTCGGGACATAATTGGTACGATATTAAAAATTAACCAACGTCAAAGCCCGTGACGTTGCGGCACGGGTTAAGGCCTATATATATATTATAGAAATAAATTAGCATAACGAAAATAAAATATCAAAAGCTTGCGAAAATAAAGATTGTTTTATGAAATTTTCATGAAATATGATGTATTGTGTAGTATTTTATGCATGATATGGCGTGCTTCCTTCGCGTGCCGTGGTGTGCTATGTTGCGTGTTGTGCTGTGTTGATGTGCCTATTTGTCTAGCACAACATACTAAGTTAAAGTATTGTTCCCAATCACATGTTGTGCTCAAATTTTAACGTGTTGTGTTGTGCCATAAACATGTTGGCGAGATCCAATTTACACCAATTAGCAAGTTTGGAGTTCGACAAATTTGATGATGTAGAAGGAATGATGCATTTTCATTCGGTGAAATACCACGGGTGCGGCGGACTGGCTTACTCAGTTACTTGCCTTGGGGGGGTATTTTAGAACCGTATTTTGGGGACCATGAGATATTTGGGGGACCTTTGTTTTCTAAGGCACCCATCCTACAATGATAAGGGATGTCCTAAAGTCATATGAGTTTACCAATTTGCCCCTTACCCTATTTAACATTATACATAATTAATATTAGTCCACCACCTCCGATTACCACCACCACCACCTCCGATTATCACCACCACCAACTATATATATATATATAACTTAATTTAAATCATTAACAAAGAGTTTCTCACAAACTCATTGCTTGTCATTCCTTTTTGGTTGAAAAAATGCGAAGTAATCATCAAAATGAGTTGAAAATGGAAATTGCAGAGAGGTTTAATGGAGGTTTTTTTTTCCAGAGACAGGTTCAGTTACGTCGTAAAAAAAAGTCTCAGCCGAACTTTTAGTTCGGTTACAACGCAAAATGTTGGGTTTCGTCGCAATAAGTTCGGTTATCACGAATTAATATTTTCTGAACTGAACTAAGAGTTTGGTTCATTCGAGAAAAATATTTTTAACCGAACTATGGGATAATTCCATATATTCATTTGCAAGTATGGTTCGGTTGGATCGCAAATTTTTTTAAGTTTTTACTTTAACCGAACGTTTGCTTAATTGCATATATGCATATATAAACTCAGTTCGGTTGATTCGCAAAATATGTTGAAGTTTGCGAACTAACCGAACTTCATTAAACTAGGTTACTTTTAACCTGAAGTTCGGTTGGGAACTTGGTTGCATTGAATTTTGCGAAAAAACCGAACATACCTCTGTAAATGAGTTCGGTTAACTCGCAAAAATAATTTCAAAACCGAACTCTTCTCTATATAGCCAAATGTTGAGTTCGGTTTAATCGCAAAAAACAAAATTCTGCGAACTTACCGAACTCTGTTGTTTAAAGTTCGGTTACAACGTGGTCTAGTCGACTGAATCGAACAAAACTCTGTAAACTCAAGCATAGTAGTTCAGTTACATTTGGTTTTTCATCATCTAGCCGAACAAACAAAAACTCCATTAAATCTCTGGTTCGGTTGCCTGTGATTTTGGATTTATTAACCGAACTGCATTTGCAGAAAGTTCGGTTACATGTTCTTCATATAATAAAACCGAACTTTGTTGACTTGGTTGAAATTTTTTTGTTACAATTTTGATTTTCAAGATATTTTAGGCCGTTTATAGCAATATTTACTAAGTTACAAGCATACTTCGGTATCCAGAGGATGTTTTTTCTCTATATTCACCCATCTCAAAAAAAAAAATCTCCATCTTCTTCTTCTTCTATCACTTTAGTCACTCAATAATCGGAGGAGGAGGTGGTGGTGGGAGGTGGTGGTGGTGGTAATCGGTGGTTGGTGGTGGTGATAATCGGAGGTGGTGGTGGTGGTAATCGGAGGTGGTGGACTAATATTAATTAGGGCTAATGTTAAATAGGGTAAGGGGCAAATTTCTAAACTCATATGACTTTAGGACAACCCTTATCATTGTAGGATGGGTGCCTTAAAAAACAAAGGTCCCCCAAATATCTCATGGTCCCCAAAATACGGTTTGTATTTTAAGCAACAATTTTGATACGAAGAGAAAAGGCCAGGAGCAGTACCCTTAACTAATTATGGGGTGGGTATAACAAACCCACAAACCAGGCCTGCTCGATCTAGCCGCGTCTCCAGTTCACTTTCTTAAAATACGATCTGCATCTATAGCTATAAATAACACACTGCAACTTGAGAAAACTTCATTACTTGCTAAATTTCATCGCTACTGCGACTGAAGAAGACTCCATTTAACAACACAATGTTCTAGGGTTCTTGTTCTAAACATAAAAAATGGGTATTCTCAATAATCAGAAGGGAAAATCATAATCATCTTCATCTTCTTCCATTAAACATGTTGATCATAGGATTAGAAAAAAGTGTTTCAAGAACAGAATCAAAGGATTTGAGAAGAAATTTTATGAGTTGAGGAAACTCTGTGATGTTAAAGCTGTTGCAGTTGTGCATTCTGAATTCATCAATGGGGCTAAAGAATTACCAGCAAACCCTGATGAATTTGATGAGGTCGTCATGCAATTTCATAAAAAGAAGATGAAATTAGGTATTGGTGAAGAAGCAGAGAAAGTTGAGTAGAATCAGATTGGTAATGGTAACGGTAACCCTAACTTTGATAATTTATGTACTGTTGAATCACTTACAAATATTTAGAGAGAATTGGAATCCATATTTGTTATGATTTCCGAGAGAGAAAATCAATTGAAAGCAGCGGATGTTACATCGCCATCATCATCATCTCCGAATTGCGATCAGAAGAATAATTTTGGAGTAATTGAATCTACAAATTACCATTACGAGTCTACTTCTTTGGTGGTAGGATCTTTTAATAACATTTATGATTATGGACTTCCTTCTTCTGATTATGATCAACAACAACCGCAACCGGAGTAGGAGATGAAAAATAGTTTTGGGGTTCATGAATCTAATTCTACTTCGTTGGCAGTAAGATCGTCTAAGAACTTGGATGATTATGGATGTTCTTCTTCTTATTTCTCTAATCAAGAAGAATCCCAACCCTTGATTAGTGTTGTTGATCCTTTCTCTGAAATGGTTTATGATCATCCATTCTCTGATGTTATCGATTTAGAGTTCCAGAGATTGAATTGCAGCAACATCTACATGGACATGCTGATGATGAACACAACAAATCCAATTGACGGACCAGAATTCCTTCTGTGGTGAATGAATAGTGCTGGCTGGATAGAGTAACTTTTTGTTTGTAATCTATTTTATTTCTTGTATTCATGGAGGAGACAACTGATTTGTGATGATTTTATTACTTTCTAGTTTATGTAACTTAAATTTTTTTGTAATCTACAATTGATTTTTTATTAGTTTATCAGGGTCATTAGTTTGTAATTCACTGCAAGTTTGCAAATGACATAATGTATGAGAGAACTGGAAAAGTTTCCACAACTGCGGTTCTGAATTGGCTTTTCTAGTGGGCATCACTTCGCTTTACAGAACTTGTCGCCAAGGAAAATGAAGCATTTCTAGACTGCTGTACAAAATGAAGCATTTTTCAGATAAGTTTCTCTGATTTGTTTCGAGTAGCAATATTAACATGCAATGTGTTCATCTGAAGTTTGAGGCTCCTAATTTTTAATTTTTCTGCTTGTTAATTTAGAGATTATAGAGAACGAGAATGTTGTTTCTATGAACTTTCTGACAAATAATAATGTACTAGTTGATCAGTAAAAATCATGTCTAGATATATGATTTTATCCACAAGAACTTTAAAATGTCAAGCCTATGGAGTGACAAATTGGGTTATCTGTTAATGTTTAACTAAAAGTAAACAACAAATTGTTGCTGTGTGGGATTCTGCAGAATTAAGTGAGCGACCCATGGAGTGCTTGTGACTATATTGTAAATGTTGGTGACAGTAGTTGCTCTATATCGCTGCATAATTTGGTTTTTATATTACAGAAACACCGTTCTCTGCAAACTTTTGTGGGTGCAAACTGTAAGTTCTGGGAGAGACAAAAGAGTAGTATTTTTTTTGTACACTTTCCTTACACTTTTGTGGGTTCAAGCTCAATATTAAAAAAAAATCGAGTGTTCTTAGCAATTGTATGATAATAACAATGGATGATCAAGAAAGGGTTTTCAAAGATGGTGCTATTGTTATTGATGGAGATAAGATTATTGCTATTAATCAATCTTCACTCATTTTAGCGGAGTTTGGTACTACTGGTCATGATGATTTTGATATTATCAATCTCAATGGAAAAATCGTGATTCCAGGTTCTGATTTCAATCTCACTAATCATTCTTTGGTAACGTAATTCATGTTTTTGATTGTAAATTTATTATAGGTTTAATCAATAGACATGTTCATACATCTCAACAACTTGGTAGAGGAATAGCTGATGATGTTGATTTAATGACTTGGTTATATAAGCGTGTATGACCTTATAAATCAAATATGACTGAAGAAGATTCTACACTGCTTTGTGGAATTGAGCTCATTCACTCTGGGGTAAGCTCCCTTTGAATATCTGGTCTTTCTGTTGTCATTTAGATGTACAGGAAGTATTACATATTAATATATTATGTTTTCTGATATGTTTTTGATATTCTTAAATTGCAGGCAACTTGTTTTGCTGAAGCAGGTGGACAACATGTTCCCGGGATGGCAAGAGCGGTGGAGCTACTGGGTTTACGTGCATGTTTAGTGCAGCAACCACGGATTTTGGTGAGAGCTTACCAGAAAAATGGGGAGTTAAAGTTTCTCACTGTATTGGCATATTGGTTTTCTTCCAATGTCTTGTGTTAAAGTTTCTCACTGTCCTGCTGCAGCAATGCGAATGCTTGGGTTCGCACCTGTAAAGGATATGCTGGATTCTAGGATTTGTCTCTTTGGGTACTGATTATTTTATAGTATAGGATGAGCATGGGTTTGTTCTTTATTCCCTTAGTTACAACTTAGTTTTGGCTACATAAAAACAGTGCGTTACAACTCGGTCATTCTTTATCTGGCCAATTTTTTTATAATTTACAATGTTTTACCTTGGAGATTATTTTATAGTCCATGCTTGAATTGCTTATTGTGGTAGATGTTCTATGAGTGCCATTAGTGGCTTGACTCTAACTCGTTTTGTTGTTGCCGTTCCTGTTGATTATCTTAGTATGAATAAGTCCAACATTTGTTGAGGATCTAAGGCAACTTTAGTTTGAAGCTAATGTGAATAGACTGTTCCTAAACACCAGGTTGTTACTGTTTTTTTTTCTTTCTTAATAGTATTTAAGCACATGTAATCGGTGTCGCCTTGTAAAAGTGTTTTTGATTGAATAATTTCTTCTTTTTCACCAAGCCACTTCATTTTATACTCCCTCCGTCCCACTATTAAGTGACCTATTTGATTTTAGATTTTGTCCCACTAATAAGTAACATATATCACTAAATAAGGAGATATTTCTAAAATTATCCTTTTCGTTAATTATAAAAAATATAAGAAATATGCATAATTTGATAGGCATGTTTATATTCGTTACGTAGGTGTTTTAAAATGATTTTCAATGGTATGAAGTTTTCGAACATCCGTGGAGTAGTTTGAGAGATAAATCATTCTAAATTTCTCTAGTTATTATCCATAAGGGTATAATTGTAAAAAATGCTTAAAAGTACTATTTTCCTTGCTTGCCTTAAAAATTGTGCAAACTTAAACTAGATCACTTAATAGTGGGACGGAGGGATTATTTCATCCTTATCCTATACATCATACTTATAGATTTTGACCACAGTGTACCACAAAGGTTTCTGAAAACAAAGAAAACAAATGTACACAGGAAAAAAAAATTTGTATCCGAAAGAGTAGTATGTGTAGGGGTGAGCATGGGCCGGTTTTCACCTCATCCGCCCCCAATCCGTTGCATTACGGATTTCAAATTTGGCATCCGCATCCAACTCATATCCAATGGATACACAGATGGATGGATTGGATGCGGATAATCCAATGGATTTGTTTTAGTTGAAATTTATAGAAGAGAAAATTAAGTTAACACAAAGAGAAACCCTAACTTCAACTTCCGTTTCTGTTAATATCTCCACCTTAAAAAAACTCTTGTATGTTCTTAAAACTTCCTCCTTTAGATGCTGCACAAAAAAGAAATAAGAAATTAAAAGTTAGCAAGATTGTAATAGAAAAGAGATGGAGTAGATGATAACAGAGAAGAGATGCAGAAACTTTTGTTGGTTATTATGTATAGAGCTTGGACAGGTAATGGTTATATTCCTAAATTAATTTCTTGATATTAAATGTGATTTTGATGTTTACATGGCATAGTATGTATTTTTAGTTCTGAGTTCTGACTAATTAAATAGGAATTACATACCATTCCTCCTACTATTAAAACAAAAGAAGATATTGCTTATTTTTCTTTTAAGCTGTATCATCCCAGTTGAGTCTTATTTATAATTAGATAAAAATTAATTGTCTTTTTATGTGGTTATAATTTTTAGATGAAGCTCATTGTGTCCTTAAGAGGGTGTTGCAAAAAGTTCTCTAGATACATCTCTAAGTAAGCTAATGTGACCCTGTGATTAATATTTTGTGAGTATATCATTTAAGAAGGTAGAGAATAACACTGATAGAAAATTTTTACTACGTGGAGGAATATTAAGCTACTTGCTTGGATTACAATGTTGTGGATGCCATCCTGATTTATTAGGTGATAAAATAGTTATCCTCGTGGTTTAGTTGGCATACAAAATTTCATCTTTCCTATGTGTTTACTGAAGTATAGATTTATGATGGACCTTTGCGGAATTCTGACCAGTGTAGAAGGTCCATCTTAAGTCATAAACTCGATAACATAAATTTTGATTGTGCGCTATACAAAAAGTAGTTCTACATATTTCCTTCATCTTTAAGTAGTTTATTCATGTAAATCTTAACACATATTATGTGGATTATCATTGAAAGCTTCATGTGTACTTAGGTATGCTTATGACTTAAATCTTGTAGTAGTTTATTCATGTTAATCTTAACACATATTTTGTGGATTATCATTAGAAGGTTCAGGTGTAGTTAGTCATGGTTATGACTTATGACATCCAGTGAATAGTTTGTCTCAACTTAATTCTATTTGTATTTTATTTGATACATTCTTAATGTTGTTTGTTTGAAATTAAAACTTGATATCAGATTATTTAGTTTATAATTTTGTGACTACACAAAGAAATTATGACTTGGTTGTACTCGATATGAGTTATATCCATGCTTCATAAGACAATTTGTAACTCTCCAACTTGAAATTCGTCGTGTTGCTGTGTTCGCTGACCAGTGGTGAAAAACATTAATTGTCTTACAGACCAGCAGGAACTAGCATCAAACTGCAGATTCTAACTTCCCCAGTACCACACATGCGAACGCATACACAAATTGTTTCTCACTGGCACAATATATATTTTGGTGGTTTCAACTTACTGTTTTATTCTAATGATTGACACATTTTCCGGTACCAGACTTCTCAATTTGGTTGATCAAGGTTCATACTATTTTCTAAGTAGTGATGTTTGGCCTGATATAGGTATCATTTTGGTCTTTGTAATTTAGTTTGTTTGACTCCGTATATGCTAAAGTAGGTACTGGACTCACTAAGGCAGAATTAATAAGAGTTACTTGGAACCCGACTTACTTTTTTTTTTTTTTTAAATAAATAAGCCAGCTAATGTAACATTTGTGATTAGTGTTGCACTATGTTTAGATCTGTGTCTGGGAATTTTTTTTCATTGCTTATATTGATCTGACCATTTTCTCCGTTGTTTATATTGCACAAACACCAGCAGACATATAGTAAGAACACATTATTTAGGGGGTTTGCACAAGAGGAGGATCTTTTCTTTCGGTTTTCACTTTGGGTTTAGTTTATCTTGAAAGATCAATTGTATTTTGCGTGCATATATATTTTCTTCCTCAATTTCGTATTCTACTCATTTATGTGCGAGTAAAATGGTTTTAATTAGCCAATATTGTTTTTGATCCGTTGCAAGAACATTGTCCTTAATGATTCCTGTAAATTTTTTCTAAAATGAATACAAGACATTATTATAATTTGGAGCCCTTTTTATTACTGTGTTTCTTTCAGTGTGCTATATCTTCTTGAATTATTTTAATTTTTTCATGTTTTTGTTGATGGGTGCGATTTTATTGACTTATTTAAGGTTAGTTTAACTCATTCATCATTAATTTTCTTCATTTGTAGGTATTTGATTGACTGGCGAGGACACCAAAAGATAGATAAGGAACAATTCAATAATGCCAGAAGTGCGTGTAAAGCATCTATGATGAAGAGGGAAGGGAATAAAAGCGTTACCTGTCTTTGATTGATAGGTATGGAAATCCTGTCTGCAATATATAAAGGGGTACATGTACATATTTTATGTTTCATGATAATGGTGTTCGCTCTGAATTCACAACATTATATCGGTGTTTGATTCTGTTAAATAAAAAAGACATGAATTTGGTAGACTTAAATAGGAATTCGTCTCATAGCTCTATATTTTAGTCGTTTATCCCAAGGTTCTCATAATCTTCATATGATGGAAATCCCCAATGCTACCATTACTTGTAATCTTAGCTCAGTTGGTAGAGCACGTGGCGTTCTGCTCCAGGGTCATGGGTCTGATTCCCACAGACGGAAACCAACATAAAACGGTAAGAAACTCCCAGTTCTACATTAGCTTCAATTTATAATTTATAATTTATAATTATACAGTTGAACTTCGTTATATACCTAATCACAACAACATTAATCAATTCACTAACCAAACCGCTAGGCTCACAGGCAACACAATTTTACAGCACTAGCCAAGCATGATAGTTTACGTATACGCGAAGAGCATCACATGTATTAGAGGGTAGAAAAACAATAGTGCAGCCACCGAAAAATTGCTTTTAGGATGTTTTAATCTTTTGGTTTTCTTTCGTTGTGTGAAGATTGAGAGTTCACCGGGACCACAGTAATATCTTAATATTTTGGTTCCTTGGAATTTTGGGTTGCTGCTGATAATCCTGATTTAATAACCTAGCTAATTTCCTACACTACGTGTGTCGTTTTCTTAGCCAACCAGGATCAGTGATCAATCAATAAAACCAAGGGTCGTTAATCTGTAGTATCCTTCCAGTGAATTCAATCTTCGTATTATAATTGAACCATTCATGCTACGTCAACTTATCTTTGATGGGACAGAAAAAAATTTCACATCAATTTTTACTCTATTTCACATACTACATAGGCACGCAATCTACCGACACAATTTCCTTAAAAAAATAATATTGTTGTCTCTATACAACATTAAACATCTATGGTTGAATAGTGGGGGAAACAGAACCCCCACTTCAATCTAGGCGTGATGAAGTATATCTCTTGACGAGGTATCTTTGTCCCCCTTATGTACAATTCTTTTTTTTTTTTTTTTTGGTATTTGAAACTGAAGGTATGAGCTTAGATGGTTCTTTCTCAAATTAGATCCTTGCTATATTTTATATCTAATTTGTCCATGAACTTTCATGTTTCTTGCTGAAATTCCATAAGATGCTTCCTTTCGGTTCAATTCGATGAGAAAGATAAGAGTGTTATGAAATGTTCATCAATTTAAAGGAACACGACCATCAAAAGAAGCGAAAAATGAGAAAATGAGAGAAGCACCAGGGAATCTTAAATATTGTACATAATTTTCTTGATTTGCATTAAAAATCGATGTCCATGCCATCGTAATCTTGGTTATTTTGTTCTTGCCTTTATTGGGCTTCTTTCTTTTTATATTTCATTGTTGTTCAAGGTGCACAATTATATTGCCTTCTAATGCATTGTTCTTTTTGTTATACGATGGAAATTTGAAAAAAAATATATTGGTTTAATTTGTTTGTTTACCATTGTTGTTCAAAGAACTACTTACCTCCATGGTTACTTGCACTAATTCAAGTCAAAATGTTGGTGCTGGAGGGTATTCTACTATATGTCATTTGCAATAGCTTATCGACCAATGTTTCATGTATAAGATGTTGTTTCATCTAAATGTGATCATGAAGTGTGTTGATATATTTCATTGTCGCCTTTTCAGTTCACTGTGTATACTACTTATCTATTGTCGAGAAAGAGGAAATCAATGCCTAATGATGTGCGTGATGCAACTGCGAAACCATCCCTAAACTGTACTGAGTTAGTAGTTTTAATTTATATTGTTATGTTTCTTTTAGAAGCACCTTGTTTGGAACTATATATACTAACCTAACCTTAGTTTAGGCAATTCATAATTCTTATCAAGGTTAGAATAGTTCCTAATATATCAGGTATGATGCTTAACTATGGATAATATGTTAAAGTTTTCATAGGAAAATGGGGTCGAGATTGCGATACTTTTTTTTCTTAGAGGTTACAGACATGTTCACAATATTTACTTACCAATTTTTCTACCCAACTATGAACCCCCATGCATACAACACTTGAATATTATATATGCATACTTTGTTGGTTATTTTCTTGCCAGTGCCAACAGAAAATTATTCAGAACATGTTCTTCCTCATTTCTTTTAGTTTGTAATCTAATTATCATATCAGGAATCAGGATTATGCTTTCAGTTACAAGATCTAATGACAACTTCCCCAAGGAAGTAGATGTTGAAGTTTCTCAGGTCTCTATTTACCCGGTTTACTGTTGGAAATAGATGAAAATTGTTCCAGAGAGAATAAAGAAGAAGCGAATGATGGTGAGGAAACCAAAGACGGGGAAGGTGAAGGAGACAACTTTAAGTGGGAAGTTCTCAGTGGATCAAGTCTTTTATCTATAGTTTTTTGTGTTTCTCTTAATGGAGTTCAATTGGGTTCTTCTGTAATTTTGAGAATTTCGTTACTTGGGAAGTTATAAGAGTTGAGAATAATTATGGTAGAATGATATATTTGATTCTAGATGTTAATAATCATATAGAGAAGATTTGAATTCCTCTAGTAATCTACAGGTTAATAATGTGTTCAATAGCAAATTCTTCATCGACTATTTCTTAAGGAGATTTTATGTACGTTAGGAAACAAATTAAGCTTTCTTTGTCGGGAGAGGATCCTAGTTTTGTTCTCACAATTTGGATAATGATAAACGGTAATGATTTGAAACTAATACTCTAGGAAATGCATATTTTACAAATAATTTTATACCTAGGGAAAAATAAGTGCATTCTGAATGAAGTTTTTTTCATCATATAGTGGGACTCTTGAAAGTAGAACTGTTTGCTAGGAAATCTGAGAATACATTCCCCATAGAAACATGACCTTAGCGAACAACATATACTCCAATGCGTAAATTCATTCTACCTGAACCAGTATCCAATGATTAAATTAATTACAATGCTAAGAAGGCAGATGTGATGGGTATATTGGTGGTCATTTCAAAACCCAAACTTAGGTATACATCTAATCAAGCTACAATAAGAGAGATTTTGATACAAAATATAAAAGATACAATGTATCCAAGAAGCAACTGTGATGAAAACAGAAGTCCATCTAAGAAAACTCTTCGAGATTATTCTTTGCGGTTGTAACCCTGCCCAGCCTAAATTTCATAGTCAAACCTTGGCATATACATATACGATACATATGCAAACTAATGAACAAGTACTTGATTTTGCTCCGAATGATCAACTATGTGAGTCTGGAATGTCTCTTAGATATTTCAAAGATATGCCAAAATTCAAAACTAAAATAGTGTGATGTCGTAGATGATCAATTCATGTGATAGCATCGACTGATCCAACTTGCAATACAGAAGTGTCAAGTCGATGAATATATTGAGAAATTGAACTTTGCCAAGTTGAAGGCGTACCATGAAGTAATTAGTTATGTGAAATAAAGTAATGGTAAATTTTATTTTTCTAAATGACAATACAAGAAATGACAAAAATATGCACAATATGCCGTAGAGGTGGACATAGTTCTGACTGCTGCTTTTGCTAGGAGGTCGTACCCTACGAAATGGTTGAAACTAGTGTTTGTTGACCCAATAAACAACATACAAATTCCAAACACCTGAAACATGTGCATTTATTATGAGACGCAGTTCCAGCGCAAGGTTGTTTATAGAACACTTTGTCATTGTGTGTAGTCTTAAAGACCGTTTGGTGGAAATATTGCATGTTATACCCGGAAGATTTCAGGAAGAAGTGGTTGAATCATTATGTATTTACTATCACTATTTGAAATAATTTTACTGTGTTGATGCTTAATCAAATATAATACAGATCTACCTAATGCTGCTTTTACCACTTAGTTGCATTTTTACATAACCTAACACTTTTATCTACATATGATGACTATCAAAGGTCGATGATAATCTCAATAAAGTTGTCGATAACTCCGAGTCAGTAAGTAGGTGAAAAGGCATGTTTGGACTATGTCACACTTTTGTCATCATTTTTTTTTATATAATACCTAAATGATAACATATTTGGAGCTAATAATTTATGAATACGTTCTTCTTGTAATCAGCCATTCAAAGTCTACAATTTTTCAACCATTGAAATTAAGAATGATAAATAGTGGGGTACTTCGGAATGCACTCATTTTTGGTATGTATGTAGAGCTTTGTAAGAGGAACATATTTATAGAATATTAGCTTCAAATTTCTTACGTTTTAGCTTGTTTTTTTTTAAATGACGTCCAAAGTGTGAGATAGTGTGAGAACAAAAGTGTGAGATGATCCTCCTTCATAATTAATAGATGATGAGAAGTAGTAATGTAAGAAAAACATCAATAAACTATTTTCAAATACTAGTTTTTCCTCCTTCAAATTACAAGGAGTTAACCATGAACAAATATTTTTGAAAAATTCATCATCATCTCCAAATTGTTTGTCAGATAAGGGCATTGGAACATAAGGTTCATGATGGTTGGCTTTGAGGATTTATATCAGAAATTCATGTTGTTTGACCAACGCTTTTTGAAATTTTAGAGCTTTCAGAAAAAGATTCATAGATTCTTCACTTCCAATTGAGTATGTTTACATTCTTGAAGTCAAGATGGAATCGTATGATGGTTAGAAAAATTTTTGCATGGATTTTTCATATTCTTCTTTTTCATTTTTAAACATAAATTCTTCTTCTTTGAAATGGTTTTCACACTTTTCTTGATAGTTGTGGAGTTATATCATGTACCTGGAAGTATAATGACAAGTTTGGATCAAGAATTGATAAAGTGAATCCCAATTTTCATAAATTGAGCCTTCTAGTTCAAATGAACACAACCTGAAGAACAAAAGTTTTATTTGATTTTTTAACATTCGATGGTTTTTCCATTACAGACACAAGCGAACATATAACTCATAATTACTACCTTATAATCCACGGTTAGATATCCATCAGGTGGTACCATCACAACCCACCATTACAATTAACTATTAAACAACTAAACACATACATAAATACGATCTGAGGCACCCCAAACACTTGACAAGTTATCAACAGCCATAGGTATATAGTTTTCAGTAGAAGAGAGTGGTTTTGGATTCTCCATGAGAAATATTTACAGCCAAATATGATTTTAGATTTCTCATAAATCACATTTAAATAGTCTCTCCAAAGACTAGTTTTCGGAGAAAATTCCAAAAATAATAAAACCAATAAAGAGGAAAGATTCATCCCACGAGCAGTTACATGACTTGCTAAGAAATTCAATTTTGAACATGGATTTACTAAGAAATATTCTTTCAAAGGGAGATATTCAAAATTATTTGTGCAAGAGTGTGAATTTTCTCTTAACAAAATTATATTAATCAAGAGAAAGATAAAAATGTTGATTGAGATGATAGATGTGTCCCAAAAATATATTGAGAGTTTCTTTTAATATCTTGACAAAAGTCAAGTTCAAATATCCAGAATATGATTAAAATTTTCTAAGCACCTATAACTATCTTAGCTTATTATGTAAAGATTCAAATGGATCGTGTTCTCGTCTCTTGCTTAGGAGCAAGATAGGAAGAGAGAATATCATACAGAGAGCATAATATAGATCGATACCTATATCAATTCATTTTTGAACTCACGGAATAACGTGGTACTGCGTCGATTCTTGAATGACCAATTTAAATGTATTTAGATTTAATGTTGATAATCAAAAACTGATTTCAGTAGTCAAGACACAATTTTTACAAGAATGTAACGTAACCTCTTGATATGGTTTCATCTCAATTGAGCAGCGAATCAACATAATTAGGATATGTGAATAATTATCCCCTATTTTGAAGAATCAAGTATAGTTGACAAAAAAATATTCCTAAAGATACCAGAGCCCCACCAAATCACTCAAGTATTATCTAATATAGTTAAGATACAAACCAAACACAGTTTACATAAGCCTATACTATACAAATCCTTATCTCTTAATAGGCACATGGACCGAGGATGCACGTTTCAACACAATTAGTTTATGTTGAGGTGAGCAGTATTTTACCATTAGATTTCTGCTTGCATCATCAATCCTTTGAGTTTTAAAATGCTTGGATCTTGTTCTCTTCATCCCTTGAGAAACTCCCTTATTGAAATTTGAAGAAGAAAATTTAACCTTACTAATTTTTGAATTTGACACTTGAAAGAGTTGAATCACTTTGTTTTTTTAATTTATTCGCCTTTCAAGTGTCAAATTCAAAAATTTAACCTTACTAATTTAACCTTACAATTTATTCGCCTTCCTACGAAATTTGTTGACAAATCTAACTTTCTTTTTGTATTTGAAACATGTCACTTTAGGGAACAAAAAGTGAAGATGTGGTTTGGAAATGTTTATTCTAGTGCAGGAATTATAGTTTATGCAAACAAAGACACTTGTGATGATCTTGAAAAATCAAAAACAAGTTCTCATGAGTGGGTGACGTGTCTGTCATATTAGTCATAGAATTTGATGAATGATCATCAAGACTATTATCAATATTGTTGCAAAATTCATTAAAATTGATATTTAATGTTGTAAATAGAAACAAATATAATTTTTTCTTCATCTGAATATTAACAATCAGATGTTTCATCAAAAGTTGCTGCAAGATCCTTAATGCCAGTGTATTTTCTTAAATTAGGACGCTAACTTTCCAAGTGATAAAACTTCTACACTTGTAGTACTAAGGTATATCTTCATCATCACTATCATTAATGTTCTTATTTATCAGAGCGACACAATTATGAGGACGATCTGATGAAGATGGAGGGTCTTTAGAGAATCGTTTATTTATCTTCCTTAAAATATTTGTAAACTGTCTAGTGATTAAAGATACAAATGTTTTAAGATTTTCATCGGAATCTGTATTATCATTTTCATGACATTTCAATGGCACACACACTTTTATCCCTTTTAGGATTACTAGTGTTTTTAGCAAATTTAAAGGCAATGCATTTTTCGATCTTGGTGTGATATTCATCATCAAAGATGTTCAATATTCCAACAAGATCACTTCTTGTAAAAGAAGTTATTTCTTTATGTAATCATTGACATATTTATCAGATTCATATTGAGCTGGTAAATATTTCGGAATTTTTAGCACAATATCCTTTTCTGAAATAGTTTTTACTAACTCTTGGGAATCATGCATTAACTATTTCATAAAGTTTGTAACTAAATTCCTCAAACGAACCTTCATCATCCATACAAAGGTTTTCCCATTTAAAAGTTAGGTTTTGAAGTCGTGCCTCATTTTTTGAGGTATTTCCTTCGAATATCGTTTCTAAGATATCCCAAGCACCCTTCAACATTTCATAGGTATATAAATGTTGTTGAAGATATTGACTTATGGCATGTATAATGTAGTATTCAACCCATCATAATTTCGTTTTACAGTACTGATTCTGGTAGCGTTATAATCAGCAATATCATTAATAAAGGTTACACCGCCTATGGTCACTATTGGACGAGTATATTCTTTGACAAACTTTACCCATGTATTGATATCATGACCTTCTAGGAATATATATATATATATATATATATATTAATATTTGAATTCTCAAAAATAAATCTTATAGGTTCAACACAATCTTCTAGGTTTAAAAACTGTCTAGGTTGTTTAATGTACGGCTTCTGATATTTTCTATTATAAAGATAAACAATACAATGTTGGAAATAAATAAATAAATAAACTAGAAGTTCTTTTACCGAGGAAAACTGCAATGTGCTGAAAATCCCCGGGACCTAGTCCAAAACTTGAACATTATACTATATTAACAGCTACAGACACTAGTCTCAACTTAAGTTGTTCTCCTTTATGTCTCTTGGATATCATAAGACTCCACGCAATATGATTCCTCTAGATGAGGGCCTTTATAGGCCTTAGAGTTGCTTAAACATAAGTGAGGACTATTCAACCTCTAACAGATATCTTTTTGATTTCCTTTAGAACGATATTTAATAAAGGTAATTGAAATCTATATGCTTATAAGGGATCTTTAAGGTAAACATGATATCAAGTAAACTTAACATTTAGGATAACTTTTAAAAGATATAGAGATGCCTAATGAACTCTACCTCAAAGGAACAATCTAAACATGATCATTTCCATGGGCATTTTTCAATTGACCCACAAATTAATTCATAGAACTAATATTGTTAAGGACCTTTGAACATCCAAATGTTAAATCATATTTCAAGATTTTCTACAAGACTGGCTTGACTCAAAACTTCTTCTTTGTAATATTAAAATGATGGTATAATGAGTAAAATAGAATGGTTCAGTCTTCAT
Source organism: Papaver bracteatum (assembly GCA_023529315.1). Lineage (NCBI taxonomy): Eukaryota > Viridiplantae > Streptophyta > Magnoliopsida > Ranunculales > Papaveraceae > Papaver > Papaver bracteatum. The sequence goes on from JAJJWX010004610.1 coordinate 561,644, forward strand.
ATACCTAATACAGAAGTTCTCCAAATGTATTCGTCGATCTTCAGTCTTCAAGGGTGATCTCTGATACTCAACTACAATTTTAACCAAGTCCGAGAATTGACTTAATAGACTAGAATCGATATATGTAGTTTTACTACACCATTTTTAAGAATTCTCAACGGCACCTGGCCGTTGCTGACCGGGCTCGCAACGTCAAAGTGACGTTTCAAAACACGGTGTTGCATATTTTCGCAACGGCATAAGCTCTGTTGCGACTCCTGGTCAGCAACGTGGATTCGCAACGTACTTTGCCGTTGCGACCATGTTTATTCACAACCGAGATCTGCCGTTGCTAAGATGTTTCTAATTACAGGAATACCCCTACTCGGAACCAAAATATTATTGGTTATGGTTCTAATTTACTGGTTCTGGTTCTAACTTAGCAACCGATTAAAGACGTTGCTAATATTTTGCAACATAAAAAAAAAAGGTCAAGTCTTCATTGACCTGGTCAAAAAAAGGTCAAGTCTTCTTATAAAATCGAAATTCTAATTTCTGTATTCAAACCCAATAATCAAAATCAAAAATCAAAACCCTAATTTCTCTGTTCCTCTTTATAAACTTGAAATGATTTCAACAAAAATGGAAAAAGATTGATCATTAAACATCAAACATGAAATCGAATGAACTAGTCCAAATGAACTATTCAAATTCGACCTAGATATGACTAATTGTTCTCTCAGCAACTGAATATTGTACTCTAGTGTTAAAACCATTTTCATTTCTCTTATCCACATTAGAACATGTAATTTGAGGAGATGATAATGATGAATTCAACCGTGGTATATGGAATGTAAGTGTAGTACTAGAATATCGCTACAACGCTATTCCCACGATATTAACAACATTTCTGCGAGAAGTCCAAACGTTTCTACAAGTATTAACAACACTTTGACGAGATCGTCGCAAGATTCTTCAACAACATTTGGCGAGTGTCACAAAAGAGTGATGTAACGATTAACGATTAAATATATATGAAGAATAAGTCTGCTTCACAATGGTTATAAAGTTGGCGATGGTGAAGACTGAAATTATGGAGATGAGATCGCAAAGTATATCCGAATTAGGGGGAAATCTTAGATGTCTTCCACTATATAAATCCCTATATAAAGGGCACGATAGATCCATAAAAGGATGATGTATTTTTTGAGAGCTGAGAGAATTTTGAGGAGAGAGAAACTCCAGAAAGAAAGTTGTACTTCTGAGTTTTGATCTTTCTTGTAAATCTTCCTGAAAGTGAATTAATAAAAGTGTTGTTGCTCATCCACAATTATGACTTAGTTTTCATAGATTCTTGACAAGGGTATAGTGTAGGAAATCCTGCAACTACATTTTGGCGCCCGAAACAGGGACTGAATTAACGAATATAGAAGAAAAAGCGAAGAAGAAGATAAAAATTGTTCAAAATTAGGGAAATCATAAAGTAAATCGGTGAGAAAATTGAAGGAAGAATGATCAGAATCAAAAAGGATTATAGAAAATTTAAAGATGATGTAATAACAAAAGAAATGATTAATAAATTTCATGAAAATATCAAGGGAAGGATACATAAACGGGATTTTGAAGGAAGGAAGATTATGACAGTGGAGAAGATATCATCATTAAAAGATTGGGAAAAACAAGAAATCACGTTTACAGCAGCAAAAATACCAGGAGAAGATTCAAGTCATACATCTCCATTGGTGGTCACAGTAACCACTATACCAATGAAGAAATCGATAAAATCTAAAGAAGAATGGGCTATGAATATAACTTTAGTAGACACGGGAAGTTCTGTAGACATGATATTTTATCATACCTTCAAGAAGATGGGATATAAGGATGAAGAAATGTCTCATTCAACGTATTATGTTCATGGCTTCGGAAAGTCTATAACAAAACCTAAAGGCGAGATAAGGGTGCGAATTCCACTAGGAGAAATTGAAACACAAATATCATTATGTGTGGTAGATGTGGAATCGCCGTACAATATGATACTGGGAAGACCGTGGATACACGCAATCAAGGATGTGGAGTCAACATTACATCAATGTGTTAAATTTCCTATGCCTAGTGGAATTGGAGAAATTAGAGGAGATGTGAATTTCGCGAGATTGTGCTACCAAATTGAAGTAAGAAATTGTGAAGAACGTCCAAAGCTGCGAAAAGCTCGCAGAAAATTGAATAGATAATCAAAGAAAGAAGAGGAATTTAAAGTTTACATGATAAGGGCAAAAGAAGGAAAAGGGATACCAAGTGAAGTTTCGCGAGAAGAAGATGAGTTCGCGAGAGTTATGAAAACGCCAACACCAATGGGAGAACCTGAAGCCATCTACACTGTTGCTGAACCAACAAAAGAAATAAATATTGGAAATAAAGAAGAACCTAAAATGCTGAAAATTGGGACTAGAATGGAGGCAGATGAGGAATAAAGAACTATAAATCTTTTGCGAGAATATGCAGATATATTCGCGTGGAACATGGATGAGATTCCAGGGATAGACCCGTAAATAGCATGTCATAAATTAGAAATCAACAAAAATGTAAGACCCTTTAAGCAAAGAATAAGGAAGATCGCAACAACATATCATTCTCAAATAGAAGAAGAATTACAGAAGATGCTCGACGCAGGAATTATAAGACAAGCAAAATATCCAGAATGGATTGCAAACATGGTGGTGGTCCCAAAGAAGAACAAAGGGATAAGAATTTGCATAGATTTTACGGATCTAAACAAGGCATGTCCAAAAGATAGTTTTTCATTGCCAGATATTCCACAAATGGTTCAATCAGCAGCAGGAAACGCAAGAATATCATCATTAGATGGGTATAAAGGATATAATCAAATCCCTCTCGCTGAAGAAGATCAATAACATAATGCATTTTTTGCTCCAAGAGGATTATATTTTTATACAAAGATGCCCTTTGGCTTACGAAATGCTGGTGCAACGTATCAAAGAATGATGGAAAAGGTGTTTGCGAAGTGGATCCACAAAATATTAGAAGTGTATGTAGATGATATGCTGATCAAAAGCAAAGAAGCTGAGAATAATGTGCAAGATTTGAGAGAGATTTTCGATCAAATGCGGCAATTCAATATTAAAGTGAATCCTGATAAGTGTACCTTTGGAGTAACTTCAGGGAAATTTTTGGGGTATATTGTTTCAAAAGAAGGAATACAAGTTGATCCATAAAAGGTACAAACAATTCGCGATATGCCAACTCCTGTGACGGTAAAAGATATGCAAAAACTAAATGGACTCTTAGCCTCGCTAGGAAGGTTCATTTAGCGATCTTCAGACAAGTGTAAAAGCTTGTCAATATACTCAATATACTCAAGAAGGGAACAAAATTCAAGTGGACAGATGAATGCGAAAAATCTTTTCAAGGAATAAAAGAACATTTGGCGAGTATATCTATATTACAGAAAGCTGAACCAGGAGAAGAATTATTGATTTATCTCGCGACAACTCCATATGCGTTAAGTGCTATGTTGTTGCGAGTAGATGCATGGGTAGAAAAACCGATTTATTATATCAGCAAAACATTTAATTCAGCAGAGAGAAATTATTCAAAGATTGAGAAACTAATACTAGCATTGGTACACGCAACCTTCAAGCTTCGGATTTACTTCCAAGCGCATAAGATCAAAGTGTTAACGAGAGTGCCAATTGAATCAGTGATGAAATATTCAAAAAGATCAGGCAGAGTTGAGAGATGGAATGCACAAGTAGGGCATTTTGATATTCAATATGAAATTCTATCTTCACCAAAATCACAAGTTATCGCAGATTTTTTAGCTGAATTTCCTTTAGAAGATGATGAAGTTGTAGAAGAGATGATGGATATAGAAGAAGAACATGGAGACCCAAAAGAGCTATTAACAGAACCTGACGGATGGGAAATATTAGTGGATGGATCATCAAATGGAGAAGGAAATGGGATTGGAGTTGTTTTCATTTCACCAGAAGAAGAAAAAACAGCTTTTTCATTTAGATTGGAATTTGCATCCACTAATAATGAGACAGAATATGAAGCTGTAATCCATGCATTGAAGTTTGCGATAGAAATGAAGTTGGAAAATGCTAGAATCACCAGTGATTCACAATTAGTTATTCGCCAGATAAAGGGAGAGTATACCACAAATGAACCATCTTTGAAGAAGTACAAAAAACTTGTTGAAGAATTGTCTGTGAGAATTCCAAAAATAAAATGGAGACACATATCAAGAATTGTTCAAGTATGATGACGAACCCACTTGCGATATGCATAAAAATTCAAACACTTTTGCAACCGGCGATAAACAAAGAAGAAGAAGAGGTAGATGTAATGATGGTAGAATTTGGCGAGGAAGAGATAGGGAATAATACTACAGATTGGCGAGAAGATCTTCATGTTTATTTGGCGAGAGGAGAAATCCCCAGAAATCGATTAGAAGCACATAAATTAAAAAGTAGAGCAACAAATTATGAACTCATAGATGGGGTATTATATCGCAGATCATTTAATGGACCATCGCTAAGATGTTTGACGAGAGAAGAAGGACAAAAGGTGTTAAAAATGTTGCATAGTGGTGGTGATGGTAATCACAACGGGGGTAGATCTTTGGCATATAAAACAAAGATGCAGGGTTATTATTGGCCATATATGCATGAGGATGCAAAACAACTTTCAAGGCGTTGTGAATATTGTCAGCGATTTGGGAAGAAGATACATGCACCAGGAGAACCATTATCATCTTCATCAAGCGTATGGCCTTTTGGAAAATGGGGATTGGATATTGTGGGACCATTTGTGCCTGGTTCTGGACAAAGAAGATATTTAATCGTTTCTACAGATTATTTCACAAAATGGGGAGAAGTTAAGGCAGTACAGCACATCCGCGATAAGGACATTTTTACGTTCATATTTGAAAATATAATTTGCAGATTTTGGATCCCAGCACAACTGATGTCTGATAATGGAAAGAAATTTGAAGGGAAAAATATCGAATTGCTTCTTAATGCATTTAAGATAAAATGTGGAAAGTCAACTCCTTTATATCCACAAGCAAATGGTCAGGCGGAGGCAACTAATAAGACAATCGCAGACATCTTTAAAAAGAAGTTATAAGGTTATCACAAATCATGGTGTGAGAAAGTGCATAATGCAATATGGGCATATAATATAACTAGACGAGAGGCAACTGGGATGTCACCTTTTTGTTTAACATATGGAGTTGAAGTTGTTCTACCAACAGAGGTTGATATCCCAACAACAAAAAGAGAAGCATGGGAGAAAAATCTAAGTGCTAGCATGATTTTACATGAGTTAGATGAACTAGAAGAAAAGAGAGAGAAAACTCTAAAACATATGGAAAACTACCAGCGAAGATTAGCTCGCGAGTACAACAAACGAGTCAAGAAACGTCAATTCCAGCCTGGCGATCTAGTTTTGCGAGAAACACCAAAATATCAGCAAGAAAGTGGTGGAAAATTAGAGAGAAAATGGGATGTACCATACATCATTAAAGAGATAATTGGAAATGGAGCATACAAATTAATGGATCCAGAGGGAAGAGATGTTGGGCAAAGACTTGATAAACCATGGAATAGATTATTTCTGAAAAGGTATTATCAGTAGCAATTTTAGCGAGGTAAGAAATATAAATGTAAGATGAAACAATTAAAAAATTCTTCTTTCTCTACCTTAATTTATGCGAGCATCATCGCAAGAATAGAGAATAAAATTTCGCAGAGATTAAAAGAATGGGACGAACCTTTATGGCGTGCACCCTAGTTCGCGAATAAAATTTCATAAGAGGCAAATGTAAGACCTAATAGCGCGTCATATGAGGGGGTATCTCTTGACATGACTCAGCGATAAGTTTATACCGCTGCTGGAACCTGAGTCATGCAGACGATGGGGTTAAATAAAACCTATCCGGGAGAGAGATCTTGGATTTCCAACTATATATGGTTATACCCTGGTTGGACGACTGAGAGTCTCTTCCAAGAAGTGCAAAGTATGACCAAGGCGCTGAGGTACACGGTTGAGCCAAGGGTGCCCGGAGCGTACGAAACTCTCTTGTCATCCTTGGTAAGTCTTGGATACAATGCACTTGGCCTGAAGAAAACCCCACTTAGGGTGCAGTCTTGTAACTATAAGCCATATAGGCATAAAGGACAAGAGGCTGCGAACACAACTGGTTGTTGACAGATCCGTATGGGAGGATCTAGTCTTGTATGGCCGATGTTCCCTCCTTGAAGGGTCAACCAGGGGGAAGATAAGGGCGGCACCCTCTATTAGGGAGCTGATAATTGTCATAAGACGGCAATGTCATGGGGCTTTATGATCGCAAGAACATTTAGGCCTGTCATATTGTCGCGTAACGTAAATAATGCGGAGGCAAAAAGCCACGAGAGCAATGTTAAGATGAGATCAATGGGTTTTTACATGAAATTGTAAAGACGTCCTGCGATTTCATCGAAAGACGGCAATGTCATAAGGGTAAATTCTTGCGAGAGAATGTATGCTTATCATATTGTCGCAAAGATTTTGAAAGAAACATGGATAAGACAAGATCAAAGGGTCTTCACATGCAAATGTTAAGAAATCCTGCGATTTTGTCGCAGACAGAAAAGGTTTGGCGAAATAAGACCTTTAATTAGGAAGGAAAAATAAGACCAAAAGAATAATCTTACCAATTAACTATTTTGCTTTAAGATGGCAGGAAACATTCATTTATCGCAGAATTATATACAAGGAGGCAAATTTTTAACATCGCGGATTCCTTCAGAATTTTTCAGAAAAATGCAACAGTATTCCTCATATCGCATATATATTCATATTTTTGCAAGAATGCAGCAACACAATTACTCAAAGAAGATAATGAATAGTTCACCATTTCAAGCAAGATAATGAAGGGCAAGAAGGGGAATAGAGAAGTAATATTACATTATCTTACTTGAAAATATTCAAAGAAAGCTAAATCGAAAATTAAAATTCTAAAAGTTTTCGAAGATTACATCACTCGCAAGATAGAAGAAGTAAAAGAAAGCAAAGATAAAATTCAAGCCTCGCCAGACTAATTGTTCTTGTCAGATTCATCAACATCATCAGCATCCTTCTCACCGCGGGCTTTTTCTTCTCTGGATTATTCATCAGCGATTACTTCTTTTGGAGGACTTTTTTCTTTTTCTTCACCACCTTATTGAACTTATTGAGTGGTATTCTCTTCATCATTAGCAAACTCTAACTCTTCATCCATGGGAAGAGGAATCTCATCATCGTCAACCTCTAGAGGAGGGACAGAAACAGGAGAAAGAGAATTGGGAAGCAGAATATTTTTCACGAGAACTTCAGCACTAAGATGGACTTGGCGAAGAAGAGCTTTTTCATGATTTCTAATTTCTATATTCTTAAAGTATTCAAGATAATCAAGTCTTCTTTCTTCTTTGTCCTGAGAAATAAAGCAATTAGAAGCAAGAGATTTATTTTCTTTGCGAACTTTATCCAATGTAGCGGTCAGATCAGTGATGGTAGAATGAAGATTTCTTTCGGATTCTGCGAGCAACAAAATAAAAAATCAGCTATACAAGAATCTCACAAGGAACATAATATAAAATTTTATGAGAAGATCAACAAAAGAGGCAGTCAACTGACTACCTTCTTTTTGCGAGGTTAAGTTTTGGATTAAAGCAAATAAACAGTTCTCCCATTGATGCATGGCATCATCAAATTTATCGCCAACCATACCCTTCAGGCGAGACTTCATGTAATCTTCTTTGTTGCGAAGATATGAATTTTCCTTTGCTAATGAAGAATAAGATTCCTTTAACTGAGAGTATTGGTCTTCAAGTTCGTTGGCTCTTAAACTAAGAGTTAATCTACCCTTGATAAGTTTATCCTTTTCGGCGGCAGATGATTCAGTTAACTCTTTGAGCTCCTTCTTAAGAGAATGAAGAGATTGCTCTTTACTATTACATGTACTTTGAAGATTACTTATTTGCTGCGTGGAAATCGCCATCAAGCTTGAAAATCTATGTTTTTCTTGGGAAAAGGTTTTATTCTCATCTGATAAAGATTCCATCGCCAAATTAGCCTTAAAAAACAAATATGAGAGGCGATCAAGCTTGCCACTCAAAAAATTATGCCTTTGCAATAATTAATTGTTCTCATTAGTAAGATTATTTATGCGATTAATTGAATAAGTATACAGATTGTCTAGTCTAGTATGTTAATCTATCCAAGAATATCTTTCAACGCGAACTTCTTCAGCAATAGATTCAGATTTGAGTCTTTCTATGAAATGAGCCCGATTTGAAACTAACATATGAATCAAGAATTTAAGAAAGAAGTTTAAGTACGGAAAGTATGTATATGAAACAGAAAAGCAAAAAGAGCAGAGGCAAAGAAAAAATCACCTTTCAGCTCGTCATTTCTTCTGCGAAGATTCTCGCAGTCTAAAGAAGAGTTACGGAGCATGTGATTCAAGGTATCACACTCAGCAGTTTTAGCTGAAGAGTTTTCCTCAGAACTTCAATCTCATTCTCTAAAGACGCTCGTGAATCATTACAACCAGAGCCAAAATAATTAAACAGGGTCTCGCAAGCTTCCTGTTGGAGAGGGTCAGTGGAAGACTTTCTAGTATTATCTAAAATATTAGACAAGACTTTAAAAGCAATATCAACACCTGCGAAAGTTTCGCTTGATGAAGGAAAGGATTTAGAAGGTGAAATAGTAGTGAGAATAAGTTGGCGATCATTTGTGGTGGTTGAGTTATCGGGAGGAGTATGTGGAAATACAACAGTTGAAGGCCGTAAAGGACTATAAGGAACTTCAGTCGCAGTAGCTTTAGAAGCTTGGTTTAACAAAGTGTCAGAATGGATAGAGGTATGAACAGCCAGCCATATTCTCGCGGATAGGAGAATAAAGATTTGGTCGCGATGGTGTAGGAGTAATCTTCACAGATGTTAACGGGGGCATAATGAGATTCTCCCCGAGTGTCTTAAAATGACGAGACCTTTTGGGAAGTTTATCAGGATTCACATCATTCTGTGAATAATAACACAAATAAAAAATAGAGGAAACAATATTGTTATTAAAAATAAAGGTTATTTCTTACTACCTTATCATTCGCAGAACTTTTCTTCCTCTTCTCAGTCGGTCTTTTGCGAGGATTAGGGTTGTGAGAAGTAGATTGTGTGTTAGAAATCTTTCCGCTAAAAAGAAGACATAACAAGGAAATAAGAAAGATTGGAGAATGAAAGTAAAAACTGGCTTAAAATAAATAACATAAATCAAGAAACAAACCTTGAGGACTCCATTAGAACAGTAGCAGAAGAATATGAAGAAGAGGCAAAGTTGCAGACGGAAGATGAAAAGGATGAAGAAACAGAAAAGTAAAACTAATTTTGAATATTAGTTCAACCTTTTATAGGCAAAGGGAAGTGGACCTATGGAGTAGGAACGTGTCAGTAAATGAAGGGATTCACTACACGTGTAAGAAAGGATGGAATAACGGGATCTTGTCGAGGAGAAAGTATAAAAGGGGAAGAAGTTGTGAAAAGTAATATTAGTTCTCATGATCTTCTCTTCTTCGCAGAAAATACATGAGAAGAGGCAAGATGTAGTACCAGAATATCGCTACAACGCTATTCCTACGATATTAACAATATTTCTGCGAGAAGTCCAAACGTTTCTACAAGTATTAACAACACTTTGACGAGATCGTCGCAAGATTCTTCAACAACATTTGGCGAGTGTCACAAAAGAGTGATGTAACGATTAACGATTAAATATATATGAAGAATAAGTCTGCTTCACGATGGTTATAAAGTTGGCGATGGTGAAGACTGAAATTATGGCGATGAGATCGCAAAGTAGATCCTAATTAGGGGGAAATCTTAGATGTCTTCCACTATGTAAATCCCTATATAAAGGGCACGATAGATCCAGAAAAGGATGATGTATTTTTTGAGAGCTAAGAGAATTTTGAGGAGAGAGAAACTCCAGAAAGAAAGTTGTACTTCTGAGTTTTGATCTTTCTTGTAAATCTTCCTGAAAGTGAATTAATAAAAGTGTTGTTGCTCATCCACAATTATGACTTAGTTTTCATAGATTCTTGACAAGGGTGTAGTGTAGGAAATCCTGCAACTACAGTAAGTGCAGAAAACTCAGGGTGTGAAACAAACAAACTAGGTATAATTACAAATCTGCCGCATATCCAAGGAAATCTGAGGATAGATAATACAAGGAAATTTGAGGATAGATAATTCGATAACAACTAAGTTATTAATCCCTAGAATTAGTTGTCTTGATAGGTAGAAATAATCACAGAATCAATTATTCAGTTTCATAGGAGTTAATGCAACAAATCATAATTCTTTTAACAACCTAGGATGCAAGACATACAACAAGCTTAGTGCCCAACCTGGTGGCGAGTTCAATTTCTGTTAAACTGAATTTTCCCTGGTATATTCAAGAGATGTCAGTTGATTGGTTCAGCTTTAGCAAGGCGTATTTCAATTTCAGTTGATATGACTTCATATCTTCACATTTCAAGCTTAATATGCATGCCAAGAAGTGAAATCAAATTCAAATAAAACTCCAAAACTAACTTCATTCTTTATGCAAGTACGAAATTGCAAACTTCATTATTTATCAAATAAGACTGCAAAACTAGCAGCAATATACCTTCCCAGATATGCGTGTGGTTGGAAAACAAACTCAACTTTCCCTGGGGATGCTAATGGTAACACTTAGCTGCAGATAAAAATATAAGAAAGATTCATTAAACCCATGGAACTATCTTTACCAATTAACAATCAATGCACATTCACAAGAGCTTATCTTTAAAAGCTTCGAGAGATATTTCCAGGTCTGACAAAAGTGCGAACTGCACAAATGGAACAAAAAATACATACAAGTTAAGACAACCTACTAGAACCAATGGCTTAATGAATAAGATTCAAATGATATTATATTGAATATCAAAACAAAGACTTACCTGAGTAAGGTCACTAACAGCGGAGTCCGTAGTAACATAATGAACAACATATCTAGTACCTCAAAAGTGATTATATAAAAAAAAATTAATATCCATAAGTTTGTACTCAATATGATAAGCACAAGAAAAGGAAGTATACTTACCAGGGTTTGATATTCCCCCAGGTGGCTACTAACGCTTCAATTTGACCTTCACTGCAATCATCTACGCAACAAAATACAACAGAACCCAAACCACAAACATCCATAAAGAAAAACTGATATATATTAATATTGTCGGATCACATAGATACATTATGATTCAAAGTGTTTAAGCACAACTTCCTGAGAGTCTTACTTATGCACAACTGCATAAGAATCTACATGCTAGCATGCTAAGCACGTGTACAAAAGTGTGCCAAAAGAAGCAAAAAAAGAAGCACAACTGACTGAGAGTCTTCATTATGCACAACTGCATAAGAATCTACATGTTAGCATGCACATCTACAAAAGTGTGAACATATATAACAAAAAAAATATAAATCCATATATGTTTGTTAAAGTGACTATCGAGCATTATATACGATGGCTGAGATATCTCCAAAAAAGTAAGTCGACCGCTGACCAGGCTAGTCATTTATGACGCACTTCTTTGGATGAAGCACGTACCCTCCAATTCCAACATATTGAAAGGTTGAAACAAACTGGTTAGCTTTCAAGACTGGTTGATCTGGGAGGAAAATTTTGTCCACCATCACCTTTCCAAGATTAGATGGTACAATACTTCTGTGACACATACGTCCCATGGCACCAGTGCACAACCTACCAACAATAATAACTTCATCATCAAGGTTCAACAATGAACATGGAGGCATTTCAGTACCTGCTACTGATGATCGAGCTGGTGAAGGTGTTTGAGTAGGTGTAGGTGTTTGAGCAAGTGAATCATTCTGAATTGGGGAAGCTGCGTGACGTTGTGAACAGCTGTTATTGTTTGATGCAACAATTGACCCTGGAATTCCATTTTGAATTTCCTTCACAATGTTACATACTGACCCTAAAGTTGTGATCAGACCCTCCACCTTGGTAGATAGCTCCTCCAACTGATGCTTTACAGCTCCATCTTTGGATTTCAATTCTTGTACTTTGGCACACGCAGGAGCAGAACAATCATATTGTGTATGAGTAACATGACCAACAACACGAACCTGTCCTCTACATTCCTTCCCAAAAGATTTAGTCACTACATCTATATCTGGTATAGGAATACCCATAGCTTTTTTCTGGTTGATATCTTCTTGCACCTTCTTAAGCTCATCCTTCCATGTTGAGCATAACAGTGGATGTGTTAGATATAAAATATATAAATGACTAGTAGATAGTATACATATGAGTACTGAAATTCAGATGAAACACAAGCCGACTCACGAAGTGTTTTTGCGCACTTGGTAGAATTTCCCCTCCCTCTTGAGTATGAGCTTTAATCCACAAATCAGAGGTGGTAATTTCTGCATCAGGATTCTCACGCTCCTACCAATATAATGAGTCGATTTGTATGAATCAATATAAAGAAGGATAAGACTAATCATAATGGACATATATTGAAATCAATATACATACCAGTTTAGCTTTGACCAAAGAATGAGGTGTACAACCGGTGGTGTGAGAGTGGTCATATAGTTGTCGCTTCCTCTTGTGCTCAGCTCTAATTTCATATTGTTTAACAGTGTTTTCATTCAAATATAATTCTATCCACTCCTCTTCAGGTACATCGGGAGGAATATGTGCAATCCTTTGCTCATGAGTTGGATATGGATCATAATAAGCATATCGTAACTCATGCTTGCGTCTCCTCCATATAGGAGCCATCGACTTAACCACGTTAATTTTATAATACTCGGGTAAAGGATATACTTTCTGAGAAAAAAGAGTTATTTAGAATTTATGTAGATCTATCTAATACATAATACATTTATGTTATCATTTTAGCGATCAAACCAGTAAGGAAAGAATCGAATCATCACCAAAAACAAAATATCTTAATAAAAACTGTGAACAGAAATATGAACCTGGAGTTCCTTCCAAATATTATCTTTGTAAGAATGGTGCACATGCTTCCATGTTTTGAATGAGATGGGGACATTAGTACGAGTCAAGGTGCCTTTCAGGTGGCCCTATCGACCTGTATTTTCGGAAATGGGAAACCCATTCTCATCTACTTCCACTGTTGCCATAATAACTAGCAAAATAACAACCAAGTTCTATGTGAGAAAGAAGTTAAATATATCAAGCAGAAACTATAAAGAATGTGCAAGTGATAACACATAAATCAGGAAAAAAGAGAACAAACAGAACATATAAGATAATCCGCAAGTTATAAAACAAAATTTATTTGAAAAAGGGAACAAACAAGCAAGTCTAAACTATCATTGTCACATGTCAGAAAAAGATCCCTAATCACACAGCTTTAAACCACAGAATCAACACATATAAGCTTCTCTAAACTCTCATTGTCAGTAAAAGCTGACTGATAAATACTAGGAATTTCAATACTATCTATAGAGGAAGTCAATCCTTGCGATGAATGCAACACCAAAGACCACACTTTTTTAGACAGATCCTTTGAGTAGAAAACTTGTGTCGCTTCAGATGCAAGAATAAATGGCTCATCCATAATTCCATCAATGATTTTCATCTTGGACAAGTTAACCTTTATCAATTTTGTAATTGCATCAACCTTGCACCCATTAGTCTTGTCTTCAAACTTCACCCAATCACAATAAAATACAGTTTCTTCAAATTCCATAAAATTCAGCTTGATAATCTTCCTAATGACTCCATAATAGGTGATTTATGTTTCCTTGTAATTTGTGTCTGTTGACTTCGCTCTATAACTTGTAATAGCTTTCATCGATACACCACTTTTTTGTGACACAACCAACCCCTCGTAATCTTCAGCACAGAAAGTAAATCCATTCACTTGGTATCTCTTATACGACTGCGCCTTGAAGAGAGGTCCATGCGCTAGTCGCCAAAGTGTTGAGTTTGCTTCATTAGATTCTGACAACTGCAAGAGAACATGTGTGAAATCAAGATAATTAGTAAAAATGAATTGTAATTACATAGATTAGAGAAAGAGAATCGCGGTACATAATTTAGGCTAATATGTTACCTCTTTGAGGGACTGTTTCTCTGACCATTAACATAGGATTCATACTTCCTACAATTAAAAGATAATTCAAAACAATTATATTGGTAGACATATTACCGCTCAAAGTTGTAAAATTAAAACTCTTTGCAACCATCGTACTTAAAGGTGTAAAATTAAAAATATGTACCTTTTCCAATCATTTAATCCATCATACTTAGAGAGAAGCCATTTGCGAGCTTGTTCAAACTGCACCTGAGTTAGAATAATATCCATAGGTTTACTTAAAAGCATTTCATCAGCAAACTCATCGTCATCATCAAAAAATGCCTGGCGAGTATGCTTATGAGTACCACCACCATCCTTTGACAGGCCCTCCATGCCATACAAGCTTGATTCTCGCAGCGTATACCCTCTTGTGATGCACCCATCAATATACCTTTTATTGCGCACCAACCTTTTGAAACCCTTCATTAACCTAAAAAGTAGCAATTAAACAACAAAGTCTGTTAGGACATGACAACACTCAAGCTATATACATTAAACAACATTATCAATTACTTAAGTTCTAGACATTACTCAGGTTATAGACATTTATTAAACAACAAAGTCAGTTGTGAAATTTTACCTATCAAAGGGATACATCCACCTGAATCTCACCGGACCAGAGATTAAAGCTTCATCTGCTAGATGAATCATCAGGTGAATACTGATAACAAAGAATGACAGAGGAAAATGTTTCCCCAGAACACATATTGCTTCTACAAGGATGGCTTTTACTTTTAGCAGATGTTCTCGGTTTACAACCTTCGCGCACCGAATGTTGAAAAAGATGCTGATCCGGAGAAGAGAAACTCGTAGCTCTTTAGGTAGCGATGTTGCAGTATCAACCAGCAGCGGAAGAAAATGCTGCATTACTACATGGTAATCATGAGATTTGAAATTCCTTAGCTCCGGAGGATTAACACTGACGCAGTTGCGAAGATTTGAAGAGAAACCGGTAGGTACCCTTAAATTCTTCAAAACTGTACAAAAGTCAATTTTCTCCTTCTTCGTCATCTCAAATGATCCTTTTTCCATTGTTGTTCTACCAGTCTCAGCATCCTCTTTCAACCACAACTACTTCTTACCCCCATATATTCCATATCTTGATGTGCAGCAGGACTATCATTTGATTTGTTGTCTCCCATCATAGTATTCAGAAGATGCTCCATTATATTCTTGTTTGTGTGCATGACATCTATAATATGGCGAATCGCATTTGAACCCCAATTGGGCAAATCAAAGAGAATAGATATTCGGGTGAATAGAGAATGGTCATTAACCTCATCTTCAACATCGGCGTCATCTTCAAGTTCCTAAAAATAGAAAACATAAGAACAAAGGTCAAGTTACTGAATTTCAAACGATTCAATATTGCACAAACAATTCAATATTGTTTCAAATATCTTAACATGCTCATCATTGTAATAGAAAAACTCGGTACTTATACAGCATCCCACTTGAATCAATACATTTAAACAAAGTTTAATCTAAGCAAATAACATAGCTCATTCTAGTTAATCAAATGAAGACAGGATAGAGGACTAACCTTGATGGTATCATCTTTCCTTTTACGTTTGAGACTTGCTTGTGATGGTTTCTTTCTCTTGACCTTCTTGAAAATGAGATTACCTACAATCTCTTGTATCCGCAGCCCTATTAGTGGCCATGTAGATGTACCATGCTCCACACGTCCATCGAAATTTGTCCTATCATCGCGATATTTATTATGCTTCGATGGTAGCCATCTTCGGTGTCCCATGTAGCAGATCTTCTTAGTAAATATCAGATAATCCGCAACAGTGCCTTCTCCACAAGTAGGACAAGCACAATATCCATGATTTACACATCCCGCTAAAGTTCCTAACGCTGGAAAATCGTGAATAGTCCACAACAACCGAGCTCTCATCAAAAATTCAGTTTTGCTGAAAGCATCAAATGCTAGTACGCCATCCCATAACTTCTTCAACTCATCTACCAGTATTTCTTAATAAACATCAAAGTTTTTAGCGGCTGCTTTTGGGCATGATATCATCAATGATAACAAAGTGAATTCCCGCTTCATACACAATGAAGGAGACAAATTATAAATACAAATAATCACCGGCTAACAACTGTGTGCAAGACCGAAACACCCATTTGGATTAAAACCGTCAGTTGATATCCCAAGTGTAACATTCCTTGGTTCCTTGGCAAACTCTAGCGAAAAACTATATGCACATCGCCAAGCTGAAGAATCGACGGGATGACGCATGACGTTTATATCCGACTTTTCTCTAGAATGCCAAGTCATTGCCTCCGCGATCCATGGTTCGCTGTTGTTTATGGGTGAAAAATACTCCTGTCGGTTTTGGTAATTTGGGGTGTGTGGATGAGGAATGAATCTAAACCTTAAACAAATGAACTGCGCGGTGAGTGCTTATAGATTCGAGAGATCAATCTGTGCAACTCTGTCCTAAGCCAAGAAATGGCCGTTCCATACTTGTTTCGGTCACAAAGTGAATGAGATGGGGTTGATCCTAGGGAGGGAAGTGAAGAAGGTGTTGATATTGTGAAGGTGTTGGCTATGTATGACTTGTATCAGAAAGTTGAACTGGCTTGCAGGATGTAAGCTATCAGTTCCGGTGTGTGAATACGATTGTATCAACACTTGCCTCTGTTATCTCGTCTTGTTTATTTTCTTGTTGTTGAAAAATAGGGCGGAGAACCTAGTTATACAAGTCTTTTAGCCTAACTATCGTATCTCATGGGAAGTGGAGAGAGTGGAGTGATGGAGTAGTGGAGTAGTGTGTTGGTGTCACACGACCAGTCTCGCCCACTTCTCCTATCATCACTAACCATCCATGACTTCCTAACATGTTCTTGTGATGGCGCGTTGTGCGCTGCACGCTGTAAACCGCC
Organism: Papaver bracteatum; assembly: GCA_023529315.1. Taxonomy (NCBI): domain Eukaryota; kingdom Viridiplantae; phylum Streptophyta; class Magnoliopsida; order Ranunculales; family Papaveraceae; genus Papaver; species Papaver bracteatum. The sequence continues at coordinate 578,721 of JAJJWX010004610.1, forward strand.
AGACCAATACCCCAGTATATATCCCCCAGTTTGTGACATGATTGATGTCTTGAACGTGTGAATCGTGGGACCCACAGAAAGTAGCATGTAATGCTACGTTATTTAGGAAATTGATACTTGTGAAGTATCGTGTGTATATTATGCAGGTACTGCATCAAGTATATTCATCATGTATGAAGCATCGCTGTTTGAGCGTCTCAAAATAACCTCATGTCCAGCTTACTTTATGTGATGGTTTGGAGGTTGCGCAAACAAGTCCTCCCTTGGCCGACCACATGGTGTGGTGGACTGACGGATGGTGATCACCATGACTCCGCACTGACCAATTAACTCATGACCAGGGTTGTATAGCCAAGCCGGTGAATTTGGACGGACGAGATGATCTTTGAGACACTCATCTACGACCATTAATGGAATTAGAGTTTATGAAAAGGTGCACAAGCATCACTTTTCAGCTTGGTCGAATCCACTCTTGGGACACAATTTTGGCTAGGCCGATCGTGCATGCGTGTAGACGGCTTGACATTGTAGGAGCCCATACCTCATTGTCTCATGAAAGTATGATCTGTGCCACTCAATTCATCCGGCGAAGTTTAGTGGTTGAGATCAATTTGCGACAGAAAACTGGTGCCGCAAAATCCGCTCCTCATGCCATCTTCAGGCGCACATTCCAAGACGACCACGCTTGGTCAATCTTGGCCGATTGACCCAGCGTATAGGTGGTAGGCTGGAGTTCACGTCCATACCCTGACATCTCATAAAAACATGATCTAAGCCACTCAATTTGTCCGGAGAAATCGAGTGGTCAAGATTAGTTTACATCTTGGGAGGTGCGACCACACTTGTTTTGGGCGCGCGAATCGAGACATATAACCAAGTTCGGTCTTGGCCGGTTGGGTGTGGAGATAGGTGTACCCATAGTGATCATGTTGATACTTACCGGACCTTGTTATCCTATTCCGAGACCCTCCATCCGCTCCGGAGAATATGGACGTTCGGGATCGCAACACAAACCCTAGTTAGGGTATTTCCGGCCGTGTGTCACACCCGTTTTTGGGCATGCGAATCGAGGTGACCAACTATAGTTGGTCCTGACCGATCAGTCATGTATGCAAGTGGGTCCACGGTGATTGTGTTGACATGCTCTGGGCCCTTTGAATCTGCATCTACACCCTCCATCTATACCTGCGAAGATGGATGGTTGAGATTGTTTTGTGACACATGTAATGTGTCGCAAACCCTAATTTAGGGTTTTCGTCCATACTGCTTTGGTTTGGAATTTTTTTCAAGCTAGGCCAATATTTCGGGGAGGCCGACCATGTGGGGCCCGCATTGGTTCAACATCAGATATTCCATACCTGCTCGGGGGTTATGGAATCGATCTGGGCCATCCAATCATGCTGGTGGAGTTGGATGGTCGTGATCATTTCTAGACTGATACGGACGGTCCGGATGCTCAATCGGGCTAGTATAACACACCGAGAGTGGCTCAATCGTGCTAGTATAACACACCGAGAGTTGCATCCTGTACGAGTATTTCGTACATGCTTTCATTATAATTCTTGGAGATTCGTGTTTCTATGCTTAGAGCAACACTCAGTCGTCATGCCGCACTGATAATGAGTACAGAAAATACAAGGCTGGTTGCGCATTAATTAATAATGTTGCGAATTCACAGGGTATATGGGATGGTTGCTACATGCTCTAACCCGGATGAATTTCGTGTATTTTATTCACAGAATGGGATTGTTGCCACATGCTCCATTCTAGGTGAATTAGTAAAGTGAAGAAGTATTCAACACTTATTAATGGATTTATCTTTTACAAGATGTTAGCGCATAGTTTTTGGCTTTTACAATCTTAGCCTTAAATGAAAATCCATTTTAGTTGCAGGATTTCCCATACTACACCCTTGTTAAGATTTTGCTATAATCAACTCATAGTTGAAGATGAAAAACGACACTTTATTATTTTGGTTTCAGAAATTTTTACAGAAATGGAAGAATTCAAGATTACAACTATTCTCTTGAAGTTTCTCTCTCCTCGAGACTTTTTTAACTCTCAAAAATACATCATCCTTTTCTGAACACATTGAGTCTATATTTATAGGGCAGTTACATAGTGGATGACAGCTAAGTTTTCCTCTTATTTCGAGTTGATTCTGCGATTGTACCGCGATAGTTACAATGTTCACTCTCGCCAGTTATGTAACCATCGCAGGATAAACATGCTTTTCTCAAGTTTTCTTCACTCGTCATTTATTGCGTCGCTTTTTTGACTGATTTTGTGACACTCGCAAAGTGTAGTTGATGATCTTGCGGTGATGCTCGCTGGGAAGTGTTGTTAATCTCACAGAGAAGTATTGTAGAGATATTTTGGTCCTACATCTTGCCTCTTCTCATGTCTTCTTCGCAAAGTGGAGAGGATATGAGAATCTTCAATTCTTCAAAATGCTCGCAGCTTCTCTTCTTCCTATATTTTGTTCTCGACATTGATCCGTTAATTTAGCTTTAACCGCCTACACGTGTTGTAAATTCATCTTTTTAAGGACAGGTATTTACTCAACAAGTTATTCTCTTTTGCCTATAAAAGGCAGAGTTAAACTTCAAAACTAATTTTCTTCTTCTACTTCTCTATCTTCTTCATCTGTTTATTTTATCTTCCGTCTGTAACTTTTCTTCTTCTTCGTATTTTCCTGCTACTGTTCTAATGGAATCATCAAGGTATGTTTTTTTATTACAATCTTTATTTGATTCAATTCTTACTCATATTCTTCGATCTTATCTATTTGATCCTTCATAACTCCCGTATTATATATTCTCTTCAGTGGAATTACCCCTAACACCCAATCCTCAGGTCAAAACCCTAATGTTCGCTAAAGACCAACTGAGAAGAAGAAGAGAAGTACTGCAAATGATATGGTGGTAAGAAACATATCCTATTTTTTAATAAAAATATTGTTGCCTCTGTTTCTTATCTAAGTTATTATTCGCAGAATACCGCGAACATCGCTAATCCTCCCAAAAGATCTCGTCATTTCAAAGCTCTTGAGGCTGATTTCTCCATCCCAAAATTAGCTTCTGCAAGAGTTACTCCCACACCCTCGCAACTGGGTCCTCTTCCTTTTTCTTGCGAGAATATCGCTGCCAACACCTATACTTCTTTTGATTCATTGACAAATCAAGCTCTTGAAATTTCTGCGACTGAAATTCCTTATAGCCCTTTACTGCCTTCAACTGTTGTTTTTCCCAACACTCCTCCTTCTGATAATACAACCATCGCAAATGATTCAAACCATCAACTTGCCCTTGTTACCACTTCACCCTCTGCATCTCTTCCTCCATCGAATGGAACCTTTGATGGAATTGATATTGCTTTTAAAATTTTATCTAATATTTTAGACGATGCTAGAAAATCTTCTACTGACTCTCTCCAATATGAAGCTTGCGAGACCTTACTTAAGTATTTTGTCTCTGATAACGCTGCTTCACGAGCATCTTTAGAAAATGAAGTTGAAACTCTGAGAAAAAGCCTTCAAGTCAAAACTTCTGAATGTGATACTCTGAACCAAATGCTTCGCAACTCTTCTCTTAATTGCGAGAAACTTCGTAGAAAGAATGACGAGATGAAAGGTACCATTTTCCTGCCTCTCCCCTTTTGTTTTTCTGTTTTGCTTTTATATCCTCTGTACTGAAGTTTCCTTCTTAAATTCTTGATTCGTATATTAGTTTTAAATCGGACTCGTTTCTTGGAGAGACTTAAATTTGAATCTATTGCTGACGAAGCTCGTGTTGAAAGAGATTCTTGGATGGACCAGTATAATAGATTAGATAATCTCTACACATATTCAATCGATCAAATAGATAATCTTACTAATGAGAATAACCAACTATCGCAAAGTCAAAATTTATTAAGTAATGAGATTTCTCGTCTCTCATATTTGTTAACCAAGTCTAATTTGGCGGTAGAATCTTTATCATATGAGAATAGAACTTTATCCCAAGATAAGCATAGATTTTCAAGCTTGATGACGATTTCTTCGCAGCAATTGAGTAATCTACAAAGAATATGCAATAATCAAGAGCAATCTCTTTGTTCCCTTAAAGACGAACTCAAGGAGGAAACTGAATCATCTGCTGCTGAGAAGAATAAACTTATCAAAGGTAGGTTAACTCTTAGTTTGAAGGCCAGCGAGCTTCAAGGCAAGTGCTCTCAATTGAAGGAATCTCATTATTTACTAGCAAAGGAAAACTTATACCTACGCACCAGAGAAGAAAACATGAAGTCTCGTCTGAAGGGTGTGGTTGGCGATAAATTCGATGACGCTATGAATCAATGGGAAAACTGTTTCTTTACATTAATTCAAAACTTAACCTCGCAGAAAGAAGGTAGTCAATTGACTGCCTCTCTTGTTGACCTTTCTGTTAAATTTTGTGTTATATTTCTTGCAAATTTTTTGACTAAATGATCGTTTATCACTTTTGTCACTCGCAGAATCTGAAAGAAATCTTCATTCCACCATCGCTGATCTTACCAACAAATTGGATAAAGTTCGCAAAGAGAACAAGACTCTTCTTTCCAATTATCTTGAAGCTCGCGACAAAGAAGGAAGAAGACTTGATTATCTCGAGTACTTAAAAAATATAGAGATTTGGAATCGTGACAGAGGTTTCCTTCGAAAGGTTCACCTCAGTGCTGAAGTTCTCGTGAACGATATTCTACTCTCCCATTCTCTCCCTCCTGTGTCTGTTCCTCCTTTAAAAGTTGATGATGATGAAATTCCTATTCCCATGGATAAGGAATTAGAATTTACTGAAAAAGAAAATACCACTCAAGAAGATGATGAAGAAGAGAAGTCCTCCTAAAGAAGTATCTACAAGTGGTGAGAAGAATCTGAGATAACCCTAGTAAATGAAATTAGAACATGAAGAACATTACAACAAAATTGAAATTTGATAAACTAACATGAACAAGACAATTATCGGCAAGAATAACGAATGGCACTCATCAACCCCCAAACCTGAATTTTACTTGCAAGTGAGCAAGAATAGTGAATCTGGCGAGACAATCGTCAAATCTTGAATTTCTTTTTTGCTTTCTTTTTCTTCTTCTTTCTTGAGAATAATGTAACTTTTGAAATTTTGAGGATTCAACTTTTGATTTTGTTTACTTTGGATATCCTCAAGGAAGATAATGAAATCTTATTTCTCCATTCCCTACTCCTGAAAAACATATTTAAGAGTATCAGGCAATGGTTTCTCTCGAGCTTGTGGCTCAACAAGAGATGGAACAGATTAATTCCAAGAGTGGAAGTGGTTCCACCTATCTTTCCACTTAGACATTTCCATGAGTGGTTGGATTCAAGCAAAGTATTCACTTCACTTATGTATTCATCATCAAACAGATCCAGGTTGAAATTATTCAAACAAGCATCCAAAGGTGACAAAGTAGTAGCGATCAATCAAACTTTCAATCATTGCACATCATTATCATCATCAAGATCTAAATGTTTTTGGCTAGCATTGCTTTTGTTGCACCAATCTTTGTGGAATTTGTACATGAGATGGTAGAGACATTAGAATTATGGGAATTTTATGTTGCTTAGATTTGTTTTCAACAATAGGTGTTTTCTGTGGTATTTTATGAATCGTGAGTCCTTATCACCGATCTGGTACACCTACATTGTTTTTAACAACTTTACCACTACGAAGAGAGGGTGACAAAATTTACTTGATTATTGGAGGCCTCATTTCGAGTTGAAAGTTTTTGATTTGTTGGGGTTGACTAGAAGTTTGCCTTTTGTCTCTTTCATTCAATGCTTCACAAATTTGACCATTTTAAGTTCTAGACTTGAAAAGGTCTATGGTCTTTTGAAGTTGTACCAAATTTTGGGTCAACAAACCGAAACTTCTCTTGAAGCTAGGGCTTTTCTTGCAGGGTAACGAGAATGGTTGCACTTGGGGTTTATAGATAAGGGTATCCTTGGTTATTATTTGATGTTCCCCCTTGCACATGCCCCCAGACCATGAAAAGTTAGGTGATTTCTCCACCCCCGGGGTTGTAGGTCCTGAGAATATGGGTTGTTCTCTGCTTTGGTACAATACATTGGCTTCCTTGCCTTAGACTCTTGAAATGTATGGAGGTCCTGGACAAGTGTCCACTAGATGGTCCGAACTATGGCATGCGCACACAAGTGGCCATTTCCAATTTGACTACGAGCAGTAGGATATTAGTTTTTCCATTCTTTTCTAGCTTCAGCTTTTCTATTCTCCCCTGCCAAGGATGCCAAGTCGCAGTCAATTCTATGAACATTGGATGCAAGGGTAATCCTATTTGGTTCACTTCGGGGATTTGACTTCGATTAAGAAATCCCAAGACTCATCAAATAGCTTTTTTCAATAAATTGACCATTGCACATGGTCTCAACTGTAGTTCGGTTCTTGACATCTAAACCTTTCATACAAAATTTGCACAAGTCTCCATTTTTCAAAACCAAGACATTGGAGCAATAATTCATTGAATCTATCCAAATATTTTGCCAAAGTTTCCTCCCACTGTAACAAAACTATTACTTTGAAGAATTATCGTAGTCTTATGGTTTGGGAAGAACTTTTTGAGCACACAGCCAAGTCTTGGCTTTTCACATGGTGGTAGGGCTTTAAATTTAGGCAAATATATTGAGGATACTTTCCTTTTAGATCAAATTGTCCATCAATAGCGGTAAGACAATGCACGAGGACCTGGTTGTCCTCGTTAGGTACATGTAGTCTTTAGAACCGGTTCTCCATTGTTTCGGAATTTCTTCTTTAACTATGTATTTGAACTAACTCTTCTTGATCGATTCTAACTAGTTTCACGGAAAAATAACACTCATAACCTAGATAGCACATCAAGCATGTTAACCATTCACCTAGAAGGAATTTCTATGCAATCACAAACAAGGATGACTCCACCACGTAGTAACCTACTAGACCACTTAATCCTTCGAAATGGAATTAATCTGAGCAAACTTCCTGAATCAATCCGCTAAATTGAATAGAGGCGAGAGAAGTTGCAGAGCTTTTTTGAAAGCCACGCATTCAATTTCGTAAACATGAACTTCGAAGTATGCTTAAAGAGTAACCAATATTTTTCAAACAACTTTCCTACTAAGCTGTTACCTTATAGCCTTCTATTCCAAATTTTAAAGCTTAGGTTCACGTTAGGTACAAGAAGAGAACGGTGATGAAATCCGAATTCTTGTATGGCCAGTCCTTGCCCTTTACTAGGAAAAAAACAGCCGTATTCAAATCCTCAACATATATGCAACGAAGGAATCTAACAGGGGATTCCGAGTGTTTCGATAAACTTACCTCCCGTACCATACGGGGATGAACCGTTGTCCACTCGGCCATGACTCCTATGTCATGAACGAAAGGGGCCGAGGTGATATTGTAATCACCGTCCTTCTCTACAAACAGTTTGATATTTAATACTACCCTTCCGTAGGTTTAAAAATAAAAATAAAAATAGAATGTCCAAGTCCAAAGTCCAAAATAAGGTGCAAAGAAAAAGAAAATTACAAGAGTAAAGGAATCCTAATACAAACAAAAATAGATAATAAAAATAAACTCTTTTTTTTTTTTATTAAAATAAAACTTCTTCCGATACTCCCACCCGTTGATCTCAAAAGAAGTTAGGGAAGTTTTAAAGCAAAAGCAAAAGCTGTAAAAAAAGAAAATGACAAGGGAGATGAAAATGAACTACATCAAGAAGCCAAAATGAGGCTCCGGAAAGAAGAAGAGAGAAGTCTTTGGAGAGTGTAGAAGTTTATTCTCCTTGCAGAGTAACCAAAAGAAGTGATCTGACTGAAATAATAAAAGTAAAAAGTGGTGAGAAGAATACTATGATATGCATTCAATAAATTATTCTTGTCCTTATAGTAGATTCAAATTAACTAAGGTGTTTCTCCAATGGATAATTTAATCACAACTAAAGTATTTCTCCAAAGCATTAATTGTGAGAGCAAGATGTTGACAAACTTGGATTAAATTATATCTTTAAACAATTCTAAACTTTCAAGAACAAGATACAAGATATGAATACATACGTCAAGGTTTCATCTAGTAAATGAAATTAGAAATTTCAAAAATTGAAATTTGATTAACATGAACAAGCTATTCTTGGATGAGTTTTCAACACAACAACCCTTCTATTTATACACAAAAATTTCTTCACTTGGATTCTTGAGAATAATGTACAATGGGGTGAGGTGGATGTTTTGAAAATTTTGAGGATTCAACATGGGTTTTGGATTTTGATTTTGTTTACTTTGTTGCAAATATCCTCAAGGAAGATAATGAAATCTTATTTCTCCATTCCCTACTTGAAATCTTATTTCTCCATTCCCCTACTTGCCCTTCATTATCTTTCTTGAAATGGTGAATTATTTCTTGTGTCTCCTTTGATGTTATGAATCTTCTTTCTTATATATTTTCCTACGATGAACAAATCTTTCCTGCATCTTAAAATAGGATAGTTAATTAAATTTTTTAATATTATTCTGGTGGTCTTATTTTGCCTTTCTAGTTAAAGGTCTTATTTTGCCACCTTTTCTTTCTGCGACAAAATCGCAGGACGTCTTTACATTTGCATGCATCGACCCATTGATCTTGTCTTATCAATTTTTTCAACATCTCTGCGACAATATGATAAGTATAAATTCTCTTGCAAGAATTAAACCTTATGACATTGCCGTCTTGCGATGAAATCGCAGGACGTCTTTACATTTGTTAAATGTAAAAACCCATTGATCTCATCTTAACTTTTCTATTTTAGCTTGTTGTCTTTGTATAACTTTCGTCACGCGACAATATGACAGGCCTAAATGTTCTTGCGATCATAAATCCCCATGACATTGCCGTCTTTAGACACTTATCAGCTCCCTAATGGAGGGTGCCGCCCTTATCTTCCCCCTGGTTGCCCATTAAAGGAGGGCACATCGGCCATACAAGACTAGCTCCTCCCATCCAGATTTTCCAACAACCAGTTGTTTTTCGTAGCCTCTTATCCTTTATGCCTATATGGCTTATAGTTACAAGACTTCACCCTAAGTGGGGTTTTCTTCGGGCCGAGTGCATCATAGCCAAGACTTTCCAAGGATGGCCAGGGTAGTTTCGTACGCCCCGGGAACCCTTGACTCAACCGTGTACCTAGGCGCCTTGGTCATACTCTGCACTCCTTAGAAGAGGTTCTTAGTCGTCCAATCAGGGTATAACCTTATATAATTGGAAATCCAAGATCCCTCTCCTGGATAGGTTTTCTTTAACCCCAACATATGCATAACTCAGGTTCCAGCAGCGGTATAACCTTATCACTGAGTCATGTCAAGAGATACCCACTTATATGACGCACTATTAGGTCTTACATTTACCTCTTGCGAAATTTTATTTGCGAACTAGGGTGCACGCCATATAGGTTCGTCCCATTCTATTAATCTCTGCGAAATTTTATCCGTCATTCTTGCGATTATGCTCGCAATTCTTGTTTTACTTTATTATCAAGAGAACATCGCAATCGTAATTTTTTTTCTACAACGTACATGTATCTCTTATCTTGCAGAAGTTTTCATTGATAATACTTTTTCAGATATAGTCTATTCCATGGTCTGTCAAGTCTTAGACCAACATCTCTCCCATCAGGGTCCATTAGTTTGTATGCCCTGGCTCCAACTATCTCTTTAATGATGTATGGTCCATCCTATTTTCTCGCCAACTTTCCACCACTTTCTCGCTGATAACTTGGTGTTTCTCGCAGCACTAAATCGCCAGGTTGAAATTCACGTTTCTTAACACGTTTGTTGTACTCACAGGCTAATCTTCGCTGGTAATTTTCCATATGTTGCAAAGTTTTTTCTCTTTTTTCTTCTAATTCATCCAATTTATTTAAAATCATTCCAGCACTTAGATTTCTTTCCCAAGCCTCTCTTTTTGTTGTGGGAATAGCTACTTCTGTTGGTAACATAGCTTCAACTCCATATGTCAAACAAAAAGGTGACATTCCAGTAGCTTCTCGTCTAGTTGTATTGTAGGCCCATATTGCATTATGCACCTGTTCACACCATGCTCTGTGGTATCCCTATAATTTCTTTTTGAAGATATCTGCGATTGTCTTATTAGTTTCTTCAGATTGACCATTTGCTTGTGGATATAGAGGAGTAGATTTTCCACACTTTATCTTAAATGCATTGAGTAGCAATTCTATATTCTGCCCTTCAAATTTCTTTCGATTATCAGATACCAACTGTGCTGGAATCCCAAATCTGCAAATTATATTCTCAAATATGAATGTAAAAATATCTTTATCGCGGATATGTTGTACTGCCTTTACTTCTCCCCATTTTGTGAAATAATCTGTTGCGACAATCAGATATCTTCTTTGCCCAGAACTAGGTACAAGTGGTCCCACTATATCTAATCCCCATTTTCCAAAAGGCCATACACTTGTTGAAGATGATAATGGTGCTCATGGTGCATGTATTTTCTTTCCATATCGCTGGTAATCTTCGCAACGCCTTGAGAGTTGTTTTGCATCTTCATGCATATATGGCCAGTAATAGCCTTGAATTTTTGTTCTATATGCCAAAAATCTACCTCCACTATGATTACCAGCATCACCACTATGTAACATCTTCAATATTTTTTGTCCTTCTTCCCTCGTCAAACATCTTAGCGATGGACCACTGAAAGATCTGCGATATAATACTCCATCTCTTAATTCATAATTGGTTGCCTTACTTTTTAATTTATGTGCTTCCAATCGATTTCTTGGGATTTCTCATCTTGCCAAGTATGCATGAAGATCTGCTCGCCAATCTTTAATGATGTTATTTAATTCTTCTTTTCCAATTTCTACCATCATCAGATCTTCCTCTTCTTCTCCCTTGTTTATCGCTGGTAATAAAAGTGTTTGAATTTTTATGCACCTCGCAGCTGGATTGGTCATCATACTGGATATGAAATAAAAAGCATCTGCGAGCCTATTATCTTTCCTTGATATGTGTCTCCATTTTATTTTTGGAATTCTCGCAGATAATTCTTCGACTAACTTTTTATACTTTCTTAAAGATGGTTCATTTATTGTGTATTCTCCTTTTATTTGGCGAATAAACAACTGTGAATCGCTGGTAATTCTAGCATTTTCCAACTTCATTTCTACCGAAAATTTTAAAGCATGAATCACGGCCTCATATTTTGTTTCATTATTAGTGGATTCAAATTCCAATTAAATGAAAAAGCTGTTTTTTCTCCTTCTGGTGAAATAAAAACAACTCCAATCCCATTTCCTTCCCCATTTGATGATCCATCCACCAGTATCTCCCATCTGTCGGGTTCTGTTAATAGATCTTTTGGATCTCCATGTTCCTCTTCTACATCCATCATCTCTTCTACAGCTTCATCATCTTCTAAAGGAAATTCAGCTAAGAAGTATGCGATAACTTGTGATTTTGGCGAGGATAAAACTTCATATTGAATATCAAAGTGTCCTACTTGCGCATTCCATCTCTCAACTCTGCCTGATCTTTTTGAATTTTTCATTACTGACTCAATTGGCACTTTTGTTAACACTTTGACCTTATGTGCTTGAAAGTAGATGTGAAGCTTAAAAGTTGCATACACCAATGCTAGAATTAATTTCTCAATCTTTTAATAATTTCTTTCTGCAGAATTTAACGTTTTGCTGATGTAATAAATTGGTTTTTCTACCCTAAGCATCTACTGCTGAATCTGACACTTAGCGCATATGTGGTTGTTGCGAGATAAATCAATAGTTCTTCTCCTGGTTCAGCTTTCTGTAATATAGTTACATTCATCGAATGTTATTTTATTCCTTGAAAAGCCTTTTCACATTCATCTGTCCATTTTAATTTTGTTCCCTTCTTGAGTATATCGAAAAAATGTTTGCACTTGTCTGAAGATCGCGAAATGAATCTTCCTAGCGAGGCTAAGATTCCATTCAATTTTTGTACATCTTTTACCGTCGCAGGTGTTGGCATATCGCGAATTGCTTGTACTTTTTCCGGATCAACTTGTATTCCTTCTTTTGATACAATATACCCCAAAAATTTCCCTGAAGTTACTCCAAATGTACACTTATCGGGATTCACTTTAATATTAAATTGCCGCATTTGATCGAAAATCTCTTTCAAATCTTGCACATGATTCTCAGCTTCTTTGCTTTTGATCAGCATATCATCTACATACACTTCTAATGTTTTATGGATCCATTTTGCAAACACCTTCTCCACCATTCTTTGATACGTTGCACCAGCATTTCATAAGCCAAATGGCATCTTTGTATAACAATATAATCCTCTTGGAGCAAAAAATGCGGTATGTTCTTGATCTTCTTCAGCGACAGGGATTTCATTATATCCTTTATATCCATCCAACGATGATATTCTAGCATTTCCTGCTGCTGATTCAACCATCTGTGGGATATCTGGTAATGGAAAACTATCTTTAGGACAAGCCTTGTTTAAATCTGTGAAATCTATACAAATTGTTATCCCCTTGTTCTTCTTTGGGACCACTACCATATTTGCAATCCACTCTGGATATTTTGCTTGCCTTATAATTCATGCGTCGAGCATCTTCTGTAATTCTTCTTCTATTTGAGAATGATATGTTGTTACAATTTTCCTTATTCTTTGCTTAAATAGTATTATATTTTTGTTGATTTCTAATTTATGACATGCTATTAATGGATCTATCCCTGGCATCTCATCCATGCTCCACGCGAAGATATCTTTATATTCTCGCAAGAGATTTATAGTTCTTTCTTCCTCATCTGCCTCCATTCTAGTCCCAATTTTCAGCATTTTAGGCTCTTCTTTACTCCCAATATTTACTTCCTTTGTTGGTTCTGCTGCAATATAACTAGCTTCGGGTTCTCCCATTGGTGTTGGTGTTTTCATAACTCTCGCGAGTTCATCTCCTTCTCGCGAGGTTTCACTGGGTAGTCCTTTTCCTTCTTTTGCCTTTATCATGTAAACTTTAAATTCTTCCTCCTTTTTTATTTCTCTCGTTAATTTTTTGCGAGCCTTTCGCATCTTTGGATGTTCTTCACAATTTCTTATTTCAATTTGGCAACACAATTTCGCAAAATCTGTATCTCCTCTAATTTCTCCAATTCCACTGGGTGTAGGAAATTTGATGCATTGATGCAACGTTGATGTTACAGCCTTGATTGCGTGTATCCATGGTCTTCCTAATATCATGATATTCGGTGATTCCACGTCTACCACACATAACGTTACTTGTGTTTCAATCTCCCCTAGTGGAATTCGTACCACTATCTCGCCTTTAGGTTTTGTTAAAGACTTTCCAAATCCATGAACATGATATGTTGAATAAGACATTTCTTCATCCTTATATCCCATTTTCTTGAAAGTACGATAAAATATCATGTCCACAGAACTTCCTGCATCCACCAAAGTTTTATTCATATCCCATTCTTCTACATATTTTATTGATTCCTCCTTTCTCATTGGTATAGTGGATACTGTGACTACCAATGGAGATGTATGACTTAGATTTTCTTCTGGTATTTCTGCTGCTGTAAATGTGATTTCCTGCTTTTCCCAATCCTTCAATGGTGATATTTTTTCCACCGTCATAATTTTCCTTCCTTCAAAATCCCATTTGTGTATCTTCCCTTTAATATTTTCATGAAATCTATCAATCATTGTTCTCGTTACCACATCACACTCCAATTTTCTACAATCCTTTTTGATTCTAATCATCCTTCCTTTAAATATCTCACTGATTTGTTTTATGATTTTCTTATTCTTGAACAATTCTTATCTTCTTCTTCACCTTTTTCTATGATTTTGTTAATCCAATCCCTGTTTCGGGCGCCAAAATGTAGTTGCGGGATTTCCCACACTACACCCTTGTTAAGATTTTTCTATAATCAACTCATAGTTGAAGATGAAAAACGACACTTTATTATTTTGGTTTCAGAAATGTTTACAGAAATGGAAGAATTCAAGATTACAACTATTCTCTTGAAGTTTCTCTCTCCTCAAGACTTTCTTAACTCTCAAAAATACATCATCCTTTTCTGAGCACATTGAGTCTATATTTATAGGGCAGTTACATAGTGGATGACAGCTAAGTTTTCCTCTTATTTAGAGTTGATTCTGCGATTGTACCGCGATAGTTACAATGTTCACTCTCGCCAGTTATGTAACCATCGCAGGATAAACATGCTTTTCTCAAGTTTTCTTCACTCGTCATTTATTGTGTCGCTCTTTTGACTGATTTTGTGACACTCGCAAAGTGTAGTTGATGATCTTGCGGTGATTCTCGCTGGGAAATGTTGTTAATATCGCAGAGAAGTATTGTAGCGATATTCTGGTCCTACATCCACCATCAACATTAAGTCCCCTGCCTAGCACATAATGGTTACACTATTGTGGGGTAGGCGTGAGATGGTGACATACATATGTGACAAAGACAGGATAAAGGAAGTTTACCCGGAAGAGTATTGACCGACCTCTATCCGTCCATGCCATTGTGCTTGTATGGAATCCTTTGGTGGGATCGGTTTCCTTCCTTGGGTATTTGAATCAAAAGAGGAATCCAATCAAAAGAGGAATCCTTGTTCTACTAGGATTCTCCCAAATTTTGTCTATAAAAGGGACCAAACCCTTTAATTTTTCTCACGACTTTTTTTTGTTTGGTTTAGCAGCTCCCATCCGTGATCATCGCCGTCCGTCGTCGACCGTCGCTGCCAACGCCGCTGGAACTAGCCGTCGCTGTCCGTCTGCCAATCCACAACAAGGTAAGCGTTTTTTTTTTTTTTTTTTTTTTTAAGGTAAAACCCTAGTTTTCTAGGTAAACACCTTTTGATAGATACATCATGCTTCGTTTTCCTATCAAGATTGATAGTAAAACCGCCCATTTTTGCTAGAATTGTTTAGTACCGCGAGCCCATGAATATGCCGTTTTTGCTTCTTTTTCCATTGTTGCATGGAAAACCTAGCTTCTTAGGTTGTAGCTTGGAGAGAAATTTGGCTTGATTTTCGTAAACACAATCCCCATGAATATAATAAAACCGTGTTATAATACTTGCACATGAATGCGGCCCTAACATGTGCGTTTGATTCGGACGTGTGTCCCACCCATGTATGCTTGACTGAAAGTCGACTTTATGCTAGCCTTGTGCCCTGAACCAACACCGGACTTGAAACTTAAGCAATACCAGACTTGAAAATAATATCGGACTTGAAGCTTGGGCAATACCGGACTTAAAACCAATATCGTACTTGGAAATAATACCGGACTTGAAGCTTGGGCAATACCGGACTTGAAACCAATACCGGATTTGAAACCAATACCGGACTTGGAAACCAATACCGGACTTGAAACCAATACCGTACTTGAAACTAATACCGTACTTGAAGCTTGAGCAATACCGGCGTTTGGATCTAATCCCATCTTTGTGCATTCAAAACGTGATTTATGTCTCGTCGTGTGTGACTATATATCATGAATTTTTCGTATGAGTTCAAACTCCTGTCTTTTATTTCATTGTGGAATGAAGAAAAGAATTCATGTTGAGATGTCTTTTGGAGATAATGCTGGTGCCAAGTCAGGAAGTGTTGACAGCTTCAAAGATATGCCGAACATCGATGATGAGTTGTTCACCTCACCTTTTCCAAACATTAGAAGACATCCTTCTCACAAGATAGTCCTTCTCTCCGGTTCAGAAAATATGGAAGCTGATCCATCTTCTTCTTCAGCACTTGTGATGAGATTTTGTCTCCGGAGAAACGAATATCCTCCTTCTCCTATCGACTTCAAGATTTTCCATACTCCATTGTGTTCTTATGAAGGATGGATGAGATGCATGTTGAATAATAAGGATGTTAAAGATAATTTGACCAAAGCGCAAATCCTTAATGTGATCATGGCATCTGCTGCTCTTGAAATTAAGAAATACGATGCGGGTTTGATTACCTTCATTTCTCGGTGGCGCCCTTCTACTCATGCAGCTATATCTAGATGGGGAGAGATGACTATTACTCTGGAGAGTGTAGCTGTATTAATGAACCTTCATGTCACCAGAAGTCTTTATTACGAGCTTTATGATACGGAACAACGTAGTTATGACGCCATACTTCAAAAGGTAGCAGGTTTCGACAGTCTGGACAAGGAGAATAAAAAAGATACGAGATGCTTTTACACCTGGTGTGTGTCGGAGTGGTCTCCTACAGACCCAGAAACGGATCAAGAGTTGGAAAACAACCTCAGTGTGATTGCGTTCCTGTCTTTGTGGCTATCCAGAGACATATTTGACGAAGGTTCTGGAAAGAAGACCATAAGAAGTGACCTTGTTAGGATTCCTATAAAGCTAGCAAAAGGTGAAGTTCTTCCCCTAGGTGCCTTGTTCCTTGGATCGTTGTATTCTCATCTGGACGCCTTAGCAATGGACATGCATGTTTCCAACGGGTACAAGAAGGTGGAGTCGCACGTTCATTTCGCTTTTCTTCAGGCATTCTTATGGGAACATTTCAAAAGTTATTCTCCAGCTCCTGCAACCTCGCTCAGCAGTTTGTATGGCGGCTCGAGAATACTCCGTTGGCATAGGAGGCGTCCCAGAATCGGTGCGAAATTCATGGACATCTTTGACAATGTGTCTTCCTTATATTTCCGTCCATGGGGGCCGATCAATTCTTCCATTGTTCAACCGAAGACCTTTGCTATTGCTTCTGATGGTATTGATGCCGTGTTGCGTACTGATGCTAAGACTATGGGATTTGGAGAACTTGTTTATCTGCACAGCTGCATCCCGGGATATGTCCCGTCTCTATTCAACGAAGCATTTATTATGACTCCGTACAATATTGACAGGGCTGCTCGTCAAATGAGATTTGACCAGGGTGTTCCATTTATCCATCCATCAGAGGCTCCGAAAGAACTTCTCCAGGATATTCTTAATACTAACGTGTTTTTAGAACGATTGAGTCTTCCTTTCTATCCTATTGGGAGAAATCCAATGGTAACCGATCAGTATAAGGAAGTTTGGAGGAAGCAATTGTTGGCTTTTCATAAGTTCTCAGAGGATGTTGTGACAAATTCCCGTGGTGAGCCATCCTATGACATATTGAAGAAGCATTTCCGGATGAAACTACTCCCATGCAAACGGACCAGAGCTGATGACTACAGTCCCCAAGCAGGAGGAAGATCCAAAAGGTAGACATGTGATTCGGTGATCCTCAGTTCCTCCAATATGCAGGTATTTAAATATCTTTCCGTCGACTCCTTCATTTCTCCCGAGTAATTTCTTCTAATAGTGATCCTTTCTTGAATCCAGGGAATTCCGAAAGAGAATATTTTCATAAGGTTAGCGCGCATTTAGATCAAAAAGTTTGGTGATGTTGGCCTTCGTGTTGATAAGTCTGGCGATATTGATCCTCATGTTGAGAAGTCTGGTGAAACCGAAACCGCTCCTTCATTGGACAATGACAGAGATGACGCAAGCTTGGCTAGGCAAGGCGCCTCTTTAAGTGATATTATTGATGAGGTGGTGATGGAAATCAGTACCCAGAGCGAAGTAGACATCAAGAGAAATGTAGGAGAGGCAACATATGCTATTGTTGAGACGACTCCCCTTGAAGCATGTTTTGAACAGGTTCTGATTAATCAAGCTGTGGTGACTTCTTCCGAAAGGCCTCTTGTAGCTGACAAGGCTCCTGCAATTGGTGAAGTATTGGTAATGCAGCCTGGGGATTTGTTCAATCCTCCTTTCACCGTACCATATCCAGGTCATGTGTTGGTTGGAGGATTCAGCGTGCCAGCTCAGTTCGAAGGGTTGTACAAGGCGATATGGGAGAAGCACGGCCACATTGCTACTACTACAAAGCTCAAAAGTCACCTTACACTGGTCAATCGCATCCAGGAAGCTTTATTTTATATCCATGGGATGAGCGTCACGACTGATCCAACTGCCATCGATATGTGTTTGTACAGTATGGCTTCAATGCTCCTTGGTTCTTCAAAGGGTTCTCCGAGATTCAGGAGCTCCAGAAACTACAAGATGAAGTCCCTTCTGTAGTCTGTGTTACTCGCCAGGAAGAGAAGATTGAAAGGCTGTCTAATGAGTTGAATCTGGAAGAGGCCGTTCTTCATAAAATAAAAGCCGCTTTTGCACAGAAAGATGAGTTGTTGTTGAAGGAATTTCCTTGAAGGATTCACGCAAATTTTTTGTCTTTTCTTTTATATGCTTTCCTTTTTGAGTGATAGTGAGGATTCCCTTTCACAATTTGACTTCTGGTTTTGAATTAATAGGTAATTGAATTGGTTTATTTTGAGATAATTTTGTGGATCGACTTTTCTGAAAATAGATTATCTTAAATGGAATTTTCATCTTGGTCATGAATGATTGCATATTTCACATGAAATTGCAAATGTCGCGTAAAAGAGAAGTATAAAAGGAAACAAACATGGTGTTTAATTATTGAGTCTCTTTTTTCCATGCTTGGGATGCCAAGTCCCCAGTGGATTCTAAAACTATCTTTCTCATAAAATTATTAGATGTAACTTACTTGCTTTTGAGACCTCACTTGTATCAAACCGAAGTAGCCCCTCCAAGGAAGTCTTTTGCATTAATTTCTCAGAGAATGAGAGCTATCCCTCTGAACCAAGCTTCTCCTGGACAATGTGCTTCAAAGCGTTGCATTCACTAGTGGCGTGGTGAAGGAACCGGTAGAAATGAAAATACCTCGGGTCCATTGATTTTTGATCAGTGGGTGGATGCCATACCGGAGGTAGCTCCACATCTCCATTTCTCACCCATGCCTCCAGAAACTCCAAAATATTTTTCATTGGGAAGGGAAAGTGTAGGTACTTTGAGTCTGGATTTTCCTGCGTTAGTGGGCGTTGTGATGTCTCTACATGGCTTTGATGTGGAGCAAGTTTCGAGGATGAAGTTGGAAGATTTGTGAGTGCCATCATATCCGCGGATTGCTTGCCTAGGTAAAGATATGTAGAAGGTGTCATAATATCACTGCTAAGTGATCGAATCCAACGCTCACATCCTCTATATTCACGTATTTTTTGATTGATCTCTCCTTCCTCAAGCATTTCTTAGCTTGGTCGAAAGGTCGATGCGGATTGGACTGTCTTCCGGGCTTCAACAAGAGTGTTGAGATATAAATCTTCTAGCAGGGGTCTGTAGGTTTCAAGCTCCCTTTCTTTATCTGGCAGAGGTTGTAGTACTCCGGACAAGTTCTTTCCTCCGTGGAGTTGCCTCGAGTCTTCATTATCGGCTGGACCATGTTGTTCATCTTTTCTGAGTCTCATGCGATTACGTGCTATTTTTGCTTCTCCACCGATAAAGGTGCGACCCCTGGCTAGGGATCTAGCGTTTCTCGTAATGTCTGAGTAGACGTCTGTCGACCCTCCTTGTAATTGTGTTGTTATATCATTCAAAAGTCGGAATGTTTCGCTCTGCCTTCTGGCGATACCAGCTTGATTTTCCAAGACATCCTCCAGCATTCTGGCTATACTTCCCATGATATCTGAACCACCTGTGGTTTCCTGGTGAGGATACATCACGAGTTGAAAAACCGAAAAATTGAGGATTCAATTTTTTGCAACCGAAAGATCAATCTCCCATTGTGGTCGCCAATTATTTATGGGTGAAAACTACTCCTGCCGGTTTTGGTAATTTGGGGTGTGTGGATGAGGAATGAATCTAAACCTTAAACAAATGCACTACGCGGTGAGTGCTTGTAGATTCGAGAGATCAATATGTGCAAGTCCGGCCTAATCCAAGAAATGGTCGTTCCAGACTTGTTTCGGTCACAAAGTGAAGGAGATGGGGTTGATCTTCGGGAGGGAAGCGAAGGAGGTGTTGAGATTGTGAAGGTTTTGGCTATGTACGACTTGTATCAGAAAGATGAACTGGCTTGCAGGTTGTAAGCTATCAGTTCCGGTGTTTGAATACGATTATATCAACACTTGCCTCTGTTATCTCGTCTAGTTCCTTTTCTTGTTGTTGAAAAATAGGGCGGAGAACCTATTTATACAAGTCTTTTAGCCTAACCCTCGTATCTCATGGGAAGTGGAGAGAGTGGAGTGATGGAGTATTGGAGTAGTGTGTTGGTGTCACACGACCAGTCTCTCCCACTTCTCCTATCATCACTAACTGTCCATGACTTCCTGACACGTTCTTGTGATGGCGCGTTGTGCGATGCACGCTGTAAACCGCTACACCAATACCCCAGTATGTATCCCCCAGTTTGTGACATGATTGATGTCTTGAACGTGTGGATCGTGGGACCCAGAGAAATTAGCATGTAATGCTATGTTATTTAGGAAATTGATACTTGTGAAGTATCGTGTGTATACTATGCAGGTACTGCATCGAGTATATTCAGCATGTATGAAGCATCGATGTTTGAGCGTCTCAAAATAACCTCATGTCCATCTTACTTTGTGTGATGGTTTGGAGGTTGCGCAAACAAGTCCTCCCTTGGCCGACCACATGGTGTGGTGGAGTAACGGATGGTGATCACCATGACTCCGCACTGACCAATTAACTCCTGACCAAGGCTGTATATCCAATCCGGTGAAGTTGGACGGACCAGATGATCTTTGAGACACTCATCTGCGACTGTTTATGGAATTGGGGTTTATGAAAAGGTGCGTAAGCATCACTTTTCAGCTTGGTCGAATCCACGCTTGTGACATAATTTTGGCTAGGCCGATCGTGCATGCGTGTAGATGGCGTGACGGTGTAGCCGCCCATATCTCATTGTCTAATGAAAGTGTGATCTGGGCCACTCAATTCGTTCGGCGAAGTTGAGTGGTTGAGATCAATTTGCGACAGAAAACTGGTGCCGCAAAAGCCGATCCTCATGCCATCTTCAGGCGCCTGTTCCAAGACGACCAGGCTTGGTTAATCCTGGATGATTGACCCAGCATGTAGGTGGTAGGCTGGAGTTCACGGCCATACCATGAAATCCCATAGAAACATGATCTAAGCCACTCAATTTGTCCGGCAAAATCGAGTGGTCAAGATTAGTTTGCATCTTGGGAGGTGCGACCACACTTGTTTTGGGCACGCGAATCGAGACATATAGCCAAGTTCGGTCTTGGCCGGTTGGGTGTGGAGATAGGTGGGACCGTAATGATCATGTTCATACTTACCGGACCTGCTTAGCCTATTCCTGGACCCTCCATCCGCTCCGGAGAAGATGGACGTTCGTGATCGCAAGACAAACCCGAGTTAGGGTATTGCCGGCCGTGTGTCACACCCGTTTTTGGGCGTGCAAATCGAGGTGAAAAACTATAGTTGGTCCTGACGGATCAGTCAGGTTTTCAGGCGGGCCCATGGTGATTGTGTTGACATGCTCTGGGCCCTTTGAATCTACATCTACACCCTCCATTTATACCTGCGAAGATGGATGGTTGAGACTGTTTTGCGACACATGTAATGTGCCGCAAACCCTAATTTAGGGTTTTCGTCCATACTACTTTGGTTTGGACGTTTTGGCAAGCTAGGCTAATCTTTCGGGGAGGCCGACCATGTGGGGCCCGCATTGGTTCAGCAGCGGATATTCCATACCTGCTCGGGGGTTATGGAATCGATCCGGGCCATCCAATCATGCTGGTGGAGTTGGATGGTCGTGATCATTTCTAGATTGATACGGACAATCCGGATGCTCAATCGGGCTAGTATAACACACCGAGAGTGGCTCAATCGGGCTAGTATAACACACCGAGAGTTGAAACCTGTACGGGTATTTCGTACATGCTTTCATTATAATTCTTGGAGATTCGTGTTGTTCTGCTGAGAGCAACACTCAGTCGTTATGTCGCGCTGATAATGAGTACAGTCAATACAAGGTTGGTTGCACATTAATTAATAATGTTGCGAATTCACAGGGTATATGGGATTGTTGCTACATGCTCCAACCTGGATGAATTTCTTGTATTTTATTCACAGAATGGGATTGTTGCCACATGCTCCATTCTAGGTGAATTAATAAAGTGAAGAAGTATTCAACACTTATTAATGGATTTATCTTTTACAAGATGTTAGCGCATAGTTTTTGGCTTTTACAATCTTTGCCTTAAATGAAAATCCATCATCAACAGCTGTAAAACCTTTTCAGCCTTGTGATCAACGAAAAATATCTAACCTTCTTCTGAGAAACAGTAGTAAGCTTCCTCTCATCATTAAAAACCTTCTTATACCTAGATTCTTGACCAACACGACACTTAACCAGCGATGCATGATCCTTCCAATACAAAACACAGTCATTTACACATGCATCATATGTTATATAATCCATTCCTAGATCTTGGATCATCTTTTTCACTTCTGGGTACTTAGATGGCAGTGTATTCTCTTCGGGAAGCAACTCCTTCATCAACTCTAAGATTGCAGTCATACCATTATCAGCAAACCCATATTGTGTCTTTATGTAATTCAACTTGATAGAAGCATACAATGTTGTCACTCATTTTGGACACAACGGATGCAACGGTTCTTTTGCACACTCATAGACAGATTCCTTTTTCTTCCTTTTCCTAGTTCCGTCATCGTTATATATTCTAATATTGTCATGTACTACATCATCACCATCATCCTCAACAACATCTCATAAATTTTCACCCTCACCTATAGCAGGATCAACAGCTATATCTCCTACATTAAAATTTTCTACATTCTCAGCTACTTCTAACTTTTCCCCATGAAAACGCCATGTCGTGTATGTAGAAAGAATATCATACTTAAGCAAATGCAATGAAATTTCATCAAGTGGCCCTAATCCTATACTATTATTACATCTACTATAAGGGCATGAGAATAAGGTATTTCCGCCACCATTTCTAATAACAAACTCTATAAATGACCTAACACCTTCTATGTACTGAGCAGACTTACAAGGACGTTTCATCCATCCCTTATCAATAGTAGATGACATACCCTAAAGACAGTATTTATGTTAAAATTCAGAGAGTACATGTACACTACATCAATACATGTCAGGAGAATTTTTTGATATGATATCTACTACAACTCTAACATGTACCTATGAGAATTTGATATGTACACAGCATAAGATTAATCAAATAATACTATCATTTAAAACTATACTAAATTCATTCCATGAAATTGAGTCCCAGCGGTAGGGTTTCCGAATCCCTTAGGTTAACGACAAAAACATCCCCTCAACAAAGAGAGAATGAGCTACAATGAGCTTTTGCGATTCACCACTAGGACCATTTTTATCATGCTCAATGAGATTCTATCAAAATCGAAATCGGACTTACAAAAATTATTAAGTTCAGTCCATATAAACTTATAAAAATCTTTAATTTCAGACCATACAACTTATAAAAACTTCTAAGTTAAGAGATTATACAAATTTTCTGTAAGTACACCAATTCAATTCTAATATGTAGATTCAACTGAATCCTAGTGGTAGGGTTGCCGAATCCCTTAGGTTAACGACAGAAACATCCTCTCAACAAAGAGAGAATGAGCTACAAGTAGCTTTTGTGATTCACCACTAGGACCATTTTTATCATGCTCAATGAGATTCTATCAAAATCAAAATCAAAACAGTTGGATATACCTTCTTAGTTTTCCTAAACCAATTCCCACCAGTTCTTCTTCAAACTCTAATGAACTGAACTTCAGTTCTTCAATCTTGACAAACCTAGACATGGCAAAAAAAAGCATTAGATTCAGATAAACAACAAACCATAAAATGGAAATAAAATATAAAATAACCATAACAATTTCATAGTTGATATACCTTCTTAGTTCTTCCTGAACCAACTCTGACCAGTTCTTCAATCTTGACAAACCCTAACATGGAAAAAACAAAGGAGGTT
Source organism: Papaver bracteatum (assembly GCA_023529315.1). Taxonomy (NCBI): domain Eukaryota; kingdom Viridiplantae; phylum Streptophyta; class Magnoliopsida; order Ranunculales; family Papaveraceae; genus Papaver; species Papaver bracteatum. Next base: position 602,621 of record JAJJWX010004610.1, read on the forward strand.
TTAGATTCAGATACACAACAAACCATAAAATGGAAAGAAAATAAATAAATTGAAAAGATTCACAAGTGAAATCGAAAAACTGAAATCAAGCATTAAACCCTAAAAACGAAAAACTTAAATGGAACCCTAGGATTCGATAAACTTAAATCAAAATCTCTAAATCCTAGAAATAAAATCTCTGAAACCCTAGAAATCACTGAAACCCTAGAAATCGAAATCTATAAACTCTAAAAACTATGTCTAAATTTTACCTGTATACATTTCTACACGATGATGGGGATGGGGATGAGAGATAAATATCTCTAGTTTATTGAGATGGAGATGGAGGAGAAGAGGGAAGGAGAGCTGAGTCTCTCTGGTTTTGGAGGAAGAAAAAATGAGGATAAAATTCATCTAAGGGTGGGATATACCCTAGACTTGGATTAAGGGTGGAAAAAAAGACCCATAGTCTTGACCGAAGTTTGATTGGGGCGTGTTTATCAGCTTTAGCGTTAGGACCAAGCAAGTGGTTTGCACGCTTGAACTGAGCGCAATTTTAATTCGCAACCTTCTGTTTGAGGTTGCAAAATTCGAAACAGCATAAACCCGTTGCGAAATATTAGCGGTTGCAATTCGCAACTGAAAATTCGCAACCGATCCTACGCAGTTGCGAATCTTTGTTGCGAAATCCTAAAAATGGTGTAATGTTTTAATCACCTAACATTGACAACAATCTTGGGATAGCAAATCTTGTGGGTTCAACTGAGCAATGCTCTAACAAAATCCAACGTTTTTATCTTTTTGCAGAACCTCTTGATCAAATATCTCTAACTTTCCAACAAGGGATCTTGGAGATAGTATAGAAAGATAATTTGCTTCCACGATATCATGTTTCTTATATTCATATCTAGATGGTAACGATCTGACAACCTTACACACTATATCCTTTTTAGAAATAATATTTCCAAGAGAGAAAGAAGCATTGAAAATCTCAAAATATTTTACATGAAACTCCTCAAAAGAATCGTTATCATACATTCGAAGGTTTTCCCACTCAAGGTGAGATATTGAAGTCTAGCTTCCTTTTCTGATGTTTTACCTTCAAATACAGTCTCAAGAATATCCCATGCTTTCTTGGAAATTTTACACGTGGAGACATTAATGATTAAGATCTTGACTCATTGCATGAATTATGGCACTCAACCCATCTGAATTATGTTTGAAGAGAGCCTTTTCTTTATTTGTATAGAACACTAAGCGTTTAAACTCAGTTTCAAATTTTCCATTTTCGGACGTTCATACCCTTCTACGACAAATAACCAAGTATTAAAGTCGCATGATTGAAGAAAAGATCTCTTCAACTACATATAAATAGTACCATCAAATCTTGGCAGTACGTTAACATAAATTTATTCATGTGAACTCGAATTCATGTCTTATAGGTTGGATCGCACCAAATATAGATTGTTACATCTTTTCATGTTTGCCTACTCTGATACTAATTGAAATGACGAGGGTACCAAGTATACCACAATCTTTTCGGTATCAACCTATAAGTATGATACCTTGAGTGATCTAATATAGGAAGAGACTATCAAGAAGATATCAACTACAAGGTATACACTTGGTATATAATTTCTAGTTCGAAACCGAACTTTAAACTATAAGGATCAACCCAAGTGTTTGGGATTAACGATATTTAGTTTTAAGTATAACTAAAACAATAATTATACTTTTGGAAACCACAAACGCAGAAAAACCACATGACCTAATGTAGTTTTGAATACTCTCATAATTAAGCCGATACACAAAGACAATACCAACTTCGTACAGTTTAAACCAAGTAAACTACCCCTAGTTACCTAGTTTCCTCATTATCCCTGCGCCCAAAACCAATCTGGGAAATGCACATGAATCCTAAGATAAAGTCCACTATCTTTAGTTTCTTTAGCCGTTTTGAAGACTTTAAGCACTCAACCCTTTTGTTCATCTTCCAAACAATAAAGGACTAATCTGTTTGGTAAGCACTCTCCTATCTCATGGAATCAACCAGATATATATATATATATATATATTGAGGGTGACAAAGGATATTTTGTTGAAAATCAATTAAAATCCTTTGTCGGGTTTAGATCTTCCAAAATTTAGATTAACAGGTTAACCAGATCGAGTCAAACAGACTACCAGATTCGGAAAATGAAGAGTACCACCAAATGATAGATTGTCGATATTAAAACGACTACCAATATCAAAAGATAAACTAGATTTAGTCGGAGCCCAGTTTGTGAACAAAGCAAATCATAAAGTACGAAATCGATAACAAAAATATTTTTGTCCTAAAACCTTCAATAGTCTTCTATACCTGCACAATAACAAAATTGATTCCGACTTATGATCAATCACCCATATAAGGGAGTATGTTAACAATGGATGATCACAAATCAACATTAATCTCTTGATCTAGTTTGAGTGAACTTATGTCAGAATAGAAGGCTCTCAAGAATAATCAAACTAAGTACAACCAAGAGTAACAAACCGTTAGTCAATCAAATCAATAATTGAAAACTAAAACAACAAATAACAATGCAATTATAGTTTACCACCAACGGTACTAGTAGACACTTTAGATCCCCAAGAAGTCTTTAAACTAACAGACGTAAGAGATTTTGCTTAATTAGGTTACTCTCCTCTACAAGATAGTACTACGAGAATATTATTAGTCGGATACACCAAAAACAACAAAGATGAAGTTTACCTGGATAAGGATAAGTTTGTAAAAAGAACAAACTTCACTATTTATAGACCAATGTAGTTTGTTCACCAAGAAATTTCCATAACCGAAAATATTCTTAAGATATGCAATAAAGCATCTAAATTCAAGTTTCTCTAATTCTAACCAATATCCAACTGTATAATTGAAATTTTCATGGATAACTTAATATTATATAGCACTTAACTAATATATATTTCCATAGAAATGTTTTGATTAATAGTAAAACAAAACATATTAATTTCAAAAATCTCAAAAATATTCTCTACAAATCACTGGTATGGCTATCGAAATCGTGAGCATCGGCATGTAGGTTCCAGATCCAAGTGGTAGTATTTCGGTTTGGGATCTCACCTTGAGTATCAAGGAATATCTTTGAACAATTAAGAAATAAAATTTTACCACAAGTTCAAATTACTCATTATATTGACATCCTGAACTTTATTATTTTGCAAACCCAGTTTTCAAATTACACAAACCCTAAAGTGTACGTGACTTAGAGAAATTGATTTTGCCTATTGGGATTGGTTCTATCATGACTCGTAAAGCAAGTTAGGATTGGTTATACCTTGACTCATAATACAGGTAGGGATCAGTTCTACCTTGAATCCCAACATAAACTAGGATCGGCTCTATATTGATTCCCTATATAGGTTAGGATCAGTCCAACCTTGAGATCCTCAATGAAAATCGGACCATCAATCCTTTGATTTCCTTTCAACTACGAAACAATTTCATACGTCTACTTCCTTAAACTCATGTAATTAAACATAGCTTTCTAGGTATGAAATCCGGCATATGTTCACCAAAAAATCTAGTAAAGAGTTACAAAAATTAAGTTGATGTCTCAATTACTAAGTTCAAAAGATAAGCATTATACTTCGTAATTCAATATATCAATATAAAGCACTTATCACTATTGATATATTATTCCTTGACACTTTGATCACAATATGATGAAACCTAATTAGGAAGAGGAATAACAAAAACCCTAATTGGACTAACCATAACTGACCAACCCATTCTTCAATTGATCTTGGCTATCCAATTTGGACAGCCAGAAATCAATTTTTGGACGACTAACTTAGCTAGACAACTTGGTCGGCTATCTGTCTTTCCCTTCCAAACAATCACATCTCTTGAACTTGGCCGGACATGCTTCCTTAAGCATGTCAATTACACATGCGGCTGTCCATAAAATTTGCATGAAAGAAATAATGAATTGACATACAGTAAAACTTCAATAAATTAATAATGTTGGGACTGACAAATTCTATCATTTAGCGAAGTATTAATTTATCGATAAATTAATAAGTTATTAAATTATTGAAACACTCTAAATTTAAGTTTCAAAAAATAAAAGAAGCGAAAATATTTAAGTTAAACTTAATGATTTCCCATAATAACAAATATCTTGAGATATTATTTTCAATTCAAATTGATGTGTAATAAATTTTTGGCATAATATAATATAGTATAGTATATTGCATATTATGTTCATAAATTTATATGTCTTTCGATGTTAAAAGAAACAAAAAATAACAACACAAAAGAAGAGTGTAATAATAGCTCATACTTCTCATCTCAAAGGTATCAAAAAATCAACAATGACAAATGAGATTCGAAACGCATTGTGTGAGTATAGTCATTCCAATCCAAATTTGAATCAGAGAGAAACACAAAAATGGCTTCTTTAAAAATTTAATATACATGTGTGTCAATGAACAATATCAAATACAATTAAGTGTGCATCAGAATACATCTCAAGTAAATCAAGTTTCTCGTAAAGAAGCAATCTTATCAATAGTAAATATAAATGATTTCCTCGTACAATTTGAAAAAGGCACTCCTAAACTCCTCAAGGGAGTATAAGAAAATCAGAGATGAAGTCCGGTGTCGCATAAATGTGAACAAGAAACAAACAACTTTGGAATCTTATTTTAGTAACGCACTAGTAATGTAGTGCTATTATAATGATTATTAATTTATATTTTAGTCGGGCTCTATTGGATACTTAAAATTTTATTATCTTATAAATTTAGCGAGGTTATTAATTTAATAAACTGGCCCAAGTCGGGACTAACAAAAAATATTATTTTAGCGAAGTTATTAATTTATCACGTATTAATTTGTCGAAGTTTTACTTTAGTCAATGTTATGCAACAGTTATACACGTTGCAAAATAGCGTTACAATACGAGAAGCTGCACCTGACAACACTTATGCATTTTAGGTCTCTTATAACGAATACCACATTCAATAAATATTGCAAAAATTAAACATTACAATGTGTGATCTTGATGCGCACAACGCTTTTCAAGCGTCTCGATCATTATGAAAGGCATTTGTGACCTTCCTTGAGTATCAAATTCATGTGATTGATACATGTAACGTACTTCAACAGTTTCATTTTGAATTTGACTCATCAAGAGTGCCACATGATAGACATATTTTTGTGTCTGATATAATCTCAATTGTATATATTGTTAGTGCTCGATTTTGTATTTATTATGGCTTTTTGTTTTTTGTAGGTGTTTTTGGAGAAATGGGCTTTTACGGGGAAATTGGCTAGAAAAGGGTGTTTTGGACCCCATGGAAAATGGATGCATGCACACATACTTTGGATAGGGGCAACCCTAGGATCCCAGTTGATAAGGGCATCCCTATTCACTATTTACACTTGCGCCTATTGGCACCCCAGGATTCGTTAGGGGGCAACTCTTCCTCGTCGGTTTAAAACTGTTTTTGGCGGGAGAATATATTTCTTTCACCTGCAGAGTTTTTGGATCGAATTTTGACCGAGATTTAGTTGGAGTCTTCTACGGACTTAGACTGGGATTGGACTGTTGTGCTTAAACAGGCTAGGTAATGGACTCAAACACGATAAAAAGAAGATAATTCTTATGTTGATTCGATAAAACATGGTTAGAATTCTGTCTTACGTAAAACAGATGAGGTGGAAATATTGTCGGAGGTTGTGGTGAGTTAGAAGCTACCTGGGACTCGGGAGAGGGGTAACTACCGTAGGATTGGACTAAATACCCCCTAGGGAGTTTGATGGAGTGGGAAAGATGCGTGAGAAGCAAAAACAGGGAATGAGAATAATACTAGAGAAGTTCGGAGTTTTGTATGGAAGTTTCGTGGGATTTTTGGAGAGAATATCTTCCCTAATATTTGTCTCTACCATATGCAGAGTAAGTTTGGGTCAACAACTAAGATATTACGCGTAAAGAAGAGGTGAAAAAGGTATTTCTGAGACTTGGCAGCGAAGAAAGAAATATCTCGACATGGAGGAGTTATTTGGAGTTTCGTGGTATATATATAGGCTGGAGAGTACCATAAAAGCGGGTCGAGAGTTTTGGGGTAATTGGGAGAAGTACGGGAAGTTGCAAAGTCAAGAATATTAGCTGCAGACGAGTACCGAGGAGGAAGAAGAAGAAGAACAGCATTCAGAGACAGTCGCAGAAACCGTGACCTTTTCTTTCAAACTCAATAAACTTTGTAACAATATTTCCAACAATTATATTGAGTTCGCAACAGTTGTGTTACTGTTTCTATGTAGCAGTGAGTTCTCTAACAAATATATATGTTACGAACTCGCTGCTTTATACCTTTTCTTCAATACAAACACCTTTTTGAGCAATGGATTATTATTTTGAGCGTGTTTTCACCATGAAGAGCTAAAACCCAACACTGGGATGATGGAGGAAGCCATTCTCTACACATGTGGTAAATCTATTTAATTCATTTATGACTTTTGCACTATTTTAAATCATTTTATGATTTTTCTTAATTGATTGTGATTTTGTTTGATGACGTATGCTTGGTCTTAGTATTTTTGATATGTCATGATTGTGATTTACAGTCAATCTTTTATAAAATCTACCTTGGCAAAGAATAAAGAGTCGATATTTATTATGTTATGAGCTATAATTGTCTGGAATTGATAGTTGAACAACATGAATATGAGAATTGGTGGAATCTTGAGTCTCAGTACCTCTAGATATTTGTGACATCTTTTGTATATACTTTTGATATTAAGTCTTAAAATCAACCTCAACAAGTCCGAGTGAACGACATTCTTACTACCACTTTTCTACAACAATAAAAACCACATCAATTTTTGGCGCCGCCGACGCGGACTTGTTTTTAGGTTAGGTTTTAGATATTTTTTTAGGTTTATTTTTTTTTTTTTTATTTTGTTTCTTTTGTTAGATTTTACTCTGGGTATTTTTGTTTTTGGTGTGCAAGTTTTGCGGGAAACTAAAGGTGGAAAGTTGGACTTGCCAAAAAGAGCTGAAAATCCCAAACTTTTCTTCTTCTTTTTATTTTTTTATTTTTGTTAGCTTTTATTTTATTTTTGTTTATTTGTATATATTTGTTAATATTTAAAAAAAAAACACAAAACACGAAAGCACACGTGCACTTCATATTGCATCGTCTGGCACCGATTAGTAGGAAAACACGTGGTTTAGTACGGTGAACCCTTTGGGCGTTATCATCCAAAACACCACAAGCCTTAGCCTCGTACCTTTGATCAGTCTTTAACTGTAGGTATATTTAGCTAAAGGTAACTCAAGCCTACCCAAGATAGTGAACCCCAGCATTTGCATTTGCACGTGCACATAAAAATGTCGAACTGGTATTATAATAGCCAATACAATGATTATTCGACTGAGCAACATGGACATTATCCATATTATGACTATAGTGTGAATAGTGGTTGGGAACACCCTTGTGAAGAATATGGGTCATACCGTGGTGAGCCCAATTACTATCCACATGCATACCGGTCATACGAGCAAGATTCTTACACTTCTCCTTGACTAGAAGAGGCACGTAGGATAGTAATTGGGATTAGGGAATTTGTGAGTCAGAACATAATTTACCGGCTCGTATGACCGGTATGTCGCTAAATTAGGATAGTGTAAGAATCTTGATTACTTGAGTCAGAACATAATTTAGCGACTCAGAATTTTTTTTTAGAGGCCCAGAACAGAACTGCTCGAAATAATCTTAATTTCCAATATATTGTTTCCAATAGTACCTTTGAAAATGAAGATAGTTATTCACATAATCAAGATGATGAGGATATAATTGGTAACACTAGTTTAGATGAGGTTCAACTATTTTCATGTTATTATAATGATGATTATGATGAGGATAGTGTTGATGAATCTAACATTAGTGATCAGGAATTTGTTACTTTAAATGAACATTATGATGATAGTGTTGTTTTTGGTTCAAATCCCGATAATTTTAATGATTATTCACCTATTCAAAAGGACGAGGATTTGACTAAAGATAACACTTCCTTGGATGATGTAGTATTTCCTTTTGATTATGAAACCCATGATGATTTAGAGGAACGAGTATATTTTGAGTCTAGCAATTTAGAAACAATAGACTTAGAAAAAGAAAATGAACTCATAGAGATAAGTGAGGATGAACCTGACTTAGAAGAATCAATTGACCATTTTTAGGAATCTGATAACCTTGAAATTAGGGAATTTGTGACTAGTCTTTCTAGAGACACTGAAAACTCTAAGTTTGGGGGTGATTATCATTCTCCGTGTGCTTTAAATCTTAAAAATGTCCCTCACTTGGGACTTGACATATGTGCCTCAACCATTTTAAAAGATTATCTTCATACACGTTTTCCTGAACCTAGTGATGTCAATAAGAAAGTTCAGTTGCTAGAAACCCATCCTCTGGTTGATGTGGTTTATCCAGGCTATGATACCCATATTGACTTTGTTTTCCCACCAAATATTTTTCTACCAGTTGTGGGAATGTTTGAATTTTAAATGTGTCAGTTATTAAGTTCTGAGACTAAACCTAATTATTTTAGGAAAATAGAATTGACACATTTTCTTAAGAATGACCACCATTTTCAATTTGGTCAACTGTGTAAGTCAAATCTGATTGACTTAGAGGATCCTCAATTATTCAGGTTATTATTGTGTGCTTTTAAATTTTTCCAGACCTTAGAACCTGATATTTCGGATCTTACTTATGAGGAGGGGCAATCCATGGAAATATTTTATTTAGACTCCTTTATTGAACCTAAACCTGAACCACAACTAGATCTAGTTGTCTTAAACAGGAAACCAGGCAAGGGTGTGCTATGTTTATTTTTATTTTGCTGCAGTTTCCTTTTATTTGTGTTAACACTTTTTGATGCAGATGATCCACAGTTGTTTCGGCTATTGATATATGATTCGAGGTGATTAAATCTTACTTATGTCTGGCTGAAGACGTTAAACTTAGCACTTCTTGGGAGGTAACCCATTCTCATGCAACACGGTTGTAGCGCCCCCTAAGCTAACAGATGACTAACCCAAGAGATTAACTAAATATAAAGGTACTAAAACTAAATTACTGAAATAATCAAATAAGAAATCTGCTATAAAACTTAACCCAAAAACTAACCCCGCTCAGAAATATATATACAAGATCTTCTCTCAAATGATACATATATAATAGTCATTTGGTTTTTAAATAAAATATACAACAAAATAAATATAACAGAAGTTAATCAACTAGCGAAGTCAACTTCTTGGAGATTTAGCTGCGCAACCCTGATCTGTCACAGAAACTGAAGTGGGAATAATTAACATTTAACCTTCTAAGTAATCATAGGAAAGATTTGGAAAACAATACATGTTTTTCCGAAAACATTAAACAGTGACTAAGTCACTGAAATAATCATACATGTATATGGAACAAACTCCTTCGTCAAACAATGTACTAATATGGTTGTAAATTCCTAACCGGAAATTCACACCTATTTAGCTATGGATGCCACCAAGACCATGGTGACCAACTCTAAACAATAAAAGCTGAATTAAAGTAGATATAAATGTGAAGGAGCGTATCCTATATACCACAAGTGGAAATTCTCATTTCCCATAACAATCTATACCGACAACAAACAATACAAGTCCTTTCCAAATCGTGGAAAGATTCATAGAATTAACAGGATTATCATAATGCATTTTAAACAAAGCATGGAATGCACGGACAGACAATGCATGAGTTTATTAAGCATAAACTTTTATAAAAGCAACAATAATGAATACAAATAGTCAAATGCATTCCCACACCTTTTTGAAGACAAGCCACGCCTACCTAAAGATCCACTGGTTCATCCTTTGAATCGGTCGTTGTTAATAAATTAACGGTTATTCACACAAGCACTCTAAGAATCTAACCAAAATGGTTCATACAAGAATCACACAATTCTATCTAAAATTTCTAGGCCCAATTAAGGTTCTCCATCTTTATTTATCTATCTTTAGCATAGCTAAGATTTACTAATTCAATTAGATTAGTTTTATAGTCCGTTAACTAAGTTTTAAGAATATCTACAACTTTGTAGAAGAAACCAAAGTCTAATTCGGACCACAAGAGGTCCAAAACATCTAATTAAGAAACACTGATCCTAAGCCCAAATCCACTAATTCATCCCTTAATCTAAGGCCCAGTCCATCTGAGTCAACTAACGGTAAAAGTGACGGTCAAGGGTCAACCAACAGTAAACGTCAGTCAACAGAGTCAATGTCAGGTCAAAGTCCAGGGTCAATGGTCAAAGTCTAAAGTCTAAATCGGTCACCGATTCAACTCAAGGACTCGGTGAGTTAATACCGATTCGACTCAGTCAGATACTGAGTCAGCTAAACTGAGTCGGACAAAAAGGATTCTAAGTCAGACTGAATCTGTTCAGTCAGACCTGAGCCATAATCAAAAGCCACACTAAAGCATCACCCTCTTCACTAAAAGACCAACAGTAATACCCATGCTAATAAAACTTCACAGGTTCAAGTACAACTCATTCATTTACTTAAAACAACTTCATAACACAAGCACAATTACAAAATAGATTTACCTTGATCTGCATTAGCAGGCTTTCACTATGATCACTGCCATAACAACATTACAAACAACTGCAGTTTAACCATTCTTAAACAAACTTCAGAATCAGTTACAAATACAATTACAGCTTACCCGCAATTGCAGCTCTACGCTTCTACAAGAGAGATTTAACTCAACTCAGCACATTCACTTAAACTCTTATTCTAACACTGCCATTTCAATTTCATTAACATCTCCCAGAACCTGACATTCAGCTAACTTCAACACCAGCAAAACTGCACAATCAAACTCAATCCATACAACAACCTCATTCATTCATATCCCTGGAACTTCAACAATACCACCATCTTATCTTCAGCTGTCAACAATTACTTTACCATCAATACCACTTCTAATTACATTCACAGTCTCATTAGTTAATCATCTCAACCTCAGTTTCAAACACAAACATATAAACTCAAAGAATCTTAGCAATTCAACTCAAATACCAAAGTTGAGATAATATAGAAGTTTACCCGAAACTTGGCGCTCTCTGAATTGCTACTTCACAAACTACCTTACAGCGTCACCACCCAATCTCAATTTCATTAAACAAACTGTGACTACACAATCTTCATCTCCACCAATAACTTCTACATTTCATCAAACCAAACACTTCAACCCTGCCAATTACATTACAAGACCTCTACCATTTCAGTTCATGCCAACACAATAATTTGTTAACTTCAAAACTACCTTCTGTAACTCTCAATTCCTAAATCACCTACATAATACAATTCCCAATAACTCAAAATAACAACCAACTCATTCCATTTCCAACTCAGACCTTAATTCAATCATCATCTACATGTGTTCAATCAACAAGACTAAATAACTTCATCAAATAATTCAAAAGAACAATTACCTTCAAATGATTCTACTCACGCAATCCATCACATTCTCATGACAAAACATCCAACTCAAGCCTTCTCCTTGCATCCAACAGCACCACCACTGCCTCAAAACACCTTTTCTTAACCAAACTGAAATCAATAGCTTTACCAAGTTACTGAGAAGGCAATTACCTTAAACCATCTTTGCTCAAACAACCACCAGTGATAATTCCATCACACTCTTAATAAAAGAATCAAAGCTATAGCTTCATTAACAGCTCCAATTCATCATCCTCTATTGAACTTCAGATTCATAATTTCAAAACCCTAATTATACAATAACACTACAACCTTCTACGGTGATTCAGATCAACCAACCCATCTTTGATTTCTTATAAAGCATCCCCTAATTCGATTTCCAATCAATATACAGAAAAACCCTAATTTCTCAATTACAGCTTAATCCCAACTGTAACTTCACTCAACCAATCCATACCCATCTCTAATCTCACTTCTTGAACATAAATTTTATCTTCTAAACCTCTTTTGAGTATTTTCTTATGAAACCCTAATTCTTCAAATCATCTCCAAACAACTTTAGAACTTCAATTAAACTTCGACCCGCTCGTTCTTCATCTAACAGCAACCCAAATCACTCATCAATTTTCTGAAGAACTCATCATAATCACTAAAACCCTAACTTGGTTCTCTTTGTTCTAATTCGTCAACCTATAATTAATTTTCTTTACGAATTACAACTACACCATCTCCTTCATCATCCAACATACTCATTAAATAAATCCAATCGATTAATTCCCTCGCTAAATTTCGATCAAGTCGGTAGAAGGTTGAACAGAGAAGAGAAGAAAGAAGAAAACGAGAAGAAAGAAGAAGAATGAGAAAGATAAGAAGAAAATAGGTATGGGTATATCTTCTCGATTTAATCCCGATAATTCCAAGGGAAAACTATGGAACACCCACTGAAATGATAATGGAAGCCCCAGGCGGTTTATTGGAGAAAAGACCATTTTGCCCCTCACTAAATTGATGATATCTTCTTCGTCCGGCACCCGAATGACGTGTTCGAGTAGTCCATTTCGCATAACTTCTCGAGACCTATCAAGTGGTACTAATTTCGTATCTAGATAGTGGTTAAATTAATTCCTATCAATTAACGTTCGTGTTAAACTAATCGAGTTATTAGCGGGTAAATCGTCTCTTGATCATCCCTTGACCAGTCTAATAGTGTTGACGAGCTTGAGAGTCCTTACATTCTCCCCACCTTATATCATTTTCGTCCTCGAAAATCGAACCATCCTTCTGGTCTTCATATACTCCCCACCTTATAGAATAATCACATCTCTTGTCTAAGCGCAAACAACATAAAATAAAGCACAAACCTATATGGCTTTCTACAACTAAAATTTGTGGCTCTAGGTTCAACTATGCTGATTTAAATTCTATCCAAGAGGGAAGTCTAAGTTTCTTACATGAATCTCTATAATGGAAACTATCCACCTCTTTAAATTTATGTCAATAATTTCTATGTCAATAACTTACTGGTTCTAAGTACTTTGAAGATATTCAATAATAAAGCTTCTCATTAAAATTTGGGATCTATTAGTTCACTAATAGAAGCAAGTCTCCCTTCAATGCCTAGTGATACAAGAATGAAGTTGCCCTGTCTAGGTTCGCGACGCCTGAAAATACCTACCTACGTAACAAGTATCACCTGAACATATCAGAATTTACCAACCTCACTATTCCCCAGTGCTGGATTAACTATGTGCCATCTTATTACGATTAACCAAGTGTTAATTTTATTTTATCAAGATTAATTAGTCTTTAACTTTTATCTTAACTAGTGTAATTCTGATAAATTTTACTTCGTAAAATATATAAATAGTTTACATCATTTTAAACAATTTAATCATCAAAATTTATTTTATTTTATTTTATTTTATTTTTATTTTTATTTATCATTATTATTATTTATTTATTTTATCATAATAATTAATCCAATTTCGATCTCACGTCAATTTATGATATCCAATATTTTTAGCTTTGTTGTAATACCATATATAATTTTTAAATTCATTTACTATTTAAGAATAACTTATAATGTTATAACCATTTACAATATATCTATTTGTTTATTTCATTACACGACTTAATATGAGTAAATAACTGCTAACAATTTTTCATAGTTGTTTGGTATTAATATTTTATTATTATTCTTACATTTATTTATTATTTCTTAGACCGATAAAAGTTAATCTCAATTAATCATAATGGCAAGTTTAAATTTTATTATTAGCACTAGATTTGATTTGATCAATCTTTATTTCCTTAAATTTATATTATTGTTAAATAATCCTTAAATCGTACTATTAATAAAAATTACATTTTGTTGTTACTATCCAATAATTATTATCCAAATGACATTTACAATAACTCTAAATTTTATATAATAATTAACATTATATAATATTATTATTTGCTTATCTTATCAAAAATTATTGTCTTAGTTATATTATCAATTTCATTATTGTTTTTACTCAGAACGAAAACACTACTTTAATAACTACTTAGTACTGATACTTAATTTAATTTTATTAAGCCTGAATCTTGTAAATATAATTCTACTTTCACGAAAGATGGTTAGAACAGATTTTATTTATTCAGATTAAATCTGTATATTATATCTTGTTAATTATTGGTGCTGGTAATTTAATTTGATTTAAATTTGAATCTGCATAAAATTTCAATATGTCTTAATAGTCTTCAGATTTTTGGGTATTAATAATAAGTATTTATTGACAAGCAAATATATTCTCCTTTAAAACTAATTTTGTATTAAGCATTCAAGTAATATTAAATATCACTTCATGTGTATAATTTAGTGATTTAGTGAATCATTTATTGGACAAAAGATAATTTGTTATAAGATATTTTAACAAATTTAGTCTTTATTTTATGCATTATATGACCTCAAGTTTTTAAACTTACCTAATATATCTTATTTTATCTATTTGGTTTAAATATAAAACATATAATTCTAATTTATTATTAATTAACTTTGCAAAACTTAACCGTAGATAAGCACTAATAATTTTCCATAGCTATTTAATCCTAGTCATTATTTTATACCTATATATTTATAAATGAAATATTAATTTAAGTTTTGCCCAATATAATACTAAAATAAATTCTAACATTTTAAGTTTGTCGTACTAATTTTCCATTTCAAAAGATGGTTGAATTTATTTGCGAAGAAGGATCATCAATATATGAATTTATTTTCTTTTAGTTCTAGTATTACACTAAGCAAATTGAATACTATTATTACTAATTCAAGTATATTTGTTCCATTTTCTGATTTATTGAATCATTTATTAGATTAAAGATAATTTAGATTACAAAATTACTAACAAGTTGAGTCTTTTTATTTTATACATTATTATATCCTTATCTTCTTACATCTAATGCCTAATGTACTATATTAACTATCTAATTTAGGCGCAAAACATATATTTCTTATTTATAATTAGTTTAAATTATAAAACTTAAATGTAAATAAGTGTTATCAATTTCCCATAATTATCTAACCATAATTATTATTTTTGTCGTTATATAGCTTTAACGAAATATTAGTTAAGTTAATTTATACATAATACTAATTGATAAATGTTAACATTATTTAATTAAAATTATTACTACTTTAATTATCATACATAATTACTATTATAATATTTTATTATTAAGATTGACGGTGAACTATTATTCTAACTACTCTTAGAAATATTATTAAGTTCCAAAAATATTATTAACATTTGTGTAATTATAATTTGTTTACTCTTTATATCATATAAGTTAATGTGTTCAGTAATTTTCTATGTGATTTACAAGATCTATCAATGATACTAAACTCACTATTTTATAGTATTAAATTGTTTACGTTTTCATACTTTTTAAATTAATTATTCTCAAATTCCTATTAAATAAAGTACTGGTGTACCCTATAAATTTTACTTCATTACACAAACAAACAAAACAAGCAACCAAATAAATCTTTTAATTATTAATAGCTTTTAGTATTTAAGATTTATCTCACAACCCAACCCAGTTCTAAACTAATCTAGTTTACTAACTGGCACTGTCTAATTCTAACTATTCCCATATAAGATCTAATGATGAGCTCTGATACCAACTTTTTTAGCGCACCCTAAGCTAACAGCTGACTAACCCAAGAGATTAACTAAATATAAAGGTACTAAAACTAAATTACTGAAATAATCAAATAAGAAATCTGCTATAAAACTTAACCCAAAAACTAACCCCGCTCAGAAATATATATACAAGATCTTCTCTCAAATGATACATATATAATAGTCATTTGGTTTTTAAATAAAATATACAACATAATAAATATAACAGAAGTTAATCAACTAGCGAAGTCAACTTCTTGGAGCTTTAGCTGCGCAACCCTGATCTGTCACAGAAACTGAAGTGGGAATAATTAACATTTAACCTTCTAAGTAATCATAGGCAAGATTTGGAAAACAATAATGTTTTTCCGAAAACATTAAACAGTGACTAAGTCACTGAAATAATCATACATGTATATGGAACAAACTCCTTCGTCAAACAATGTACTAATATGGTTGTAAATTCCTAACCGGCAATTCACACCTATTTAGCTATGGATGCCACCAAGACCATGGTGACCAACTCTAAACAATAAAAGCTGAATTAAAGTAGATATAAATGTGAAGGAGCGTATCCTATATACCACAAGTGGAAATTCTCATTTCCCATAACAATTCATACCGAGAACAAACAATACAAGTCCTTTCCAAATCGTGGAAAGATTCATAGAATTAATAGGATTATCATAATGCATTTTAAACAAAGCATGGAATGCACGGACAGACAATGCATGAGTTTATTAAGCATAAACTTTTATAAAAGCAACAATAATGAATACAAAGAGTCAAATGCATTCCCACACATTTTTGAAGACAAGCCACGCCTACCTCGAGATCCACTGGTTCATCCTTTAAATCGGTCGTTGTTAATAAATTAACTGTTATTCACACAAGCACTCTAAGAATCTAACCAAAATGGTTCATACAAGAATCACACAATTCTATCTAACATTTCTAGGCCCAATTAAGGTTCTCCATCTTTATTTATCTATCTTTAGCATAGCTAAGATTTACTAATTCAATTAGATTAGTTTTATAGTCCGTTAACTAAGTTTTAAGAATATCTACAACTTTGTAGAAGAAACCAAAGTCTAATTCGGACCACAAGAAGTCCAAAACATCTAATTAAGAAACACTGATCCTAAGCCCAAGTCCACTAATTCATCCCTTAATCTAAGGCCCAGTCCATCTGAGTCAACTAACGATAAAAGTGACGGTTAAGGGTCAACTAACAGTAATAGTCAGTCAATAGAGTCAATGTCAGGTCAAAGTCCAGGGTCAATGGTCAAAGTCTAAAGTCTAAATCGGTCACCGAGTCAACTCAGGGATTCTGTGAATTAATACCGATTCGACTCAGTCAGATACTGAGTCAGCTAAACTGAGTCGGACAAAAAGGATTCTAAGTCAGACTGAATCTGTTCAGTCAGACCTGATCCATAATCAAAAGCCACACTAAAGCATCACCCTCTTCACTAAAAGACCAACAGTAATACCCATGCTAATAAAACTTCACAGGTTCAAGTACAACTCATTCATTTACTTAAAACAACTTCATAACACAAGCACAATTACAAAATAGATTTACCTTGATCTGCATTAGCAGGCTTTCACTATGATCACTGCCATAACAGCATTACAAACAACTTCAGTTTAACCATTCTTAAACAAACTTCAGAATCAGTTACAAATACAATTACAACTTACCTGCAATTACAGCTCTACGCTTCTACAAGAGATATTTAACTCAACTCAGCACATTCACTTAAACTCTTATTCTAACACTGCCATTTCAATTTCATTAACATCTCCCAGAACCTGACATTCAGCTAACTTCAACACCAGCAAAACTGCACAATCAAACTCAATCCATACAACAACCTCATTCATTCATATCCCTGGAACTTCAACAATACCACCATCTTATCTTCAGCTGTCAACAATTACTTTTCCATCAATACCACTTCTAATTACATTCACAGTCTCATTATTTAATCATCTCAACCTCAGTTTCAAACACAAACATATAAACTCAAAGAATCTTAGCAATTCAACTCAAATACCAAAGTTGATATAATATAGAAGTTTACCCGAAATTTGGCGCTCTCTGAATTGCTACTTCACAAACTACCTTACAGCGTCACCACCCAATCTCAATTTCATTAAACAAACTCTGACTACACAATCTGCATCTCCACCAATAACTTCTACATTTCACCAAACCAAACACTTCAACCCTGCCAATTACATTACAAGACCTCTACCATTTCAGTTCATGCCAACACAATAATTTGTTAACTTCAAAACTACCTTCTGTAACTCTCAATTCCTAAATCACCTACATAATACAATTCCCAATAACTAAAAATAACAACCAACTCATTCCATTTCCAACTCAGACCTTAATTCAATCATCATCTACATGTGTTCAATCAACAAGACTAAATAACTTCATCAAATAATTCAAAAGAACAATTACCTTCAAATGATTCTACCCACGCAATCCATCACATTCTCATGACAAAACATCCAACTCAAGCCTTCTCCCTGCATCCAACAGCACCACCATTACCTCAAAACACCTTTTCTTAACCAAACTGAAAGCAATAGCTTTACCAAGCTACTGAGAAGGCAATTACCTTAAATCATCTTTGCTCAAACAACCACCAGTGATAATTCCATCACACTCTTAATAACAGAATCAAGTCATTGCTTCATTAACAGCTCCAATTCATTATCCTCTATTGAACTTCAGATTCATAATTTCAAAACCCTAATTATACAATAATTCATTATCCTCTATTGAATTCAGATCAACCAACCCATAATTGATTTCTTTAAGCATCCCTAATTCGATTTCCAATCAATATACAGAAAAACCCTAATTTCTCGATTACAGCTTAATCCCAATTGTAACTTCACTCAACCAATCCATACCCATCTCTAATCTCACTTCTTGAACATAAATTTTATCTTCTAAACCTCTTTTGAGTATTTTCTTATGAAACCCTAATTCTTCAAATCATCTCCAAACAACTTTAGAACTTCAATTAAACTTCGACCCGCTCATTCTTCATCTAACAGAAACCCAAATCACTTATCAATTTTATGAAGAACTCATCATAATCACCAAAACCCTAACTTGGTTCTCTTTTTTCTAATTCGTCAACCTCTAATTAATTTTCTTTAAGAATTACAACTACACCATCTCCTTCATCATCCAACATACTCATTAAATAAATCCAATCGATTAATTACCTCGCTAAATTTCGATCAAGTCGGTAGAAGGTCGAACAGAAAAGAGAAGAAAGAAGAAAGAAGAAAACGAGAAGAAATAAGAAGAATGATAAAGATAAGAAGAAAATAGGTATGGGTATATCTTCTCGATTTAATCCCGATAATTCCAAGGGAAAACTATGGAACACCCACTGAAATGATAATGGAAGCCCCAGGCGGTTTAATGGAGAAAAGACCATTTTGCCCCTCACTAAATTGATGATATCTTCTTCATCCGGCACCCGAATGACGTGTTCGAGTAGTCCATTTCGCATAACTTCTCGAGACCTATCAAGTGGTACTAATTTTGTATCTAGATCGTGGTTAAATTAATTACTATTAATTAACGTTCGTGTTAAACTAATCGAGTTATTAGCGGGTAAATCGTCTCTTGATCATCCCTTGACCAGTCTAATAGTGTTGACGAGCTTGAGAGTCCTTACAACAGTAATATCTTTCCTTAACTCTTTTGCTTCAAATGGTAACAATTTCTCCTTGTTCATGCTTTTAATTTTATCTTTTGAACATTGAGGACAATGTTAGATTTAAGTTTGGTTGTATGGGAGAAACTTTTTAGTTGCATTAATAAACTCCAGAGCCTAGAAATTTATGCTTATTAAGGATGGCATTATCCAATCTAAGTGGAAGTAAGCATTTTGGTTGTAGGAGTTGAGGAACCAATCTGATTAGATGGAAACATCTAAAAAGTCTATTCATAAAAGCACAAAGCTCAGGTGTTAGAAATAACATGGTAGTTTCGCCATATCTCGTTGAGTCCTTTTCACTTATGTTTTTGTTTTATTTTTCTTTTAAAATATGTTTCTCTAAGTGATTAGGTGGGGATCACGACTCAAGTTGTTACCACTGTTAGGGTGAAATAGAGTGATTGAGTTACTAAAAAAAAGACCAGACCAAACGGAATAATTCTCAAAAATAAAAAATTAACACTTGGATAGCAATATGTGTGTGTTCTCCCTGTCTCCGTCGCCTAAACAAGCGTGGAACGCAGGATCCATGAGAATTACCATGTAATCTGCTGACAAGAAGCATGCGCTTGGATCCGCAAGATCTAATCATGTTGTTAATTAAAAAAAACAAAAAACATTGTTAATGTTCAGTGAATAAATCGACCGTTGGTTCCCTTGTATATGCTAGACGAGTTGATATAGAATTAGGATTGTCGACCACTGGTTCCCTTGTATATTCCAGTTGTGTTGATATTAGTCAGACCAGTATCTCAGTCCATTAGGATATGTTCATTTTGGTAGTGGCCTTCAGACAGATATGAGAAACATCATTCACTTAGTCAACATCAAAACCATCTATGTTTTTCTATATCCATCTCTTAATCTTTCCATGTGATTTGTTGACTCCGGGTACTGATGTCCAAAGTGCGACTATCTGAGTAGATCTTTGTCACTTATATATGAATTTTAGTATGCTTGAGTGCAAACTCGTGCATAGCAATTGGAATTTCGCATTAGGGTACTTCCTCTTGTAGTCAATAAGTATGCTAACCAAGGAGATTCTTTAGTGCCTTCCAAGGTTTTGTGTAGATAGCTAGGGTCTGAAAAAAAGGTTTTGTGGGTATATCTCTGGTAAGCCCTCACGAGACTATAAATCGGCCATTAGGGCCACCTATGGGTTTAAAGGCTTATTGCATTCGCTAAATGCAATTGACGATGCCGGCGACAGTGAGTTAGGATTTTATTTTGTAGATTTGATTTGCTCGGGACTAGCAAATAATAAGTTTGGGGGTATTTGATAGACACATTTTTGTGTCTGATATAATCTCAATTGTATACATTGTTAGTGCTCGATTTTGTATTTATTATGGCTTTTTGTGTTTTTGTAGGTGTTTTTGGAGAAATAGGCTTTTGCGGCGAAATTGGCTAGAAAAGGGTGTTTTGGACCCCATGGAAAATGGATGCAGGCACACATACTTTGGATAGGGTCAACCCTAGGATCCCAGCTGATAAGGGCATCCATTTTCACTATTTACACTTGCGCCTATTGGCACCCCAGGATTCGTTAGGGGGCAACTCTTCCTCGTCGGTTTAAAACTGTTTTGGCGGGAGAATATATTTCTTTCACCTGCAGAGTTTTTGGATCGAATTTTGACCGAGATTTAGTTGGAGTCTTCTACGGACTTAGACTGGGTTTGGACTGTTGTGCTTAAACAGGCTAGGTAATGGACTCGAACACGATAAAAAGTAGATAATTCTTATGCTGATTCGATAAAACATGGTTAGAATTCTGTCTTACGTAAAACAGATGAGGTGGAAATATTGTCGGAGGTTGTGGTGAGTTAGAAGCTACCTGGGACTCGGGAGAGGGGTAACTACCATAGGATTGGACTAAATACCCTCTAGGGAGTTTGATGGAGTAGAAAAGATGTGTGAGAAGCAAAAACACGGAATGCGAATAATACTAGCGAAGTTCGGAGTTTTGTATGGAAGTTTCGTGGGATTTTTGGAGAGAATATCTTCCCTAATATTTGTCTCTACCATATGCATAGTAAGTTTGGGTCAACATCTAAGATATTACGCGTAAAGAAGAGGTGAAAAAGGTATTTCCGAGACTTGGCAGCGAAGAAAGAAATATCTCGACATGGAGGAGTTATTTGGAGTTTCGTGGTATATATATAGGCTAGAGAGTACCAGAAAAGCGGGTCGAGAGTTTTGGGGTAATTGGGAGAAGTACGGGAAGTTGCAGAGTCAAGAATATTAGCTGCAGACGAGTACCGAGGAGGAAGAAGAAGAAGAACAGCATTCAGAGACAGTCGCAGAAACCGTGACCTTTTCTTTCAAACTCAATAAACTTTGTAACAATGTTTCCAACAATTATTTTGAGTTCGCAACAGTTGTGTTACTGTTTCTATGTAACAGTGAGTTCTCTAACAAATATATATGTTACAAACTCTCTGCTTTATACCTTTTCTTCAATACAAACACCTTTTTAAGCAATGGATTATTATTTTGAGCGTGTTTTCACCATGAAGAGCTAAAACCCAACACTGGGATGATGGAGGAAGCCATTTTCTACGCATGTGGTAAATCTATTTAATTCATTTATGACTTTTGCACTATTTTAAATCGTTTTATGATTTTTCTTAATTGATTGATTTTGTTTGATGACGTATGCTTGGTCTTAGTATTTTTGATACGTCATGCTTATGATTTAAGTCAATCTTTTATAAAATCTACCTTGGCAAAGAATAAAGAGTCAATATTTATTATGTTATGAGCTATAATTGTCTGGAATTGATAGTTGAACCACATGAATATGAGAATTGGTGGAATCTTGAGTCTCAGTGCCTCTCGATATTTGTGACATCTTTTGTATATATTTTTGATATTAAGTCTTAAAATCTTCCTCAACAAGTCCGAGTGAACGACATTCTTACTATCACTTTTCTACAACAATAAAAACCACATCACCACACGCTATTTTAGCCTGCCGTCACATGAGATTTGCATGGTAAGTCATATTTCAATAAAACTTGACTTGCCATTCGTAACTTCCTATGCATGCAATTCACATGTGACTGACATGGACGGATTAACATAGTGATTGGATAGGAATTATTTGTTTTCATATGGCCTCACATATATGTCCTACTATATATGCTTGAATGCTTTCATATTCATATATTTTCTTCTCCACTTTTTCATTACCGTCTATCACCTCACGCTGATATCATGAAAAGAAGTGCTTGACTCACTCAACAATCATATTCAACATCACCTGTTCACCCAAGCAAGTCAATATTGATTGACACATGTGAACTCTCACAACTTGTTCGAGATTCTCAAGACTTGACACAAGTGCTTCTCAATATTTATTTATTTATTTTAGTCTGCCCACTCCATACAAGCCTTACCAGTCTTGTCAGACTCATCAATACATGCTTAAATACATGTCTTGATAGACATGATAAGTCACCAGTCATCATGCCTATCTAAGTTATATTTTAATTACTTCACATAAGTTAGTGTTTTTTATTTAAAATCATACGAGACATTAACATTAAGTTAGTATTTTTTATTTAACGAGTTGGAAGATATTACTAGGGTATTTTCCTGGTGGTCTGCGATATGCAGTGAAGTAATACCCCAATTACGGGAAAGTATCAGGAAAAGTGAACAGTTGATAAGAGTAGAGGAGATGAAAAGACGAGGGTACCCAAATACAACACAATCTTTTAAATATACACTTGTAAGTCGGGTATCTTAAGTGATCGTCTATGGACATAGATGAGATAATACAACTTCAGTTATATACCCTGTGTGATTGTCTATGGACGAGGTCGAGACAATAGGATAACAAGATATTTACTTGACAATAGTTACAGTAATAACTGATTGGCTATTAAGATCAATGTCAAGTGTAGTTGAAGAAAAACCTACACTACACCCTTCACAAGAATTCACAATAATCAACACATATTTGAAGATTAAAAATAACACTTTATTATTTGATTCTCAGAAATATTTACAAGAAATAGAAGAAATCAAGAATACAACTATTCTCTTGGATTTTCTATCTCCTCAAAACTTTCTTAACGCTCCAAAATTCATCATCCACTTTTGAACCTACCGGGTCTCTTTATATAGGGAGGGTAGTTACATAATGGATGACAGCTAAGTTGTCCTTTAATTTCGGATCTGACTCACGATCTTATTGCAGCAGTGATAATGCTAATTCCCGCAGATGATATAACTCTCGCAGTATTGTCATACTCTTCTCATGCTTCAACAATCGTCATATGCTATATCATTCTTTGAGTCATTCTGCGACACTCGTAGTATGTTGTTGAAGAACTCGCAGACAAATTCGCAGAAGTGCTGTAAATATCGCAAGAATAATATCATGGCGATATTCTGGTCCTACATCTTTCCTCTTCTCATGCCTTTTCTGCGAAGGAGAAAAGATCATGAGAAATAAAATGCCGCATCTATTCATCGTTTCATCTTATTTTTCCGACAAAACTCTATAAATTAAGTGTAAACGCCTACACGTGTCGAATACTCTTTTCTTTACCGATTAATCCTTTATTATCCTGTTACCATTCTTCTGTCTATAAAATAGATAATCTGTCGAGAAAATATTTTTCTTCTTTTACTTCTTCGTCTTCTTCACCTCTTCGTTCTCTGCAAACTTTTCCCATCTGCAACTTTCTTCTTCTACAGATTCACCTGCTACTGCTTTAATGGAATCATCAAGGTATGTGTTCTTTTGACGTTACTAGATTCGATTTTGCTTATCAGAACATAGTTTACCCATATTATTCAATCTTTTCTACTTGATTCTTCGTAATTCCCATGCTGTGTTTTCTTTTCAGTGGAACTACTCCTAACACCTAGTATGTAATCCAAAAACCTAATCTTCTTAAGGATTCGAGGAAAAAACTAGCTGAAAAGAAAAGGAAGCCTGCGAGTCATAAGGTAGTAAGAAATATTTATTTTCTAAATAACAATATTGTTTCCTCTGTTTCTTATCTAAATTATTATTCGCAAGATGACGAAGGTATTGCTAAACCTCGCAAACGATCTCGCCAAGCTAAATCTATTGATATTGACATTATCATTCCCACATTTTCTGCAAGTCATGTTCCTACAACCTCGCAAATGGAACCTCCATCCTCTATTTGTGAGAACATCGCTACCAATTCCCATGTCTCAGCTGATCTTCTGACAAATGAGACTCCTAAAGCTGTTGTGACCAAAACATCTTCCCTCCTATGTCACTTCCAACTGTTACTTTTCCAGACACTCCTCCTTCTGATAATACAATTATTGCGAATGATTCAGATCTTCAGC
This sequence comes from Papaver bracteatum, assembly GCA_023529315.1. Lineage (NCBI taxonomy): Eukaryota > Viridiplantae > Streptophyta > Magnoliopsida > Ranunculales > Papaveraceae > Papaver > Papaver bracteatum. Next base: position 627,419 of record JAJJWX010004610.1, read on the forward strand.
TTTCTACTATCATTACTTCACCTTTTGCATCTCTCCATTATTCTAAGGAAATTCCAGTAGGAGTAGATATTTCTTTTAAAATCTTGTATGATATTTTAGATAATGCTAAGAAATCTTCTGCTGATCCTGTCAAGCAGGGTGTCTGCGAGGTTTTAGGTAAGTATTTTGGTTCTAACCAAATGGCTTCACATGCATCTTTAGAGAATGAAGTTGAAACTCTAAAAAGAAGTCTCCAAGCTAAGACTTCAGAATGTGACATTCTTTACCAAAATCTTCGCAATTCTTCACTTGATTGCGAAAATCTTCGCGGTAAAAACAATTAACTAAAAGGTATAGTTTCCATGCCTCTGTCTCTTGTTTTTCTGTTCTAGCAAATTTTCATATTTTCTATACTCAGTTCCCTTTTTAAATTCTTGGTTCGCATATTTAGTTTTAAGTCAGAAACAACTCATGGAGAGATTTTAATTTGAGTCTATTGCTGAAGAAGCTCACGCTGAGAAAGATTCTTGGATGGACCAATATAATAGACTAGACAATCTTCATACATACTCGATCGATCAAATAGATAATCTTACTAATGAGAATGGCCAATTATTTCAAAGGAAAAATTTATTAAGTAGCGAAGTTACTCGCCTCTCATATTTGTTAACTCATACTAACTTGGCGATGGAATCTTTATCAGATGAAAATAAAACTTTGTCTCAGGAGAAACGTAGTTTTTCGAACATGATGGTGATTTCCTCGCAACAATTGAGTATTCTTCAAAAAGTGTGTGATAATCAAGAGCAATCTCTTCGTTCATTAAAAGATGAACTCAAGGAAGTAACTGAATCATCTGCCGGTAAGAAAGATAAACTTATCAAGGGTAGGATAACTCTAAGTTTAAAGGCCAGTAAACTCAAAGATCAATATTCCCAATTAGAAGAATCTTACTCCTTACTATCAAAAGAAAATTTGTATCTCCTCTCCAAAGAAGAAAATATAAAATCTCGCCTGAAGGGTATAGTTGGGGATAAATTTGATGATGCCATGAACCAATGGGAGAATTGTTGCTTAACACTGATTCAAAATATAACTTCACAAAAGGAAGGTAGTCATTTTGACTGCCTCAATTGTTAATTTCTCTATTAAATTTCTCTGTTATACTTCTTGCGAGATCTTTACCTGAATATTTTTTCTGTTAATTTGTTTTCCTCGCAGAATCTGAAAAAAAGCCTTCATTCTACCATTGCTGATCTGACTAACAAATTTGCTAAAGTTCGCAAAGAAAATGGAATTCTCACTTCTCATCTTGTTCAATCTCGTGATCGAGCAGAGAGAAGATATTACTATTTTGAATACTTCAAGAATATGGAAATTAGAAATCGCGATAAAGGTTTCCTTCGCAAAGTTCATCTCAGTGCTGAAGTTCTTGTGAATGACATTCTGATATCCAAGTCTCTGTCCCCTGTATCCATTGATCCTCTAGGAGTAGATGATGATGAAATTCCTCTTCCTATAGATAATGATCTAGATTATACAAGCGATGAAGAAGATACTTCTCAAGAAAATCCAACAGAAAAAGAAAAAAGCCCGACTAAGAAAGTAGCTACCAGTGGTGAAACAATTGTTGGTGAAGAGTTAGAAGAAGAAGAAGCTCGAATCAATCATAAAAATAAGAATACTGGTGAAGTTGATAATACTGACAAAAATAATGAAGCTGGAGAGACCAATACTGAAGCTTGAGTTTTGTTTTTGTTTTCCTTTACTTCCTCTTTCTTGCGAGTAATGTACTTTTATGCAACTTTGGAATTCGATTACATTTTTATTATTTTGAATATTTTCAAGAAAGATAATGATGTTTTATCTATCAATTCCCATACTTGCCCCTCATTATCTTTCTTGTAACAGACAAGTGCTGCGAGCAGTGCTGCAAAATTATAAATAATCCTTCTGAGAGAATTTGAATAACACTTATGAGAAATTCTGGACAAGTGCTGCGAGCAGTGCTGTTTTATGGATCCACTTCGCAAACACTTTATCCACCATTCTTTGATATGTTGCACCAGCATTTCGCAAACCGAAAGGCATCTTTGTATAGCAGTACAATCCTCTTGGATCAAAGAATGCGGTGTGCTCTTGGTCTTCTTCAGCGAGAGGAATCTGATTATACCCTTTATACCCATCTAATGAAGATATTATGTCATTTCCCGCTGCTGATTCGACCATTTGAGGAATATCTGGTAATGGAAAGCTATCTTTAGGACAAGCTTTGTTTAAGTCAGTAAAGTTTATACAAATTCTTATCCCTTTATTCTTATTTGGATCCACCATCATATTTGCAATCCATTCTGGGTACTTTTCCCGCCTTATAATTCCCGCATCAAGCATCTTTTGTAATTCTTCTTCTATTTAGGAATGGTATATTGTTACGATTTTTCTTATCCTTTGTTTAAATGGTCTTACATCCTAGTTAATTTCTTATCCTTTTCCTTCTTTTGCTCTTATCATGTAAACTTTAAATTCTTCTTATTTTTTTGTCTCTTTCGCCATTTTTCTGCGAGCTTTTCGCAGCTTTGGACGCTTTTCATAATTTCTCACTTCAATTTGATAACACAGCTTTACAAGATCATTATCTCCTCTAATTTCTCCAATTCCACTGGGAATAAGAAATTTGATGCATTGATGCAATGTTGATGCTACAGCCTTGATTGCATGTATCCATGGTCTTCCCACTATCATATTATACGGCGATTCCATGTCTACCACACATAATGTTACTTGTGTTTCAATCTTTCCTAGCGGAATTCGTACCACTATTTCGCCTTTAGGCTTTGTTAAAGTTTTTCCAAAGCCATGAATATGGTATGTTGAACAAGACATTTCTTCATCCTTGTATCCAATTTTCTTAAATGCATGGTAAAATATTATATCTACAGAACTTCATGTATCCACCAAAGTTCTATTTACAACCCATTCTTCCGCAGATCTTGTTGATTTTCCCCTTTTCATTTGCATAACGGATACCGTAATTACCAAAGGAGATGTATGATTCAAATTTTATGTTGGTATTTATGCTGCTGTAAATGTAATTTTATGCTTTTACCAATCCTTTAACGGTGATATTTTCTCCACCGTCATAATTTTATTTCCTTCAAAATCTCGTTTATGTATCCTCCCTTTAATGTTTTCATGGAATTTGTCGACCATTGTTGTTGTTATCATACCACACTCCAATTTCCTACAATTATCTTTGGCTCTAATCATTTTTCCTTCAACTATTTCACCGATTTGTTCAATTATCTTCTTAATCTTGAATAATTCTCATCTTTAACTTCGATTTTTCTATGATTTTCGTTAATTCAATCCCTGTTTCGGGCGCCAAAATGTAGTTGCAGGAAAACCTACACTACACCCTTCACAAGAATTCACAATAATCAACACATATTTGAAGATTAAAAACAACACTTTATTATTTGATTCTCATAAATGCTTACAAGAAAGGGAAGAAATCAAGAATACAACTATTCTCTTGGATTTTCTCTCTCCTCAAAACTTTCTTAACGCTCCAAAATTCATCATCCACTTCTGAACCTACCGGGTCTCTTTATATAGGGTAGTTACATAATGGATGACAGCTAAGTTGTCCTTTAATTTCGGATCTGACTCGCGATCTTATCGCAGCAGTGATAATGCTAATTCCCGTAGATGATATAACTCTCGCAGAATTGTCATACTCTTCTCATGCTTCAGCTATCGTCATATGCTACGTCATTCTTTGAGTCATTCTGCGACACTCGCAGTATGTTGTTGAAGAACTCGCAGACGAATTCGCAGAAGTGTTGTAAATCTCGCAAGAATAATATCATGGAGATATTCTGATCCTACATCAAGTAATTCGGATTAACGTATAAGTGTAATTTACTTTAAATTACAATAAACAAATTATAATTGTGGAATAATAAAGTAAATGATACAATAAGATTTTGTTTACAAGGAAACCGCAAATGCAGGAAAAATCCCGGGACCTAGTCCAGTTTTGAATACTCTCAAAATTAATCCGTTATACAAAATCTAATACCAACTTCGTATAGTTGAGGCCAAGTAGACTACTATAAATACTTAGTTTCCTAAGTATCCCTGCGCCTTCGACTTCTAGAGTCACGCACGTGAGTAGGAAGTCATTTGGATCGTATTCCAACCAGCAAAGGAAAAATCTGTTTGATAACCACTCTAATCAATCTTTGTAAAAGATATATGAGTTGTTAACAATGGATCTTCAGTTTAAACTACTTTGTCTGGTTAGATCAATCTAAACTTTGATTATCGAAATAACCAATTTATATATACGCAATCAATCAATATAGAACTCAAGAAGTAACTATAAAGTGATGACGATCTTACAAAACTAGACAATCAAGTTTATAAAGATAAACATGAATCTAGTGGGATCCCAGCTGATCAAGGTTTGTGTACATTTTTCTCAAGATACGAAAACTTATAAGACAACCTTCTTCATCTTGAAATCTTCAATTAACTTCAATAACCTGCATAACACAACTTGAATCATCTTGTGATAAATCATACATAGAACAGAGTCAATTAAAAATAGATTATCACAAGATTTCTTTAGATCCTCAAATGGTTCTAAAGATACTGTCGATACTTTGATCTAGTTTGAGTGAGCCATATATCAGAAGAGAAGGTTCTCAAGAATAAACAAACTAAGTGAAATAAAAGTTTCAACAATTGTTAGTCAATCAAATCAATAATTGAAAACTAAAATAACAATGAAATTATCTAGTTTCCCACCAACGGTACTCGTAGAGCTTCTTGATCCCACAGAAGTTTTTAAACGAGCGGTCGTAAGAGATTTCGCCTAATTAGGGTACTATCCTCTCCGGATAGACGGATCCACCAGAAATAACAAGAATGAAGTTTGCGTCTCTTAAGATAGTTTACAAGAAATGCAAACTCAAGTATTTATAGATCAAGGTTGTTTGGAAAACAAGGAAACTCCAAAACCGAAAATATTCTAAAGATATGCATTAAAGTACCTAATTTCGTTTTTCCTATTTCCACTTAAATGTCAAACAATATTTTCAAAATCTCTCATAGAAAACTTTTATTATTAGTGTATCATATTAACTAATCTAACTAGATGATAATTGAATCTCAAATCTCAATTCTCCTTCATTTTGGCCCCACAAAAATCTAATGTGGATAATTATTGTGAGGGTATTACAAAATAATGCTCTCCCATTGATTCTAGCCCCACACAATTACTTAATTTGTTTAGTTTACACTCTACTTACATGTTCCATAATCGACTGTTCAACACAAACCCAACAATCTGCTCCTACTTCCAAACCCACGTTGGACAACTACCCCCACTTCTTTTCACATCCAAAACTGCTCAAAATCTCTCTAAAACTCCCCATTTCGGCGACCATCAACAATGATGCGGAAACTAAAGATCAAATAAACAAAACTAGTGACAAAAACCTTAGGTGAACAAACTAGTGATAAGAAAAAACCGGTCATATTATTTCTAACAAATAAAAACCGTTTCAAATAAAACTGGGACAAAAACCCCAAATCAAATAATAATGAGTAAATTTACTTTTCTTTACTTTAAAAAATACCACACATCCCCTTTTGACCTTTTCTTCTTCTTTTTCTTCTCTGATCTCATTTCTTCTTTCTTCGTCTCCTTCTCCCACCACCATCATCACCATCAACAACAATGGATCTCCACGAATTTTATTCTCCCCGACACACCACTGCAAAGGAGGAATCTCACCACTACCATCACCCTCCTCCGCCTCCTTCAATTCCTTCACCACCAACACCATTTCCACCACCGTAAACATCACCACCCCCAACTCCTCTTCGCACCACTACTACCATCAAATTCAAAGACCAAAAGAGAGGAGTGAGGCTTAGTCTAAGAGTTGGAAATTTCAGAGAAAGGAAATTGTTGGAGACTTGAATCAGAGAGATCTGAGAAAGATTAGGAGATATGGGTTTAGTCGAATTTGAGCCAAAGATAGACATAAATTGAACCGAGAAGACAAGAAATCAATGGAAGAAATGGGATATGGTGAAATTAAGGTTTTGGTTTGCTACTGTTATTAGAAGATGAATTTAAATCTGGGGTTGAAACTAAACTGGAAGTGTATGAATCTGAAGATGATGGTGTTGAACAAGAATTGATGTTGGTTGAGTTGTTAAATCAAGGTGGACATGTTCTTTGGTAATGGATCGAAACTGTGAAGAAGAATGGTTAGGGTTTAGTCAAGTTCAGATGGAAAATAATTTAGATTTTAGGCAGAGAAGATGAAGAAGGAGATTTTTGATGTTTTTGATATTCATGGGGTCTGGTGGTCAAATTGAAGTTATGAGCTGAGAGGATAAGATTTGGTGGTTTGCAGGTGGACTGTGAAGCGTAACTGGAGCTGATACTGGTTTTTTATTGTGGATTGAATGGGTTTCTTGAACTGAGTTGAAGCCGGTATGATGCAGTGAAAGGGATGAGTTATGGTCTGTAATGAAGGAAGATAAAGGTTTTTTAATGGGTTTGATTTGAAGCTGAAATTGCAGTTAAAGATGACACTGGTGGTTTGAGAAGTCGGTGCTGAGAATGACTCTATTCGTGAACTCGGATAAATGGTTATGTGTAGCTTATGTTGGTGGTGTTTGCTGCTGTGACTGAATTTCATAATACAGGTTTTTAGGTGCAATGAGGGAAGAATGAAAGCAATGGCTGAGTGGTACAGAATTGCATAATATAGCTTTAGATGAATGTCTAGGACATGTACAAATTGTAGGTGGCAGTGGATCTGATTGGAGCAATTGTTGGTGATTCATGTCAAGAATGATAAAAGGAGTTGTTGGTGGTATAGAACTGAAGCTACAAAGTGGTTGAAATTGCCGGTGTGAGCTGGTATGAGAATGGCATGGAGGTGAAGCTCTAGTGGTGAACTGTAATGGAATTGGTTTGCTAGATTTGTTGTGTTGCAGTTGCTGCTCGCAGCTCTTGGTTGAAATAATCTTCAAGGAGTTTGGAATCGAAAGTAAGTTGATGTTGTTTCAGGTGGTGTACAAGAAGAGATTTGAATCTGGTGGATTCAGAACATCCAGAGGTGATGTTCAATGGTTTTTGGTACAACGGGGTTGCAGTGGTTAGAGCTATGGAAGATATTCATGTGGGAGATTGGTTGTGCTTAATGAACAATTGCAAGTATTGGTGATTGAAGCTACTGCTGTTGATGTAGCTCAAATGAATATATTTTTGGTAGTGTAACAGTGATGCAGAGAAGCTGCAGAAATTGGTGCCTCAGTGAACAAAAAAATGGCAGCGAGGCATTGTTGGTTGTTGCTGCCATGGGTGCGTTGTAGTTGAGAGATGGAATTGGCAGAGTTGTGTTGATGAATGTGCAGTGAAGAAGGATTTGAAAGGCCTGGAATCGGCTAGGAAATGATCAGAAATAGACGGAACTCGGCCTGGAATCATGGTTTGTAATTTTTCTTGTAGTTGAATTCTGATGAAACCAATTATGGTTTTATCTTATTTATGATGAAACCAAATATGGTTTCATCGTACTTATGATGAAACCAAAACTGGTTTCATCCTATTTTAGCTATGAAAAATGATGGTAGTGGTGGTACTGGTGTCATTTGGTATTCGAAGATGGAGGTGGTATGTAGTGCTGGTGCCAGTGGTGACAGCAGTGGAAGATTTCAGCGGCAACATGGGTGATGACGTTCGGCGGTGGTGGTGGGCAGCAACGGTGCTGGTAGTCGGTGATGGCGGTGGGAGGTCGTGGTGCAGGTGGCGGTGCGGCAGGTGTTGGCGGTGGCTGGTAGTGGTGGTGCAATGGCGCGGTGCTGGTGGTGTTGGTCGGTAGTGGTGCTGGTGGTTGGTGATGGAGGTGGACGGTTGTGGTGTTGGTGGTGGTGCTAGATGGTGGAGGTGGATGGTAGTGGTGGTGCAATGACGCGTTGCGCCGGACTGTGGTGATGGTGGCAGCGCGATGGTGGTGGTAGTTGGTCACGGTGGTTGGCGGTGGTGTTGGTCCCGGTGGTTATTGGTGAAATGACAATATGTGGAAAAATGATGAAACCAATTTTGGTTTCATCTATTTTTTGGTGAAACCAATTTGCACGAGAAATTATTTTCACGAGAAATTTTGGTTCCATCATTTTTTTTCCAGTTTGGTTTCATCATTTTTTTCTCATTTTAGTTTGGTTGCATCATTTTTTCTCATTTTGTTGAACATTGATCAATCAAATTAATTATTTGTGGTGGCGGCGTCTAGTTGGTGGTAGTGGTCGGTGATAATGATGGTGTTTCTCGGTGACGGTGGTGGTCGTCTGTGGTTGTGGTCGTTGGATGCGGTGGTGGTGGCGGTGGTGGTTGGTGACGGCGGCGGTTGGCAGTGGCGGTGGTGGCGATGGTAGTTGGTGACGGCGGTGGTTGGCAGTGGTGGTGGCGGTGGCGGTGGCGGTAGCGGTTGGTGACGGCGGCGGTTGTCAGTGGTGGTGGTGGTGGCGGTGGTGGTTGGTGACGGCGGCGGTTGGCAGTGGTGGTGGTGGTGGTCGGCTGTGGTGGCGGAGGTGGTAGTGGTGGTGGTCGGTGGTGGTCGTGGTGGCAGAATCAGCGGTGGTGGTGGTGGGTGGTGGTGCAGTGGTGGTGTGGAGGTGTAGTGGCGGTGGTAGTGCAGTGGCGGCGGTGGTGGTGCAGTGGCGGTGGCGGTGCAGTGGCGATGGTGCTGCTGTGCTGTGTTGTTGTTGGTGGTGTGAATATAATAAAAATTAAAGGTGGGGTTGACTTTTATTTTTGTTGGGGTGATTTAAATTAAAAGGGTAATATAGACAGTTTATGTTAAATGGGGTTTTTGTGAGCAATTTTTTTTGTTGGGGTTTTGTACATGGATAGGGACACCTTTGGGGTTATAACCCGCGCCGTTAAATAAAACTAAATGGGGGAAATCCTTTGTGAAACCTCACTTACTGGGTATGTAATTTTTCCTCGGTCTTTCGGGTTTCTATTTGGTGTGGAAACCCTAGCTTTCATATCTCACAGTCAATTTAATTGATCATATGATTATATTGCCTACTCAAATTTTTGTGTCTATGTTGTGATGATTATTTATGTTGCTTCATTGTTTCCAACTGAGGAAAACATGTCTGAGAACTACCCAACCCACGTCCATTCCGAATCCACAAATTACTCGAAATCTTTCTGAATTCAAATAATCTATTCTCACTAAATCTTTCACCAACTAGATCCTGTCAACAACTGTTTGTTTCTGATCAAAGGAGTTCCTAAATATTAAAGTTTCAACAATCTTCAAAGTGTTGGGGCTCAATTTTGATTAGGTTGGTACGTTCTTTGGTAATTAATTTATTTTTATTGAAATTAATAGTTTCAATTATTATGGTTAATCTGAATTTTTCTCTGTTATAGAACACGATGTGATTTTGTTTGGAAAAATATTCCGAGTGACTGCCGTCAAAATTTCATCAGTTACGGAGCTTTATACGAAATGGGTTCGAGAATAAATATTATTTTCGTCCTATAGATTCTCACCAATATAAGTTTATTAGGGTTAATGAAGTTGAGGAATAGGCAAAAGGAGCAGTTTTTAAGTGTTATTTGATGTTTAATTGGAATTTCTTTAATTTGGTGTTTTTTTCTAATTTTTTATTTTGGATATACAGGGATTGATTGAGATGGCTTCTATCAGAATGTTATCTTTTTGAAGAAGAAATTGTATAAGGAGGATACATTCCATTGATGGTTTTAAAGATTTCTTAGACCAGGCTAACTGTCCATGAAGACATGGCGGATATTGAAGTCCAAATTTAGCTATAGTTTGTAATGTAGATTTCTGTCTTGGCGCCATCATCCACGCCAAGTAAGAAACATTTAAACTTCATATTCGCAACTTGACATTTTAGTTAGTAGTGATGATCACTATATTGTATCTCGGGTTTGATAATAATACCAATATCTGACATATAATGACACTATCACACAGTATAAAACCACTACTTGAATCGTCATCTGGAGGAGGAAATGCTAGAGAAGCTTAGAACTTTTTGTTCCTTCATCTATTTGTTTTTTTTGTGTTGTACTGTGAATTTGTTGGCGCTGCTTTTTGGGTTAAACATACGTTCAACGCTTATTGCTATTATTATGTCCCAAAGTAAATACCACCTTTGGAGAACGAGAATGCGATCCTGATATCTCAACCTCTATCCAACATGCAACCAGAGGAGACTTTTCTATCATTATGGATGCGAAATTTACATACGCTGTAGGCTATATTTTGTAGCAGGATGATGCAATTGATGGTCATCCTATAATGTTTTCTTTGTCTTTGTGCAGGCCATTGCCAACATCCTATAATGTTTTCTTTGTGTTTATGCAGGACCTATAGAAGTGCGCTAGACTGCTACTCTTGAATTAACCTATTTTATTAGTGGTCTAAGGATTAGATTAACCATTATATCCCATTGATGATTGTAAGTGACCGTTTTAGTTAATAAGATAAGTATGGGTGCTTATATCAGCTCAACGGCGGCGATAATGGAGGCATTAGCATTAACAAACCAATCAGCGCCGGAAATGGGGAACACTGATATTTTTTACAGGTATCTCATAGCTAGCTACTATATCTCATATTAGAATATATTTAACTGGAAAATAGAACTTCATCCCATCATTGTGGCAAACCTTTGATCAGCATAATATATCATGCTGTTAAGTATAATTAATACATTTAGGAACACACTTTTTTACTTAATCTACTAAATGTAACTTGCATTACTGGCTTACTCAGTTTGCATTTTTAGATTATTGTATAATTGATGAAGGTTGATCACTTACACAAGCAAGCTACAGAACTGCATGGCTTGGAACATTTAGGTAAGATTATATTTCTACTTAAATTAATGCTATTAATAGTGTCATGTTGGAGATATTTCTTACAATGTTGCATAAATTTCAAATCCATTAATTAATATGATATTGAGGTGCAAATCTATCACTGATAATAACAGGGAGTTACTGCATCCCTGTTATCATAATCTTGCTTTTCTTTAGAGTTGTAGAATCGGCTCATGCAGGTTGGTAGTCCAGTTGATTTAACTCTTAACTGTATGCCGGCTGATGGCACTTTACCTGTTGTACACCGATGGCATCCACAAATTCTTTCTAGTTATTATATCGTACTGTTGCAGGCGAAGAAGTTTTCACAGTTTAAAATGGTAAAGGTCCAGCAATTCCAAGAGCTACGATGTTATAATAAGCATTTCCGCGTCATATAAAGTATGGTTGGAGTTTCATAAGGATAACCTTGCGTATTATTTACAGTCTCTTAATATTCACTGTTCTTTAATTTTAAATTCACGTCAAAGAAATCATCAACTACTCCTAATTAGTGTAGTTTCAACCTCAAAATTGCATTGAGTACACTATAAATGAGAGAAGTTGGGCCGTCATTTATTGTCCTATTTGCCTCAGATCCATCAGTATTGATGTCATATTGTACTTATAAGGAACTTGATTAGTATTAGAAATATTGGTCAAGTTGATGCTGCAGCCGTGACGGAGTTTGCGAGATCAATCTTTGCTTAGAAGGGTTATTTGCAGGGCAAGGGTTTCAACGGATTCAATTATAATGGATTTATGTATTTCACCGTGGGACACTTTGTCTCATTGAGCTTTGTCAAGATTTTAAAGTTTCATTTTTAGTTGTTCTTTTTCTTCTCTTTGGAATCTTTGTAAGCGTTTTGAATAAACTGCCAACAAAATAAGAACTAGAAAAATGGGCACCTCACCGATTACTCGGCTGAAGCGAATCCCCTTTGGTGTCATTATTCTTGGCACCAGCTCATGAGTGGTCAATTGAGTCAATTCAATATCGCCTAACTCCCGGTGCGAAGCACGGGCAGTGGTCAATTGAGTCAATTCAATATCGCCTAACTCCCGGTGCGAAGCACGGGTTGCTATCTAGTAATATTTTATAGAGGATATGCTTAAATTGCTGGTAATTAAAACATTATTATGAAAATCATAATTAAATGCTTTTTAATATTTCGGTCTGGGATCACCTTGAGTATTAAGGAATATCATTGAATAACTAATGTTAAGAGTTATATACATGTTCAAACGATGTCGACATCTAGAAGTTTCTAATTCCAAGATCACACAAAACATGAAGAGATATGTGAATATTGGAAACTTGGTTTTTATCCTTGGGATTGGTTATACCATGACTTAAAATTTAAGTTGTGACCGGTTATACCATGCTTCCCAAAGTAGGTTGTGACTGGTTGCAGCTTCCCAAAGGTGACTTGTGATCGGTTATACCTTACTTACAAAGTTAGCTTGTGACCGGTTACACCTTGCTTCCAAAAGTAGCTTGTGACCGATTACAACTAACTTCCCAATGTAGCTTGTGATCGGTTACACCTAGCTCCACAAAGTATCTTGTGACCAACTACAACATGCTACATAGTATAGGCTATGACCGGTTATACCTCAATTTTCAACATAAGTCAAGATAGGTTCTACCTTGTCATCTTGCAATGGTCATCACAAAGATATTTAATAAAGAACCAGCCCAATCATGATTTCCTTTCAATTACGAAACAAGTTCGTATTTGTACTTCCTTTAAAAATTTTATAAAACATTGTTTCCTAGGATGAAAGAAACACCTATAAAAATAATCAAATAAATAAGTATAAAGATTATGTTAATGTTGTATTTACGAAGTTTCAAAAAATTAGCGTTTATACTTCGTAGTTCAATAAATTCCTTGACATTTTGATCATAATGATATGACCAAGTCCAATCACTAAAGTATTATATATATAGCTTCGTATGTTATGTTTTTAATATAATACGACTTGAAAGATACATTAGGAATGGAAACAAGTCAAATCAGTGTTACTAACCTCAAGTGGAAGGATGATGTCTTCGTTGCAGTCGTTACTACTTCTCATTCTTCCGGTCTTCAGAGTAATACTTGTATGTCTCAACATTGCTAGACTTTCTAGTCTAACCTAAACGAAGTTGACTGTAGTATTTAATCAAGCGACTCTAGATGAGTTTTGATACTAAAATATGATAACCAAAGTTGACATACCAACGCTTTGTGGGTTCAACCGATGCTCTAACATGAGCAGTGGGTATGCAATCCCCCAGTCTTCCAGAAACAATAGGAACATAATTTTGATCACTTTACCACGACCTCCACCTCCTCACTACTTCAAGACTTCCATTTCCTACGAGACCAGGGTGTGTTGTTATGACTATATAATAATATATTATTCAATCTATTCAAATCAGACTATTCAGATCAAGTAGAATAGAGAAAGCACATAACATACAACTTACGAGAAGGTTTTGCATTATGATTACATAGAGAATTCTGCATTTAGAGTGATACACAACAACCAGATCTCACAGAGTCCATGACTATGATCTCAATACTTACTACGATTCCCTCCCTAACTCCAACCTATCTCCTTCCTTTGTGATCGAAACAAGATTGGAACAACTATTTTTTTGTTTAAGCCAATATTGTATAGATTGATATCTCGAATATGAAAAGTATTTCCACACAATACATTTGTTTAAGGTTCAACTCGTTTCTCATCAACCTACCCCACTTTTATCCTTTTCACTAGAATCAGTTTTTACTCACAAATAGAAGGGAACACTTTTTAGGAATGTATATAAAGTCAGACTAATAAGTTGTTTGAGAAAAAGTGACATGATCCAAAGTTACTTAAGGTGCCACAAAATATAGTCAATCATAGCCGTGATGCAGAGACAAATATATCAATCTCAGCTAGATGCAAAACCCACCGAGACAAGTTAGTTGATTGAAGGGCAGCATGAGAATTTCATTATAAAAATCGAAACCAATTTTAACAGTGTCGATTTTCTTTCTGTTGGAAAAAATTGTGAATCACATCATGAGTGTCGAGTTCAAGTTAGTCTAAGATCTCCAATGCCTTCGTTAAATTATAATTTGAAAACAAAAACTCTTTTCTATTAAAATTACTAAGATTTTTTACTCAGAAAAAGTTATCACAAAGTGTCCCAACCTCGGCCAAGACGAGACGCACCTCTGTAGTGGATCATGGTATTACATAATTTTTCATTTGATTTTGAGAGACAACGACAAGATAGTTTCCAATCGCGTTCCTTTAGTTTGTAAAGTCGTCTCATATCGGGAAAAAACGGTTTAGTCAAAATCCGCCCCAAAAAATACGGATTAGTCCACCCCGATCCGACTAGGACCAGTTTAGTCCAAAAATTATTTGAAAATGTGTAAAGACGCTGATATCCTCTGCAAGCGTCTCATAAAGCACACGTACAACGAATAAAAACTAATTTGTAACCGACACAATTAATGTGGAAGAGACTCGTTGGTTCGAAAAATAAAACTGAAATTAAAAACTGGAAGAAAAAAAACGGAAATGTTAGTATTCCATTTAGCAAAGAGAAGATAAAAAAAAAACTCAGAGAAAAACTTTAACCTAAAATCCAAAATAGAAAATCCAAACCCTAAAGCTAGAGCTGTCAATGGGTACCCATTTACCTGAAACCAAACCGGACCCAGCTCATTAGGGACCGAGTCCTGATATTGGACCCATTAACATCTTTAGTACCCGTTGGATAAACCCGATAAATACCTGATACAAATCGGGTCCTTAACGAGTCTATCCGATGGGTACCCACGGTTCTCGAGTACCCGACATCTATAATACAAAACATCATAGGTTTTTGAGCTTTGAACGGATGGATAACATATTGAGAGACAAACAAGTGATCCGACCATCCCAGTCTCATCTCAGCAAAAGACATCTAACGGATGTAAGAGTTGTAACCTCTTTTCATTATGAATAACACTTTGAGTGGGTTCCCTCATAAATAAAAGTTAAGTTGAACATGAAAATAAATAAATTAAGACCATTAGCTTTAATTATCTCATTATTTAATTTCTTACATTATATTCTCCATCAATAAATAAAGTGTATGAATAAATAAATAAAACACCAACAAATCTTCAAAATCAATAATAAAATAATTTCAATTGAATCCACCAAATTAAATGAAAACAAAGTTATTATCTAGCAATTGAAGAACTATGCGTAAAAAAACTAATTATAAAGAAAATCTATGATAACCAATCCACAAAATCACGCCTCAAGAAGCAAATTAAATAAGAAAAATATAAATCATTTATAAGAGAAAAATCATATGGCATGCCTAGGCGGAAAAAAATCAAAGTAAAAAAATTGTTTAGAAATTATCTCGGTGATATGAAGACATTTGGTGCAAAGGCCACCATCCATGCGGTTGATCTGCACTTGAGAATTCGAAAGGTTCCATTAACATATGTAGACTGAAAATTGAAGACAGAATGGGAATCAATGAAAATTTTAGGCAAGTTGTTAGTTGTGAAAAAGTTAGTAATTTTAGGGAAAGGAAACAAAGGCTCATGTAAATATTAGTCTGAAGTATCGTCAGAATATTTATTTGTTTTAATATCTTCTACGTAGGATAAATGCCGAGTTTTTTTACTAATTTTTCATAATTTAATTTGAAATGCCAGGAAAACCGGATATATGATTGATGGCATACACATGTATAGACAATCCGATTTAACTTTGAAAAGACTATTAAGAAATAATAAATAAAATATGTGTGGGAGTCGGCCTGACCAAAGGATACATTAAAGGAAAATTATATTGCCACTAAAGGTAATAATTAAATTAGATGAATGCTACATTACCAATTTCTGTTTTTTCTTATTGAATATTATTAAAACATGATGTTATAGGTGCTATTTGTGGGGTTCACAATGTTATTAGATAAATGTTACAACGAGTGCCGTTACGTCGCGGATTATTTGTAGAAATGATTAAATAAAAATTATCTCGAGAAATAACATTAATTGTGTTATGTCATAATTAGGATCATAAATAAAAATTAAATACAATTAAAAATAATAATTAAGACTTTTATCTTTAGTTATGATCTTAATCACGCGTTATGACACGTGTTATTCCCCATCTACAAATAAATAAATGTTATCTGATATTTATCACCCGTTACGTCACAGGTTATTCTCCATCTACAAATAAAAAAGTAAATGAATAACCAAATAATTTCTCAAAATTAAGAATAGAAAATTTCAATTACATCCACAAAATTAAATGAAAACTAAGTTATTCTCCGGTCATTGAACGATTGTGCTTAACAAACCAATTTAGAGAAAATCCATGATAACAATTTTATTTTATTTTTTCTGTTAAATCCATTCAGTTGATCTGCATCACTTGAGAATTTGAACAGTTTCGCTAACTTATGTGAAGTGAAAACCAAAGACGTAGTGGAGATCGATGAAAATTTGAGGGAAGTTATTAGTTTTGACTGACGTAAATTTCGGGCTGACATATCTTATTTATTTTAAAACCTTCTATGGAGACCTTTTTTTTCTTCTAATATTTCACATTTTAATTTTGAAGTGATAGGGAAAGCAGAAGTATAAGTAACAAGTTCAGTAAACCCGCGCAGTTGCGCGGTCTAGATTTATTATTATGATTCACCCGCTCATTTTGCATTGTCTGGACCTCTCTAGCTTACACTTATGAGTAGATTCTTTTCAATAACATATTCTAATCCAAAAATTGTGTACTAAATGTGATAACTAGGTTTACGCATATAAATTGTCACCGGTATGTAACAAAAAGTGGGGTTCTGATCGGCATCCAGTAGCGACGCTAACATGACCTAAGTGAATAACACTAACGGATTATGACGGAATAAAAATAGAAAACCAAAAACAGTGGTACAACATTTTCATGCATATGTAATGGCTTAACATCAATTAAAGAAAATTTGTATTTCAAGGTTAACTGACATACCGTAATTGGAAGGGACAAAATAGACAACATGTTTGATTTAAAATACAGTATATATCAAGGAACTGTACACATTTATTGTAGTCACCAACAAAAGAAAATATGGGTTTGAAGAGCTCGCCTCAAAGCGGTTCTTCATTTTTAGATATTCTTTCTTGTTAAGTTCTAGCAACTCTGAAAGATGGCAGATTATTAGCAGAGCACATCTATCTTAAAAATATGAGAGACATAGAGATACTTTAATCAAGGAGTTGGAAGAATAACTTGTCTCACCACTGCACCATTCATCTGAAATATTGGGGGGACCTCCATTTGTATAAAAGCTTGCAAAAGAGAAGAATTTAATACGTATTATTGTTATTTCTTTAATATAGATGAACTCATGCATATAAAGTTTTGTGATCATGACAAATTAAACCATCCAAAGCATAAAGGCTTGAATTCAGACCTGTGAGAAGATCGCCTCTCGTCATTCTTTGTTGCTACTATTCACGTAATTGTTTGCAAGTCTTTCACTACATTACATAGAACACCAATAACAGCAACTCTTGGCCATCCATCTGTGATGACGGTTAGTAATCCATCTGCATATGATCCTTTCGGAAAGTAATATTATTACCATGGATTTTCTTCCACACATAATTTGTACTCATAGGATTTTCCCAGTCTCTTTTCGACAACTTTCTCCTAGAATGTACAGATACACAACCAAAAAATAAATTAAGCCATTCAAGATTCCACGACATAAAGCTTGAATTCGACCCAGTCACCACGTACTGGCAACAAAGGCACACACCAACCTGAAACCTTATAATAATTATTACCATATTGAGTCTGGCCACAATCATTTCCTGATTCTTCATCATTTCTAATGGTGGTGACATTTTGACATTTTCTTAATTTAATGTTCCTTGTCCTTTTGTTGTATATTTCATTGCTGATGAACCCTCATGATCTATTATTGGTGATACTTACACAAATGCCTCACCTGCCATTGGAATCAATACTTTATTGGAAAAGATTTTATGGCATGACGAACATATTACATCCTAGATGTGGGATGATACTAACCGCGCGAATTGGTAATGTCTAGAATCTAACAACAACCTAAAAAAAAGGAAAAAAAATCAATTATTACTCAAATTAGTCCAGATATCACAGTCTTCTGGGTTTGGACGATTTCCTATAGATTTTGTAAAGTTTTTATTAAGTATCAAAGAATCTGTCTAAATAAAAAAGAAAAGAAACTAAAGAATCGTAAACACATATATATATGTATAAACTCACGAATGTAGAATGATGATGATGTTCAATTTAATCAAAAGGAATAGGCAGAATTAAATCCGAATGTTTAATAGTCTGTTCCACAATGGTTCCAGGCATATCAAATTAATACCCCTAATTAAATTGCCTTTCCATTATTCTCTCTAAATACTTGGGAACTGGCGATGGTTAACATGTCTTATCGGACAGAAGAAAGCTTCATGAAAGTAAGCGACAATTCAAAGTGTATTTCCCCATGTCCTTCAAAGAGTTTCAGCCTGTATAACTTATGATACCAAAGAAGTAGTTGGTTGTTATTCCTCTCAAGATTTCTTTGAAACAGTGAATCCAAAAAATTGTATCCTATCATATATCTTCCAGATATTTGGTAATAGACCATTGGCTTACCCGTTGTCTTGGAATGTATTGTTGGGTTCCCTATTTTTTTGAAGTATTGGTTGTTATTTCACTTCGTATCTAACATCTTGTAAGACAATTGGAATCCCAATGTGTAGAATTCTGTTAGTGTAATTGCGGTTGGGAACACCTAAATGTAACCTTCGGTGAGATTTCAGTGTAGTTTTTTCTGACCATCTGTAAAAAGAAATAAAAGTGAGAAATGCAAAAGTCGATTATAAACATTGTTGACCTAAGAAAACATGATACCGTGAAATTGAACATACCTTGCCACATATATTTATACAGGGATAATCCATTTCTGATAACCATGCTAAAACCTTGTTCCCACATTTTCTTAAGCAAGGAATGTGCAGATATTTCAACCAACACATCAATATCCTTCCTTTCTCAGCAGAGGTAAAAACGATTCCCCCTTGCATATTCCTTCCCGCGATATGGAAGAGTCTGTGTATATCAAAAATTTTGAACAGAAAAATTTGACAAAATAAAATAAAAATAGTAACAATACTTTTTTTTCTGAAGAAGAAGATGATGAAGAGAGGTTCATCGCAGGAATGCTGTGTATCAGGTACATATTATTTATGCATTTGAAGATTCATGCTCGTTAAGCCTAAAGGTGTGTCTTTTCGTTTACTATGGGAACAGTTGCGTCTTTCACCATAGGATGTATCTTTAAAACGTATCCGCGTGGCAGCCTAAATTTGCAAGAAACATGGAGGATGAATTTGGTATCGACACATCATCAAAATCATTCTCATTTATATTAAGAAGAATTGATGATTGTATATACCCGTATATACCACCCAAATTAATCCTAAAAATTTCATAAAACACTAATAAGAAATATGCAAGTTTCGACCTAATTAACTAGATAATTCATGCTGAGTTTGTCATCATCAAATAGCAAATTAATTTGTGTGTAGGACCAGAATATCGCTACATCTATTCTCTGCAATATTAACAACACTTCCCAGCGAGCATCACCGCAAGATCTTCAACTACACTTCACGAGTGTCACAAAAGCCTTCAAAAGAGTGACGTAATAATTGACGATTGAAGAAAACATGAGAAGAGCATGTTTGTCCCGCGATGGTTACAAAGATTGCGAGAATGAACATCGTAGCTATCGCGGTACAATCGCAGAACCAATCTGAAATAAGAGGAAAACTTAGCTGTCATCCACTATGTAACTACCCTATAAATATAGACCCAATATGTCCAGAAGAGGATGATGTATTTTTGAGAGTTAAGAAAGTCTTGAGGAGAGAGAAACTTCAAGAGAATAGTTGTAATCTTGAATTCTTCCATTTCTGTAAACATCTCTGAGAACAAAGTAATAAAGTGTTGTTTTTAATCTTCAATTGTGAGTTGAATATAGCAAAATCATAACAAGGGTGTAGTGTGGGATTTCCTGCAACTACATTTTGGCACCCGAAACAGGGAGAATCAAATTAAAAAATCTCTAATTACAATTTGAAGATTTGAAAAAATTGTTAGAGTTGAAGAAATGGCTAGAAGAAGAAGAAATACATCAGAACCACCAACAATTGTATGGAGGAGTAAAAGACTTGCAGGAGAAGAAACAAATGAATTAGGAGAATCTTCAAGGATAAGAACAAGAAGAAATAGAACAAGGATTGAAGGAGAAGATCAAATTCCACAACCTAATCAACAAACATCGATACAAAAAGAAATGTGGATTATGATAGAGTGAGTGTGCATACTTGGATATCGGATTCGATGGAAGATGTAGAAGATCAACAATTAAGAGACGGAAGAAGAGAAGAAAGAAATCAAGAAGTGGTTGAAGGATTAATTCATGGAGAAGGCAAAAATGAAACAGCAGATGGTACAAGACAAAGAATACAAGAGGAAAGAAGATTAGAGGCGGAAGAGCGTGCAAATTTAACAAGACAAAATCACGAGTTGAGAATGGAGAATTTGAGGTTACAAAATAGAAGATCAAGAAGTACTGTTAGATCGAATTCAAGATCATTAAGAGAAGAATTAAGGTGAAATTCCCCAATAATAAATGCTAGAGGAAATATCCAAGAGGAAATGAAAAATCTAAATGAAGAGCAACGTCATAGAGAAGAAGAGGTAATAGAAGATCGACATGATCCGCGTGGAAAAAATTTGGATAATAGACTTAACAACAGAAATCAAGAGGGAAGAGACAACCAAAATGATGAAGATAATCCAGAAGAAGGTAGGAGGATATTACATGGGCGAGAGATCCAGAGAAATCGAAGAATAATTGAGGAAGAAATTGAGAGACATTATGTTGAACAAGCACGACTAGCTTGCGAGAGAGAAAGATTAAGGGCAGAAGTAGAAGAACAAGAATTCCAAGAGGCAGTACGACAGAATAACCATGAAAATCGAGAAAGGAGACGTACACAAAATCGCTATAATAATAATATTCGGGAAGAGTATGATAGAATACAAAGGAGAATAGAAAGACAGCGAAGAGAAATGATGAGAAATGAAGAAATTCGCGGAGAAGAAAATAGACAGTATAATCAGCTGCGATGGAAGGAAGAAGGTGAAGCAGAAGATCGCAGAAGAAGGAATATGGATGTAGATGAAGATGAAGATACACAAAATCTCGCAAGACAATAAGTACATGAACGCAGGAGAAGGGAAGTAGCATTGAAAAGACCAATGGAACCAAATTCAGCTGCGAATGATCAAATTTTATGAGAGTTAGCAGAGATGAGGGGAATAATTAATAACAGAAGAGAAGGAGGTAGAAGGCAACTTGATGAAGCTATTGAAGAAGCTGCGAGAACTCTATTCACTCAAGAAGTACAATTAAGAGGAATACCTCCAAAGTGAAATTTACCAGCATTAACCAGTATTTTTGATGGAACTACCTATGCCGTACAACATATTAAGGCTTATGTTAGATGTATACTGCAATGGGAGAATCATGATGCTGTATTGTGCAATTATTTTTCATCTAGCTTAACTGGCGAGGCGCTAAAATGGTTTGAGGGATTGCCAAAAAATACTATAACTTTTTTTGATCATTTACAAGCTACATTTATGGGAGCATATATAAGCAACAATTCATCGCGGCCAGGTATTGAAGATGTGTTTGGGTTAAAACAGAGGGTTGGCGAGAGTCTGAAACATTTAACTATAAGATGGAAGATAATGTGCAGTGAGATGGCATGAAGAGTAGATGAGAGAGATCTTATCTTTTATCAATGCAATGTTCGCGACCAATTTGCTGTACATACAAATTTTCAGAGTCAAGAATACAATCACTATGACTGAACTACGAGAACTACAAGAAGAGTACATTGCTTTGGAGGAGAAACAAAATGAGATGGAATCATATCCAATCGCGAATACCAATTCAGTAGCAGCAAATGAGAGTTTTCTTCCTAAAATGATTAACAATGTGGCGAGCAGCTCACAAGCACAACAAGAGAAAGTGGAGACTGGTAACCAGCAAAAGTTGGTAGATATGGGAAATCGAGATCAAGAAGAATATGAAAGGGAGAAGAATTATTACAATTGCGGTGGGAATAATAAGATTCAAAGGCTTGATCAGCCGCAAAAAACTTATGGTGGACAGAGGCAAAACAATTTCAGAATCCAAGGAAATCAGAAGATAATATGGGAAGAAATTAAGATGCCTCCTCTAAATGCTAGTATAGAAAAAATCTGGGAAGCTATCATTTTGATGGAAAATATACCATCACCATGGAATATGGGAAAAGAACCACATCCTAATAATCGTAGTCAAGAATTTTGTCCTTACCATCACTTTCATGGTCACACAGTAAATGATTGCAAAAATGTAAAGAGAATAATTTTAAGGATGATTGACCAAGGAAAGCTAAACCACTTTTTAGTAGGACATCCACAATCTCAGCGATTGCCTCCAGCACCAGAAATTCGCAGGGTAAATACTGTAAAAGGAGCAGAATCATTCGTAATAGAAGTTAGGGCTAAAGCAAAAAAATTGTTTTGTAATTCCATTGTACATTCACACAGAACTGTTGAGGATTTCCATGATAAGGTTCTAAGCAGAGTCTTCGCGAGAGACACAAATGGAAGAGAGATAATGAATATCGCGAGACCCTCGCCGTTAGAAGAATGGAAAAAGCAAACTATATATTTCACTGCACAAGAAGTACCAGAGCCTGGCGAACATCATGATAACCTATTGGTGGTGAGATTAGAGATAAATCCAAAGCAAGTAGAAGAAGAAAATGAAGAAAATGATAATGAAAATGAAGATTCCTGGGCTATCAATAGAGTTCTAATAGACACAAGCAGTTCAGTTGATATATTATTTTATCATACCTACAAGACCATGGGTAGAAGAGACGAAGATCTAATACCATCAACATATAAAATCTATGGTTTTAATGGTACTGCCAATAAACCCAAAGGGGAAATTGAAATGCGGATTCCATTAAAGGGGATAACTTCCAAGATCTTGTTCTGTGTTGTTGACATTGAATCACCTTACAATCCCCTGATTGGTCGACCTTGGATACATGGGATATTAGGTATAGCATATAATTTCCACCAGTGTATTAAATTTCCTCATCCTAATGGTGTTGGAGTTATTAAGGGAGATTGGGAAGAAAGCAAGAAATGTTATGAGATTGATATAAAATCTTGCGAAGAAAGAGCTGAGACGAAGAGCAATTGGAAGTACAACATCAAGCAACAACAGAGATGTGAAAGATTGATGATTGATTCTATAGAGCAGTGAGAGGAAGATGATGACGAGCGGCTCGCAGATAAGGAAAAAAAAAGCAAAACGTAATAGAAAAGCAGAACCATAAAATAGTAAGTAGAAAGGTAAAATGATGAAATTTAAAGAAGCTTACGCAGAATTTGTTTGAAGAAAATGAAATTGAAAAGAGTACTCTGTTTGAAAGAATTGCAAAATTTTACAAGAAAATCAAAGAAATAAAATTTTATCAGAGTTACAATACTCGCGAGAAACGCCAATAAAATTTCGCAGAGATTAATAGAATGGGATGAACCTTTATGGCGTGCACCTTAGTTCGCGGATACAATTTCGCAAGAGGCAAATGTAAGACCTAATAGTGCGTCATATAAGGGGGTATCTCTTTACATGACTCAGGGATAAGGTTATACCGCTGTTGTAACCTGAGTCATGAAGATGTTGGGGTTAAAGAAAACCTATCCAGGAGAGAGATCTTGGATTTCCAACTATATAAGGTTATACCCTGGTTGGACGACTGAGAATATATTCTAAGAAGTGCAAAGTATGACCAAGGCGCTGAGGTACACGGTTTATCCAAGGGTGTCCGGGGCGTACGAAACTACCCTGGACATTCTTGGTAAGTCTTGGCTATGATGCACTTGGCATGAAGAAAACCCCACTTAGGGTGCAGTCTTGTAACTATAAGCCATATAGGCATAAAGGACAATAGGCTACGAAAACAACTGGTTGTTGGAAAATCTGGATGGGAGGAGCTAGTCTTGTATGGCCGATGTGCCCTCCTTAAAGGGGCAACTAGGGGGAAGATAAGGGCGGCACCCTCCATTAGGGAGATGATAAGTGTCTAAAGACGACAATGTCATGGGGATTTATGATCGCAAGAACATTTAGGCCTGTCATATTGTCGCATGACGAAATTTATACAAAGGCAACAAGCCAAAAGAGAAAAGTTAAGATGAGATCAATGGGTTTTTACATGAAAGTGTAAAGACGTCCTACGATTTCATCGCAAGACGGCAATGTCATAAGGTTTAATTCTTGCAAGAGAGTTTATACTTATCATATTGTCGCAGAGATGTTGAAAAACTATTGATAAGACAAGATCAATGGGTCAATACATGCAAATGTAAAGACGTCCTGCGATTTTGTCGCAGAAAGAAAAAATGTGGCAAAATAAGACCTTTAATTAGGAAGGCATAATAAGACCATAAGATTATTGCGATAATGCTCGCAGAATTTATGAGATTTGTGATTCTACGCATAAATCATAAAGTTATGCAATTATTGCTAGCGATAACATCGTCGATATTGAGGCAAATTTAATTCGATTCACAACTAATATCTAATATCTACTCAATTTTTTCATATTGCAGATGAATAATAGTGGCAAGTATGGGAATGCATAGAATGATGAAATTATTATTCATCTATCATATGATAAAATTGCATAGATGATACATTAATACAAATAATTAAAGGATAATAATTATGATTGATTGATTATGTTGCAGAAAAAGAATTGTTTTCTAATTCATACAGATAAAAGCAAAAGAAGTTTACACATCAAGTTGGAGAAGCTCGCAGCAATGTTACGAGAAGCAAAAAATAAATGTACAAAATTTACAACGAAGAAAAAGAGAAGAAACAAGACTAAGTAGATCCATCACCACCTTCATCAGAGCTCTTTTCTTTTTCATATTTCTCTTCATTACCAGATTTCTCTTCTTCATCATTATCATTATTATCTCTATCTACGTCAGATTTCTCTTCCTCGCCAGATAGTTCTTCATCATTATCATCTTCGCTAAACTCCTCAGCTTCGCTATCATAGATAACTAAATTTGGGGAATCAACTGGAATTTCCTTTGCAAGATCGGGGTATGTAGAATGAGGAATACCATGATCATCACAGACTAGTTTAACAACGTTATTACGAACACGGAGAAGGGATTTACTAAAATTTGAAGATGAGATTTTCAATTTTTCCTTCAATCTAGAATACTTTTCATTGCGAGAAGATAGATTTCCAGCGAGTTGGCTTTTCTCTTCTTCTAACTCATCAAATCTTTTACGATAGTTCTTTTCGGATGTTGCGAGCAAATGATAACAAAGTTAATACATATAAGGATGATTCAATTAGGAAATAATTCAGTGAAATCATAAGAGTGATAACCTTCTCTTTCAGAAATCATGTCTTTAAATAAAGCCGCTTGATCAGCATGAAGACTAATATCTACACCTAAATTAGTTCTGGCGTTGTCAAGAACTTTCGCAGCCCAAGCAAATTCCACGTCATTATTTATAAGAAGACGGGAACGAATTTGGTTTTCTCTTTCAATAAAACCTTCCTTCTTGCGGATAAGCCCATCCCTTTCAATTTGAACTTCAAGAATGGTCTTATGGAAATTCGCTAAGGTTTTAGCTCCTTTCCTAGATATACGGTCTTTGTCTTTTGAGAGATCTTTGTTTTTGGCCTTTAAAGTTTTAATATCAATTTTGGAATTATGATAAAGTTGTTTGAGTCTGTGAGATATATCTAAGCAAGATCTTTAGTCAATTTCTAAGAGGAGAAACTTAGATCTGAGTTCATCTATGGAAAGGGAATTAACGTTAGAAAGGTTATTTAAAGAATTATTAAGAAGTTCTAGAAGAGTATCGTTGTCTATTGGTTTAGGGAAAGAGCGAATGGTTAAAGCCTCATCAGTGAGACCATAAACGTCTGCGAGAATGATAAATCAAGTAAGAAAAAATAGTTAAACGTAAAGTTACGAAGGAAAAGAATAAGGTTATCATACCTAAGAGTTGTTTGTTAACAGTATCAAGATTGGATACTTTGGCTGATTTATGAGAAAGATTGTTCTCAAGTTCTTTATTCCTCTCGCGAAGACTAGCGAGTTCAGCTTCCATTTGTTCATTCTTCTCGCGAAGAGTAGAAGATTCAGATTTCAGTTCTTCATTCTTTTGGCAAAGAATAACATTCTTTTGGAAAAGAATAACATTCTTCTGTTGAGAAAATTCACGCCTATTATCTAAATCAGAAGCAACAGCAAAAGCAGCTCTTCCAACCTGCGATAGAACTATATAAGTCAAAATGTGGAAAAAATATCAATAGATACATAAAAAGGATGAACAAATAGAAGCATACCAGACTGCCAAGTGAATTTAAGAGACTTGGAGTCAGCGATCTTGAAACCCCGCGAAGGGAATCACTGTCAGCTAATATGGGAGCATCGAAGACTTTGGCGAGGGACCGGGATATTTCATTAATAGCTTCATCTCCGTACTCATTTGGGATACCAAATATATTCTTGCCAAAAAATTTAGATAAATGAGCCATTGAATAATCAGAAGAAGAAGAATCCTTAATAGAAGGGAAGCAGTTATCATTATTGTTAAAATCCTCATCATTATTGTCCTTGTCAAAATCAACACTTGGATTTTCTGGAATGGGTTGAGGAGTTGAAGAAGAAGAAGGTCGGGTTTTCCTTTTCTTCAAGGGAGGATCACCAAATTCTTCACCGCGAGGGGCGGAAGACTTCCCTTTGGGAGGAACAGTAGATTTATCCTTTAAAGATTTCTCCTTAGTTCTCGCGGGTTTTATTGGTTCTAGTTCTTCAATCTCCTGTGAACACAGATAAAGATAAGAAATAGGGGCTACAATATATTGTTAAAGCTAATAAACAATATTTCTTACTTCATCTGTGAAGGATTTAAGAGCTAAAAAAGTGTTGGGTTTCCTCAAGGCCTGATAGCTGAGTTTCATTCTGTCAATCTGGAAAAGATTGAAGTAATTAGCGAAAATATAAAAACGTGGGGAAGATAGTGAATAATGATTATACCAAAGATCGGAGAGAATATACCTCTTTAGTTCTTTCAGGCCAGTTGAAAACCCAAGGTTGATATTCTGAAAGATTCGCGGGTAATGCGCAAGAACCAGAAATATAAGGACCCTCAAGACATAATGGAAAAATGAACCACTTGTCATCGCTGGAATGGCGAGGGCATTGATTAGTAGATGTATTCCAATCAATATCTAGCATTAGAGCTTTATCATCAGCAATCTTTTCTTTCTTCAAGTGAACACCCCAACAAGTGTTATCCCTCTTCATAGGGACTATTTTATAATTTTCAAAGAAGTTGTCCACAGTATAATCTGCAGAGACAATGGGAACATCTTTAAATTGAGGATTCTTCGTGAGCTTCAGGGTAGCGAGATCCTTTGTCAGCACCGCGAGAAGCATATTCAAGCAGCAATCGAATACAATCTCCACCCAATTGATATATCGCTCGCGAGAATCTCTCGTCGGAAATTATTTCATAGAATAATGGAAGTTCTGGATCATAGAGAGGAATGGGAAGACCAGCTTCAAGTTGACCTAGCGATACTATGATTTTCTCGCGAGAGCATTGATAATCAGTGAATAATCTGAGAGAAAGTTCGGATTTAGGGCTCTGATTTGGAATTGTAGACAAAGTGAAACCTTTGCTTTTGAGTTTTTCTTGCATCTCACCAAAAGCAATCAAATTTTTAGCACCAGCGGCAACCATTTTCAAGTATGGGAATGAAAGAGAAGGTTGGAAAATAAGAAAAGAATCACAGCGATAACAGACGCGCAATTTACGGAAGAACAGTAAACTTGCAGAGAAATTACGGATAGAAAGAAGAAGAAAGTAAAAGAGGAAAAGAAAAGAATGAAAGAATTATTTATAGAAGAAGAAATTTCTCGAAGAAAGTGAATGCAATAAATGTTAAGAAAATACATGAACGGTGAGATCGCAGCGGTTAGAGAGGACGTGTCATAAATTTATTAGAAGAGAGAATATGTGAAAAACAACTGGCGAAGGATACAGAAACGTGTCAGAAGAAAGATTAATGAAGAGATAAGTAGTTGCGGCATTTTAAAGTTCTCATGATCTTCTCTTCTTCGCAGAACAGACATGAGAAGAGGCAAGATGTAGGACCAGAATATCGCTACATCTATTCTCTGCGAGATTAACAACACTTCCCAGCGAGCATCACCGCAAGATCTTCAACTACACTTCACGAGTGTCACAAAAGCCTTCAAAAGAGTGACGTAATAATTGACGATTGAAGAAAACATGAGAAGAGCATGTTTGTCCCGCGATGGTTACAAAGCTTTCGAGAATGAACATCGTAGCTATCGCGGTACAATCGCAGAACCAATCCGAAATAAGAGGAAAACTTAGCTGACATCCACTATGTAACTACCCTATAAATATAGACCCAATATGTCCAGAAGAGGATGATGTATTTTTGAGAGTTAAGAAAGTCTTGAGGAGAGAGAAACTTCAAGAGAATAATTGTAATCTTGAATTCTTCCATTTCTGTAAACATCTCTGAGAACAAAGTAATAAAGTGTTGTTATTAATCTTCAATTGTGAGTTGAATATAGCAAAATCATAACAAGGGTGTAGTGTGGGATTTCCTGCAACTACATTGTGAGTAATATAGTCTTTAAGAAAAACATGACAATATAGTCTGTATTCATTTTGATTTTCATAACTACAAGTTTGCATAGGTCAAAATAAGTCTAGCTATAGTTGGCAGTAACTATTAAAATCATTATAAAAAATTATTATTCCGGCTCAACGGCACGGGTTATTTCTAGTAATATTACAAAACATAAAAAAAAAAACAATATATATATATATATATATGCGTCATAACAAATGCCTCACTAACTTTCTGAATTCTGAGTGTTACATTTCTAATCTCCAAAAACTATGTCTTATCTTGCATGTAAGCTCATGGCGCAATTAGAATATAGAGCCATATTTTGTTTTCACTTGATTTTACTCGATTAATCTTCATTTCACTAGGGTTCTGATCCTTTTTCAAAGATTTTCATTTTTTTTTTTTACTTTGTTTCTAAAGATGGGTTATGAAGTTTAAGTACCAGTAAATGGAAAAGAAGCAGAAACGTACGAGTAGTGGATAGTGGAATACTAATTACAACCCCAATAAACTTATCTTCACATTAATTTTGTTTACACTCCTGTGTGGCTTTTGATATATAAAATCTCTTTGTGGATCTGAATAAATTAATTTGATTTTTAAGTTACAGAGAATCAAGATCTTGATTATGAATGTTTTTTTTTGGTGTATGATTCCCTATAGTGTTTTATAATTAGGGATGGCCATTCGCCCCGCCCAAACTTATTTTTGTGGGTATCCGTCTCGTTTGGGTAGGGTTTTACCCGCACAAATGGGGATGGGTCGGGTATGGGTAATATCCGAAACCTAAGCTACGGGGATGGGGTGGGGACGGAATTCAAGGTCCCCGTCCCATACCTGCCTCGTACCTTTCATAACTTAGGGATCTAGAATTTTATGCAACAATGTGTATAATTTTTATACTTTCACCGTTTGGTCGAGCTTTCTTTCATTTATCATATTCTTGATTGTTCTTGTACATTCATCACTTTTGTTCTTTTGTTGTGATCAAACACATTCTCTAAAAGTTAAAATAGAGAAAATGAAGCAGATAATGAAATGGTTAATATAGAATGAGAAAGGAATAAACAGAAAAACTAACAAGTCATTAACAGATTCTTTTGTTCACTCTAAGAGCTTCTCCAATGGAATGTATGTGAAGATAAATGTCTAAGTCCACATAGGATAGACATTCATTTTCCCTAAAATTCTTCTCCAACCCAACTTCTTAAATCAATGTGAAGATGACATGGCTTCATTTTTGTTAGACAATGTCAAAGTGAATGTCAAGTTTTAGACATTCACCTTGACAATGTCAAGCTATCCTAGTAAGTTTTTTCTTACCTAAATTAATTTCAATATATTAAATAACCATTTTTAACTCTAATAAAATCTAAAAACTACTAAAAATTCTCTCCCATTTTATGTCATTCCCGGAAGAACAACATGAGCGGCCTTTATTCTAATCACAAGAAAAGGATTTTCTTGGACATTAACAAATTTACTCTCCAGTTACAAGCAGAGTAAATTTGCATCCCAATATTTGTCTTTCTTCTCGCCAGTTACAAACAAAGAAGTTCAAAATAACGATTTAAAGGCACTAAAATACAAGATTTTCGTGAGAAAAATAATGATCGACAAAAATTATTCTTTACGCTAGTTACAAAAAAGAGAACAATTGATGCGATATGACTCGACATAAGAATTATAACTTTTGTAGCCATGTATGAATGTAGAGATTAAAGTTCACCACTTATTCCCTGGCGGTTATGTAATCAAGGAAGTAAGTAGATTCCTAAAGAACATCTTACGAAATCCTGTAGCAGTAGATTCGCAAAAATGTAATCATGTAGTAAGTAGATTCCTGTAGTAATAGTATACTGCAATTCTCAAAATGTTTACTCCTCTTTTGCAAGAGCTAAGAGCTTAACTAATGAGAAAATGTGAGATGTATGTTCTAATTACCTGAATATGATAACAAAGAACAAATCTCACAAAATAAGTATATATAAAAACAACTCCAAAAGCTAGTGTTCCTCTTTAAAGAATACGAATAAATTCCTACAAGAAATTGACTAATAAAAAGATCCTTGAGAAATGTGTTATCATCTCCGAACTCGTCGTCATATACTGGCATCGGAACATAAAGTTTACGAATAAGAGTGTTAACTCCTTCAAAGTTATTCGGTTGTTGTTTGACAAGTACTTTTTGAATCTTGAGAGATTTCTGTAGATTATCTTTTAGACCTGCACTTCCATCTTAGACTTATAAAGTTCTTCAAGAATATTTGCAAACCATTGTTGATTTTTGTAATTTTCTCTCGGTTTCTTCACGTTCTTCCTTTTCTCTTAAAAAGCGAATGTTTCTTCTTAGGGTAGAGATTTTGCTGAAAGACACCATAACTCAGAAAATAATTTTTTGAGTATGTACCTTGTGTAAAGCACAAATATATAAAATCTGAAACAGATTACGAGTACCTTGATAACAGAAAAGTAAGATCAGGATACATGAACTATCAATATAAAGATAGTTGGACCTGGCTTCACGAATCTCCAAAGCGAAGTCTTTAGTCGTAAACCTAATTATGCTTTTCAGAGGAAACCTAGGTTCATAGAGGAAGACTCTAGCTATCAACTAGGATACAAAGGGTCAAGGATTAAATTTCCCAGTTGAAAAGCATATCTATTTATAGATTTTCAAGACTGATGGTTGCTTAGAATTCAAGCTAAGATAACTTGAAAATCAAGCAAACAATTTCTCTGTTTAGATGAAACCTTATTTAGGGTTTCAATTAAAACATGTGAGAATTAATCTTGAAAATACAGTGGTCCGGTTACAGAACCGTGTATGATGACCGTTCTGATTTCGCAAATATGCCTTTCGAACTATAAGCAAGTTGATGTCCATTCAAACACCCAAGAGTTTAATCATGATGCGAACACATAAGTATTTTAAATATATTTATAAAAAATAAGCCTTTGAGCATCTGCTAAATTCTACTGGGACCCTTGGTGAAACGGTTCGTAACCTAAGCTAAAGTTCACGAGTTAGGTAGCTACGGTTCGTGAATCAGGTTCGTCAACCCTACTCGGCTCGAGAACTCATAAGTACACTGTTCGCGAACTGGGATCGTCAACCGTACTTGGTTTATGAACGCAGATGGACACGGATGGCCAACAGGATTCACCAACCTTAAGCGTTCTATATACATTTCGTTAAAAATGAAACTGAAGCGATAACGTGTTGAATCGTCGGTGTTCTTAAATCTGGATGACCAATCATAAACCAACCAACAAAGATCGAACGAATAACTACTAGAATTGAAAAATAATCGGCTTAAGCGTGAAGAATTGATCGTCTATAAATCGAATGCCCATATAATAAGACATATGACATGTGTCGACACCAAAAACCGACAAAGCAACATCTTATTCAAATTAAATAAAATATTACTCGTAAAACAAAAGAAAAATAAGTATCCGTGCAAAGATCTGGTCCAAAGACTCCAAACAGACCAATGATGCTGACTATGATTATGGTTTCACGAAGAGTGTCGTAGAAAGAGGACAATTTATAATCACCTGATTAAAAAAGAATCTATCGTCATTTCTCCGCTAAAATAAAATAATCAATAATTTGTTGCGCATTCACTTTTACAATGTTAGCCATTTTTGTTTCAATAATAACACCATTGTTACATAATTGTGCCATCTTTTTAACAAAATACACCCTTTTCCGACTGAACCTAATGTCTTCAGTGATTTCTAACTCTTAAAAATTCGGTTCTTAACAATCCTCTCTGCCTCCGGAACACCCAAATGTCTTATCTGTTTCTCTTTCAGCCATCTTTCAATTCCTTCAGTACCTACTTTCAGCTGGTCCTCCTTCATTTTCAACAGCTTCAATCCCTCGCTCACCTTCGGGAAAAACCCTTCAGGTCTCAAACACCACGCCCTAAAAACCCCAAACAGGACGTCTAAGTCGCCCCCAAATCTTTCCACCCCACCATTATAGAACTTCGCCTTACTCATCAACACACCATTGAAAACCAGATGATCAACTCCAGTAGCCAAACTTCTCCATGCAACAACAAAATCAATCTCATTTAAACCCTCTTCTAGCTTTGATATCTTTCCTTGCAGATAATCAAGAGCCCCGACAAATAATTTGGAGACATTCCATCCTTCCTCCTTTTCCTGCCACTGCTTCTTATTCTTCATATACTCTCTACACCTAGCATCAAATCCCCTCAAAACAACAGTTGATATCTTTTCAGTCCAGTCTTTCCGAAATTCTTCAAACATTCCGATTTCTTCATTAAAAATACCACCACCTAAGCCTGAAGTGTCCTCATCAACTCCTATTATCGCTTCATCACCCTGATCTAATGTCATTTCAAGAAAGAACAAATCGTCACACCAGTCCTTCATAACAGACTCACAGTAACGAGCTGCATTAACAGAATTTGCGACCTTGATTAGGCCATCATCACCTGCTAGGGCAGTTAACCCCTCCGCTTCTTGGCACTTTTGAAGTAAGCAATCAAGAAATTCCCTCAAAAGGGGTGCACATGCCAATCTTATAAATCTTGCTCTCAGAGAAATACTTGGCAATGGCCTGCAACGATCAATCATGGCTGATAAATGGCGAAGGGTAGCAGCAGCAATTGTAGGAGATTTGTAACTCTCAGACCCTGACACAAGCAAAGCTCCTTGGACTTTATTTTTCCAGTTTCGTTCGTCCCCCATATCAAGTCTCACCTTACGCAGTGTATCACCAAGCTCTATTTCTGCCCATAACTCAAGCCAGTCTGGCCGATCACAAAAGATGGACATGGTAGAGATCCTACGATAACTCTCATCATCCCTGATTGAATTCAAAACTCCAGAATCTGCTACAAGGGTTTGAACTCGTTTGTCAAAGGAAATCATTAAATCTACAAGATGCATGATCGAAAATTTAGCCTGTGATGGAACCCCATTGACGTTATCTGCATCCAACTGACCAATATAGACAGGGAAGACATCTTTTGCCAAGTACATCAGGAGGGAGGTTACCATTGCAGAAATCCATTCTTCTCTACAACTGTAGCCAACAAGTCTTGCCTCATCAACCAATGGTTGCAACAGCTCATCCATGGAATCAACAAAATCCCTTGTAATCTTATAAACGAGAGCAAAAATAAATTCTGGCTTTTCAACCCACTTCTTGAAATGGTGTTCTGATGCCAATGAAATTGGATTTACCAGTTCTTCAATTGCCCAAAGTGGATGGCGCATAGCAACTTCATGGTAGTGCCCCTCAAGTTGCCGAGACTTTCTTCGGCTCTGTAACTCCTGTAGACCGCACAAAGCAAGAAAATTTTCACAGTACTGGTTTTTCAAGTCACCATGCATCGTGAAAAGAGGGTTCAGAACCGCACTTGATTTCCCTATGTTCACACTTTTGGAGTTAGAAAGAGTTGGTGGCCATCCAAGAGAAGCAAGAAGGGATCGATGATCTGCTATTGCCTGGGGCCTTAAAACAGCTAAAGCTCGATCCACTCTGTGATCAACTGCGTGGACAAGACGTCTCCACTGAGGCCGTGATTTTGCAACAGAAATCAGTATGTCCTCTGTGAGTTTGAGAGATTTAATGGCAAGCAATCGTGTTTCCTGTGGTAAAGATTGAGAAAGTGAGAAAACACACAGAACTTGCAACACAATATATAATCAAGCATTTAAAGCCCCTCACTTCTGAACTGGTCCCAGGGGGCAACTTCCTTAGGTTTCTTGTCATGGTAGAGGAGACAGCATCTTCAATGTCCCCAACTAGAGTGTCAAGTTTCAATGCTGTCTCTGTTGATAAATATTCCATAAGAAATAATTCACATAAATAAGTGAAAACTTAAAGCACATTTTTGTAACAGAAAACACTAAACAAAGAAGAGATCATAAAATGCACTGATAAGATGATATATTTTCTGTCAACCAAGCAAGAAAAATAAACTAACATATCGCATGAAACCGTATGTTCCAAATGGAGCTAGGATGTCCAGTAGAAACCCTTCCAAAGGTTAATAGTCAAACTAATTTAAAATATGACAGGAAGCGTATGTAACCATAGAGTTTCAACTTCCACACAATCTTGTAACCATCAAATTCAACAATATAAGAAACATAATAAGCATAACTGCCTACCTGCGTAAGAGCGAACAGTTTCTACTCTTGCCACTTCTTTCGCCAGCGCTGGCAACTCCTCCCCTAATATGTGCTTCACCCTCCCAGAATCTTCTTCTCCTCCTTCTCTCCCATGCAAACACAATTCCAACATAAATCAAAATAAAATATCTTAAGGTTCAACTATTATGTACAAGGAAGAAGTAACTAAGGAAAAGTAATATTACCTGTAGAAGATCCAGAAAGGAACTCTAAAGACTGAAGATGGTTTAACTTGATATTGATTACATTGAAAAGACTCCCTAATTGTTCCGAATGTGATGCGAATGAAACAATACTTTTCTCGAGTTTATGATTTAGATCGTTCAAGTTATGATCCAAATCAGAACATTGCTTTTGCAATTCGGAGACAAGATCTGGAGCTTTTAATAAATCACCTCTATTTTGAAAATTGTCACTGAGAAAGGAAAGTAGAGATGGAGAAATCTCTGATAATGAAGGGAGATTGTTTCTTGGATCCATATTTCAATACATCAAAGTAGAAACAAACAGATGATAGAAATTGCAGATAGGTTATTTCAAGGGCTACCAAATTCAAAATCCAGGAAGGTACTTTTATAATTCGCAGCTGATTTCAAAATTTTATCTGGTTTCGTATCATAATTTCATTTGATCTTTTAATGACTTTAGCTCGAGCTCAAGGATCAGTTGGAATGTCGTCTGCAACTACAACCCATTTCATCACCTACACCCAAAAATAAGTGTAAAAAATAAATGAAACCTGGGATCATGTGACATAACTGTGAATTTTAACGGCTGAAGCGGGCGAGGATGCTCAGCCAGACAGGAGTTTGT
This sequence comes from Papaver bracteatum, assembly GCA_023529315.1. NCBI lineage: Eukaryota > Viridiplantae > Streptophyta > Magnoliopsida > Ranunculales > Papaveraceae > Papaver > Papaver bracteatum. The sequence continues at coordinate 663,221 of JAJJWX010004610.1, forward strand.
TGAAGGTCGTTAGACACTTCCTAGGGACCCGTAAAGATGCAAGACTCTTCAGTTTAGGTTTTATCTTGATCCTCTATACCATGTTCGGTGCCCTTTGTTTGCACAATATAAAAATATTTAAAGTATATGGTCCTAATTATTGCCAAAATAATTTCCATCTAGACAATTAGTAAAGATACAGCTACTCTAGCTATGAGCAAAGAAGATAGGAAGAGTCTCGGTAAGATGTCAGATCCGACCATATTAAAGTACTGTAGGAGCAGTTGATATGCAGTAGTATGTCATATAGTTGTAAATTAACATTCTTTCAAAAAAAAAAAAAAACTATATGAATGAGACGCTACCATATTACTTCCTAAAAGCCGAAATGGTGAAAGATGAAGCACAAATAAATTATGGTACGCAGTTTTGTCATTATCGTAATCGGTGCGCGTAACAGATCTAAAATATGAACATGATAAAGCAAAGGTTTGAATAGGTTGCCTTGGGAACCTGAGTTTTTAGCTTGAAGCTGTTACCATGGACAAGTAGGGAGCACGTGTGTTGCACGCCAGTGGCTCTTCCATGTCGAATGGTACCTGCATCCACCAAAAGCTATCATCATCATATGATCAACACAGATATATCACAAATTTTATTTGGTTCTTATGCTAATAAAATCCTGACATGTGAATAGATTTTCATACCAACCAATGTTTAAGAAATTCAATTATCCCTGTATTAAATCCGCCCCCATCAAAACTCGTTAACCTAGACACTTGCAATCTCTGCCATAAAGCATAAATACATTGCCTAACTCCTATAAAATTCCAGTGTGAACTCTTCGTATTGCTCTACTTTCACTGTTTCATCCCTCGAGATAGATAATGAGTTCTTTCCACTTCGCAAGAAATTCAGCAAATAGAAATGTAAACGCAGCACAAAAGAAACCAAATCCAAAGGCTTGTTATGAAAATAAATTCTAACATTGATGGAGCTAAGCGAAACCAAACAACTTGTAAGATATAAAATTAAGGTTTTTTCAATCAACCAAAACAGGTTGTTGAACATACATTCTTACATTTGCGCTGATCTCACAGCTAAAAACATATATTGAAGTTTCGCACTTGTTCAACTTTTGCTCATGAGTTTATCAATGACAAACCTCTACAAATATCGCATATATTCTGAATAACTTCTTCATTAAATGGTAGCAAGACTCTGTGTCCTCAAATATCGACTGAATTAACCCTCAATAGCAGTTAATCCGAGTGTGACAGTAAAAACCCACAACATATAGATAGAAATGTTATGTAAGCCAAAGAAGTAAGAACTAAAATCATTGATACAGATTAAAAAGAAGATAATATGAACGAAAACAAACCAAAAATCCTAGACACTAAATTGTGATTCTTTGTTGTTAACTTGCTTTTCCACGCTTGTCCAGTCTGTTCTGTTTAGAATTTAAACACACCTAAGCGACGTATTTTCAAACAACAAAATCATAACTTGTTTCAAAATGATTCGCATTTTCAGTATATGTTCTAATCGACATTTAGTTGAACAATTCCATGGCATATCTATGCCTCCAACAGTCACTTGCAATACAACCCAAATTTTGAAACATAAGACTCAATCCCTGAAGTAAACTAATACATGCCGACAAACAATTTTCGTATTTCAGAATTATCCTTGGAAGATCAAACTCTCGAATAACAAAGTGCCAGGCCATAAACCAAAACAATTCCCAAATCAAAATCATCAACACAAATTTCAAAACCCCCTCTTGAATCTCATCTCATCGATTTCAAAGAATGTTGATTTGGACTTGGGATTCATGGCCTTCAATCGTGTAAGTAATCTTCAACTTTGTGATTCCTAGTGGTCGATATTCATCACAATTAACACATCAATTTGACATATCAGATAGATCAAATTAAGATTATCTAATCTAGATTTGATGTTCGACAATACAATATTCACTAATCCATACAGGAGTCACTACATCCAAATTATGATGAAAAGATGAAAATTCTACACTAAATATTGAGATTGGAGTCATCAATGAATAAAAAACCGTTCAAAACCATCGATAAACATACGTAAATCAGATATAAAACTCAAATACAAACAGAACCCTAGAATCATAGAAAATAGTAGGAAAAAAATTTGATATGGGAAATGTACATACCTAATCAAATAAGAGTAAAGTTCGATTTAATTAGCGATCTCCGCCATTAATTGATTGAAGATTCAGTTTGAGTTTTTTCCTGTTGGGAAGAGAGAGTGAGTAGAAAGAAAAATTGTGAAAGAGAGAAAAAGAGACGTGTTTGTTATGAATTTAGGCTAGTTAGATCGGACGGGAGGTTTTAGAGATGGACATAATCCAACGTCTAATAGTAAAAGTACGTCAACAATACGTGCGGGAGGCGAAAAATACGTGCGGGAGGCGAAAAGTTCGTGCGGGAGGCGAAAATTGCTAATGGTTTTCAGATTTTTGTTGTTCCCATTAAAGGGGGAGATGAATTGGTTATCAACACTTGAAACCCACCATACGGCCAAATAAATTCAGATATATCGAAAAAATCATTGTTATGGAGGATGCAAATAAATATCTAGACAATCAATACCTATATGTCAACGAAGAAACTGAAATCAGGGGAGGGCTGGTATGATAATGGAGGAAACAACAGCTCTCTATCGAACACATCAAAATAAACAGATCAACAAAGAAAAACAACTTACAAACTTTTGTTCTGCATATTAAGCCATTGTCCCAGGTCAACCAATCTGCAAAAACATAATTCAATTACCAAAAACAAGTGGAGTGCACGTGCGTTGCACGTTGGCAAACAACAGGCTCATACATACGCTATTCCATGTTTGAAAAATTATGGCGCTACAATAGAATGTTTCTCAGCAACATACCAGCAATATATAATTTTTGCTACCTCGCTCTATACTCGTTTTGTCTGTCGCGAACACGAAGCCTTTCTGTTTCAGCAGCACATTGCTCTTCAGTCATCCTATTTCATCATATTTGGTCTTCTAGATTCACCCTATTCAACAACAACAGATTAAATGAATCCAAATGCAAATATCATCAAAATATCAGGCAATAATTTGGTGTTTAGTGTACAGAATAAAAAACAATCTCCTGTTGCACTAAATGAACTGAAATTTTCATCTTGACTTAGATTTTAAGTGACATAATTAGTCAGTCAAGTATCCGGCTAGACCAACATAGAGTGATGCATTATAAGGCGAATAAGAAGGCCATTTCAGAGTGGTGTCTATCTCTGTCTCCTTGTCTACAGGCTCCTTTTCATTATTAATTTCATCCAATCTTTAGTCTCCTTCCTGCCAAATTCAGGCTCTGTGAGAAATATACAGAGCTTGGGTATATGTTTGAGCATTTATTTTGTATTGAATCCATTCTAGTTTCAGGCTTAAATTTCTAATTCCAAACCTTAAATTACTAAAGTAAAATAAAAAGAAATTTAAATAAATCAAAAATCAAATGAAACCCCTAAATAGACAGAATCATAGAATCATTGCAGTAAGAATGATTTTGATAGTATGAGTACATACCTAATGGAGAAAAATAGTCACTCAATTGGTGATCTCCAGCATGAATTGTTCGAAACCCAGTTGAATATTAGTGTTATCGTTGAATAACCAACCCTGAAAAACCATTGATAAACACAATCAAATCAGATTAAACCCCTAAAATAAATAGAACCCTAGGTTTTGACAATATGAGGAGATGCACCTAATGCAAGAAAAGAAAAACAGTGGATTCAATTGTAGATCCCCGCCATCGCTGGAAAGTCAATCGAAGATTTTTGTGGATTTTTTTTGTTTTTTTTAGATGATCTTGTGGAATTTTCGCTGTTGAGGAAGAGGGAGAGATTTGAGGGAGAAGAATTGGAGTGATGCTACAGGTACCGGGGCTGGGCACCGTGGGAATCACCGCGTCTCACAGCCCCTGGGACCCGCAGGAGCTGATAGGGGGGTGGGCTATGGGTCCTACTGTTTTTGTTGTGTCTTGCGGTGATAATCACGGGATTATCACACGGTGAATGAAGCATTGTTGGAAGAATTGTCGAAGAGAAAGAAGAGAGGTGTTGTTGTTTATGTATACGTGGCAATTTTGTAGTTTTATAGTCTTTTTGATCGATGGCTATACTTAGGGATAAACATAATCCAACGATGCATAACAAAAATACACGTGGGAAAGGAAAAAGACGTGCGGGATACGAAAGATACGTGCGGGAGGCGAAAAAGACGTGCGTGAAGCGAAAATATGTTAACGATTTTGGGAAATGCTGGCTGCTATTAAAGGGTGGGAGATTTGTAAAAACTCATTAACAAAATTGAAAAAACAAAGAAATTAAATTAAGGAAAATCAATTTAACCCATATAAAATAGTAACTCATTAAATCGAAATAAAAACGAATCAAAAACTTTAGATTTTATATAATAAAATAGAATTTTGAAGCAGAATAACACAACAACCATTAAACTATTTCAATTGTTTAAATTAAACACTATGAGAAACCCCGAAATATATGAAACCTAGGTTTCAATTTGTTTTCTGACCGGTCGTAGTAGTAAACAAAAAGGAGCTCTGATATCTCTTCTTACCTAGAAAATCCCTTCAATTTCAATTAAAATCAACAAACATAAGATGAAGATGACGAAAGCAATATTGCTGCTCGATAAGGAGAAGTAGATGAAGGTATAGATTCTGGTGGCGGTATGAGAAGAATTGACCAAGCGTAATTAGGTATTGATAAGAAGAAAACAAACGTGAAAAAAATCAAAATAAGAACAGGAGATAAGCCAAAGATTAGATCAAACCGGTTTACTAACAAAGCCTCCATATATCTTCTCATCTCTGTATCGATTCCCATTGTTCAGCGAAGAAAACGAAGAAAGAAGAAACCATATGTCGTTATGTCTGCCTATCCCTCTCTCGCAGAGTAAAGAACAAATCAAAACCCAATTCACCCTCTTTCCCAGCTGTCCATTGAAAAACTCCATCCGGAGATTCGCGAACTTCGGATGATGGCCCGCGTTCAACGTTGTCCGTATGATAGCCCTGGATATCATGGACACAAACCTCATACCTTTTTATGACAATGACTAGTAAGTAACCCGTGCTACGCACCGGGTCTATGGGAACTGTCGATGGGTGTGGCGGGGCGGTCCAGATGCATTGGAACATCTTTTAAAATCGAAGATACATTTTTTCCATTGGAGATGCCCAAACGTAAATTTGCGAACCCTATCCATATATTTTCATAAAAATATTATGAATCTTCGTCTTTCTTTTTGTTAAACTCGAAGATCCAAATGACATGGCCACAAATTCCTAATTCAAATTAACATGTATTTAAAGATCTCATATTTATCATATGTGGTATTTTCTATTTCTATAGAGTCGAATGAAAGTTCCCATAGTGTAGAATATGATAGTATAATATCAAAAAGATATAAAGCTTAACTAAAAGAAAAATAATAAAAAGAAAAAAGTTATATGATGCTCAGACTTGCCCAAAAAAAAATGAAAACATTGGTCCTTCATGGCTCCATATCATCTCTAACTTAGATCAGAAAGATTTGAACGAAATTTGTGTCATAAAATGAACGAAATTTGTATCAGAAAATGAACATAAAAGGAAAGTAATATCCTGTAAGGTTAATTGTTTGACATGTTTTCCCACATTTACTTAAACTTGAACTTTGAATCCTGAAAAAGTAAATTTCTTATATAAAGGAGTCTACCCATGTAACAAAAAACACATACTTAAATTTCTTTAGTGGGTAGGTTATTATGCCATCTCCCTTATAAAGCACTAGGGTATGACCCGTGCCGTAACGACACGGGGATTGATCTGTCCTTTTTAAATGTTGAATGATTGTTCGTGAATTATTGTTCTTGTTCTTGTTGTGATGAAGAAGATAGGTGACGTCTGAATTGAAACTATTGAAATCGTGCACTCGTTGAAAGATTCTAGATACGCCTTATAGATTCAGGCTATGAAGCACGGACACACCAGTATTAGTAATGTGTACGCGTTAGATACTCGGACGAAGGATGCACGTGAGATACCGACACGACGCATGTGTACAAATCCGTATGTCATTTTACTAATTGGGTAATCAAATGAGTTACGAAAATTAGTATAATAGTTAATTTTTGTATGGATGGGCTAACCAAATGGCATAAAATTGAGTTTTTTTTTTCATATATTTGCGTGATTAATGTATTTGCCATACCATAATATTATGATATTTGTGAATAAAAATTTAGTTAGTTAATTAATATATATAAACATTGTGCATCCCGATGATTTTGAATTTTGCTCATTCCCATGTCCGTTTCATATCATATCCGTGTCATGTATATATCCGTGTGTGCTTCCCCAGGATTCAAGTATGAATATGTTCCGTTTATGTGAAAACTGAGAACACTAAAAAGCACGGATGATGCAGATTATGGAAAAAATACTGATCATTGTGCCCTATCAATGGAACCTAGTAGGAACAATAGTACTCATCACAATATACAAAAAATTGAAACTATACCCACCAAACTAAAATACCAAAATAAATTTCGAATCACCAAAGCTCTCGATGCCCACTAAATAGAGACGTTTTTTTTTTATTCAAAGGTATAGGCCCGTCCTGCCCCCTGGAAGCGTAGCCACCGACTTGCTCCCCACTGAGCAAACTCGGCCCTTCTAGAACCCATGTTAAAGTTAGTTTTTAAATTACACTTGAGTGGAGACTCGAACCGCTGACCTCCTACTTGAGAGTCAAGCTCCTGGCCAAATGGGCTAACCCCTGATGGTACTAAATAGAGACGTTTATTAATTTACTGGAAACAAATAAGTCCAGATCATATCTATATTTAGCAGTAGATGACCCAAAATAAGTAGCTTTTGCAATGGAATTCCTCTTTCTAAACATGGAATGTTGTTGAATGTCAATAATATAATTCACTCTTGATTTCTTAATTCCTGTTTCTTTTTCACACACCTTTTGAGCCTCCAACTTCTCCAACCCAGGTTCATATTTCCCGTTGCGAGTCTTTGTAGCTGATGAGAAGGTTATTAAGGTTAATTGATGCCTGGGAACAAAAAGTGTCAGGATTTTAGAGAACCAACAATTTGTTTCTTTAAACCAATTTTTAAACAAATAAAAAAGTAATTACTATAATTTATTGATTGAGAATGGGTATTCTCAAACGATTGCAACTATTGTCTATTACAGAGTTGGAATCTTCTCATTCATGAAAGTAATTAGTGTCCATTGTATGTACACCAAAGATTGAACAAAGCTTAATAGGGAAGTGATTACCAATTTTTTTTTTTTGTAAATGACCAAATGGGTGTGCCACGGCAACAACTCTATATATAGGCATGGGCATGCTTGGAGAGTATCAATGCATGCTATGTACTATACAAAACACTTGGAATTAGAACCATAAACGCAATCATTTTATCTGTAAGAGTCATTTTCTGGAAGTATGGATGCACCTAGTATGCATTACGATCAACAAATATTATTTTTTTTGAAGAGAAACAAATTAAAACATATAAGTTAAGGGTTACAATGCGTACGTTGAATTTCAGGTTGGATGAAACTTATAAATCTATCAAGAGATTTAATTTATGCACAGACTGTTTACACATTCAAAAAATCAATCTTATAAAAGAGTGTACGGTGAAAAAAATTCACCAGCAAGAACTGATGATAGCAGTATGATCATCACTATCAAAGGAAAACCTTATACTGGGTTATATCGATAAGTATAATAACAATTAGGGTAACTCATTCCAAAAATGTTTGGAGCCTAACCTTCTTTAGAAATTATGTGCAGCTTTTGCCTAGCTAGCAGTTTCCATAGCTCTCGCTCAATGGAATTTCATTCAACCACCACCCTATGAGCAAGTATTAAGTAACACATAAGGCAATATTAATTAGATAACATCAAGGTCCACATCATAGGAATTTACAAATAAAAGGAAATAATTTGCGTAGTCTAATTCGAGATGAATTACATACTTCTATAGTAAGTAAGCAATATAGCATAACATATTCCTGCGAGAGGACGAGGGGTGCCTTATTGGCTTTCTACAATTGAAGTTAAAATATTTAAGTTTTTTCAACAGTGTTCCACTTTAGATATCAAATGGTAACTCTAATCTAGCCATGGTAGTAGACACCTAATTCTTATTATTTTCCAGCACACTGTGATATGCAATAGAACCTGATGTGTGAAATAGTTCGGCTTACATGATAACAGTGAGTAAAATGGTAATTAATTCAAATATTATCAGGGTGGTTTATACTACCTCAGGTTTCATATCGGCATGACCTGCATAGTGTGTACAAAGGAGGTCGCCTGTAACCTCAAGCATAATAATCAATAATATTGGGTATTTCTCCGCCTAGTGAAAATCCTTTCTATCAGAAATAGTCATCTTTAGCACCACCTATACTGTGAAAAATAAATATAGTACATCACTATGGGTTAACTGTATTGTGCAGAAACCAAAAAAACCCACACAGGATAATCCCCAATTACCAAGAGAGTATTAAGAATCTTGCTTAAATCGAATTCAATCTAGTAGGCCTGGTGAAATCATGTGATAAAGAACACATGAGTCTAACCAAAATTGTGACTTAAGGAAAATAACATCATAATCATATAAAATAAAAAATCAAGCGAAACTTTTGAAGTTGTAATCAAGGTTCCCCATCCAAGTTTGAGTAACATTAACACATCAACAACCTTTAAAAAAAAAATCTACCACTCAAAGAATGATATATTTTAGATAAGAAGTGTGCATTCAAGTTCGACTTGGTATTTGAAAAAAAAGTATGCTAACAGATGCCTTAAAGTTGTAAGAAGTAATGCTAAATCTCCCATTTTTAGTAATCAAGGAACATTATAGCTAATTTTCTGCATTTCCTCTATGCTAAATAAAAATTTAAACTCCGCTTTGTTGTTCGTATTATGAACCTTAACACATGCCATGACGTTACTCTTCTATTTTGAAAAATTTGTTATTTCACCCTTCATATCTCTATAGCCTCGGACACGAAACAAATTTTGGATCCAAATTCTAATATGAATACTCAAAATACCATTACTTATATTTTTCAAACTTTAAAACTCAAATCAATATCTATTATAAACCGTGTCTCATATGATAGTTCAAGATAGTCCCTAAAAACAAAAGAAACCTCGCAGATCCACCCTGAATCCTTATCATTCTAATAAATCACCTCACCACCTAGTCATTCTCCTATCAGATTCTCTTGTGGACAAAATTGTCCTATTAATTGATGATCCTAATTTTCTTCAAATAAGAAAATAATCAAAATCCACATACAACGTTCAACATATTTTTGCCAAAATTGATCCAGTTTTATTTAAATAATACCTTGATAAGATCATCGCTAGGAGAAAGAAGAGAATCAAGAGCTCCAACACGTACCTAAGGTATATTAAACTGTCTGAAAAAGAATCAAGATCACCTTTAACCATATCAAAAAACTCATCGAAATTTATCGAAATTGTGATCAGGTCGAACAATGAGGGGGATAAATTAGGATTAGGGTTACTTACTCACCCTGTATGGGTAGGGGTATGAACGAATTTTAGAGATCGATTCTTAGTTTCTTACACTTTAATGAGTTAACAAATAAGAATGATAAGTGAAGTGAAGTAGTAACCGGAAAGTTTTTTGGTTTCTTCATTAAGAATTGAGCAGAAATGAAACCGCTTAATTAAATTAGAAGAAGAAGAATTCTCGCATAAGAAGGGGTTGCATTATCATACGTTATCTTATGGGATGAGAAATGAAAAGTTAGTTAACTCATGGCATCTCGACCGTTCTTTATCTACTTCAAATGTAAGTCAGGGTATATTATTTGGTGGTTGAATCTGGACCATCCTTTATGTATCCAAACGGTAGATGACCGTCTATTGGTGAAAACACCATTGTCCCTTATACTATTGATAGTTTGGAAAACTTAGGCAAGTTAAAGAGCGGTCCAGATTTCTCCTGGGGAAAGCTAAATCTATGGCTGTAAAATGATGAGTTTAATTAAATATCAATAATAAATGTTCTCTTAGTATTTCATAATAAATGTTTATTTAATTAATCAAATAAATACACTTTCATTAATATAATACATAATAAATTTATTTTATACTAAATCAGTTGACATTAATGGTGGTTGTGATGGATCAGCGGTAGGTGTTGGTGAGAATGGTGGAGTGATGACGTTAATGGTGGTGGTGATGGAAGAAGTAGTGGTAGTGGGATGAGAATGGTATCCTAAGGTAGATAAATCAATTAGTTACCCTAGGTTTATTCTTTTTATTTTATACAGTATGAGTTTTTTTTTTAAAATTTTTTTTAAATTAAAATAAATATTATAGGCCAGATTTTTATCGGGTCAGGACAGGAAAAACGACGAATGACTGAAGACTATAAAGAGACCAAACTCTGAATCTCAGATACCAAACCAGTACGCTTTGGATTCATTCTTGGGAAAGCTAAATCTACGGCCGAAAAATGATTAGTTTACTTAACTTTCAATAAAAATATTTTATTGATATTTCATAATAAAAAAAATTTAACTAATCAAATAAATATATTGCATTAATACAGTACATAATAAACTTATTTTTATATTAAATCAATTGACATTAATGGTAGTTGCGGTGGTATGAGGGGGTGATAGATCAGCAGTGGGGATAATGGTGGTGGGTGTTGGTGAGAATGGTATAGTGATGACGTTAATGGTGGTGGTGGTCGTGGCAAAAGTAGTGGTAGTGGGATGAGAAAGGTGTCCTAAGGTAGGTAAATTACATAATTACCCTTGGTTTATTTTATTTTTATTTTTATTTGATATTAGTTTTTAAAAAAAAAAAAATTCTTTTATATTTTTAAATTTATAATAAATATTATAGGCCAGATTTTTGTCGGGACAGGGACGGAGCCAGGATTCGAGAAATGGGTGGGAAAGTTTCTGATCGCCACATATTTTAGGGGGTGCAAAAGGATTAAAATGACTAAAAATAGGATAAATTAGTTCAAACTTGGCTTATGAGCTCACATTTGAGGGGGTGCAATTGCACACCCACCTCTCCATGTGGCTCCGCCCCTGGTTCGGGACGGGAAAGATGATGAACAATTGAGGGCTATAAAGTAACAAAGCTCATTCTGAAAGGTAGATACCAAACCAAGATAAATAGCCATTATAATTTAAAAAATTACCATACAAAAAAAAACTGTAAAATTATTTTTTTAACGTATTAATCTAAATTTTGCATTTGTGACAAGTTAGGAAAGTTAGGAAAGATAAAGAGCGGCTGAGATTTATTTAGGAAAAAGATAAATCAATGGGTGTGGTTGTTTACATCATTATTGTATCATTAGCTTCAAATAATAAATATTTTACTAATCTCTCATTATAAATGTCATAATGATATATTTTCATTAAATAAATAATAAATTTATTAATAATCATTACAGATGATTGGGGTGGTCTTTGTGAGTGGTAGTGCATGGAGCCCGTGACGATAATGCTGGTGGTGGAAAAGGTAGTGGTGATCGTTGGTTCCGGTGATGGTAGTGCATGTGTTCAATGTGTCGGTTTATGTCGTTAGGACACATGTAACATTATTATGGAAGTTGTGGTTGATTTTTAATTTGAAAATAAGATGGTTATTAATACTAAAGAAACAATGTACAGGTTGACCATAATTCTTTTCCAAAAAATAACCTGAGAAAAACCCAGCGATGATAGGGATAGTAAATGTTTTCAGCTGATCCTACTACATGATTCACACGGTGATTTTTTCGAGACAAATATTTCGATCAACCTAGCAATTCTCTGGAAAAAAAACATAAAAATTAAAAAACATGGTAAAAATTGTCACTTTATATAGAGCCAACAAAAGAATGACAAGGGTTTAAATTGACATAATTTTTTTTATTTACTATGGATGTCGTGCCGTTACGGCACGGGTGAAGTTCTAGTTTCTCTATATAAAAGACAGAAATAGATGTAATTGCTTGTAGTGATAATTTAAGTTGTCTTGTAGCTCAACCATTTTTCATTGGATGATATTAAAGTTTGCGGGCATCCAACTCAAAACCAATTGGCAATGAGTGGAGAGTCCCTAATAGATTATAAACCGCAGGATCTTAAATAACCCAACCATGTGGGACTAATAATTTCAACACGCCCCTTCACGTTTAGCCTCGGAGGGTCTTACAAACACACGTGGAAAATTAAATCGGGTGACGCGGAAGTAAAGGTGTGGTCAACTGACTCGACACAAATATCCTGCTCTGATACCATATTAAATTCTGCGGGCATCCAACTCAAAACCAATTGTCAATGAGTGGAGAGGCCCTAATAGATTATAAACCGCATGATCTTAAATAACCCAACCATGTGGGACTAATAATCTCAACAGATGAGCTGTCGGTTATAGTTTTCTATTTAAATCTAAGCTACTATAGTGTTTAACAACTATCTGACATCTTGCTATTTTAGCTCAACTGGCATTTCCCTTCCTCTTGTGCAAGCAACTAACTTCAATAGTTTTCTAGGTGAAGAGCTCAAATATATCTACCGCCACAACACAACTTTCATTTCCAAGTGGAGCAGTGGTTGCAGTGCTACTTTGAAACTTTCAATTTATCCAAAACTTTGCCATTGAATCTTAAAGACTTATATACCCACAATCCTGGAAATCTTTGCATTGTCATGGTTGACGCTTGAGCATTGCACGACATATATATTATTGTTTTGTCAAAATTGTCATGCTTGACGCTTGAGCATTGCCTCATTTTTATTTAATTTCAAGTTAATATATTGTCGTACGTAAAGGGCTCCGAAATGTTAGGTTCGGGAATAATATAGTTAGTGCCTGGTTGTGTCCTAGACGAATACACAGAGGGTGGATCGAAAGTTGTCACATTCTTTTTTTTTGGCGTAACTGCATCAGTCCTAATCATAATTACATATTAGATTTTATTTTTATTTTTGTGATTTTGAAATAGTGCTAATCATCATTGCTCTTGTCATGCACATCCAAAATATGCAACAAGAATAATCATCGTTGCTTCTCCTTGTGTCCAGAATCTGCAACAACAACAACAAACGTATAAAAACAAAGAAAAATCAAATTAACTTAAACAGGGTTTAAGTGCAATTTGGATAATTGACAATGGGAAGTCGCCGAAAGTGCAATGATAGACCTAATAATTAGCATTCTACAACCTTGGTATGAATGGAACCAACACAGGAAGCTGGTGAGCAAAGCGAGAAACCTATATGTCTGAATTTTAAACCCTACTTCATAGACCTAGAAAAAACTACAGATAATGGCTACTTAAAAGTCAGAATTCATGAGATAACCAAAACCAAATATACTTGGAGACAGTTTTATTATTGTATCAATGTTTCAGTAAATCATAATACACATGCCAACTTCTATTGTTTGCATCCTCATTAAGATCCCACATTAAGTGAAATTCCAAAGTTGTAGTTTTTATGCTGAATTATTGTCCCATTCTGTCAACAAACGTGCAAATTGTACATCCGCAAAATTTCAACAATTAATTTTTCCAACCTATGAGAACTGGGAAAGGAAGAAAAAAAAAAGGACTACTCTAATAAAATACCATTGAAGATAGAGTTTGGATTACAAATGAACACAAACACATTGTGTCTTTAAGTCATCCCTTACTTCCTGGGTTGATAGACAGAGCTTAGGAATGATGTTTTTATGCTGACCATTAGGCTGTAACGGAATATCTTACTTATCATTTGATGGAAAAAGCATCAATTTTTTTCTAATACAAACCTTCCATAAGAGAGATAATAAATCGACGTAAACATTATTTCTCTAAGATTTTCGATAAACGTATTAGGACCTGTACACCCAATTTGAACAAACTGAAAGAGTGCTTTTTTATAGTTTATTAAAGAAAAATCGCAGACATCGCATCGCAAAAGAACTGCCAATTCTACAGGAAAGCGGGAAAGAACTTTAAGATTAGTCGAAAATAATTTCTAAGAAAAAAAATGCCAACAATGATATTTGCTCCTCAAATGCATGATCAGCGAGTTTTATCTTTTAAAGAAATATGAAACTCAAAAGAATCAATCAAACTTAAAATACGATGTTATTCTCGGGATCAAGTAAAATCAGAGAGAAAAACGTTATTCAAGACATGAACAATTGTGTGAACATTTGATTTCTTATATGAGTGCTTCTCCACTTTGGTAACCCAACATTCCAGAATCCATTCAGAACATATATAAACAAACAATATATATAAATTGTGTGAGAAATTATATGAGTAAGGTGTGACAGTACATGATAAGGATTTATGCAAGTAAAATCTAAAGTGTCTCATCACATGCACCACTAAAATTTTACTGAGATCAATTTGTTGAGTCTTTTATCAAGTTGTTGAGTCTTTATCAATGAAATCGTTTGTCCGATAATGTTATCCAACTTATCATAGATCAACCGAGCAAGTATCCCCCTTACCCGGCAAAATGTAAGCATATATTAATTTGTACCGTAAAGGTGAAGCTGGAATTATTGGTGATATTTATACTCATCGTGACCCTCCTCGGAACATATATAATGATGTTCAAAAAATCACCAAGTAGACGGGGAAATAGACGCATAGCTCTTTCCTCTAATGCAAGGTATTCAACAGTAACGCTATGAAGGGAAAAAACAAAATAATTATATAAAGCTCAATGTTTTACCTGACTGGACACCCCAACTGAACACTTATTTGTGATGGCAAAATTCATGTCTTAATACAAAAATCAACCGGAAGCCTGATTTCTTCTTCAAATTAGTAATAGTAAATAATTCCAAGAGAGAAACACCTTTTTCTTCCAACCAAGAGTAGTTGAAAAATCTTCAAAGAAAAAAAAATCATATTAGTGGAGACTACAGGCCTATCAACATCGTTTCCCAGAGAGTTCCACTGACTATGTCAACTCTCGGTCGCTTTAGATATCTTTTCCTCGTAACAACTGGTTCCTCTCTCCTCTCCTCTTTCTTAAACTTCTAAGTTCTGCGCCCCACTCTGCAAAAGAAGTATCACATAAAAAAAATTAAACAATTTATAGAAACCCAATCCCACGCAACACAAACTAATGGGTGCTAATTTATGCGAAAATTATCAATTACAAATGGATTGAAAGCATCTCCAATGGTACGGGTGAGGTCATGAAATACTTGACACATATGATTTAGCATTTTTTTTTACCAAAAGTTTATCTCCAATGTTATGGTGAAAGTTAAATAAATATGATGACATGGTTGCCATCTCATAGGAAAGTCATATCGTTACCTTCTCTATGACCCAAGTCTAAAGACACATCATCATTTTTTATTCCAAATTTTCCTTTTCTCTTAATTAGAAAACATTAATATCCAAATGTTAGGGTAATAAGACCTTAGCATTGGAGATGAAAGTTTAGGTGGAAGGTCTAACTTTTATTTGGTTTAGCCACATAAGAATGACCCCCAACAAAAAAGTATTATTCAGACCTCCACATAGGATGACCTTCACCCCCAGTATTGGAGATGCTCTAATGAAATATGAAGAGACATGTATGCAAAATACTAATACTGAAGGATAAGGAAAACAACCACAAACCCATAAAATAAGAATGATTTTGCATGAAGTTCAAAATGTGACTTAAAAAAATTACATATAGTTACAAAAAATCATGTAGACTTGTATCAACCAGTTCAACTACATACATGAATGAACCACAATACCCAATTAAAAATACCCACACATCTCATACCCACCAACCATTAGAGAAGCTTAGAGTTGGAAATACCTATCACCAGTTTGAGCTGATGGAACAATTCAAGCAAACACAAAATCAAGAAAACATGGAATCAATCATCAACAACTTTTCCCTTTCAGAAAATTAAAATTCATTGAACCTTAATTAACATCCTATGGCTAGAGAAATAAAATAAAAGAGAACTTACTTGAGCATCTATGCGAAACTCATAGCTTCATCAATTCCAGGCATGGCGCAAATACGAAATTATCTGTTCCGACAACCCACCTGCAACACATAAGTAATTGAATTTTCTGTAATTAGTAATTGAATTTTTTGTAAAAGAAAAACGCAGTATCGTCAAATGTAGTATTAGCAATTGAATTTTCTGTAATTAGAGTGTTGAAATGAGCAACAAACATACAAACACACATGTGTACTCAGTGGGAAACTACACACATCCTTATTTTTATTCAAAAAACATCCAAATTCATTACGTCAAGCATGTGTATATGTTGGAAACAATAATTATTAATTATTATTTTAAGGTTTTTAACTAAATAAAATTAATTTATTGTTTTGTTTGTGAATGAAACTTATTAGTCCCACGTTATGAAGTTTTCATTTTTTAGTAGTTTTATAAACCTTTTAGTCCCACATCGGGGAGTTCCTCTTCTTAAGTTGTATTTTCCAATTATATAAACAAATTCATTACTTTTGTAAAATCTATGGGAAAGGGGATTCTTTAATTTTTAGAGAGACCCGCAAGGGAAATAATTTTATGGTGATTTCTTTAACGTTAGCGATTTTCCTTAACAGTTTTTTCGGAGTTGTCAAACTCAAGTTGAGTATCTACCACATATGTTAGTAGTAGGTGTAGTATGGTGTTTTATCCTGGAGATATCCGTCCTTTGAGGGCTATAGCATCACTATTGAGTGTAGTCGGGCGCTAATGTCTTAAGGGCAACGTGTTGAACACATCACTCACTCTGTTTTTCCAAAGTTTTGCCATGTTGTTGTTGTGGAGATATGGGAAGCTCGTTTATTTCGTCAATCGATCACTTCCATTATAAAGGAGCTAAGTATCAATAACTTTTGCTTATTTGATTTTTTCTATGTTTTTGATTATTGCACCTAACAATCTTAAGACATTATAATTTGTAATAATCATGGATGTTAATTGTGGAGCGAAAAATAAAAAATGAATTTTTGGTCAGCTGTAGAGTTTCGAGTTTATCTCCTAACCTAAAAATAATTTTGTCGAACCATTTTGACATGATGGAGAAGACATCCTTATAGTTAACTACAAAAAATTTAAGAATTTTGAGTTGTAAAAGTAGTTTTTTGAAATTTTACAAAACAGAGAAACGCTTCTGAAAAATTATGACGAGCAGAAATTTGTTGTTAACTAAAGTATTTTTTATGGGGAAACCATGAGTTTTTTGATATGGTGATTCAAACGAAGTTTGTAGACATAGATGTTATCTTTAAAACTCATATTTATTTTCCGATTTGGAACTAAGTTTTGCGAGATGTGGTGTATTAGGTGATTGGGAAATCACTATGTCCGTGGTCAAAGTATAAACAAAGATTATTACATAAAATTGTAAAGGGATATGGATACCAGGAGCATGTGGATGAACACGAGTCTTCTAAAACTGACAAAGGCGAGAACATCAAACAACTCTAAGCGTAGTCTTCAGAAGAAAAGTATGTTACGTAAAACTGTAACCGGCATTATTTTAATTAAGGGTGATTGCTATGTTTGTAAAATTCCTGGCCACACGGAAGTAAATTGTATAGAGAACATAAAAACCTTAATAAGTAGAAAGTTAATGCTAATTTAGTTGAAACAAACTAGAACGAGTTCAGTAGCATGATGTCGGAAGTTATTTTAATAACCAATATGAGAGACCAGTAGGTGGACTCTGGAACCACCAAGAATGTTTGTTGAAAAAGAGACCTATTCACCTCCTATCAGAGGATAGGGATGCCGAGAAACTCTTTTTGAGTAACTCATCTGCAATAGAGGTTGCATAAAAAGAAAAGGTCGAGCAGAAGCTCATATCTGTAATATTCCCACATTGAATGAAGTTTTCATGTTCCGAACATATGCGAGAATCTTGTATCTTGTTCTGTTGTAGATGGAAAAAGATTTAAGATCTTAATTGAATTTGGAAAACTTGTTATAACTAGGCAGTGATTTTTTAAGTAATAGTTATAGGACTTTGGGTCTATATAAGCTTACGAAAAAACGATGAAGTGAACATAGTTGATTCTTGTGTTTTGTTTCGTGTGATTGAATGTTTTTCATGGTAGACTTGGAACCGTAAACTTATGAGTCAATGCATAAACTGGCTAGCATAAGCTGCACACCCAAATTTAGTTTGGATTTTGTGCACAAAAGTGAAATCTGTGTAGAATCAAAATATGCTATAAAATCTTTTAGCACAATTGTTTAGAGTAATTCTAAGCCCTTAGAATTAATTCAGTTAGACCTATATGACATGAAATCAACCAAACTAAGGTGGTAAAAGGTGGTTTATAACTTTCATAGATGATTGTACGAGATACTCTCTTGTATACTTGCTTAGGGGTAAGGATGATGCCTTAGAAGCCTCAAGAGTATAAACTTGAAATTGAAAATGAAGTATATGTTACCACCAAAAGGTTTAGGTCTAAACGTGATGGCAAGTATGAAATTCAAATAGGAGAACTTTACTTGTCAAACGTAATTATTCATGAAATCACACCTCCTTATTCACTATAGTTTAATGGTATAGTTGAACGTAACAACAAAACCATTAAGGAGATGATTTATGCCATGTTTAAAGGATAACCGCAAAATTGTGGGGAGAGGTCGTCCTCTAATTTCCTTATATCCTGAATAGAGTAACCTTTAAGAGAAAACTCTATATGATTATGGAAAGATAGACAACCTTTTTATGCATACGTCAAAGTGTGGGGGTGTTTAGATAAGGTTCCATGAGTACCCTACTGCATATAGTTTTTTGGTTCCGATCGAGTTTTGTTTTTTCTGACTTTGGTGTGAATATTTTTATGGAGTTTAGGGATGTTAAGTTCTTTGAACATGTTTATTTTGAAACCTGTCTCTTCTTAGGGATATGATGTTGATCCCTTGTAGTCATAATTTACCTTTAAAGGAAGATGGAGTAAAGTTGATCATAAGAGAAGTAAAAGGATTATAACTGAGACTTTTTATGGACCCGACTTCATAATATGCCTAGTTTAGTTTGATTTCTAGACTCATAAAGAAGCCATAACATCCATTGAAACCCCATTCTGGTAAGAAGCTTCATTTAGTGAAATGGACTCAGTCCGTCAGAACCAAACTTGGGAGCTTGCTAGTTTACCTCTAGGGAGTAAGACCATGGGATGTAAATGAGTCTTTAAGAGGAAACGTTAGCTAAGGGCTATAAACTAAAAGAAGGTGTAAATTTTCTTGATTCTTATTCACTTGTGACAAGAATTACTTTTATTGAGATGCTAATTGATATTGCTTCCATAAAAAACTTGTAGATACATCAGATGGATGTTATTTGTAAAACCGAGAATTAGATAAAAAAAATTACATAGACCAACCTGAGGACTTTGTATTGAAAGGTTATGAAGACAAAGTTTGTAAGTTGAATAAATCTTTGTATGGTTTATAAAATAAGCACGTAAACAGTGACATGAAAAATTTGATCATGTGATAATCTGTAGTGGATTTAAGTTTATGAATCTGACAAGTATTTTACAAGTAACTTGTTAGGATGCCTGTGTGATTGTATGTTTGTATGTTGATAATATGCTTATACTTGATACAAACATAGATGTGATTAATTCCACTAAAAATATGCACTGAGTGAGAACGTTGACTTGGAAGACTTAGGCCCTTTTGATGTAATCTTAAGGATGAGGATTAAAAGATAATCAAACATTCATAGTCTTAGTCATTCTCATTAAGTTGAATTGTGCTTAAGAGATACAATCAGTCTGATTGTAAGCCTGCTTGTACTTCGTACGATTATTCTTGTAGACTCAAGAAAAATAAGGGTAGTGGAGTATTTTAACTTGAATACTCAAGAGTTATAGGATGTCTGATGAATTTAATGAATTGTAAGAGTCCAAACACTGCCTATATTATGAGTAAGTTAAGTATATATAATTGTAGTCCAGAGCAAGAGCATTCAGATGCACTAAGTAGAGTATTATGGTACCTAATATACTCTATTACATTTTACTTGATTTATGAAAGGTATCTTGCTGTCCTTGAGGGACATTATGATGCAAACTGGATAGTTGACTCAGAGGAGTATAAGGGTTTATTTTTGGAAGATTTCCAAACAGACATATATTGCTCAATTCATTATGGAATCTGAGAGTATTGCGTTAGATAAAGAACGAGAGGGGACCGAGTACCTAAGATGCTTTTTAGAAGACATTCCTCTCTGGCATAGGCATGTGCCAGCCATATCTATACATTGTGTTAGCCAGGCTATAATAGCTAAAGCTAAAAATAACTAATCTCAATCGGCGTTATTTCCATTGATTGGATAAAGTCCAAGGAGAATATCACGCAACCTTTGACGAAAGGTTTATCCAAATAGATAGTTAAAAATGCATCGAGGGGGATGAGGCTTAAGCTCATAAATTAAACTTGCCATGAAGGATACTCAACCTTGATGACTGGAGATCCCAAGATCAAGGTTTCAAATGAGACAGCTAATTTGTGGTGGGTAAAGGTAAACACTATCAGAGAATTTCATTCTCTGTCCCTTCTCTATGGTGTAGACGTGATAGTGTGGCTGCATGTGAAGGATGACTTTTAAGAAGCCTTAATGAGTTCTATAGTTTCAATTTAAGATTAAAGTGGGGTGTAGTAGTAACACTCTTTATGGAAACTCACCTATCTGAATAAGGAAGTGGGGCCACTTCCTATGAGAACATGAGCTTTGATTCTCTAGAGCATTATGAGAAATAGGATATGTCCGGGGCCAAATTGGACAAAACGGCACGAGATTGGAAACAACCTTGGAGATATCATCCTTGGTTGTTATCGCGAATTACATAAAATGCTAGCAGTTCAAGACATAGTTCACTGTCTCTAGCAAGTAATTCCAGTAATATCTCACTAAGCAAAGGTTCAAGACCTCATGGACACCTCTTCCTAAAAATGGTATTTCCTGCGTTTTTTTTATGTGATTTTCGTTTCGATGGTTTTGGTATTATTGGAACTTAGGACCTAAGAGTCACTAAGGGTTCACTAGTTCATGGATTTTCACTTTAGTGAAAGGAACATTTAGTCTCACCTGTGAGAAACTAAAGATGAAAGCTCTCAATAATATTATGATTTATGCAATCCATAATATGACCCTGGGATCAACACACTTTTGTGTGAAGGATAGGACATTGAAATGACTAGTATGATTTCAACACACAGACGGTATGTATGTGTGTTCGATCAGGCCGGATCGTGGAGATTCGGGTGTTGGATTTACCAAGATTTATCTGTATTTTTCATGTTTTATTGAGGTTTTCATTCATGTGGGGGATTGTTGGAAACAATATTTGTTAATTATTATTTTAAGGTTTTTAACTAAATAAAATTAATTTATTGTTTTGTTTGTGAATAAAACTTATTAGTCCCACATTATGGAGTTTTAATTTTTTTAGTAGTTTTAAGAGACTATATAAACCTTTTAGTCCCACATCGGGAAGTTCCTCTTCTTAAGTTGTATTTGTCAATTATATAAACAAATTCACTACTTTTGTAAAATCTATGGGAAAAGGTATTCTCTAATTTTTAGAGAGACCCCTAAGGGAAATAATTTTATGGTGATTTCTTTAACGTTCGCGATTTTCCTTAGCATTTTTTTTTTTGAGTTGCCAAGCTAAAGTTGAGCATCTACTACATATGCTAGTAGTAGGTGTAGTAGGGTGTTTTATCCTGGAGATATCCATCCTGTGAGGGCTATAGCATCACTCTTGAGTGTAGCCGGGCGCTAATGTCTTAAGGGCAACGTGTTGAAAAGTAACGTGACTCACTCTGTTTTTCCAAAGTTTTGCCTTGTTGTTGTTGTGGAGATATGCGAAGCTCGTTCGTTTCGTCAATTGATTACTTCTATTATAAAGGATCTAAGTATCAATAACTTTTTCTTATTTGATTTTTTCTTTGTTTTTGATTATTACACCCAACAATATATAGTTACCACTGCTCACACAATGTTGTGGTAGTATGGTGCTCTAAGTAATTCCTACTTTATATGCAGCTACCAACAATTACTTGTTCGATTAATCAAGACCACTAACCTACAAACTACAATTCTTCCGATAGCAAGGAAAAAAAACTGATAAACCGAGACAATTAGCCCATCATTTTATTATACCCATTGTTTCCATACATCTGCAAAGCATCAGTAAAAAAAGAAAAATAACACTCGACGCATGCATGACTTAAACACCTTTTTCCGATCCAAGCAATTTAAAAATTCTTTGGCTAGGACAATTAAACTGCAAGAAATGCTTATATCTTGTAGCCCATGTAAGTACGAAAGACATCTTAAGTTATTTGATTATCTATCAAAGAATAAATATTTAAATTGCTAAAACCAAGCATGAAATAATAATTCCTCTTTAGATTGTTTGGTTATTGAGTACACACGGTTATACTCAATCTTGTGAGAGTATGAGCAAAATCCAAAGGTATTTATCTATCAAAATACACATGTTACAAATACACGTCCACTCCATACATTTCATATGATAAGTAACCGTTACAAACATAAACATAGGAAAATAATTGTACGTTGTGAGTGTTGATCTCAATACTGCATCGTTCACACCGAAGATACGAAAAGTATGAAGCACATAATCTTTTGCAAGTCGCAACACCCAAGATTGAAGGCGCAATGTTGCTAAATATTCTAAACTGACATAGAAAGTGCAAATGTTAGAATTGCATAAAGGGAATGTGGGTAGTCAAATCTCACCTGATGCAGCTTAAGCTCGCTTTCAAAGCTTATTAATTCCTCTAAAAAATGATACAGAGACGTAAACGAAAAATGATACAGAGACACATACGCATTCTAAGTAACCTCATCAAATGGAGTAAAAAACTGGGCGTGTCTATAGTGATAATATTTGGTAATATTCCATTGTTGTTACGTCATTTCACGTTATGTCGTAACATTATAGCAAGGTTTCATTCTAGTTTTGAGAGAACAAAAAACAATAACCGTGATTTGTGGCACCCAAATTTCGTGCACCCAATGCACCCAACATGAGGTGGCGTCCCATGAGCATTCAACTTCATTACACGTTTCATGGGTCATTTTTTTCCTTTATATCTTCTCTGTCTGCTATACAAATCGGTTAAGCTTTTTTCCATCAAGTTTTGTGTGCAAGTACAAGTAATGGGAAAAACATCAGGAAGATACAGGAAAAGATCATCAAGACCCGGTCTAGAAATATATCATTTTCTTCCATGAAAACAAACTTAAGATTTAAGAAACAAGATTAAGTTATATGAGGGTAAGCATAAATTATTCAAAATTAAGATAAGAATAATCCTCATCTCAAGAAATCTATAGATCGGAATTTTGAAAATTCTAATCAAGTATAACCTAGGGGTTTTAAGCAATCACACGTGTTCTCTTAGGGAATCCAGAAATCCTTAAGCTATGGAACTTCTCTGATCTGTTATTGCCCTATTAATAATACATAATTTCATCAGAAGATTTAGAACTAACCCTAGATTAACACCTTTGATTTTGAGACACCCAACTAAACAAATACCTTAAATTGATAAACAAATTGTAATGTGTATGAAATCCGAATCAATTAATTAGAACTCAAATTATGAATTTCTACAGGTCGGATCATGAAATGAACAAATAGAATCAAAGTTTAGTCCTTTGATTTGTGGATCAAGCTCAAACTAAAAATAATAACTATGAGTTTCGTCAAATAGTGAGTTTTGAATCTATGGGTGTTCTTTGCAACCCGAGTGAGAAAATGGAGTATAATCTAATCAAAACTTTAATTTACTAACGATTATTTGAGATAGTAATAAACTAGGTTCAAATTGGAGGAGGTATAGATTTTTGTTTTATTGTTTTAAATGTTAAGCCATTAGAGAACAGTAAGCCAAATGGATAATTTTTTAGCGAGAAAGTTTGATTCTTTCTTTATGTTAAATTTCTTTCGACTTTTGATATGGGTTTCGCCATTTGGTTTAACTGATCTTCTATTTGAAAACAAATTAGATGAAGAAGATCTATTCCACAGAGAAATGAAACTAAAACGCAGGAGAAAAGAGATAAATCGATTTGGCTACTTATGTGGATGCCACCTAAAGATGGGTGCATTGGGTGCACGAGATACGGGCGCCACAAATCATTTTCGAAAAAAAAAGTAGGACTATACCTACAGTGCTGTAGTACCTCACCTCACATTCTTTCTATGAGTGCTGTAGAGACTATTAATGTTTCCACACTTGAAAAAATGAAGTGATCTTGCATACAATAAAGATATCAACATTAAAGGTCTACCATAATTAATAACAGGAATGTCGTATGGTCAAATTTTATGACCATTAGGTGATATACATTTTAGTTTTGCGATGTTTGAGAGAGAGTAAAGATGAAGAAGGTTGTGTAAGCTTAAAGGAAAGAACTGAGAATTAGTTCAATAAAAAAAAACCGTTGTTTCGTCAAAGAGTGAGTTTTGAATCTATGGGTGTTCTTTGCAACCCGAGTGAGAAAATGGAGTATAATCTAATCAAAACTTTAATTTACTAACGATTATTTGAGATAGTAATAAACTAGGTTCAAATTGGAGGAGGTATATATTTTTGTTTTACTGTTTTAAATGTTAAGCCATTAGAGAACAGTAAGCCAAATGGATAATTTTTTAGCGAGAAAGTTTGATTCTTTCTTTATGTTAAATTTCTTTCGACTTTTGAAATGGGTTTCGCCATTTGGTTTAACTAATCTTCTATTTGAAAACAAATTAGATGAAGAAGATCTATTCCACAGAGAAATGAAACTAAAACGCAGGAGAAAAGAGATAAATCGATTTGGCTACTTATGTGGATGCCACCTAAAGATGGGTGCATCGGGTGCATGAGATACGGGCGCCACAAATCATTTTCGAAAAAAAAAGTAGGACTATACCTACAGTGATGTAGTACCTCACCTCACATTCTTGCTATGAGTGCTGGAGAGACTATTAATGTTTCCACACTTGAAAAAATGAAGTGATCTTGCATACAATAAAGATATCAACATTAAAGGTCTACCATAATTAATAACAGGAATGTTGTATGGTCAAATTTTATGACCATTAGGTGATATACATTTTAGTTTTGCGATGTTTAAGAGAGAATAAAGACGAAGGAGGCTATGTAAGCTTAAAGGAAAGAACTGAAAATTAGTTCAATAAAAAAAAACACCGTTGTTATCATAAAGTGTCTGATTACTATTGAACTAATGTGAACATATCAGCGGTTCAACTAAATTATCAAAAAAAGAACTATTGAACTAATACTAATTGTGAACAATTTTACTTCTACCCATTTTTTTCTGTATTAGAACATCTTCTTGCATGGCCTTTATTAGGTGCTTTCATATTAGGAATTTTATTAACGAAGTCCAGCAAGTCCAACTTACTTTTTTCTTTCAGATCATGAATTTCATTAACTTATGAAGCCCAGAAAGACTAAATTATTTATTTCTTGCCTCCATTGCCGTGTCGAAAGCTCAAGAGAAAGCAACCAAATAAAATTTTATAATTTCATACCCTTTATGAACCCTCTAATGATGCTACACAATGCGAACAACCTCATTTATGAACCCTCTGTTGGAAACAATATTAATTAATTGTTATTTTAAGGTTTTTAACTAAATAAATTTAATTTTGTTTCTTTGTGAATGAAACTTATTAGTCCCACATTGTGGAGTTTCCGTTTTTTAGTAGTTTTAAGAGACTATATAAACCTTTTAGTCCCACATCGGGAGTTCCTCTTCTTAAGTTATTTTTTGTCAATTATATAAAAAAATGCACTACTTTTGTAAATCTATGGGAATAGAATTGCTCTATATTTTAGAGGGACCCCTAATTTTTTTTATAGCGTTTCTTAAGAGTTCACGATTTTCCTTAACGGTTTTTTCGGAGTTGCCAAGCTCAAGTTTGAGCATCTACTACATATGCTAGTAGTAGGTGTAGTAGGGTGTTTTATCCTGGAGATATCCGTCCTGTGAGGGCTATAGCATCACTTTTGAGTGTATCCGGGTCCTGTGAGGGCTATAGCATCACTCTTGAGTGTAGCCGGGCGCTAATGTCTTAAGGGAAACATGTTGAACATGTGACTCACTCTGGTTTTAATTAAAGTTTTGCCTTGTTGTTTTTGCGAAGATCTGGGGATCTCGTCCGTTTCGTCAAACCGATCACTTCCATTATAAAGGAGCTTAGTATCAATAAATTTTTCTTATTTGATTTTTCCTTGTTTTTGATTATTGCACCCAACAATCTTAAGACATTATAAGTTTGTAATAATCATGGATGTTAACTATGGAGTGAAAAACAAAAAACGAATTTTTAGTCATCTGTAGAGTTTTGAAGTTATATCTCAACCTAGAAGGAATTTAGATGAACCTTTTTGACACAATTTTATAGTTACCCACATAAAATTTCAGAATTTTTGGAGTTATAAAAGTATTGTTTTGATATTTTACAAAACAGAGAAAAATTCCTGAAAAATTCTATGGGACAGAAATTTGTGGTAAACTAAAATAGTTTTTATGGGGTAACCATGAGTTTTTTGATATGGTGGTTCAAAAGAAGTTTGTAAATATAGATATTATCTTCAAACCTCATATTTTATCTTCCGTTTCGGAACTAAGGTCTCTGAGATGTGGTCGTCATGCAATTGAACAAAAAGAAGATGAAATTGAGTACTAGTGAAGAAGCAGAGAAAGTTGAGGAGAATCAGAGATCCTGTTTTGGTAATAGTAACCCTAAATTTGATAATTTATGTATTGTTGAATCACTTGTAAAGATTGAGAGAGATTTGGAATCCATATTTTTTATGATTTTCGAGAGAGAAAATCAATTGAAAGCAGCGGATGTTACATCGCCATCATCATCATCATCTCCGAATTGCGATCAGAAGAATAATTTTGGAGTAATTGAATCTACAAATTACCATTACGAGTCTACTTCTCTGGTGGTAGGATCTTCTAATAACGTTTATGATTATGGGCTTCCTTCTTCTGATTATGATCAACAACAACCGCAACCGGAGCAGGAGGAGGAGATGAAGAAGAATTTTGGGGTTGTTGAATTATGGATGTTCTTCTTCTGATTTCTCTAATCAAGAAGAATCCAAACCCTTGATTAGTGTTGTTGATCCTTTTTCTAAAATGGTTTATGATGAGCCATTCTCTGATATGATCGATTTGGAGTTCCAGAGATTGAATTGCAGCAGCAGCTACATGGACATGATGATGAACACAACAAACCCAATTGACGGACCAGAATTCCTTCTGTGGTGAATGAATAGTGATGGTTGGCTAGAGTAACTTTTTGTTTGTAATCTATTTTATTTATTGTATTCATGGAGGAGATAACTGATTTGTGATGATTTTATTACTTTAAAGTTCTGCGAACTTACCGAACTATGTTGTTTAAAGTTCGGTTACAACGTGGTCTAGTCGACTGAACCGAACAAAACTCTGTAAACTCAAGCATAGTATTTCGGTTACATTTGATTTTTCATCAGCTAGCCGAACAAACAAAAACTCCATTAAAGCTCTGGTTCGGTTGCCTGTGATTTTGGATTTATTAACCGAATCGCATTTGCGTAAAAGTCGGTTACATGTTCTTCATATAATAAAACCGAACTTTGTTGACTTGGTTGAAATTTTTTTGTTACAATTTTGATTTTCAGGATATTTTAGGCCGTTTATAGCAATATTCACTAAGTTACAAGCATACTTCGGTACCCAGAGGATGTTTTTTCTCTATATTCACCCATCTCAAAATATTTTTTTTCTCCATCTTCTTCTTCTTCTATCACTTTAGTCACTCAATAATCGGAGGAGGTGGTGGTGGTGGTGGTAATCAGCGGTGGTGGACTAATATTAATTAGGGATAATGTTAAATAGGGTAAGGGGAAAATTGGTAAACTCATATGACTTTAGGATAGCCCTTATCATTGTAGGATGGGTGCCTTAAAAAACAAAGGTCCCCCAAATATCTCATGGTTCCCAAAATATGGTTCGTATTTTAAGCAACAATCTATAATATAACACAAAATGATTTGTTTGGTGTCTATGGTTGGTCTCTTTTCTGGACCAAAAAGCCCTTCCGGGTTTTTCAAGTTTAGTCTAGGATCACGTCAGATTTTGGTAGATTTTAGAAACTCGAGGGCCAAGGAAGTATTCTTTGTCTCTGAACAAAAATAGCGTTTATCCCTCCACCAAAATCACCGAAATACATCACCACCTCCTTCAGTTTCTCCCACACAAACCACCACCAGCAACGTCATCTCCTCTTCTTCGAATACCCCTCCTCCCAATTTTGTTTCCAAATTGTAACAACAACTCTTCTCAAATCTCCATGAGATTTTCTATTTTTCACTCTTCTCTTCTATTTGTTCTAATTGCATGCCCTAAATTGAATTCTTTCTTACCGTTGCCTTCTCCCATTGTCACCGCCACACCACCACTACTATCAAGCAACTCGGTTATGTACAACTGGAATCGAAATAGAAAATTGGTATGAATTGAAATTGGATTTATCAAAATTGGTCTTGATACAACTTCGTTTTCAAATCATACAAATTTCGTTTTCATACAACAGATACACCTTCAGATTTCAAGAGAACACGATGAATTTTCAAAGACATTGGTAAGAACTACTTTACAATGGGTCAGTTCCACACCCTAATCGAAATTTTTGATTAATTTTTCCTTGCTTTTTGAATTCTTATTGTGTCTGTTTCCCTTTGCTCTACTCCATTTTAGATGTAGTAGTACTAAAGATTTAGTCAAGTTTAAGGTTGTGAGCATTTGTTATTTGTAAAAATGCCTAACAGAATTTAGTAATGAATATGTGATAATGGAATCTGTGACTCTATGAATTGAATGCAAGTTTAGGGATTGAAAATGTCTACTTTCCAGTTTATCAATTTTGATTGGGAAGCATATTTACTTTTAAATTTTAGTGCTAGAAACATCAATTTAAGTATTGGTATCTGTTTAACTAACTAAGGAATTTCCGGCGTAGTAATTTGTGGCCTGACAAACTTCTACGGTATAGGGACTGGGTAGGACAGATGAACAAAATGTTCAGAGATAATTTATGATTGTTGTAGATACTCACTGTCACCACCACCACCCTCCTCCACCTCTGACGATTTCATCTCCTCTGCGTCACCACCACCACTACCATAACATTCATAAAGCTCATCACATTACAGTTCATAAAGCTCACCACATTACAGGTACAGCCAGGTATATATATTATTCCTCACTCTCTCATATATTTCCAATTTCACTTTCACTCATAATCTCACATTTTACAGCCCTCTTACCTGTTTTTTGAAGTACCCTAAAAGAAAGATTACCTCTTTGTGTAAATGTCACACATGTCGGAATATCAACGCAGTGTCTATTCAAGGCTCATTTGGTTGTCAATTGATGTTCATTTTGTTTCATAGGCAGATGCCAGGAGAGGTTGCTATTCGACAGAAACTACCAAAAGCTCATGTTCTACGTCTAGATTCACATGGTAGAAAAGTTAATGAACATGGTAATGAAGGTTTGTTTTCGCAGTTTCACTTTCACACTATGTCCTCTTATCGTTAAAATGTTGTGGTGGTTTAGTTATAATTATATTATACTTTGACTGACCTCGGCGCTCACATTTAAGAGGTTTTGGTATGGGAATGATTCGTTCATCGAGAAACTCCATTTTAACTTAACCCATATAGGTGTGACTAAGAATGTTTTAGGCCTTTTCTGCTAAGGGATATTGATATCCCTCCTATTTACTGTGTAATAATTTATGTTTTTCTCCCATTTAATTCTTGATTCCTAGATTTGGAACTCTTGACGTATCTATCTATAACTAAACTCACCAGGGTGGGATGGATTTTCCGAATATGCTATGGCTTCAAAGGCTTCAACAGTTAAGATACTAGCTGAAGTGGTAGCAGCTGACTTGCCTATTGCAGGTCTAACACCACTTCAGGAGAGACAAGTTTGAGATTTATGGGGCAGTTTAGATTTGAAGTGTTCTTTGTTTGATTGCATTTTGGAAGGTAGACCGATTGAGAAGGGATTAGAGTCTTCCCAGTCTAGATTTTACAATTTGATTGTATTTCCTTTTTCTGTTGGTTTGAAATATTTGTTTATCAAGCCAAACAATGTTCATGGGTGTTCAAAATGGTGCAGTGGGAATTGATATCCAGTACAGTTGACCGGTTGAAAAGATAATCGTTACAAATTCTACTAGCACCCCTTCCGCCCCGTGCCATAATGGCACGGGCAATCCACTAGTTTTGATATGAAGAGAAAAGGCCAGGAGCAGTACCCTTAACTAATTATGGGGTGGGCATAACAAACCCACAAACCAGGCCTGCTCGATCTAGCCGCGTCTCCAGTTCACTTTCCTAAAATACGATCTGCATCTACAGCTATAAATAACACACTGCGACTTGAGAAAACTTCATTACTTGCTAAATTTCATCGCTACTGCGGCTGAAGAAGACTCCATTTAACAACACACTGTTCTAGGGTTCTTGTTCGAAACATAAAAAATGGGTATTCTCAATAATCAGAAGGGCAAATCATCATCATCTTCATCTTCTTCCATTAAACATGTTGATCATAAGATTAGAAAAAAGTGTTTCAAGAACAGAATCAAAGGATTTGAGAAGAAATTTTATGAGTTGAGGAAACTCTGTGATGTTAAAGCTGTTGGAGTTGTGCATTCTGAATTCATCAATGGGGCTAAAGAATTACCAGCAAACCCTGATGAATTTGATGAGGTCGTCATGCAATTTCATAAAAAGAAGATGAAATTGGGTACTGGTGAAGAAGCAGAGAAAGTTGAGGAGAATCAGATTGGTAATGGTAACGGTAACCCTAACTTTGATAATTTATGTACTGTTGAATCACTTACAAAGATTGAGAGAGAATTGGAATCCGTATTTGTTATGATTTCCGAGAGAGAAAATCAATTGAAAGCAGCGGATGTTACATCGCCATCATCATCATCTCCGAATTGCGATCAGAAGAATAATTTTGGAGTAATTGAATCTACAAATTACCATTACGAGTCTACTTCCTTGGTGGTAGGATCTTCTAATAACGTTTATGATTATGGACTTCCTTCTTCTGATTATGATCAACAACAACCGCAACCGGAGGAAGAAATGAATAAGAGTTTTGGGGTTCATGAATCTAATTCTACTTCGTTGGCAGTAAGATCGTCTAAGAACTTGGATGATTATGGATGTTCTTCTTCTTATTTCTCTAATCAAGAAGAATCCCAACCCTTGATTAGTGTTGTTGATCCTTTCTCTGAAATGGTTTATGACGAGCCATTCTCTGATATGATCGATTTGGAGTTCCAGAGATTGAATTGCAGCAGCAGCTACATGGACATGATGATGAACACAACAAACCCAATTGACGGACCAGAATTCCTTCTGTGGTGAATGAATAGTGCTGGCTGGCTAGAGTAACTTTTTGTTTGTAATCTATTTTATTTCTTGTATTCATGGAGGAGACAACTGATTTGTGATGATTTTATTACTTTCTAGTTTATGTAACTTAAATTTTTTTGTAATCTACAATTGATTTGTTATTAGTTTGTCAGGGTCATTAGTTTGTAATTCACTGCAAGTTTGCAAATGACAATGTATGAGAGAACTGGCAAAGTTGCCACAACTGCGGTTCTGAATTGGCTTTTCTAGTGGGCATCACTTCGCTTTACAGAACTTGTCGCCAAGGAAAATGAAGCATTTCTAGACTGCTGTACAAAATGAAGCATTTTTCAGATAAGTTTCTCTGATTTGTTTCGAGTAGCAATATTAACCTGCAATGTGTTCATCAGAAGTTTGAGGCTCCTATACAATCTTTATAGCTAAACATTGGTAATTTTTACTGAATTTGTGTGATTGTCTATTTTTGTAGGTTATGAATGGCACTTAACTCGATGTTTCTTGTTCACTTCTTGGCTCAAAACTTGTCCAAACTAAAATTTTCTTCTCTCACCAGCTAACGAACTAACCTTTTAATAGAGCGCCATGATCCTTATTATGCTGTGGAATTAGCAAAAGATGCGGAAAGAAAAGGAAAAGTTATACTAGAAACAGAGATTTTTATTTGTCTAAGTACTTGAGAAGTAGAACCCTAGGTGGTTCAGGGAAATCGCCCCGACTGAACTAAGAGGGGTACATTGCTAAATGGAGATGTTTTCGACAAAATTTAACTAATTATCAAAACAAAATTAAATAAATAAATAAACTAAATGACAGTTCCACTTGGTATCAAGGCATCCTTGATCACAGTGACGATGCCGCTCTTGATGAAATAGCCATCTGTTTCTCTGGCTGCTTCTTGCACATTATCGGCATTAATGATCTGTGGAATGTAGAAAATTTGTTAGCAAATAAATAAAATTTATTTGGCCTTAGGTCTTATCGATGTACTAGCTTAAGATGATAATTCTCTCTAGAGAAAGCAGCATGGGAGACCAAAGAAATGCAAGGAAAAGAACTAAGAATCAACTCCTTATATTCCCTAATAAAAAGCAAACATTGCTGTGGTAATCAATCTACAAATTAACTGTTAAAAAGAGCCATGAATCTAAGTCCACAAGAGGATCCATAAAATAAAATAAAAAAGATTATAAAAGAAAGATTTAGGATACAAACCTTGACATTATCTCCAATGCGAGCATTTTTGTCGATAATAGCTCTTTTGATGTGAGAGTTTTTGCCGATACCTATTGGGAGGCTACCTTTTGCAGCCAGATATTTCCTGTCCGCGTCAGTCTGACACAAGCATACAGTAAGCAGTTAATTGTTTGTCAAATGAAGTAATTTATATTCAGCAATGGAGCTAATTCAATTCCAGAACTTTTTGGATCAACAAAAATTACTCTTGACCATGGTTAGGAGAGGTTGTCCGGAACTACATACCTCATAATAATCTGCTCCCATCAACAACGTGTCTTCAATAATTGCACCCTCAGCGATACAAGATCGGAGCCCAACCACAGAATGATGGATCTTGCAGTTCTGCATTGAAGATAATGTGGAAGAACACATATGAAAATGCAGCACCGAGAAATATACAACTTGGATTTTTGAGTCTCATGAAAAACCTCTGAACACCAAAAATGTGTGAAGCGTATCTTCGCAATTATCTTACCTTGATAACACACCCCTCACCAATAACACTGTCTGTAACATCCGCATCAAGCATCTTGGAAGGAGGCAAGTACCGAGGTTGGGTATAGATAGGAGATGAACGGTCATAGAAACTGCATAGAGATGCTCAAGTTTAAAATAATATTCACAGATCCAAGTCGACGAATTAAAGATATTCATGATAATTTTTTAAGTGGTGAATGCTAAAACGCCCATGAAGAATACCTGAAATCAGGTACAGGTTTCTTTGTAATCCCCAAATTTGCATTATAGAAAGCCTCAATGGTACCAATATCTTCCCAGTAGCCATCATACAAGTATGCTTGCACCTACATGAGTTAAATTCCACTCAATTAAGCAAAAGAAGATCTAAATAATGTATTTTTAACTCCAGTAACAGAAGCACACTATGAGAGATTACTCAAATAATTATTTGTTTAGCTCTAGAGGAATATGATTGTTACCCTTCTCTAAAGGTATACCGTTGTTTGGATTGTACAAAACAATAGAACTAGACATTCTTTTAGATGAATGTGAAGCTTGCATCCTGATTCCGAATTTTTCATGGAAGAGTTCTAAGAAACATGGGTGAAATTTAAAATACAACACAAATGAGAGACTGTATTTACTTACTTTCTCTGTCCTAACAAAAGTATTTTTGAACAACTAGGCTTTCTTCAGGAAATCTGTAACTATTTCTTTTCAAAATATAAATAACCGTGGTCGGGAAGGCATAACAAAGCATACCCTCAATCCCATAGAAGTTGCTCCGGGAATAACTTCGCTCCCAAAATCATTAGCTCCTGGGAACTTATCGCGGAGTAAGTTCAACATTACATTTTTGCTTACAACATATATACCCATACTTGCAATGAAAGGCATCTCTTTCGCTCTCTTTTCATCAAGACCTAAAATGGTGGTATCCACCTGAAAAAAAATTGAGACAAGTCAAATTTTTCTTGAGTTCAAATTTTTCATGTCAAGACCTAAAAATTGAGATAAGTCAAATTGAGTTTAAATTTTTCATGTCAGCAAAATTTAATACTGAGCTGGAGTTTTATTGGTATAAAAAAATCAGTATAAGTATGAATGTATGTTTTGAAGTGCTGACCTTCATAGCTTTCAACTGTTCTCCTTTTGGTTTTTCAGCAAATTCAATAATCCGTCCCTCCTCATCGATCTTCATAAGACCAAATGCGGTTGCACGTTTTTCATCCATTGGGAGTGCAGCGACAGTAATATCGGCGTCAGTCTCTCTGTGTGCTTGAATAAACTTTTCATAATCCATACGGTATAAATGGTCACCGGCTAGAATAAGGTACTCCATAACGTTGTGTTCCTCAAACAACCACAAATACTGCCTCACAGCATCAGCTGTGCCCTGCACAATACAAGACCAAATTCAATATTCAAATATAAAAACAGATTGTGAGCAAGAGCCGAAGCCAACAAAAATGCATAGTCACACATGGATAGGAACATCTAAAACTGGCAGATAAAATACAGCAATTGATTAAATAGCAGATAATTACTTTTCAGATTTTTCATTTACCTGAAACCAATTTGGATTCTCTGGACTCTGCTGAGCAGCAAGGACTTCAACAAAACCTTCATTTTTATATCCACCCATGTTACTAGCATATGCCCGAGAAAGATGACGATTAAGCGAGGCAGAATTGAATTGCGTAAGAACATATATTTTCGATATGTTACTGTTCAAGCAGTTGCTGACAGGAATATCAATCAGCCTGTAATTTGCTCCTAGTGGAACAGCAGGCTTTGCTCTCTTCTTTGTAAGAGGATATAACCGTGTCCCAGCTCCACCTCCAAGTATAATGCCCAAAACACTCTGCAGGAGACAAAATCCAATTATATACCAGCCAAAAAGCAAATTCCTCTCCAGATGGTGGTAATATCCACGACCTGAGACCAAGACTCGCCTACATGCTAATTTACCTGACTGTCATAACTAGCATTAATGAAAAAAACTTGCATCAATGAAGTACTCAGGGTCACATAAGATCAGATTCAAAATGGACACAAATCGAAATGTAGATGCCTTTTTGATTACGGGGTAGAGCCGTCGGATCATAACCAGGCATGATTTATAATCTAATCTACATTCTAATTAAAATTACCAAAGAAGTAAAAATGGAAAATCACAACATCTCATCTGTAATTTCACAATGACCCCATCATCATAAGTTGCATT
The DNA here is from genome assembly GCA_023529315.1 of Papaver bracteatum. Lineage (NCBI taxonomy): Eukaryota > Viridiplantae > Streptophyta > Magnoliopsida > Ranunculales > Papaveraceae > Papaver > Papaver bracteatum. The sequence continues at coordinate 698,734 of JAJJWX010004610.1, forward strand.
AATGAAAAGTGCAAAAGATCCTTTATTTTAACAATTATTCCAAACTTGTTACATAGATCACACATTTTTAATGAGAAACAAGGAAATCTTTTTAACAGATTAAATTAATAATATGCTTTACATTATATTAATCATAAGAAGAATCCACTATCCCTATCCAAGTAAGTAAGAATAAATCTAACAAATATAATAAATAATTCCTCATAAACACAAGATAATTCCCAGAACAAGAATGTAGGTAATCTAGTAAAACCCTGATTACTCCAGGATTTAAGACTAATCTGAACTGATTTAAGAATTTAAGAACAAATCAGAAAAAAATCAGATCCAAATTAAAATGAAAGAGGCATTACTCTGCTAGCATCTGGATCAAGACAAGTTTGTGAATTCTTTGAATCAGAAACAGCTTTGGGAGAAACAACAAATGGAATTCTTCTTCTTCCACCAGATGTAGCAATTTTTGTGTTATTAAAAACAGTTTTTAGTGAAAGCTGATCACTAGAAACATGAGAAGAAGATGAAGAAGAAAGGGATTGGTGATTGGACGATTTCAAGAAACATGTTGTGTTTTTGTGAACAACTGATGACGATGAATGTGTTGGAATCACTCCTCCAATTGATGCTGCTGTTGCCACTGCCATTACCATTTATGATTGAAGGAAGAATTATTGTACAGCTCTTCTGAACTCTTCTTCTACTTTTGTTTTTGCTTTTGCCTCTTTTTGTTGTTTTTAACTGGCGAAAGGAAATAAAAAGAAGATGTGATATCTGAGAAGTGTATGCCACTGATTCCAATTCTTAAACTTAAAATTACCATATCAACCAGTAGGAGTAGGAATTTTACCTTACTTTGAGTGAGTCACACTCGAATATGCCACAAGCCATGGGATTAAGTCAGACGTTCACAACAAAATGTTGCCACGTATGAACCTGTATATTTTAAGAGGGAATCACATCAGAAATTATGCACCGTTGGTACCTGCGGTTACCAATAATATGGCTCCTACTTTTTGTATTCCAGCAATAACCTTTAGATGGTCCATCATTTACCACTTGTATCCAAAAGAAAAACAAATCCGACTGCTTTGCATATATTTTATTTTATGTTAAAGGGCCATGCCTATGGATGTGCGGTACAAAATGAAAGTTATTTTTATATAGAGGATATAATATTCGTGTAATCCTATATAACTCTTAAAAAGACATGACATCTAGGATTTAACATTTTTCACATCTCATAGGAAAGTGTAAAGGACAAAGTCATATCTTTATCTTTTTCATGACCCAAGATCTTTTGACACATCATCTAAAATTAATTTTTCTCTATATTATATAGGGAAATAATACCTTGCCATTGGAGATGAAATTTTAGTTAAAAAGTATAACTTTAATATTTTCTTAGCCACGTAGGAATAACCCACAACAAAAAGGTATTAATAGGACCTCCACCTAGGATTACCTTCACCCCTAGCATTGGAGATGCTCTTAGGCTCGGTCTAATGGTACCCCCAGATTCAAGGTTCTCACCGGATCCACGTCACCAAAACTCAAGGCCTAGTCGTAGCGGGGATCCAAGATTCCTAGAAGATACGCAGTTTGAAGAGGCGCGACACGCCATTAGAAACAACGCGGCATTGGAAGACTCAAATACGCCTTTCCTAACTGCGTATTGACCGGTCCACGCGCCGTTCCTAAGGGCGTGCCATAGTGAACCCTAAAACTCACATATGCCGCCCGCCCGCACTCCTGTTTTTTTTTTCCTCTCTTCTTCTTCAACCTAAACCCGTAGAACCTCACTTTCCATGGATTGATTCAATATGATTTACTGTGTAATGAGTTAAAATCTTTCAAGGGTTTGTTGTAGAAGCCTTGGGGAATCTATTGGTGGTATTTCTGGGATATTTCATCAACAAAGGAACATTAGGTATGATATTTTAATTTTGATTGATTTTGTTAATTTTGGGTTTTTGATTTTAGTTATAAAGGATTGATTTCGATCCAATTGAATGCATAATCTTGATTATATTGTCATGGAGAAGTAGGTTAATTTTTGAATTCGTTTGAAAAAAAATGGAATTTCAACTTAGGGTTTTTGCTATTTGGGTTCATTTAGGTGAAACACAAATTGATATCATGATTCATTAATTCATGATTATAATTGAATGATTTAATTGTGTTTATGTAGGGACAAATGTATTTGTATTTGTATTTGTAATTTGATAAGCATGTCAACAAATTTGTTTTGAGCATTTTGCAATGAGTTTGAGGATTAACTCATGTGTTATTTTGAGTTGATGTGGGTCAAATTGATGTTAATATGATTTTGTTGGAGCTTTTCATATGAGCATTTTGCATACCTCAATGTGATGTGAATTTGATTGTGGGAATTCATATGTTGATTGTGCATAGATTACTATATGTGGATGATTGTTTGTTATTCACATGTTGATTGTGCTTCCCTTAGTCTTTGATTTTTTAGGTAATGGAGCATATCGATTGGTCTAGGTATGAGAAGTTATCCCAACTCTCTCAAGGTGTCGGACGGATTGAACACAAATATGAGGACTTATCTAACATGAAAGAATTTAAGGTTAGGAGTTCTTGGACTAACGTAAATAAATTTAAGAGATAATGGTTCATAACAACCCTCATGCACTGCTAATTCTTCATATGTGTGGTTTTGAGTTTGTATTCCAATTTAAATTTAAGTACGCGGATAAAGGATTAACCGAAGCTTTATGTGAGAGGTGGTGGAAGAAGACTAAAACTTTTCACTTCCCTAAGTTTGAGATAGGTTTGACCCCTCTAGATTTCTTCCGGTTGACTGGTATTCCAATTGGAGGAGGTAAGCCAATCCCACAATTACCTAAGGAAACAATGACGTCGCAAGAAATTATTGCTATGGATGATAAGTATTTCCGGGGTGTGTTAGATGTTATGGGACAAAGAAAAATTGAGGGTCTTAAAACTGGAGATTATGATTCCAAGGCATGTACGATGCGAATTTCTCACTTGGTAATTACATTTTAAGTAGGGAAAAGGCTGACAACACCGACATTGCCGATGAATTGACTAGAATCTTCTTGCTTTGGTGTATTAGTGATTTTTTGGTTGCAGACTGTAGTCTTGGAGTAGGTAAACGATGGTGTGTAGTGTTGGATAATTTGGATGATGTTGGGACTTATGATTTGGGTACTCCAGTTTTGGGTGTTTTGTATAAACAGCTAGATGACTGGAGTTCGTGCAAATAGAAGGAGATAGGTGGCATGTCGATGATCTTATAATTCTGGTATTATTTTTATTTCTGTAATTGTCAACCGGTTTTGAAGGAAAACCTAAGAGATGATGAACTTGATCCACACCCTGTTATTCTTGTATTTCGTGAGTCGAACCTTCAGGATAGGGGACATATAGATCTTCACAAACACTCTGTGACTGATGCACGCGCCCAAATAGACATGAGGATGGAATATACGGTTATTTGGGACCCCTGGTTCCAGGATAGCGAACACCAACACACTAACGCATTCCAAACAACACTTGAGATGTCTAAGAGGAGATACCATTTCAAGGATGTTAGTAAGGGAACAAGAGTTTCTGCTTATCTGGCCGAGAGGTGTATGAGGCAGGTGTTAGGTGCGATAGTTATCCCATGAAACCCCCTAGATTGGAGGATGTATCTGATAGGACAGTGCTTGATATCGCCGACCACTTCCTTCCTGTCAATGAAGAAGTGTATTCTTGGTTATGGAGAACTCATAGCGTGGGAGCTCTTAGGACAGAAACAACTCACATAAACACACGTGATGATATCGGAGTTGGTCATAGCGGCGTACCCCATAGTTAGATGACCCAATACCCATCTCCTACCATGTCATCCCAGACATACACATACAACCAACCCGGATAGTCCATGACCCAACTCCCGAACCTACAATGGGGCATGCCTTTCTACAAAGATTCGTTTGAAGATCTAGTTGCAGTCCCCAGGAAAGCACCCAACCCGTACAATTTTAATGATATCAACGCCTCGGAGGTTAGTCCTTTTATATCTCAATTTTATTTTCATTTGGAGATTATTTATTGTTAAATAAAAATGTTTAAATATTTTTTATTTTTTTTTAGGAAGAGTTACGCAAGTTTGCAGGGGAGGCTAACTGGCTTATCCAATATACCAAACAGGTAATATATGATGAGTCTCATCGTCGAGCGATGTATGACACCCCCAAAACGCATCGTAGTTCTGAAACATCTGACGACCTCTTCAATTCAAGTCATGAAGAACAAACATTTGCCAGCACTTATAGCGCAAGAGTATCTTTGCCGGAAACCCTTCACTGTCGCAAGCGTCCGGTTGTAGAGCCCTCCGCATAGAATGCTTATTATGTCCCTTACGCTATTGAGAGTAACCCTCCTGTAGATCCCAACCCGTCAATGGCGCATGCTTTGCCAATGAATATTGATTTAGCAAACTCTAGTGAGTTTTTAGGGCTGAGCTTGGGTGGTAGTTGGCAGGGTAGTGTTCATGGTAGTGGTCAGAGAGGTGATGATGGTGCTGATACGGAAGTTGTGCCAGAAAGTCAGTTTTTTCCTTTAGTCTAGTAAAACTGGTTAAAATGGTGTTCATTAGCAAGGGTGTAGTAGATGTTTGTTATTTTGTTCTTGTATGATATATTTAGTTTCTGCTAGTATATGTTGGACATCATATTATCCATATTATATGTTCTTGATATTTCATGTTTATGTGCCTTTTATATATTTTTTTCTGATGACATTTACAAAACAATATGCCGTTTTAAATCCATGCCGATATTGTTAAAATTTATTTTAGCTGAAAAATGGAGTCAGATGTCGTTAGATATATGCGACGACAGAGAGATGTAACATACCCTAAACGGTACCACGATGATAGCCTTGGATATTTTGCAATCATATATCACGCAATTTTGCAGGAGGCACATGATTTGCACCAACCCGAACCGGTACAGGTTTTGAGCATAAGAACCATTAACAGATGTCGTGTGGATGCAGATGCCAAGATAATGCAGGACTACTTCAACCCCGGTTGCAGATATAGACCTTAGCGTTTTAAGGGACATCACGTTTGCCCCGAGATATTTTTCTTAAAATATTTCCTCAAATTTGCATTCGAGATCCTGATTTTTTACAGCGAAGAGATGCTTGTAACATCCCGGGTCACTCTCCTCATATGAAAATGCTCGCCGTCATGAAACACCTTGCAAAGGGTGTAGCTGCAGATAACCTTGACGATTACACTCAGATGGATGGAGAAACAATATACATGTATGTTAAAAAGTTTATGGATGCACTACTTTGAGTTTTTAACGACCGCTACATGAGGCAACCAACAACCGAAGATACTAAGAGGCTATTGGCTCAGAACGAAGCTTGTGGTTTTCCTGGAATGCTTGGAAGCCTCGATTGCACCCATTGGGAGTGGAGTTTATGTCCTACTGAAGAAGACGGTCGACATGTGGGACACATTAAGAAACCAAATCTTGTTTTATAGGTAGTGGCATCATACGATAGATGGTTCTGGCACTATTATTTTGGCGAGGCCGGGGATAACAACGACTTGAATGTGTTGGCGCAGTCGGGATTATTTGATAGAGAGAATGACGCATTAGCCCCTACTTGTAATTTTCGCATCAACAGTCACGAGTACAACCATGGATACTATTTGGTCGACGACATCTACAACGAAATGCCAGGGATGGTCCATGGATATAAGAGACACGACATAATTCCGGCGATCCATAAGAAATTTAATGAATACCACTCCGCAAAGAGGAAGGACGTGGAGCATTCTTTTGGGGGTCTAAAGTCCAAATGGGGTATAATTAGAAATCCTTGTCGTTACTGGTCTCCTCGTGATGTACAGACTATTATGAGAGCGTGTTGAATAATGCATAACATGTGTGTGGAGTTTGAGTATCGTGATACGTAATGGGAGAACTACGATTTACGAGAAGAAACACCTCCAGTACAAGGTAACGTGAGAGAAGCGCGTGCATATTATAAGAGCCATGCCTGGTGGAGATTCTTACAAGAAGATATAGACGAGCACATTTGGCAGCGTCACGTTCTAGGATTGCGAGACGGTGACGTCGGCCCCGCTGAGGTTCAGGATGCCCTCCCCACTTCCGATGATGGTACTACCGATGTGGATGAAAACGCAGATGTTTACCCAACTAATGATGATAACTTTTATGAGAACGGAGAGTAGAATGCACTTATTTTACTATCCTAAGACTTTTTCCTCACTTGTTTCATTTCCTCAGACCTTTTGTGCATTTGTTTCTTAAGACTTGTTGTTTTTATTTTTGTAATTTATTTCCTATGACATTTTTAGATTTTAATTTTAGAATGAAATTTCACTTTAAACACCGAGTAAAATTAATTTTGAATTACATTAGTATTTTTATTATAAATGTTGGTTAGAAGTTCACATGTCTATGAAGAAAACTACAAACATCCCTTTATCGTTTACCATATTCAGTTGTGATGATAGAGCCTATGTATAGCTAGTAATCAACATACACGTTAACAGTAAACGACCTAAACTTTTTGGAAAGAGTATTTTCACTATTTACAACTGACCCGTGTTTCCTCACAAGTTATATATACTTTTTATAAACGTCCTTTGTTGTTCATAAGCGTCCCTTTGGCATCTGACTAACACTATAAAAACGTCGGTAACGTTACCTTTCAATATCACACCCACAAAGTATCTTACATCTCATTAAAAAAATCTAGTTTGAAACACAATCCTCTGCAATGAGTTATAATCGCAAGTGAAAACAAATTATTTCCAAAGTTTAAGGTCTTCCATATAAACCACTCCACTAATCTAACGTGTCAGACAAACTATTACATAATTTGAATTATTTATGCAATATGATTCAGTGGTGAAGAAGATTTACGAGTTATGGGAGCATGGATTACGGTAACAAATCAAGCCCCACCGGGGGGGAGGGTGTTGACGATGATCCAAAAGTTTTCTGGAATCGTGTTTTTCAAAACTTTGAAGATCTTACCGGAAACGACAACGCCAGAACTAAATCCTCGGTGAAAGAAAAAAATTGGACTGATAACCACTAATGTTGATGTTTTTGTTGCATGTCTGCTTCATATAAACATAAGTCATCCTACGCTATCATACGAAGCTCGGGTTAGTAAACATATCCTTCCATAAATTCCAAGTGTTAGAACTCTTATTATAAATACGAATGCCGAATTACTTTATTTATTTTATTATCTCTTACAGAAAACAAGAGCCAGGATCGATTATCATGCGGATTCAAAGAGGCATTTCATGTATGATGATCTGTACGAGCTCCTAAAGGACGTTATGCCAGCATACAATGTGGAATGATTAAATACTTGTAATGGAATCCTAAAAAAAAATTGTGTTATTTATAATGCAACTATGTTTAAAGTAGTTTCATATAGCTTTGAAAGTTTAAAGAACATTAAGGGGTAGAACATACTAAGTAACTGCTATATTGGAAATTAATTCAAGAGGGGAAATTAAATACTATAACGAGGTAAATAAAACCAAATTACATAATTCCACGTGAATAATTAAATACTTAAATTCATAACAAGAGTTAAATGCAACCAACTGTTCGACGTTAGGTATAACAGCGACTTGACCCCTGTCGAATCATAATCTCATTTTTCAGTCCAACGAAATACTCCCTTTGCATCTCGTCGGTTATTTGCCCCAGATCAATTTTCATTATCTCCATGTCAGTCTCACGCTGGCTGTTCCTTGATAACAACTCGTTGATAGCCGCTAAATTTATAATAGATGGACCATCGTCATCTGTTCGAAGAAAATTCATCCTTTCCTGATGAGCTTCTTGTTGGTCCCATGCAAACCTTTATACATCCCTTTGTTTAAAATATTCTAATATCTGATTCATTCCTTCAGCTACTCTTCTCTCTTCCAGTCTACTTCGTTTTGCCTTCTCCCTACCAGGTCCACGTCAGGGACCCTGATTCGGAAAAAATACATTTCTTCGACCTTGGTCTGAGGATTCACCACCGGTGGTTTGTGAATCGTCAAACGTTTGATCATTATTCTCCATCCCGCTCATAGGTTGGATTTGTTGGGAGGCTTGGTTTGAAGTTTGAGGAACTAAGATCGACTGATCATATTTCATGGGAAAGTGCAGCTTCAAAATTTCAAAATTTCAAAAACCTTCTGATTCTCCAATGTTTTGGATATATCGGATCTTCCTCGTACAGTACCTCGCCATCCCGGTACTGCATTAAATTTTACAAAAGGGTATTAGTGCTAAGTCGTGCTAGATTATTAAATATCGCATAATTAATGTTATCAAACTCACCATAGTTTATGGGTTGCTTCCACTTGGGTTAGCCCTGAAAACTTGTCTTACATGACCAACATACGTTTTCACCTCTTTTTTCAAAGTGCCTACTCTTGTTTAGAGGGACTTAGTAGTTCTATTGTTGTCTCCATGCCATCGTGCGTTGTATTCAACTACAATGCAAGACCAAAACTCTCTAGCCTCTTATTCCCTACATGTAATCGGGTTACTTGTTATCGCACACCAAGCACCTATTACTACTACATCTTCACTTTTAGTAAATTTTGACATGTATGATAATGGAGAAGGAGTGTTCGAGTGATATATAGAAATGTAGAGGAACGAATGGGAACTATAAATGTTTTTGGTGTGTCTGGTTTGGCTAAAACCAAACTCTATTTATAGTGTGTGTAAATAAAGAACATTAGGATTCATTAACGGTTTTTTGATGGCAACTATCGGATCGATTGTTCCGTTGGAGATCCAAAGCTTCTAAATATGCACGGCCTTAGAAACAACGTGACATGCCATTTCAAACCTCCTGTGGCGTTTAACCGTTAGATCACCAACGGTTGGCAGAATCGGATGGTGTGTATCGTTGGATAGTTTCTAATTTTTGAAGTGTGCCTTCAACGGCTTTTTCAACGGATCTAGCAATTTTCACATACTCTATAAAAATTGAGTATGGTAGATTAGTACTTGAGATACAACAATACAATTTTCAGGTCGTGGTTTCATAATGAACTGGCCAGAGTTAAAAAAAAATTGATAGAGCTCACGATGTCTCTCTTATCAGTGTTTTTTGTTCGGTTGTGAGTGATCCTCTCATGCCAAGGTCTGAGGAGTCGGGGATACCGTGGGAGATAATATATGCGGAACATATTGTGTCAATGAGAGGGTCTGTCCGTTAAGATCTACGACGTCGTTGCAGACCAGAGTTAGTTTTTTTGAAAAATGAGGTTAAAAAATATGTCTCACATGTTAGGCCTTACTATAGGGGTATGGTATAGGGAGGATACAACTTGGAAACATCGGTTAGTATATTTATGACAATTATTTTGGCCATTTTATTAATAACAACCCACCGCTAACATTATTTTTGTATTTGAATGAAGTATCGAGAAGGTGAGGCTAAATATGAAGAAGACGGAGTTCGTAGGAAGAGATGGAGACATGAAGAGGTACTCCAGGTTTTGAAGATGCACTTTCCAGAGGAATTTGATCTGGAGTTCATGGAACGGGAAAATGTTAATCCCCCTGCAAATGACGTCGAACATTAGCACAAGTTCAAAAGGCTTGTTACACGGGTTAAGTGTAATCGCGGGTCAGGCGACATTGACATAGATTTATAATGTTTACGTCATCTAATTGTTTTTTAATGTATGTGGTTTTTGGGTTCAATAAACATTATTGTGGTGTTACGGTCAGACGTGATTACGTTTAAATTAGACTCCATTACCATCTTGGGATTCTAAACCAATATTTCATCTTTATTGGAATTCTCAACCAAAATCAATGGATGTGGACTCACTGGCACAAGAGAACCCCAACTGAGCTTCAAATGAAAAAAAATAGTTTGTCCAAACTAGTATGTATGTTAAAGAAAAAACTTTATTGGGCCGACCGAGCGAAGCGAGGGAGGACCTTATATGGTGACTTTGTGTCAATGTGAAGCGTGACATTTTTTTTCAATTGGACAAAAAAGATTGGATTTGGTGTAACAAAAAAGGACGTAGGTGTAATTTTTTTAAAGAAGGGGAACTAGATATAAAAGCCAAATTTTATTATAATTTCTTATTCTTTAAGGGTATAATTGGTAACCAAACTTTAAAATAACATATCTAAAAATCCGTGCCTTGGAATTTTAAATTTTTTATCTCGTTGGAAAGCTAATAAAAAAACCTATCCAACGAGCACAAACAACAATATCAAATTTAGAGTTTTTACGAAAAAATCGGAGGGATTTATCATTTTAGGCACAATTTTGAAAATAAATGTATATCCTTTATGCACAAAGGATACATAATACTTTATGTAACCATATTTTAGTTTATTCATCGACTAATTTTCCTTTGCAACTAATAAAACGATGTACTCTTCCCGTTTCAAGAAAGTGATACTTTCACTTTAGGTACAAATTTTCTTTTACAGTCCAATTGCAGCAGTGTTTCTTTTTTTCTTCGGTCGGCCCTCCCCACCGTCGCAACGGTCATCTAGTTATATTTGTAATTTTCTTTGCCATATTTAGTGTGATGTTGGCTAGACGTATTTGGACATTTATGTTTCCTTATAATTTGGTTGTGATACACCTTGTGGTAGGGTCTACCGTTGTTATTTTTTGTGGTAGGGGACACTCATTACTTCCCAGATTTCGTTCACTCTGATTCCTTTAATAGTGTTTGTAGGGTATCCAACACAGTATTGTAACCAATAATGCATACATGCTTTATTGATTTTGCAACCAACTTTTAGTGTTGTTGTTTTCCCAATAAAAGTGTTGGCTCCCCGTTTTTATCGTCTTTTAATGTCTATTGTCTTGTCTCTGATTCGTTTAATAGTATCTTCAGGGTATCCAACACAATATAGTAATCAATATTGCAGACATGCTTTATTGATTTTTCTAAACAACCAACTTTTGGTGTTGTTGTTTTCCCAATAAAAGTGTTGGCTCCCCGTGTTTACCGGCTTTCAACGTATATTATCTTATCTTTGATTCCTTTAATAGTGTCTGCAGGGTATCCAACATAATATAGTAATCAATATTGCATACATGCTTTATTGATTTTGCTAAACAACCAACTTTTAGTGTTGTTGTTTTCCCAATAAAAGTGTTGGCTCCCCGCGTTTACCGGCTTTCAAGTATGTTATTTTGTCTCTGATTCCTTTAATAGTGTCTGCAGGGTATCCAACACAATATAGTAATCAATATTGCATACATGCTTTATTGATTTTGCTAAACAACCAACTTTTAGTATTGTTGTTTTCCCAATAAAAGTGTTGGCTCCCCGCGTTTACCGGCTTTCAACGTCTGTTGTCTTATCTCTCATTCCTTTAATAGTGTATGTAGGGTATCCAACACAATATAGTAATCAATATTGCTGACATGCTTTATTGATTTTGCTAAACAACCAACTTTAATTATTGTCGTTTTGCTAATAAAAGTGTTGGATCTCCGCGTCTTCCGGGTTCCAACGTCTCGATCAGCTTTTATATCTTTGGAGTATTCCAAAACTAATGTAGTTATTCAATTTAAAACAAAATTGTAGTTATCCCAAATAAAGTATTGGGCCTTCAACTTTTTGGTTTTCAAACGTCTCTTTCTGTGAATATTGGTTGTCAATACGAAAAAATTGGGAACTTATTTAATTTAAAAATATAAGCAATATTCCAAATAACATTTACAACATTAAGGCTACTTTAGTTATGAATTTAAAATATAGTCGTTTTTCCCTTGTGTGTATATAAAGAGGCTAACCTATAAGGTATCATACGGTACCTTATTAAGAGTAATATTTCTCCACTGTTAATTTTTCATTTGAAGATGGCAACTCCATCATCATCAACTATCTACAACATACTTAGAAGATGAATAGCCAAACCAATTACCGAAATGAAAGCGAAGATACGGAATAGAAGCAAACAGGCAGCTTCAAATGCAACTTCATCTTCATCACCTTACCAACGAATTCCCATAACTTATGAAAGCATAAATTCTCCAGAGGCTATCAAAAAATATGAAGAGAAAATGGCATCAAAGAAACGAGGTGAAGATCAATGTAACCTAAGGGAAAGAATAAAACAAGTTGAGGAAGAGACCGAATGGGTTAAAAATTATTTCATAGTCAAGGATCTTCCCGAAGAACATAAACATGAGGATTTTTTTTGGGAAAATGTAAGGGATGGTCCTTTCGCAGGAAGGTTGGGCGATAACTGGAAAAAAAACACGGTTTTATTATGAAGCTTCCCACGTCTGTGGTAGATTTGTTCATGTTAGGAAATTATGCACCAAGTACAATGAGTTTCTCCCAGGCACAGAGATGACCGGTATGCAACACATGATGCTTATACCAAATGGAGAAAAGAGACGTTTTATCATTTCGAAACCGCTTTGATATTTGATTTTAGAAGTAATAAATAGAGTAATGTTTGGTAACTTTTCCAGTGTGTTAGTATAATCAAAGGTTTTGTGGGTGTACCTCTATGTAAGCCCTCACGAGATTAAACTCGTCCACTAGGGTCGCCTAAGGGTTTAAAGGCTTGTTGTACGTGCTAAGTGTAACCGTGATTCCAACGAAAGTGAGTTAGGTTTTTGATTTATTATCTATGGTGTACTAAGATGTTTATAATAATACTCGTCATTAAAATAGTTATTTTTTACATCAAACAAATTAAAATTCAACACATTACAATAGAATCATACAAGCACACTCAACATACTACGACACTTAACAACATAAACCACTCTTCACCAAACTAAAATACACGATAAAACATCAAACCACAAGTTACATCACCAACCTCACCTACAATGATCTTTATCATAACAAAACCTATTCATTCCATTCCACCGACTTACATGCTGGAAATTTCCAAAAATGTTTCCCAAAGGTGCTATCATCTTTTGAGAGGTGGAGTTTCATAAAGAACCTGCAGTCAGGGGTCGAGCAAGAAACAATCTTTGGGTTTTCAATCTTAATTTTTCCCTTTTTCTTCAAGTTTTTACAAAGTTCATCGATCATTTCATCTTCCTTGGACCTCATTGCATCTGCCAGCAGTTGGGGTTCTTCACAACTTTTTTCATACATACACCTCAAATATTGTATCTTATCGCTAGGCGACTCCATTACCATATGTAGATGGGGAAAAACGAGTTGCTGGTTTTAAATAAATTCAGGTACAGAGGAAACTCCTTGAACCGAGTGAACTGTCAAACCTCACACAGATGCACTTCAAGAAAGGAGTGCTTTGAATTCGAGATATCAATCTGTAGTACTCCGTCCTAAACCAAGACAATGGTCATTCCAGAGTAAATTCGGTCACAAGAGAGGATGGGTCAATCTGTAGGAGGGAAGCTAAGAAATATGTGAGATCAATGATGATCGAGATTGTAGGTGTGTTGTGTATTCTGCGTAAGAAAGTTCTGAATGATTGAAATTACTCAATTGAGAGTGATTTCTCAGACGAAGAGTTCATGTAAAAGAAAGATGGTTTGTATGAACGTTCTTGTCGAGAAAATCGTGTCTGTTTCAATCATGATTCAGAGACTTATTTATATTGATAGAATTGTAAACACCTTGATCCCATGAAGTGTGACAATTACTAAAGTCAAAGAGTGGGGAAGTTGGAAATCGTGTCAAAACCAGTTGCTCATCGTGCAGAGACTTGGTTAATTTTACATCCACTACTTTGCTAACTCCTCCGACTGATTACATGACTTACTCATATTCTCATCATGTGTATGAACACACGTGCCGTAGACATCCAGACCAAAACCCTAGTTAATATCCCCCTATGTAACACGATTGATGTCTCGTGTGATTGTGGAGTCTGCAAGGCAGACGTGTATCTAGTTAGTCAGTTGCTAACTTCATGGGACGACGAGTCCTTATATTGTTGAGTCGAATGTGATTTGAAAATGTTCTAGGACTCATGAATTGAACATGTATGTTGAGAAAGAGATATAATTCTCAAGTAAATGTTGATAGTTAAGGTGAGCAAATATTGCTCATTCGATGTACCAATATTCCTTGGTTTGAGAAAATATTGCTCATCTAATGAATTATTGGTAGCATGACCAAATAAAGTATTAAATCAGAATACTGGAAACTGAACCGAGTATAATTAATAAAATGTTGATCATGAGATTAACGTAAAATTATTAGCGTTTGAATCTGGAATTATGAACCTTAGACTCAAAACCCTAATTTGATCAATTGATGATTTATTGAAAATAAACCACAGAGTGAAGGAGGTATCGGCTACACGGGATGATGGATCGACCATGTAGCGCCCAGATTCTCAAGTGAGAAAAAAATATACCAAAGTATCTTGAAGACCAGTTGGTGAAAGGATGATTAAATGCTGGTTTAATCATTTATTAAAATAATGCTCGTCTGATCTTCAGGTGTTAAAACCTAATTATGAAGAGATGAAGGTCTGACCAAGGGACCATGAAAATGGCCTTGGTTAGTCATGGGATCGATTGACGATCATTTTATGAAGTCCCAAGTTGTTTGGAAGAGTTTTGGACCTAATAGTTGCAATTGCGCAAATTAGGTCAAATTATGAAAATACGTGGGACCGGCTCCTTGCAAGCCAAAGATCCAACCTTGGTTGGTCAAGGTAATATTCTCATGTCACCAAAGTGTCTGTATCTCAGTCCTGAGAATCTTGATATTTTTGATATGCGTTTGAGCGACATTTTGAGAAAATATGAAGAAATTAGGGATTTTGCTGAAACAGGGAAAACTTCATGAGGTGAAGGAATAAATAATAATAAAATGAAGGAATCATAAAGTGTGGGACCGGCTATGGCCAAGGCATGGCCGGAAAGGCAATAAGCCCGGTCCGACGACACTTTTCCTAATTTTATAATATTTTTCATGATTTTAGGGAAATATCATAAAATCAAGGAGTTTGTTAGGAGTTTGTTGAAATCAAGGAGTTTCCTTGAAATGTAGGAGTTTCCATGAGATGAGGGAAACATAAATATTAATAATAATAAAATAAGGGCGTGTGGGACCGGGTTGAGCATGGTTGGCCGGTATAACGGTGCTGTCAAGTGGCCAAGTGATGATGCATGATGATGATGCATCACCAGTGGATTGGCCAAAGTGTCAGAGATGCAAGTATGAAGCCATAATAGTGCAATGTAAGCTATAATAGCGTTATTCAGTAAAAGTGCAAATCTGAGTTGCAGCAAGAGAATGGCATGTGCCAAACAGGGTTTGGACATGGCCAAGGATGCGAGATTAGCATCACGAGATGCCAAAAGAGTTTGTCATGTTACCTGTATGCATGGGGCGTGCAGGCATGCAAGCAAGACTAAGGGTGCACACGGTACGGTTCGGCTCGGTTCTTGCCGAGGCTGAGTACATGTACCTCCCCATCCTCGGTTCCAAAATTTCGGACCGGTACATGTACCTTATACCTCGGTTCCGGTACCATTTGGTACATGTACGGTACCAGGTACGGTTCCGGTACCAATCGGTACTATGAAGATTAACAATACAGGAAAAGGCTTTCCTCAAAGATGACCAAGCAGTTGGATATTTAGTTCATGTGAAGAATTAGCTTGCTTGATTTTTCGACTTGTGTCACACCCTATAGGATTGGGTCAGCAAGTCATTGATTTAACTAATCTAGGCGTCGCACTAGCTTCCGTTGGTTTCCAAATTATATGTTCAAGTTTCGAGCATAAATTCTTGTAGAACTGTCAAAATGCAAGGTAAAAGTTCACACCAACAAGGGTCAAATAGTAGTCGCCACACAAGAATTAGAATTTGAAAAGATATGCAAGCTCACCTTGTGGTATTCAAGAGTATCCCCTGAGGCTTTTTGAACATCTACCATGAAAAGAGAAGACTCAACTTCGTAAATCTGATTTGAGAACAATAAGGTCCAGTAAGAACTAAACATTTAAAATATTTCAACATGAACAATAGTTTCTTCATGGAAAAATGATACCAAGGGAATTAAAATAAAACAGTGACAGATAGGTACCTCCAAGGCAACTGCAAACCGCCCTATCTTAATATCAGATAAACCTTTCAGTCTCATCTGTGGTAAAGATGAAACGGACAAAGGGAAAATTAGACAAGATCAAGGATAATCAATTACCAAAAGCATCACTCCATACTATATAAGTTAAGCCATCATCAATTGAAAAAGGTAAAAAGAGCAGTTAAGAGATAACCTTCCATAAGACGACGCTCAGTGAAGCGTAGATCTATAGACTATAGTGAGGATATCATGCCATACATATGGTACTAGGTACGGGACATTACGGGATTTGTATTGGACCGTGTACCTATACCTCCCAGAGGCCGGTTCCTATTTTTTGGACCGGTACCTGTACCACCTTCCTCGGTTCGGTACAAAAACAGGTACGGTTTCACCGGTTTCGGGACGATCCGGATCGGTTCCTGTGCACCCTTAAGCAAGACTTGCATTAGCACACTTGTATCATTTGCATAATGATACACAGCCGTGATGGCGCAATATTTGGCTGGCAAATGTGTGATCTGGAAACAAGGCAAGATGAAATATGCAGAGAAAATGACCTTGACGGTTTAGAGTTGGTTACACGAGAGTGGGTTTTCTTTATGCTTTTTAACTGTTAGGAAGGTCCCGTTTGGCTAGTAAAATGGTTTGGCAAAGGTTGGCATAGTTAGCTAACTGCCACATGTAAAGTAAATCTGTAACCGCCTGGCGGTTACTTGTACATAGCTTTTGTAAGGCTATAAAAGCCTGATCTTGTGAAGGGATTGGGTAATCCGGAACAAGAAGAGTTTGTAACCCTAAGTGTGCAATAAATAAAAAGGCTAAGGCATGATTTAAAGAAAAGTTCTGTTGGTGCATATTCCCCTTTGGTTTTGGCTTATTGTTTATGCATCAAGCGGAGTGTGTGCATTTGATTGAGGATTTGGAAGATTTGTGAACATAACCTCTATTTAGTATGGGATAAATAGAGATTTAGTCAAGAAATTGGAGTATTGGCTAAGTGTGAGTTGGCTGAAATTGTGCTGCGGAGCATAGTTTCCATTGTCAAGTTGGTTGTAGCATTGGAGTGTTGCGAACCTGTGACAATTAGGGTATCAGAGCCCTGGTTAAGGGTCTCTCTGTTCATGTTGGATATAAGGCTGATTGGGTTCGCTGATTTCCTATAGTTTGCTGAGAATTACATTTAAAGTGAAGGATCCACACTGAGAGTGTAAAGCATGGGGAAGCCAAGTAGAAGATCATATCATAAGATCACATTAAAGGTATATGAACATTATATTCCAGAATCTGCAAGTGATAATCATGCACGAGGGATGTCTTCAAAACAACTCGATGAGGGTGAAACAAGTTGTTTTACATATCAGAACTGCACCAAGGGTACCGGAGACGCTGCAAGTGCTGATGAGAAACGACACAATTTTGGGAAGGCTCAACATGATGTTGGTAGGGGCCAATGTCCATACATCAGTTGTTTTCAAGGGAGCAAAGCACACAGTAATAATAGAATGTCTTTTGGACTGATGTACGTTGATGTGAAGATCAACAAAAAATGGGTATTAGCGATGGCTGATACCGGTGCTACGAAGTCCTTTATTTATCTAGACGTTTCCATGGCATTGAACTTAACAGTTACTAGCGAGGCTAGCACCATCAAAATTGTTAACGCAGAACCACAAGCCAGTCGAGGGAAAGTTCGCAATGCAGATGTGCAAGTTGGAGAATGGAAAGGAAAATTAGATTTACTAGTTATGGTCATGGATGATTATGACCTGATTTTGGGCATGGATTTCTTTTGCGCGGCGAAGGCGTCGCCATTACCTCATAGGAATGGGATATTGATACAGCACAATCAATACCCATGTTTTCTTTCTATGGTGAGGCAAAGTGAACCATATGAGATACATAATCCATATATGTCTGCGATTCAGGTGAAAGAAGGCATACGCTAAGGCTTGGCTACTTTCCTAGGAGTGTTGGTTGAGATCAAACCAGGAAAGGTAGTAGAAGTTGAGGATGGAATAGCTGAGGTCTTAGAAGAGTTTGTAGACACGATACCTGCAGAACTACCTAAGATGCTACCACCGCGGCATAAGATCGATCATATGATTGAGTTGGTACCAGAGGCGAGGCCGCCTGCACAAGCGCCTTATCGTATGTCACCATTAGAACTTGAGGAGATGCGCAAGCAGATTTCTTAATTGCTGGAGGCGGGGTACATACAACCATCTAAAGCTCCATTTGGTGCTTCGGTTCTGTTCCAAAAGAAGCAAGATGGCTCGATTCGTATGTGTGTTGATTATAGGGCTTTGAACAAGCTAACTGTGAAGAACACGTACCTAATTCCGCTAGTGGAAGACTTGTTTGATTGTTTAGCCAAGGCCAAATACTTCACCAAGTTGGATTTGCGCTCAGGTTATTACCAAGTGCGCATAGCATACAGAGATAAACCAAAGACTGCAATGGTAACAAGGTATGGCTCGTTTGAGTACCATGTAATGCCATTCGGCTTAACGAATGCTCCAACAACATTTTGTAACCTGATGAATGATGTGTTTGCCAAGTATATTGACCGCTTTGTAGTGGTATACTTGGATGACATAGTCATATACAGTAAGGCTTTGGAGGATCATGCGATGCATCTTCGCAAAGTGTTTGCAAAGCTTAGAGAAGCAAGTTTATATGTGAATAAGGAAAATTGTGAGTTTTCCCAGACCACGATTACTTTCCTTGGCCATATGATATCGCAAGGGTGCATACATATGGACCAGAAAAAGGT
Organism: Papaver bracteatum; assembly: GCA_023529315.1. Taxonomy (NCBI): domain Eukaryota; kingdom Viridiplantae; phylum Streptophyta; class Magnoliopsida; order Ranunculales; family Papaveraceae; genus Papaver; species Papaver bracteatum. The sequence goes on from JAJJWX010004610.1 coordinate 717,589, forward strand.
AAATGCCATTATGGATTGGCCAGAACCTAAGAATCTTGGAGAGCTTCGTTCTTTCTTGGGTTTAGCTAACTATTACCGGCGTTTCATAGTTGGCTATTCAAAGAAAGTCGCCCCTTTGACAGATTTGTTGAGGAAGGACAAATCATGGGCATGGACTGAAGAGTGTCGGCGGTCATTCGATGCATTAAATGAAGCGGTCTCGACAGAACCAGTTCTTCGCTTGCCTAGCTTCGATTTACCATTTGAAGTGCACACGGATGCTTCAGACAGGGATCTAGGGGGAGTCTTGGTACAAGATGGCCATCCAGTGGCTTACGAGAGTCATAATCTTAATGATGCTGAAGGAAGATATATTGTGCATGAGAAAGAGATGTTGGCAGTGATACATTGCCTAAGAACGTGGCGCCATTATTTGTTGGGAACTTATTTCATCATAAGGACGGATAATGTGGCCATTACGTTCTTTTCCAGCCAGAAGAAACTTTCGCCAAAACAAGCAAGGTGGCTTGACTTTTTGAGCGAGTTCGAATACAAATTCGAGCATAAGACAGAAAGGCTTAATTCTGTGCCAGATGCGTTAAGCAGAAAGGTGGTAGCAGAATATGTGACAACACTGACCACGATTGAGACAAAGTTGTTGTCTCAAATCAAAGAAGAGACGAAGAATGATCAGGCATGTGTGCGCCTGACTAATCAGATCTGTGATGGGATCGTTCGTCGATATTGGCTAGATGATGGGATCATTTATGCCAAGGGAGGAAAAATTTATGTACCTAATTCAGGTGGACTGAGAAGGGAACTCTTGCGAGAGACGCATGATTCCGTTTGGGCTGGTCATCCAGGCATGGAACGAACTCACGCTTTGATAGCTCGTTCTTATTACTAGCCTAAGATGGAAGAAGATGTTGAATTATGTGAAGACATGCTTGGTATGTCAATTGGATAAGACATAAAGGAGAAATGTGGCAGGATTTCTACAGCCTTTGCCGATTCCAAACAAGCCATGGCAGTGCTTGTCGATGGACTTTATTAACGGGTTGCCAAAGGTGCAAGGCTTTAGCTCGATAATGGTCGTCGTTGATCGCTTTTTGAAGTATGCTACATTCATTCCCTGTCCCCGTTGTTGCAATTCAGATGTTACAGCGGATCTGTTCTTCAAGAATGTAGTGAAGTATTGGGGACTTCCTCAAGATATTGTGAGTGATAGAGACTCACGGTTGACAGGAAGATTTTGGACTACCTTGTTTGGAATGCTTGGTTCCGAACTAAAGTTTTCTACTAGCAATCACCCCCAAACCGATGGTCAGATGGAGAGGATAAATGCATTGCTAAAAGAGTACTTGCGTCATTATGTGACCGCAGGTCAAGAAAATTGGGTAGCATTGATGGATACGGCCCAATTTTGTTACAATTTGCACAAGAGTTTATCAACAGAGTTGAGTCCTTTTGAGTTGGCTATGAGACATCAGCTATTAACCCCTCATGAGGTGCCAAAGGCTAAGAAGCAAGTCTCCTGTCCAGCAGCTTATCGTTATGCAAGGTCAAAGACGGAGATGATTGAGCAAGCGCGCGATAGATTGGCTAAAGCGCAAAGACGAATGAAGAAGTATGCTGAATTGTAGCGCAGAGATGTAGAGTTTGAGGTGGGAGATATGGTGTTGTTGAAGCTAACGCCCAAAATTTGGAAGAAGATTTCTAGCAAGACAGTTCATAGAGGCCTAATTCCAAGATATGATGGTCCCTTTAAAGTGGTGAAAAGGATTGGTAAGGTGGCTTACAGACTGGAGTTGTTGGAATGGTTGAAAGTGCACCCCTCTTTTCATGTTAGCTTTCTAAAGAAGTATCATCCTGATTTGCTGGACACTTTGAGAAGACAAACGAAGCGTGCACCACCAGTGATCAGATCACAATTCGACAAGCAAGTTGAGGCAATACTTGATGATCGAGTTATGGGGAAAAGTAATAAGAATAAGAGAACTTATTTTCTGATTAAGTGGCAAGGCTTTCCATACTCCGAAGCTTCTTGGGAGAAGGATACTACATTGTGGCAATTTGAAGAACAAATTCAGGCTTACCTACAGCAAAAAGAATCGACGAGGGCGTCGAGTTCATCTGGTGGGGGAGGTCTATAACGGTGTTGTCATGTGGCCAAGTGATGATGCATCACCAGTGGCTTGGAAAAAGTGTCAGATATGCAAGTATAAAGCCATAATAGCGCAACGTAAGATATAATAGTGGTATTCAGTACAAGTGCAAATCTGAGTTGCAGCAAGAGAATGGCATGTGCCAAACAGGGTTTGGACATGGCCAAGGATGCGAGATTAGCATCACGATATGCCAAAAGAGTTTGACATGTTACCTGTATGCATGGGGCGTGCAGGCATGCAAACAAGACTTGCATTAGCACACTTGTATCATTGGCATAATGATACACAGCCATGATGGCGCAATATTTGGCTGGCAAATGTGTGATCTGGAAACAAGGCAAGATGACATGTGCAGGGCACATGGCCTTAACGGTTAATAGTTGGTTACACGAGAGTGGGTTTTCTTTATGCTTTCTAAATGTTAGGAAGGTCCCATTTGACTAGTAAAATGGTTTTGCAAAGGTTGGCATAGTTAGCTAACTACCACATGTAAAGTAAATCTGTAACCGCCTGGCGGTTACTTGTACATAGCTTTTGTAAGGATATAAAAGCCTTATCTTGTGAAGGGATTGGGTAATCCGGAACAAGAAGAGTTTGTAACCCTAAGTGTGCAATAAATAAAAAGGCTAAGGCCTGATTTAAAGAAAAGTTCTGTTGGTGCATATTCCCCTTTGATTTTGGCTTATTGTTTATGCATCAAGCGGAGTGTGTGCATTTGATTTAGGATTTGGAAGATTTGTGAACATAACCTCTATTTAGTATGGGATAAATAGATATTTAGTCAAGAAATTGGAGTATTGGCTAAGTGCGAGTTGGCTGAAATTGTGCTGCGGAGCATATTTGCCATTGTCAAGTTGGTTATAGCATTGGAGTGTTGCGAACCTGTGACAGCCGGCTAGGGCCTGGTCCCGTGAGCTTTCCCTAATTTTATGTATTATTTTCATGATTTGAAGGAATTTTCATAATTTGAAGGAAACATCATGAAATCAAGGAATTTCATGGGATCAAGGAAACATAAAAATAATAATTAAAAAATAAGGGTGTGTGGGACCGGCTAAGGCATGACCGTCTGTCTAGGGCCCGGTCCCACGAGTTTCCCTAATTTTATATTATTTTCATGACTTGAAGGGAATATCATGAGATTAAGGAGTTTTCATGAGATTAGGAAAATAATAATAAAATAATGAGGAATCATGAGGTGTGGGACCGACCATGACTAGGGCATAGCCTGTCGGCTAATAAACACGGTCCCACGACACCTTTCCTAATTTTATATTATTTCCTTGATGCGAAGGAAACACCATGAAACTGAGGAGTTTCCTTAAAACGAAGGATATTTGTTCAAATGAAGGGATTTTCATGAGATCAAGGAATATAATAAAAATATGATAAAATATAGAATTGGGCATGGGACTGGCCACCGTGTGACTGGACGGCATGTGGGTCCAGTCCCCTAGCGCCTTGACTAATATTTTATTATTTATCATTTTCTTCCTATTTTGCATAAGTTCATCGTTCCTTCGTGTTTTGGAATGCTCGTTCGTGCATTCATGCTCGTTAGTGCATTATTGCTAAGTACACTTGCACCATTTTGGTCGGGGCTTACTCGATAGAGGCTCAGATGCCCGTATGTTAAATATTTATCACTAACCCGTGAAATTCTGCTGGGAAGAACCACGGATTGAAGTGATGAAATATTATGAGGAATCGTAGAATATTTCTGGATATTCAGTTAACGATTAGAAATAATTAATTGATGGCTCTATACTAGCAGACATGCTGTCTAGGAGCATTAATTATCTGGGAATTGAGAGATATGAGCTTGTTTAAGCGTCATATTTCTTTTATATAGTCAAGGAAAACATTGTTACATCCTGAAGATGTTAGTGCTCTATACTAGAAGGCAAGATTTCTAGGAGCCGTCCAATCATTAAGATTCTATACACATGTCTTTTATATAGTCAGGGAAAATGTTGTTACATCTTGGAGATGTTATCGCTCTATACTATCAGGCAAGATGTCTAGGAGCCGTCCAATCGTTTGATTTTATATAAAAGTGATTACTGAAATTGCTCAGTATTCATGAGATATGTCGTTGCCTCAGTTGAGAGACTGCATATGTGCATATGCTATGAGAGACAGTATTCTCAGTCAGAGGTTCTTGCGACATGAGCTTTCATGCTTCAATGAGAGACACGACCCTCAATACTCATCTGATTGCTGGATCAGGAGTATGTACAATTATGGTTTTATGATTTTAGCCTTTATCAAAAATTCACCATCTACATTAAGTCCCCTGCTTAGTGAGGGACAGTCATGTTCCTCAGTCAGCACTGGATGGTGATTCTTTAGTTACAAACGAAATAAGTAATTGAACTTAGTCGAAAGATAGAATGTTACCGAAGTTTTGATTGTACGAGCGAACCATGGCTTGAACGAAGATCCCAGTAGCATGACAGAGCATCATCTAACGAGCATAAATTGGTGTAGCACCGCTCTTTTTTTTTCTTTTTTTTTTCTTTCAGAAGTTGGATTATGTATACATATGCATGTATATACGTGAGTTTTGTAAAAACCCTTGTTTTAGGAACAAACGTTCGTTCGATCGTTAGTTTAAGAAACTAGCAATAATCCTTAATGTAGGAGAGATTTTTTTATTTTTTTAAATATGTGAGATTTTAATAAACTCTCGTTTCAAATGTGGATGCTTGTACGAGAGATTTTTTTTTCCTGAATAAACGTGCGTCTGTTAGTAAAAAAACTAGATTTTATGCCCGTGCTACGCATCGAGTATCTCTTTCTATTAACCATATTGTTTGATTTGGTGTGATGTGGTTTCGCCTCGCACCGTTGTGCATTTTTTATTTGGTGTAGCTCGACTTCGCCTCGTCCCGTCGCTTAGGATTTTTAGTTTGGTTTTGCTTAGGATTTTTAATTTGGTTACTCGTGGCTTCACCTCTCCCCGCTCTGTCGCTTAGGATTTTTGACTTGGTGTGGCTTCTTTGCCCCTCCCCATCACGATGCATTTTTTATTTGGCATTGAAGCCACGACGCATTAAATTTGTTGTTGTATTGAAGTCTTATTAAACCTGTTCTATACACCATTTTTCATATAATAAGCTTTGTAATGTGAAGTTACAAAACTTAAATCCGTTGATATACATTTTTTAGAGATGCTTCCAATTAAAAAAAAAAAAAAAGGGAAATGCCACAGACAAAATTCCAATGAAAAATCAAGTATACAAAACTTAAAGCTTATGTTGCTCCATTCCACAGAGGGTTTCCTGTCGTAATAATGTGTTGATGGTTACCGCCACCACCCTGAGATTCCAAATGGTCTTAACTTATTTTCCTCATTATTTGTTCCACACAGTCGCTCCATTCTACGCTCCTTGTTGATGGATTAAACTATTATCTCCTTCCACCAGGACCACCACCCTGTGATTCAACTAAGATTCAACATAAGCAAGATTAATAAAAGATGAACCAAGAATAAGAAAAAGGAAGAACCGTTGATTTTATATTAAATATGAAGTGTTCTCATTGGAAACTATAAGAGAATTTGTCTTTGAAGACATCTCAGTACATACCTTTCATCTATCTTCCAAGATTTCAGAACTATAGCTCTATCTGCAAACACATAACACCTGAAACCTTTTGAAATATACAACAATGCTTGTATGCCACAAATTGATGCTGCAACTTGATTATAAATTATTGTAGATAGTGCTCTCTTATTGTTCGTTCCCCTACTGTGAAGATTTATACCATGGTGACGATTAACTAATTTCACTTAGCAAGTAGTGTTGGAAAAAACTAATACTTTATCAACTGGACGTGAACAACGTAAAATTGGAGTTGAGCTTATTTACCTGGATAGCGTAATCTTGAAGTGATTGATTCTTTGAAGTATGCAAAATAAAAATAAAAAATAAAAAAATATATATAGTAGAAACTTCCGGTAATTTAAGAAATCCCTCCAATATTTTCTCATATATCCAAACATCTTAACCTGTAATCTTCATCATGAGGTATAATGATGAATTAGCGTGAGGTCATATAAATATTAACCTCAACCGAAGGCTTCATTCATAAAGTAATTGCCTTTCCTTAAGAAAAAAAGTATATTATCACAATCTATACAGAGAACAACCATTACTTTAAGTGCATTTGTTATGCAATGAAGATTATTAAAGAACATACTACATTGTCTGAAAACCGGTGACCGAAGTATTAGTCTTTGACTTGTGGATAGTTTTGTTGTAGGAGACAAAAAATTTCTCATAAAATGACCTACAAAAATAGATTATTGTGAACAATTTTAACGGACTTAGATACAGTAATATCAACTAAAACTTCAATATTAAAAAGCTTTCGCCTGACCTTTTAATGAAGTTACTAAATATATAGTCGAAAAAGCTTACCATGAACAATGCAAATATGGTTCCCTATAGAAACGTTCACCTTTCATACACCGGGGAACATTGATGTCACTTGAAAGACCATCATCTGGAAATTCCTTCTGTAATTGTTCAACTGCAGTGATAATAATTTCTCTAGATTATAAGCTATTTGCTGCAAGCTACATACAGAAAGACCGATGAAATATTAAAAAAAAATATTACCCTCTTGGTCTATCTTCTTAAAACCAAATTTAGTTGTCCATATGGATTTTGCTTCTTCGGCAACTGGGAGTACTAAAGTTTCTACTTTAAGAAAATACCTCAGAATTTGCTCAATGCAAGAAAATAGCGATTGGAAGTAACCATCAATATTGCAAAAAAGGACTTAAATGATGCAAAAATGAACCTAAATCGAACCTATATGAAAAGGTTGCCACAGAGAAACCCAAACAAACAAATAAATGATGCAAAAATGAATCCAAAAGAATGACATCACCTGAATCCAGTCTGATAGACTCACTCGTCCTTGGACTTCACTATTGATAGCAACCAAAGGAAGTTCAGTGATATTTCGTACGAAGATCCCAAAAATAGCAGCAAATACATCAGGTGAGAATATATTACAAATATTAGTGGCTAACCATGATCAAGATATATTCTTACTTTGATGTTAGTACCGCATTAGGGAGGGTAACCTTATACATGCCTTTTTTAAGTTCCTGCAAACATGTACAACCTATCAAATTGGTATTCATGAATAGAGCACATGAGGATAATCTAAAAATACTATTATTGAACATCTACACTAGTAAACAAAAAGTAAAAACACAAATCAAAATTTTCTAGACATGAATGAGCCATTTTTTTTATAGGTTCATGAATGAGCCATTCATCATGATACCAAATTCGAACAACTTGGAAGTGAATTATACTTGTCACAACCTAATAGAATTAGTATTTGAGGCTACCGTAAAAAATAAAACCTCTAAAAAATGAAAATTATTCCTAACAAAATTGGGAATGATAGGATTCAGACGTAATACCTATTTGAGTTAGTAAACTGACTACTTCTCCACTAGTTAGGTAAGAAAATAATGCGTATGATGGGATTTCTAGCTTGGTCACGATGGGATTTTTCTTACTGTGAATCAACATTAATCTCTACAGCAACAAATAAAAAAGAAAAAAAAATAGTTTATTAGATAAGGGTTCTTAAAGATAAAATGCTGGTGATATATCGGGGAGGCTTGAGAATCCTCTCTGTATCTATATGTAGAGAGAAGCATATGATGAACGAAAATCAAATTCGAACCAAAGAAGGTAATTTAAATCAAAATCTAGTATAAACTCAACATCAATAAAAGATAACAAAATCATAGAAAACTTACCCTTATGATTAATAAGAAAGGTTGAAAGTGAGAGATACGGAGAACAAATGAAAACCTCAATTGATGTAGAAGAGATTGAGAAAAAGATGCAATGGATTCCTGGATTTTCTTCCATTATCGTTTTCCTGAGTTCTAGGAGAGGAAATAAGAAAGCTCACTTGCGTAAACACGGACGGAGTTCTATAGGGGCAGGGATATGATACCTGAAGGTAAATAGATTAGGATGAGATGTAGATTATGGAGAACAAGGTGGAGACGGAGTTGTATTAGAGTTTCTCACTGCATCTCTTTTGGTTTCATAAAAAAAAAAATTCCTGTTTTTTTTTTTGTTTCCGGGGAGACTATTTTTTCGTTTGTTTTCCATTTCGTTTTTTTAATAAAAAAACCGGTATATACTGTTACATTAATGACATTTGAGAAAAAGTGGAATGGAGAAATTTCAAGGGGGCGGTGACGCTCACCCAAGGGTGGGTATTCTCACCGCGCGACGTGGGGCCTTATATGACTTAGGAGTTTAAAGGGTTTGATTGTTTATGAGCTTTCATGACAAAATTTATTTTCGATATGTAAGCTTTCACAAATTTATGAAAATATACTCTCGAGGGAGCAAATATATGCTTTTCAAATTTACGTTAGTTTCACGTTAAATCATATTTTTTGTAAAATCAATGTTTTGATTTTGAACAACCGTTGAAAGTAGACAATTATACATGGTGAAATAGTGTATGTATGTGAGTTTTTCACAATTGTAGAATGGAGATCTGTCCAATTTTTGAAAAACCAGTGGATGTTAAAATTCACGTGGGTTGTTCACGGTTTTACGAAAATCAAGTCATGATTATGAATAATGAATTTTGCTCGTCTTTGCAGGTTTGAAGGAACGAGCAAGTTTTCGAAATTCTGACGTTATAATCACTACAACTAGTGAAATTGTAAATAGGTAAGAGTTGGATTGTTACCATTTTTGTTACGTGTTTGTTATTGGTATATCCATGACTCCATGTCTTTCGCCTCAGATAGTGGTGATTTCTAGTTACAACCACTCTTCTGGCTCTTCCGGGGAACGCTCTATGAAGTCAAAGATGAAGACTTCTGCAGATGCTCGTGCCGGGGGTGAATCAACCTTTTAGAGACGCTGGAAGTCTGAAACATTATATGTCTCTCAATTATCTGGGAGTCGTTTATGCTAAGGTATATGCTTTCTTGGTATTAGCAGATGCGGAGGGAAAGCAGGGACGTGATGAAATATCACAGAAGAAAAGAGTTGAAGATGAAAAGTTTCATATCTCATCAGCAGAAGTATCGCCGACTTCAACAAGTGAGACTATCGGCTGAATATGAAGTTCGCCTTTGCGTTGATGGTGTAGCTCCTGATTCATATGTGGATGAATGAAGAATTTCGTCATAATTCGTCATAAGAAGTTAGGTCTTCTAGCAAAATATTGTAGAATCTTCGTCTGATGTCGTAATTTCACGATCTACCCATGTTTTCTCATGCCCAGGAAATTTCCAAGCTTAATTAAAGAAGATTTTTGAGTTTTGAGCATGTTTAGGGGCCGAAATCAGCGAAATGGTAAACTTCCAGGAGACTTTAAGAAAATTTTCAGCTGGCTTGTAGTCCAATGTTTCGGCCACATCCATTTGCTCGTTCCTCCAATTGATGTGAATTTTGGATATGTTGTAAAGTACATCCATACAAAGAGAATGGTATATGATCCATCCATATATTCCTCACCAACTTCTCCCATATCACTGCTTTGTGCGGGATAGTGTAAAATCATCTCAGACGAGCTTGTTGTAAAACACTCATGTTGTGTCTTTAGACCATTTGCTTGCATCTTGAATGGTTGGTGAAGGATTTTAATGTCATTATTTCTTTTGATATTAGGAACCCTTGATTGATCCATGAGCATGGCGGTGTTTGCAGTACCATCTTCTGTCAGTAGTAGATACATCACTTCTGAAACCCTTGTCATGAGACCATAACTGAGGTTGCTCTCAAGAGGGGGTGATGTAATGACCATGGAATCATGTCCTGGTGGTAGCATTCCTTTTATGATGAATGATTAGAACATGAGAGTCTAGTGCCACGGGTCTTGGACTGTGAAACTGATCGTCATGATCAGTGGACCGTCAGTCCCTAGTATTTTGTTAAATCTCTCCTTTTCGTTTTCTCTTTTTCTGGCAAGACTTGGATAGAGAATCCAGGTAGAAAATTGATGTAAAAACCTAGGTTGTCAAAGTTGGAGGTACGTTGATGAAATACTTAGTGGATAGACCTGGTGGACACCGATCGACTGTGGAAGTTATGAATCTCGTCTAAGAATTGCTGCTTGCATGTTGTACGCTTTGGAAGCTGTAGGAACCTCATACAACGTCGGAATTCGATACTTGACCCCAAATTTTGAAGATAAGAGACTAAGTTATCTCCTGAGGAAAGAATCACTCAATTTGGAGTTGTAGAGGTCAGCCAACGAAGCGTGCACATTTGTAATTTGTAATCCCGTATAAATTTTTCAGATTCCGTAGACCTAACGGTAAAGGCCGTATCTTTCAGCTTGTATGTCCGATTGATGCACCCTTTTGGTATGTTCTATAAGAGACATAAATGAAAATCTTTAGTTGAGGAAGCATTGTCCCATTCCTCACCCATTGGTACGTTTTTGTAAACCCATGGCCTGAAGTGTGTTGTATATCATTTGTGGAGGTGATGAGAACATCTTGTAGAAGACTTTGGATTGTGCCCACCGGTTGTGCAAGATTTGGGAAAACTTTCATGTGAGCATGTTATCAGGTCTACACATCTTAATATGAATCATTAATCCTTGGAGAAGTCCGCTTCATGTGTAATACTTCAGAGAATGGTTAGTTGATGAGGCCCTGTCATGAAGAGGTTGCTCTTGAGACCGTTGTTGATGCTGAGATCACGATTGAATTTTCTACATAAATTCTTATTAATGATGAGACCATGAAAGGATTTCTACCAGATATCCTTATTGATGTCGATACTATGGTTAAAGTTTCTTCAGAGATCGAAAAGGATAGAATCATGATTATCGACATAGTCGTTGCTCTTCCAACCAGTGAGCTTTTACATTCACAAACTAGTTGGTGGGTTGAGCATCCCTAAGATGAAGGTGTACTGGGAGTTTAACCCAAATTATCCTGAATAGTATGACTTTATTGTGAACCGGCTTTGTCAGTGAATCGACATTGTTGTGGAAGATAGCAGTAGCGGTCTTCATGATTGGCGAAGAGAGGAAGTTCATCAGTCGTGCAGGGGCTTGTGATGTAGAGAGGTCCCGTTGATGAAGTTTCATGGAATCACATCAGGTTGCAATAACTTTTTATGCGGATAACATTTATTGAAATGGATTTGAATCGATTTATCCAATAAGATCAAGTCCTCAGTGTATGTTGAAGGAGTTTGTACCATCCATGGATGAATGATGGTGTATCTGCTTCATAAGTCTTATCATGTGATAATGAAGACTTATCGTTCAGTTACACTTTGATCGTGTTGGTATTGAATTAGTGTGTCGAGATATTTGTGCTGAATCCGGATGCACCATGTCATTATCGAAGGTGTACTCTTTGATTAGGATTACAACATAAAGGCTTCTTAAATGCTTGAGCGTTTAAGCATCATATCCCTTAAGCATCGAATGTATTAGCTTTCATATCCCTTAAGCATCGAATGTATTCTTTTAGCGGTAATGAATATTTGATCGTCTACAGACTAGCAGAATTGAGTATCTAGGATCTCACAGACATGAAATGAATGAGATTGCATCTTTTGTAGGTTCTTGCTTCAACCTCGTCGATGTTCTAAATTCCCCCAATCCCTTTCATTATGTGAAAATTGGTTTCTGCCTAGGTTGAACTTATGTTGATATAGTTGGATTAAACACTTGTGTACTCTTTCAGTTGCCAGTTGAAGTTGGATCAACCTTCTCCTTGAAGATGTGTTTCCAAATATTGTAGTTACTTGTTGGATGATCGATGAACCTATGAAGGCGACAATACATGGGATTCTCCATTTTTTTCTCAATTGGCTCTCTCCTGATAATGACAATTTGATTACACCATCTTGAACCCAGAATTCCAGTAACTTGATCGGTTGTCAATCGACACAAATATAATTTACACTTTCTTACTACTCAAAATATAAATATAGCGGGTATTTTTTTGATTTTTATATGCTAAAATAAAATAAAAACAAAACAATAAAAAGTAAACGAATCAAATCAAGGTAGTGAAAATATTGGTTAAGGATTCAGCTTCATTAAAAGATCATATTCAAGGAGTTCATAACAAGAAGAAAGAGAAACCCTAACATGTTTCTAAACCCTAGAACAAAGTAGTAGAAGAAATGATAATAAGATATAAGATTAAAGTCCTCTCTTTTATATGTTTCTCTATTTCCATAAAGGATACTCCTTCCAAAAAACCCGTGTAGAAACGTAGCGCAATCATTGCGCTTCAGCCATTATGGCCCTGCAATTCAACTCCATCTGCAACTCCCATTGAAGCTAGAACCATTCTCAACAGCACAAGCACCAGAGACTCATCCAACAGTTCCATCAACACAAAACCCATTACAGTAACCACCATTATCTTCCATGTTTAATTGTACCAACTATTGCAATCATCCTCAGCCACAAACCATGAGAATCACCAGCAACCATCCTTGTATCAAAAGAATCCCATGTTTTCAAATCTCAATAGGAACCTACTTTTGATTTCAATGAAACCCACGGATCCCCTTTTCCATTCGAACTCTATACAAATTGGTAACAATATTCACAACAAACTCTAATTTCTACAGTCTCAGACCAATTTCAATCATCAATAGATCTCATTTCTTCCGATTCTTGTTTGGATTTCGATTTGCTTCTCTCTCTCGGTTTCGATTTCAACAGTATTAACAACTCTCTTTTCTCAGTGTCACCATCGTCTCTATGCCTCCATTTTTTTCCGATCTGTAGAAGAAACCCCATTCTCTCCATTTCTGGTGTGTAAGGAAGAGAGGAAAGAAGAGAAGATAAGATTCTCGACTGGATTTAGGGTATTCATATTTGGCGGATATTTGCACCCATTGAGCTAGGATATAGCCACCCAATGGTATCCCCTTAACTATTAACTGGTTAGTATTTAGCATTCCTCCAGAGAGTCTCCCCTTAACCATTACCGGGCTCCAGATAGTGTCCTCCCAGGAAATGACAATTTTTCCCTTTTCTCAAATTTGGGTGATTTCTCCTTCTTTTCGTCCATGCGACTCCAGAGTACCTAATAACTCAAAAATAAACATAAGATACATAATTCACACTAAAACTCGCAAAGAAAGCATAAATACTAGATATAAAATTAGGTGTTTATCACACCTATCATAACTCGATCACTCCTTCATGAGAAGAGAGAAGTTTGAGTTTGTCTGATCATTTCCCCATTTGTTGATGCTAGGTAGAGGTTTGTGTATTTCAGGATTGGTTATCCTTTCTTTGCACTTTCGGAGGAGCCTGAGAGATTGGAGGAACGTTCTTGGAGATTGTATTAGTCGTTGACTGAGTTTTGGATATCGCGAGTTCCATAAGGTTCCTCAATCTTTATAGACTTTTCTCCTTCCAAAGTAAAGCACACGAAAAAGTATGGAACCATAGATTTTACAACTGCTTTGTGACGTTTGGATCGTGACATCCCAAGGTTTGAACTCTGAACCTTTTTACATAATCATTGGGATGTTCATTTCTCCTTTGAAACATCCTTCCTATGTCAGAGAGAGTGACTTGCTCTTACATGAAGAAGTATTTTCTGTAGAAAGCATTAATCATCTCTTCCCAAATAGAGATACTTCCTAGTGTGATGCTGTTGTACAAGGTGTATGCTCTGCCTGTCAGAGACTTTGAAAATTCCTTCGGATAGACGACATGGTTGTGCTCGTGTTCGCCCAATGATTTCAGGAACCGAGAAACATATTCTCGAGCACTGCATGTTCCATCAAAAAAAGTGAATGTTGGAGAGGTATAACCTCTTGGAAACAGAATCCTCTGTGTGGCAGCAGGATATGGAGGTTGGTGACGGTGGACAGATGATGTCTTGTCTTTTCCTCGATCCTCAAAAAATCGCTTCAGGTCTTCACGAGTGATGAAACTGCAGGTTCCATTGTTAGCGAGTCATCTGCAGCTTTGCGGACTTCTTCATCATGTACAACATGGATTGGAGAAATTCCAGGATCAATAGTTGAAGATCTTTCTTTAGCTATGAAGGAATCATGAAGTGTGGGACTGGCTATGGACAAGACATGGTCCCACGTCACTTTTCCTAATTTTATACTCCTCAACGTAAAATTATTAGCGTTTGAATATGAAATTATTTTTATATGTCCTAATTTCTACTTTGGTCATGCTCAAGTGAGCAAAAAATTTTTTATTGGTGAAAGGATGATGATTAAATCTTTTGGTTTAATCATTTATTAAAATAATGTTTATATACATACTTTTCCCTTAAACTATCAAATATACCCTTTATTTTTTATAATTACAAAATCATTTTTAATATAAATTTAATTCCAAATCATAAATACCATCACCATATATAAGGAAAACATCCATTCAATATTTTTTCATATTAATTGTCATTCCTTTTTTAAATGAAAATATTTATGAGTAGTTATTAAATTCCTAATACTTCTATTTAGTTTTGGTAATAAGTTAAAATTAAATAAGTTAGTCAAGGGTTAGTCATGACTTTTTATAGAAAATCCTTATTATTTTGACAAAGTCAATTAGGACACTTATTTTAAGACGGAGGGAGTAATATTTTTCATGATTTTAGGGAAATATCATAAAATCAAGGAGTTTGTTTGAAATCAAGGAGTTTACTTGAAGTGAAGGAGTTTCCATGAGATGAGGGAAACATAAATATTAATAATAATAAAATAAGGGCGTATGGGTCCGGCTTGGGCATGGTCGGCCGGCTAGGGCCCGGTCCCGTGAGCTTTCCCTAATTTTATGTATTATTTTTATGATTTGAAGGAATTTTCATAATTTGAAGGAAACATCATGAAATCAAGGAATTTCATGGGATCAAGGAAACATAAAAATAATAATAATAAAATAAGGATGTGTGGGACCGGCTAGGGCATGACCATCCGTCTAGGGCTCGGTCCCACGAGTTTTCCTAATTTTATATTATTTTCATGACTTGAAGGGAATATCATGAGATTAAGGAGTTTTCATGAGATTAGGGAAATAATAATAAAATAATGAGGAATCATGAGATGTGGGACCGGCTATGACTAGGGCATAGCCGGACGGCTAATAGACACGGTCCCATGACACCTTTCCCAATTTTATATTATTTCCTTGATGCGAAGGAAACACCATGAAACTAAGGAGTTTCCTTAAAACGAAGGATATTTGTTCAAATGAAGGGATTTTCATGAGATCAAGGAAAATAATTAAAATATGATAAAATATAGAATTGGGCGTGGGACTGGCCACGACGTGACTGGTCGTCCAGTGGGTCCAGTCCCCTAGCACCTTGACTAATATTTTATTATTTATCATTTTCTTCCTATTTTGCATAGGTTCATCGTTCCTTCGTGTTTTGGAATGCTCGTTCCTGCATTCAGATGCTCGTTAGTGCATTATTGCTAAGTACACTTGCACCATTTTGGCCGGGGCTTACTCGATAATGGCTTAGATGCCCGTATGTTGAATATTTATCACTAACCCGTGGAATTCTGCTGGGAAGAACCACGGATTGAAGTGACGAAATATTATGATGAATCGTAGAATATTTCTGGATGTTCAGTTAACGATTAGAAATAATTAATTGATGGCTCTATACTAGCAGGCATGTTGTTTATGAGCATTAATTATCTGGGAATTGAGAGATATGAGCTTGTTGAAGCGTCACATTTCTTTTATATAGTCAGGGAAAACATTATTACATCCTGAAGACATTAGTGCTCTATACTAGCATGGAATTTAGAGATATGATCTGGGAATTGAGAGATATGAGCTTGTTAAAGCGTCATGTTTCTTTTATATAGTCAGGGAAAACATTATTACATCCTGAAGACGTTAGTGCTCTATACTAGCAGGCAAGTTGTCTAGGAGCCGTCCAATCATTGAGATTCTATAAACATGTCTTTTATATAGTCATGGAAAACATTGTTACATCCTGAAGACGTTATCGCTCTATACTAGCAGGAAATCTATCTAGGATCCGTCCAATCGTTCGATTCTATATAAAAGTGATTACTGAAATTGCTCAGTATTCATGAGATATGTCGTTGCCTCAGTTGAGAAACTGCATATCTACATATGCTATGAGAGATAGTATTCTCAGTCAGAGGTTCTTGCGGCATGAGATTTCATGATTCAATGAGAGACATGAGCCTCAATACTCATCTGATTGCTGGATCAGGAGTATGTACAATTATGGTTTTATGATTTTAGCCTTTGTCAAAAATCCACCATCTACACTATCTCAATGCCAGTATAATTTATCTTGGGAAACTTTGAGTACATCCACGGGAACTGAAGTAAGTTATGGTTATCATTGAAACATAATGGACATATTTCTCTGGCTTCAACACAAACTATTTGTTTTCCTTTACGATTAGAACTCATTTTTGAATTATTATTTCTGACTTGGGTTATTATTTTTTTAAGAAATCTTATCTAATATGTGGAAATTTTCTTGTAACCTTACTGACGTTTTTATAGTGGGGATTAGCAACAAAACGGACGCTTATGAACAGGGATGACCTTTGATAAAAAGTTTGTGATATTTTGGCCTAGTACGGGGCAATTGTAAATAGAGATAATACTCTCTCAAAAAAGTTATGGTCATTTACTGTTACCGTTTTTGTTCTTTATCAGCTGTAAATATGGTACATATGAACCATTGTGGACTCTCGACTGTTGAATACATTAATAAGAGTTTTGACTATTGATGTATGTGTTGAATTTAGCTTATAAATAGCCTCCATTGGAACCAGTATAAACAATTGCCAATACAAATTAGAAAATTTCTTTGTGATATAACATTTATACTTTCATTATTATATTTTGTAGGTTAACCATACTTGTATCTACCAAGAAATGACGACCAAGTACACGTCACAGGAAGATGAAGCTCTAACACGGGCTTACTACAACGTTTCTAATGACCCATATGTATTAACAGATAAGAAATCTAAGGAGTTTTGGATGTCTGTTACGCAGGATTTTACCGATATAATTGGCAATCACAACCTTCGTACTTGGAAATCTATACAATCACGTCTCTTCACCATAAATAAGGAGGTGAATTTTTTTGTTGCAATCAAGATACCAATATATCGCAATGTTCCCGAAGGGTGGTCCGAACAAATGATTGTAGGTTTCCCGATATTAATGCATACATGCGTTTGAATTTCTTGGTTTCCTTCACACACTAATCCTAACTATATGTTTGTGTACTGCAGGATACAAATGTGCAAAAGTTGTACCTCCAAAGGAAGGGAAAGAGATTTATGTATCACAATTTCTACCTCAGCATGAGGCATCACTTTTCCTATATGAACCCCCAATTGTTAGCCCTTCGTGCAACCTGACGACATCATATAATCTGGTTTTGTGGGTATACCTCTATGTAAGCCCTCACAAGACTAAACTCGTCCAGTAAGGTCACCTAAGGCTTCAAAGGCTTGTTACACGGGCTAAGTATAATCGTGGGTCAGGCGACAATGACATCCGTTTAGATTTTATCGTGTACCTAATCCTTTATTTTTATTTTTTTGTTTTTTGTGTCAATGGGTATGATAATCCGAAAAAACTTATAATAAATTGGTGGTAGATATGTATTTTTTTAGCTCCTCCTACGTTTGTAGACCACCATGGGTTGAAAATAATTGAATATAGTCCCCTACGTGATCACCTAGATCTCCCCTATGTGACCCTACTTTTCCCCCAAGGACAATTATTGGGAACTCTATAAATAGAGTTTATTCATCTAAAATACAACGCACCAACAAACCTTTTTTCTATGTCCTTCTAAAATATAATCTTTGTCTTATCAATTCGGTAACAGTTTAAAAATGATGGCTAGATTTTCTCGCAATGAGGATGTTGCTCTAATCGGTGCGTGGTGTTCTGTTAGATTAGATCCACTAGTAGGAAACGACCAAGAAAGCGTTGTCTTCTGGGACCGGGTTAGAGTAGAATACATAACCACATGGCAAGGTGAGATGGTAAGGAACAATAATTCGTTGCATCATAGGGTTAGGATGCTGGTTAGAAGATATGTACGTTTTGTTAGGAGTTATTTTATGAACTTACCCAATGGATGGGACAATGAACGCATGGTGAGTAAAATTTAAATTCATTATAATTTTTTCTTGTTAATGAAAACCTGATATTAACACCTATTATAAATTTAAATCCCGTACGAGCAAGGTAGAAGGGATTATGAAGAAGATGGACCATTTCACCAAAGATGGAGACATGATGCGGTCTATGATGTGCTGAAATTACACTTTCCATTGGTGTATGATCCAAAGCTCTTTGTACAACCAGCTAATATTCCTCATCCTCAAGTTGGAGGCGAGATATAAAAACATCACCACATTCATCTATAGGTTTTGTGGGTAAACCTCTCTATAAACCCTCACGAGACTAAACTCATCCAGTAGGGTTGCCTTGTGGTTCAAAGGCTTGTTACACGGGCTAAGTGTAATCGTGGGTCATACGATAATGACATGTATTTATAATGTTTCCGTATTTTCACCATTTTATTTTTTGGGTTTTGTTTTTAATTTATGAATGTGTGTGGCCATAGTGAGAAAGTAATTTTGTTAGTTAATAAATGTTGATGTGTCATGTGAAAATGACATATTTTCCTTGTATTTTTCCATGCATTATTAACAATGAATTTTTTTTCAAATTTTTCTTTTTGGTTTGTCCAAAGATAGTTATTTGAGTATTGTACCCACATATCTTGTTACGAATCTTCAAACTTTTGGAGATTTTCTTTTTCTTTATTTGATATATACTTCTTGTTAAATAATCACGCTAAATATTTTTTTCATCTTATAAATGATATCACTCAACCACTTTACGGTGTGTTGGTTAATTGACGGATTTTTGACCGAATTCGTAACGAACAAGTTGGAAAATATCAACTAGGAGAGGAGACCAAAGTGTTGGTTTTCAATGAATTTTTTTCAAAAAAGTAAGGTTTGAATCTTCAAACTTTTGGAGATTTTCTTTTTCTTTATTTGATATACCTACTCACGTCACTCAACCACTTTACGGTGTGTTGGTTAATTGACGGTGTAACGACAAGTTGGAAAATATCAACTGTGTTGGTTTTCCTTAAAAAGTAAGGTTTGTCTGGAAAACAGTAACCATCCTTTGAGAAACTTTTTGGGTATTTTTGAGCAGTGATCGTCTTTTGGATTAAGCAAGGGTTTCTTTGCCACATGTGCTTGATAAAAAGGATTGTCACCAAACACATAATAGACCATCTAAAAGTAGTATTGGTATGAAGCCTAACTGAAACACCCTCAACTACTCTTAGTTTCGTTATCTCCTTTTTTATTCTATAATACCCATTTTTTCTTCTTTTACATACCACAATATGGCTGCATTTTCAAACCAAGAGGATGTCGCGTTAATTCGTGCTAATTGTGTTGTTGCTAGCGATCCTGTTATTGGGAGAGAGATGGAGGCGAGGGTTTTTGGGCACGAATACTAGGGGAATTTAGAGCAGAAATTGACATTGACACTGCAAGAAACACCAAGTCAATACATAACCGAATCTCAATGTTGAAAAAATATGTTAAGAGATACGTCGGTTATGTGAGGGGTCGTTGCTAGGGAATGGCTGCTGGGGGTTATAACATTTCAACCTATTTCGACAAAATGATCGCAGTCGTATGCGTCAAAAATAATTCCACTTTCTTACTCAACAAAATATAAATGAAGTATAAAGTAAGGAAGAGTTCGTATCCACAGAGAGGCGATTGTTGTTATCAAATTCTAGTTTCTTAGTAACCAAAAGGGGGGATTTCTGATTTTTGCAAAATAAAAGTAAAATAAAAGCAAAGTAAATAGTTGGAAGTAATCAATGAGAGAAAGATATTGGTCAAGGAATTCATCTTCAATCTTAAACATGTGCTTGCATATATGATTAGAATTATGATTTAATCTCTTTTATTATCAAAAGCCTAGAATATCAAGAGAGCAAGATAATCTAATAATTTCCTAAGTTTACCAACACACACATTAGAGTTGCGTATGTGAATTCTACCTAAAGAATAACCTAACTCCTTGAGCTAATTAAGTTCAATTCCTAGGAGCATTAAGTTTGGGAAATAGGCTAATCAATGCAATTGTCATACATTGCGCATGACAATTCG
Organism: Papaver bracteatum; assembly: GCA_023529315.1. NCBI lineage: Eukaryota > Viridiplantae > Streptophyta > Magnoliopsida > Ranunculales > Papaveraceae > Papaver > Papaver bracteatum. Next base: position 737,939 of record JAJJWX010004610.1, read on the forward strand.
GACAATGGTCAAACTCTACATATGATTATAAGAGTGTATCACTACAAACTATAATCATATCATGCTACTTGTATTTGGGTTATCGCTTGATGAAAAACCCTAAAATAGCTATGGACAAGATGCAAGTTCAATTAATTGGCCACTTAACTAACTAAACATCTAAGTCATATCACAATACATCAATCATGTGATTATTAAAAGCATTAGAGATTTGAACGAAAACAAAGAGAGAAAACTAATACATTAATCAAGCACAAGTTTTAGAAATAGGACTACATCCTTAACCAATAATATTAATTTAGCTACTCATAGCTATGGAGTTCATCATAATCAATAATCAATTAAAGGAGATGAAACAAAATCAAACCCTAGTAGCGTAAGTTTCAGCGGCTATCTCCAGAACTCCAAGAATAATACGTGTATCCAAAGTTGTAGAAGTCTTTCTTTTTATAATCCTTTGCTCCAAAAATAGGTTTAATCTTCAAAGTCCATTAGATGAAAATCCACCAAGCCCATAAGTGAGAAAAACCCATGTAAAAAATATGCCCCAAAAACTGTCACCGGCAAACTGTGTTTTTGGCCGGAATCCGGCCCCGGACCGGATCTCAGGTGACCGTTAAATTCCACCCGGTTACCGGTCAAAAGAGTCAGAATATCGGTTCAACTCAGTCAGACCGAGTCAGGTTGAGTCAAAGTTGTGAGTCAGATGATCTAGTCATATTCATCTCATTGACTCAGTTGTTAGACTTGGCCTAGACCAATTGCAGCAGCACAGACCATACTTCAATCATGCGCCATCTTGGCCCTTCAGCTACACCATATAAGCATGTCCTTCCATGCACTTCAAATGATACAACTTCAACTCCAGCTGCTAACCCATTTCATGTTCTATGAACACTTTGTAGCAGCATCTTGTCTTCCCTGCAACTTCCTAGCACCAGTAATTTAACCACCCTGCAGCTTCGAACTCCACCGTAACAACATCGTCAGTTTGTAAACATTCACCATTTCATACCAGCAGCATCAATTCACCCAGCCAACAATTCCTAGACTCATTAGCTCATTCAAAGCTCTGTAATTCCTAACACATGCATCTAATTATTCCTGCTGCTCAATAAGACAACCATCCTTCACCAGCACAGATTCCATCATCTGCAATCCAAAACTTCTTAATTCAGTAACTTAGATGCTTCAAACACACTTCAATCCGTTAGTTGTAGCTTTACCAGCACTACAACTGCAACACAGACTAGTTCTTTGTCCATGTTACACAGCTTTGCCATCTCACGCTCCACTTGCTCTCCCAGCCACATCAGCTGCAACTACAGTTCTTCTCACCCTTCCACACAACACCACAAACCTTTATTTGAGCAGTAACTACACCTGGAACGCCTCCAAGAGTATCACAACTCCAGTTCATAACCAATGCTCCACCAACACCATCTGCAGCTTTACCTGGTTCAGCACAACCTATCTCTATGCCTGCAACATTCCCAACTGCCACTATACTTCCATATGCATCTCAATCATTCCACCGGTACCCATTAACTCCATTCCATTGCTACCAATTTCTTCATCTCGGGTTCAAGCTTGCACAACCCACACATTCCTTGTTTCATGACTATGTGAGCAACAACAGATCTTCCACTCCAACAACTAATTCAACACCACTATCTTCTTCTCTTCCTTGTTCATTATCTCAGCAGCACCCACCTGCAATTCACATCAGAACTGAAACACAAATACATCTCACAAAAACTCATACCACCAAATTGAAATTCAGTCCACTGGTTTGCAACTTTTTGCTCAGAATTCCACCTGGGTTACAGATGAAAACAAAACCCTTTGAATACAGTCACTAACTCAGTCTTTCATTTTGTGAATCAACACAAACCCATACATAAGCCATCATTTCACCATCTATTCTCATTTTCTCCTCAATATCAAACCCTAATTTCTGCAGCAGAAAACCCCCATCGACCAATCCTTCTTCATTTCAATTTCAAACAAATAATCATCATCGAAATCAAAATCACACAAAACCCAACTCTCCTCCTTCTGTTAATAACCCCAAAATCACCATTAGATCCGATTCTTCACATCCAAACTCAGATTCAAGAGAAACCCACTTTATAATTTCATCAAAGCAGCCATAATTTCATTCTCAAATTCTAGCATCACTTTTCCCTTCTTTTCATGATCTGGATCCATCTCATTCTTCTTAACTTCGGAGCAGCAATCTAAATAATCAAATCACCAGATTTCAAACCCATTCTCTAAACTTCTAGATTTCACTTCCCATCTGTTCATCACTAGTTCCTCTTCCTTGAATTTCTTCAACACAGGACCTCTCATCCCTGAGCCGCCATAACTTACTTCAATTCTCTCTGAATTTCAGACGAAAATGATTGAGAAATGATTTCTCTCAGTTTTAGCTTTTAGGGTCTTGTGTAGGAATGAGGCTAGTAGCTATAGACACCCTAGTGAGGTAGATAAGGGGTATCCAGATGAGGCACCCATAAATAGGATAAATGCCACCCAAATGGCATCCTTTATGTTGACTTAGCTCGACTCCCATGTCACTCGCCTGCATCCTTATGCTCCCAATTGTACTCTTTATCCTTCTTCCGAATTCCTCCACCAACAACAACCGTCTCCTATTTCTCAGATTCACTTCTTCCCTTCAATGTATTTTCATCACTAAAGTTGTCATGCTTTTCAGAAAAAAGTTGCATCACTAAAGCCGATATACTTTTCAGACAGAGATGAAGAAATAAAAGCAAATAATGAGAAATAATCCTCCTCCAACAGCACTTGTACCTTTTTGCCTTGTAAGCGACGTTTCTTCTTCTTTTGTTCCAAATGACTCCAAAGTACCTAAATACTCAAAAAACAAACATAAGATACATAATTTACAAGAAAACTTAGCAAAGAAAGCATAAACAATATATAAATATTGAGGTGTTTTAGACACCTATCAAATTCCCCCACACTTAGACCTTGCTAGTCCTCGAGCAAATCAAATAAAATAATTATAAAACATACTTACAACTCCGTCTCGTCGAGGCTACGGTTACTCTTAGCATAAATAACAAGCCTTTGAACCCCTAGGTGTCCCTAGTGGACGAGTTTTAGTCTCATAAAGGTTTACAAGAGGTCTACCTACAAAACCTATACTCCAAATTCCAGCTACCTATGAAAAGTCTATGAATGAATCCAAAGTGACTGCAGGAGGAGGTACCTTGATGCAAATTCAATTCATATTTAATAAAGCTTTTTCTTAGAAAGCCGAACAAACCACAATACTCGGAATCTGACTAAACACAATTACAATGAAAAGATTAAGAAGATGGATATAAAGGTAGATGTTGCGAATGTTTACAAGTGATCGATGTTTCCCATATCTGTCTGAAGGTCACCGCCAAGATGAACCTATGCATCCTATTGGATTGAGATACTGGTCTGAATTCTAGTGTCAACACACTGGCATATACAAGGGAACCAGCGATCAACAATCTTAATTCTACATCAACTCAACCGGCATATACAAGGGAACCAGGAGTGACTTTATTCAACAAATACAATATTTTATTTTCTTTTTCACTTTTTTTTTTAGACAACATGATTAGATCTTTTGGATCCAAGCGCATGCTTCTTGTCAGCAGATTACATGATAGTTCCCTTGGATCCTGCATTCCACGCTTGTTTAGGCGACGGAGACAGGGAGAACACACACATATTGCTATCCAAGTGTCATTTTTATTCCGTTTGGTCTAATTGGTCGGTTTCTTTTTTTTCTTTCTTTTTTTTCTAGTAACTCAATCACTCTATTTCATCCTAGAAGTAATAACAACTCGATGTTTAGTGACCCACCATATCACTTAGAGAACAATAGACAAATATGGAAAAATAAAAATAGAATGTGATATGGTGATATTCCGAGGTATGGTAACAACTATCATATTATTTGTGATTTCTGAGCTATGTTTGTCCCTTTTAGTTAATCGGTTCCTCAACTCCTGCAATCAAAATGGTTCCATCCACTAATGATGTCATCCTAAAGGCACAAATTTCTAGATTTCAGAGTTCAAAAAGCACAATTTGTTTTATTGGTTTTTCTATTTTTCTGTATTTTTTTTTTTTTACTAAAGGCATAAAACAAACTATACAAACATATAAATGCTTCCCCACATTTAAACTTTACATTGTCCTCAATGTAAAATTGAATCATCCAAAGAAAGTCCAAGGTGGGAAATTCCGCAAATGATATGCAAAAACAAGAAAATAGAGATAAAACGCTTAAAGAATAAAAAGATAAAGGTAAAGATACAAAACCGGTGGGTTGCCTCCCACTTAGCGCTTGGTTTAAAGTCGTCATCCCGACGTGCTCCTTGTTTGCTAAGACTTCTCCAGAGGGAGCACTTCCACAAGGTTAACTCCTTCCACGACATCCGAAGAGAAGTTCTCATAATATGGTTTCTACCGGTGCCCATTCACTTTAAGTTCATTTCCTGTAGCTAAACTACGAATTTCAACTGCATCATGAGAAAACACATTAGTCACAATAAAAGGTCCAATCCAACGTGACCTTAGTTTACCCGGAAATAATTGCAAGCGAGAATTAAACAAAAGCACTTTTTGCCCAATGCAAAATTATTTCTTTGTAATCATATTATCATGAAATGCCTTTGTCTTTTTCTTGTAAATCCGTGAGCTTTCAAATGCATCATTTCGAATCTCTTGTAACTCTTGAAGTTGCAACTTCCTTTGCTTTCTAGCACCATCCAACTCCATATTGCATTGCTTAATAGCCCAAAACGCCTTATGCTCAATTTCAATGGGTAAGTGACAAGGTTTACCGTAAACAAGCCTAAAGGGAGACATCCCAATAGGTGTCTTGTATGTGGTTATATATGCCCACAAAGCATCATTGAGTCTCAAACTCCAATCTTTCCTTGTTGGATTCACCGTCTTCTCTAGAATGGATTTCACCTCTCGGTTGGAAACCTCGGCTTGTCCATTTGTTTGTGGATGGTATGGTGTTGCAATCCTATGCGACACATTTTACTTCCTTAACAAGGTTTGCAAGAACCTGTTTTTGAAGTGTGAACCTCCATCGCTAATTATAGCCTTTGGAATTCCAAACCTTTCAAATATATTTGCTTGCACAAAATCTGAAACAACTTTAGAATCATTAGTTGGGGTGGCTTTAGCTTCCACCCATTTCGAGACATAATCAACAACAAGCAAGATATAATAATTTCCACTAGAATTGACAAAAGGTCCCATAAAATCAATTCCCCATACATCAAAAACCTCAACAAATTGAATAATAGCTTGTGGCATTTGATTTCGGGCACCTAGATTGCCTGTTCTTTGGAACCTATCACATGCGGTACAAAATGCATGGGCATCCTTAAACAAAGTTGGCCAATAGAAACCACATTCTAGTACCTTGAGAGCGGTTCTCTTGCTCCCAAAGTGTCCTCCACATGCATAAGAGTGGCAAAAAGACAAGATAGAGTTAAATTCAGATTCGAGAACGCACCTTCGTATTACTTGGTCACTACAATGTTTCCATAAGTATGGATCATCCCATATGTATTGGTTTCCTAGCTTCTTAAGTTTGTCCCTCTCAGCACGAGACAAGTTCTTCGGGATTTGTTTAGAAACTAAGTAATTAGCAATGTCAGCGTACCATGGTTCTCCAAAAGCAATTGAGAATAGTTGCTCATCCGGGAAACTTTCACGCAATGGGATAGTTTCCTTGTCCACAACAAGACGGCTCAAGTGATCCGCAACGGTATTCTCAATTCCTTTCTTGTCCTTGATTTTAATATCAAACTCTTGTAAGAGTAGAATCCATCGTATGAGCCTCGGTTTCGCCTCTTTCTTTGTAAGCAAGTACCTAAGTGCTGCATGATCAGAAAAAACAACAACTTTTGTACCAATTAGATAAGAGCGAAACTTTTCCAAAGCAAAAACAATAGCTAATAACTCTTTTTCAGTGGTTGTGTAGTTTTGTTGGGCCTCATTTAACGTTCTAGATGCATAATAAATAGCATGAGGTATCTTCCCCACACGCTTCCCAAGCATCGCACCAACCACATAGTCACTTGCATCACACATGAGCTCAAAAGACTTGCTCCAATCCGGTGGTTTAATGATAGGGACTGAAATCAAAAGTTCTTTCAAACGATTGAATGCCGCCAAAAACTTTTCATCAAAATTAAAAACCACATCTTTTTGCAATAAGTTGCAAAGTGGTGATGCTATCTTGGAAAAGTCTTTGATGAATCTACGATAAAAACCTGCATGACCAAGGAAAGAACGTATCTCCCTCACTGTAGTGGGAGGGGTAAGAGCATGAATAAGGTTTATCTTAGATTTATCAACTTCCAAGCCTTTAGAAGATATAATATGGCCTAAAACTATGCCATGAGTTACCATGAAATGGCACTTCTCCCAATTCAGCACAAGGTTTGTTTCAACACATCGTTCAAGGATTAGTGACAAATTGTTCAAGCAAAGGTCAAATGAATCACTAAAGACACTAAAGTCGTCCATGAACACTTCGATTATGTTTTCAACATATTCTGAAAAGATACTTACCATGCACCTTTGAAAAGTAGCTGGAGCATTGCACAAGCCAAAAGGCATCCTTCTATAAGCAAAAGTACCGAAAGGATAAGTGAAAGTGGTTTTCTCTTGATCCTACGGTGCTATCACAATCTGATTATAACCTGAATAGCCATCAATAAAGCAATAATAAGAGTGTCCAGCTAAACGTTCAAGCATTTGATAAGTAAATAGTAAAAGAAAGTGATCTTTTCTAGTAGTGGCATTCAATTTCCTGTAATCAATACAAACCCTCCAACCGGTTTGCACACGAGTTGGGACAAGTTCATTCTTATCATTCTCCACCACCGTCACACCTGATTTCTTTGGTACAACTTGTACCTGGCTCACCCACTTGTTGTCGGATATGAGGTAGATAACACCCACTTCCAAAAGCTTGAGTATCTCCTTTTTCACAACTTCCATCATGGGAGGGTTCAAACGACGTTGCGCTTCCCTTGTAGGCTTTGCATCGTCCTCCAAATGGATCTTATGCATATAAACGGCAGGGCTTATACCCTTGATATCGGCAATTGTCCATCCTATGGCCGTCTTGTTCTTCCTTAGCACCCTTAGAAGTTTTTGCTCCTGTAATTCACTAAGCTCGTTAGAAACAATCACAGGTAACTCTTCATTATCACCCAAGTACAAGTACTTTAAGTGACTTGGAAGAGGTTTCAATTCCAATTTTGGAGATTTAACAATGGAAGGTAAAAGTTTTTCATCATTGCAAGGTAAAGAAACATATGAAATATTCTTAAGTGCAGATTTTTCTGGTAATGAGTCAAGAGAACCAATGGTTTCCTTAATCTCATCACCTTACTCCAAACCGTTATCAATATGTGTAGTGAGCACGGTTTCCAAAGAATTAGCGCCATTCAACTCAAACATTTGTTGCGCTAATGTGTCCATCACATCAACGGAGAAACAAGAGTGGACATCACTAGGATATCTCATTGTCTCGAAAATGTTGAAACATATTATTTCTCCATCAAACTCCATAGTCAGCGTTCCCTTGTCAACATCAATAATGGTTTTAGCCGTTTTCATGAAGGGACGCCCAAGTAGCAATGGAAGAGACGAGTCCGGTGAACCTTCATCCATCTCTAAGACATAAAAGTCAGCTGGAAATACAAGTTGATTAACCTGCACAAGAACATCCTCAACAATACCCATTGGGTAGATATTAAAGCGATCGGCTAATTGCAACACAATTCCAGACTTTTTAAGAGGACCAAGATCAAGTGAGTTATACATAGATGCAGGCATAACATTTACGGATGCACCTAAATCCAACATAGCTTTATTAAATGTAGTATTACCAATTGTGATGGGAATGTCAAAGCTACCCAGGTCCTTGCATTTCAGTGGGAGTTTGTGTTGTAAGATTGTCGAAGCATTCTCCCCCACACTTAGAACTTCATTACCTTTAAGCCTTTGCTTATTGGTATACAAATCCTTCAACACCTTTGCATACTTTGGAACTTGCTTGATTGCATCTATGAGTGGTATGTTCACATGAATCTTCTTGAGAATGTCTAAAATCTACTTTTCTAGTGCCTCCTTCTTGGAATTTGCAAATCTGCGAGGGAAAGGTAAAGGAGGAACATAAGTAGAAACCGGAATTTTAAAGTTAGAAATAGGTACCTCAGAAGTTTGGGGAGAATCCTCATTATTCTCCTCCAAAACAGGTTCCTTTGGTGTTTCCACCTTGCCCGAATCAGTAACTTCGGGTTGCATAAGTTGTGTACCACTTCTCAATGTAATAGCATTGACACCCTCCTTTGGGTTGATAGGTTGAGAAGGGAGTTTCCCACCAATTTGTGCCTTCACTTGGTTCAACTCAGTAGCCATGGAACCCATTTGTGTCTGCAAATCTTTTATCGCACTCTTAGTCTCTTGTTAGCTGTCTTTAAACATAGTAGAAATGCCTTGCATAATTGTTTGAAGCTTTGAGTCGATATCGGAACATTGATTTTGCATTGATTGTTGTGGTTGCTGAAATTGTTGTTGTTGCGCCTGGAATTGTTGTTGTTGTGGTTGAAATCCACTCGAACGGTTGAAAGTAGGTTGTTGGACTGCACCTTGCTTGTTGGCATAGCTAAAATTGGGGTGATCTCTCCATCCCGGATTGTAGGTATTTGAATATGGATCATACCGTCTTTGATGATTTGGAAAGATCACATTAGCTTGTTCATTGGCTTCTTCATACCCTTGATGAGAACTTGGTATCATCACGACTGAAACTTGTTGCAGAATTGTTGTTATGTTACCCATTTGTTGACGAAGTTCCTCGAACTCGCTCACTTCATTTACTCTCCTAAGAAGCACATCCGAACCACGGCTCAGAAATTGTTGGGAGTTTGCTGCCATGTTTTCGATCAACTCTCTAGCTTGTGCCACCGTCTTGCTCACTAGTGCACCACCACCCGCAGCATCAATAAGATTCCTATCACTTGATTGGAGTCCTTCATAGAAGTATTGGATGATCATAGCGTCGCTGAATTGGTGATGAGGGCAGCTTGACACCAATCTCTTGTATCGTTCCCAACAATCATATAAGGATTCTCCACATTTTGCTTCATTCCGCAAATCTCCTTGTGAATTTGAGTAGCCTTTGATGCAGGAAAATATCTCTCTAGAAAGAGTTTCTTCAACCCATTCCATGTTGTGACACTTCCAGGAGGAAAATAATATAACCAATCCTTAGCACTATCCGCCAAAGAAAATCGAAACACTTTCAACATAGCACCATCCGCCTCAACATCCGCTGGAAGCATGGCCGTGACAATGATGTGGAAGTCCATAAGATGCTTGTTTGGGTCTTCATTCACCATGCCATGGAACTTAGGCAATTCTATAAGCAACCCCGGCTTGATCTCAAAAGTAGAGTTTGTTTGAATACAACCCTGCTGTGTATCCAGCTTGTGAGAAGCTAAGTCCTTGAGTGTACGATTTGCATCACCCATTGCTTCTTCTTCTTCTTCTTCTTCAAAAGGTGGTTCTTGTTCAACCGGAACCTCTTGTTCTACAACTTCTTCTTCTACTTGCTGGAAAGTATCGTGTTCTACTTCCAAGTTTTCTTCTTCCGTTGTTCCTTGACTTGGTTGGAGTATTGTGCCTTTTCGAGTAGCTATCCCGCACCTTGGATAATTCCAATCTTTAGAAGCCAGGGATTAGGTACCTGAAAACAATTCTCGCAAACAAGTGAGAAACAAGACAAGAAACGAAAAACAAGTATGCAAGCAGAAATAATAAAAAGAAACTAAAAACTTAATAACTAGCCGAAAGCCTCCCCGGCAACGGCGCCAAAATTTCTCAGATTCACTTCTTCCCTTCAATGTCTTTTCATCACTAAAGTTGTCATGATTTTCAGACAAAAGTTGCATCACTAAAGCCGACATACTTTTCAGACAGAGATGAAGAAATAAAAGCAAATAATGAGAAATAATCCACCTCCAACAATACTTGCACCTTTTTTCCTTGTAAGCGACATTTCTTCTTCTTTTGTTCCAAATGACTCCAAAGTACCTAAATACTCAAAAAACAAACATAAGATACATAATTTACAAGAAAACTTAGCAAAGAAAGCATAAACAATATATAAATATTGAGGTGTTTTAGACACCTATCACAAAAAACAAGTGTTATCAAGACAAGTAGTCATAAACCACATTATGATACAAGTCATAAAAACGGCCACACCTTCAGAATTCAACATTTTTGATCTCAACACCTTCTTCGCTTCCCTCCCTAAGATCAACCCTTCTCCTTCACTTTGTGACCGAAGCAAGTATGGAACGACCATTTCTTGGTTTAAGCCAGAATTGTACAGATTGATCTCTCGAATCTAAAGTACTCCCGTATAGGGAATTTGTTTAGGGTTTAGATTTGTTTCTCGGTGGCACACCCAAATTTTCTATTTCCAGCAGAATCAGTTTTTACCCCAAAATAATTGGATTATCTAATTGATTGATCTTAATGCACAATCTGTGATATTTCTATTATATAAGAAAATATAATGCCGAAAAGAAATAACACAAACACCAGAAGTTTTTTTAATGTGGAAACCGCTAATGCAGAAAAACTCTGGGACCTAGTCCATCTTTGAACACCATACTGTATTAAGCCGCTACAGACACTAGCCTACTGCCAATGAACTTCGGACTGGAATATATTTGAACCCTAATCAATCTCACACTGATTCAAGGTACACTTGTGCTCCTTACGTCTCTGATTCCAGCAGGATACTACGCATTTGATTCCCTTAGATGATCTCACCCACAACTAAGAGTTGATACGACCCAAAGTCGAAGATTTGATAAACAAATCTGTCTCACACAGAAAAGTCTATTGGAATAGATAAATCTGTCTCCCACAAAAATACCTATGAGTTTTGTTCCGTCTTTTGATAAATCAAAGTACACAGGAACCAATTGATAAACTAGACTTATATTCCCGAAGAACAACCTAGTATTATCAATCACCTCACAATAATCTTAATCGTATGGTAGAAAAACAAGATATTGTGGAATCACAAACGATGAAACGAAGATGTTTGTTACTTCTTTTTATCTTGCCTATCGGAGATCAATCTCAAACAAATCTTAGAGAATATAGTACTAAATACGATAGAACATGGCAAGATTAGAACACGTAACTATAGAGAAAATAGTTGGGTATGGCTTCACAATCTCAATGAAGTCTTCAAGTCGTTAACCTACAGGGTTTCGTGAAAAACCTAAGGCTAAAGAAGAATCGACTCTAGTCGCAACTAGTAGTATATCAAATGAAAATAACCAGACTAATACTAATTTAATTAATGTTCATGTTTGTTTATGGCCTGTAATTCACTTTAAGGACCTTGAGTCTGTTAATAGTTTAGTAGTCTCTCAAAATATTATACGATGATAATTGTAATTGGGACTTGGGAGCATGTACCTACTGTGACAGTACGAGTTCATTTTGTAGATGACTTGTTTTTTTTTGTTCCCGTTTGTTTCTTGTATAGAATATACGGTTACTCTCTCTCTCTCTCAAAAAAAAAGAGGAGGTTTTGCGGGTCGGGTCTAGCAGTGGAGCAACCGACTGGGTGGGTTGGGTTTGGGTAGGGGCATAGTCTCATCTATCGCATGTTAAAGAGGAAAAAAAAAAGTTTTACTAGAAAATAAACTGAACCGAAGAAATTTGGGGATTTTTCTATTTTTCTATCTCATATTATTGATTGGGGGATGGCTTCTTCATCTTGTCGCCGCACTTGTTCATCATTAACAGATGATATCTTGATTGAGATCTTCAATCATCTTGCCTCTGGATTCAATCTACAGATTTAAAATGGTCTCAAAGGTATGGTTATCTTTACTCTCAAACCCTAGTTTCATCACCAAATGGTATCAAAATATCAAGACTCTTCCATGGATATAATATCACACAAACACAATTGCTTATTACAATGCTGATAAGAACCCATTGACATTTGAATCTGCATATCCTGATTTACATACATCGTTTGTGTCTAGAAATAAACATTTGCTTTGTTTTGAGTTTCTTATAAATGAGAAACCATTTCAAGGAGCTAAATTATACTTCTTAGGTTCTAGTAATGGTTTGGTACTTTGTCAATCACTTCATTCTGATTGTCAAAGGAGGTATCAAGTTTGTAATCCGCTTACACAGAAATGGGTTTCCATCCCTTCACCACCTCTTTACCAGGCTAGTTCATTTAATTTTTATAATGATTTTAATGCTATCGTCTGTGAGGATTCATTATCTGCAAGTTGTTGTTACAAGGTTGTACGTATTCTAAGAATTCGTAGACCTTCAAAGAAATTTACTGTTGATATCTTTGGTTCTGATTTGGGTGAATGGAGAAGTTTTGAAGTTTTATGTGATCAAGATGTCTCCGGGGTGATGGATAAGAATGTTATTACTCTTAATGGTGTTTTTTGTTGGCTGGAAGGGAGTAATAAAAAGCTTGTTTATAATCTTAATCAAGACAATGGAAGTGATGGACATCGGTGTAGTTTGGTCAATTTTCCTGGTCCAAGATTTGTTGATTTTGACTTTCTTGATGAGTTTAATTATTAGCTATTTTAGTCATACTCTTGGGGTGTCAGAAGACTGTATTTGTTACGCTAGAATTAGAGTTTCAGGGAGGTGAATAACTGTCAATGTTTGGGCGCTTGATGAGGATAACTGGAAAATGTTGCACAAGGATATTTCAGTTCAGGATACATTGGCAGAAATTTGTTTTTTGGTATGTACTGCTGATTCTGCTGAAAGACTCCGGGTTATAGGTTCTTGTCCGGTAGACCGTAATGTTCTTTTGCTATGTGGAGGGTGTCAGGTATGGTGGTACAATATCCAAACCAGGAGTTTTGAAGAACTTGTCTAGTCTTCACCTTTGATCGAAAGACATTAAAAGGTGATGTTGCAGTCGTTTGTGTTAAAGATGATGCCAACAGTACTTCCACCACCTTGTTGGATTGACACTTGAAGCGATATTTACATTTCAAATCTTAAAGAACTCAAATGATGAATTTTATGCCTTATTTACATTAATTTTTCTTTTGAATCCAAGGAAGTCAACATGATGTTTTCTTCTCAGTTTGATGGGTTGCCTTGATCCTCTCTTATCATGGTATATGAATTACTGCTGATACTATTACTGCAAACTATTATTTTTATGCATTGTGCACCATTTGAATTTTGTACGAAACTCCTATTTGATGTCTCTATTCTCAATGTACACATGTCTTTTGCTTTCAAATTTTTGTGATCAATTTTTTTTCTTCTGTCTTTAGAGCTTGATGTAGTACATCTTTCTCTGGATCAACAATGATTGTTAATCCTTTTATTCTGTATCAACTTTAACAATTGATCTCATTTTTATGGATCAACAATGACTGTTGATCCCTTACGTCAGTTTAAGTTTGTTTGCTTTGCAAGTATTTCCTTTTCTAGTTTACGTTAAACTCTTTCCTTTATTCAGCTTATGTAAGCCTATTTAAAGGCTAGTTCTCTTGTTTACAAGACATATCTTTTATTATTATTATTATCAAATTTGATTATCAATCTTATTGTCTTTAGAATCTTGATCCTAGTATCAAATTTTAGCTACGTTTCTGACGAAACTTCCTTTATCTTCACAACCCTAGCAACTAGTTTGCTATTCCCTTATCTGTGCTACACTAGTTGGTATCAGATACAGCGTTTTTAGATTTTTATCTAGGAACAAATCCTAAACACAGCTTCCGCAAAAACTCTTAGCCCTAAATTTTCTTCAACATTACCTTTCTTCTTCACACAGCAATGGCAGATATAACTTTTACAAAAGTTGTTGAAGAGCTGAAAGAACTTTTCAAAACTTCCATATCTCAAATTACTTCCAAATTTGAAACCCATGAAACACACGTCACAACTTTGACTAGTAGTTTGGAAAAGAAGCTTGAAACTATCGAAAAGAGGTTAGTTTTCCATGGAGATTACGTAAACAAATTATTGAAACACACTGGTTTGGAAAAAGAATACATGCCTGAATTATTCGATGATACAACAACAAAAAAAGAAGATGGAGAAACGAAAACTGCAGAAAAAGAAGATGGTGAAACCAAAAAAGTTAAACATTCTTTTACTAAGAACGATTCTATTCCTGAGAATGTCTCTCATAACCTTAATCACAGGGAACCATTAGAAGGTTATGTCAACCAAAAACTGGTTACTATACCCTTCAACTATGATGAAGATGACAAAGCTGAAGCATTCCAAGAGCAACGATGGAGTGATGAAAAACGATTAAAATCTGGTATGAATCCTTATGGATCTTTACCAGAATATAAATTGAAGGCTGATATCCCTAGTTTTCATGGTGGTGTACATATTGAAGACTTGCTAGATTGGTTTTATGAAGTAGATTCTTTTTTCAACTTTATGGAAGTTCCTGAATATTCTCAGGTAAAACTTGTAGCTTATAAACTTAAAGGTGGAGCTGCAGCTTGGTGGGAGAAATTCAGTGAAGATCGACGCAATGCTAAAAAACCTCATATACGTACTTGGAAGAGTATGAGAGATTTATTACGTGATAAGTTTTTGCCAAAAGATTATAGACAACAATTGTTTATTAAACTTCAAAACTGTCGACAAGGAGCCAGAATTGTTGAAGAATATGTAGCTGAGTTCTATGATTTAGTTGCTCGTAACCAATTGAATGAAACTGAAGAACAATTAGTTGCACATTTTATAGATGGCTTGAACAATTTAATTCAACAAGGTATGGAACAATCAGTGTATACAATGGTTGAGGCAATACAACAAGCTATTCGCGTCGAAAGACGTGTACTAAGTACTTCAAGACAAGCAACTCCACGTCAAGCTCGGTATCAAAAAATTTATGGAGCTGCCAGACCATATAATTCTTCTTATGGTTACCAGGGTGACAAGGGATCAACAGTCGTTGTTGATCCATATTCAAAGGGATCAACTGTCTTTGTTGATCCACCTGACATAAATACAAGCCAGCCATATCAACATCAACATCAACAAACGACATCCATTCTTTCAGAAGCTGCTCCGATGATGCATATACCATCTGCTAAGTCACCTCAGGCTACTCAACAATGAGATATTTCTCCCAATACCAGAGGTAATAAGTATCAACAACAATTTCCTCCCTTAACTAAACCATCTAATCCTTATTCAAATTTTAGAGGAGATAAATGTAATAAGTGCAACCAAATAGGCCATACTTCTAGTGATTGTCGTAAGTTTCATGCTTACATTAATGAAACTCAAAAAGAAATTTTGGGAGAAGAAGGTTTATGTTAGAATACGGGCATCCAACTCAAAACCAATTGGCAATGAGTGGAGAGGCCCTAAGGGATTATAAACCGCAGGATCTTAGATGCCCATACAATGTGGGACTAATAATCTCAACACGCCTCCTCACGTGTAGCCTCGTTGGGTCTAACATGTGGACAATTAAATCGGGTGACGCGGAGTAAAGGCGCGGTCAAATGACTCGTCGCAAATAACCTGGCTCTGATACCATGTTAGAATGCGGGCATCCAACTCAAAACCAATTGGCAATGAGTGGAGAGGCCCTAAGGGATTATAAACCGCAGGATCTTAGATGCCCAGACAATGTGGGACTAATAATCTCAACAGTTTAGAAGACGAAGAATTACTTTATCTTCAAGAACATGAGACTTATGATGCAGATTTTATTGGAATGATTCGACCAGTTTTAATCACTCAACCATGTCCAACTCAAAGACATAGTATTTTCAAATCTCATTGTCTCATTGAAGAGAAGCTTTGCACTAAGATCATTGATAGTGGGAGTACAGAAAACTATGTTTCTGCGAATTTGGTTGAAAAACTTGGTTTACATGTTACTCTACATCCAAAACCGTATTCAGTTGGTTGGATAAACAGTTCATCCACTCAACAGATCACTCATCAATGTTTGGTAAAGTTTTCTTTCCCTGGCTACTCAGATTATGCTTTATGTGATATTATTAACATGACTGCAGCAAGTTTATTGTTGGGAAGACCATGGCAGTATGATATTCTTGTTGTTCATAAATGCTATGAGAATACTTATACCTTTGTTCATGAAGGGTTTACTAAGGTTTTATGGCCTTTGCAATCTTCTACTTCTATCAAGGAACAAACAGATAAAAAGACTACTACATTAGTAGCTACCATTGTTCATTCTTTGCAGCCAGCTCATTATTTGAGTTCTCATGACATTGACAAACCAATGGTGGATATTCCAGACAAGGTACAACCTTTGTTATCATCTTTTAGTGACCTATTTCCTATTGAGTTACCAAAAGTTTTGCCTCCATTGAGAGATTTACAACATCAGATAGACTTTATTCCTGGAACTTCTATTCCTAATCAACCTCATTATAGGTTAAGTCCTAAAGAGCATGAGATATTACAAGGTCAGGTTGATGATTTGTTACAAAAAGGCTTAATAAGACTAAGCAAGAGTCCTTGTGCTAGTCCAGCCTTTTTAGTAGACAAAAAAGATGGTGGACATCGTATGTGTATAAACTGTAGAGCTTTAAACAAAATTACTATACCATACAGGTTTCCTATACCAAGAATTTATGACATGATTGATATGGTTTCTGGTGCTAAAGTCTTTACTAAGCTTGATTTGCTTAGTGGGTATCATCAAATTCGTATCCATGAAGATGATGAGTGGAAAACTGCATTCAAGACAAAGGAAGGATTGTATGAATGGTTGGTAATTCCTTTTGGATTATCTAATGCTCCTAGTACATTTATGCGCCTCATGAATCAAGTTCTACAACCTTTTCTTGGAAAGTTTGTCATAGTATATTTTGATGACATATTGATTTTTAGCTACAATGAAGAAGATCATATTTCACATTTATCTCAAGTTTTTAAGGCACTACAGGATAATGTTTTGTATGTGAATCTAAAGAAGTACACTTTCTTTACAAACAAAGTCACTTTCTTAGGATATGTTGTGTCAGATACTGGTATTTCTGTGGATGATTCTAAGGTGAAAACAATTGTGGAATGGCCTACTCCAACATCTATTCGTGAAGTAAGAAGTTTTCATGGGTTAGCTTCATTCCATAGAAGATTTGTAAGAAACTTTAGTACAATTGCAGCTGGTTTGACAGATTGTTTGAAGTGTGATACCTTTAAATGGAATGAAGAAGCAGATAAGAGTTTTAATTTACTCAAAGAAATGTTATGTAGTGCCCATGTTCTTGCTATGCCAAATTTTGATAAGCCTTTTGAGATTCATTGTGATACTTCTGTTGTTGGCATTGGTGTTGTTTTATCTCAAGAAGGGCATCCAGTTGCATACTATAGTGAAAAGAATTCAGATGTAAGGAAGAAGTGGTTTACTTATGAGTTGGAATTAATTGCTCTTGTTCAAGCTCTTAAAAATTGGCATCCTTATCTTATTCACAGTGAGTTTGTTGTCAACACTGATAATCAAGCTCTCAAGTTTTTAAAAACTTCAGCAAAGGTAAATAGGATGCATGATAGGTGGTTATCTACTATTAATCAGTATATCATTTCTATCAAACATCAGAGTGGAAAACTTAATCAAGTTGCTGATGCTTTGAGTAGGAAAGCTCATCTTCTAGTTACTCTTAAACATGAGAGTTTAGCATATGATTTCTTGAAAGATCTATATGGTGAAGACAAAGAATTTCAGAAACTCTGGGAAAAGTGTGGTTCTTCAACAGGCTGTGTTGATGATTTTCTCATTCAAGATGGTTTTCTTTTTAAGGGAAATCGTTTATGTATTTCTCAATGTTCTTTGCGTCTTCATTTAATCCAAGAATTACATGGAAGTGGCCTGGGAGGACATTTTGGACGTGATAAAACCATAGCTTTGATTGAAGAACGTTACTTTGGCCATCTATTAAAAGGGAAGTTCAAAGGTACGTACAAAGATGCATGGTTTGCCAACATTCTAAAGGGAATATTCAAAACACATGTTTATATACTCCACTTCCAATACATAATGCTCCTTGGGTGGATATTAACATGGACTTTGTGCTTAGTTTACCATGTACTGCAAGTAGGAATGATTCTATAATGGTTGTTGTTGATCGTTATTCAAAAATGGCTCATAGCATGCAAGAAAACTACAGATGCCTCCAATGTTGCCTACTTATTTTTCAAAGAATGCAAGAATTCCCAAAACAAACTTGATAGACACTAAAGCTACTTTTGGAAGTCTTTATGGATGTGTTTGGGTACTAAACTTCAATAAAGTTGATCATCAAACAGATGGGAGTGGTTAATCAATCTTTAGGAAATTTGATTATAGCCAAAGTTATTGGAGGAAAAGAGAAGCAATGGGATAACCTCCTTCCAAATATGGAATTTGCATATAATACTTCAGTTAATCGATCTACAGGTAAGACACCTTTTCAGATTGTTTATTCTAAGGTTCCTAATCATATTTCATATTTGGTGGTGCTTCCCAAGCTGCGTAAATCAAATGCTAAAGCTGATAACTTTATTGAGAAAGCTTCACTCATACATCAATAAGTTAAGTCCAAGCTTGAGGAATCTAATAACAAGTACAAAGAGGATGCAAATCAACATAGAAAGCTCAAGACTTTTGATGAAGGAGAATTAGTTTTAATTCATTTCAGAAAAGAAAGGTTTCCTACTGGGACTTACAACAAAACCAAGATGAAGAAATATGGACCATTCAAGATTTTGAAGAAAATCAGTGATAATGCTTATGTTATTGATCTTCCATCAAATTGGAACATCTCTAATATATTTAATGTGCAAGAAATTTTTACCTTTTATGGGGAGAATGAAGTTCTTTCTATTCATAAACTCGATGACGAGTTTCTTTCAAGAAGGGGGGACTGATGTAGTACATCTTTCTCTGGATCAACAATGATTGTTGATCCTTTTCTTTTGTATCAACTTTAACAGTTGATCTCATTCTTCTGTATCAACTTTAACAGTTGATCTCATTCTTATGGATCAACAATGACTGTTGATC
Source organism: Papaver bracteatum (assembly GCA_023529315.1). Classification (NCBI taxonomy): domain Eukaryota; kingdom Viridiplantae; phylum Streptophyta; class Magnoliopsida; order Ranunculales; family Papaveraceae; genus Papaver; species Papaver bracteatum. Next base: position 757,083 of record JAJJWX010004610.1, read on the forward strand.
CTTACGTCAGTTTAAGTTTGTTTGCTTTGCAAGTATTTCCTTTTCTAGTTTACGTTAAACTCTTTCCTTTATTCAGCTTATGTAAGCCTATTTAAAGGCTAGTTCTCTTGTTTACAAGACACATCTTTTATTATTATTATTATCAAATTTGATTATCAATCTTATTGTCTTTAGAATCTTGATCCTAGTATCAGATTTAGCTAAGTTTCCGAAGAAACTTCCTTTATCTTCACAACCCTAGCAACTAGTTTGCTATTCCCTTATCTATGCTACACTAGAGCTTTATCTGTGCTATACTGGGTTCATAATCTGGAGGAGATTTTCAATCCTCATACAAGGCCTCCTGATACTTCTTTTACTTTTACAACATTGTTTCTTTTCATTTTCATTCAAACTGCTTAAAGCATTGTGTATTTTCATTCTCATTTAAACTGAAAGCATTCTCTGTAGAAAAATTGGTTAGGATGGGGAAAAAAAAACAGAAACGAAAAGGAATTGGATGGATAGTGTGCATGCTAATCATCTGAGGTTATTGTTAATACATAAATTACAATCAAATAGGAAGAATTTAGGAAGCCAAGTAATAAGAAATCAATGATATTGCAGCAGATGCACTTGGTAGACGATGTTTGATATGGCTAAAACCTGAGAAGAAATTTGCACGTTGTACATAGTGGTGTTAAATTTTGGGGTATAAAACCTGGTCTCCTCCCTGGCACATAGTAGCCTCAAATTGGCAAATTTGCCTAGTCCATGGGACTTGCCCAGTTAAATTAGAAACACTTTAAAAAATACTGTAGAAAATACGAATATCCGATAAGCATAAACCGGAGAAATAACTGGAATATTCTTACGTTTTAAACCCGTTTCCTCTTGTTTTTTCTTTTTACCATTTGCGATTTCTTTACAAAATGACTCTTCTCTATAATAAGACTTTATTTTTCTCTTCGTCCAAATTCCTTAAACTTCCCATTTCATCTTCATCCGCATCTCTACTTTTCGTCTCTGCAACAACCACAATGGCAGCTATTAAAGCCGTTCACGTTTCCGATATCCCCAAACTTGATCACATTCCTGACAGCACCACCGCATCAACTTTATATTCCACTTTCTTCTCATCATTTACAGGTATCTACACTTTCTTTCTTTTCTAAATTTTTACGAAAACTTCAGCAGTGCTCGTAACCATGATCAGCTAGTCATTCATATAACAAGGCCTACTTGATCATAAAAGGTTTTTTTTTTTTTTTTTTTTTTGGCTGATTTTGCATGGTATAGGGAATAATTCACGGACAAACAAGTTTCATGTGATCGGACATAGAGGAAGTGGTATGAACATGTTGCAGTCGCCGGACTCGAGAATGAAATCAATCAAAGAAAACTCAATCATATCTTTCAATGCTGCTTCTAAGTTCCCCATTGATTTTGTTGAATTTGATGTTCAGGTAATTAAACTTTTTTTTTCTTCCATTTTCATTAGTTTAGTTTATCTTTTTACTGTTGCTGTTACAATTCCCGGTGGTGGGTTTAGACAGAGTTTGGTTGTGGTTGGTGTTGCGTTGTCTGTAAATGATTCCATGAATGCACGTGTACTCTGACTTCTGTCTCAAACTGCCGCGTAACTGTTTTCTTATGTTTCATGCGGGTCGGATTTAGTGGATAAACTATCCGACCTTGGCGGTATGTGGGTGCGCAAGAGTGGTCTGTTAAGATAAAGACGACGACCGTGGGGTGTCCTTAAATGACATGGTCATTTTTCTCAGCTGTTGGAGTCAATTTCGATATCCTAAAAAAGTACTACAAAAAAAACTATGCCCCGGCTTAGATGTTTGACCAGTTGACCCTTTTTGGTTTTTCTTGAATCCATTTATAGCAAGTGTTGAGTTTAGGTTGCATTTTAGCATTTGCCAGTCTTATATTCTAATCTGCAAAAGAGATCATCAAATATTTTTCTAGAACACATTATTTGATCGACCTTGGAGTATAAAAAATAATGCACATGACAACCTTGGCCTAATTGGTCTCAGAGATTTTTGGTTTGATTACAAAGAAGGAGGAAGCTTAAGAACCATCGTACCAGTTGATGGGTTCTCAATTGATCTCAGAGATGACTTGATTGTTTGTGAAATCCTCATCTCAAATTCTACAAACTTTGAAAATTGTATTGTTCAATTTTAGCTTCCCATTATACTAATTTGTTTGTTATTTGTGGGGTTTCTTTTCTCTAGATGTGATTTGCATTATTATGGAAAAAATAATAATGACAAGACATAACTTAATTCTGTAGGTGACAAGTGATGGCTGCCCCGTCATATTCCACGACAACTTCATTGTCACCCAGGAAAATGTAAGCATCATTTTCCCTCTTGCTCTTTCACTCTCTGCGCCTATTGAAATAATCCCAATGCCAAACCTTTTCTCATACAGGGTTCAACATATGAGAAAAGAGTCACAGAGCTAACTTTAGCGGAACTCCTTTGCTATGGACCGCAGAGAGACGTTGAGAAGGTAACTTGCTAGTGCTACATGTTTTACTTGGTTTGGATTTTATTCAAACCGAGGAAAATGAACTGAGATTGATCAGTGTTTCACTTGTTTTTGGTAATTGAATCAGTTGGGAAAACCTTTGTTAAGAAAGATTAAGGATGGGAGAATTTTCGACTGGAATGTTGAACAGGACGACTGTATTTGCACATTGCAAGAGGCGTTCCAGAATGTGAACACTTGTTTGGGGTTTAACATCGAGTTGAAGTTTGACGATCATATCGTCTATCAAGAGGAAGAACTAACATGCGTTCTTCAAGCAATCTTGCAGGTGAATAAAATTTTTGTCCATTCCAGTACTATACTAGTAGTACATATTGCCACCGGCCCACCGCGCTTGTTACTTCATTTTGTGATGAAACAGGTGGTTGTTAAGTACGCTAATGAAAGACCTATTATCTTCTCAAGTTTTCAACCTGATGCAGCTGAACTAATCAACAAGTTGCAGAATACATACGCCGTAAGACTAGTAGTCTTTTTGCTTGTAGTTATATTTTTCTTTTCTTCATACTGCCGACTACAACGTTTTTGTTTCTTCCTATTCGGGTTTATGTACCAAAGAATAATATTGTGTATATGGGTTCAAAACCAGGTTTACTTTCTCACAAACGGAGGATGTGAAGTGTACACAGATGTGAGAAGGAATTCCTTGGAGGAGGCCATGAAACTATGCTTGAAAAACGGCTTCCAAGGAATTGTATCTGAAGTAAAAGGCATTTTAAAAAATCCAGGAATGGTATCCAAGATCAAAGAGTCTAATCTCTCACTCTTATCCTACGGCCAGTTAAAGTAAGATTCTCGTTACATTCGTTACCATGCATTGCCGAGTTGTAGTTTCAGACTATTGCTAAATGATAGTTTTGGTGTTTTTCAAATATCAGCAATGTTGCAGAGGCAGTGTACATGCAACATATAATGGGCGTTGACGGTGTGATTGTCGATTTAGTTCAAGAAATAACTGAGGCAGTTTTTGATGCACAAAACAATGGAGCTGGTAATGACAATGAGCAAAAAGATACCATCGAGAGCATGAAAGAAGAGGAAGTGGATACGCAGACGTTGATGACGCCAAGAACGAAACCATCACCACGCGAACACTCGTTTCTACTGAAACTCATATCTGAATTGGTTCAACATTGAATGACCATAAGGAAACCCATACCTAAAACTCAACATTGAACGAAATATCCATGTTAGATGCAGAAAAATGGGGAATTTCCTGTTTCCATATTTCCTTGTATATATAGAAGACAGTAACTGAAATCTCCATCACCATACCTCACTGTTAATAACCATTGAACTTATGCAAACCATGGACTGGTAGCAACCTTGCTCCATATATTAAATTTAGCCGTCCCTAGAAGCCTTCTGTTTTGTAGTGACACTGAGCAATACGTTGCTTTGATTAAATATCATAGCGTTGCAAAAACCATAGGCCAGAATAATGCCAAGCATACCAGTGATGGACAGGGAAATGCAATAGCTGCCTCTACACTTGCAATTGCCGTGCCTAAACCCATTTCTTTCAAAACTTGGCCAGATTTGGTCCAGAAAAAACACTGCATTTTGACTTGTTTGACGACACCTTCCCCCTTGGTCGCAGGGGGCATCTTCAATAATCGTAGCAGTTCGACCGTTCCAAATAGACCAACATATAGCTGTGGGAATTAGAGCCCAAGCGAAACAAAGCCCACCCCACAGTTCCAACGGAAAATATTCATACAAGACACTTCCCAAACTTTCTTATTTGTAGTTCACCTTAGCTACTCCTAAATAAATTTAGGACACTAATTCTTGCACAACTAGTTAAGAAGTCTAGACCTTTGAATTCTCAGCTTGTTTAGGCCGCACCTGCGAAAATGTTGTGCCGTGGCGGTTGCAGCTTGGGACTTAACCCTCTATGAGTACACTTATTTCTATTTCTTTCTATGCACTTGTAGTCGTTCAGTAGGTACTCTATTGTGGGTGTTATCATTGTAACAGTGCAAGTATTCTCAACAAGTCAGGGTGGGCGTATCCTCTCCATGCCTGCCATTAGCAGCAGGCCCATGTACTTGTAATTTGGTAATTGTCAAATACCGATTGATTTTAGTAATACTTTCTTGTTACTCTAGAAAGGGATGATTAACTATAAAAAGCACTGGAACGGCATCAAATTTGGACGTCTGATGTTGTATGTCTCATCAACGTATTCAACTGTTTGTTTTTGTTTTGGTTACTTGCCGTAACCAATCAAAATAAAAAATATTGTATTTATTAATCGATAATACAAAATTAACATTTTAAGTAAACTAACAAGTATGCTAGGAATTTGGCTTACCATTGATAGGAAAAGGCGGAGATATACAATACTCCTACTAATATGATGTTTAAGTTTTAGTATTTGTTTAAGTAAATTATATATTTAAAATTAATTATTTGTTGATTAAAAACAACATATATTCTCTTTGAAATTTATGTCTTGCTTGCTTAAAAGAGCATTTTTCATTGACAAAACTTTTCTAATTATCTTGTTTTTCAAGTAAACTACCTCACATAATCTTATATATAAAAATGCATTATAAAGTCCAATAAGAAACATTTGTAAGATTTGTATTCTTACCTAGTTTTATTTTCAATATTAAACAATGTTATGGTCAACTTTGACATCAACATTTAGTTTAAACTTCTCTACTTCACTAATAATACTAGTTTATGGCTTGCTTGTATCGTGTTAAACTTAATATCTTAGCTCAAGGTTTTCGGATTTGATAGGGACGAAGGGTTCTATTAACTAGGTATAATATATCTTCTTTGATTGATGTTTTTTCTCTAGAACATCATTATACAAAACTTGTTGTTAATATTTTCCAATTCAATAGTTCATAAATAATTAATGACGGGCGGTGTGATATTTTAGATCCAAGCTAAAAAAAAATAAGGTGGCATAAAAAATACGACCGCTGATGTTTAAGTTGTTTGTTCGGCGATACTTTTTAAACATGCTGGAGAGAAAAATAAAAGTCATACTATCACTGTTAAGTGTACAAAAACACAGTTTAAAAATACATGTTCATGGTACACACGAATGCGTCGTATGTTTGTTATATCAGATATACATCTAATTAATCTTATATAGTTGTAACTATAACTATAGTTAACTAAGTAAGATTAGCATAATTATGCTTAGCCTAATTAATCATGTCTTTAAAGTTTTGATTACTTTGTCATAATTATCACAAATGGGAAATAGACATAGACAACCCATTTCAAAATCAAAGAAAAGTATAATACCCAATTCTTGATCCTAGGCAACAAAAGCCCTTAGTTCCCTCTACTCTACGAAATTTTCCATAAATACTTGTAACAGTTTTGATTCAATTTCCTTTCAAAGGGGATAACTTACATGAGTTTCCATCAAAAATGATTACTTCTTCTCTTTCTTTTCCATCCATCAACCATATAAACAATAAAATTCAATCCCCCCATTAAATTCCACCACTGAAATCCACTAAAAAAAAAAGACATATATAAAAAGTGTGACATTGACATTGTTGTACATAAATATATTTGTGTGTGAAATAGTAGTAGTAGTGTACCATTGTCATTTCAAAATTTAATGCTTCTAAGTCGGGCAACCTTAATAAAGTTAAAACCAACTATGACACAAAAAGTTTACAAATTTTAGAAATCCCATTGAAGGGAAAAGAAAAGAAATGAGAAGAGGAGAAAGAGTTTGTGTGGGAAGAAAATCTAAAATCACACACGAAATCTCCATATATATAAGAATCCTTTTGACAAAAATCAATCCTAAAAAGAGAGAAGGGTTGGGAACTTGAATCTTTTCTAAACTCTCGTAAAGTTGATTCTTATTTATTAAAAATACGATTATTTTATTAGATAGACATTTATAATTTAAATAACGTTATTGTTATAACAATACGTACGTATCGTACAAAAAAGCTCCTAGACATACTATTGATTAAAAAAATAAATAGAGAATATTCACAAACAAAATGACAATTATTTTTGTTGTTGTTGTTGTATTACTCAAACATACAATAATTGCAAGGTTTGACGTTTCTCTTTTAGATGCTCCTTGAAACCATCTCTTTAACAACCACACGCAAACCCCTAGTTTGACCCTTCTCTTCTTTGTTGTGTCTTTCTTGCTTTCTTCTTCATCTTCTAAAGAAAAGGAAAGAAAGAAAGAGGGCCGCAAATGGGGTTACGAAAGCCAACTTTTCTTTCCATACTACAAGTGGGTGAGACCGTGTGTGTGTGACCATTTGTTTATGGGAATCTCAACTTCTTTTCTTTTCTTCTTCTTTTATTTTTCAAAACGTAAAAGAATAATTTTTATATTTCAGGGGAAATGATTTACTTTAATTTTAGAAAAAAAAGTTCTTGATATTTTATAAAATAAAAATTGTCAAAAGGGTTTACCTTGTGTCCAAGGAATCCCAAAATTTCTTATAGTTAAGGGTTTGTCAATGTTTGAGGCTCCAGTTTAACTAAACTTCAACCGTCCCACGTTACTCCCCACTTCACTTCATTTCTTTTTTTCTCCATTTGAATGTTCAAGGAGCCTTGCTTTAATCCACTGTCCTGACACACCAAATTAGTAAGATTGTGCCACCTCATGTCCAAAATTTGGACCATCTTCTGTTGTCCCAGCTATAGGCGGGTCGCACCAAATTTGCCTCTGCTTTATCTTAGTGACAAATGAACTGTTAGCGAAGACAAGGCAATGAGTGTCCGTTTCGGCCAGACCCTTGATGGTTCTACCAGGAGATTATGCTTGCAACCATAAACAAATGCTAAACTCCTTTTTTTTTTTTGGGGAGGTATTCACACTTTTTCATTTTAATTTCATATTATGATGGTCACTCACGAGAAATAAAGACTTGTCTAATAGGATTATAATCATTTACATTTTCCAAGTACTAGTAATGTGAGCATTTCTTTTATGAGTTCAAATTTAGTGTATTTCTAAATAAATGAGAGTGCACATTTTCCATCTTCTCATTAGTGAAAAATAACGTGATTTAATATAGTTATTTTTAAGAGAAATTGGGTCAATTTCCCAAATATTTTTTAAAAATGGTTCTAATGGACGAGTAAAAATTATTATGGGTGAAATAGACACCAATAAAATAACAAGAATAAATCTGGATTCATCATGACTTAAACTTAAAAAATAGCGAGGGTGAAATTGGATGTATCCTGATGTAAATTAAAAATAAGAAAAAATATTTGAAAATGGGTAGGATGAAACTGTTTACATCCTGGTTATTTTTACATTCCCGTCAATTTAAACAATATCAAATTTTACATGTCTTTTTCACCCAACAATTATCGTTATTGAGTTAATTGACCAATTTTGTGTATTATTTTTTATTGAGCCCTCCAATGAATGACATTTTAATGGCTTTTCAGTACGTTAAATACATAATTTGAGTTCAGCTCTACATAGTATACAACAAAATACATGCTACAAAAATTACATGCATACGATCTCTATTTCTTTGTTTGAAAGTTGGCGTACAGCGAACTAGAAAAGAAAAACAGGAAGCAATACGAAGGGACAATAGTATTGTCACAATACTGTTTACGTACACGACGTAGAGCTGACGTATTAAATCACCCACGGCCACAATAACTCATGTCATGATTGCCAAAATAAGATACATTCACGAGTTTGTTACATTTTCACGTCATTATTTCGTGCCCCAAATACGAATACGACTACACCCTTTTCGGCTTTACCCTCCTATTCTTCTTTCTTGAGAGTGTCGGATAAACATCAACACAGGTGTTATCAAGAAACAGGAAAAGGGAAGAAGATTAGATTTCAAACCTTGAGAAAATTCGAAGGTCAATTTTGTCATGATGAATGACAAAGAAATGAGGAGATTTTGTAGAGATTTTGAGAGGACGGGTAGTTTTGTCAGTTACCCCGAATCCGACGTGAGTGTTCTTCCTTTTTCGGTGTAAAACTGTAAATGTAGGTCCAGATTCTCATCGACTTGCAATCACGAGTCTTGAAAAAAAATGACCAAAATGCCCTTTAACCCGAAATGCCCTTTGTGCCCTGGAGGGGTTATGTCATCCTCTATGTTTTGGTTTGACGCTGATGTTTGTACTTTGTACATTAAAAGATGGTGAATTTGAGAGAAAAGAAGGGTATTTTTGTCACCAGATCGGACCTTAGCTTTTAAACTGAGATGCATTTACGTTGTACAACAACAGAAACCTTTATTTCCGGTCAAGAAAGCATGACATAAGATGACTTCATCTTACAGCAGGGAATGCAACCCAGCTACGGACAATGTTGTAAGAGACCAAAATACCCCCTCATGATTAAAAGGGCAACAAAAATCAATTCGAAGTAAATCATTGACGAACGGAAGGATCAGTATTGTTCCTCGAAAAGAGAAATGTTATACTCCCTTCGTCTCACTATTAATTGACCTATTTGATTTTAGATTTTGTCCCACTAATAAGTGACATATATCTAAATAAGGAGATATTTTTAAAATTATCCTTTTAGGTAATTATAAAAAAATATAAGAAATATGCATAATTTGATAGGCATGTTTATATTAGTTACGTAGTTGTTTTAAAATGCTTTTCAATGATATGAAGTTTGTGAACATCCGTGGAGTAGTTTGAAAGATAAATCATTTCTAAATTTCACTAGTTATTATCCATAAGGGTATAATTGTAAAAAATGCTTAAAAATACTATTTTTCTTGTTTGCCTTAAAAATTGTGCAAACTTAAACTAGGTCACTTAATAGTGGGACGGAGGGAGTATTAAAGTGAAAAATAATGCCAGTTACATCAAGTTAACGGGAGACAATTCTGTTAGCATTATCGCCTCCCAGTTAATCCAAACTATTTCTCAAGCTGAAAACTTAGGTATGGTAAAGGGAATAAAACTGGTTCATAAGGCATCTCGATAAGTCACTTACTCTTCCCTGGCGACTGTTTGCTTTTTTGTAAAGTTAGTGAGAAAACTTGTGAAAGTTTAGTTCAATTTTTCAAAGATTTTGGCCTAGCTTCGGGACAAGTGATAAACTCAAACAAATCAGGAGTTTTCTTTAGTTCTAAGACATATACTAACATTAGAAGAAGAGTTAAAGAGTTTTTAGGAGTAACTGCACCTTTAACAGACAAATACCTAGGATCACCTCTCTTTACAAATAGATCTAATGTAGAATGCTTTGAACCCCCAATGTATAAAATGAGAACTAGAGTAATATGATGGAATAGTGGCAATTTAAATAATGCTGGGAAAACTGTTATGATAAAAAATGTGAGCTTCTCTTCTTTCTTTTTTTTGAAGAAGAAGAGCAAAGAAAAAGAAAGAAAAAAAAACAAAAAGAAAGCAAAGCTAGCTAGAGTCAGTCTGCTCACTCCCAGTGAAATGAACAATACTAATAAGAGGGGAGGAAGGCCACACATTCGAAGAGTGGGTCGAAGCAGCTAAAGCTGCTAAATTATGTGCCACTAGATTGGCATTCTTTCTGATATATCTGAACTCAACTGAATTGAAGTACTTCAGTTCATCTCTAATCCTGCTGATAGTATTTTGAATCCTCCAGCTTGGGTTGTAGTGCTTGTATCTTAGTGAATTTATCACATTCAGTGAATCTCCTTCCAAAATGATGTTTCTGAACCCTTTGAGAATCCCCAACTCCACTTCCAGTTCTGCACTGTGCGTTTTAGCTTCAATTGTTGTGCAGTAATCCACTATCTTGTTTTGACATCCCTGCACTTTGCCTGTACTGTCTCTAGCTATAGCCCCACAAGCATACTCTTTTGGCCCTGCAGCTCCATCGAAGTTGATCTTTATCCTCTCTCCTTCTGGCGATTCCCAGTTATCCTTCTGCGTCTCTAACAAGTCTTTCTATGTTGGCTGTTCTGCATCAATTTCCACTTCCATCTTCACATTGTACTAGTACATTGCCTCTTAGATTACCCCATTCACATTAAACTTCTTCCTGTTAAAAACTACATCATTTCTGCCCTTCCAAATTGCCCAGAAAACACACAAACCCATTCTCAATTTGGAGTAATCCCCTCCTTCTTCCATCCACATCGTTATAATGTCTTTAACTTCTAAATTTGGGCATTCTCCACTTCTGAGACTTAATGGAGATGTAAAGAGAACTTGTTGTGTCAACTGACAGCATAAGAACATATGCTCCATGCACTCAGTGCTTCTTTCACATAATCTTCATTCTTCATTTACTCCATGCACATGCTTCTTGATGTTGTTAGCTATATGAATGCCATTTTTGAGCATTCTCCATCCAAACATTTGGATTTTTGGGGGTATATTCTTCACCTTCCAGTACTTCTACCAAGGGAAGATATTATTTGTAGAAGTGGAAGGGGTTTTGTTATATAGTGTTTTAAGAAAAGACTTAGTTGAGAATTCACCTTTTGGATGATGTATCCACAACATTTTATCCCTAGTCCCCTCTTCTGGTTCAGCAGGTATGCAAATCTTCTGTATGTTAATTACTTGCGTGGGCGTGAAGAGCTGCTGCAGCTTGTTTTCATCCCACCCCCGTTCTCCCTGTAAGAAGAGTTCATTTACCTTCTTCACGTTATTGTCTCCTCTTTCCTTCTTTTGTGGTTTCATTGTTGTAATGCCTGGTACCCATGGATCTTCCCATATATAAATTTTTTTGCCATTTAATATTGCCCAGCAACATCCCTCTCTCATTTCTTCTCTGACTTGCATCATGGCATTCCAAGTTTCATAGCATCCATTTTGTTTTTTTTACCTCCCAGAAGTTCCCATTCTTCACATACTTCGCTTTTATCATCTGACCCCATACACAATCCTCATCCTCCAAGAATTTCCAGATCAGCTTTGCAATCATTTCCATGTTCATATGTTGCAGTGATCTTGCCCACAATCCTCCCTACTCCTTCTCCATCTCAAAAACATTCCAATTAATGAAATGCATTTTCTTTGAAACCTTGTCATGCCCCCACCAGAAATTTCTCATTATTCTTGACAGTCTTGCTATCACTTTCTTTGGGATGATTGATATGGCCATGTAGTACGGGGGAATGAGTCCCAGCTCTGTCTTGATCAACATAGTCCTTCCAGCATGAAACAAAAATATTCTCTTCCACCTTGCTGTTTTGGAGTCGAATTTGTCTTCTAATCCATCGCGTGAAGAAATTAGGTGTGCAGGCTTGAGTAGTTGATGTCCCAAATACTTATATGTGTCCTTCATCAGTTGAACTCCCAGATTATTAGTTATCTCCATTCTTCTCTCACTCTGAACACCTTTACTGCAAAAGAGTGATGGCTTCTGCATATTTGCTTTCTGTCCCGACCATTCAACATAAGTAGTTAAAATCTTCTTAAGTGAATCTACAGTATTGTTGTCCAAAGTCCCAAAAAGTAGCAGATCATCAGCAAACATAAGATGGGACACCACTGGTGCTCCCTTGCAAACTCTATACCCATTGTATAAAGCATTTCTTTCCATGTATCTCATTAGCCAGGTAAGACCTTGAGAACACAGAATATATAAATATGGTGACAGTGGACACCCTTGACGAAGACCTCTTTCACTTCTAAAGTACCCCTCAGCTTGCCCATTAACAACAATAGAAAAACTTGTTGTGGTTACAAAGTGCATTATCAACTCATAAGTGTGCCCTACAATACCAAAAAAATTTAGACAATAGCTCAAGAACCTCCAGTTGATCTTGTCATAAGCCTTGCTAATGTCTATTTTTAAGGCAAAATCTCCTCTTTGTATGTTTACCAAATGAATTGCTTTAAAATATCTGTCAAAAATTTTGACAAAATAACAAAACTTTAGAGGGACTTTTGGTGGGGGGAAATGAGAAAGGTTTAAATGAAAACGGAAAAAAAAGAGTGTGTTTAAAAAAATGGAATTCTATCTGCATAACTCTTGAAGAAGGAGGACTGGGGATAAAAAATGTAAGAAATTTCAACATTGTTATGATAGCAAAGATGGGCTGGAATTCAAAACATAACCCAAAATCTGTGTTCCAAAATCCTAAAAAAAAATATTACCCTAACTGTGATATCCTACACATAGACAGCAAACCAAATCAAAAGGACAAATGGATTTGGAAAGGCCTGCTAAATGGTATAGAATAAATTAAGAATAGTTGATATTGGGAATTAGGTAATGGCAATGATATTGATATCTTGGATGACTTATGGATCCCGGATACAAAAATTCCTATGCACAAACCTCCTACAAATAGTGATGACCTAAAAAAAGTTAGATAATTGATGTCTGATCATAAAAGTTGGATTTGGATAAACTAGCTAGATGTTTTGACACTCAAAAAATAGGAAAAATAATGAAAATGATAATACATGTGGAGGACAAGTTAGACAAACCAAGAGGGACTCTAAATGAGAAAGGTATGTTTTCAGTCAAATCTCTTTATAATCATCTAAACTCAAGTGGTACTGTTGATAACAAATAGGAAATGATATGGACTATGAAAACCATCCTTGTTGTTAAGAATTATGCGTGTGGCTGCCATTCTACCTGATATTGAAAAACAACATGTAAACTGTGTAATGAAAACCAAGAAACTATTAGTCATATGTTCTTGCAATGTAACTTCGCCTCACAGGTACGGATGCATTTTAATTATGATATGGATTACATTATAAATGGTACTACCTCTTTTCATGAATGGATTTCTGATTGTTTTGCTAATCCTCAAAGAGGTGAGTATGATATTGACTGGAAAGTGATGTGTAATACCATGGTTTGGTTTATATAGAAAGCAAGGTGCAAAGTTGTTTTAAAACAAAAAAGGCAGAATAGTGTAGTAACAGCAAATAACATAATAATTCATCAATAGCTACAATGCCATAAATAAATCATGCCACACTATGATGAATGATCTTTATTATAATCCAAAACATGATGAAACTTTATATATTACTATTAACCTTAGAAGCTGGACTTCACGTACTAATTCTATAGAGAAAAACAGAAATTTGTCCATTACAATAAATATTGCTTTGATTATGTTAGATAGTAATACGAAGGTGGGAACTGGACTGACTTTATGTGACTACATAGGCACAATTAGTGAAGAATGTCTTGAATGGCATATATGTATGTATAGGAACTGTTGCAGAAATGGAGCTGAGGAAAGCTTGAAAGAATGGCAGGAAATATCATGTAAACAGACGAAACTCGGCCGGACTCTGGTTATGGCGAGTCAACTCAGTACCAGCGATGGTCCGAGTCAGGTGAGTCGATGACCGATCCACTTCATCGAATAAGACCCAGTAAGACCGAATAAGACAGACTAACTCGGTTGAATTCTCATCCCTTGACCTATTGACTGAAGAAAGACCTTTAGTTTGACAGTTAACTATAACGGCTCCGTGACAAAATATTCCATTAACGGAAAAGAATATTCAGTCAACCGCCAGTGACTTTTTGGGAGCTTTTTGGCCGGATTCCGGGGGCACCAATGAAAAATGTTTCAATTTATGAGCAGTTTTGGAAATGTTTCGATTGTGCTTGTTTGAACATATCTCTGCTTTATAATATTCGCTTTTTATATTTACAAGTTCGATTTTGTGCCATTATGGCGGAACTAAATTGTAAGTACAATATTTAGTTTTGCGTCAATTTTTTCGATCGGCCGTCCTATCGTGGCAGCAGTCATCTAGTTCTATACTCATAGAGGAAATTGTCTTGCAATCCTGAAAATAATTTTATGAGAAAATCTAAAGTGATCCAAATGGTAAAGATCAAAAGTTGGCGCTTTTATCTCATATAGTTTTTCTTGAAAAAAATTTACGATAAATTATTTATGATGTAAAAATACCGGGGACAAGTTAGCCTAAAAGTGAGCTGCTTATATTTTTATATGGAATAATTAAAGTATAATTTTGTTTCAGTTAGGGTTTAGGCTCTTTTAGTCTTTCCTTCCAAAATCTCATATCTAGAATTTAAATTTGCAACGTTTTAGTTCAAATATCTACGATAGCGTTTGAAATGGAGCAAGATGATATTGTCATTATTTATTTTTTGCTCTTCTTAATATTATAGCTATCTTTTAAGTGTAAAAATTAAATAAACCAATTTAGAATACCATATCTCTCAAATCGCATGTCATGGCCTTTCTCTTATAAGTTTGGCCACGACCACGGTGGCGTGGAATCACCAAGCTTGGTCATCGCCACGATGCCATTGCCTTTCCTTACAAGCTTGGACACAACCACGATGCTGCGGTATCACCAAGATTAGCCATATTCGCGCTACCGGGGCCTTTCCTTCATAAGCTTGGTCATGGCCACGGTGTCATGGACTTTCTATTACAAGGTTTGCCATGACCATGGTGTCTTGGCATCACCAAGATTTCCCTTAGCTTTTCCTTTACAAGCTTGTCCATGCTAGCGTTATCATGGCATCACCAAGCTTGGTTATTACCAAAGTGCCATGTTATTTTCTTTACAATATTATCCACAGACATAGTGATGTGGCATCACGCTTGGACATGTTCATGGTGCCATGGCCTTTCCTTTCCTAGCTTTTCCATGACCACGGTGTCGTGTCATCTCCAAGTTTGGCCATGGCATTTTTCTTGTTAGCTTGACCATAACCACGGTGTCATGGATTCTCCCCTTACCATTTGGACATGTCCATGGTGCCATGGCCTTTATCATCTCGGCCAAGGTCATGTCTCCATAACCTCTACTACTTCACCATAGAAACAAGCCATGACATTTATTATCTTCGCTATGGCCATGACGTCATGGATTTTCAGCCATGATTATTGTCATTTCCAGCATTTCCTTGGCCATGGTCACAACGTTATAGCCATCAATTTCTTGGCATTTCTAAGTATCAGTTTTCTTATAAATCAATTATATGTAGTCATAACAATATGGATCATTATTAGGCTCACTAAAAATGAGTTTTCTAGAGACACAGTGTCACCCCACTGAGACTCGATGCTAATCAGCCTATCCAGAGTTGTCGCTCGATTGAACCACATCATAGCCATAGCTTGTCCAGGACAAGAGGTAGTCCATGACTCTACTAATTCATACGAGAAATCAAAACATGTCACATGGGGGATTTTCATGGGGTATTAATCTGGTCGTTTGCAGCGACATGCATCTTGGAAACACCCCATGATGAGAAAGTAGCAAGTAGTAGCGACAGTTAAAGAGAAGTAAGAAGATTGGTTGAGTGATATTCTACGGTCTTCCCTAACATATCAGATACGACTTTGCAATTACCTCCACGATCTCAACTTCTCAATTCTTTCATTACTTACAAGGTGTGTCCATCATAACTACAAATGGACTCGTTCGTCTTTTCAGAAACTAGATAAAAATAATATTATCATTCAGAGCTATGGTTCTTTATAATTTCGACCAAAGTAGTTAATATCGTGTATCGGTGTCGTACCGGTCGGGTCCGATACATATACACAAAAGATTATCTCGGTTTTTATCAGTAATACGTCATTAAGACTGGAATTTTAAATATTTATAAATGTTTCAATTTAAACAAATTGGTGCCATATGATGCATTAATTCTCAGGATCAAAAGCTTCACAATACAAATTCAACCTCATTCCACTTTTTATCCCATATTTACTATCCTTATTTCAGATGAACATGTCGTTGATATTAACCAGAATTAATGATGTAGAAGATAAAAGCGTCAATGTTAATGAATTCTCATTTGATAAATGTTCAGAAGAAAGGGAATGAGCAATAAATAACCATAGTTGTTTCAAGGACAATAATCTCATTAAAAAATGAAATAATTGGAAATTTCTTTATTGAATGCATTGTGTTTTCAAGGGTACAAAACAAGAAGATTATAAGGAGAAAAGGTTTTGTTTATATATTTTTAGATCTAAATAATTTATTCTATCAAATTACCCTTACCGATATTATCAGTGTATTAGTAAACCCGATATATTAGTTTATACTGACAAATATGTTTTTTTTTTCATTCACTCCTTGTATCGTCGATATTATAGATATCGTAAAGGTTTTTTACGATACACGATAAGAACCTATAATATCGTCTAGTTCAACCAATATTGAATGCCTTGGTTTCGACAACTCCACACACACAAATACATAACCATTGATTTCCTCAACTTTCACTGCTTTACCTCTTCTAAGATCAACTCATCTCCTCTCTTTGTGACTGAAGCAAGACGTGAATGACCATTTTCTTGGTTTAGAATCGTCTTGTACGATTTTGGTTTTCAAAACTAAAAAGATTACTTCGACACTACATTGTGTATCCTAGAATCAATTTTTAGGTACAAATACTTGCACCTCCTATAGATTTGTTTGTTTTTTCCTAGTCAAATATGTGGCTTCGCCCTTAGTAGGGACACGACTAACCTCTTCAGGAACCCAACATGGTTCTGTACATATAAATAGTTTTTCCATCATTAACCTCCAAAATACTGAGATTTCGGATGTCTTTAAAACCTTTTAAAAGGCCTTTGAATTACCAAGAATCTGATACCTTTGAATAGAAATTACCATTTAGAACATCATTTTCCGTAAAGTGTTTAGGTTTAAAGTGGTAGTCCATGAGGAGTTCGGGTAAACAACTAACCTCATCCTATTTCAGTTACCATAGCTTCAATTATTTTCTTATTGTCTTCAAACCCCAAAACCCGTTAAGTTTTAGGTTTACAAGTTGAATTCCAAGATTTTAAGTAAATACCCTTATTAATTTCATTAGATTTACCATAGAAAGAATTTTTGTGATAGAAAATGATTTTTATCTAGAATATATTTGGAAAAAAAATCAATTCAGTTGGCAAAGAAGAATAAATTTCATTGTCGGTTTTGCAAGAACACTTCTACCAGACGAAGAAAGGATTTACACTTTCATCCTTTGAGCATTTTCATAATTCTGTGAATAACACCTAAGATCAAAACAAATTATTTTTGATTTGTGAAAAGCGGCGCTTCCAGGTATTCATCATTAATTTCATGGTGGGTTTGTTTGCAGAATTCACTATTTCCAGGAATTTATAATCCCATAGGATTACAAATTCTGGGATTCATGTAAATTCCTTGTGTTTTTGGTAACTCAATTAACATTCCTAGAATTTATAGAGTTTTCTTGTATTAAAGTGTTTGTACCGTTTGACATTACCCTCAAATCTTAAAATTGCATATATATATATATATATATATATGGATTTAAAGTTTAAAAAAAGTGGGTAAATAAATCCCTTGATAAGTTTCCTAGCAAATCTTAGGGGGAGAGGTCAGACTCCATATGGAGGATTTGCTGGAAAACTGAATCCCGCAGGAAACGTGATTCCAAGGATTCGGTCAACCAAACATACAAAGGGAAACGTAATTCTACCAAATCCCTTGGACCCATAAATTCCACCTTTAAAATTCTACATCCAAACCCACCATCAACTTTTTCCAATTCTAGGTTAAGATCTTGACCATTAATCTGCTAAATTTTTGTAAACCTAGGATAATATCTTGACCATTAAGACTTTTGAAAGTATCAATTGTGCAGATCCTTTACTAAAATTAGTAAATATTTTGAGGATATTTTTATTGCTCACCAAATTTGTATCTCCAAAAATCAGACAATCATCTACAAGATGGAAATGATTGATCATGGAGAGAATTTCTTTAATAACTTTTATACCATGAGTAAGACCTTTTCTTTGAGTTACCATAGGATAACATGATTAGGATTTCATAGAAATATTGAAACATAAGGCGGCGAAGGATCTCCTCAACTTATACTTCTAGTTGAGTGTTACCTAGTCTCATGTGTCCCATTGACTGATACAAAATCACTCAAAGTGCTATCACACGGTAAATTATATTGTTTTACTTGTCATATCTAGTTGGGGTTACCTAGTCCCATGCGGTCCATTGAATAATAAAAAATCACTTAAAGTACTACTACCCGGTAAATTAAATTGTTCTACTTGTTATCAAACCCCATATTCTTAGGATAGCTATTACAAAATTTATTTTACCCAATCAAAAACTTTTAACATATCATTTAAATACCCGAATACACATTTTCACCATTATGTTTGTTTCAAGAGTGTGAAACATTTCATGAGCAATGATTATATTATCAACGTTTGTATGGTTGAAACATATACTAATTGAAAAACAAAAAATAACTTATCCAAAGAATTAGTTTAAAAATAACTTTATAAGTGGTTTTGCATAAGCTTATGGTCTAAAATCACTTCAGACTCCTAGGGTTTGGAATTTGTATATAAAAAAGAAGGGTGTCATCAAATTCTTTCAAGATGCAAGAATTTTGGGTTCAGTCTAGGTCCCGATGTTACTCTTTCAGATGTAACCAGTTTGGGTTTCAATGTATAGTATAATGATAATACACATTTCTTTCGTCCATAGAGTGGGAATGAGGTAGGGAATTCTACTCCCACTAGAAAGGGTTGGATTCCTTATTTTCTTTAATCTCGTCCATAATATGGTCGAAACTGAACTTTGTAATTGTGGACAACAATTGATCAGCTACGGATAGGGAAAAAATTGACTTTGTTACTACGAAAGACGGTTGATCAACAGTGAAGCTGGTCCTGCTGGATGTATTAGGGATGTAAATAATACCCTAAAATACTCGGTCTTCCTGTACCGAGCATGCATGTACCCTAAGATCCCAAAGGTTGTTACTTGCCGCATGGCCTGGTTAGATTCAATGTGCGCCCTCAGGTTTTTCCTAAAATTTAATAGCATGACTTGGTACTCGCCCAAACACCCATCCATGGTATATGTTTGAATTGCGTAGCTTAATAACCTGGTCACTTGATTACCGGGTATGTCTAATCCCTGAAACATAACCACCATAAATATTTGGGATACATCATATTCTTCTTTCAATATCTTTGGAAGAAGAGATTTATGTAAGTATAGAAACCTAAGATACCAAGTATTGGAGTGACACACAAACAAGGGTCTTTTCGAGATAGAGAAAGAAGTTGAGATCTCATACCGAACAGGTTTTTTAATTAAGAAAGCTAAATTTTTTAAGAGGTTTAATTTTACTTTGGGCTAAATTATTATGTATTTTGGTTATCTTCTTATTATTCAGATCTAGTCCATATGAATCTAGATCTGAGCAAGGATTTTAGTTTTTTTTATGTTTTAATTAAAAGATTTTTAGTTATTTTTTTTTTGTGAATTTTCTTGAATTTTACGGTTTATTTTTATTATCTACAATTTAAGTTTTTTAGCATTCACCTTTATCTGTGATTCTTATCTTCAACTTAACGGTGATTCACTTTTTTTTTTTGATAGTTTTTGTTCTTTTACTCGGTGGATTCTCAAAGGCACCTGTGCAGTTGGAGTGATCGATTATGAAGCTGGAGAGCTTATGGCAATCTAGAAGCTCTAAGTTGGATCAAAAGTTTGAAGATTGACAAATTTAATTTGGTTGTTGATGCATGAGTAGTAGTTAATTCGATCATCACTGATATTGTTTATGTCGAATGGGAGAATAATAAACTGTTACAAGAGATCAAAATTATTTTAGTTTATGGAAAATTTCGCATGTTAAAAGAGATTGCAATCACTCAGCCGATGTCATATCGAAAAAGGTTAGGTTAGATAAACTTATTGTAGAGGAGTATAATGATTATTCTCTCTTGATACAGTCTTTGTTATCCATGCATTTCATGCATGAACCTCATTAGTTCATTAATAAAAATTTCGGTCATCCAAAAAAATAAAAAATTTACTTATAACCTATTTGGATAGCACATCAGAAGTAACTTTTCGACGTCTAGAAGCCGAAAAGTCAGAAATTAGTCTGACTATCAAATTTCAAAACGACTTCTAAAAGTCGAAAAGTTAACTTTCTATTAAGCAAAATAGTTTTGCTTCTGACTTCGACTTCTGGAGAATCAGAAGTCAGAAGCAAATTTGTATCCAAACGCGCTATTAGAGTACTTCAAACCATAGTTCACTTAACTTCCATATTCATAACAAGAGCTGAACGGTTATTATATAAAATCTTATGGGTACGAAAAGCTCATAGCTATTTTGTCTACCCGACCTGGTTAATGGAATGAGCTTTGGGTCCTAAAAAAAAGTATTATTACCTAGCCTGCCCAGCTTGACAGATGTTTTGGGTATGATGCCAGGCTGCACGGCCTAACCCCAACTTACACCTCTATGCCGGATCTATTCAGGGGAGTTGATCCCAGTTATGCCGTAAAAAAAAAAAATGTAACCAGTTTTACCATCACTAGCGTGGAAGAAAACGGTCGAATCATATTCGTGTGTTACTCTTTTATTATTTTATGCTTTACATGGAACAAAACCAAGATAAAACGAAACTTAATATAGTCCATGTACGTTTTTCTTGTCTTAAATTAAAAAAACATATATTTGGTATCTCAAATAAATAGATCAGATTACGTTTGAGTCTTCTTCACGCTAAATGGATGAGGAGGAGGAGAAGTGTCTGTCTACCTTCGATAAACCAGCACTATAAAGAACCAACCCCTTGTCCGAAAAACTCAACACTCTCTATTTCCTCCTCCTTCCTTCCTTCCTTCCTGTAATCTCTCTAATCTTTAATTTCTAGATGAATTTAGTGAAATCCTCAACATGGGTTTTCTAAATTCATCTTGATTTTATTGAGAGAACCAAGTTGAATTTTTCATCCAGAATTTGCTTATATACAAATGGAGAAAATGAATTTTGTTAAGAATGGTATTATCAGATTACCTCCTGGTTTTAGATTTCATCCAACTGATGAAGAACTTGTTGTTCAATATCTAAGAAGAAAGGTTTTTCTTTGCCCATTACCTGCTTCAATCATACCTGAAATTGATGTTTCCAAGTCTGATCCTTGGGATTTACCAGGTATATTCTTGTTCCGGTTTTCCTAGAACCAATATTTTCTTGGAGTTCTTTTTGATAGTTATGTAATTCTTGTTTGTTTTTTGTGCAGGTGACTGGGAACAAGAGAGGTATTATTTCAGTACAAGAGAAGCTAAATATAGGAATGGAAATAGAACCAATAGAGCTACTGGTTCTGGATACTGGAAAGCTACTGGTTTAGACAAGCAAATTTTAGTTTCAAAGGGTAATGTAATTGTGGGAATGAAAAAAACACTTGTTTTTTATAGAGGTAAACCTCCAAATGGTACTAGAACTGACTGGATCATGCATGAATATCGTCTTGCCGGTGCCGGTACAAAACTTGCCAGCAATCAAGTGAGTAGTAGTGCAACAACTCTTTATCTGTCTCACTCTAGTTGTTGGGTTCTTTGCAGCTTAACTAATTTTCTTGCAAACCAACATGATTATTCTTGCAAACTGAATAAAACCAAGTGTGCAGAGCAACTCACTTGGTTAAGCACCCATTTTTAGAAATGCACTTCTGAGTTTATGTTGTTGCATTTGTTTGTAGAATTCGGCAGTACAAATGGAGGAGGATTGGGTACTCTGTAGAATATTTCTAAAGAAGCGAAACTCGAAAAATGGCGAGGACGTTATCACTAATGGGTTGGTCACTAAACCAGTTGGTTTTATTGATTTTATGAACCGAGACAGGGCTGTTGTTGTTAGACCTGCAACTTCGACCTCGTCTTCGTCGGCATCAAGTGGTGTTACCACCGACGTCACGTCTACAGCATCTGATAGTGATGAGAACAATAGCAGCAATAGTATGCCTTCATTTTCTTGTAGGAAAAAGCCATGAAAAGTTGTTTTATTTTTTCTCTTTTTCTAAATTTATTTTTAAGAGTCTGTGTATCAGGAATGAATTGGTTATGGAATACAACCATGACCCAATCAGAAATAACCAGTCCCCACGAATTAACTCTAGTTTTAATCACTCTTCTTGTTTTTTTTTCTTATTGTCTTTTGAGTTATTTCTTAAGAAACAAGAGAACCCTAAACAAGGCAACAATTACCATGAAAATGTCTTGGTTTTTGTTTGGAGAAGTAGTTAAATTTGAGAAATGGGTGCATTGTAAGCAAACCCAAAGTCATAAATTGGGATTGAGTGACATGCATGTTCATTATGAGACCCTAAAACTGCAACAAAGGAGAAGTTAGACCACTTATTACACTCAAGTCTACAGAGCTATTATTCTTTTTATCAAAAAGTTTGATAATTTTATAAGAAAGATGCTCTATATAAAGGAAAAGAAAGAGATAAGAGGAATCTATTAAAGGAAAAATGAAGGAAAGATTTATTTATCACTTGAAAAATCATGTCAAAGACAAACTTTCTGGCAACCACAAAGAGGAAAAGTTTGAAAACAATAACATGTTGCACATGGGATTCACTTAAAACTCTCTTTGTTAAAGTGATTTACTCTCAAAAGAACTTCATACCAAAATACATGTTCAGATACACAAGCAATTTGGAATTGGAATGCTCTTTCAGTTGATTCCATGTAAGATTGTTTTCGTGTTGGATTTTAATTCTAGGAAGAGATGCCAAAGATAAGTAAATTCTAAAGAAGAAATGGCGAGGTACTTTCGAAAAAACCAATCACTCAGATGCTAACAGAAATTGAACCCAGCAACGTTGCAATAAATTCATTGAAATACATTGTCCTGCAAGGGATGCAACTTATTGAGGTAAGAATATAAAAATGCATGAATGTTTGCCATACTTACAGCACATTATAAAGAAACCTAACACAAAAATGATAATGCTCTGCAATTATGATTCCCAACTTCACATAAAGATTTAAAAACAGGACAATCAACAGAGGAGATTCTATCTCATTATTAGTCAATGACTCTGCTGCACCAAATGCTTTGAATTTTTGCTAGATTTTTTTTTTTTTTTTGAATGCAGTATGTAAGAAATGTAATGATAATAAACAAATGATTTGAATCAGATATTCATGATGATTTAGTGCTTTAGATTATGATAAGAATAAAGGGAAAAACTATGCAATAATTATCACATCAACACTTTCTGGAAGTTTTTTTATTTTACAGTATGCAACTTTGAATTGTTAGGAGTATTAGCAAAGACTGGTCACTAGCCAAGGAATACCAAACAGAAACAGTATGTGTACAGAAGAAGCAAGCTTGTGAGCTGTGACTAGCTAAGTTAGGTGTCTGGATACAAATTTTTCATTTGACTATTATGTTTAGGATCTCAACCTACACTTAGGTCAATCTCTCGGTCAGTTTAGCAAAACTTTTCCAAGTCATGTACGAACGGCAGACACCCAAGTCAGTCAAAGTCGAAGACTTTCCAAGTAAAAGATGTCCCGGCATGAGCAATCAACCGAATCAAACTATCATAACCATCCAAAGCCATGACAAGAGGAACATTATGTTATCAAAAGACCCACATCAAGTTTTCGGGGTCAAGATGAAACTCTTCAGGGGCAACTGACATGTGTAATGCAGAGAGTGGAAGGGCGGTTAATCACTGTCTAATGTGAGATTAGAGATTAATTAAACCCTAACAATAACAGTTAAGAGACAACATGGCAGTATCAGACAGATTAAAAAAAAAATGAAAAGAGAGTAGAAAAAAAAAACAATTGCTTATGTTTCTTGTGATATTGGTTTTAGAATCGCATAATTAAGGCTGTTGAGTTGAGGTTCTTCACGTCACCTTTTTTTCATTTTCTGCATTTATGTATACCCCCACCACCACGGGAGAAGTTAGACAAAGAGAGAGACCAATGGATTGGATTGATGAGTGTTAATCTCTATCTCCTATCTCTCTTGTGAGTTGTGGTAGACAACTCCCACTGATTAAATAGGGTTTTACAAGTTTCACCTAATCAAGTCAATCACATAAAAGGAAAAATAATAAATAAATTAAGCAATCAAACTCAATTGTGAAACAAAGATTAAGAAGAGATGTTTTGTTCGTTTAAGACTTTGTAGTTGAAGGGTAATTTGGGTATTCAAGAAAGACATAAACCTACCCATGTCTGTACTTTAAGAATTTTTATCTTATCATCACCACACTCAACAACTCTTCATATGGCTCTAGTGATATCAGATCTTAAATTTTTCTAGGGTTGCAAATACGCTAATAATTGACGGTGTAAAGCCTATGTGAAAACAGTGACTGCTTCGACAAAAAAAAAAAACAGTGACGATATCAGTATGTTTAAACAGTTTCAGGAAGAGAGCCATCAGTATGTTTTTTAAGTTCACGAAAGTGTCAAACATAATCCTCTTATATGATAAGTAATGTAATAGAAAACTATTTGGCAACAGAACAGACCTCAATTATTGATCTAAGAGCAAACTAAAAACATTAAAAATGAAGAGCTAGATCTCAGCATCGTGAAATGAAAAGATGATGTATTGATTGAAAATGCAAACAAACAATTAACTTGTAAGTTTCCCAAATCAAAGAATAGCATGTTTTTGCTATTCCTACTCAAGAATCTTACTTTGCTGTCATTCTGAAAACCGAGTATGGCAACATCAAGACATCATGTGTGTTGACTTCCATGTCCATATTTTGAAGGAACAAAGATTCCTCAATTCAGCAAAAGAGTTCTAAATCGAGTGAATTAGGTAGTAAATCAGCTCGAAGAACAATATGAAGCCTAAAGCGTTTCTAAGGTTCACAGGCATCCATGACAAAGAAAAATTTACCTAGATGTTTGCTAATGATCTGAGTTCATCCAAAGAAGTCACTGTCACTATAACAAATTCTCATCCAATAGTTCCAATAATGCTACCAATAAAATTTTAAATGTCTACAAATCCTTGATTGCTGACTGAAACTTCATGAAACTCAAGTTCAAGCAGTTAAAGCACAAGGGCTGCACTAACATAAGATAAAACCCAAGACTTCTAGAGTTCTTCACTTTTTCTTAAAACCTTCAGCAGTAAAATGCCTTGAAGAGACATGATCTTCTGCCTAGAAATTAGACTTCCAAAGAGACTACACAATGTAAAACCCAAACAACTCTGCCTAATAAACCTAAACGTATCAAAATCGAAGATGCATATCAAACCTTAAGGTCCCTAACAACCAAGAAGCTAAAATGTGATGGCAGCACAACATACGACGTGATGCGTAGGACAATAGACATTCAAACTTATATCAGCTCAACAAACAACAAAGTAATTTTATTTTTATTTTTTCTTTTACACTCGAAAACTAATTTGCATGAAGAATTCCTGAACATACTAGGTTAAGATACGAATATCTACAAACAAAGAAAAAGACCCTTAATCTTCATCACACTTAGATAAACATTCATAGATCAAAAAGAACCAAACAGCTAGTGAAGAATTCAATTCAAGTTTCATTTGTAAGCTGAAAAGATTTATGTATCATGCAGCTCACAATGGACAAAAACCGTCCTCCTGGCTCACAATTTCCTATTTTACTCACTTTGCTGGTTAAGTAATGCTACGTGCTGTTGCTGCTTTTTTCCTCCTTTTGAGTACCCCCAGCTACTGCAGATCCTGAAGGAGGTTCAGCAGACAATGCCTTCAGGACTGCCTCATTCTGCAAAATCAGTCAAACATGTAATCTAGTTAAAGTGCTGATAAACAACCAATGGCTACCCTACCCAAAACATCGTATTATACAATTCATATCATATCTAGCATTCACCAGAGAAATACAGTAAAGCTCCTCGTAGTGAGTAATGCTACAATTGACAATTGTTAGTAGTTTGCATCAATCCTCTAGAAAAAACAGGCACAAATAGTGTAAGACTTTCTTCACCCTATAAACTGAAAATTTCAGTGCACCTTGCCATTATGAAACTAAACTAAAGTGTGGTATAGTTTACTACAAAATGCAGACATTCTTCCCACTTAACGTCATGCACAATTTTCAATTGGATATACCCAAGCATACAGAATAAAGATGGAAGACACCGAAAATGTTGCAGCTGGGCAAAGCCAAACAGTTCAACAGAAACTAAGTGTGCTATGCTTTCAGTTTCCAATTTCAATTAGGATTCTATCCTGACAGTGTTGTACACTAAATGTTTTAATACTTTCATCCTAAGGGGGTGTTAGAAGTTACCAAATTCAAGTTCAAGGTTACATAATCATTCCAATATGTTTTGAAGACACTGTAAAGATACTACTAGAAGTCATGTGATTTAGTGTTGGATGCAGGTTATTAAGATTGCTCCTTCTAGATATGCCTAATTGCCTACACAAAACCCATTAGCAACGTATTTCCTATGTATTCTTTGCGCTCTTCCTCTCTACGTCTCTACACCAAATCCTAATAGTTCATAAATCAGTATTACCCGTTACAAGTCCAACCGCAACCAATGTGATAGAAGATTTTAACATCGATGCCCAAACACATTGGTGCTTCCAAGAGATGCTCATACAAATTACTGGGCCAGCTTACCTTATTATTATTATTATTGAAGGGCCTGAAGCCTATTTGAATTTTTCACAGAACAACAAATGAAAAAATACCCTGAAGAGACTCAATTTTTTTTTAGAAATTGATCTATATTTGCTACTAATTTCATAAGGAAAGACCTAACTCACTTACTCACAGAACAACAAATGAAACAGAAGAAATTTGTACAAAAAAAGCCAAATTCTCAACATATTCTAGTGGGTCGACTACATTCCCCTAATATACTATATAAATTTGCACAAAAAAATCACTAACCCAACACAGTCGTTCGTTCTGATTATTATTGTTAAAAAATAATGTGTTATCACTCTATTCAAACAAAGAAACAATATTACTTATCTTCAATAAAAAGTATTCACTCATCAAGCAAATGAGGGCAAACCCAAATCACTAATTTCAAACAAAATACAACGAAGAGATGAAAAATTTGTTGCCAAGCGCCTAAAACCCTAGATCATAAAATGGAATAGTTATACCTGCCAAACCCTAAGAAGTCTCTTTTTGGCATTAGCTTTTCTAGTAGGGGTAAGCTTTATTTTCTTCCAGACCTTCCCACCTGAGTCGTGCTTCTTCACTATCTCCAGAAACCTTGTCCCCCAAAATGCACCCGCCATCTCACTCTGTCACTCTCTTTTCCCTTTCGTTAAGAAGTCATACAAATGAGATACACCGGGCAGGGATATACCTTTGGTTTACTACTTTACTCCCCGTTTGGTAATTTTACTTTTAAAAAAGAAAAAAATTCAAATGGGATTTTTTTTTTCCTTTTTCTAAAAAAAAAAAACACTCCGTAAACTTTTTAGGAAATTTTGTTTCGGATAAATTATTTGGTGCTGACGAGCTTCGAAATCAGGTCGTTAATATCATCATCGTATTATAGTGGTATCTGCGTAAAAAAAAATTAAAGCAATTTCAATTTTGCCTATTAGAATCTCCCAAAATGCAAGTTTTTTTTTTCTTTTTTTTTTTGATGAATAATCCGATCACATTTCATTCAACCATCAATCCAAAAAAGTAATTACGTGGTTAGAGCAATTCCTATGGCAATGTTCAAATGTATTTTTTTGTTCAGCCACGTAGATGGTCAAACAAGATTCTCCACTATGAAAAAGAAGTGAGCGATTCGTAGTTAAACACGCGACATCAACTCCGATGCTGGCGCCCGAAGTACAATCTCTGGCGCTTTTGTGGATGACGCCAGCTACCGAGCTACGAACGGCAGCGTTTGAGGCACGACCGCCAACGACAACTTTTGTAATGGTCACCGGAACGGCTAGTTTTCACCTTTATAAATACGGCTCGAATTTGATCTCAGAAATACACAACAATCTTTCATCCGATCAATCTTTTCTTAATTTCGATTACTCTCAATTTTCAATCATGAATTCTGATTTTGATTCTTCTGGGGAGGATATGGAGATGGATTACATGTTGTACGATGAAGATGAAGAAATGTGTATGGAGTTTTTGCATCAAATGGATGAAGATGCAGATCAAGATAGAAGAAGACGAAATTTTATGTTGCAATTACAAACCAGGATCATACCAAAACCGTTAGAGCCATATGAAGCTGCGACTAGAAGATTGACGTGGCGGAATCGACATTTTTACCACGAAAAGCTGATGCATGATTATTCTAATCATGACTGTGTGTATTCCGATGAGGATTTTCAGCGTCGATTCCGCATGGGCCGCAACTTGACGCAAAGGATTATTGCCGAGCTTTGTCAGGTCCAACCTTTATTTAATTATCAGTATGATGCACGACATATACGAGGTTTTAGTCCCGAACAAAAGGTCATTGCGGCCCTCCGTATACTATGTTACTGGGTACCAGCAGATTCCACGGACGATTACATCCGTATTGGGAAAACAACCGCCATTAGGTATCTCAAACTGTTTTGCGAAACAATAGTCGAGCATTTTGGTCCAACCTTTTTAAGAAAGCCTATTCAGGAAGATGTTCAAAGAATAACTGCAGAAAACATCGAGAGAGGTTTTCCAGAAATGCTAGGTAGTCTTGACTGCATGCACTGGACGTGGCATGCGTGTCCGGTAGAATGCGCAGGCCAATAGAAGGGTCATTATCCAAAACCAACTGTAATTTTGGAAGCTTCAGCTACTTATGATTGTTGGTTTGGGCATGCCTTTTTTGGACTCCCGGGTTCAAATAAAAATCTCAACGTTTTATATAAGTCACCATTGTTTGAAGATCTTAAGAATGGTGTTGCGCCGCACTGTAATTTCACCATCAACGATCATCACTATACTTAGGGTTATTATCTAGCAGACGGAATCTATCCAGAATGGTCAACTATGGTTCAAGCTTATAAACAGGTAGGCTTTGGTCCGACGTCTTCAAAGGATATACAATACTTTAACACCCAACAAATGGCATGCAGAAAGGATGTTGAACGCGCTTTTGGCATATTGAAAAGGAAGTTTGCCATCATAGCTCGGCCGGTGCGCTTTTTTGATATTCAAGAAATGAACAAAATTATGTTGACTTGTATTATTCTGCATAACATGGTCATTGAAGAAATCAGGCGTGACCCAACCTGGACTAGTTTCCAGATGAAGATTTAACCAAGGATCTTGTGGTAGAGCGTGGGCGTCCGGCAAGAGAATATAGACTTGCCACCGATAGACTCCACAATCGTGGAATCTATGCACAACTAAGACACGATTTAACAAAGCACCTTTGGGCTTTAAAAGGAGTAGCAGACGGTGCGGGAGGGGGGAGGGAGGCAGAGGAAGAGGAAGAGGGAGATAAATGTGCACAATTGAGGCAATTATATTAAAAGTTGTTGTTTATTTTAATTTATATGTTTTTTAATTTAAAAGTTGTTTGTTAAAATTGAGGCAATTATATTAAAAGTAATTTTAAATAAACGTGTACAATTGAACTAAACTATACTAAACTAAACTAAATTAAATTAAATCAAAACAACTACACTGAATTAAATTAAACTTAACTACACTTAATTAAACTAAACGTGTTCATTCATTAGCAAGATTGAATTCCTCTTTGTTTTCTTCCGAGGAATCATCTTCGTCTTCCACATTCACATACTGTCCAGTTTGTTGAGGGGTGACTTCAGTTTGTTGGTGAGGGACTTGTTCAGTCTGGACTTGATCGGCATGGACTTGTTGTTGTTCGGCCGGATCTATTTGCTTAGTCCATATGGCAAGTTGTCGTTCATTCATTTTTCCGGTGTCCAAGGAGAGTAACTTGTTTAGCTTACAATCCTTGTAGTATTGTTCTCGCGAAAGACGACTTTTCTGTTGATTATTTAAAGAAATAGCACGGTTCCTGACTCTATCTGCCTCCATTTGCATCTTCATTGCCTTGTGATCAGCATAGTTAAACTCGCTTGAACCTCCTTTTGTTGCTGGTTGGGCTGCGTCTCTCGCTACTTTCACACCACCTCCTCTTCTTCTCTTGTAGTTGGTGTTAACGTCTAGATTACTATTGTGTTGATCCTGACTACCTGGAGTTCCATCGGGTGAGGAAGCAGGCCCTCCATTCTGAAAATCCTGCGAGATTGGACCATGTGGTGATATTACAGGCCCTTGATAATCTTCCATCAAGTATGGATTAAACTTGTTAAGCACCCTCAAAATTATGAAACAAGTTTCATGTTGGAAGCTTGAACCTTTATGGGTTCTTTGTCACTTTTCCCGACATCTTTGTTCCACATCCGATTCGCCTTCACCACTTCTTTTGTTGTTCCACATTTGAGTGATCAAAGCTACATATTCACTAACGGATCCTGAAATTTTGCAAAAACGATGACTCAACCCTTCAACATCACGACCATGAATGTTGCCGATTTTTTCACAATTGTTTTGTGAAATCTTACCATAAAAAGTTTTTTTATCTTGACAAATACCATTGATATTATCTAATGTATATAATACATAATTTCTGCAAAGTGACTCGTCTTCATCCATCGTATACTTGGGACCACGAATTCTTGTGTTCCTTTGTTGGGATTGTTGTGTGTAGATGGTGGATTTTCGACAAAGGATAAAATCGTAAACCCATAATTATGCGAACTTCTGATCCAGCAATTAGATGAGAAAATTGAGACACATGTCTCCCATCGAATCCTCTGATTGAGAATACTTCTCTCAGAATACATAAAGATGTGTAGTCTCACGGCTGGATAACGGAATATATGTATTGAGACACGGGTCTCTCATCAAATTCTCTGATCGATAATACTTTCTCTCAGAGTACATGTAGATATGTAGTCTCACAGCTGGACAGCGGCATATCTCATGAATACTGAACACTTCAGTAATTATTTCTATATAGTATCACGGGATGGACGGCTCCTAGACAGCTTGCTATGCTAGTATAAAGCGATAACGTATTCAGGATACAAACAATAAGTTTACCCTGACTATATAAAGGATATGAAGCTCCGACAAGCTCATATCAGAATAATTAATGCTCCTAGACAGCCTGCTCTGCTAGTATAAAGTCATAAATTAATTATTCCTAAATTCTTGGATTCATCCGCAGAATTTCTGAAAATATTCAAATATTTTCGCTGATATTTTATTACGCAAACCATGATTCTTCCCAGCAGAAACCCATGGGTTAGTAATAAATATTCGACGCACGGGTATAAGAACTACTTTTGAGCGAGCCATGTCTCAAACCTAAATTCTTGGATTCATCCGCAGAATTTCTGAAAATATTCAAATATTTTCGCTGATATTTCATTACGCAAATCATGGTTCTTCCCAGCAGAAACCCATGGGTTAGTAATAAATATTTGACGCAGTGTATCAAAACTACCTCTGAGCGAGCCCTGTCTCAAACCTAAATTCTTGGATTCATCAGCAGAATTTCTGAAAATATTCAAATATTTTCGCTGATATTTAATTACGCAAACCATGGTTCTTCCCAGCAGAAACCCATGGGTTAGTAATAAATATTCGACGCACGGGTATCAGAATTACCTCTGAGCGAGCCCTGTCTCAAACCTAAATTCTTGGATTCATCCGCAGAATTTATGAAAATATTCTAATATTTTAGCTGATATTTCATTGCGCAAACCATGGTTCTTCCCAGCAGAAATCCATGAGTTAGTAATAAATATTCAATGCACGGGCATCAGAGCTACCTTCTGAGTAATCCCCATTTCAAATGGTGCAAGTGTATTCAACAATGATACATTAACAACCACCGCACGAACGAGTATTTCAAAATATGATGAAACGATGAACCTATGCAAAATATGATGAAAATAACAAATAAATAAAAATTGACCAAGGCGCTGGGAGCATGGACCCACTGACCGGCCGACCGCGCCGTGGTCAATCCCACGCCAGTTTCATATTTTTGTTGTTTTCTCTGAGTTTATGAAAACCTTTCATTTGAACGAAGATCCTTTGTTTTGAGGAAACTCCTCAATTCCATGGTGCTCCCTTCGCACGGAGGAAATAATATAAAATTAGGAAAAACGTGATGGGGCATGACCATTGGCCAACCGGCCATGCCTTGGTCCCATCCGGACCCACACCTCATGGTTCCTCATTATTTTATTATTATTTCCTTAATTTCATGAAAACTCCTTAATCTCATGATATTTCCTTGGTCCCATGAAAAATAATAAAAATTAGGGAAATTTGTGTGCACGGGCCATGGCCGGTCGGCCAAACCCTAGATGGCTCACACGTCCCGCTTTTATTAGCATATTTTTCATATTTTCATAATCCTATGAAAATTCCTTGATTTCATGATATTTCCTTCAAATTATGAAAATTCCTTCAAATCATGAAATAATGCATAAAATAGGGAAAACGCACTGGACCAGGCTCTGGCCGGACAACCATGCTCCAAGCCGGTCCCACACGTGACACGCCCACACGTCCCTATTTTATTTATTATTATTTTTTATGTTTCCCTCATCTCATGGAAACCGCTTGATTTCAACAAAACTCTTTAATTTTGGCAAAACTCCTTCGTTTTATCATATTAGGAAAAATACTATGGGACCGGCCCCTTGAATTTTTCCTGAGTTTTACTCTCGGGCTGTTTTCACTTCCCGAACGAGCTTAAAACCTAAATATTCTCGTAGGAATTACTGTTTAGTCCACTTTTTCATGACCCAGTTAATGGCTAGTCCACCCATGGAAAACATTTACTCCCTAGTTCAAAAACTTCGTGGAAATTAAAAAGTGTATTTTCTAAATGCCTAAAACACCCTTCCAAGTCTAATTAGTATCAACACATGTAAATGTTACTAGTAGTATGTTACTACATACTAGTAATATCAATACGGTGATACTACATATTAATATGTAATATACTAGTTGTAACAAAAATATCTTATTGTTACTCGTAAATTAGGTAACTACTTTACTATACTAGTAGTAACTAGTATAGTATACTAGTAGTAACACATGTAGTATCAATACATAACAATTTTTGATATGTAGTATCAATACATAACATACTACATATAAATATGCAGTATCAATATATAACGTACTACATATCAATATATAGTATCAATATATAACGTACTACATATCAATATATAACGTACTACATATCAATATGTAGTGTCAATATATAACGTACTACATATCAATATGTAGTATCAATATATAACATACTACATATCAAACATATACTATATATCAATATGTAGTGTCAATATATAACGTACTACATATCAATACATAACATATTACTATTAGTACTAGTTACTACTAGTATACTAGTATACTACACACTACATATGTTATTACTACATACTACATACTAGTTACTACTAGTATACTACATACTACATACTACTAGTATACTAGTAGTATGTATTAATATACGAAATTTTATATGTTAGGGTTATTAGAGTAATTTTACTCTTTTCAAAACTTTTTTGGACTAACTAGTAAATGTGTTTTCCCGCTGTACTAGCCAGTAAACTGGGTCGGGTTTACTGGACTAAATAGAAAATCCCTCAATACTATCTCGTTGGGAGATAGGAAATTCTTTTTCATACAGAATGGAGGGGCGGACCATCAAAATCCGAGTTTGTATGAGAATCCTACATCGATTCTACTAAAGGGCGCTAACTAGGATTTCAACCAATCTGGGTATTGCTCAAACGATCAATATTTGATCCCGTGACCACCCAGAGCCGGTTTCATGACCCCTTGGTCGGTCCCCCACCTCTTCATAATTCCTTCACTTTTTCATTATTTTCCTTCATCCGATGAAGTTTTGACGGTTTTATCAAAAAACCCTAATTTTGTCATATTTTCTCAAATGGTCGCTCAAATGTGCACCAGAAAATATCAAAATTCTTAGGACTGAGACACGGATGTCTCAACGACGAAAGCATGTTACCTTGACCGACCAGGGTTGGCTTTTTGGCTCGCAATGAGCCAGTCCCACGTGTTTTCACAATTTGACCTAATTTGCACAATTGCACGTATTAGGTCCAAAACTCTCCAAATAATTTCATAATTTGACGGACCGATCATCATTTGATCCCGTGACCACCCAGGGCCAGTTTCATGACCCATTGGTCGGTCCCTCACCTTTTTCATGATTAATTAGGTTTTATCACCTAATACTGAACCCAACAGTAATTCAATAAATGATTAAACCAGCATTTAATCATTCTTTCATCAACTCACCAACTTTTCAAAGAGGTCTTGGTTTTTGCTCACGCGAGCATATGAGAATTTCATGGTTGATCCACGGTACCATGAAGCCAGTTCTCCTTTATTCCCTGGTTAATTTTCAAATAAACCATCAATCGGTCATCAATTGATCAAATTAGGGTTTCTGAATCCAAGGATTACGATTCCAGATTCAAACACTAATAATTTTGCAACGATCTCATGATCAGTATTCTTATTAATTATGCTCGGTTCAACTACCAGCACTTTAATTAATATTTTATTTTGGTCATGCTGCCAATAATTCATCAAACGAGCAATACTTGCTCGGATGAGCAATATTTACTCCAACCAAGGAATATTGGTTCAACTATCAAAATTCAAAAAATTATCGAGCAACACTCGCCCACCCCAACGTGAGGATTCCACCACTGTCTCAGCAGACACGTTTGATTCATGAGTTGCAGAACATTTCACAAAATCATGTTTAACTCAGCAAATACGTGGACTCATTGTCCCACGAAGTTATGAAATCAACAACTAACTAAATTAACCACGAGACATCAATCGTGTCACTTGGGGGATATCAACTAGGGTTTTGGTATGGCGTTATACGACACGTGTGTTCACCCACGAATACTATGAGAATGTGAACAAGTCGTGCAATTAGTTGGAAGAATCAGCAAAGTAGTGGGTGGAAAATTAACCAAGTCTCCGCATGATGAGTAATTGGTTTAACACGATTTCCCATTTACCCACTCTTTGATTCCAGCAAACTGTCACACTTCATGAGATCATGGTGTTTTTATCTCTAGCATTATATAATGTCTCTGAATCCTGATTGAAAGGACAACATTAGAAACAAAAATCTCCTAAACGAGCAATTTCTCATCAAAGTTCATACAGACACTCTTTCGTCTACACGAACTCACAAAAATCACTCTCAATCAGGCAAAATTCAATCATTCAGAGCATTTTCACGCTGAAGTTATAACACACCTACAATCTCAGATCACCATTGATCCCACATATTTCCCAGCTTCCCTCCTACAGATCAAACCATCCTCTCTTGTGACCGAATTTACTCTGGAACGACCATTGTCTTGGTTTAGGCCGGAGTATTACAGATTGGTCTCTCGAACTTAAAGCACCCCCTTCATTGCGGTGCATCTGTGTGAGGTTGAACATTTCACTCGGTTCAAGGAATCTCATTCGCACGGTCGTCCTCAATTCCGCAAAAACCAGCAAATAGTTTTTCCACATCTATAGATTGGCGACCAATGAGGGAGATCATTCTCTCGGTTGCAATCTCTCATTCTCAAAAAATGGTTGGTCTTAGGTCAGGATTGATCACAAATCCTAACGAAAATATCGCTAGCACTAGCAACAATGAAGACATCCCGGAAACTATTCCATCCACTAACACTAATGGTGGTGACATCACTCATCCTCACACCAACGCGGAAGGTCATCCTTTGTTCGGACGACATTCAGAGGAAATCCGCCGCCTGCCATCGTTGACCTCATCAAAGCGCAAGAAACTCTTGCAAACAATCATACGGACATGGCTGCAGCGCAACAAAATCTATTTGATCACTTGAAGACTCTTACTGACAAGCTATCAGAGAAAACTCCATACAAAGGGAAAGAGAAGGAGAAATCCTCAGATGCTGCTGACCCTGAGGTAATTCCAATTCACACCGTGAATGATGATGAAACCAACAAAGCTACAGGAAATTCATCAGCAAAAGAGTCATCAAGCTTCATCACCCGGGAAGACTTGGATCGCCTTCTGGAGAATCATGGAAAATACAAGACATCACATGTCCATCGTCACCAACCTCCCTATCCTGCTGCTACACAAAGGACTCCACTTCCTAAAGGTTATACCTCTCCAACTTTTACCCTGTATGATGGAACTGGAAATGCTAAAGAGCACGTCTCTTGATTTCTTGAAGCTTTGGGAGAACATGAACATAACCATGTCGTCCGTCTCAAGGAATTCTCCAAGTCCTTGAAAGGAAGAGCATACACCTGGTATAACAACATCACACCAGGGACCATCAATAATTGTGGAGAAATGATTAACGCTTTCTACAGAAAATACTTCTTCGTGTCAGAGCAAATCACTCTCTATGACCTTTGAAGAATGTTTCAAAGGGTTGGCGAAAACCCCAACGACTTTGTAAAAAGATTCAGGGTCCAAGCCTTGGATTGTCATGATCCAAACGTCACAGAGCAACAACTGGTGGAATTATGCATCAATGGTATGCTCCCGGTCTATAGAGCATTACTGGAGAATCTTCGATTCCAAACATTCTCAGAACTCCACGAAGCCACGAAGAGATAAGCAACCACTGCACCTGCTCTGTTGGAAAGAACAAAATTTACAAAGACTGAAGAATCGTGAGACACTTGAGGAAGCAGACGTCTGATCAACAAGCAGTACAACGTCCAGCCTTCCACAAATACTGTTGCAGAAAGGAGCAAATGGGAAGCCAAACTGCCGCACAAGCATACCTCGGCTCATTCAAAAGGACAAAGAAAGAATAATCAAGATGCACAAGCCTCTGACCAACGCACAAGAGTTATTGATCAAGAAGCACATGACTTTCCTTTTCCATTGAAGAAGTGATCGAACTCCTGGATGTCTGGATCCAAGATGGTGCAATCAAGTTTCCATATGTCTTTAAAGAACCAAATTAAGAAGATATGGAAAATTCTCACTACTGTCGCTTCCACAGGAGTACACAAGAATCATCTCCCAGTCAGAACCTTTGCACTCTTTAGACAACATATGAAAGAAACAGTTCAAGATGAACGTGAATTGCGTTATCAGTCGAAGGCACAAAGGAGAGACATGTTCACAGTACTGAAACACATCGTATCAAGAAGTCTATCCTAAAAATACTTCTTGAGCCTCCAGCCAAATATCAAGAGATGTACGACTTGGGACTGCTTACCGCAGTCAATCTCAGAAGAAACGAATTTGGAATAACGTTGATCTGATACCACCATCAACAATATTCCAATGAAAATTATCGGATCCATATGCATCGCTCGACAAGAAGATACTCATTCTCTATCTCAATCAGAGACCTCGAAGGAGCGTTCGGAAATACTCATGCCTGCATCACTCTCAAAGTGAACATAAAACCAATCTGGATAGAAACCAAGTTTAGCATAATCAGGAAGATCCAGGATATGACATGTCCTTCAGACGAGCGTAGGTCCACACTGAAAAGATGGATACTTAGGAAGCATCTTTGGTTACACATCTCTCCAACGAATAAAGTACTGATACAGAAGGTTTGACGGAAATTCCATCATCAGAGTACTTTGAGGAATTTCAAACTTCGACGAGGTTGAAACAAGAACCTGCAAAAGATGCATAGATATTCGTCAAGAGGTTCCACACTCAGGAAAGTCTCATTCATTTCATGTCTATGTCATTTATTTCCTCACATCCTATCCTAGCACGGGGACTCAATTCTGTTAGCAACTCTGCAAGATGTTATGAATGGTAGCTTCACCGGATTAGTATTTTACCAAGTGGTTGAATCTGACATTTCTACGAATTGAGCATTGAAACATTCATTACTGAGATGATGTCCAAGCATGGAAAAGAACACTTTGGGCGTTTCTCCAGAGCCTTGCAGGAGTGTCCATGTGTCCCAGAAAATCATAAAGCTCTGATGTCTGCACAAGTGTTGAATCCCACTACCGCAACGAAAGGGATGCTGAATCAACAGAAGATACTCGGGGTCGAGACAATCAAGCCTAAGACATTCAAAGCTCGAAGGATATGACACTTCAACGTTAAAGAATCTAATAAGTCTTCAAATTGTACTCCCAATCAAAGAGTACACCTTCGATAATGATGCCTCTAGCTTCAACATAAATACCTCGATGATGACATACTGATTCACCATCCGCGCAATCAAAATGCAACTAAACTACAATCGATGAGTCTTTACTATCTCCATGACAAGACTTCTGAAGAAGATGAAATATCATTCACCCATGGATGGCACGAATTGCTTCAACATATGATGGGGACTTGATCTTGCTGGAAAAATTGGTTTTATTTCAATAAATGTTATCCACATAACAAGCTATTGCAACCTGATGTGATTACATGAAACTTCATCAACGGGATCTCTCTATATCACAATCTCCTGCACGACCGAAAAAATTTTTCTCTTCACCGATCACACCCAGAATGAAGGATGCTGATGCAATCTGCCGCAATATCGTCGACTCACTTACAAATCCAGTTCATAGTAAAATCATACTGTTCAGGAGAATTCATGTTGAACTCCCACAATACCTTCATCTTAGAGATGATCAACACACCAAAAGGCTCACTGGATGGATGAGCAACTACTATGTCTATAATCATGGTTCTATACTTTTCGGTCTTTGGATCAACTTCAACCGTGGTATCAGCATCAATAATAATCTCTAAGGGAACACCATCCATGATCTCAACATCGACAAAGATCTCTGGAGCGTGATCATTCATGGTCTCAACACCAACAATGGTCTCAGGAGCAACATCCTCAGGGCTTCATCAACTAATCATTCTCTAAAGTGTTACACATGAAGCGGACTTCTATAAGAACCAATGATTCATATCAAGATGTGTGGACCTGATAACATGCTCACATGAAGTCTTCCCAAAGCTGGCACAACTGGTGGGCATAATCCAAAGTATTCTACAAGATGTTCTCGTCACCTCTACAGATGAGATACAACACACTTCAGGTCATGGGTTTGCAAAACACGTGCCAATGGGTGAGGAATGGGATAGTACTTCCTCAACAAAAGATGTTTGTTTGTGTCTCTTCAACAACATACCAAAAGGGAGCATTAATCGGACATACAAGATGAAAGATATGTCCTTTACCGTCAGGTCTACGAAGCCTAAAAAATTTGTGCGGGATTACAAATTGAAATGTGCACGCTTCGTTGGCGGACTTCTACAACTCCAGATTGAGTGATTCTTCTATCGTTTAATAACCCAGTATCTTAGCTTCAAAAGTTGGGGTCAAGCATCGAATTCCGACGCCATGTGAGGTCTTTTCGCTAAGTCCTTCATCAAGGTACCTCCAGCTTCCTGGTTAGCTCGGCTACTTCATCTTCTTCAACACAACACCACTAGTAGGGAAAGGAGCGTCACCCTTTTATGCTTTCTCGATAACTTCAAGTCTTTCGCGGAGCCACTTCAGATTGAAGCCAAGTTTTTCATCATTCTTCAAGTTGTACTCCCAATCAAAGAATACATCTTGGGAAACAACATTTCTGGTTGTAATCCGGATATCATCTATAACACGCAAGATGGCCTCTACTTGTTTCGTCAAGAAATAACTACGCCCTGGATCCCGAGTAACAACAATGTGTCCATACATTTCCCACAGTTCCTTGTATACAACAACATATCCGATGGGAACGCTAAAACCTCCAACAAGCTGGTGATATGGGAGTAACTCACTAAATTGAGGATCAAAGGAAATCCCTACAGTAGGATACTCACGCACTATCATCTGGTTCTCGGTTACTGGAGCAGTGTCAATGATCATAGAGACAACTTCAGGGGAAGTAAATTCTGCTATTTCGGGTTCGGGTTCCACCATCTGAGGCACAATTGTAGTTTCCACCACCTCCACGGCATCAGCGACCATCACTTCATCATCCTGAGGCGCAGTTATGAAAATCTTGTCACCAACAACTCCTGGATTTCCCAAATCATCATTATTGGATCCATGATTCCCAACTTCATCTTTCGGCACCTAATGTGAAGATTACATGGGATTAGAATGATTCAAAGGAGATATACTTACTAGGGGAGTCTCTAAATCATTTGAAGGCTCGGAAATACCGGAATATCCATTGGCAACGCCGCTATCTCCATTCGGTTAGGGATTTCGGGAATTATCCATATTCCCATATCCCAAAGAAGAGCACGCTTCATCAACATGCTGCTTATCTACAATGATTTTTTCCTGGACTCATCAACAATAATTATTATTTCATTCAAGAAGATGCCATGATCGCTTGATGCTTATATCGACTTCTTCATCTGGATTGTTTGTCGGGAACAAGTTGAAGGCCGTCAATCGATGGAGAAAAAGTCTAAAAGAAGTAACAAACCTTGGCATCTTGATCCTAATTTCACGGGCAGGGGAAAGTCATGACACAAGGAGCGCTAACAACTCACCAAAGAAACGGCTGGTGACTACACGTCATTTGCTAACATCATGCAGTCCTTACTTCTGGTTCTCCGCTCCCGTAGACTTTCTTCCATTTCTATGGAGTCTACATCTATTCAGGATTCCACTACGATCATCCTGTGGTAAATCTAAAGAAATAAGCAGAAGTACAACTCAGTATGAAGGATCTCTCACCATCACTTAGAGGTCCCAAAAGCTCCATTTCTTGAAGATGCATCTGTAGAGATATCATCTATGGAAATATCATCTTTGGAAGCATCGTCATGGGAACCGGTCATTCTTGCAAAGTTGATGTGACGTCCATACAACATTCCTACTTTAGTATATCATCCGTAGATACATATTTCATCAAAGCAGTGGAATTAAAGCACAACATAAATGATCAGGATGCTCACATCATCGTCTACAAAAATGGTAACTCTTAACTCTTACCTTTTTATGCTTCCACAAACGGTGGTGATAGTAATGCTAGGGTTAACACTCCAAAATCGTTCGTCTCTTTGAACCTACAAAAGACGTTCAAAAACTCAGATTTTTTCATAAAATCATGAACATTTCTACTGTGTGAACATTCACCATGGAATTACGAAAACTCACAGACATTATTTCACCATGTATAATTGTCTACTTTCAAAAAGTTGTTCAAGATCAAAACATTGATTTTATAAAATACATATATTCAACGTAAAACTCACGTAAATATAAATAAATAAATAAATATATATATTTTGCTCCATCGCACGAGCATCTGTCTTTGAAGCGAGGGTATATTTTCAAAATTTTGTGAATGCTCACATATCGAAAATAAAAAAATTCATGAAAGCTCATAGACAAAAATTTATTAACAGACGCACGTCTTCTAAAAAACTTTTCTCTCGTACGAGCATTCACCTTTGGAACGAGAGTTTATTCCATTTTGTGAAATCTCACAAAGATAAAATTTTGTTTTTCGTGAAAGCTCATAGACAAAATTTTATATCATTAGACTCAGGTCTATTTTGTTTGTTCCTTAAACTAACGAACAAACGAGCGTCTATTCCTAAAACAAGGATTTCTTCTCATGGGCTGGCCCGCGAATCTTAAACGACCAAGGTCTCGTCATCCAAATCAGCGGTTCAACACCAACTTATGCTCATCAAATGACATTCTATCATGCCACTAGAATCTTCTTTCAAGTCATG
Organism: Papaver bracteatum; assembly: GCA_023529315.1. Taxonomy (NCBI): domain Eukaryota; kingdom Viridiplantae; phylum Streptophyta; class Magnoliopsida; order Ranunculales; family Papaveraceae; genus Papaver; species Papaver bracteatum. Next base: position 799,073 of record JAJJWX010004610.1, read on the forward strand.
GTATGCTCGTACGATCGAAATCTGGTAACATCTTAACTTATGACTGAGTTCAATTGTTTATATTGTTATGACCGGAAAATCAACATTCAATGCTGACTGAGGAACACGGCTTTCCTTAATAAGCAGGGGACTTAATGTAGATGGTGGATTTTCTACAAAGGCTTAAATCGTAAACCCATAATTATACGAACTTCTGATCCAGCAATCAGATGCGAAAATTGAGACACGGGTCTCCCATCGAATCCTCTGATTGAGAATACTTCTCTCAGAATACATACAGATGTGTAGTCTCACGGCTGGACAACGGAATATCTGTATTGAGACACGGGTCTCTCATCAAATTCTATGATCGATAATACTTTCTCTCAGAGTACATGTAGATATGTAGTCTCAAAGTTGGACAACGGCATATCTCATGAATACTGAACACTTCAATAATTATTTCTATATAGTATCACGGGATGGACGGCTCCTAGACAGCTTGCTCTGCTAGTATAAAGTGATAACGTCTTCAGGATACAAACAATGAGTTTACCCTGACTATATAAAGGATATGAAGCTCCGGCAAGCTCATATCAGAATAATTAATGCTCCTAGATAGCCTACTCTGCTAGTATAAATTCATAAATTAATTATTCCTAAATTCTTGGATTCATCCGCAGAATTTCTGAAAATATTCAAATATTTTCGCTGATATTTTATTACGCAAACCATGATTCTTCCCAGCAGAAACCCATGGGTTAGTAATAAATATTCGACGCACGGGTATAAGAACTACTTTTGAGCGAGCCTTGTCTCAAACCTAAATTCTTGGATTCATCCGCAGAATTTCTGAAAATATTCAAATATTTTCGCTGATATTTCATTACGCAAACCATGGTTCTTCCCAGCAGAAACCCATGGGTTAGCAATAAATATTCGACACACGGGTATCAGAACTACCTCTGAGAGAGCCTTGTCTCAAACATAAATTCTTGGATTCATCCGCAAAATTTCTGAAAATATTCAAATATTTTCGCTGATATTTAATTACGCAAACCATGGTTCTTCCCAGCAGAAACCCATGGGTTAGTAATAAATATTCGACACAAGGGTATCACAACTACCTCTAAGCGAGCCCTGTCTCAAACCTAAATTCTTGGATTCATCCGCAGAATTTCTAAAAATATTCAAATATTTTCGCTGATATTTCATTACGCAAACCATGGTTCTTCCCAGCAGAAATCCATGATTTAGTAATAAATATTCAACACACGGGCATCAGAGCTACCTTCTGAGTAAGCCCCATTTCAAATGGTGCAAGTGTATTCAACAATGATACATTAACAACCACCGCACGAATGAGTATTTCAAAATACGATGAAACGATGAACCTATGCAAAATAGGATGAAAAATAACAAATAAATAAAAATTGACCAAGGCGCTGGGAGCATGGACCCACTGACCGGCCGACCACGCCGTGGTCAATCCTACGCCAGTTTCATATTTTTATCATATTTTTGTTGTTTTCTCTGAGTTTATGAAAACCTTTCATTTGAACGAATATCCTTTGTTTTGAGGAAACTCCTCAATTCCATGGTGCTCCCTTCGCACGGAGGAAATAATATAAAATTAGGAAAAACGTGATGGGGCGTGACCATTGGCCAACCGGCCATGCCTTGGTCCCATCCGGCCCCACACCTCATGGTTCCTCATTATTTTAATATTATTTCCCTAATTTCATGAAAACTCCTTAATCTCATGATATTTCGTTGGTCCCATGAAAAATAATAAAAATTAGGAAAATTCGTATGCACTGGCCATGGCCGGTCGGCCAAACCCTAGATGGATCACACGTCCGGCTTTTATTAGCATATTTTTCATATTTTCATAATCCTATGAAAATTCCTTGATTTCATGATATTTCCTTCAAATTATGAAAATTCCTTCAAATCATGAAATAATGCATAAAATAGGTAAAACGCACGGGACCGGGCTCTGGCCGGCCAACCATGCTCCAAGCCGGTCCCACACGTGACACGCCCACACGTACCTATTTTATTTATTATTATTTTTTATGTTTCCCTCATCTCATGAAAACTGCTTGATTTCAACAAAACTCTTTAATTTTGGCAAAACTCCTTCGTTTTATCATATTAGGAAAAATACTATGGTACCGGCCCCTTGAATTTTTCCTGAGTTTTACTCTCGAGCTGTTTTCACTTCCGAACGAGCTTAAAACCTAAATATTCCCATGAAGGGAGATAGGAAATTCTTTTCCATACAGAATGGAGGGGCGGACCATCAAAATCCGAGTTTGTATGAGAATCCTACATCGATTATACTAAAGGGCGCTAACTAGGATTTCAACCAATCTGGGTATTGCTCAAACGATCAATATTTGATCCCGTGACCACCCAGAGACGGTTTCATGACCCCTTGGTAGGTCTCCCACCTCTTCATAATTCCTTCACTTTTTCATTTTTTTCCTTCATCCGATGAAGTTTTGACAGTTTTATCAAAAAACCCTAATTTTGTCATATTTTCTCAAATGGTCGCTCAAATGTGCACCAGAAAATATCAAAATTCTTAGGACTGAGACACGGATGTCTCAACGACGAAAGCATGTTACCTTGACCGACCAGGGTTGGCTTTTTGGCTCGCAATGAGCCAGTCCCACGTGTTTTCACAATTTGACTTAATTTGCACAATTGCACGTATTAGGTCCAAAACTCTCCAAATAATTTCAGAATTTGACGGACCGATCATCATTTGATCCCGTGACCACCCAGGGCCAGTTTCATGACCCCTTGGTCGGTACCTCACCTTTTTCATGATTAATTAGGTTTTATCACCTAATACTGAACCCAACAGTAATTCAATAAATGATTAAACCAGCATTTAATCATTCTTTCATCAACTCACCAACTTTTCAAAGAGGTCTTGGTTTTTGCTCACGCGAGCATATGAGAATTTCATGGTTGATCCATGGTCCCATGAAGCCAGTTCTCCTTTATTCCCTGGTTAATTTTCAAATAAACCATCAATCGGTCATCAATTGATCAAATTAGGGTTTCTGAATCCAAGGATTACGATTCCAGATTCAAACACTAATAATTTTGCAACGATCTCATGATCAGTATTCTTATTAATTATGCTCGGTTCAACTACCAGCACTTTAATTAATATTTTATTTTGGTCACGCTGCCAATAATTCATCAAACGAGCAATACTTGCTCGGATGAGCAATATTTACTCCAACCAAGGAATATTGGTTCAACTATCAAAATTCAACAAATTATCGAGCAACACTCGCCCACCCCAACGTGAGGATTCCACCACTATCTCAGCAGACACGTTCGATTCATGAGTTGCAGAACATTTCACAAAATCATGTTTAACTCAGCAAATACGTGGACTCATTGTCCTACGAAGTTATGAAATCAACAACTGACTAAATTAACCACGAGACATCAATCGTGTCACTTTGGGGATATCAACTAGGGTTTTGGTCTGGCGTTCTACGACACGTGTGTTCACCCACAAATACTATGAGAATGTGAACAAGTCGTGCAATCAGTTGGAAGAATCAGCAAAGTATTGGGTGGAAAATTAACCAAGTCTCCGCATGATGAGTAATTGTTTTAACACGATTTCCCATTTACCCACTCTTTGATTCCAGCAAACTGTCACACTTCATGAGATCATGGTGTTTTTATCTCTGCCATTATATAATGTCTCTGAATCCTGATTGAAAGGACAACATTCGAACAAAAATATCCTGAACGAGCAATTTCTCATCAAAGTTCATACAGACACTCTTTCGTCTACACGAACTCACAAAAATCACTCTCAATCAGGAAAAATTCAATCATTCAGAGCATTTTCACGCTGAAGTTATAACACACGTACAATCTCAGATCACCATTGAGCTCACACATTTCTCAGCTTCCCTCCTACAGATCAACCCATCCTCTCTTATGACCGAATTTACTCTGGAATGGCCATTGTCTTGGTTTATGCCGGAGTACTACAGATTGGTCTCTCGAACTTAAAGCACCCCCTTCATAGCGTTGCATATGTGTGAGGTTGAACATTTTGCTCGGTTCAAGGAATCTCCTTCGCACGGTCGTCCTCAATTCCGAAAAAACCATTTTTCCCATCTACATTGTGGTGTTTGTTGTTGTGATCGTTGTTGTGATCATTGTTGTGAGGATGCCATATTTGTTAAAGATGAAATTTTTCTGAAAGATTGAATTGATATTAATAGTTTTGTTTGAAAAGAAAGAAAGAAAATAGAGACGGTATGGAAATTGTGTAATGTTGAGGAAGGTGTGAGCCTAAAGTCCGTAGACGAAGTGAATTTATAGGGAAAGGAAAGGAACGATGGTGTCGGGATGAGAAGAGAAGTTGGCGCTCTCAGAAAGAACGCGACGACATAAGGAAAACTCTAGCGTCCTAACTGATGACGTGCGTTGTGTGTACGAACACTGGCAATAGAAGGAAAAATGCCAGCGTTGGTAGGAATGACGCCCGTCTTTACCACAGACGCGTGCCGGATGTTCCGACTCAATGTTCAAAGCATCATATTTGTTGATTTGAACATCCATTTTTCATGTTTGTTCATTACATAATGGGTGCAAAATGAACAAATTCCAAGTTTGTTCATTCCATAGGAAGTGCTCTTATCAGTAAGAGAAAGAACATAAAAAATACAAGAAAATCAAGACTCAAATACAAATGATATACCAGTTACAATAAATCGTGAAGTGAAAGAGAAAAATACCGCAAAGGTACTCGGATTCTGTATGAGAAGTTGAGGGGGGAAATTTTGTAATTCGAAATTAGTTCAGGCCATTTTGAATGTTTATCTTCTTTGATGAGGGATGCTCCAAAAAGATTGGAGTGCTAGCCTTTAATCTTGTACATTTGAACGGAAAACCTGGATGCTCTTTCCTTTTATTAAAGATGAACTCAAAATTATGCCGTGCTAAATCGTTGATGTTCTTAATTATAGAATAAAAAGCCATAAACCAACCATCAAAGATTAAATAAATTACCATTAAAGTGAAGAAATAATCGATCTAAAAGTGAATCTAAAATCACCCTTTACATATCCTATACATCCACACTTTAGTGGTTTATGGGTGTTGCAAAACGATGTAATGAGAGTAAAACGTGACTCACCAAAAACAATTTTGGTTATCTTGCTATGTTATGTTTTACGTTTGTTCTTAGTTGTCTTCATAGTGACGTGTATTGATAGTTTGTCATTAAGTCTGTAATATAATAATGTATTCTCTCCTCATTCTCTCTTTGAGAAATGAAGATGATATGAAATGAAATAATCTTGATATGGTATTAGACTCTTGATCCATTTCTAGGGTAAATTCGTATATGCTTGAAGATTAAATTTCAATCTTCAATAACAAATTTGGATTCTTCTCCTACCTTTCGACATATTTCATCGACTTTCAAACCTCCAACTAAGCTCACATCGATGAATTATGTTTTTGGAAGTCTTAGATCGCTCCATTACTTCGTAGCTATAATCTTTTCGAATTTGTAACTGGATATTTTATTCCTCCAGTTAAGTATTTTAAACTTCAATATGCTTTTTCTTCTATAGTTGATCGAGATAGTATTATTTCTTCTGATGATGAAGAATTCGTTTTCAATCCCGCATATACATCTTGGATCAATCAATATCAAGCAATTCTATCTTGGTTATTATTTATTTTAACAGAGAAATGTCATGTCCAAGTTCTTGGTTGTAATACATAGGTTGTTGTATGGAAGTTCTTAGAGAGTGATTATAATGCTACAACTAAATCAAGATTGATGCAACTCAAATTTAAACATCAAAATCTCAAGAAAGGATCTGAATTGATGATTATTTTATTCAACAGAGCTTGATATATCTCTCATAAAATTGCATATATCAATCGTGTAGTTCCTGATGAAGATTTGGTTTATCATGGTTTTCAAGGCTTGTCAGAGGAGTATAATGCTTTTAAAACCTTTGTCAACATTCAACAATTGAAGAGTTTACCTTTACTGATCTTCTTGGATTATTACTTGCTGAGGAATCTTGAGATCAATCTTCTAATTTTATAACTGCTTCTGCAATTATTGCGTTTGAAAAAGCGGGGGTATAAAACCACACCCGGTACTTCTCTTAGCAATCTGTATGGACTAACTCCAATATACTTTTAAGAGAATCAACTAGGCAGTCAGACTTAATCTTAAGAAAAAGTATATCCAAGAGTTATATCTCTATTTCTCAATTCAATCTGCAATCAAACAAATAGGAATTTGAAACCCGATTGAATATAAAAAATAACTTGGATGGTATTGAAAACCAATATCCAAGTGTTAACCAATTTAATCAAGAGCCCAAAGATCATATTCACAATTGATTGAACTTACGCACAACTTGTGATGTTTTAATTATATAAAAATATAATGAAAAAAAGAAATAACACAGACACCAGGAATTTTGTTAACAAGGAAACCGCAAATGCAGAAAAACTTAGGGACCCAGTCCAAATTTGAACACCACATTGTATTAAGTCTCTATGACACTAGCCTACTACAAGTTAACTTTGGGCTGGAATGTAGTTGAGCCCCAACCAATATCACACTGATCAAGGTACATTCACGTTATTTATGCCTCTGAAACCTAGCAGGACTCTACGCACTTGATTTCCTTAGCTGTCTCACACAGAAAATTCAATTGAATAGATAAATTCGACTCCCACAGAAATACCTAGAAGTTTTTGTTCCGTCTTTGAAAAATCAAGGTGAACATAAACCAATTGATATACCGGACTTATATTCCCGAAGAACAGCCTAGAAATATCAATCACCTCACAATAATCTTAATCGCATGGTAGCGAAACAAGATATTTTGGAATCACAAACGATGAGACGAGATGTTTGTGACTACTTTTTATCTTGCCTATCGGCGAATAAATATCGAGCAAATTTTAGAGAAGATAGTATTCAGTACGATAAAAAACAACAAGATTAGAACACTCAACTACAGAAAAATAGTTGGGTCTGGCTTCATAATCCCAATGAAGTCTTCAAGTCGTTAAGCTATAGGGTTTTGTGAAAAAACTAAGGTTAAAGGAGAATCAACTCTAGTCGCAACTAGTATCACACAAGAGGTGTGGGGATTAGGTTTCCCAGTGGCTAGAGTTCTCCTTTATATAGTCTTCAAATCAGGGTTTGCAATCAATGTTACCTTGGTAACAAAGCATTCAATATTCACCGTTAGATGAAAACCTCATTAGACTCAAGATAATATCTTTCAACCGTTAGATCGAACTTATCTTGTTACACGCAAATGAAAAGTGACTTTATTTAAATATGAGTAACCGTACCTAAACGTGTACACCTTGTTGGCTCAACAATAGTTAACCAAAGTTAGTCATATGAATACTTTCATATCAACCATATTTATCTTAACCATAACTAGTTCAAATGACTCAAATAAAACTAGTTCTAGAGTTGTTCAATTGTTTGTATTCTAATAGAATTATACAAGACACAATTAAATCAAAATCGATTTTGATTCACTTGAATCAATTCATGAACATTATGGCCACCGTTTGCAAAAGATTGCATTCCTTATTATATAAATGTATTAGTTCATGAACAACCCGATTTTAGAACATAAACTACTCAAGTATGCAAGAGGGTATGCATACCTAAGTGGTCGGACCATGTTTGGGTTCGCCGGTATGCGAACGGGTACGCATACCTTCCAAAAATCGGTTGAATTTCCGAAACTTGAAACTCACGCCAGTACGCATACCGTGTTATATCCAATCATGGTTATTTATTCTAAACTCCTATTTCAATAATTAAAACATTCTCGGAAGACGACGATAGCTGTCTTGCACAAACTTTAGCTTCAAAGCAATTTTCAAGTGATCGAATGATCAATACGAAATATTTCGAGTCTACATCAAATGACTGTCTCACACAAATTATGTAAGATGTTACAAGGCGATTTTCACATGATCGTATTTTGACTTTCGTCAAGAATATAAGATAAACTTGGTTAAAGTGAAATCTTACCAACACATATTTCAATAAATATGTGAGTTAAACTCAGCTCGAAATATCAAATGTGTATAATCGAAGTCTATATAGCTATACGACTTTAGTCTCAATAGGAGATAGAGTAGATAGACTTTTGAGTGATAGATGAGTTTAAGTCTCCACATACCTTTTGTTGATGAAGTTACACAACCTCCCCTTAGTAGTTCTTCGTCTTCAATCGATGAACGTTGTGAAGTCTAATGCTCAACTATATTTTCTATCCTAATCCGATACTTAGCTATAAGTAGACTAGAAATCAAGGCTTATAGTTTTGGAAACTAAACTTGACAACAAGCTTGAGATAAAAATGCTTGCGAGTTCGACCGAGCAATGCTCTAACAATCTCCCCCTTTGTCAATTTTAGTAACAAAACTATCAATACATATGGATTACAAAATAAATAAACTCCGTAGCTTCTCATCCAAATGCTTGATCTCCTTGGTTCTTCAACATTACTCGAAATATTCGTCACCTCCAAGTACTCCAGTGATTTTGAACGTGTTCAACTCAGCATCATAGTTGTTAAAGATCCGTAGCTATAACAATGAGAAAACAATAGCTCTCAATTATTGTTATACAGTGTCATAGTATCATTGCACAGCATCAAAGTCCAATTGTATCACAACTTTGACAACAATACTATGGTGATATGTATCACTCCCCCTTAGTCAATACTTCATCTCACATGAAAACCACTCCCCCTTACATAATGATCCGTAAACCATATATATTTGTAGTGTGAACTACACATTAATTCTCCCCCTTTTTGTTAATACAAATTGGCAAAGGTACGAAAACTAGTGGGATCATAATGAAATTCTCATAGAGATACTTCATGACTAAAAGAAAACATATCAACTTTGTTTAGATGCAATCATATAGTCGAAACTAAATGCATTCATCAAGGAGTTTATAAAGATACATGAAAACTCTTACAATATTCCGCAGCCGCACTCCCCACAAAAATTTGGCAATTAAGCACAATTGCAATTAAGAACTCTCCCCCATAAAATGTCATTCCCGAAAGAACAACAAGATCGACCTTACTTTTGCAAGAAAGGAAGGATTTCTTTGGACATTAACAAACTATATGAAGCATGAATTTGTATCCAAACAACTCAATTAAATTAATCACAAGAGGACCCATGATTAATTTAATTGGAAATGCTCAATATAAGAGAACTTATGGAACCACACAGTACTTTCACATACAAGTGGATCAGGGAAAGGCCAATATTGCGGAAGATTCAAAGATTCATTATATTTTTCATAAATATTTGCATAAATACATATAATAGACTTAAATCTTTGCATTCAAAAGTTCATCTTATCTTCATCAATATTTGCATAATGACATAATAGGCTTAACTTTTGACATATATGGGACAATCATAGCTCACGGACGCAAACACACATATCCCATAAAAAAATTGCAATATATAAAATCAATAAAGATTAATACTGAAAAATCATCTTCTAAATAAACTTTAGAATTTAAATAAATAAATCTAAAAACATTGCAAGATGAAAATCGTTGGCAATATGTGTACTCACAATAATGGTTATTCCAAACCTTAATTATCCTTCTTAAAACACAAGAATAAATTCTCATAAAAAGTTTCCTAGACATTAAGGCCTCTACAAAATTCTTTATCGTCCCCGAACTCCTTGTCGTCAACATCCATAAGAACATAAGGTTCATGAAGAAAGGAGTCAATTCCAACAAACCTTTTAGACTGATGCCGAGCCATGGCCTTCTGAATTTCGAGAGTCCTCAAGACAATAGCCTTTATTTTTTGAATCTCCATTCTTGTTTCATTCAACTCTTCAAGAACCCCAGAAAACTTATGTAGATTAGAAGGAACAACTCTTGGGTTCCTCACATTCCTCCATTTTCTTTTCAAAGTTGAAGATATGGTAGATTCTTCTGTTTCCTTCATGATTGATGGCTTAACAATCATATTAATATCTTTCCCATCAGAAGACATAATGCTTGGATTCTTCATACTAGTATGAGATTGTGAACAATTTCATATCAACCATATTCATCTTAACCATAACTAGTTCAAATGACTCAAATGAAACTAGTTATAGAGTTCTTCAATTGTTTATATTCTCATAGAAGTATACAAGAAACAATTGAAGTAAAATCGTTTTTGATGCACTCGAATCAATTCATGAACATTATAGCCACGGTTTGCAAAAGATTGCATTCCTTATTATATAAATATATTAGTTCATGAAAAAAACGATTTTAGAACATAACATACTCAAGTATGCAAACGGGTACGCATACCTAAGTGTCAGGACCAAATTTGGGTTCGTCAGTATGTGAATGGGTACGCATACCTTCCAAAACTCAGTTGAATTTCCGGAACTTGAAACTCATGCCAGTATGCATACCGTGTTATATCTAATCATGGTTATTTATTATAAACTCTCATTTCAATCATTGAAAGTGGAAGACGACAATAGTTATCTCACACAAACTATTAGCTTCAAAGCAATTTTCAAGCGATCGAATGATCAAAAAAAAATGATCAATACGAAATATTTCGAGTCTACATCAAATGACTGTCTCACACAAATTATGTAAGATGTTACAAGGCGATTTTCACATGATCATCTTTTGACTTTCATCAAGAATATAAGATGAACTTGGTTAAAGTGAAAGCTTACCAACACATATTTCAAGAAATGTGTAAATGAGTTAAACTCAGCTCGAAATATCAAATGTGTATAATCGAAGTCTATATAGCTATACAACTTTTGTCTCAATAGGAGATAGAGTAGATATACTTTTGAGTGATAGATGAGTTCAAGTCTCCACATACCTTTTGTTGATGAAGTTCCACGAGCTCCCCTTAGTAGTTCTTTGTTTTCAATCGATGAACGCCGTGAAGTCTAATGTTCAACTACACTTTCTATCCTAGTCCGAGACTTAGCTATAAGTAGACTAGAAATCAATACTTATAGTTTCGGCAACTAAACTTGACAACAAGCTTGAGATAGTAGCACTTGCGATTTCGATCGAGCAGTGCTCTAAAATCGCTCATCAATAATCTGGTTCTTTATTTCCACTATCAAATAATTTATCTTCTTAATACATAGGTAATTTCAATACTTACGCTAATTCTCTTTATCTTGGTTGGAATCACAACTTTCGTGGAAGATCTGGTTATCATGGTTATTCTGTAACTGTTTGTGGAGGTAAATATAGATTTTTTGGTGGTAGATTTGACAGAGGTGGGAGTGTCAATCATGCTAATTTTTATTAACCAAATACTAGATATGACTACTACACATCTTATCAAATATGTCAAAATCATGGTCTTTCCGCTTGTGAGTGTAGATGTATAGATATCACTATGCCAAATCATCTTATGACATACTAATACAAGCTCATCATACAATTATTGAAGATTATTCTGAAGATTATGCTGATGACCACTGGTCTCTAGAACCTGAAGCATATGCTCTTTATCATGAGGACTTTCCTTAATCTTCTAACTAGGTTCAAGATTCAGGAGCTATACATCACATCACATCATATCTGATTTAGATAATCTGAATTTGTGTGCTCCTTATGAGGGCTCTGTTAGAGCACTGCTCGGTCGAACTCGCAAGCATTGATATCTCAAGATTGTTTGTCAAGTTTAGGTGATCAAAACTTTAAGTCTTGATTTCTAATCTACTTATAGTTATGTCTCAGATTAGGATAGAATGTGTAGTTGAGCTTTAGACTTCACGATGTTCATCGATTGAAGACGATACTGAGAATAGCTTAGAGGAACTTCATCAACAAAAGGTGTATGGAGACTAAAACTTATCTATCACTCAGAAGTCTATTTTATTTTATCTCCTATTGAGACTAAGTTATATATCTATATAGACTTTTATATTATACACATTTGATATTTCAAGCTGAGTTTAACTCGTTTATATATTTCTCGAAATATGTGTTGGAAGCTTTTTGCTTTAGCTACATTCATAATTATTCTTGACGAGTTTAGTTGGAAATAATTTATTTATTGGAAACTAAATAATAAGTTAAAATATGATCATGTGAAAATTTCCTTGAAACATCTTACATGATTTGTGTGAGACAGTCATTTGTTGTCGACTCAGAATGTTTCATATTGATCGATCACTTGAAAATTACTTATAAGCTAATAATTTGAGTGAGACAACTATTTTAGTTTTCTAAGGATGTTTCTATGATTGAAATGGGAGTTTAGAATAATTAACTACTGCATGGATATATCATAGTATGCATACCGGTATGCATAAACTGTTGTGGTATGATTCAGGTCTGGAAACCTAGTTTGCATACCAGTATGCGAACAGTTTTAACTATTAAAGTCCAGGAACGAAATATGCATACCAGTATGCAAACGGTTCTGCCTGAGTTAGGTCTGGGACAATAGTATGCATACCTATTTGCGAACTTCCGGACAAGACCAAATCTGAAGTTTGCGTACCCATTTGCAAACTAAGCGGTTAAAGTTCTAAAATCGGTTAAGTATGATTTCATACTCATGAGTAAATACATTTATAAATTAAGGAATGCAATCTTCGCAATCCGTGGTTTAATATTCATGAAATGATTCTTGAATAAGTACTTTGTACATATCATCAATCAAATCCGATTTTGTTTTAATTGTGTCTTATATACTTCTATGAGAATATAAACAACTGAAAAACTCTATGAGTAATATAATTAGATTCATTTGATTATCATTTGATATAGAAGTGTTAGATGAATGTGGTTAATACAAAAGTGTTCATATGGCTAACTTAGGTTAACTGTTATTGAGCCAACTCAACCCATTTAGGTACGGTTACCCATATATAAATGAAGGTATATTTCATATGTGTGTAACAAGCTAAGACCATCTAACGGTAGAGATATATTGCCTTGGTTTCAAGCAAACTTAACTTTAATCTTAAATTAGGTTTTCATCTAACAGTGAATATTGATTGCTTTGTTTCTAAGCTATCAAACCCTGATTTGAAAACTATATAATGGAGAACTCTAGCAATTGAAAAACTTAATCCCCATATTTTTTTGTGATACTAGTTGCGACTAGAGTCGATTCTCCTTTAACCTAGGTTTTTTCCTAAACCCATTATAGGTTAACGACTTAAAGACTTCATTGGGATTCTAAAGCCATACCCAACTACTTTCTTTGTAGTTGCATGTTCTGATCTTACTTGTTCTATCATATTGAGTACTATCTTCTCTAAGATTTGCTCGAGATTTATCTCCGGTAGGTAAGATACAAAAAGTAATCACAAATCTCTTTGTCTCATTCTTTGTGATTCCATAATAACTTATTCTACTACCATATAGTTAAGTTATTTTGAGGTGATTAATATTCCTAGGCTGTTCTTCAAAAATATAAAATCAGATTATCAATTGGTTCATGTTCACCTTGATTTATCAAAAGATGGAACAAAACTTCATAGGTATATCTGTGGGAGATAGATTTATCTATCAGAATAGACTTATCTGTGTGAGACAGATTTGTTTATAAGTCTTCGACTTTGGTCCGTAGTAACTCTTAGTTGTGGGTGAGATCATTTAAGGGAATCAAGTTCGTTGAATCCTGCTGGAATTCAAAGATGTAAGGAACGCGGCTGTACCTTAATCGGTGTGATACTTGGTTAGGGCTCAAATACATTCCAGTCCGAAGTTAACTTGTAGTAGGCTAGTGTCTGGAGCGGCTTAATACAATGTGGTGTTCAAATATGGACTAGGTCCCGTTTTTTTTTTTTTTTTTTTACATTTGTGGTTTCCTCGTTAACAAAAATTCTGGAGTCTGTGTTATTTTTTTTCCACATTATATTTGTTTATATAATTGAAATATCACATGTTGTGAGTAGTTCAATCAATTGGTAAATCCAACCTTTGGTTGTTGATAAAAATGGATTAACACTTGAACATTGGTCTTTGGTACCGATCAAGTTATTCTCAAACCAATCAGTTCATGGATTCCATTCTGTTGATTTGATGATTGATTCGAGAAAGAGATATAACTCTTGGATATCTTTCCTTGATTAAGTCGGACTGTGTAGTTGATTCTCTTAGAATTATATTGGAGTTATTCCGTACAGAGTGTCAAACGAAATATTGGGTGTGGTTGTTGTACCCCCGCTTTTTCAATTGGTATTAGAGCAGGAAAATATGATAAACCTAATAAGTTTGTGTTTGTTTGATCCTAAAGACTATCCCTACGGGAAATCACTTTGGAAAACTTGTTTTGTACATCTGTAATGCACACCATGAATCCTCAAAGATTGTTCAGCGTTTATTTTTGTCAATACCTCTAGTCTCTCAAGATAATCTCACATCAGGTAAAACATTATAAATCTTAGATGATGCAAAACAATCTAAAGTAAAAAATAAAGATTCCTTTAAAAAGGTTCGTTGTATGAAACGTGTGAATAAAAGCTCAATAATATGAAACCTCTCTAGACTGCTTATCAATCTCTTTCAGGAATACTATTGTGATGGATCAATTGACAAAGATCTATTTATGGCTTTTGAAAACGTTTTTGAATCACTGGAACGACTAATTTTGGTTAAGGAAAAGGTTTGTACTGGTAAAATTTTTGATTCTGTCATTCGTGACGAACAATTAGGTCTTGTCAACAACTCAGTCAAAATCGATAAAAAGGTTTCTGCTGATTGTTTTGCAAGTTCCAGATATCGTAAAAATCCTTTCCTTAATCATAAGAAAAACGAGTCAAAAATTTCAGTTAACCCTGAGTATCATCATTACAATGATTATACTTCTGTTACATTTCACAAATATCAACCGGAGAAGGTGCATAAGGGTTCCTCTGCCCATCTAGCCTCTTGGTAACAAGATTTTATCCACCCCATTTGTATATTACTTGAAATGGGGAAAGTATCAATTTGATTATTTTTGTGTCTTTGTATTATGGGTTAGTTTTTTTTTTTTGAAATTCTTTTTTCCTTAAAAGAAAAACTCGTTTGGCAGAATCCTTTTGTCCACCCGGGGTTAAATAATGTTATGTAGTTTTATACTACTTTATTCATCACACTGCTAAATTCTCCTCAGTGTGCGAACCTCATGGTTCAGGATGTAGAATTTGAATCATGTTTCCTTTTATGTGTTACCGAACCAGTACAGGTCCAAGCCCACTACCGGGTTTTTAAGAGTTCTAGTACGCATACCCTTCTTCTTCATCCCTTATCTACGTTCGTGAACAAGGGCGTCTTTAGGGTTCACGTATCAACTCTATTAAATATTTTTGGAGGTAAAAAAGTGGAAAAGGCTTGTCATCATCCTCAAGGAGCATATCAAGTAGGTTTTTTCTTCTCTTATTACTATAAATTTTAAGGTTTATGTGGCAAATTAGTAATGATGATGAGAATTCAAAGAAGATGTCAAAAATGTTGTTTCATCTTCTCCTATAAGTATGAACATTCCAAGTGACCAAGATTTTATTAGAATCAAATTCATCAATGATTCTAGTAGTAAAATCTTTGAAAAGATTTCTTCTTGTGGGTTCATTCTAGAGAAGAAATTAGTTGGGCCGACCGACCGAAGGGCCCGAAGGGAGGGAGTCCCTTTTATGGCCACTTTTTGTAAAATGAAGAGTAACACAAATGTTCAATTTGATAAAAAGATTGGAAATTTCCATGTCCATGGTTACTTTTTCACTACACAAAATTGTCTCTTCCTTTTAGTCCAATTACTATAACTCCTTGTGTATCATATTTTTTAGGGGTATAATTGAATCGCAAACTTTAATATAACATATCTAAAAATCCATGCCTTGGAATTTTACAAATTTTATCTTGTTGGAAAGCTTATAAAAATATCTTCGCAGCGAGTACAAACAACAATATCAAATTTAAAACTTTTACGAAAACTTTGGAGGTATTTATCATTTAGGCATAATTTTAGAAAATTAAATATACATCCATTATGCAAACCACCACAAAGGATACATAATATTTTATATAGCCATATTTTGGTTTATGCATAAACTAATTTCCCGTTGCAACTAATAAAACGTATGCTATATGCTTCAAAAAAAAGTACTCCCTCCATTTTAAGAAAAGAGATATTTTCACTTTAGCCACAATTTTCGAAAATTGAATGCATAGCCATTATGCAAACCATCATAAAGGATACATAACACATCATGCAACCATATTTTGGTTTATGGATCGACTAATTTTCCGTTTCTGGAAAATTGATATTTTCACATTTGGTTTCAGGAAAAGTGATACTTTCACTCTGTTTTAGAAAAAGTGATACTTTCGCTCCATTTCAGAAAAAGTGATACTTTCGCTCCGTTTTTGAAACTAAGCAAAAGTATCACTTTTTCTGAAACGGGGAGAAAATAGTCGCAGACAAATACCATCTTCAGATTTTTCTTCGGTCGGCCCTCCTACCGTGGCAACGGTTGTATTAGTATAGGAAAGTGGTCATAAAGAAGATTTGATGTGTTTTGAGAAGTATAATCTTGATAACATATTTAATGGTCTTGATGAAGGTCTTGACACTCTCACACAAATCTTTTATGCTAACATCCATGATGTTAATCTTGATGACTTAGAATTCAAGACTATGATAAATAGGAAAAGGATTCTAGTTGATAGAGAGTTGATTTCAAAGATTACCAAAATTCCATTGGGTAATTTTCACCTTTCTAGACCAAGAGGAGAAAGACCATCATGTGAAACCATTTCATATGGTCTTTGTGGCAAGAATATTGATTGTATAGAAGGAAAATTTCCTACCCATGTTCTTAGTCTTGCTTTGATGGTTTTCTGAAAACTTGGAATTTCTAATCTTTGTCCCTCCATAATTTAGAACTCTCGCTGGAGTTGTGAATTTGCGGAGTTGGTCTATTTCCTTGAATTGGGTGCTCAAAGTCTTGATATTTGTGGATTTATGATTCTTTAAATGGTCTCAATGATGTCATCCAATAATAAGTTAGGATTTCCATGCTTGATTGGGAAAATATGTAGTGCACATTTCATTGCTCCCATTGACAACTATATTGGAACTCCCAAACTTGTTCGTCCCTGTATTTTCAAACGTATGAAGATGAATGCTTGTAAAATACAAAGATGTGATTCTCTTGACGGTTCTTGTGATCCTAACTCCTTGGGTATTCTTCATCAAATTTTAAAGGGTGTTCATAAGATAAATTCCAAGGTAAAATGTGTGCAACAACAATTATATGTGATTGCTGCAAAGTTCCCCGAAATCAAGGATGAAATGGAAAAAGTTCAAGCATCTTGGATGGATTCTGGTGATGAAAATGATGATTAGCCTCTAGGAAACTTCTTATAAGAATTTATTCTTGTATTTTAAAAAGGATAACTAGGGTTTGGAATAGAAAATATTGTGATTTCACATAGCTATTGTCAACGATTTTCATCTTGCAATGTTTTAGATTTATTTATTTGAATTCTAAGTTATTCGGAAGATGATTTTGCAGTATTAGTCTTTATGGTTTTATATGTTGCAAAAATATTACAGGATATGTGTGTTTAAGTCCGTGAACTATGATTATCTCATATGCTCAAAAGTTAAATCTATTATGTCATTATGCAAATATTGATAAAAACATAAATGAACTTTTGAATATTCCGCAGTATTGATCTTTCTCCGATCCACTTCTATGTGAAAGTACTGTATGACTCCATAAGTTTTCTTATGTTGAGAATTTACGATTAAATTAATTATTAAGGTCCTCTTGTGGTTATTTTTGATACAAATTCATGTTTCATGTAATTTGTTAATGTCCAAAGAAATCCTTATTTTCTTGTAAGAGTAAGGTCGCTCTTGTTATTCTTTCGAGAATGACATTTTATGGGGGAGAGTTCTTAATTGAACTTGCGCTTAATTGCCAAATCTTTGTGGGGAGTGCGGCTGTGGAATATTGTAGGAGTTATCTTGTATCTTTATAAACTCCTTGATGAATACACTAAGTTTCGACTATGTGAAATTATCGAAACCAAGTTTGTATGTTCTCTTTTAGTCATGAATAATCTCTTTGAGAATTTCATTATGTTAGTGCTAGTTTTCGTACCTTTGCCAATTTATATGACAAAAAGGGGGAGAATTATTTTGTATTTTACACTACATACAAATGGTTTACGGATCATTATGTAAGGAGGAGTGGTTTTCATTGTGAGATAAAGTATTGACCAAGGAGGAGTGATACATATCACCGTAGTATTATTGTTAAAGTTGTGATACAATTGAACTTTGATGCTATGTAATAATACTATGACACTGTATAACAATAATTGAGAACAACTATTTTCTTATTGTTATGGCTACGAATCTTGAACAATAATGATGTTGAGTTGAACACGTTCAGAATCATTGGAGTACTTAAAGTGACGAGGAATTCAAGGAATGTTGAAAAAGTAATGAAATCAAGCATGTTGGATGAGAAGCTACAAAGTTTATTTATTTTGTAATCCATATATATTGATAGTTTTATCACTAAAATTGACAAAGGGGGAGTTTGTTAATGCACTGCTCGTTCGAACTCGCAAGCGTTGTTATCTCAAGATTGTTTGTCAAGTTTAGGTGATCAAAACTATAAGTATTGATTTCTAGTCTACTTATAGCTATGTCTCGGATTAGAATAAAATGTGTAGTTAAGCTTTAGACTTCATGGTATTCATCGATTGAAGACGAAGATATACTGAGGAGAGCTTGGAGGAACTTCATCAACAAAATGTATGTGGAGACTAAAACTTATCTATCACTCAGAAATTTATTTTATTTTATCTCCTATTGAGACTAAGTCGTATAGTTATATAGACTTTTACATTATACAAATTTGATATTTCGAGCTGAGTTTAATTTGCGTATATATTTCTCGAAATATGTGTTAGAAGATTTTTTCTTTTGCTACGTTCATCATTATTCTTGACGAGACAATCATTTGATGTCGACTTGGAATGTTTCATATTGAACATTCGATCACTTGAAAATTACTTATAAGCTAATAGTTTATGTGAGACATCTATTGTCTTCTTCTAAGGATGTTTCAATGATTGAAATGGGAGTTTAGAACAATTAACCATTGTCTGGATATAGCACAGTATGCATACCCATATGCAAAATGTTATGGTATGATTTAGGTCCGGAAACCTAGTTTGCATACAAGTATGTGAATGGTTTTAACTGTTAAAGTCCGGGAATCAAGTATGCATACTATCATGCAGACGGTTTTACCTGAGTTAGGTCTGGGACGACAATATGCATATCGGTTTGCAAAGTGTCGGATCATACCAAAGTCCGGAACTTAAGTTTGTGTACCCATTTGCAAACTACGTGGTTAAAGTTCTAAAATCGGTTAAGTATGATTTCATACTCATGAACAAATATATTTTTAAATTAAGGAATTCAATCTTTGTTAACCGTGGCTTAATATTCATGAAATGATTCTTGAATAAGTACTTTGTACAATCATGAATCAAATCCAATTTTATTTTAATTATGTCTTATATACTTCTATAAGAATATAAAAAATTGAACAACTCTATGAGTAACACAATTAGGTTCGTTTGTTTATCATTTGATGGCTAACTTCAATAAACTGTTATTAAGCCAACTCAATATACACGTTTAGGTACGGTTACCCATATAAGGGAGAACTCTAGCAACTAGAAAAGCTAATCCCCACACTTTTGAATGATACTAGTTGCGACCAGAATCGATTCTCCTTTAACCTAGGTTTTTACTAAAGCCATTATAGGTTAACGACTTAAAGACTTCATTGAAATTCTGAAGCCAGACCCAACTATTTTCTATATAGTTGCGTGCTCTGATCTTACTTGTTCTATCGTATTGAGTATTACATTCTCTAAGATTTGCTCGAGATTTATCTCCGATAGGTAAGATATACAAAATAATCACAAAGCTCTTCGCCGCATTCTTTGTGATTCCATAATAACTTCTTCTGCTACCATATAGTTAAGTTATTGTGAGGTGATTGATATTTCTAGGATGTTCTTCGGGATTATAAGACCGGATTATCAATTGGTTCATGTTCACCTTGATTTATAAAAATACGGAACAAAACTTCATAGGGATATCTGTTGGAGACAGATTTATCTATCATAATAGACTTATCTGTGTTAGTCAAATTTATTTATAAGTCTTCGACTTTGGGTGGCAGCAACTCTTAGTTGTGGGTGATATCATCTAAGGTAATCATGAGTGTAGAGTCCCGCTGGGATTCAGAGACATAAGGAATACGACTGTACCTTAATCACTGTGAGACTTGGTTAGGTCTCAACTATATTCCAGTCCGAAGTTAACTTGTAATAGGCTAGTATCCATAGCGGCTTAATACAATGTGGTGTTCAAATCTGGACTAGGTCCTGTTTTTTTTTTTACATTTGTGGTTTCCTCGTTAACAAAACTTTTGGTGTCTGTGTTATTTATTTTCTGCATTATATTTGTTTATATAATTGAAATATCACAGGTTGTGCGTAGTTCAATCAATTGGTAAATCCAACCTTTGGTTGTTGATAGAAATTGATTGACACTTGAACATTGGTCTTTTGTACCGTTCAAGTTATTCTCATACCAATCAGTTCATGGATTCCATTATGTTGATTTGCTGATTGATTTGAGAAAGAGATATAACTTTTGGATATCTTTCCTTGACTGAGTCTAACTTTCTAGTTGATTCTCTTGGAATTATATTGGAATTAGTCCATACGGATTGCTGAACAAAATATTGGGTGTTGTTGATGTACCCCTCTTTTTCAGGCTCAGATCGTGCGAAAGTTGGTAATAGAGCAGGTTTGCACATTGAACATATATGTTTTGCTTTAACTAATTCTCCTACTAGTACTTTGAAAATGTTGAATGCCTGAGATTACAAAAAACTTATTATATGTTCATCAGTTCACTACGGACAATAATTATTTGATATCAAGGGCATAGAGACCAGAAGAGAATTGTTAAAGGGTGGAATCAAGAATGGTCTATATGATCTTAAGTTTGATGTTTCCGAATCTAAATAAGCCTTTCATGTGCTTCATAGTCCTGCTCAAGATTGGCACCTTAGATAAGACCATCATACATGCATGTTCTTTCAATTATTGATACTTTTATTTCCGCACTCCTAGAAAATAGAGTTTGCTCAGACAGTCGGACTTCTAAATCACATGCTTTACCCTTTACTAGTTTTGTAAGTGATGTGCATGGTCCTTTAGACTTAATACATTCAGATTGTGTTCTATCAATGGTTTTAAGTACTATGTTTCATTTATTGATTCCTATAGTAGGTTCACATGAATTTATCCAATATCCCACAAGTTCGAAGTATTTGATACTTTTGTTAAGTTCAAGAAATTGGTTGAAAATATTTTTCTAGAATAATCAAGTACTTATAGCCTGATTAGAGTGGAGAGTACAAAAATGTCTCTTCATATATAGCGTAGTCAAATAATATTACGTAGGTTGTCCTTGGATCATACGTACCTAAAGTATAAGCAACTAGGGGCAAAGATGGAAGCTATATTTGGCTTGAATGTATTCATATGCATTATCAACATCCAAAGAAAATTACGAAGACTGCATTTGGCTTGTACATATCTAAGTACGATCAGCCAAGGGAAAATATAAAGCTTATCTTTGGTTCGAATGTATTCATACAAATTCTCAAACAGCCAAAGACAATTATGAAGGCTGTCATTGGCTCGTACGTACTTAAGTACGAGCATCTAGGGGAAAAAGCGGAGCTTATCTTTGGATTGAGTATATTTGTTGATGGTAGATTTTTAACAAAGGTCAAAACCGTAAAATCATGATACTGCATGTTTCTGATACGGCTTCAGGCATGTGACGATTCATATTTTACGAAGCCATGATGAACATGTCTTTCGAAAAGCCTCCACTAGATGAACGTTCGATCCCTGCCATTTCATTGTGCCCTCTATGTAGAATAATAGAATAGGGCGGTCCTCCTACATAATTGCTTGTTGTGAGGGCTTAACGCCTTCAAGACGTCGGTGATACTCACTGTTCCCTGACTACAGGAGAGCGCCCCCACCTCTACATAAAAGAACGATTGGGCGGTTCTCCGTAATATTGAGAGCAACAACGCCTTCAGGACAGTGACACTCGCTGATCCTGACTATGTAGAACGACGTGTATAGACTCAGGCGTTCTCCAAAAGATCTGAGAGCGCCTTCAGGATATTATCCATCTCCTGACTATGCACATAGATTAATTTTTCCGTGATATTCACCACTGAATTCCCAGAATGATCTATTATTGCTCCTATTCCATGGTCGAATCCACGGCCTAATCCCATGGAATGGAAATAACAATTTCTCTTATTCCATGGTCGAATCCATGACTTGATCCCATGGAATGGCAATAATAATTGCTCCGATTCTATGATCGAATCCTTGGCTTGATCTCATAAAATGGCAATAAACAACTATGTTATCTCATTATTCCAATTTCATAATCGAATTCACTGCTAATCTCATAGAATGGTAATAGATAATTTTATTACTCCGATTTTATGGTCGAATCCACGATCCCATGGAATGGTAATGCCTATTTTATTATTCTGAATTCATGGTCGAATCCACAGCTGATCATATGAATTGGTAATAAATAACTACTCACTTATATTGTTCAATTTCATGAATTATTCTACACTGAATTTCATGGATTAGCAATAAATACTCAACAACCGGGCATCTGGATCATCACTGAGTAAGCCCCACAAAAATGGTGTAAGTGTACTCGACAATGATGCACGACTGAGCACCCATATGCATGAACGAGCATCCAAAAACATGAATAGATGAGGAATCCTATGCAAAACAGGAGAAAACAACAAATATTAATAAAATAATATGGAGCGCCCAGGGCCGGTCCCCATGCTTCCTTCATTATTTTTCCCTATTTTGTTATTTTCATGAACTTATGAAAAACTCCTTGATTTTAGCAACTTTCCTTGTTTTTGCAAAATTCATGAATTCTCCGTAACTTCATGGATTCATGAAAAATAATAATATTATAAAATAAGGAAAGGTGTGCGAGACCGGGCAACCTAGCCAGCCGGCCATGCCCAAGCCATGGCCGGCCCCACACCTTACAAACCTTAGTCTTTTTATAATTATTATTCCCCAATTTCATGAAACTCCTGGGTTTCAACAAAATTCATGGATTCATGAAATACTATAATAAAATATGGAAATGTATACGGGACCGGGCAACATAGCCGGCCGGCCATGCCTTAGACGTGTCTGGTCCCACACCTCACAATCCCTAGCTTTTTATAACTACTATTCCCTAAACTCATGAAACTCCTCCGTTTCAACAAAAACTCATGGATTCTCCATAACATCACAGATTCATGAAAATAATATTATAAAATAGGGAAAGGAGTGCGGGACCAGGCAACATAGCCGTCCGGCCATGCCCTAGCCGTGGCACCCTGCAATCCCTAGTCTTTTATAATTATTATTTTCCTCAAATTCATGAAACTCCTTGGTTTGAGCAAAAATCATGATTTCTTCATAACTCCTCGAATGTTGCCCAAATCATGAAAATTCAAAAGCCAACATGGTCACATGACCGGCTAGCCTCTCACGGAAATTTTAGATGTTAAAATACTCTTATTTTAATATTTACGAAATATTGATCAATTGAGTACACACGCTCATTCCAACAAAAATCAAGAATTTCAGTCAAGATGAAACTCTTCTGAAAATTCACAATGTTGCTCGAACGCACATCATAAAATACTGAAACTCTCAGTACGGAGACACATACACCGTGGTAACACGTGCATGCCTTAATGACCGACCAGAGAATTCCTAGGGCTTGCACAGAGCCGGTCCCACATGTTTTCATAATTCTGACCTAATTTGCTCAATTGATCATATTGGGACAAACTCTCTCCAACCAACTTGGGGATTGCTCAAATGGACAACAGCTAGTCCCGTGACCACCAAGAGCCGGTCCCATGCTCTCTTGGTCGGTCCCATCTTTCATACTTAGTTTTTATCACCTAATGCTGAACCAAACAATATTTCAGTAAATGATGAAACCATCACTTAATCATCATTCCTTCACCAACTCTCCAACTGAGAACCTTGGTGCACGCTCACTTGAGCAATTAGGCATCACATGGACGTCCATAGTCTCATGTGGTTGGTACCTCCTTTGCTCATGACCTATTTTCAGCAATTCGTCGACTAATGAGCAATTCGTCAAATATTATGGTTTTCGAACAAACACTCAACAAATCATTATTTTAAGTAAGTTCAAACACCAAATAAATTTATGTTGATCCATGAGGATTAATTTTATAATATTTGGTAATTTACCAATATTTTTTTATTTTATTGGGTCACGTCACCAGTATTTCGTCGAATTGAGCAACTTTGCTCAGTCGCTCAAATATTGATCCAGCTATCAATATTTAATAAATTGTTAGTAATTTGTAGAATTGAGCAACACTTGCTCAATTGCACGTCAAATTATCAACATTCGTTAATTTGTCGAATTGAGCAATACTTGCTCAGTTGCTCGTCAAATTCTCCATATTCAGTAATTCGTCAAATTGAGCAATACTTGCTTCGATTGTTCAATATTGACCCAACTATCAATATTCGGTAATTTATCAGTACTTTGTTGAATCAAGCAATACTTTCTCAGTTGCTCTAATAATCCATATATATTCAGTAGCTTATCAATATTCAACAACTCGTCGAATTTACAATATTTGCTCAGACGAGCAACATTAACGTTCATGAATCGCTGAGCATTTGTCAAACATGCTATATTCAACAAAACCCAGACTCATTGTCTAATCAGTCAACAACTGACAAACTAAATACACGTCTGTCATGAAGACTCCACGATTTGTGAGACATCAATCACGTATAATTGGGGGATAACAACTAGGGTTTTGGTCTGGCGGCCTACAAAACGTGGATTCATCCACGACGAGAAATGTGCGTAAGTTGTGTCAACGGTTGAAGGAGTTAGCAAAGTAGTGGGTGCACGATTCTTCAAGTCTCCACACAACATGGAACTGACTTTACCACGATATTCCATTTGCCCACTCTTCCACTCATGAAACCTTCACACTTATAGGGATCAAGGTGTTCACAACTCTGACAATATAAATAAGTTTCTGAATCCATGATTGAGACAACAACATTTTATTTAGTCTATATAGAATTTCTTGAGTAATTACTCTCAAGAATTCGTAAATCCATCATAACTTATTCGAACTCAACAGTTCACCAATTATTGCAGAAACCTTCAACACATCCACAATCCTTGATCCCACACAGTTCTCAGCTTCCCTCCTATAGATCAACCCATCTCCCTCTTTGCGGCCGAATTGATTTTGGAACGGCCATTGACTTGGTTTAGGCCGAAGTCCTACAGATTGATATCTCAAATCTAAGCACTCCCTTTGCAGTGCATCTGTGTGAGGTTGAGAAGTTTGCTCGGTTCGGAGTCTCGACAACACACTCGAATCTTCACTTTCCAAAAAAAACCAGCGAACCGTTTTCCCCATCCACAGATTGGCGACCACAGTGGGAGATTAATCTCTCGGTTGCAATCCCATATTTTTACAAAATGGTTGGTCTTAGGTCTAACTCAACAACTTCGAATTCCGGTCAGAATCTTTCAAATGGAAATGTTCCTCCTTTCAACGCTCCACTCAATGGAACGGTCATTGCAGAAGTCCCAACTTTGATCGAGTTGGCACGAGTGCAGGAGGTTCATACGAGGAACATGGGCCTGATGAAAGAAACGATGAACAATATATTAAACTTTATCATCAGACTGACATATGATCTGGGAGGCGCTCACGCTCAGGAAGTTTCAACACTAGTGGCTGACCCCTCAACCGATGATCATCCTCGAATCAACAGCTTCACCACTTATGAAAAGCCGGTGGATCAGGAAGTGATGAGTGCCAAATATTGCATATTCATACACCTTTTCATTGGCACTTAACTCATCTTTCGCGCTTCAAAGTCATATATTATCCCAAATTCTGCATTTTTACCATTTTCAAGAATAAATATTTGTATTAATTAATTTTGTGTTTTTAAGTACTAAATAAAGCTTGGAAGAATTGAGAAGACAAAAGAGAAGAAAGTTGGAAGCGTTGCAACCCGCTCGCGCATCAGTGGCAACCTGTTTACAAATTCATGGGATTAAACAACCCATGATCCAAAACCCATGATCCAAAAACCAAGACCCAAATCCATTTCCACCTCACCCCATTGGATTCTTTCCAAAACATCCACCTCACCCCCATTGGATTCTTTCCAAAACATCCACCTCACCCCCATTCTCTCACTCAATCACTCCCAATTTGTTTCCCACAACCAAATATATTCCATCAATTAAGAAAACATGTTTTGTTGAGTGGATGAGTGCCAAAATTCGGATCCAAGTGCTTGAGGGAATTTTGTGTATAAATAGAGAGGGTTGTTGTGTTGAAAAACCATCCAAGAATAGCTTGTTCATGTTAGTTTATCAAATTTAAGTTTTGTTGTAATGTTCTTCATGTTCTAGTTTCATTTACTAGGGTTTAGATGAAGCCCTAATCTCATTGGTATGTATTCATATCTTGTATCTTGTTCTTGAAAGTTTAGAATTGTTTAAAGATATAATTTAATCCAAGTTTGTCAACATCTTGCTCTCACAATGTATGCCATGTATCCATTGTAGTTAGAATATCTCTATGTTGATTATGCTACAACTCATGCTTAACCAAATATTGATCTTTAGATTAGTTGTGCTTAATTAGACAATTAATGCTTTGGAGAAATACTTTAGTTGTGATTAAATTATCCATTGGAGAAACACCTTAGTTATACGGTAGACTTGAATCTACTATAATGACAAGAATAATATTACAAGTTGAATGCATATCATAGGTTATTGGTGGATTTGAATACCCTAGTATCCATATTATCATTGTTTACATATCTTGCTATTTGCATCTTTTACTTTTATTATTTCAAGTCACTTGAAAATCATATCGTCGTATCGACAAAAACAAACCCCTTTTGGTTACTCTCTGAATTAGGATTTAGAATCAACTTCTACACTCTCCAAGTATCTGTGGTTCGACATGTGCTTGCCCTGTGTTGCTTGTCGACACTGTGCACTTGCAGTTTATACATAGAAGTAGGTATCTTTCCGAGCCTACCAGGAAGTCACACATTTGATAGAATATCTATGTGAACTCTTACACTTCTCCAGGGATCAGCGTACGAACACGTTTGCCACACTCAACAAGATATCATCTGATATTCCATCGTCACAAGTGGTTGAACAAGTGTCCATGATATCTGAACCTTCGATCAATAACATCACCTTCACTGAGGATGACCAAATGACGAAAGAAGGACATGATCGAGCCCTATTTGTGACTATATCAATCAAGTATTCTGAATTCAGGAGAGTCCTCATCGACACGGGCGCTTCTACGAATCTTATTACAATGAAACCTCTCAAAGAAGCCAAGATTCCAAAAAGCAAGGTCGGTCATCATCCCATACTAATGACAGGTTTTGAAGGAATCCAGAGTCACACGAACGGGTACATTTGTGTGGATCTGAAAGTAGGACCAATTCAATCTACCGTAAAGTTCCATGTAATTGATAAGGATCCTGACCATCACATGATACTCGGGCGACCATGGCTCCATGATAATAAAGTTGTTCCTTCAACGTACCATCAATGTATGAAAGCTTGGATCAACAAAAAAATCATCCACATCACAGCTTTAGTGTCTCCTTATGCTCCGATTTGTGATGCTGAATTCCTGGAATCACCAAAGAACATCCCCGAACCTCCAAGCAAAATCTGCGCCACTCCACTCCCAAGTTGGAAATCTATTGTGGAAACCGACAACCATCATCAATAGACTCTAAGTCCGTCAAAATGTCCACTACACCACTCAAGCATCGTCAAAATCAAGGTACGTCTCATAAAAAGTCCAACTTTATTACTGATTACGACGCCAAAGGGAGAGTCATTTATATCCATCGAAAAGATTAGCAATTAACAGGGGAGATCGATGAAAAGTCTCCCCGGCCTGAAAAGTCATGCCAGAGTGAGCAATCACCGGATGAAGAAATTCAAGATACGCCACGATAGCTACAAGACGGCAAGGAATCCACCACATACGGCCTTGAGACTATCAACATAGGAACGGACGAAGTCCCAAGGCCGATTCTGATCAGCTCTGCTCTCTTACCTGAGGAACGAGAAGGATTGATTAACCTGTTGAAAGAGTATCAAGATATATTCGCCTGGACGTACGAAGAGATGCCCAGCCTAAATGATAAACTGGTCACTCATCATTTCCACATCACTCTTAGTTCCAAACCTGTCAATCAACTGCCTAGATAATTCAGACATGAAGTTGAGGAAAAAATCAAGGTGGAGATCCAGAAAATACTGACAATGGGATTCATCAAACCCATTCAGCATCCAACATGGCTGGCGAACATTGTCCCAGTAAAGAAAAAGAATGGTCAAATCCGATGTTGTGTAGATTTCAAGAACCTGAATAAATGTTGTCCGAAAGATAATTTTCCTTTACCCAACATTGATATGCTCATCGATGCAACCAGCGGTCATGACATGTTTTCATTCATGGATGGATATAGCAGATACAACCAAATCAAGATGTACGAGTATGATGCCAATAAGACTGCATTCCGAACTCCCATTGGAAGCTTCCACTACACAAGTGATGCCTTTCGGTTTGAAGAATACAGGAAAAACTTATCAGCGAGCCATGACTATAATATTTCATGACATGATGCACAAGCAAGTAGAAGACTATGTTGACGATGTGGTGGTGAAATCAAAGACACGGGCGTCCCATCTATACGTTCTAAGACAAGTCTTCAAAAGATGCAAAGAATACAAACTGAAAATAAATCCTATGAAATGTGCTTTCGGTGTTTCTTCCGGAAAGTTTCTTGTATTCTTAGTCATTGCGGATGGAATCAAAGTCGATCCAGACAAAATGAAAGCCATTACTACCATGCCTCCTCCACGAACTGTGAAGTAGCTCCAGAGTTTCATGGGAAAAGTCAACTATATCCGACGTTTTATTCCTAGACTTGCTCAACTCATTGCTTCCTTCACTCCTTTGTTGAAGAAAGGGGAAAATTTCGCATGGACGTCCATTCAACAAGAAGCTTTTCAGAAAATATAACAAATATTACTATCACCGGCTATCATGAAATCTCTAGTACAAGGATGGCCGCTGATATTCTAAACGGCCTCCAGTGATGTCGCAATTGGAGCACTCCTTGCCCAAGAGGATGATGAAGGCATCGAACGCCCGATCTACTACTTCAGTCGCACAATGAGATATACTCAACTCCGATATCCAAAGGCTGAAAGAGCGTCTCTAGCATTATTTCATGTGATTCAGAAGTTTAGACATTATTTTCTATCAAACAGGGTCGTGCTGGTGTCCAAAGATCCCATAAAATTCTTACTGTCGAAACCTGTTTTGATCAGAAGACCAGCGAAATGGATACTTCAAATGTCAGAATTCGACATAGCCTGCGTTCCTCCAAAAGCAATTAAAAGGCAAGCAGTTGCAGATTTACTTGCTGCTTTCCCTGGATAAGACATCTCAATGTTGCATGAAAAGGTACCTGAATATGAAGCTTTTCTATTAGCATTATCTTTGGCTAAGAAAGCCGGAGCAAAGCACTTAGAAATCATAGGAGACTCAAATTTGTTGGTCAATCAAATGAATGACATGCTTATTATCTGGAAACTCTAGCATCTAAACTATAATTCAAAGGTTCCGAAAAATCTATCACTGTACAAAGACGCTCCATGTCGTCTACCTGGCTTACTCAAGTCGAAGATGCTTAATCAAGCGACTGGCGGGCACCTATCATTCATGAATTGAGCAACTCTTCTACGGAAGGGAAAATTAGTATCAAGGAGTTGAAAAACCTTTTCCTGCTACATGGAGCATTATACTATCGTAATCCTGATGGATCCCTGTCACGGTGCCTTAGAGATGAAGAAGCCATTGAACAACTCAAACACGTACATGAGCAAATATGTGGACAAAGCATGGTAATCACGCTCTACATAAGTCTTCAAAGAATTGGATACTATTGTCCCTCTATGGAAACTCAGTCGAGGATGCTGCAAGAATCTTGTCCCAATTGTCAAACACCATCTCATCATTAGGAGATTCTAACACCAAGGAAAGAAGAAACTATTTCTCCGGATTCATGATAAATATTATTGGCCAACCATGGAGGATGATGAAGCTGCTTATTTTCGGAGGTGTCATCAATACCAAGTTCATGGTAATCTCATTCACACTCCTCGCCTTCCATTACATTTTGTGAGAAGTCCATGGCCCTTTTATAGCTGGGTACTGGATATCATTGGGAATATCAATCTGGTATCTTTGAAACAACATGAGTACATCATCACAACAATGGATTACTTCACCAAATGGGTCAAGGCTATTCCCCTTCGAAGCACCACGGGAGTTACAATCACGGTTTTCATCAAAGAGTACATCATATGCAGGTTCGGTGTTCCTACACATATCATCACAGATAATGGAACTCCTTTTTCCAATAAACATGTTGCAGAGTTGCTCAAGGGATACAAAATTAAACAGATTTTCTCCATACCCTACTATCCCCAAGGAAACGGACAAGCGGAGAGCACCATCAAGGATCTGATCCGGATTCTTAGTCGAACAGTTCATGGCAATCCCACTACACCATTTTAAGGGATTCGCAACCCAGGTTTGCAACGACACTAGCGGGGTTGCGAATTTTTTGGTTGCTAATTTCAACTAATTTTTTTTCGCAACGGAGGATTGCCATTGCTAATTTTGCAACCTCACAAGCAAGGTTGCGAATTGCAACTGTTTTTTGTTCAAGCGTGTGAACCATGTGTGTGGTCGGGAACACTAGGAGTTATATAAATACGCCCAAGTCAAATTTCGGTCAATTATTCTTCTTTTTGTTTCCACCCTTCAACCATATCTACATTATATCCCTTCCTTATCGAGTTTTCCCGTGTTGTTTTTTCTCCTCCACATACCTTATCTCTCTCTCATCTCCTCTCTGAAGAGCTGAAGCTCTCATTTCTTCCTCCATCTCCCTTTCATCTAAGTACCTCTTTAGAGAATCAACAATATCATCAGCATCACCATCAACAACATCATTAAAAAGTGTGTAGTTTGACGGCTCGAAGGAGTAAGTGATTATGTTGTGGTTGATTGAATATAGGAAGAAGATGATAGTGTTGTTACTGTGAATTAAATATTAGGGTTCCTCGTACGATTGAGATGTTTAGTGATGTTTATTTTGAGTGATGATAAATGAAAATTGATGGGTTGGTGTTTAATCAAAGTTATGAAGTGGATTCAGTGAAGAATCGAAGGGTTAGGGTTTCTGCAAATAAAATTGAAATTCAATTTAGGGTTTTATGAAATTAAATTCAGAGAAGATGGAGTTGTTGTCTAAGAGGGATGATTGAAGATGGGTTTTGTGTTAATTTAACAGTTAAGGTGATGATTTGATAAATCAAAGAATTAGGGTTTTCCGTAGTTTGATTTGAAACTCGGTTTGGGAAAGGATTAAGAGGAAGTAGTCAGAATTAGTAGACGGGTCTGTTGATATGAAGATTGTTGGGATGTTGTTAGTCTTGAGATGATTGGATGAATGGAGTCAAGTAAAGAAGGAATTGAGTTCCAATTGGTTGAGTAACACATTTGAGGTAATTATTTCCTGAGATGATTTGGCTCAGTTCAGTTTTATTGTATGAATATTTATGTTTGATAATTGAATTAATAATTGGGACGTATGTATGTTGAATTGAAGTTCAGTATGCTAGAATTGGAGTAATTATGGTTGAGTTATGGAAATCACAGGGCTGAGTAAAATGGATAAGTTGTCAATGAGTTGCATCTAATGAGTTTGGTGGTAATGGATATATGAATGAAAATCAAATTATCTCTCTTTGATTAAGAGTTTAAGACTTGTATTATTTGTCTATCTCCGTTTTTTAGCAAATTTATCTTAATCTGTATATATGCAGGCATATATCCGGAGTGTAGGTGTGATCCTTTATCAATCAACTTGTGATAGGGAAAACCCCGTTACTAGAAATAACCAAATCCAGGTTTGAGAGTTGTCTCGCTACTTGTGTCTTAACTTAGTTGCCATTATGTTGTGCTTTTGCCAACTCGTGATAGATCCTTCTTGTCGATTCCTGTGTAGTTTCTGCAAAACATCATGAAATCAAAAGAATTGTAGTTCCCTCCTGATATTAAGGAATTAAGCTCTGACTGCACAGATTTGTGTCGAAAGTTATTACGTCGTGATCCAAGTATGATTCTTGTTGTCATATCTGTACTTTCCCCATTTGCTTGTTATCCTCGATCTACTCCCCGATTCTTGCGTTTACATGCATCTAGTGGAGCGATTAACATTCAAAGAGTTCTTTGGACACTTGTTTCTTTCTACCCACAAATCTAAAGAATCCTCAAGGTAATAAGAATGTTACTTGCCTGTTCTAGTAAACGGGACTATAATTTTGATAAAGGTATCCATCCAGATTTCAGTTACAGATTATGAGATCTTCTTTGATAAAAAGTAGGTCTGCAGACTCTGCACCAAGGACCAAAGTTGTTAAATCGGTAACTGAATGCAGACTTGGAAGGCATCCATAAGTAAGTTCCCAAGACGATTGTATGCCTTTCATTTTAGATGATGATACTAGTGGTCCTGATGCCAGTCTATCCCATCCTTCATCGATAGGATCAATGAGGTTTGATTTATCTATCTTCATGTTTTTCCTTGATTTTGGGAAGTTTGTTGTTTTCACCTAACATCATTGTCGGTAATATCTACAGATTTGGTGATGCTAGACACAATCATGAAACCGTTGTTTCAAATATTGATCATCACATGGCTTCGTACAGAAACATCAGAGAACCCGCTACAACCGTGGACCAAATACCATCCGAAGCTTCTTCCAGAGGTATCCAAATTTTACTATTTTATACTTTATCTCATTATCTTTTTCTTGTACTTAAATAGACCTAGAAACTTAGTATTTGTCTAATATATAGTTTTCTTAGAATTCACAGTTATGGATTCCCTAGAAAACATTGACCTGGAGTATGTACTTGTCCATGTGCACTCTATGGAGGACTCGTCTTTATCATCAAATGCAAGCCGGGTTCATCATTTTCCTTGGAAATCTGATAGTTCTTCTACAGTTTCTCTATGTAAAAATAGTGTGCCAGTGCCAATCACCGGCACAGGAACAAATAACACCTATGAAGCTGGGAGCATGGAAAGCCACAACTCTTTACCTTCCGGGTCATCTCAAGGATCCATGGATGTGGGAGATGCTTTGGATCAGTCATATGCTCGTTGTCTGACAAGGATTAGGTCGTTACAGTAATCTGCATCTGCCATAACCGAATTAGTCAAGCAGAAGGTACACCACTATCTTTATTCATTCCTACAGAAATTTCTATTAGTCTTGTCACACTTAATATATCTGGTTTCCATAGGAATTACAGTGGTCATGTATCTACTACGAATATATGGTTTCGTAGTTACAGAACGAGATGTCAACCTGAGGCATGCAACTCTAAAATATGTTTCACACCATAGTGTATATCTTGCTTATAGTGGTGTATCTCTATTGATCCGAAGATTGCTCTGGCCAATACAATGTTGTGTTTGTGATAGCTGAGAATGAAACCAGAAAACATATAGAATTCTGGATGGTACTCATAGTGATAGATATAAACTTATCATATGATTAGCTAAATGAAGTTCTGCCTAAAGCTGTGGAAACTCATGTTTTTTGTTTGTTATTTGAAAAGATTGACTCAGGTAGCCAGTTAGAGGCCTTCTCACTCCATCTGGTTAATCTGGAAATTGGATGCAAGCAATGCATATATGCCATACTCTAGCTGCGTCATCTATTGATGGAAGTCCTAGCCAAGAAACAACTCGAATCAGGGGCGGAAAATCTCTGAACATTATTGGCACTCAAGGTCCTGAAGCAGTTTGTTCCCAGATCGAGAAAGAGTTTCTTCTTGAAGTAGGGCATGCTGAGGAGCTTTCTAGGGGTATTTTCCCAGTTGATGGTATGTGAAACTTTATTGCATTTATTCGTTAATTACGATTCCGATGAAGCATTCTTTACTCTATGAAACTTCGATTTAGGATCAATTACTTTACGAAGGTTTTATGTATCCTCAGTGTGATTATATGTGGTGCTGAATATAAACAAATTATAAATTTTCTGAACTCGAATATCTTTACAACATGGTTTCAGGAAATATGGAGATGCCAGACGCCATGGAAATAATATTACAATCTCAGAAGCAAGACTCATGTGATATTTAACATACGTAACACTATGCGATCATCTATCATTTCTTACTTGAGTTGTAAGACGCTTCACTTAAAGCTACAGACGAAATTCACAGTAGTTCATTAAGCTGTATAATTGTATTCGTTCTATTGTTTCCATAAGTGTGCATTTATGTTGAGGGTTAAAGTTTTTTTTTTTTTTGACACATAGCAACAGGTGCAGGAATGTCATGTGTGGTATCATACACATCATCATCATCTAACCAGGTGAGAGCTCACCTTCTATAGTAGTAATTATCAACAAACTAAGAATGCAGTAATAGTTCATACATCTTGAACCAAAAACTATGACAATGGGGTGTGACATTTTCCCGTTTTCTGCTGGATTGTTATAGGATTTCACCGATGTTATTGCAATCAACCCAGATTTGAGTAACGAAAGGTTATCATTTCTGCTCACAACAAGGACACTCCCATGTTTGTTGTTCGTGCCAACGAGAAGGAATACACCTCTGGCACAAACATTCTTTCAAACTTGGGAGCATCCTGTAATTATTTCTTTGGTCATGTCTTACTGATTTCAGCTCAAGTAATTGTATATATGCATTTAGTCTTCTATTTTCTTGCTGTTTTTATAACTTAGTTGTTTATCTCCATCTCATGCTTTAGCTTAGTAGCATATTCAGTTTGTACTTCACTTGTATCTGTAACGTTGTTGTTGTATTGTAGTTAATCCATTTGTTTATATATCTTGCATCCTTGTATTAGCTTCTGATTAGAAGAATTTGTGATGCTTTGTTCGCAGGTTAATTGAATGATGCTCATGAGATCAGAAAGTTTGGAGAACAAAGCGTGACTATTAGGTCCCTTAGCAGCGGCAAGATTTGTAAGTTTATGTAGCTTATAGTGATTTAAGTTAGAAGAACTTAGGAATTTCGTAAATTTACATGAACTGAAATTAGGAACCAAGTATGTTTCTAATGTGTATACTAGTATGTTTCTAATGTGTATACTAGTTTGTTGTGATACTTAGAACACATTTGTATCGAATACTCATTTTTTTTTTGTTAAAATCAATTGAAGAATCCATTTTCCTAATTTGAATCAGTTTTGTATGTTGAAATGAATGAATGAATGTATGTTGAATGAGTGAATGTATAACTGTGGAAATGTTGAATGTGGGGAACTGGGTAACTGCAAAGGGGAAATTTGGGGTGGAAATTTTGACCAGGTCAATGAAGACTTCACCCTTTTTTTTAGGTTGCAAAATATTCGCAACGTCTTATATCTGTTGCTAAATTAGAACCAGAAACCAATAAATTAGAACCAGAACCAATAACATTTTAGTTCCGGATAGGGGTATTCCTGGAATTCGAAACAGCTTAGCAACGGCAGACCCTGGTTGCGAATAAATAGCGTCGCAACGGTACATGCCGTTGCGAATCCCCGTTGCTGACCGAGAGTCGCAACGGAGCTTATGTCGTTGCGAAAAATGCAACGTCGTGTTTTGCAACGTCTATCTGGCGTTGCAACCCCAGTCAGCAACGTCCAGATTCCGTTGCGAATCCCTAAAAATTGTGTAGTGTCCACGAACCTGGCATGAAGAATTTCCCATGGATTTGTGGGCTTACCAAACCGCACCAAGGATCTCTATTGGGACGTCACCATACTCTCTCGTCTATGGCGCTGATGCTATTCTCCTAGCTGAGATCAAAATTCCCTCTGCACGAATTGCAACAACTAGTGGGATGCAATGGGATGAAGTTGAAGTGTCTAATTCGAGGATTGATGAATTGGACATGCTCGACTCGAGAAGAGCCAAGGTGGAAAAATATGTGGAAACCTACAAACAGAGAGTTTCCAAGGCATACAACAAAATGGTAAGACCTCGAACATTTCAAGTAGGAGATTTGGTTTTGAAAACAACAAAACATATCCATCAAGACATGTCCGCTCCCAAATTCTCTCATAAATGGGAAGGGCCTTATGTAGTTATCAAGGAAGTGTCTAGCGGATACTACAAAATCTTAGGAATTGAAGAAAACAACATCAATGGAATCGAAGAAAACAACATCAATGGAAAACGGCTCAAAGCGTATTATGCATGAATTTTCAATCATTCACTTTATTCAAAACAAAATCTCAAACCTACATAAAAGGTCTTTCTCTCAAACACTCACTCAGAACAAGCCATCCAACAGAGGATAGTCTCTATGAAAAACACTGTCAAGCTTCTTCTAGAATTTTTGGTCTTCACTCTCAAGTCCTGGACCGCCTTATCACCCTTTCCGACTCCAAAGAGAGTATCTTCTCCTCCTCCAATATGGCAGTGGTTGCAGAAATCGCGTTAGCAGCAGCTGCCGCCTTGTGAACTTTGATTATCTCAAGTAGATGACGAAGCCAGCCTATGTTGAACTGTAGAGTTTCTCAATTGGAGATCATCTCGTACCATCTGTGCAGTTCATGATTTTTGACATCTCGCAGATGCGTTTAGTCTATCTCTTCAATGATCGGTAACAACCCTGTAATTGTAGTCAGAAGGGTTGGTAGAAAACCTTTCCATGCTTTGGTCATAGCAATATGCCCGTATCTTCTCCAAATTTTGGTGTACAGGGGTGCGTGACACTAGGGAATGGTGAATTCACCAACCACTTCATTATTCGGACAATTGTTGATCATGGGAGCCTCAAATGGGAGTCAAGTTGTTGGATACTCAGGAGTTTGAACTCTAACCCCAGCCTCTACGAAATCGATAGAGTTCTCATCACGGTTGCTGCTACCATCAACAACAATCACGGATTTCCCATTTTTCCTTTTCTACCATCGACAACAACATGAATGTCAACTTGCGGTGGAATGAAGAAGTATTTAATTTTATTGATCTTTTATTGATCTTCGAGCATGGTAAAGTTCCAGCCGAGAAGTTGTTACGGATGTTCTCGCATCGGGATGAGCTGACATATACCAAGAATGAGCCTTGACAATTTTTTTGGGTCTTAAGCTACCGTAGGAAAGTTGATTCTTTTGATTATCCTGCAACAAAAAATTCTTCTGATCAATCATCATGATCGAACAAAGATAAGAAGAATATATAACTTAACAAGTCGGATGCTGTCGCAACATATTCTGGAAGAGATTCACTTCTGGAAGAAACACTACTTCTGGACATGGTGACACGAGATGGTAATCAAAATTTCTTCTGATAATACACAAGAGCAGCAGATAGCCGACTGTTTAAGTAAAACCCTAAGAGCACTAACGGATAAACAAGTCTGTTGCGATTTCTACTGGAGCCCTAAAATCTCGAATCAGATACATGACAATGGGAAAATCATCGATACTGGGGACTGACAGTTCGGGAAATAGTCAATATCATGACCATGGATTGATCGTCTGGCAGGCCATGTGTCTCCTAGAAAATTCATGTGATCACATTCCGTGGGGATTCTTGTATACATGGATATTGGTCCATCGACTGGAGATGGGAGGAAGATTCAGGTATTAAAAAAAAATAAAAATCAAATTACGTTTCAAAGAATGATAATCTCTAAAGAAATGCCTTTACAACCAAGTTATTCAAATAACCAAAAAGTATCTACTTCAACGGAAAACAAATAATTTCGGGGAGGTTCATAAGCAAGATTAATCATCAGATTCGTCGAAATCATCAAATTTGTCAGAATTATCAGATTCTTCATCATTGTTTCCTTCATCAGAATTACTATCAGGGCCATTGACGAAGTCTGGATGAATGTCAAGATCGTCGGAATCCGAGTCTTCCTCCTCTTCACGCTCAGCCTCTTTGATAGATTTTTCAATCTCCCTAGTACGTCGATCCGTCTTGATCTTGCGTTCTAGTGGCACCCACATAGGTTCATCTTCCGAAGCATCGGAATCAGATGGAACACCATCAGCTCGAGTTTGAAGCTTCTCCTCAGCTGCTGCTATTCTGCGCCGAATTCGGTCTTTTCTTCGCTGACGGTCTTCCATTTCATCAGTCTCAACTTTTCTCTTCATGAGCTTAGCATAAGTAACTCTGCGGTTGTTGAGAGGTCCTCCATGCTCTGTTTTCTTAGTACGGTTCATCTTAGCCCGTGGGCTCATCTTAGCTCGTGACTTGGCTGCAGAAACTTTGGAATCCTCTTCAGAAGAACTGGAAGAGTAGTAATAGTCATAATCGCTGATATTGTTACTAGGAGTCACCATTGCCTAGAACCAGAAACATGGGATTACAGATATGATAACACCAAATCCACATCAAAAATGGTAATCCTTATTAACTCTTACCTATTTACGATTTCACGAACTTAGTGATAACGACGTAAAACCTCAAAAACTTGTTCGCTCCTTCAAACCTGCAGAGCCGAACAAAAACTTATCATTATTTAAAGTCAACGTTGGATTTTCATTAAACTATGAATAATTCACACGACCTTCCATGTGAATATTCGCTGATTTTACGTATGCATACACTATAAAATCGCCAAACGCACACATACTACGAATCCATCAACACATAAAAATATTGTTTGCTATCAACAATTTTCATAAAACCAAAGCATGATTTATTTTCTCTTTTCAAAAAAAAAAAGTGAACAAGTCACGTAAATAAAAAAAAATCGCGAGTTTAATAGCTCACGTATATTAAAAAAAAAACACCTTTTTGCTTAAACGAGCATTCGTCTACGAAATCAGGGTCTTTTCTATTTTTGTAAAAAGTCCACATGTTCCAAATAAAATTTTAAAGTTTACAAATAAACTTTATCACAAACTCAAGGTCTTTTCAAAATTTCCTTTAACCCTAAAGATTATTATTTACTACTTTTATTACGAACAACCCTACGTTCTTAAAAGTATTTACAAAATTCATGCTTTGAAAACAAACTTGGGTTTACATGAAACCTAATAAACAAAAACTTTTACTACTGGAATTATATCAAGTCCATGCAAAATTCCATGTATCTCTTCCATATTAGGGATTTTTTTTCGTTTCCAAAACTAACAAAAAACGGATTTTCATACGTTTTCTAAAATTCTTCATACAAAAATTCACATGTTTTCTAAAATTCATACAAAAAACGGACATTCATACAAAAAAAGGACATTCATACATTTTCTAAAATTCTTCATAAATCCTAGCATGCTTGCAACTATGAGACCTTTTAGTTTTGTGAACCACTCATGAATCATAAAACACAGAGCAAAAACAAAAAAAGAAAAAAAAAAAACTTACATGTCGGCGCCAGAAAACGGCCGAAGTTCGGTCGACGTCTGCCGGCGGTGGAAGTCCGAAGAATTTTCCTTTTTACTGTTACTCGTGCAAGGATGATGAATAGAGGGAGAGCTGGTCGATCAATAAATAAAAAAAATATTAGGGTTACTTACCTTTTATATTAATTTTATTTCCAAAACCTAAAACACTTGGGTTTCCTCTTTTGGGATCGGGCCCGAAAATCATAAATTGACCAATACTAGGCTTTTAACTTACCAAATCAGCAGCACTTCACCTCTCCATGATCACAAAACAACATTCTACCACACTATCAGGGTCCTCACCAGAACATTTGCTCGTACATGACACCATTGGAGCAAATCGAGGATCCTGAGACTACCTTTGTAGATTGAGTTCAACCACGATCTCATCGACTGAAAATCACCATCTAATGCTTACTGTGGAACATAACTATTCCTCACTAAGCAGGGGAATTAATGTTGATGGTGTATTTTCAACAAGGGTCAAATTCGTAAAATCATGATACTACATGCTTCTGATACGGCTTCAGCAGGTGATGATTCATATTTTACGATGCCATGTTGAACATGTCTTTCGAAAAGCCTCCACTAGTTGAGAGTTCGATGCCTGACATCTCATCGTGCACTCTATGTAGAATAATAGAATTGTGCGGTCCTCCTGCATAATTGTTTGTTGAGAGGGGCTTAACGCCTTCAGGACCTCGGTGATACTCACTGTCCCTGACTACATGAGAGAAACTCCCCTCTACATAGAAGAATGATTGGGCAGTTCTCCATAAGATTGAGAGCAACAGTGCCTTCAGGACAGTGACACTCACTGATCCTGACTATGTAGAACTACCGTGTATAGACTCGGGTGTTCTCCGTAGTGTTTGAGAGCACCCTCAGGATTAGCCGTCTCCTGACTATGCACATAGATTAATTCTGCTGTGACATTTACCAATGAATTCCCATAATGATCTATTATTGATCCGATTCTATGGTCGAATCCATGACCCGATCCCATGGAATAGCAATAACAATTGCTCTGATTCCAAGGTCGAATCAACTACCTGAACCCATGGCAATAACAATTTCTCCGATTCTATGATCGAATCTACGACTTTATCTCATGGAATGGCAATAACAATTTATATTATCTCATTACTCCAATTGCATGATCGAATTTACTGCGAATCTCATAAAATGTTAAAAGATAATTTTAATTACTCTGATTCTATGGTAGAATCCACGATCCCATGGAATGGTAATGCCAGTTTTATTATTCCGAATTCATGGTCGAATCCACACTTACACTCATGAAACCGTCACACTTACAGGGATCAAGGTGTTCACAACTATGATAATATAAATAAGTCTTTGAATCCATGATTGAGGAATAACGAACGATCACTAGCTATCAGCAATCGTCCACACATAATTTCTCGAGTAACTACTCTCAAGAATTCATCAATCCATCAGAACTTATTCGAACTCAACAGTTCACCAATTATTGCAGAAACCTTCAAGATACCCACAATCCTTGATCCCACACAATTCTCATCTTCCCTCCTACAGATCAACCCATCTCCCTCTTTGCGGCCGAATTGATTCTGGAACGGCCATTGACTTGGTTTAAGCCGGAGTCCTACAGATTGATCTCTTGAATCTAAGCACTCTATTTGCAGTGCATCTATGCGAGGTTGAGCAGTTTTCCCGTTTCGAGGAGTCTCGATAACACGCTCGACTTATTACTTTCCAAAAAAAAAAAAACAGCGAACCGTTTTTCCCCATCCAGAAGTTCAATTGTTGATCGAGCATATCTGTGAAAATTGCTCTATCTGTATAAGACACAAAGGAAAAACATGTTCAAACCACCGAATTACATTGTGTCGGACGTTCGTCCATCCCGGGAATACTCCTCGAACCTTCATCCACAGAAAAGGAGATGCACGACTGGGGACTGCTTACCACAGTCCATCTTAGAGGAAATAAATTTGGAAGAACATTAGTCGATGCTGGCACCGCTATCAACATTGTTCTTTTGAAATCCCTCAGAGTCGCACTCGACAAGAAGCTACTCATGCTCATATCTCAATCAGAGACCATGAAGGAATGCTCGGAGATGCATACAGTTTCATCACTCTCAAAATGGAAGTTGGCTCAACCCGGACGGAAACCAAGTTTCACATAATCAGGGAAATCCCAGATACGACATGATTCACAAAAGAACGTGGATTCATGCCAAGAAGATGACTACTGACAAAGCATCTTTGGTTTCACATCTCTCCAACGAATAAAGTTTTGATCTAGAAGATTTGACGGACATTCCATCATCAGAGCACTTGAGGGAATTCAGAACTAAGACGAGGTTGAAGCAAGAACCTAAAGATGCATAGACATTCATCAAGAGGTTCTACACTCATGAAAGTCTCGTTCATTTCATGTATGTGTCATTATTACCTCACATGCTATCCTATCATGGGGACTCAATTCTGCTAGCAACTCTGCAAGATATTATGAATGGTAGCTTCACCGCATCAGTATTTTACCAAGTGGTTGAATATGACATTTCTCCGAATCAAGTATCTCGCTGAGACATTCATTACTGAGATAATGTTCAAGCATGGCAAAGAAAAATTTGGGAATTTATTCGTAGCCTTGCAGGAGTGTCCATGTGTGCCACAAAATCAGAAAGCTCTATGTCTGCACAAGTGTTGAATCCCACTACCGTAGGGAAAGGAATGCTAAATCAACAGAAGATAGTTGGGGCCAAGACAATCAAACCTAAGACATGCTCAAGGGATATGATGCTTCAATACTCAAGCATATAAGAAGCCTTCAAATTGTACTCCCAATCAAAGAGTACACCTTCTATAATGGCGCCTTTAGCTTCAGCACAAATATCTTGAGGATGACACACTGATTCAAAGTTTAACTGAACTATAATCGTTAAAGTATTCACTATCTCCATGACCAGATTTCTGAAGCAGATGCAACCTCCTTCTTTCAAGGATGGCACAAACTCCTTCAACATACACTGGGGATTTGATCTTATTGGAGAAAACGGTTCTATTTCAATAAATGTTATCCATATAACAAGTTATTGCAACCTGATGTGATTCCATGAAACTTCATCAACGGTATCTCTACATTACAACATGCACGACTGAAGAACTTCCTCTCTTCACCGATCGCATCTAGAATGAAGGTCGCAGCTGCTATCTGCCGTAACAACTTCGACTCACTGACGAAGCTAGTTTATAGTAAATCCATACTGATTAGGAGAATTTGGGTTGTACTCCCATTACACCTACATCTTAGCAACTCGGACCATAAGTACGGCATCAACAAGGATATGTGGAGGAACTCCATTCATGGTCTCGGCATCAACAAGAATTTCTGGAGAGAATTCAATC
Organism: Papaver bracteatum; assembly: GCA_023529315.1. NCBI lineage: Eukaryota > Viridiplantae > Streptophyta > Magnoliopsida > Ranunculales > Papaveraceae > Papaver > Papaver bracteatum. The sequence continues at coordinate 842,256 of JAJJWX010004610.1, forward strand.
ATGATCTCGGCATCAACAATAGTCTCAAACATGAAAATATATTCACATGAAAGTCTTCCCAAAGCTTGCATGATTGGTGGGCACAAGCCAAAGACTTCTATAAGATGTTCTCATCACCTCTGTAAATGAGATACAACATGCTTCAGGTCATGGGTTTACAAAAACCTATCAATGGGTGAGGAATAGGACAATACTTCCTCAACTAAAGATATTCGTCTATGTCTCTGCTACAACATACCAAAAGGACACATCAATCGGACATACGAGATGAAAGATATGGCCTTTACCGTCAGGTCTACGAAATCTGAAAAGTTTGTACGGGATTACAAATTACAAATGTGCACGCTGTTTTCTGACCTCTACAACTCCGAATTGAGTGATTATTTTCTCATGTGATAACTCAGTATCTTAGATTCAAAATTTTGGGTCAAGCATCGAATTCCGACGTCGTATGAGGTTCCTACAGCTTCCAGAGCGTACAACATGCAAGCTGCAATCCTTAGATGGGATTCATAACTTCCACAGTCGATCAGTGTCCACCAGGTCCATCCAATAATTACTTCATCAAGGTACCTCCAACTTTGACCACCTAGGTCTTTACATCAATTTTTCTACCTGGGTCCTCTATCCAAGTCTTGCTAGAAGCAGAGAAAACGAAATAAGATATTTAACAAAATACTGGGGACTGACATTCCACTGATCATGACGATCAGTGGCACAGTTCAAGACCCATGGAACCAGACTTTCATGTGCTCATCATTCATCATAAAAGGAATGCTACCACCGGGAAATGAAACCATGGCCATTACACCACCCCCTCTCGACATCAACCTCAGTTATGGTCCCGTGACCAGGGTTTCAGAAGTGATGATTCTACTACTGACAGAAGATGGCACTGCAAGCACCACCATGCTCATGTATCAATCAAGGTATCTTGAGGAATCAATGACATTGAAATCCTTCACCAATCATTCAAGACACAAGCGAATGGTCTGAAGACACAACAAGAGTGTTTTACAACAAGCTCGTCTGAGACGATTTTACACTGTCCCGCATAAAGAAGCGATCTAGGAGGAATTGGTGAAGAATATAGGGATGGGTCATATTCCATTCTCTTTGTACATATGTCCTCTACAATATATCCAATATTCACAACAATTGGATAAACGAGCGAAGAGTTGTGGCCAATACATTGAACCACATGCCAGTTAAATTTTTTTTGAGGGTCTCCTAGAAGTTTACTGTTTCATCGATTTCGACCCCTAAACATTCTCCAAATTTAAAAATCTTCTTTGAAAAATCTCGGAAATTTTCTGGGCATAAGGATACATGTGTAGATCGCGAAAATCTGACATTGGATGAAGATTTTATGGCGTTTTTGCTAAAAGTCCGAGTTATGAATTTTCTGGTGACGTATTTCGGTAAAACTTTTCACTTATTCATGAGAACCTTCATTCACTCATCAAAAAATCAGCAATTTCATACTTCTATGAAGAAAATATACGATGGGTACTTACTGGAGTAGTCCATAAAGTGCTCAAAGGACCGGAATTGCCAACATCACCATTGGAAACATCATTGCTTTCACTCGGTTTCAAAATCCGGGGTTTTCTTCTTCATCATCCTCTGAAGACGAATGGGAATCATCAGTACTCCCTCATTCCATGGAAATATCCTCCTGAATAAATCAACAACAGTTAGTGGTATTTCATTCAAGGAGTGTTATGAATGATTATACGAAGAAGTACTTACATCAAATTCTTCTTCAACGCTCGATTCAGAGACTGTTTGTTCACCCGCAGAGAATTGAAGACCTTCAAGGCTCGATGAATAAAAATTATGAAAGTAAATAACAAACCTTGGTTTCATGATCCTAATTTCACGGATAAGAAAAAGCCATGATATAAGGAGTGTTAACAACTCACCAAAGAGACAGCCGGGGACTTTACAGTGATCGATATCATTCTATGATCCTTATTTCAGGATTCTCCACTCCGAAGACTTACTGCTATTTCTGGATAATCCACATCAATTGAACAAGGACCTATTTGTCGAGATGCTCTGTCGATGTTATATTCCTCCATCAGAGACTTCCCATGCATTACTAATACTAAGTAATCAGGAGTACAACTCAATGTGAAAGATCTCTCACCATCACTCAGAGATCCCAGAAGCACCATTTCTTTTAGCTGCATCTGTAGAGATATCATCTCTGGAAGTATCATATGTAAACTAGTCATTCTTGAAAAGTTGTTGTGACATCCATACAACATTCCTACTTCAGTATATCATCCATAGATGCAAATTTCATCAAGCAGTGGAATTAAAGCACAACAAAAATAATTAGGATGCTCACATCAGCATCTACAAAAATGGTATCTCTCAACTCTTACCTATTTACGGTTTCACGAACTTAGTAATAATAACGTAAAATTTCGAAAAATCTTGCTCGCTTCTTCAAACATGTAAATACGAGCAACACCCATTACTTAAAAATCTGACACCTGACTTTTCACGAAATTATGAATAATTCACATAACCATTCATGTGAACATTCACTAATTTTCTAACGAGTGTGCATACACTATGAAATCACGAAATTCACAAAAACATTATTGTTTGCTTTTAAATATTGTTTAAAATGATTTTGCAAAATCTTTCATAAAATCGTGAACAACCCACGTAAACCTTTATTGTGTGAACGGTTTTTCAAAATTTGGACACACGTCCATTCTACAATTGTGTAAACTCACATACAGACATTATTTCACCATGTATAATTGTCTACTTTCAATAGTTGTTCAAAATCAAAACATTGATTTTACAAAAAATATATATTTTAGTGTGAAGCTCACGTAACTTTGAAAATATATGTATATATATATATTTTGCTCCCTCTCGTGAGCATCCGAGAGTCTTTCAATTTTTTGAAAATCCGCATATTCATGTATTAAAATTTTGTTTTCATGAAAGCTCATAGACAAAAAAATTATTACTAATGGATGCACGTCTTTTAAAAAAAAAACTTTCTTCTCTCGTTCGAGCATTCAACTTTGAAACGAGAGTTTATTCCATCTTGTGAAATATCACATACTTAAAAGATAAAATTTTGATTTTCATGAAGCCTCATAAAAAAAAATTTTATCTACTGTAATTAGATCATGTCCACTCAAGAGTTCATGTATCTCTTTCACATTAGGGATCATTGCTCGTTTCTCAAACTAACGAACGAACGTGCATATGTTTTCTAAAACAAATTTTCATGAAACTTACGCATACATGCACACATGGAATTATATTTTGAACAACTCATGAACAACTGAACTTTTTTTTAAAAAAAAAAATTAGGGCTTCACCATTTTATATTATTTTCATTTCCAAAACCTAAAATACATGGGTTTCCTTTTTTGGGCTCGGGAACGTAAATCCTAAATCGACCAAAAACTAGAATTTTAAGTGACCAAATCAGCGATGCTCCATTCCTCCATGCTCACGGAATCGCACTCTATCACGCTATCAGAGTCCTCACCTGAACATTTGCTCGTACATGACACCATTGGAGCAAATCGAGGATTCTGAAACTACATTTGCAGACCGAGTTCAACCACGATCTCGTTGACTGAAAATCACTATCTAATTCTTACTGCAGAACATGATTGTTCCTCACTAAGTAGGGGACTTAATGTTGATGGTGGATTTTCAACAAAGGTCAAAACCGTAAAATCATGATACTGCATGTTTCTGATACGGCTTCAGGCATGTGACGATTCATATTTTATGAAGCCATGATGAACATGTTTTTCGAAAAGCCTCCACTAGCTGAGCGTTCGATCCCTGGCATTTCATTGTGCCCTTTATGTATAATAATAGAATTGGGCGGTCCTCCTACATAATTGTTTGTTGAGATGGCTTAACGCCTTCAGGACGTCGGTGATACTCACTGTTCCCAGACTACATGAGAGTGACCCCCCCTCTACATAGAAGAACGATTAGGCGGTTCTCCATAAGATTGAGAGCAACAACACCTTCAGGACAGTGACACTTGCTGATCCTAAATATGTAGAGCGACGTGTATAAACTCAGGCGTTCTCCGAAAGATCTGAGAGCGCCTTCAGGATATTAGCCGTCTCCTGACTATACACATAGATTAATTTTTCCGTGATATTCACCACTGAATTCCCAGAATGATCTATTATTTCTCCTATTCCATGGTCGAATCCACGGCCTCATCCCATGGAATGGCAATAACAATTTCTCTTATTCCATGGTCGAATCCACGGCCTAATCCCATGGAGTGGCAATAACAATTGCTCCGATTCTATGATCGAATCCACGGCTTGATCTCATAGAATGACAATAAACAACTATGTTATCTCATTATTCCAATTTCATGATCTAATTCACTTCTAATCTCATGGAATGGTAATAGATAATTTTATTACTCCGATTTTATGGTCGAATCCACGATCCCATGGAATGGTAATGCCTGTTTTATTATTCTGAATTCATGGTCGAATCCACAACTGATCATATGAATTGATAATAAATAACTACTCACTTTTATTACTCAATTTCATGGATTAGCAATAAATACTCAACAACCAGGCATCTGGATCATCACTGAGTAAGCCCCACAAAAATGGTGTAAGTGTACTCGACAATGATGCACGACTGAGCACCCAGATGCACAAACGAGCATCCAAAAACATGAATAGATGAGGAATCCTACGCAAAACAGGAGAAAACAACAAATATTAATAAAATAATAAGGAGCGCCCAGGGCCGGGTCGGCCATGCCCTAGTCGTGGCCGGTCCCCATGCTTCCTTCATTATTTTGCCCTATTTTGTTATTTTCACGAACTTATGAAAAACTCCTTGATTTTAGCAACTTTCCTTGTTTTTGCAAAATTCATGAATTCTCCATAACTTCATGGATTCATGAAAAATAATAATATTATAAAATAATGAAAGGTGTGCGGGACCGGGCAACATAGCCATCCGGCCATGCCCAAGCCATGGCCGGTCCCATACCTTACAATCCTTAGTATTTTTATAATTATTATTCCCCAATTTCATGAAACTCCTGGGTTTCAACAAAACTCATGGATTCTCCATAACTTCAAGGATTCATGAAATAATATTATAAAACAAGGAAAGGTATGCGGGACCGGGAAACATAGCCGGCCGGCCATGCCTTAGCCGGGGCCAGTCCCACACCTCACAATCCCTAGCTTTTTATAACTATTATTCCCTAAACTCATGAAACTCATCTGTTTCAACAAAAACTCATGGATTCTCCATAACATCACGGATTCATGAAAATAATATTATAAAATAGGGAAAGGAGTGCAGGACCGGGAAACATAGCCGGTCGTCCATGCCCTAGTTGTGGCCAGTCCCACACCCTGCAATCCCTAGTCTTTTATAATTATTATTTTCCTCAAATTCATGAAACTCCTTGGTTTGAGCAAAAATCATGATTTCTTCATAACTTCTCGAATGTTGCCGAAATCATGAAAATTCAAAAGCCAACATGGTCACATGACCGGCTAGCCTCTTACGGAAATTTTAGATGTTAAAATACTCTTATTTTAATATTTACACAATATTAATCAATTGAGCATACACGCTCATTCCAACAAAAATCAAGAATTTCAGTCAAGATGAAACTCTTCTGAAAATTCACAATGTTGCTCGAACACACATCAGAAAATATTGAAACTCTCAGTACAGAGACACAGACACCATGGTAACACGTGCATGCCTTAATGACCGACCAGATTCATTCCTAGGGCTTGCACAGAGCCGTTCCCACATGTTCATAATTTTGACCTAATTTGCCCAATTGCTCATATTGGGCCCAAACTCTCTCCAACCAACTTGGGGATTGCTCAAATGGACAACAGCTAGTCCCGTGACCACCAAGAGTCGGTCCCATGCTCTATTGGTCGGTCCCATCTTTCATACCTAGTTTTTATCACCTAATGCTGAACCCAACAATATTTCATCAAATGATGAAACCAACACTTAATCATCATTCCTTCACCAACTCTCCAACTGAGAACCTTGGTGCACGCTCACTCGAACAATTAGGCATCACATGAATTTCCATAGTCTCATGTGGTCGGTCCATCCTTTGCTCCTGACCTATTTTCAGCAATTCGTCGACTAATGAGCAAATCGTCAAAAATTAGGGTTTTCGAACAAACGCTCAACAAATCATTATTCTAAGTAAGTTCAAACACCAAATAAATTTATGTTGATCCACGAGGATTAATTTTATAATATTTGGTAATTTACCAATATTTTTATATTTTATTGGGTCACGTCACCAGTAAATATTTTGTCGAATTGAGCAACTTTGCTCGGTCGCTCAAATATTGATCCAACTATCAATATTTAATAAATTGTTAGTTATTTGTCGAATTGAGCAACACTTTCTAAATTGCACGTCAAATTATCAACATTCGTTGATTTCTCAAATTGAGAAATACTTGCTCAGTTGCTCGAATATTGACCCAACTATCAATATTCGGTAATTTATCAGTACTTCGTTGAATCAAGCAATACTTACTTAGTTGCTCGAATAATCCATATATATTCAGTAACTCATCAATATTCAACAACTCGTCGAATTTACAATATTTGCTCAGACGAGCAACATTAACGTTCATGAATCGTTGAGCATTTGTCAAACATGCTCTATTCAACAAAACCCAGACTGTCAACAACTGACAAACTAAATACACGTCTGTCATGCAGACTCCACGATTCGTGAGACATCAATCATGTCAAATTGGGGGATAACAACTAGGGTTTTGGTCTGGCGGCCTACGGCACGTGGATTCATCCACGATGATAAATGTGTGTAAGTTGTGTCAATGATTGAAAGAGTTAGCAAAGTAGTGGGTGCACGATTCTTCAAGTCTCCCCATAACATGGAGCCGACTTTACCACGATATTCCATTTGCCCACTCTTCCACTCATGAAACCGTCACACTTACAGGGATCAAGGTGTTCACAACTCTGACAATATATATAAGTTTGTGAATCCATTATTGAGACAACAACGTTTTTTTTAGTCTACACAGAATTTCTCGAGTAATTACTCTCAATAATTCGTCAATCCATCAGAACTTATTCGAACTCAACAGTTCACCAATTATTGCAGAAACCTTCAACACATCCACAATCCTTGATCATCACTGATCCCACACAATTATCAGCTTCCCTCCTACAGATCAACCCATCTCCCCCTTTGCAGCCGAATTGACTCTGGAACGGCCATTGACTTGGTTTAGGCCGGAGTCCTACAAATTGATCTCTCGAATCTAAGCACTCCCTTTGCAGTGAATCTGTGTGAGGTTAAGCAGTTTGCCTGGTTGATCAGTCTCGACAACACGCTCGACTCTTTACTTTCCTAAAAAACCAGTGAACCGTTTTCCCCATCTACAATATTCATATGGAAATCAAGGGAGATCAACAAGATGCAAGTCTATGCAACCTAATGGAGGTAAGGCTAAACTAAGAAAGAGTCGCCGAATAATAACATGAAAGGAAAATAAGAAAGGATAATACCAACAAAGTGAAGAACAGAGACTTCAAGGTTCCCAGATCCCCCTCGCCTAAGGATACAAGCACTAACAACGCTCTATAGGGTGATAGCTCCATCGAATGACAACTATAGAAATGGAAGGTCATCCAAAGACTGTGCTTAGCTCGTATGTATCTAAGTGTGAGCAATTAAGGACGAAGATGAAGCAGAAGAACGAAGGTTCAAAATACAACTCGCATGGAATCCCCTTAAAGGAAGACTCACCACCATCAAGCATGCATGTGAGCGAAGCCTGTTAGGCAGACTCACTATTACGAAAAATGGGTTATTCAATCCAAAACTACGAATGTACAAGTCAACAAAACCCATGTGCGTAGGTGTATGCATACTCGACGAGGCTACGAACCATGCTTAGCTACGAGGAGTCACACGACGACGCATAAGAAGACGCAACTTGTCAACCACTACTATTGCGATGCTGCTAGTCTAGAAATGCATGAAGACTGTATACATTTGTATACCCACAAGTTCACAACTCAAATGCAACGAAGAACAAAGTCCGAATACACATGTATACCCCAACTCTCCAAAATGAGGAACAAAAGAAATGTGCCAAAGACTAATGCAAGGGGCAGTTCATTGCAATAAGAAATTCTTCAATACTAAAAAGAAGCAACAATTCAATCCTAGAGGGTACCCTTCGAATACACAGGGTGCCAAAGGAATTTTTCTTTCTATGTAGGAACTAAGCCTACAAGAGCAACTCACTGCAACCATAACAAAGACTATAAGGGGAATCTCATTACAAGAAAAATACCCCGTGGCACCCAAGATGAACATGTAGCTGAAAAAGACGAGGAGGAAACCTCAAATTACATGGACGAAAGCTCCATAAATGCAAATAATTTTCCTTTCAAAAGTGGTAAGAACTAGCTTTCAAAAGCAAAAGGGGGCAAACATACATCAATTATGGCCCCTCTACAACATTAGTTAAAAAAAACAAATACATATTGAAGGTAATAAAATTGTAAGGTATGCTTATATACGTAGCAATCAATATATATATAAAGCTTAGATTTGGAATATAACTTTTAATGCGTGTAAAATAAAACAAACATGCAAAAACAAAGGGTTAGAACTGACACCCACCATCAGAATTGACGACAAAAACTAAGGGTTAGAAATGACACCCACCGTCAGAATTGACGATGACATAAGGCAAGACATAACTGCGCATATGTCAATACTCAAATCCTCGGGGCAATATCTCCCTTCATGAGGCAGTAAGAAAAAGTAAGATATCCCCTATAAAGATATCTTGTCGAAGCAAAGCAACCTTCGTGCTAAACATGTAGGGTTACAGGAAAATTATTTCCCACGTAGGGACCCTCGCCACCACAGAACCTTATGGCCAAAGGATATCCTGGTAGGACATTGAATATTCCACCAAGGTTAATCATACCTTAGCACCGAGCGATGGCTTGATTGTACGACAAATTGGACACACTATGTCATAAATATTATGCAACAAAGTAAGCAAAATGCTATAACACACATCACCAAAAGGTAAAAAATACGAAGTGGTACATGTACGTATTATATTTACACATGTACAAACAATACGGCGAAAATATTAACCAAAGGTAAGGTTCCAAAAGGCATACTTCCATTGAAAAGGAGCGAAGCTACAACAACGAAGGTACACCAGGAGACATCTCCATATTGGGAAAGTAAAGAGACATCTTAAGAGTCACCTTAGAACGAAAGAAAAACTAAAAGGTAAATAATATACGCCTAAGCAATAATATCAAACTCAACTAAAACTTAGCTACATGATATGAGGGAATACCTTCTGGCCACATTATATCATGCTCGGGTGCCGATTGGTTCAAATTGATAGCAAAAATACCTAACCAGTGAGCGAAGGCTCCTCTTTTAAAAGGGGTGAAAACCATTATCCCGGTCGCAGCTTTTATTAACGAAGGCGTGGACTTCGTAAACAAATGCATACATAATACATGCATACATACATACATACATACATACATATACATACATACACACGTACATGCTTGTATGCATACAAACATTCATATATTTGTGTGATAATATTAGTATCAGAACCTTGTTCAATACTTTGAGGGTACCTCAGCAAATTACTTCGAGGGTACCTTAGAAAATTACTTCGAGGGTACCTCAGTAAATTACTTCGATACTTCAATACTTCGAAGGTACCTCAGTAAAATACTTCGATAATTCTCTACGTCGACAAACTACTTCAATACTTCGAGGGTACCTCAACAAATTACTTCGAGGGTATCTTAGCAAATTACTTCGATACTTTTATACTTCGAGGGTACCTCAGTAAACTACTTTGATACTTATCTACATCGGCAAACTACTTCAATATGTCGAGGTACCCTCAGTAAAGTACATTAATACATTGAGGGTACTTCAGTAAATTACTTTCATACTTCAATGGTACCTCAGCGAATTATTTTGATGCTTCAAGGGTACCTCAGCAAGTTATTTTGAAGGTATTCGATACTTCGATGATACCTCAACAAAATAAACGAAGGGGGATTATGATTTTTTATTAAGGATCTTTCTTCGAACAACCCTCAAGAAAAGTGGCAAACTGTGAGTACCAAAAATCAGCTGTGCCACGTGGCATAACATTAAAGGTGGAGTAACTTATTATGTTACAACAACGCACACTATATCTCTCCTTAGGATGCTAATTTATGAAGTTATCTCTATCAACGTGTGGCGCAATGTTAAAGCTTGGAGTATCAAATTACGCTACAACGGAGTACACCAAATCACTACCAAGATTGCTTAGTTATTAAGCAATAGATTGTAGTATAGGCACATGGGTATGTCTGTCTGTCAGAGGTAGCTGAGCAATCTTCACAACTTTTAGTACAAAGGCGCAGTCGTCAACCACATGGGATCAGAGCACGTGCCACCCTATGGCTGTCGAAGGTATGTGGCCAACGAAGGTACAACTTGTACGTAGGTTTCACAGTTCACGATGGCACGTGGGAGAAGCTAAGGTGGCATCGTCTGATTGGAGATAGTGGGCGGCCAATGAAGGTACAATATGTACTAAGGATGGGTAGTTCCCAAAGGAACGTGGGTTAGCTGAGGTAGCAAAGTCCGATTTGATAAAGCTTGCAGTGAATGAAGGTACCATTGGTACGGAAGATATATCAGGATACGATGGACCCAAAGACAACAAAGATATATCTGGAACAGAAGAGGCTATAAATACCAAGATTCACCAACAAAGTAAGGGGATTTTTGGGTGAGCTAGGATTAGCGAAAAGACTCATCTCTATACTTTATCTCTTATTTACTAGAGCTTCATACTTTCTTTAATGGAGTTCTTCCACACAAATGTAACAAGATAAATAATAAACTTATCATCTTTACCCATGGACATATGTTAAGATTAACCGAACCACGTGATCTCTTGTGTGATTTATCTGTGAAAAGGTTTGGGGTCAGAATTATCTAGTTAATGTTTGGATGTAAAGTTGTTTACTTTCTAAATTCAGGGCCGGCCGTGACATCAAAAATGCCCAAAGCAGACAGCAAAAAAAATTGCCCCTTTGACCATTTGACCAAGTCAACACAGCTTGACTACGATTGGAAAAATGTCCGCCTCAGATTTATTTTTATTTCTATGTATTTCCCCTATTATAATGACGCACTGGACAATACTGTATTACTATTTAGTGTAATTATTAGCCACCAGCGATAGGAATGATATTACTTGACCACATACGCATACATAGAGTGTATAAGCAGTGTGTTTCACCTGGTACATACGCCCAAAATGAAAATGACATCTTTCTTTGATTGTCAAAATTTGGCTAGAAAGTGTAAAGAATTTCATAATGTGTTTGGTTAACACGTCACCACTTCAAAAATCTCGAATTCTCATGAACTCAACAACCAAATCACACTCTCACCATATCTCTCTCTCGAAGATTCTTTATTTTTTCTTTTGCTGCCCTTGTAACTCGTACAACAGATACCTATTACGAACTATACCTGCTCAATATTCTTGACCCTTTTATATTGAGAACAGACAACAACTAAAAAATTGATGCCCCAAAACTTTTGATGCCCAAAGCAGTGCTTTGGATGCTTTGCCTCAGGGCCGGCACTGTCTATATTGATTTGTTTTCCTCTCAACTACTTGTTACTCCTATTTTGCTCTAGTTAAAGGTTAAAGCAGCTATCTTTTGTTATGATATTTCTTAACAGTTTCTATTGCTCATTTAAGATTATAGTTCCAAGATTTTGGCATACTTGACTGAAATAACAGCCTCCTTATCCTAGATTGAATTAAAATAAAAAATGGGATTGGTATGAAATTTGCTTCTTATAACTGATAGGTTTTCAAAAACCTATATTTTGGTTGTTGAGGTATAACTCAAAAGTTTTACAGTATTCCAGTATAAAGCCTTAAGCTCTAAAAAGAGCTAGAAAGATGGTAAAAAATGGTTCTCTATCCTAAACTGAAATTAGATAGATAGGAATTAAGGATTTGACTATAGACAAATTATCTATAGGATATTCCGAAGAGAGTAAAATCCTAAGCTAAGGTTAAAAAAACTAAATTCTTTAGATGCAAAGGATAAGAGAATTAGTAGAACTATATTGGGAAAAATTCATAGAGGCAAGGAAATGATAGTGTGGTACTTCACTAACCACAAAGAAGATCTCATAATGTATGTGACATTTTGAGTCAAAGTCCTAGAGATTTACACTTTGCTTATGAGAGCCTCCAAGAACTAAAATTATTTTAGATGGTTAAGCATGCAATAAATAATCTCTACCCATAATACTAAGATACTGGGAAAGAACATAAGTTCAACTATCCTAATAACTGGGGCACCAAAATTGTTAGACGGTCTAAATCACTAAGTATCTAATTTCTAAAGCATCATTATGGTCTTATAGAACTGCAAAGCTAGGGGAAGGAAAACTGAACTGGTCAAGAGCCTTGGAAGGGGAAAAAGAAGGTATAGATATCCCGTTAAAGGAAAGAAAGAATCTACATCATTTTTGGTTAAATTCATCTACCATCAATAAGTGTTGGAAATGAAAGGTCTGGAAGAATGACTAATACCAGTATTTATAGAGATCAAGAAAGAGAAACGCTTTAAGAGATTTTATAAAGAGGACTAGAAAATCATAGGGTTCTTGAAAAGATTTTATTTCAATGGCTTGCAATCATAAGATCGTTTCTAAAGATGCCCAGATTTCAACTACCAGGGTGATGCGGTGTAGAGATAATTATCTACATCGAATGCAATATTTCCTTTGTACCTTATGTGGTAATGAAGCTTTCCTTCATCCTTATCAGGCACAATGGTTTGCCTACTGTAATCTTCGGAAGGAAGAAAAAGACAAGCTCTGCTCCTGCGCTAAGAGGAGAACTCAGAAGAATCTTGAGAGAGGACAATCTCTAGATGTTATAATTTACTTTAAAGAGATGTCTCTAGGGATGAATTATTCCTATGTACTAATGAGAGAAGCAGAATATCAGAGAAATTGGGGAAAGAGCCAGTATGGGGAGATGGAGCAGATGGAGTAATTTGAAGCAGAAGAAGATTAGGTCTACCTAATCTAAAGCAAGATAAAACTAAAAGAGAGGAAGAGGGGTTTGGTTTCCCGTTTCTTTGTAATTAGTTCTATACGGATTTGAAATTTGTTTCCCATTTTGGTTTTGTATTTAGTGCTATTTAGGTTTGAATTTAGATGTATCTATAATCTATCTCTTATTGTTATGATGAAATCAGTTTCCCAAAAATAGAGACATGTGGTATCTTAGATCCAAGGATTTTGTTCAAGGTAACAGAGGAGCAGTGCCGTCCCTGAGGCAAAGCATCCAAAGCACTGCTTTGGGCATCAAAATTTTTGGGGCATCAATTTTTTAGTTGTTGTCTGTTCTCAATATAAAAGGGTCAAGAATATTGAGTGGGTATAGTTCGTAATAGTTATCTGTTGTACGAGTTACAAGGGGAACAAAAGAAAAAATAAAGAATTTTCGAGAGAGATATATGGTGAGAGTGTGATTTGGTTGTTGAGTTCATGAGAACGTTCGAGATTTTTGAAGTGGTGACGTGTTAACCAAACACATTATGAAAGTCTTTACATTTTCTAGCCAAATTTTTACAATCAAAGAAAGATGTCATTTCATTTTGGGCGTATGTACCAGGTGAAACACACTGCTTATACACTCTATGTACGCGTATGTGGTCAAGTAATATCATTCCTATCGCTGGTGGCTAATAATTAAACTAAATAGTAATACAGTATTGTCTAGTGCGCCATTATAATAGGAAACATACATAGAAATAAAAATAAATCTGAGGCAGACATTTTTCCAATTGTAGTCAAGCTATGTTGACTTGGTCAAATGGTCAGAGGGGCAATTTTTTTGATGTCTGCTTTGGGCATCTTTGATGTCACGGCCGGCCCTGCAGAGGAGGAAGGGTTATCCTGGATAAGTCTTATGGCTAATCTATTTTCAAATTCAATAATTAGTTCGAAAATACCTTGAACATGATGGATAATTTAAATACCCAGATGAAATCAATGCGCCGTGAAAATCATTTTATGCAAGCATCCAAATCACAAGTTTTAAAAATCGAAGTGATAAAGAATCTCATTTGATAGGGATCAGTTTTAAAATGGGTGGACAATGGATCTTTATGAAAGAGTGCCTATCATATTCCCCTCATGTCTTGTCCCTTCTAGCTCGACAAGAGACACAAGTAGCTGACTTACTCCATATTCATGGTCATTACAGGAGCAGAAAAGAAAGAGTTTGAAGAAAAATAGCCGTTTAGAGGGGAAAAAAGAGGAGAGAAGGCAAAGTAGAGGAGAGTGGAGAGATGTCACTTTTAACCAATGTTATTTTGTCCTCTTTTGACAGTACAAATATCTTTTGATACTCTTCATAGGTGTTAACTTTTTAGAGAGATTCTACACTCACTGTGGTTAGCCAGCGAGAAATTCACAGAGAGGGGAATCAATGGACTAGGGCAACACTCTCAGCGTTTGAATCATAAATGAGCAGAAGTAGGCCCCTTGCTCTGTCTCACACGGTTTGTGTTGTGGTGAAAAGTTTCGGTCAATCTATACTTTTCGAACTTTTTATCAAAATTTTACAACACCGCACTCAGACTTAGAATTTGCATTCAAGCAAACGGAGATAACAACAAAGAAAATATCTTTTGTTAATTTGACCAAATATTATATAATCGATCCGTTTTTCATTATCAATTTTTGCATAATGTATGATGGAAAACTTGTTGTTGTGCTTATGTTTATGCTCTTATGACTATTATTCTATTGTACTACTGCATCATTTAAGATTTTATTGATAATGTTATAAACAAAAATTAGAATTGACGGTATTACTACTGTAGTACAATGATAAAGTTAATGGGTGATAATATCCGTGATCTAAGTAAAGTTCCAAACTCGCCATATTCTTTACCGATTAATCGAAACTCACCGTACTCTTTACCGATTAAAATTCGAAACTCGTCGTATTCTTTACGGATTAAAAAAAAAGAAAAAGAGAATCAACTGGTCGGATTCAGTGTCTGACCTATCTAAACGAATCCAAATAGATCATGTTGACCACCACATTTCAATCGTGCAAACCACTAATAAATGATAACCACCGTTAAGCTTCCCATGTCACAAAAAATTATTTAGACACCAAATCCTTAAAATATAATCATCATCTTAGCTGTTGAAAGAACTCACACGTCTAGATATCGGAGAAAAACGGAAAACACCTAAAAATAACGACTTTTAACCGTCCAAGATAACAAAGACAGCAATTCTTCTTCTTCTCTCCTTCCCGAAAGGGATTAACAATGTCATGTTTATCATCCGAAATTTTAGTTCATCCCTTCTAAAACCTCCAAACAACAGCACCCTTTTGCTGTCAATCCCAACCCTAAAGTACCACCATTTTAATCCGACACATCTTAACCCGGAACCCTCTTCCCCTCTTCAATTCATTTCTTCCCTTCATCTGGTTGCTCGACCGAATTCTCTTTCGTTTACATAATGGGTTGCGGCGCCTCTGTTCCAAGCACAAATGATCAAGGATCAGAGACAAATACTCCCGGAATGCGACCAATACGTCGTAGAATCGAAGAGTTTAAACGCCGCACCCGTGTTATTACAATGAGCACTCCTTCTAGCAAACAGCTTTTACATGATGGTGAACATACGGACATTGATGAGCACTCGCAAATTAATTCCCCGCCGCATGATTGTTCGAAAAGCACGTATTCGCCAATGATCAAGGAAGAGACATGTCAAGATATGTACACGGAGGAGAAATCAGTGGAATCTGAAAACAAGAAAAATGTCGTCCAGGAGAAAAAGTTAGCGGAGGATAATAAAGAGAGAGATGGTATCAAACAACAGCACAAGGAAGAGGATGAAGATGGTGAAGTTGATGAAGATGAGGAATTCGCACCTGGGTCTCCCAGTTTTAGAATGTATTACATTGCCTCGATTGATGATTCAATGGATAGCGCCGACACAAACAAGGAAGAAGGTAAGTCATTTATTGATTTTCTAATTCTAAAACCACAAAATATTTCTATGAATGATCAATTTAGGTGCTTGCCCCAGCAGTGAGGTTGAAGATAAAAGCTTACAAATGATTTATGCGTATCATTTTCGCTTGCTTTTGAGATTTTTCGCACTATTCTATTCCTTTGTGAAACTTCTGCTAATATTTCCTAAATATCCCTCTTTGTAGATGCAGATGTACACCATGATGAAAAGACAACAAAAAAGTCGCGGAGGACTCAGAGCATTGCATCTTGCGAGGTTAGTACCATTCTCATTGAAGTTAAATTTCCATTAAATTTTAAGGCTAGGAAAAGCCGAACTAGTCTTATGTTTTGCCACTATGAACAAATAATTGAATGAATCATAACCTATATAGTAGGGTGGGGGAGCCAAGATTTCTAAATAGGGTGTGCAAAATTATACTTTGAGGTGCAATTTTTTTTTAGCGGTGCAAAGAAACAAGATTAGGTTTGCAAATAGCCAAAAATCTATAAATGGGCTTTAATTAGACTTGGGAGTTAGTCTGGCAGGATGTGCAACTTCACACCCTTGCTTTAAACTGCCTCCGCCTCTGACCTATAGTTCATAGAATTTGTGTAGAAATGCTCTGAGACAAAATGCAACAACCATGAAATGATCCGCTCCGAATATTTCTAACCTAGTTAGATAGGAGATAAACATTTGTATGATCTGTAAATGATTTAATTTCCATTTTCTTGTTATGTTCACTCCAGGGTTCGGTAACGACGTTAGTGAAAAAAGAAACCAAAGGAAAGAGATTTAGAAGGGGATTACCAAATGTTGGTCAGGCGGCAGTAAAGAATCTTCTGAATGTTAAGTCATGTTACACTCCATGCATGAATCCGCATGCCCATGACAACCCCCAAATGTTGAATAATGTCAAAGTGACTGCCACGTGAGGGAAAAAAGAAGAAGGTTAACACTATGGATATCAGGTTACTAAATAATTCTTATAATCTGATATATGGATGTGTCTCCTTTGTTTATTTGTTATTTCGATCCCCCTTTATCTCTCGATCTCTCGTGCATTCCCGGGATGTGTAATTTGAAGAATAGCTAAGTTTATTTACTGCTGTATTTATATCAGATATAGATGGAGTTGTAGTAACCTTATTCCTCAAATACTATCATCTTCCAACAATGTACATGAAGCTGGTCTAATTGATCCAAAACATATACTTAAATATCTTGTGAAGTATCTATTTGCGTCATTGTTACCTTATGTGAGGGTTCATAATAGAACCTCAAACTGTGTTTTCTGAATTTTAGAAAATAAAAACTTTGAGAATGAAAGAGATAAACAGACTTTATATATCCCAACGATGATACTGTTGGAATCTTGCAACAATGAACGACCACATTAAATTTATAAAGAACTGAATCAAGACAACTCTACCACAAACAAATTGACGAAGGCATGAATCACAAGTTCAACAAAGGTATGTGGATGTTTATTCTTCCGCACACAATTGGTTGACATATTAAAGTGTGTGTGTGATGTTTTAACTCCTTCATAAGTTACATTGTAATTTATTTACAAAAAATACAATTTTATGCTAAGTATTTATTTATTTATACTAGAATTGTAACTTAGGAAAGACTCTTAAAATAAGGAGAGTCTTGTAAAAGGAAGATAGCTCGAGAACTTTCTTAGGATCATGCAATCATTCACTATAAATAAAGGGTTCATGTAAGCTACACAAACCATCCTTTGGAAAATTTGTGTGTGTGCTTCATAAGGTTGTTTTCCTCTACTTTTATTCTTCAAGAACAAGAGTGAGACAATAAGATGTTAGTTGCGGATCACGAAGCACAAGTTGGTAATAATCTTCTTAGATAATTACAAAATTTGTATCTAGGTTAATTCACTAATCCTTGTCTATTCTAAGGTCCCTCTCTTCTGATATAAGGTCACTCAAGGATTAATTGTTCATCATAAACCCTACATTTGATAGATTTCAATCTAAGATCGTATACCGACACTAGTTGGTCGAAATCTAGATTAAAAAGAAAACTTCATATAAGGGGTGTCTCATAAATTCCTTAAGAAGTTTTACAAGGTACCTCTAGATTTACTCTAGTTGTTCTTGATGTAGAATATATTAAGTATCTCTACAAGTTTTGAAGAGTATAACTCTAATTCTACAAGTTTGTTTGATATTACTTTTACCTAGTAATTGTTCAAAATAAACACAAGATTTCCAAAATCTTGATTCACATCTAAAGGGAAACTAAACAATTATTTTGTTAAAGCAGAATATCAAAAGTCTTCACTTAGGATATAAAAAGACGAGGGTACCCAAATACACCACAATCTTTAATTTATCCACCTATAAGTCCTCTTAACGAAAGTGATTGTCTATGGACAAAGTTGAGACAATACGAAAAATCGGTATTCACACTTTGTGTGATCGTCTATGGATACAAGATCGAGACAATACAACAACCAAAGTGTGATTACTTGATAATAGGTTTGGACTTAACCAAACTATATATGATCACTATCAAGTAAAGCAGAGTTAATATATGTGTAATTTACTTTAAATTATAATAACAACAATTATAATTGCTGAAAGGAAAAGTAAATGACACAGCAAGATTTTGTTAACGAGGAAACCGCAAATGCAGAAAAACCGTGGGACCAAGTCCAGAATTGAATACTCTCATAATTAAGCGGTTATACAAAATATAAACCAACTTCGTATAGTTGAGACCAATCAACTACCCCTAGTTCACATAGTTTTATCAGTATCCATGCGCTTTCGACTTCGATGAGTGCACGCACTGGAACAATTCATTTGGATCATATTTCAAATAGTAAAGGAACAACAAATCTGTTTGGTAACAACTCTATTACTTCTTTAAGATAAAGATATCTCAAGTCATATGCAAAGGCTCTTTAGTTTAAGCTAATAAACTCCTTTGCCTGGTTAGATCAATCTATCCAATAACTACCGAAGTAGTCAAGTTTAGATTTGCAATCAATCAATATAGATTCCAACAAGAAACTATAAGGTGATGCCGATCTCACGCAACTAATCAATCGAATAAATCCGATTCTAGTTGGATCCTAGCCGATCAAGGTTTGTGCAACACAAATATACGAGAAACCAATAATAAATCTTATTCGTCTTCAAAATCTTCTTTAATATTAAATTATAACCTGCACAACACCACTTGAATATCTTGTGATCAATCACGCATAGAACGGAATTTGTTAACAATGGATTATCACAAGATGTCTTTAGATCACAAACAGTTCTAAAGATCCCATCGATACTTCGATCTAGTTTAAGTGAATGTTATATCATAAGAGAAGATTCTCAAAAATAAAAAGAACTAGGTGCAATCAAAGTTCAACAACCGTTAGTCAATCAAATCAATCAAAAACTATAACACTACAATTATCTAGTTTTCCACCAATGGTACTCGTAGAGCTTCTTGATCCCACATAAGTCTTTAAACGAGCGATCGTAAGAGATTTCACTTAATTAGGGTACTTTCCTCTCCTAATAGACGGCTCCACCAGAAATAACAAAAAGATAAAGTTTGCCTGGGTCTTAGGATAGTTTGTTAAAAATGCAAACTACGGTATTTATAGACCAAGGATGTTTGGACACCAAGGAATTTCCAAAACCGAAAGTATTCTCAAGATATGCAATAAATGCCCATTCAGTTTTCATAATTCCAGTAAATGCTTTGTCCAATATTTTCCGAAATCTTTCAATAGAAAATCTCCAATTACTAAATGCACATTACTAAGTTTTATTCTCTAAAGATATGCATTTAATTGCTGGTAATTAAAGCATATAAAACTAACAACCTTGATTGAAAGATTCTTAATTTATTTTGTTATAGGATCTCCTTGAGTAATAAGGAATATCTTTGAACAATAAAAGATAAGAGTTAATGTTCGTGTTCAAAGTATGTTGACATCTTGTCTTTGTAAATCCTATTTCATATTTACAATATTGGAATCGATTATACCACACTTCCAAACAAGTTTAGAATTGGTTCATATGTATTCCAAGACAACTATGTGATTGATCAAATATCAAATCACATTCATGGGTTCAATCGGTTCTACCAATCACTGGGATCGGTTATACCCTAATATGGAGACACTTGTGATCGGTCACATAAGTTACCAGGACCGGTTATATAAGTTACCAGGATCGGTCACATCAATTACTAGGACCGGTTACCATATACACATGGTATTGCTTGTGATCGGTCACACCGGTCACTAGGATCGGTTACACCAATTATCAAGATCGGTTACACCAATTACTAGGACCGGTTACACCAATTACAAGGATCGATTACATAATTCTCTGTGATCGGGCACACCAATTACTAGGATCGGTCACACCAATTACAAATATCGATCATACCATCTCAGGTGATTACTTAGGATCGGTTACACTAATTAATCAAAACTAGTCATACCAAATCATAATTCAGGCATTGTGATTAACAAGTTACGATCGGTTCTACCATCTCACACATATTGGTAATCCA
Source organism: Papaver bracteatum (assembly GCA_023529315.1). Taxonomy (NCBI): domain Eukaryota; kingdom Viridiplantae; phylum Streptophyta; class Magnoliopsida; order Ranunculales; family Papaveraceae; genus Papaver; species Papaver bracteatum. The sequence goes on from JAJJWX010004610.1 coordinate 862,978, forward strand.
AAAATTTATAATGAATAACAATACCAATAAGCCTAATGATTTCCCTTTCGATTCATAAAACAATTTCATGAATGTACTTCCTTTAAACAAATGTAAACATTGTTTCCTATGATGAAATCTTCACATTTACCCATTCTCATAATCATCACAGCATTCATAAGATTATGTTGATGTCATATCTACGAAGTTCAAAAGATAAGCGTTATACTTAGTAGTCTAATTCCTTAATACTATGATCATATGATCATGTCTCACTACTAGAGTAAAATATTCATGCACATATTTGCAGTTATGTTTTCAATATAGCATGACTTGAAAGATACGTTAGGAATGAAACAGTTCAAGTCAATATTACTAACCTTAAGAGGAAGGATGATGTTGTCGTTGTAGCTCATAACTTCTTCACATTTTTCAGGTCTTCGAGTAATACTTGTATGTATCAAAATTCTTAGACTTTCTAGTCTAACCTATACAAAGTTATCTCTAGTACATAGTCAAGCGACTCTTAGATGAGTTTTGATTCACTAAAATATGACAACCAAACTTGACATACCAACTTTTAGTGGGTTCAACTGAGCTATGCTCTAACAATCTCCCTCTTTGTCAATTTTAATGAAAAAACTCTTAATACATATGGATAACAAATTACAAGAATTCATTATACATACGCTTGATTCCAAGTTTCAACAGTACAATAACCTGCATATATTCAATCAATAAATGTCGTTGTTGACATCTGAACAACAAAGCTTATACTCCCCCCTAAAGGTAAGATAGGTAGATATTCAATTTGAAATCTTTGTTATTCCACTTTTGTAGTCAAGATAACTATACAACAATATGATATGTTTCTCCCCCTTAGTCAATGCTTTACTCTTTCGTTATATATAACGTTTAAGCACAATTGTCCTTTCCCTAGTGATTGCAAATCACTTGTTTACTCCATATATTTCTCCCCCTTTTTGTCACAAAATGACAATGGTTCGAGCAAATACAGGTCAAACCGAAAGGATCATATAAATCTAAAAGACTTGTAAACAACCAATAAGAGTTAAGCACAAAGGTTTCACATACCACTTTAGATAACCAATATCAAAACCAAAACTACAAGTAATTTAGTTTTAATATTTTATCAAAGAAAACCATTGCCCGAAGAAAATTTCCCTAATAGTTTAACAAATTGACTAAGAAACTTAGTTCCCTTGTTAAACCGGTTGTACACATACAATCGCTTATTTCGATAAGACCGAAATAAAGATCAGAATTAACTTTATTTCTCTCATTGAGTTCTAATTATTCAAACAATAACTTAGACCTTTCTCTTTCGACAATACAAGCACTAGGTTAGATAACTAGTATTTCTTGCCAAGGCATTCGATTAGACTTGAATAAACAAATCGTTTAATTTGATAAGTCTAACTAAGATCGGATTTAACTTAGTTTTGTTATCCGGGATCGAATTGGACTAAACAAATGATCCCGTATTTTGGTAAGCCATAAACAATACATACAAACCAAAATAAATTGACTTGCATAATTATTTTTCCTAAACTCCGGTAATTAGGTATCATGTTATTGTGCAAGCCAATTTATTCCCTGACTAAATAGAAGAACGATTGGGTGGTTCTCTGGACATAATTGTTTGTCGGAGGGATTAACGCCTTCAGGATGTCAGCGATACTCGTCGTTCCCTGACTATGTAGAGAGACTGTGTATAGATTCAAGCGGCTCTCTGGACATAATTGTTTGCTAGAGGGCTAAACGCCTTCAGGACACCACCACTGCACGTTGTTTCCTGATTATGCACTCTTCAGAATGAGTATGATGCTTCAACTATCTCATATCTCGATTCTACAATAGATTAATTCTACTGTGACATTCACCGACTGAATTCCTAGAAAATAATCTATTTTATCTCATTAGTCCGTTCCATGGCTATCCCCCGCTGATTCCATGGATTAGTAATAGATAACCATTTTATCTCATTACTCTGTTCCCTGAATTCCCCGGATGGATTCAAGGATTAGTAATAGATACTCAATTCATTGTTATTACTCTGTTTCATGAACCATTCTCCGATGAATTCCATGAATTAGTAGTAATTACTCAACAATCGGGCATCTGGACTATCACCAAATAAGCCCCAAGAAAATGGTGCAAGTGTACTCAACGACGATACACGAACGAGCACCCAAATGCACGAACGAGCATTCGAAAGTATGGACAAACGAGGAATCCTACACAAAAATAGGAGAGAGAAAATAATAAAAGAGACGCCGCTGTGGCCGGTCCCCCACGCCTTCTCCTTTTTTTTTTTTTTTTTTCATGAACTCATGAAGACTCCTTCATTCGAGCAACTTCCCTTGTTTGAGCAAAACTCAAGGTTTCTCCATATTTTCATGTTTTCATGAAAAATAATAAAAATAGGGAAGGTGTCGTGGGACCGGGCTACCTAGCCGTCCGGTCCCACACCTTGCAATCCCTTATTTTCATAATTATTATTTCCCTCATCTCATGAAACTCCTCCGTTTGAGCAAAAATCATGGTTTCTTCATATCTTCTCAAATATTGCTCAAACCATGAAAAAAGCCAAAAAGTCAAATGATCAACCGACTAGGCTACTCACGAAAAATACTAAAATATTATTATTTTAACACTGTCAGAATTTTGATCAAACGAGCAAAGTTCTACTTGCTCATTCTAGCAAAAATCAAGAATTTCAGTCAAGATCAAACTCTTCTGAAAATCCAAAATATTGCACAAACGCACATCAGAAAATACCAAAACGCTCAGGATTGAGACACGAACATTATGATGACAGGGTCATACTTCCTTGGCCGACCAAGGCCGGCCCTAAGGCTCGCAAGGAGCCGATCCCACACATCTTCATGATTTTGACCTAATTTGCTCAATTGCTCATATTGGGTCCAAACTCTTTTCAACCAACATGGAATTTGCTCAAATGATAGGTGTCTAAAACACCTTAATATTTATCTATTATTTATGCTTGCTTTGCTAAGTTTTCATGTAAATTGTGTATCTTATGTTTGCTTTTGAGTATTTAGGTACTTTGGAGTCATTTGGAACAAAAGAAGAGGAAACATCGCAAAAGTGTTGGAGGCGGATTATTTCTCATTATTTGCTTTTATTTCTTCATCTCTGTCTGAAAAGTATATCAGCTTTAGTGATGCAAATTTCTGTCTGAAAAGCATGACAACTTTAGTGATGTATAGAACTGAAGGAAAGAAGTGGATCTGAGAAATAAAAGACGGCTGCTGTTGGTAAAAGAATTTAAGGGAAGAAAAAGCGCCAAAAGTTGATTGCATACTTGCAGGCGGCTAAAGCTCATTAGAGGCCAAGGACATTGTCAGCGAAGCTGGAGCTAAAAGAGAGTTTAATTCTCTTTGTTGTGGTCTGAGAAATGGATGGACATGGAATTGAAATGGAGCTGGGCATGCCGGCCATAATACACGGGCTTAACAAAATAGTAGTCTGGCTAATTGGTGCACTCAGTGAAAGAAAAGAGTAATGCACATGTGTGCTAGTAGTGTTGGTATATGCGTTTGAAATGGAGAAAAATTAGGTCTCAGATGAACCCCAAGTTGAGCAGAAAAGCATTCTTTTCTTTTGTCACCAGTCAACGAGAAGAGATGGAGATCGAGCAAGCTTGTTGTTGCAAGCCATGGGTATTTATCAGGGTTCAGAGTTATTCTCACATCCAACAAGGAGGAGGATTAAGTGTTTTCAAATCATGGATATTGTGGCCAGAATTACATGGAAGAAATGGGGTTTGTTGCAATCATTGATTCAGCTGCTGAACAAGGTAATTTTAGGGCAAATTCATGAATGGGAATGAGTAGGACTTGGAGATCTGCTGCAGTTGGGTATGGCAATCAAGAGGAGTAATAGATGGCTTAAATTCACAAGATAGATTTGTGAATATGGGTGTGTTCAGTTCGTATTGTGCAGCAAGGAAAGTGGTTTTGAGCTCGAGTTCAAGCTGCAAAACAGGCCAGAGAATGGAAGCCGTCAATACTGCCATTGATTAATTGTGAAGTTTATGAATGTTGATTGTGTTAGGAATGATGGGTTTGAGTTAATATGCATTTTGCAGGGAGAATTAAAGCATGGAAGCGGCTAAGAACATCACGACTTACTCAATTCCTACACCACCAGGATTGTGCACACTGCGTGTTTGATAAAAGGCCTCACTGAATTTTTCTTCACTACTTCAAGTTCTTTGCAAGGGTTATTGATGCAATTGTTTGAATGGGTATTCAATGGTTATTACTGGGTTTATGGTGTTGAACGGGAAGAATGAGCTGATGCTGTGTTTATGGAAGAAAACTGTGGTAACGTGGTGATGGTTAGAAGATGGAATAAGCTGAGATTGATGGAGGTCGAGGCAATGGTGACTGGCAGTTGAATGGGTTTTGAGAATAATAAGTGAATATGTTGATTGAGTGTTGCTGCCATTAAGATCGATGGGTTAAGCTCTAGCAGGACAAGCTCGTGGTATTGGTGATGGAATGAGTGACTGAGGTGAATGTGAGCTGCTGCCAATATCGGCAGTCGATATGAAATGATGAACCAGAAGATGGAAGTGACGGAAATATACAGGGAGAACTAGTCGAGCATGAGTTAAACAGAGAAGGAAGGGTCCCTGCTGCCATTTCTGATGAATGAGGGAATTGGTGGTCAAGTAGTTGCTGCTCGAGAAACCAGTGAGCTTTGCAATTATGGAGTTTCTACCAGAGAAAGAAGTTTGTTGTTTCTACCAACCATGGCAGTGGTGACTAGCGAGATGCAACTGGTGCTGGAACTACAAAGTGTGAGAGAAGCTCGAGTCTGCAATGAGGTTCTGTGTTGCTCGAGTCTGAGGATGCAGTCAGTGGGAGTGATGTTGGTATCGTCGATGACATTTGGATAGAATGCATAGGACGTTGCGGTGGTTGATAGAAAAAAAACCAGGTGATGCTGCAGTTGCAGTTGGTGGTAATGAATGACAAGCAGAGTGGACGGAAATGGGAGTTACAGCTGCAGAAGTTGGTGCTGCAGTGAACAAGAAAATAGAAGGGCAGCGAGAAAATGCAGGTGCTTGAGGTGGAGCTGTGCTTTTAAATGAACCGAGTTTTATAGATGAATGTTAGGTCTCGGGTACGAATTGCAGATGCATAGGATTAGTGTTGGTACTGTAGCTACAAGATAACAGGGAGTTGAGTGTGTTATTGCCAAGGATCTATGTAGTTGCAGGGGATTATAAAGTGTAGATGGTGGTTGTCTGATTGTTGTGATGCTGGGATGGATGGATTGAATGAATGGGGTTGTAAATGCCATAGAATGAGGTTCAATATGGCACAACACTTGGAATGGCCTGTGCAAATTTGCAACAACCTTGGCATATGACTTATTCAGCTGAGTCAGGTAGGTGACTCGATCTCAACTCAGACTTAGCAATACTGACTCAGTTAACACCGTTAGTGACTGTTAGTCATCCGTCAGTTTTAACAGTTAACCGGTCACCTGAGATATATTCCGGTCAAATTCCAGAGATAAACCCAGTTTTCCGGCGACATTATTTGGGACATATTCTCACTTGGGTACTCCTCGCATATGGGCTTGGTGGACATCTTGTTATTGGACTTTGAAGACTAGACCTAGTTTTAGAAGTTGGAAAAAAAAAGCTACAAAAGAGAGTTTTCTACAACTTGAGGATGATGTATTCTACTTGGATCTCTGGAGGATAGCAGCAACTAGGGTTTGCTTTCGTATTTATTTTTCATCTTCTTTATTTGATTATTAATTATGATGAACTTCATAGATATGAGTAGCTAAATCTTATATTATTGGTTAAGGATGTAGTCCTATTTCTAACACTTGTGCTTGATTAATGTATTAGTTTTCTCTCTTGATTATCGTTCAAATCTCTACTGTTTTTAATAATCACATGATTGATCTATTGTGATAGGACTTAGATGTTTGGTTAGTTAAGTGGCCAATTAATTAAACTTGCATCCTTGTCCATAGCTATTTTAGGGTTTTCATCGAGCGATAACCCCAAATACAAGTAGCATGATATGATTATAGTTTGTAGTGATACACTCTTGTAATCATATGTAGAGTTTGACCATTGTCCGAATTGTCATGCGCAATGTATGACAATTGCATTGATTAACCCATTTCCCAAACTTAATGCTCCTAGGAATTGAACTTAATTAGTGCAAGGCGTTAGGTTATTCTTTAGGTAGAATTCACACACGCAGCTCTAATGTGTGTGTCGATAAACTTAGGAAATTATTGGATTATCTTGCTCTCTTGATATTCTAGGCTTTTGATAATATAAGAGATTAAATCGTAATTCTAATCATATATGTAAGCACATGTTTAAGATTGAAGATGAATTCCTTGACCAATATCTTTATCTCATTAATTAATTCCAATTATTTATTTTGCTTTTATTTTACTTTTACTTTACAAAAATCAGAAATCCCCCCTTTTGGTTACTAAGAAACTAGAATTTTATAACAACAATTGCCTCTCTGTGGAAACGAACTCTTCCTTACCTTGTACTTCATTTATATTTTGTTGAGTAAGAAAGTGAATTATTTTTGACGCATACGACTGCGATCATCAAATGACCAACATATGGTCCCACGACCACCAAGGGTCGGTCTCATGCCCTCTTGGTCGGTCCCTCATTTCTCCATAATTAGGTTTTATCACCTAACGCTCGCACGAGCATTATTCTAATAAATGATCAACACCAGCGTTTGATCATTCTTTCACCAACCGATCAACTAAAGACCCTGGTGCACGCTCACTCGAGCACTTGGGAACCACATGGTCGTCCATCATCCCATGTGGTCAGTCTCTCCTTCACTCAGTGACCTATATTCAGCGATTCATCAATTGACGGACAATTGATCAAAATTAGGGTTTCGAACAAACGCTCCACAAATCATCATTCTGAGCAAGTTCAAACACTAATAGTTTTATGTTGATCCAGTAATCGACATCCAGACTATTTATATAATATTTGGTAGACTACCAATATTTTAATTAATATTTTATTGGGTCACGTTACCAATAATTCATCGAATTGAGCAATACTTGCTCAATTGCTCAAACATTGATCAATCTATCAATATTCAGTAATTTATCAATATTAGTAATTCATCGAATCGAGCAATATTTGCTCAGTTGTTCGAATATTGATCTAGCTATCAATATTCAGTAAGCAATGTTTGCTCAGTTGCTCGAATATTTATTTAACTATCAATATTCAGTAATTCATCGAATCGAGCAATACTTTCTCAGTTGCTCGAATTTACAATATTTGCTCAGACGAGCAACATCAACATAAGAACTATACGTATCAATCCATGAATCACTGAGCATTCGTCACTCATGCTCAATTCAAAAAAAAACTTAGACTCATTGTCTAATAAGTCAACGATTGACTAATCAAATACATGTCTGATTTGCAGACTCCACGTTCGTGAGATATCAATCACGTCACATGGGGGATATCACTTAGGGTTTTGGTTTGGCGGCCTACAACACGTGTGTTCATCCATGATGAGAAATGTGAGTAAGTTGTCTAAGCGGTTGAGGGAGTTAGCAAAGTAGTGGGAAGACAATAACCAACCCTCTCACATATGAGGAACTGGTAAAACCACGATTTCCCACTTTCCCACTCGAGCAACCGTCACACTTACTGGAGATCAATGTGTCTACTATTCTGGAAATATAAATAAGTCTCCGAATCCATGATTGAAACAAGACAAATTTTTCGAGCACACTCTCAAGAATACATCAATCAACCAGAATTTATTCGAACTCTACAGTTCACAGAAAACTTCCAGAAAACCACAACATATTCACAATCCTTGATCATGATTGATCTCACACACTTCTCATCTTCCCTCATACAGATCAACCCATCTCCCTCTTTGTGACCGAATTGACTATGGAATGGCCATTGACTTGGTTTAGGCCGGAGTCCTACAGATTGATCTCTCAAACTTAAAAGCACACCCATGCAGTGTATCTATTTGAGGTTAAGCAGTTTGCTCGATTAAAGAGTCTCGTCCACACAGTCATCTCTTCACTTTCCTAAAAAACTAGCAAATTGTTTTTCTCCATCTACAGATTGGCGACCACAATGGGAGATTAATCTCTCAGTTGCAATCTCAAACTTTCACAAAATGGTTGATCTTAGGTCAGGTTCAGTTACAAATCATACAATGCTAGCACTAGCAACAATGGTGGTACTCTAGAATCTACTCCTGCTTTTAACATCGGTGCTGGTGATACCATTCCTCCTCAAACAAACATTGGGACCATCCCCTGTTCGGCTGCTCTCCCAAAGAAATTATAGAAAATACACCTACCATAGGTGATCTCATGAAGGTACATGAAACTCGTGAAAAAAATCAAATGTGTAATTATCTCAAAACTCTCACTGACAAAATGTCAGAAAAAACTCGGGAGAAGGGAAAAGCCAAAGAAACATTTTCGACTACTGATCCTGCAGTCACTATGATCCATGTAGTAGATGATGATAAAGTCCACAAGGTTGCAGATAACTCACCAACAAAGGAACCTGCAGGCTTTATCACCCGTGAATACCTGGAACGCTTTATGGAGGATCGAGGAAAAGACAAGACACCGTTCATCGTCATCAACCTCCATATCCTGCTACTACACAACAAATTCCTCTCCAAAAGGGCTACACCTTTCCAACGTTCACACTGTACAATGAAATGGGGAACGCTCGAGAACATGTCTCTCGATTCCTGGAAGTACTAGGTAAGCACGAACACAACCATGTTGTCTGTATGAAGGAGTTTTCGAAATCGCTGACAGGCCGAGCATACACCTAGTACAACAACTTTGCACCTGAGAGCATCACTAGTTGGGAGAAATAGTTAATGCCTTCTACAAGAAATACTTCTTCGTCTCTGAGCACATTACTCTCTCTGACTTAGGAAGAATGGCTCAGAAGAACATTGAACATTCGCATGACTATGTGAAGAGATTCAGAGTTCAAGCTTTGGATTTTCATGACCCTAATGTCACTGAACAATAATTGGTGGACTCGTGCATCAACGGGATGATCCTAGTCTACGGATCCTTGTTGAAAAATCTCTGGTTCCAAACTTTCTCAGAACTCCATGAAGCAGCTAAGCGATCAACAACTAATGCTCCGACTTTGATGAAAAGAATAAGAACTACAAAATTCGAGGAACTGTGAGAAGCTCGAAGCAGTGCCAGGTGCCTGATCAACAAACAGTACAATTTCCAACCTTCTATGAACGTTTTTTCTCAAGAAAGCAAAAAAAAAAGTTTCTGCTCAAACATGAGACATCCAAGGCTCCTCCGAAGGCGCAAAGAAAGGATAACCACTCCTTAAATTCACAAACCTCAACACAGCATCAACAAATGGTAAAATGATCAGACAAACTCAAACATCCCTCTTTTCATTGAAGAAGTGATTGAGTTACTGGAAGTCTGGATTCAAGATGGTGCAATCAAATTTCCATTCAACAGGGGAGAGCCCACTGAAGAAGAACCCATAAATTGTCACCTTCATAGGTTCCTCATTCATCCAAAAAGTGACTGCAGTGTTTTGAAGCGCATCTTCAAAGAGAAGGTTTAGCCAGGAAAGCTTCAACTGGGGACTGAAGGAGTACAATCCCAATCAAAACCTTCACTCTCTCTGAGCAACTTTTAAAAGAGGCAGTTCAATCCTCGGTCGAGCATATATGTGGATTTCTCTATCTGTCGAAGGCACAAAGGAGGACATGCTCACAACACTTAATCATATCCGAAAATACTTCCTGAGCCTCAGTCACAGGCAAAGAGATGTACGACTGGGACTGATTACCACAGTCCATATCAATGGAAACGAATTTGGGAGAACGTTGGTCGATGTTGGCACCGCTATCAACATTGTACCACTGGAATCCTTCAGAGTCGCATGCATTACTCGAAAAGAAGCTACTCATGCTCCCTTCTCAGTCAGAGACCATGTAGGAATGCTCAGAGATGCATACGGTTTCATCACTCTTAAAATTAAAGTTGGCTCAACCTAGACGGAAACCAAGTTTCACATAACCAGGGAAGATCCCGGATAAGACATGATTCTCGTACGGACGTGGGTTCATACCAAGAAGATGACTACTGACAAAGCGTCTTTGGTTGCACATCTCTCCAACGAAGAAAGTTCTGAACCAGAAGATTTGGCGGACGTTCCATCATCAAAGCACTTGGAGTAATTTTGAACTTTGACGAGGTTGAAACAAGAACTTGCAAAAGATGCATAGACATTCATTAAAAGGTCCTGCACTCAGGCAAGTCTCATTCCTCACATGTCTATGTCATTTATTTTCTCACATGCTATTCTAGCATGGGGACTCAATTCTGCTAGAATCTCTGCTATTGCAAGATGTTATAAGTGGGTAATCTCACTTTATCAATATTTTACCAAGTGGTTGAATCTGACATTTCTCCGAATCGAGCATCTCACCGAGACATTCATTACTAAGATAATGTTCAAGCATGGCATAGAACAATTTGGGAATTTCTCCATAGCATTGCAGGAGTGTCCATGTGTGCCACAAAATCATAAAGCTCTGATGTATGCACAAGTGTTGAATCCCACTACATATCGAAAGGAATGCTGAATCAACAGAAAATACTCGGGGCCGAGACGATCAAGCCTAAGACATTCAAAGCTTGAAGGATATGACACTTCAATGTTCAAGCATCTAAGAAGTCTTCAAATTATACTCCCAATCAAAGAGTACACCTTCGGTGCCTCTGGCTTTAGCACAAATATATCGACAATGACACACTGATTCACCATCGACAAGATCAAAGTGTAAGTGAACTACAATCGATAAGTCTTCATTATCCCATGATAAGACTTCTGGAGCAGATGCAACATCATTCATCGATGGTACAAATTCCTTCAAACACACTGGAGACTTGATCTTATAGGAAAGATTGATTCATAACAAGTCATTGCAACATGATGTGATTCCATGAAACGTCATCAATGAAACCTCTCTACATAAGAATACCCTACACGGCTGAGTAACTTCTTCTCTTCACCAATCACATCCAGAATGAAGGCCGCTGCTGCTATCTGCCGCAACAACGTCGACTCACTGACGAAGCTAGTTCACAGTAAAGTCATACTTATCAGGAAAATTCGGGTTGTATTCCTAGTACACCTTTATCTTAGGGATGCTCAAACCACCAACTAGTTCGTGAATGTAAAGGCTCACTGGATGGAGGAGCAAAGGTTATGTCGATAAATCATGGTTCTAACCTTTTCAGTCTCTGAAGAAACTCCGACCATAGTATCGGCATCAACAAGGATATCTGGAGGAAATCCGTCCATGGTCTCAGCATCAACAAGAATGTCTGGAGAAAATTCAATCGTGATCTCAGCATCAACAACGGTCTCAGGAGCAACATCCTCATGATAGGGCTTTTATCAACTAACCATTCTCTGAAGTATTTCTCGATGAAGCGGACTTCTTCAATCACTAATGATTCATATCAACATGTGTAGATGTGAAAACATGTTAACATGAGCGTCTTCCAAAATCTTGCAAGATAGACGGACACAAGCCAAAGTCTTCTACAAGATATTCTCATCGCCTCTACAAATAAAGTACAACATACATCAGGCCAAGGGTTTATAAAAACGTACCGATGGGTGAGGAATGAGATGATGCTTCCTTAACGAAAGATGTTTGTCTATGTCTCTGCTAAAACTTACCAAAAGGGCGCGTCAATCGTACATTCAAGATGAAAGATATGGCATTTACCGTCAGGTCTATGGAATCTGAAAATTTGCACGGGAATAGAAGTTATGAATGTGCATGCGTCATTGACTGACCTAGACAACTCTAAATGGAGCGAATCTTTTCTCATGTGATAACTCAGTCTCTTAGATTCAAATTTTGGGGTCAAGTACCGAATCCCGACGCCGTATGAGGTTCCTACAGCTTCCAGAGCATACAACATGCAAGCAGCAACTCTTAGACGAGATTCATAACCTCCACAGTTGATTGATGTCCACCAGGCCCTTCCACTAAGTCCTTCATCAAGGTACCTCCAAATTCGACCACCTATGTCTTTACATCAAGCTTTTATACTTGGGTCCTCTATCTAGGTCCTGCCAGAAGAAGGGAAAACGAAAGGGAGAGACTTAACAAAATATTGGGGACTGACGGTCCACTGATCATGACTATCAGTTTCACAGTCCAAGATCCATGGCACCGGACTCTCCTGTGCTAATCATTCATCATAAAAGGAATTCTACCACCGGAACATGTAACCATGGTCATTACATCATCCCCTCTTGAGAGCAACCTCAATTATGGTCATGTGACCAGGGTTTCAGAAGTGATGTTTCTACGACCGACAGAAACAAGATGGCACTGCAAGCACCACGCTCATGTATCAATCAAGGGGTTCAGATTGGAAATTAATAAATGGCATTTAAATCCTTCATCAAGCGTTCAAGACACAAGCAAATGGTCTAAAGACACAAAAGAGACGTTTTACAACAAGACTGTCTGAAGTGATTTTACACTGCCTTGTACAAAGCGACGATCTGGGAGAAATTGGTAAGGAATCTAAGGTTGAGTCATATGTAATTCTCTTCGTATGGATGTCCTCTACAACATATCCAAAATTCACAGCAATTGGATAAACGGTCAAAGAGATGTGGCCAAAACATTGGACTACATGCCAGCTTAAAATTTTCTGGAAGTCTCATGTAAGTTTACTGTTTTGCCTATTTCGGCCCCTAAACATGCTAAAAACTCAAAAAGATTATTTTCTAAAGCTTGGAAATTTCCTAGGCATGAAAAAACATGGGTATATCGCGAAAATCCGACATCGGACGAAGTAACTACAACGTTTTTACTGAAAAGACTGAAATCTGGATTTTTCTGGTGACATATTTCGGCAAAATTTCTCATATATTCGTATGGATTCTCATTCATTCATTCACAAGTCAGCAATTTCATACTTTTATAAAGAAATTACAGGAGGAATACTTACTTGAGGAGTCTCTAAGCCGTTTGAAGGAATAATGTTATTGAAGTTACCGTTAGTGGCATTACTACCTCCATTCAGTTCCGGGTTTTGAAGATTCTCCGTCTCCTCATTTTCCAAGGAAGAATGTGCTTCATCAATATGTTGTTTATCTGCAATAATCTCCTCCTGGATACATCAACAACAATTATTATTACTTCATTCAAGGAGATGTCGTGATCGCTTGCACGAAAAGAAATACTTACATCAACTCCCTCATCGGTGCTGGATTCCTGAATTGTTTGCCCAGGAGCTAGATGAAGACTGTCAATGATCAATGGAGAAAAATTTTGAGATTAACAAACATTTGTTTGTGATCCTAATTATATGTATAAGAAAAGTTATGACGGAGGAAACATCGACAACTCACCAAAGAAACGGCTGGGGACTGCATGTCTTTTACTAACATCATGTAGTCCTTACTTCTGGGTTCTCCGCCCCAAAGAATTTCTTCCATCGCCGTGAAGTCTACATTGATTCGGGATCTCACAACACAATCATCCTATGTTAATGTTAATGAAATAACCAGGAGTACAACTCAGTATGAAGGATCTCTCACCATAACTCAGAGGTCCCAGAAGTACCATTTCTTAAAGTTGCATCTGTAGAGATGTCATCTCTGGAAACACCATCTTTGGAAGTGTCATCATGGGAGTCAATCATTCTTGCAAAGTGGCTGTGATAGATGCATAACATTTACACTTCAACACATTGTTCATACAAAGCGCGGGATTCAACAAAACAATAAATCATGGAATAAAGGTGCTCACAACATCGTCTACAAAAATGGTAACTTTCAACTCTTACCTATTTACGATTCCACTAATAGTAGTGATTGTGATACAAGAGTTAATACTTCAAAATTTGCTCGTCTCCTCGAACCGGCAAACACGAGCAAAATTTTTATTCAAAATCATAACTTGATTTTCATGTGAGCAATCCATAAAATTTTCACCGTGTGAGCGACTCCCACCGAGTGAACACTCATCGGTTTTTGTGTATATCCATACTAACAATATTTTATCAAAAATTGTTTACTTCTAGCAATTGTTGAAAATCAAAATTTGATTTCACATAAATTTTCACTGTGTGAACATTCATTGGTTTTTCAAAAATTGGACAGACGTTCATTCTACAATTGTGAAAACTCACATAAAAATATTATTTCACCGTGAATAATTATCTACTTTCAACAGTTGTTCAAAATCAAAACATTGATTTTACAAAAAATATATATTTTAACGTGAAACTCACGTAACATTGAAAATATATGTATATATATTTTTGCTCCCTCTCGCGAGCATCCGTGTTTGAAACGAGATCATATTTTCAAAAAAATTATGAAAGCTCACATATCGAAAATAAAAAAAAATAATTAAAGCTCATAGACAAATTTTTTATTACTAACAGACGCACGTCTATTAAAAAAAAAACTTTTTTCTCTTGTCCGAGCATCCAACTTTGAAACGAGAGTTTATTCCATTTTGTGAAATCTCACAAGTTTTTTTTTCTTTTAAAAAAACAACCTCTTGTGCTAGGGATCATTGTTTGTTTCTTAAACTAGCGAACGAACATCCGTTCCTAAAACAAGGATTTTCCTTTTGGGCCCGGCCCACAAACGCTAAACTGACAAAAACAGGACCTCTGGTCGTCCAAATCAGCAGTGCTCCATCTTCCCGTGCTCGTGAGATGACACTCTATCATACTGTCAGGGTCCTTACTTGGGAATTTTCTCGTACATGACACCATTGCAGCAAATCGGGGATTCTGAAAATGCCTTTGTACGACTAAGCTCGACTGCTTATCTCGTCCACTGGAAAATCACCATCTAGTGCTTACTATGGAACATGACTGTCCCCCACTAAGCAGGGGACTTAATATTGATGGTGGATGTTCAACAAGGACCAAAATTGTAAAATCATGTTACTGCATGTTTCTGACCCGGCTTCAGGAACGCATGTGACGATTCGTGTTTTATGATCCGTGAACCATTTCACGATCTCTGACTGAGTGAGCATTCCACTCAGAGCCATGATGAATATATTTCTCGAAAGGCCTCCCACTAGATGAGCGTTCGATGCTACGCATTTTATCTTGCCCTCTATGTATAAGAACAATTGGGTGGTCTTCTAGACATAATTGTTTGTTAGAGGGCTTAACGCCTTTAGGACGTCAGCGATACTCGATGTTCCCTGACTACATAGAGAGACCCCCCATCCTCTACATAGAAGAATGATTGGGCGGTTCTCTGGACATAATTGTTTGTCGGGGGGCTTAACGCCTTTAGGACGTCATCAATACTCGTTGTTCCATGACTATGTAGAGAGACCGTGTATAGATTCAGGTAGCTCTCTGGACATAATTATTTGAAGGAGGGCTAAACGCCTTCAGGACACCAACGCTTCACGTTGTTTCCTGACTATGCACGAGTATGATGCTTCAACTATCTTATATCTCGATTCTACAATAGATTAATTCTACTGTGACATTAACCGACTAAATTCCTAGAAAATAATCTATTTTATCTCATTACTCCGTTCCATGGCTATCCCCGGCTGATTCCATGGATTAGTAATAGATAACCATTTTATCTCATTACTTCGTTCCCTGAATTCCTCGGCTGGATTTATGGATTAGTAATAGATACTCAATTCATTGTTATTACTATGTTTCATGAACCATTCTCCGATGAATTCCATGAATTAGTAATAATTACTCAACAATCGGGCATATGGACTATCACCGAGTAAGCCCCAAGAAAATGGTGCAAGTGTACTCAACGACGATGCACGAACGAGCATTCGAAAGTATGGACAAATGAGGAATCCTACACAAATATAGGAGAGAGAAAATAATAATAAAAGAGACGCCGACGTGGCCGGTCCCCCACGCCTCCTCCTTTATTTTGTTTTTCATAAACTCATGAAGACTCCTTCATTCGAGCAACTTCCCTTGTTTGAGCAAAACTCACGGTTTCTCCATATTTTCATGGTTTCATGAAAAATAATAAAAATAGGGAAGGTGTCATGGGAATGGGCTACCTAGCCGGCCGGACATTCCCTAGCCGTGGCCGGTCCCACACCTTGCAATCCCTTATTTTCATAATTATTATTTCCCTCATCTCATGAAACTCCTTTGTTTGAGCAAAAATCATGTTTTCTTCATATTTTCTCCAATATTGCTCAAACCATGAAAAAAGTCGAACGATCAACCGACTAGGTTACTCATGAAAAATACTAAAATATTATTATTTTAATACTATCAAAATTTTGATCAAACGAGCAAAGTTCTACTTGCTCATTCGAGCAAAAAATCAAGAATTTCAGTCAATATCAAAATCTTCTGAAAATCCAAAATATTGCACAAACGCACATCAGCAAATACCAAAACTCTCAGGATTGAGACATGAACATTATGGTGACACGGGCATGCTTCCTTGACCGACCAAGGTCGGCACTAAGGCTCGCAAGGAGCTGGTCTCAGACATCTTCATGATTTTGACCTAATTTGCTCAATTGCTCATATTAGGTCCAAACTCTTTTCAACCAACTTGGAATTTGCTCAAATGACCAACATCTAGCCCCACGACCAACAAGGTCCGGTATCATACCATCTTGGTAGGTTCATTACTTCTCCATAATTAGGTTTTATCAACTAACGCTCGCACGAGCATTATTCTAATAAATGATCAACACCAGCGTTTGATCATTCTTTCACCAACCAGTCAACTAAATACCCCGATGCACGCTCACTCGAGCACTTGGGCACCACATGGTCATCCATCATCCCATGTGGTCGGTCTCTCCTTCACTCAGTGACCTATTTTCAGCGATTCATCAATTGACGAACAATTGATCAAAATTAGGGTTTCGAACAAACGCTCCACAAATCATTATTCTGAGCAAGTTCAAAGACTAATAATTTTATGTTGATCTAGTAATCGACATCCATATTAATTATATAACATTTGGTAGACTACCAATATTTTAATTAATATTTTATTGGGTCACGTTACCAATAATTCATCGAATTGAGCAATACTTGCTCAGTTGCTCGAACATTGACCAATCTATCAATATTCAGTAATTCGTTGAATCGAGCAATATTTGCTCAGTTGCTCGAATATTGATCCAACTATCAATATTCAGTAATTTGTCGAATTGAGCAATGCTTGCTCAGTTGCTTGAATATTGATCCAACTATAAATATTCAGTAATTCGTCGAATCGAGCAATACTTGCTCAATTACTCGAATTTACAATATTTGCTCAGATGAGCAATATCAACATAAGAACTGTACGTCTCAATCCATGAATCACTGAGCATTCGTCACTTATGCTCAATTCAAAAAAACTTAGACTCACTGTCTAATAAGTCAACGACTGACTAATAAAATACACGTCTGCTTTGAAGACTTCACGTTCATGAGGCAGCAATCACGTCACATAGGGGATATCACTTAGGGTTTTGGTCTGGCGTCCGGCCTACAACACGTGTGTAAATCCACGATGAGAAATGTGAGTAAGTTGTGCAAGCGTTGAGGGAGTTAGAAAAGTAGTGGGTGGACAATAATCAACCCTCTCACGTACGCGGAACTGGTGAAACCACGATTTCCCACTTTCCCACTCTTTCACTTGAGCAACCGTCACACTTACTGGAGATCGATGTGTCTACTATTCTGGCAATATAAATAAGTCTCTGAATCCATGATTGAAACAAGATAAATTTTTAGAGCACACTCTCAAGAATTCATCAAACAACCAGAACTTATTCGAACTCTACAGTTCATAGAAAACTTGCAGAAACCCACAACATATTCACAATCCTTGATCATGATTGATCTCACACACTTTTTAGCTTCCCTCTTACATATCAACCCATCTCCATCTTTGTGACCAAATTGACTCTAGAACGTCCATTGTCTTGGTTTAGTCCGGAGCCCTACAGATTGAACTCTCAAACTTAAAAGAACTCTCGTGTAGTGCATCTGTTTGAGGTTAAGCAGTTTGCTCGATTGAGGAGTCTCGTTCGCACGGTCGTCTCTTCACTTTCCTAAATAACCAGCAAATCGTTTTTCCCCATCTACAACGTAAACCTCATTTTCTCTAGTTAATATATTGAGATTTCACACATTACTACGTTTAAGTAGTGATGAGGTGAGTAGAAGACTCGCCACTGGTGTCACAGGTTGACAAAACAAGTTTGTTTGTATATTTATGATTATCAGGTTTTTTCTATACCTTTTTTGCTCTTCCTTCTTATTTTCTCTCGATGTGGCTTCGAAGCACCAGTGAAATTCTTGAAGGATTGATTCATCCTATGCATGTCATTCTGAAGTTTTACAATAATCTTGTTATTCTTCTTGAATCTTTGACACTTTTCTTGAACATTTCTACCAGTTCCACAGAAGGAGCAGTGTTTATAGAGACAAATTTCATTACATTTGGCTCTTTTATTATCACCAATTTATTTAGCATCATCCTTATTAGATCCTACAAAAATGGAGGTATTGTTTTTAGTGAATGAGGTATTACTCTTAAACCCAATAAGTGTTTCCAAATGACTTTTGACCAAAAAGCATGGCCGAGATATTATCATAACTTCCAGAGAGCCTTTGTAAGCCACTCATAGCTTAAGATTATCAATCTCTTTTTACTTTAGATAAGGTTTTAGTGAAATTCTCATTGATTTATCTCACTCTAGATATTTCACACGAAGAGATGTTTCGGCCTTTTCTAAGTTTTCTTCATATGAAGGTTTTCACGGTAGCTTACTTCACTTTTACTCAAGAATTCCATAATCTCTTTATATGACTCGTCATTTGAATCAGAATTAGTATTTATAGATGTTTCTACTGAAAGAGATGAACTTTCTGCATAGTCTTCAGGGAGATGCTCATCACGCATATCTTCACGAAAAACTATGAGAATATTATTTCTTGATAATATTCCACAGTGGGAGGTCCTTTTGCACATGTCCAAATCCACGACAATTGAAGAACTGAAGGATATTTTCATCTTGAGGAGAAGATCAATCCTGAAAGTTGGATCTATAGGACCGTTTCCCAGATTGTATTTCTCTCCATCTCTTGAGGAGTTCTCTAATTTGTTGTGTGATCATTGACATGGTATCGTGATCTTCATAATACTTTTCAGCTAAGATAAGCCAATATTTGGATGAGGAGGTTTCGAACTGGTCAAGTCTTCAGCTTTCTCTTTGGTCATCCGCTGTTTATAATCAAAGATCTTTAACTTTCCAACGAGAGTGCTTTTAAAAAGTTTTGTAAGATCATTTTTTCCAGTAATGGCATGTTTCTTAGACTCGTATCGAGATGACAATGTTAGAGCATTGCTCGGTCGAACTCGCATGCGTTGCTATCTCAAGCATGTTTGTCAATGTTAGTGATCAAAACTATAAAGTCTTGATTTCTAGTCTACTATAGCTAAGGTCTCGGACTAGGATAGAAAGTATAGTTGAGCTCAAGAACTCCATTGCAATCATCATACAAGACGAAGGACTACTCAAGGAACCAGTGTATCTTCATCGACTAAAAGGTATGTGGAGACTTGAACTTATCTATCACTCAAAAGTCTATTTACTATATCTCCTATCTTGAGACAAAAGTCGTATTACTATATAGACTAAGAATATACACATGTGATATTTCGAGCTGAGTATATCTCACTTATCTATTTCTCAAAATGTGTGTTGGTAAAGCTTTCACTTTAGCCAAGTTCATCTTTGCCTAGTGAAAAAAGTCATGTTATGTTTCAATCACTTTGGAAATTGCTCTGACGAAAACTAGTTTGTGAATAACAACTATATGACGTCCTCTGGGAATGTTTCAATGATTGAAATGAGAGTTTAGACAATATAACCACTGGGGATATAAATATTGTTGTGGTAACACATATATGTATAAGTCCTTAGCACTTGAACCGAAGTTAGTGAACTTTGTTGATCAAGTGAAAACCGGAACTTGAGATGCCAACCCAGTCTACGAACTCAGTCCGCGAACGTGCGTAGTTCTCGAACCCGAAATTTTTTGCTGGAGTTGTAGCTTGGTTTAAGTCCGCGAACTTATGGAAGTTCTCGAACCCGAGAATTTCTGATGGAGTTTGTGAACTCCAACCAGTTAACTTGAGTCCGCGAACTTGAGTGGTTATGTCTAAAAACGATGTTCGTGAACTTATCTAAATTATCTAAGGAATGCAATTGCAAACCGTGGCTTTATAGTTCATGAATTTATTCGACTGAATCACATCATTTTTGCTTCAATTATGTCTTGTGTAGTACATAAGATCTCATAGCAATTGAACAACTCTCTAACTAGTTCATTTGAGTCATTTAGACTAGTTATGTTGAAGAAGAATATGGTTGATATGAAAGTTATCATTTGGATAACCATTTGGTTGACTAATATTGAACCAACTATTATACACATTTGGGTACGGTTACACAAACCCAAAATCGTCAAGTACATGTGTGTATGGCAGTCTAAGTTTTCGATCTAAGGGTTGAGAGATATTAACTTGTATCTAATCAGGTTTTCATCTAACGGTGAATATTGAATGCTTTGTTACTAAGCTAACATTGATTGCAAACCCTGATTTGAAAGACTATATAAGGGATAACTCTAGAAATTGGGAAACCTAATCCCCACACATTCTGTGTGATACTAGTTTGCTAAGCTAGAGTCGATTCTCTTTTAACCTTTGGTTTTCTTCTTCTAAAACTAGGTTAACGACTTAAAGACTTCATTGGGATTGTGAATCCAGACTGATACTACTTTTCTTGTAGTTGTGTGATCTGATCTTGTTGTTTCTATCATACGAGTACAATTGTAATAATTGGCTTGAGATTTCTATATCCGATAGGAAAGAAATAAAAGTAATCACAAACATCTTCATCTCATCATTTGTGATTCCACAATATCTTTTTTCGCTGCGTCGATTAAGACTATTGTGAGGTGATTGATAAAACTGAGTTGTTCTTCGGGAATATAAGTCTGGTTTTATTGATTGGTTCATGTTCACCTTGATTTATCAAAAGACGGAACAAAACTCATAGGTTTATTCATGGGAGACGAATTTATCTATCTTGTAGACTTTTCTGTGTGAGATAGATTTGTCTTCTAAATTCTTCGACTTTGGGTCGTAGCAACTCTTGGTTGTGGGTGAGATCATCTAAGGGAATCAAGTGCACAGTATCCTGCTGGGATCAGTGGCGTAGGAGCATAACTGTACCTTAGATCAGTATGAGATTGATTGGGGTTCAACTACAGTCCAGAAAGAAGTTAATTTGGAGTAGTCTAGTGTCTGTAGCGGCTTAATGCAGTGTATGTTTAATCTGGACTAGGTCCCGGGGTTTTTCTGCATTTGCGGTTTCCTCGTTAACAAAATTATGGTGTCTGTGTTATTTCTTTTCCGCATTATATTTATATATAATTGAAATAATACAGGTTGTGCGTTGTTCAATCAATTAGAATATCCGACTGTATTGGTTGTTGATTTAAATTGATTGACACTTGGATATTGGTCTTTGGTACCATCCAAGTTATCTCTCTTTGATTAGACTCTCCAGTCACATTTGCTTGAGTAAATCAAATTGAGAGATTGAGATAATAACTCCTTGAGTATTTTCTATTGATTGAGTCTAGTTGATTCTCTAGAAAAATAACTCGGAGTTGTCCATACAGATTGCTAATCGAAATATTGGGTGAGGTTGATAGACCCCCGCTTTTTCAATTGGTATCAGAGCAGGCAAACACGTTCAAGACCTTACACATCTGTGTTTGTAGCGATACGACTCTATGGACGACAAAGTCTCTTATAACGCTTCACCAGGATTAAAAAACAATGATAGAATAAAATCTGATAAACTGGTGTTGATGGTGGTATTTAGTTTAGGGATAAAATCTTTAGTTGTGATTAAATTATCCATTGGAGAAACACCTTAGTTATACGGTAGACTTGAAAAACGCTAAACCCTAGCTAGTAAAAGGGACTGGCCATACAAGATAAGGGACACTTAAAACAAGCATTTACTTGGCGCATTGACCCCGCGTGCCAATGGCAAATCATGCCAGCCACGCCTAGCCCAAGCTAGCAAGAATAAATATTTGTATTAATTAATTTTGTGTTTTTAAGTACGCGCCATGCCAATCGCCCATAATCCAAAACCCATGATCCAAAACCCAAGACCCAAATCCATTTCCACCTCACCACCATTGGCCATGGCCTTAGCTATGCTACCTCAACCCGTATTCCAAAACATCCATCTCGTGTGCCAATGGAAAATCATGCCATGTTCTAGTTTCATTTACAGCCCTAATCTCCTATCTTGTATCGCGATATAATTTAATCCCAAAGCATGCCAACCATGCTAGCCGCACTTTAGTTGTGATTAAATTATCCGCGTGCTAATGGAAAATCATGCCAGCCATGCCTAGCCCAAGCTAGCCGCGCCATGCCAATTGTACCATGCCATGGCCCTAGCCATGCTAGCCGCACCCCGCGTGCCAATGGCAAATCATGCCAGCCATCCCTAGCCCAAGCTAGCCGCGCCATGCCAATCGCATCGTGCCATGGTCCTAGCTATGCTAACCGCATCTCGTGTGCCAATGTCAAATCATGCCAGCCACACCCTACCACGCTAAAGCATGCCCACCATGCTAGCTGCACCCCGTGTGCCAATGGCAAATCATGCCAGCCACGCCTAGCCCAAGCTAGCCGCGCCATGCCATAGCCCTAGCTATGCTAGCCGCACCCCGCGTGCCAATGGAAAATCATGCCAGCCACGCCTATCCCAAGCTAGCCGTGCCATGCCAATTGCACCATGCCATGGCCCTAGCTATGCTAGCTGCACCAATGGAAAATCATGTGAGCCACGCCTAGACCAAGCTAGCCGCGCCATGCTAATTGCACCATGCCATGGCCCTAGCCATGCTAGCCACATCTCGTGTGTCGATGGCAAATCATGCCAGCCACACCTAGCTGAGCTAGTTGCTCCATAACTTGGCCCTAGCCACGCCATGCACCCATGGAAAACCTTTGTCCCCATATGCAAACCTAGCCATGCCGAGGCATGCCATGATAGCCTGGCCATGCTTCTGTCCCTCACGAAATCCTCCTGAGTCTTGCTTTCAGGCAGTTTTTCCCCCTCGATCGAGTTCAAAACCTAAATATCCCCGCGTTAGAAGATATGAAATTCTTTTCCAGTTTATTTGAAGGGAGGACCATCAAAATCCGAGTCCGTACTAGAATTCTGTAGCGGTTCTAGTTAAGGGAACTAATTAGGGTTTCTAAACCAAATTGAAGTCAGACGCCCATCAACGGTTGCCCTTCAATCCCATGAGGAAATCTTGGCCGTATAAAGTCTCATCATGACTTTATCCCTAGCTTGGTCACGCACCTAGCCAAGCTAGCCGCGCCATGCTAAACGCGCCTCACCATGGCCCTTCATGCCGCGCCACCCTACTGGCCTTCCCCATGCGGCTACCAAATTGAAGCCAGGCACCCATCAACGGTTGCCCTTCAATCCCAGGAGCAAATCCTGGTCGTATAAAGTCTCCTCATGACTTTATCCCTAGCTTGGTCACGCACCTATCCAAGATAGCCGCGCCATGCTAAACACGCCTCACCATGGCCCTTCATGCCGCGCCACCCTACTGGCCTTCCCCATGCGGCTACCAAATTGAAGCCAGGCGCCAATCAACGGTTTCCCTTCAATCCCAGGAGCAAATCCTGGCCATATAAAGTCTCCTCATGACTTTATCCCTAGCTTGGTCACGCACCTAGCCAAGCTAGCCGCGCCATGCTAAACACGCCGTGCCACCCTACTGGCCTTCCCCATGCGGCTACCAAATTGAAGCCAGGCAACCATCAACGGTTGCCCTTCAATCCCAGAAGAAAATCCTGGCCGTATGAAGTCCCCTCACGACCTTAGACCCGAAACCATAGTTTGGTCGCGCACCTAGTGCCCATGGAAAACCCTTGGCTCCTCATGCCAAGTTTGAACACACCCTAGCCGTGTCATTGATAGGTGTAGAATACACCGTAATATTTATCTATTTTTTATGCTTTCTCTGCTAGTTTTCTTGTAAATTATGTATCTTATGTTTTGTTTTTGAGTATTTAGGTACTTTGGAGTCATTTGGAACAAAAGGAGAATAAACAGCGCGAAAGTCTCATCTCATATTCAATGGCTATTGGAGGCGAAAAATATTTCTCATTATTTGCTTTTATTTCTTCATCTCTGTCTGAAAAGCACGACAACTTTAGTGATAACTCTCATTGAAGAGTATAGGTGAATATGAGAAATAAGGGGCGGTTGTTGTTAGCGGAGGAACTCGGAGGAAGCATTCAATTGGAGCATAAAGGGGTATCCATCTGGGTGTCCCTTATCACCCATGAGTAAGTGTAGATATCTTGGGGGTTGCATATATGGGGCGCAACTATCTATTACAATGATTGACCTAACCCTAAATTATTCTCAATCATTTGTTCCTAAAACTGAGAAGAGAAAAGACTGCTGAAATAATGGTTGCACAACAGGACCAAATCGAGAGAGGAAGGAGGTGCATCCATGGGAAAAATAGAGAATTCGATGATTCAGAGAACTGGGTATGAAATTGAAGCTCGAATTAGGGTTTTAACATCAGTTGGAATTGGCAGAAAGGGGTTTGATAAATGGTGATTTCAGAGATGATGCTGGCAGCTTTATCATCTGAGATTTGAAGTTGTTGATGACCGGAAGAATCAGATGAATGTGTATTGGTTAACTTGTGAGTGGAAATCAGGCCAGAGATGAATATTGTTGAAGCACTGAGTTAGGGTGGTGTTCTTTAAAAGATTTAGATCGAGATGGAGAAATTAAAACTGTTGAGATCGATTTAATTACCAGGATTCAGGTGTTGGAGGTTTATTGAAGAAGTACAAGACTGAGCCATGACTGAGATGGATTTCAGAGTTGAGCTGGTGGTTCAATAACTGGTGATGGCTTAAAAAGTTAGTGTTGTGTGATAAGAAGGGTTAGGTTGGCTTGAACTAATATGGCAGATGAAGTGGAGTGGATGTTATGCCCATTGGTAATTGCTCTCAATGCAATCTGGTGGTATTGCAGGTGGACTACAGAGAATGCAAGGAAGTGCAGCTGTGCTGCATTGGGTTGGTGGTCTGGAATGAACTGTTGTTGATAGTAGTGGGTGCTGCTATGACAATGGGTATTGCAGGTTATGGAACTAGAGCTGGGTATTGCAGGAATGGGGCCACTGGATTTTGCATAAGGGGCTTGAGGAGATGAATTGAGTTGGTGTTGGTTCTGATGAATTTGGTTGTGCAGATACAGGGGAGGATGAATCTGTAGTGGCTTGTCTGAGTTGCAGGATAAGTGGTGTTTCTGTGTCCCATCAGGTTGCAGTGCAGATTTGGTGTTGAGTTGAATAGGTGGTGCTGGATTATATTAGTGCCTCAAGATTAGCTGGAATTGGTAGTTGTGTTATATGGCAGAACAAGGTTGGTGCAGCAGAGTTGGTTCTAGTGGAGCAGCAGCTGGTGATTGAAGGTGCTAGAGCTATTGCAGGAGTTTGAGGTGGTTTTGGAGCCGTGGTGTGTGCTAGTGATCATGGACATAACGAGAAGGTGGTAGGAGCTGGCGTTCTATGAAGCAAATGCTAAGCAACAAAATGGCAGGGTGTTCGCAGTTGTATGGAGGGTGATGCTGTTTGGTACTGGGAATCACATGGAAGAGGTGGAGTATGCATAATAAGATGGCACTGGTTCAGCTGAGTTTTTAATGGTGGTTATGAACTGTTGTTGGTGTTTAAAACAAGGAATGGAAGGTATTGCTACAGGGTACTATCTTGCAGAGCTGTTGCAGCTACAGCAGAGAAGCAGTTACAGGTTATGGAATTGGCATTTTGCTGGCACATCCATAATGGCTGAGGTGCAGAGTTTGTGATAGGTGTAGAAAACACCTAATTTTATATTTAGTATTTATGCTTTCTTTGCTATTTTTCGTGTGAATTATGTATCTTATATTCGCTTTTGAGTTATTAGGTACTCTGGAGTTGCATGGACGAAAAGAGGGAGAAAACACCAAAATTGGGCAAAAAGGGGCAAATTTGTCATTTCACAGAGTAAACACTATATGGATCCTAGCTATGGCTAAGGGGTTACCATCCAGGGTATCCCTTATAAATTATCGATGGGTGTAATTATCAAAGCACCCAAACTGGGGTGGTTTTAATGGTGGGTGTCTGAATCCACCTGACCCATATACCCACACCGTGGGCGACCCATCCGGATCCGAACCCAGATCGAGACCCAACTATGCCCTAAACCTCGAGAGCCCCTCATTCACTTTCAATCATTTTCTCGCTTGAACCTAAAAGAAAGCAGCCATGACTGCTGAATAAAATCGAAAATGAATGGGAATTTTTGGATCAAGAACAACAGCGGATGAAGATCCAGAGAGTGAATCAGAACTGAGAAGAGCTGTTGTTTTCCGAGAAATCAAGAATGGAGAAATCAATGGGTTGAAGCTGCTAAAAATGGTAAGTTCAGAGATGGGTTGGTAGTGGTTGTTGAAAGAGAATTAGGGTTCTGTTGTTGTTGGAAATGGTGAGAAATTGAGAACAAACAAGGAAGAATCGTTGGGTTAATGGCGGAACTAGAAACTAGGGTTTGTGGTGGTCTTTGGAAAAGGGAAGAAACAGTCTGTTGATATTGGAAATTATATGGGTTTTCAGAGCTAATGAGGGATGTTGTTGTGTTGAAGAAGTCAGAGTTTGATGATGGAAGATGAAGTGGTGCTGCTGTTTGTGTAAATTGATATGAGAATGGGGAATTATGATATTTCAGTGAGAGATTTATAGCTAGTGGTGGTCTGAGGCTTTAAGTTTCTGGCAGTGGGTGGTCACTGCAATTGAAGTGGTTGTCTGTGGCTAATGGTTTAAGGCTTGAAGAGTTCCTGCTGATTTGTAGTTGTTGTGTATGTGAATTACAGGGAATGGAGGAAGACTTACAGGGTAGAGCTGGTGAGTTGTTGCAGCTGGTGTTGAGGAGACATTGGTGGTTATGAACATTTCAGGGCATTGGCAGAGAACCGAGTTGATAATGAAGCTTTGTAGCACGGAATGAGATGAATGAAGCTTGGGATGTTGCAATGGCATTGGCAGTTAAGCTGGAGTGCAACTACAATAGGAGAACACAGGTTTTAAAGATGCTGAATGGTTGCAGCTGAGTTATGGCTAAAATGGCAAGGTGGCTGCACTGGTGGTTGCGAATGGATCTTGGTGGTGTGTACGTGTGATGATTGAGAAGATAAATTAAACAGGGAAAGGTGGTTGCAGAGAGAAGAGTAATGTTGCGGGGAAGGAACCACAGCCATCATGGTTGAACATGGAGTGCAATCTTTGGTATAGCACAACCATCATGGCCGGCACGGCTCATGCTGTGCAATGGCCAAAACCGATCGGTGAGTTAGCTCGCTGACCGGGTTCGATTTCAGTGATTCTCCTTGACCCTCTGACTAACAGTTGACTGACGGGTGACTCCTTTGACCGTTAGTCTTAACGGTTGACCAACGGAATATACCTTGACCGGAGGAGAATTTTCAGGTAGCCAGCGGTAACAAATTCCGGCCAACTTCCGGCCAAAAACACAGTTTTCCGGCGAGCAAAAATATAGAATTTTGTATGGACTTCTCTCATGTGTGTGAAGACTTAGAATTGGGAATTGGATGAAAACTTGGAAGTTTTGGAGAATTGGACTAGAAATTGGAATATGGCTCAAATTGGGAAAGTGGTGTTCTTATGGAATGAGGAATCTTTTCCTACAAAGACATGGAGAGTATTGAAGCCTATAAATAAGAGAGTTCTCTACAACTTTTTACACATCTACTTTGGAGAAGAAGTCAAAGTACACAAGGATTGGAGGAAGGAGCAACCATCATCTTTTCAATAAGTTTTTCTTTCTTCCTTTATTATTATTATTGTGTGAACTCCAAATTATGAGTAGCTAAATTTCTTATTGATTGAGGATGAATTCCTAGTTCTTAATATTTGATTTGAGTTTTGTTTCAATTATACTTTGAAGTTTTTCATATGATTATCGCTTGTTTTTACTAATATTAATGTTCATGATTGATTGATAGGTTGTTTGGAGTGCACGCTAAATTGATTTGTTAATTCAATCTAAAGCTAGTGAAAGTTAGGGAATACGTAATAGTTTCTTGACTCTTTACACAAGTAGAAAACACGAGACCTTGCGGAGGGATTCCGTGGAGCAATTGTGTGTGAAAACAACGCTAGAAAGTGGACCAAGTGAACCGAGTCTAACTACTAGTACTATACCTAAGTTCATAAATCTTAATGCGTTCGGGGAATTACATCTTGTAAGCGAACCTCAAGATGGTTCCTTTGAATAGAATCTGATAACTAAGCGGACTTGTTACTCGGTGAAATAAGGAATTTTGGGGTTAGCTAAGCGAACCTGCTATCCTACGGTTGGTGATAATCTATGACTAATAACAAGTGGAAAAGAACATAACTTTAATCATTGTTTTGCAGCGAAGAAGGATTCCTTGATCTAATCTCTCTTATTGATTTCTCTTATCTTTTTAATTGCTTTGTTTATTTTATTTACTTTCTCAAATTCTTAATCAATACCCCCCTCTGTGTGACAAATTTACAACTAGAATCTCGTGCTCCTCGTGGGATCGACCTTGACTACCCTATATTACTTGTTAAATAGGTAGTAAAGTATTAATTAATTTGTTGTGGTTACGACACGCATACAAATTTTGGCGCCGTTGTCGGGGAGTATCGGATGATTTTAGTTGTTTTCTTTTTACTTTTTGCTTTATTCTTGCTTTGTTGGATTCTTTATCGTATCTAACTTAGTTTTTGAGAATTGTTTTTTCAGGTACCGGTTTTCCATGTATGGTGGACAAGAGCAAGCATATTTCAACAATCAATACGATTTTCAACCTTAACATCATGGCAACTTCCAACCATCCTTAGGATACAATCAAAACCAATTTTTTGGCTATGATCAAAATCCTACGGAGCCTTATGGATATTCTCATGCATATCAACAACCTTATGAAGGGTATGTAAGTGGACAATTACAAGGATGGACGGATAATTATGTTTCTAATACATTGTTTTCTAGTAATGTGCAGACGGAGAGTTGGGAATATACTCCTCTTCATCGTGTTTTTCCTTCACTTTTTAAGGATATACAATCTAGAAACTCTATACACGGTTGTAAGCGTGTTACTGTCCGTAAACTTGCATAAAAGTTATACAAATTGGAAGATGATGGAGACTCGGAAGAGCTTGTCGCATAAATTAGTAGGACCATTCATATGGAACTTAAACGACGTCGGGATAAAGGCTATGAAACCGATGAAGATTCTTATTATGGTGATTCCGATAATGAAGATGATTGTGTTGAAAAGGACCAACCTTTGGAAACTTTTGATGACGCTAGTGTAGATTACTCGAGCCTTGATCTTAATAATGATCAATCACCTATTCAAAAGGTAGAGCTTGAGGAAGATGCATTTAGTGCTTTGAAAAAATTTCTTAGGGAACATTATGAGTCCGCAGAAGTGTATAAGCGTTGCAACAATGAGGAAGTTATTCCAACTCCGGATCATAATAACGATCCTTCACCTATTCAAAAGGAGGAGATTTGGTGTGATTTTCCTATTGTTGTAAACGGTGTAACACCCTCACAAGAAGATCTTACAATTTTTACCGACGAAAATCATTTTAGTGAATGGCCCGATTCCGATGATGAAGATGTTGAAGAGGTGATGCTCGATAATGAAACCGAATTGATTGAATTTGTGGAAGACCCAATTGAACTTGCCGATGATTATGATGATGTCGAGACTTTAGTTAAGGTAGAAAATGATGAAGAATGGTTGCAAGGTTTGATAGAGGACCATGATATGCAAGAGGTAACTAATTCACTCGAATTTTTTAAGAATGAGGAGGATACATTCATATCATATGGCATTCCTTATAAGAAATTGTGCAAGGTTTGTCTAACCCTTTGCATATTGATTCTTCTCCTTTACCTCTTATTGGTTTGAATGTATGTGCTTCGAAAGTATTTTTGAATGACTTTGTTTCTCGATATCCGCCATTGGAAACACTTGATGCTAACACTATGCAGGTTTGCCAAGAGAAATACATAGAAATTCCCAAATTCTATGTTCTTTATACACTTCCGAGTGTGGACAAGAATAAGTGTCGGGGAAATTTCTATCGAGCTATAACTTTACTATTATTTTCTTGTGCTAATATTTTTATGAAGCTATTGTTTGCAAAACAGGTACTATGGGAGGATCCCCAAATTTTCCGATTATTAGTATATGGGGAGTGAATCTTGCAAGAGCCATGTCGGTCCGTCGACTTTAAAACAAGCGCTAAGTGGGAGGCAACCCACCGGTTTTGTATCTCTTATCCTTTTTCTTTTGCTTTTTCTTTTGTTTTTATTTGCTTTTTGTTTCGTTTGTTTATTTTTCTTGTTCCATATCATATTAGGATTTCCCACCTTGACTTTGCTAGGACGATTCAATTACATTGAGGACAATGTAAGGTTTAAGTGTGGGGGAGTGGCTAAGCATATATTTTGCATAAAAAAAAAAAAAAATTTTGCATAAAATTTTCAACTTTTAGAGATTTTAGAGTCACTAGCATGCTTCTAGGTATGATTACATAGAGAATTCTGACCGACATAAATGAACTTGGAAATGTTAGGGAACTACGTTCGATTTCTTGCTTGTTAGAGTGTTAAATAATGGATTTAATCATGCCGGTGATGCAAATTTGGTGCAGGGAGAAGTGCGTTATTAGAGTTGTTGATCAATCATTAGTGGAGCCTACCCATTTTCATATCATGTGAGGCACCGACCATAATTCTTCCATTACTAAAGAGCTTCTTTTGAGTGTGTGTCACCGTACGTTAATTCCGGGTAGAATGGTGAGCTACCCAATTTCACACCAATTTCAGCACTATTTTGATCTCTTGAGTGCTAATTTTTGTCAATCATGAGGGTGATGTCTATGGATGAAAGCCTCCTTCTTGTAGTTCGATTTGCAGTTAACACCATTCTCTCTCTCGACAACAACGGGTCCATAGAAACACCATAATCATCAACAACAAGGGAGCGACATCAAAATCTACAAGGAAAGTTGAAAAGGTTCAAGGTTTGAAAGCAACAATGGAACAAGAAAAAGAGCATAATTTTATATCAAAGTTGAAGACTTACAATACAATGAGGTAATTCTATATTCAAGTATGAAGACTAATTTACAAGAGCGAAGAAAGCAAAAGGTGAGAATTATTGAAGTTTATGATTTCGAGACGATACAAGTTGTGAAGAATCAAGCGGTAAAGTACTTTTCCACGGCCATGGTTGTTTTATTTTTTTCACTTTTGATTTGTATTGTGTTTCTCTTGTCTAAAAAAAAATAGAAAAAGAAAAGAAAATAAAGAAAAGAAAAGAAAATATATATATGAGACAAGAGAAATACCTATTATTGTTTTGTTTTGAATAAGCCGTGGGGAAGGGAAATCTATAAGGAAGTTTCAAGCGACAAGGAGTTAAGGAAAAAGGTTACAAATTGTCAAGAATTTATGAAGTTCAAGTGTTTATCATCAATAGTTGAAGCCGAAGACCAAGAAGATGAAGACAATGAGCGGAAGACGTTTCTATTGGATTCCGTGAGAGTGGTGTTATCATAATTGTCAATCGGATGTGAAGGTAAGTAAGTAATCTCATCCTCGATATAAGTGGTTGATTTCCTTTCTTAGAGATCGTTAGAAAAATGGTTTTTCAAAATGCTAAAAGATGTGGGTTTTTCAAAATTTCGGAAGTTATCCTTCCTACCATTCAACGTGTTGCAGGAATTCTCTCTTCATTCCTACCTGCACACATGTGAGACCCATAAAAAAGCCGTCTTTTTGAGTGCAATTATCATAAAACCCTTATGGTGAGGTAGAAGTCGAGGCGAAATGATTATTGATCGTTTCTCAAACACGTGTTCTCTCATTATAGTGTGGTTATTTCTCACTCAACATTTAAGAATGAGAATATGTTCTTTAGTATTTCTAACTTCTTATTACTAGCATGCAGAAACTCTATGTCCTCATAGTTCTTTGGATGCTTGGGAATCTAGAACGCTTTGAAAGTTGTAAGTTTTAGTTTGATTTGCTCGAGGACTAGCAAAGTCTAAGTGTGGGGGAATTTGATAGGTGTAGAAAACACCTAATTTTATATTTAGTATTTATGCTTTCTTTGCTATTTTTCGTGTGAATTATGTATCTTATGTTCGCTTTTGAGTTATTAGGTACTCTGGAGTTGCACGGACGAAAAGAGGGAGAAAACACCAAAATTGGGCAAAAGGGGCAAATTTGTCATTTCACGGAGTAAACACTATATGGAGCCTATCTATGGCTAAGGGGTTACCATCCAGGGTATCCCTTATAAATTATCGATGGGTGTAATTATCAAAGCACCCAAACTGGGGTGGTTTTAATGGTGGGTGTCTGAATCCACCTGACCCATATACCCACACCCGTGGGGCGACCCATCCGGATCCGAACCCAGATCGAGACCCAACTATGCCCTAAACCTCTAGAGCCCCTCATTTACTTTCAATCATTTTCTCGCTTGAACCTAAAAGAAAGCATCCATGACTGCTGAATAAAATCGAAAATGAATGGGAATTTTTAGATCAAGAACAACAGCGGATGAAGATCCAGAGAGTGAATCAGAACTGAGAAGAGCTGCTTTTTTCCGAGAAATCAAGAATGGAGAAATCAATGGGTTGAAGCTGCTAAAAATGGTAAGTTCAGAGATGGGTTGGTAGTGGTTGTTGAAAGAGAATTAGGGTTCTGTTGTTGTTGTTGTTGGAAATGGTGAGAAATTGAGAACAAACAAGGAAGAATCGTTGGGTTAATGGCGGAAATAGAAACTAGGGTTTGTGGTGGTGCTGGAAAAGGGAAGAACAGTCTGTTGATATTGGAAATTATATGGGTTTTCAAAGCTAATGAGGGATGTTGTTGTGTTGAAGAAGTCAGAGTTTGATGATGGAAGATGAAGTGGTGCTGCTGTTTGTGTAAATTGATCTGAGAATGGGGAATTATGAGATTTCAGTGAGAGATTTATAGCTAGTGGTGGTCTGAGGCTTTAAGTTTCTGGTAGTGGGTGGTCACTGCAATTGAAGTGGTTGTATGTGGCTAATGGTTTAAGGCTTGAAGTGTTCTGTTTGATTTGTATTTGTTGTGTATGTGAAGTACGGGGAATGGAGGAAGACTTACGAGGTAGAAGCTGGTGAGTTATTGCATCTGGTGTTGAGGAGACATTGGTGGTTATGAACATTGTAGGGCATTGGCAGAGAACCGAGTTGATAATGAAGCTCTGTAGCATGGAATGAGATGAATGAAGCTTGGGATGTTGCAATGGCATTGGAAGTTAAGCTGGAGTGCAACTGCAGTAGGAGAACACAGGTTTTAAAGATGTTGAATGGTTGCGGATGAGTTATGGCTAAAATGGCAAGGTGGTTGCACTGGTGGTTGCGAATGGATCTTGGTGGTGTCTGTGTGATGACTGAGAAGATAAATTAAACAGGGAAAGGTGGTTGCAGAGAAGAGTAATGTTACGGGGAAGGAACCACAACCATCATGGTTGAACATGGAGTGCAATCTTTGGTATAGCACAACCATCATGGGTGGCATGACTCATGCATGTGCAATGGCCAAAACCAGTCAGCTGAGTTAGCTCGCTGACTGGGTTCTGACTCAGTGATTCTCCTTGACCCTCTGACTAACAGTTGACTGACGGTTGACTCCTTTGACCGTTAGTCTTAACGGTTGACCAACGGAATATACCTTGACCGGAGGAGAATTTTCAGGTGGCCGGCGGTAACAAATTCCGGCCAACTTCCGGCCAAAAACACAGTTTTCCGTCGAGCAAAAATATAGAATTTTGTATGGACTTCTCTCATGTGTGTGAAGACTTAGAATTGGGAATTGGATGAAAACTTGGAAGTTTTGGAGAATTGGACTAGAAATTGGAATATGGCTCAAATTGGGAAAGTGGTGTTCTTATGGAATGAGGAATCTTTTCCTACAAAGACATGGAGAGTATTGAAGCCTATAAATAAGAGAGTTCTCTACAACTTTTTACACATCTACTTTGGAGAAGAAGTCAAAGTACACAAGGATTGGAGGAAGGAGCAACCATCATCTTTTCAATAAGTTTTTCTTTCTTCCTTTATTATTATTATTGTGTGAACTCCAAATTATGAGTAGCTAAATTTCTTATTGATTGAGGATGAATTCCTAGTTCTTAATATTTGATTTGAGTTTTGTTTCAATTCTACTTTGAAGTTTTTCATATGATTATCGCTTGTTTTTACTAATATTAATGTTCATGATTGATTGATAGGTTGTTTGGAGTGCACGCTAAATTGATTTGTTAATTCAATCTAAAGCTAGTGAAAGTTAGGGAATACGTAATAGTTTCTTGACTCTTTACACAAGTAGAAAACACGAGACCTTGCAGAGGGATTCCATGGAGCAATTTTGTGTGAAAACAACGCTAGAAAGTGGACCAAGCGAACCAAGTCTAACTACTAGTACTATACCTAAGTTCATAAATCTTAATGCGTTCGGGGAATTACATCTTGTAAGCGAACCTCAAGATGGTTCCTTTGAATAGAATCTGATAACTAAGCGTACTTGTTACTCGGTGAAATAAGGAATTTTGGGGTTAGCTAAGTGAACCTGCTATCCTACGGTTGGTGATAATCTATGACTAATAACAAGTGGAAAAGAACATAACTTTAATCATTGTTTTGCAGCGAAGAAGGATTCCTTGATCTAATCTCTCTTATTGATTTCTCTTATCTTTTTAATTGCTTTGTTTATTTTATTTACTTTCTCAAATTCTTAATCAATACCCCCCTCTGTGTGACAAATTTACAACTAGAATCTTGTGCTCCTCGTGGGATCGACCTTGACTACCCTATATTACTTGTTAAATAGGTAGTAAAGTATTAATTAATTTGTTGTGGTTACGACACGCATACAACAGGAATGGAAGGTATTGCTACAGGGTACTAGCTTGCAGAGCTGTTGCAGCTATAGCAGAGAAGCAGTTGCAGGTTATGGAATTGGCATTTTGCTGGCACATCCATAATGGCTGAGGTGCAGAGTTTGCTTGATGCAAATGGCTTATGGCCTGGAAACTTCGATCAGTGAGCCGAGTTAGCTTGAGTGACTCGGCTCTAACTCGGTGATTCAGAACTTGACCCGGTCAACCTTTAATGACCGTTAGTCAACGATCAAAGATAACGGAATATGATGGAATATTCCTTCGACGACGATTAATTTTCGAGCGACCGGAGGCGACTTAAAACACCGGATTCCGACTAATTTCCGGCCAAATCCCCAGTTTTTCGGTGACCACTTTTGGGACAGATTTTCTACATGGGTTTCTCTTGCTCGTGGGCCAGGTGAAATTCCAACTAATGGACTTTGAAGACAAAACCTATTTTTGGAAGGAGAAAAAAGCTATAAAAAGGAAGTTTTATACACAATTTGATAGAACGTTTTTATTATATTCTTGGAGATTTTGCAGAGAACTACTTCTAGGGTTTGCTTTCTTTTATGTTTCATAGTCTTCCTTTGAATATTTTGATGATGAACTCCATCAATATGTGTAGCTAAATACAATAATTGGTTATGGGATAAAAGTTGATTTCTTCAAGCATGTTATTTGATTCTATGAATTAGTTTTGTCTCAATTTTATCGTTTATGATTCATTGTTTTATTATCATATGATTTGAATGCTAGTTTGGTTGAGTCCGGAATCAATTGGATTTGTTTTCATCTCTATAGCTATATTAGGGTTTTCAATACGTAAAAGTTGTTATCTCTGATTTTTAGTAGCATCTTGTGGTTAATACTTGTAGTGATACATCTTTTTAATCGCATATGAATCATAACCTTTGTTAAAACGAATTAGTGCTTTTACACGTTTGTTTGCATCGATTAGTCTTATTTCATAGAACTTATTGCTCTTAGGGAGTTAAATCTAATTGTGCTTTTACACTTTAGGTTGCTTTTTAAGAAGATTTCACGATAGCATCTTTTAATGTTGTTTGTGATAAAATCAGGAAATAAACGGGATACTCTTGCGATCAAGATATCCTAGGACTTTTGATAATTGAGAGATTAAATACCAATTCTAATCATAGATGAAAAATACATGTTTATGAATGATACTATCCATTAACCAATATCTTCTCCTTATTGATTATTCGAACTATTTACTTTGATTTATTTAGTATTATTACTTTGATAAAAACAAAAACACACCTTGGGTTATTTGGTTACATAAGAATCTGAAAATTGCATAACAACCTAGACCTCTCTGTGGGATCGATCCTTTCTTGCCCTTGCTATATTTATATTTTGAGTAGTAAGAAAGTGTAAATTATTTTTGACGCATACGACATCGATCAGCCACCCTGTTGGACCTCGCTACACGACTACTAAAGCGAAGGCGTACAACGATCAATGGTTTCCCCTCCTTTCAAGATGCAACATCTCGACCATCGAAGGTAACCTGGATAGAAAGTTCCCCAAGCTCGACTTGCCAAGCCACAACAACGTTTTACATGTCTTCCAAAACGTTCGAGACATCAACACAAACTGGGGGATGCTCATTAGGGTTTTGGTTTGGTGGTCTATAGCGTGCGGCATACACAAATGCCCGTTTCAAGATAGTGTAATGGGAGTAAGGCGGTTAGTAAATAAAAGAAGCAACGGTGAAACACTCCTCCTTAATGGGACATCAATTCTATTAAATCCCATCAATGCCAGGCATTACCACCTCTTTCCATTTAACTCACCTGTTTCCTTCTATTATGAGGCCAGAGTACGTTTCTTTCTTGACTTGTATAAATAGGCTTACCTATTTCCACCAGAACACAAGTTCTTGGTCAGGAGAAAAACACCACACTCAGAAAATAAACTCTTGCTAGCTTTCCCAAAAGCTTTCACCTTCTGATACAAGTCAAGTGCTACTCTAGAATTATTTTGGTCTCAACACTCTCTTCGCTTCCCTCCCTAAACTATCCCTTCTCCTCCACTTTGTGACCGAAGCAAGTCTGGAACGACCATTTCTTGGTTTAGGCCGGACTTGTATAGATTGATCTCTCGAACTTAAAAGTACTCCCTTGCAGTACATTGTTTAGGGTTTAAACAGTTTCTCACCTTCACACCTGCAATTACCAAAACCGGTAGAAACTATTTTCACCTATAAACAATTGGCAACCACATCGGGAGGATTGGTCTATCAGTTACAATATCAACTCTAAGCTCCTTATTTCTTTTCCCGAACAGCAAAACTAATATGGTGAAACTCAGGTCCAGAGCGGCTGCCGAGAACACCAGCACAGAGCACGTTCCTGATGTTAATGGCTCTCCAAAATATGTCGTTACAGCACCTACTGACTGTGGCAACTCCGAAAACACCCCTCAAGCGTAACACCACCAATCACCAGGGCCAGAGCCACCTCCGGCTCAAGTGTCTCTGCACTACCCTCTAATCACGGTAATGAAAACACCCCCTCGAGCGTTACGCCACCAGTCACCAGAGTCGCCGCTGCAAGTCCCATCACCACGTCTAACATGGCATCTCCAACCGCAACCAAGGTTCCAGCTACCCCACCGACGGGACGAGATACCGTAGGGACTAGGGGAAGCCGTCCTTATGTCACCATCGCTGATTTGATGGAGCGACAAGAGATGCTTGCTAGAGCTCAGACGGATATGGTTTCAACACAAAAAGAAGTACTCGTTTTTCTCAAGACTCTGATAGAGCGGCTACCACGTGAGTCGCACCCTCTAGAGACGTTTAGGAACGTCTCCAACAACCCAAATGCTAGCACCTCAGCGGAACGCGCCTCCACGGACGAGGAAATTTGCCCTAGAATCCCAGTGGAAAGAGATCAACCGTCCAACTTCGTCACGCGGGAAGATTTGTAGCAACTTCTCCGCAACCGAATCAAAAATGATGAATTGGACATGCATCAACACTAACCCCCTTACCCATCGGAAATGCAAAGAGTTCCTCTTCCAAGGGGGTACTCCTCTCCTCAATTCACCCTGTACGATGGTACCGGTAATGCACATGAGCATGTTTCCCGTTTCTTGGAATCCCTAGGTGAACATGAGTATAATCACGTTCTTCACCTAAGGGAGTTCTCAAAATCACTTACCGGAAGGGCGTATAATGGTACAACAGCATACCGCCAAACAGTATTCCCAACTGGGGCAGCATGGCCACAGCGTTTTACAGAAAGTAATTCTTCGTGTCCGAACAAGTCACCTTCTCAGACCTTGGGAGAATGTACCAGTGGGATAACGAACATCCGAACGACTTTGTCTAAAGGCTTAGGGCCCAAGCGCTCGACTGTCACGACCCAAACGTGACTGAACAACAACTGGTGAATGCTTGCATCAATGGTATGGTTCCTATATACCGCGCCTTGCTAGAGAACTTGCGCTTTCAAATATTTTCCGAACTCCATGAAGCCACCAGACGATCCGCAACGACGGCGCCAACATTAATGGAGAGAACTAGGTCAACTCGAGTTGAAGACGCCCGTGAGACTCGAGGGAATAGACGCCTCACCAGCAAGCAATAACGTTGGCTCACCCTCCGTGAACATAGTGAACTAAAGGGGAAAAAAAAAGGCCCCAGCGACAGGTTACCAGCCGAAACGTGAAGCACCGGCGCAACGGGAGGACCTGCCACGGAAAACTTCCATTAAAACTCCCATGCATCATCATGAAGCTGAAGGGAATACTTTAGGCTTCCCATTTCCCATAGAGGAGGTAATCGACCTCTTGGAGGCCTGGGTTCAAGATGGTGTTATCAGACTGCCGCCTCCCAGATGTCCACCAACTGAGGCCGAGATGGCGAACCCCAAGTACTGCCATTACCACAGGTTCGTTCACCACCCGACCAGTGATTGCAACAAACTAAAGCATATTTTCAAAGAAAAGATAGAAGCGGGAGAGCTCCAACTAGGGAACGAGGGAGTACATCGAGACCCACTCCCGATAAGGAACTGCGGGTCCCCTGGGGACTCCGTACACGAGACGATATAATCCATGATGCAGTATGTATGCGAAATTCTTTATCTTTCCAAGGTGCAGCGCCAAGATATTTTCGCAGCTCTCAATCGTGTCGTATCTGGAAAACGACTTTTTCTCTCCCCGGAAACCATGCTAGGGACACAAGCTTCCCAAACAAGCGGAGCCAAAGGAGAGAACTAGGGACTGATGACCACGTCTCGTTTAAGGGGTATCGAACTTGACAACACACTCATCGACATGGCCTCTGGCCTCAACATTGTCACTTTCAAGACGTTAAAGGCAGCGAGATTTACAAAACAAGACGCTACCCATTCCCCGTCTGTAATTAAGGACCCGAGAGGAGAAACTTTGAAGGCGCACGGATACATCAACCTCGAGGTCAAGGTGGGAGACGCTGTAACACATAGAAAATTCCACATTTTCAGGGAATTAGGTCATGACATGATATTGGGACGTCTGTGGGAACTTGACAACAAAGCGAAACTAGATGTGCATCATCTACCGATGTCTATGCCTGAAGGAGTTCCCAACGGCTCATCCCATTGGTTATCGCATCAAAGAACTACCAAAGGAACCCAGACTTCCGATGGAGACCTATTGGCGCTAGCTCATGGATTTTAAATGCAAGTAAGCCTGACTGAACAACCTTCTCTACACTCAGTCATTTCTTTCCCCATCCCGTCGTGGGGGCTCGACGCGACTATCGGCATGAAAACTATCAAGAAATGTGAATGGGGAGCTAGGCCATTTGAGCACTTTGTGAAAAGCTTGGAAAATTCCATTGAAACCAATGAATCCAAGACTCAAATGGTTGAGCAACATCGGATCCCGTTTTCAATCGGATATGTGGTGGTCAAGGAAAACTCGTTTCAAGTAGGAAAGATGATGGTAAAAATGGCTATTCAAATCGATGCGCCCGACGGGAGAGAAGATGAACCGTATCTGGTGGCGGACGTCCTTTTAGGAGGATATTGCAATCTCATTAACGCCGACGCACCTGAAGGCGTGATAATTCACTCACGATGGCTCAGGGCCTCCACTCCTTAAAATGTTGTACTTCCCAGTCACGCTCCCTTTAGTATTCCCTTCAACAATTTCTCTTGATATTTGTATTTCCCCAAGATGAATACACCGTTTGTATTCTTCCTCGGAATCTCTTTTTCGT
This sequence comes from Papaver bracteatum, assembly GCA_023529315.1. Lineage (NCBI taxonomy): Eukaryota > Viridiplantae > Streptophyta > Magnoliopsida > Ranunculales > Papaveraceae > Papaver > Papaver bracteatum. Next base: position 903,457 of record JAJJWX010004610.1, read on the forward strand.
CAAAAAAAATATGTAATACATCTCTTTCCGAATAAGTTTTCTAGATATCATAGAAATACATCAAACTAACCCAAAAAGATAATTACCCACCATATTGTGACCAAAGTACCTCATTCAACTATTCAAAAAAAAAAAAGACAAATGGAACGTTAACTGGTAAAGAGGAGTCTACAAGGACATCAGAACGACTAAGCAACAGGAATAATGAAAGGGAAGAACTATCTCTCGAAGTATGGGACCCGGCTCCCCTTGGTCAAGGCCATCTTCAAGCACTTTCCCCAGCAATCTCTCGGGCAACAAAGATCCCATTCGATGGTATTAGCAATAGCAACTCCAGCATCCCATCCCGAAGCATCCACAACAGTAACAGTATCCGCTTCGACGACCGGTCAAGCATACGCCACCATGACCTCTCCAGTAGAGCCAACAACACCTACAGCATCAACTTTAGAGGCAACTTTGTTTCCGACAGATGATCATTCGAAAGTTTTCTCATCGACCCCCCGAAGAAGATTTTTCGATTCATTTGCATCAAGACTGAGAACCATGGTGCTCTCCTCCAAAATCTTCACGCGCTCGGTCTTCCATTGCTTCGACCTAAGAGCAGTTCGACTCGCCATACAATTGGACCGAGGAAAGTCTTTGTCGCGCCAGTACTTCTCAGCACACCAAGGTTCCTCCTTGCTTTCCCGTCCCTCCTCCATGCTCACTGAACCCAAGAAAGCCCGAACACGCACCTGCATTTCATGAAGGTAAATAGAAGGAAGGTCCTGGATGACCTCACAAACTTCACGTAACATGGATTCAAGTCTATCCAGTGCCTCCTCATAGGAAGAAGACCCAATTCTAAAAGTCTTCTTCGAAGAATTGGAGACAGGTCTGTCCCTGGAGGATCCCATCATACACTACAAAGAACGGGGAGAATGATCAGGTTCCATCCTATCTATGCACGTATAAAAAGTAGTATAAAAGAAAGAGGAAGAAGGAAACATGAGGCGATACCTGTAAAGAGGACGGACGAAGACAAACTACTCTAATGAAGAGCTCAGGATCGTCTTTTATGCACGGCAAGATGACTCAATCTCAAAAGGGAAAGTTTTTTTTTGTACCGGCCGTGAGTTAAGGCATGATATCAGATCCCAATTAAACCCCATGCCTGCCTATGGGGAATAATTATGGTTGGCGAGAAAATGTGAGGCAACGTGCTCAGGGCACACTGAGTGTGTTTTCCCCTCCCACCACCAACGCTGAACTTCGGAAACAAAGCCGGTGGCATCAAAAAAAAAAAGTAGAAGAAGAAAAGTATTGGAAGACATACTTAAGGTTCGCTTGTCCGCTCTGCTTTACTATCATCACACGGCTAAGAAGAATAAGTGGGTGTGTAATAGAAGAGAGGTCGTCCCTCCTTTTATGTGCATGGTACGTGGGAACTTGAACAAAGATAGTATTTCCTATTTTGATCCAAGAAGAGAAAAGAGGAAACCGGCCCCACAAAGATCAATCCTCATGCTAAGACCGCACCGTGCCGGACCACACTTCACCTTGCCACGGCCCTGGCCCTCGCTCCATCACCACATCCCCACCGCGATTAGCCGCCCCTGATGTGTTCCGCCATACCATTGTCGTGGTCAAGACCATGTTTCCTCTCGGCCCTTTCAGTCAAAGTTACCTACCTGCTCCGCCTTCCGAGACCGTGCTCCCTTTGCCGTGGCTACCAACATGGAAAACAAAACTTGCTCTACCACTTAAAAGGTTAGTCGGACTCTCCTGACCATCTTTGTAATGATTTACGCAGTCTGTCACCATCATATGCTTACCCCGCAACAAGGCACATGTTCCGATCTAAGCATGGGACTTAATGTTGATGGTGGTCTTTAATTTAGGGTTAAAATCGTAAAACGCTAAACCCTAGCAGACACTTAAAACAAGCATTTACTAGGCGCATTGATAAAAGCTATTAATATCTCCCTAATAATTACTAGGGTATATTTTTTCAAATTAGGGTTACGACAAACCAAACCATAATTCACCCTGCGTGCCAATGGCAAATCATGCCAGTCACGCCTAGCCCAAGCTAGTCGTGCCATGCCAATCGCACCGTGCCATGGCCCTAGCTATGCTAGCCGCATCTCGTGTCCCAATGGAAAATCATGCCAGTCACATCCTACCGCGCCAAAGCATGCCAACCATGCTAGCTGCACCCCGCGTGCCAATGGCAAATCATGCCAGCCACGCCAAGCCCAAGCTAGCCGCGTCATGCCAATTGTACCATGACATGGCCCTAGCCGTGCTAGCTGCACCCCACGTTCCAATGGAAAATCATGCCAGCCACGCCTAGCCCAAGCTAGCCGCGTCATGCTAATCGCACCGTGCCATGGCCCTAGATATGCTAACCGCATCTCGTGTGCCAATGGAAAATCATTCCATCCACACCCTACCGCGCCAAAGCATGCCCACCATGCTAGCTTCACCCCACGTACCAATGGAAAATCATGTCAGCCACGCCTAGCCCAAGATAGCCGCGCCATGCCAATTGCACCATGCCATGGCCCTAGCTATGTTAGCCGCACCCCATGTGCCAATGGAAAATCATGTCATCCACGCCTAGCCCAAGCTAGCCGCGCCATGCCAATTGCACCATGCCATGGCCCTAGCTATGCTAGCTGCACCAATGGCAAATCATGTCGGCCACGCCTAGCCCAAGCTAGCCGCGCCATGCCAATTGCACCATGCCATGGCCCTATCCATGCTAGCCACGTCTCATGTGCCGATGGAAAATCATGCCAGCCACACCTAGCCCGAGCTAGTTGCGCCATAACTTAGCCCTAGCCACGCCATGCACCCATGGAAAACCTTTGGCCCCATATGCCAACCTAGCCACGCCGAGGCATGCCATGATAGCCTGGCCATGCCGCTGTCCCTCATGAAATCCTCCTGAGTCTTGATTTCGGGCTGTTTTTCCCCCTCGAACGAGTTCAAAACCTAAATATCCCCGCGTTAGGAGATAGGAAATTCTTTTCTAAACCAAATTGAAGCCAGCGCCTATCAACGGTTGCCCTTCAATCCCAGGAACAAATCCTGGTCGTATAAAGTCTCCTCATGACTTTATCCCTAGCTTGGTCACGCACCTAGCCAAGCTATCCGCGCCATGCTAAACACGCCTCACCATGGACCTTCATGCCGCGCCACCCTACTGGCTTTCCCCATGCGGCTACCAAATTGAAACCAGGCGCCCATAAACGGTTTCCCTTCAATCCCAGGAGCAAATCCTGGCCGTATAAAGTCTCATCATGACTTTATCCCTAGCTTGGTCACGTACCTAGCCAAGCTAGCCGCGCCATGCTAAACACGCCTCACCATGGCCCTTCATGTCGCGGCACCCTACTGGCCTTCCCCATGCGGCTACCAAATTGAAGCCAATCGCCCATCAACGGTTGCCCTTCAATCCCAGGAGAAAATCATGGCCGTATAAAGCCTCCTCATGACTTTATCCCTAGCTTGGTCACGCACCTAGCCAAGCTAGTCGCGCCATGCTAAACACGCCTCACCATGGCCCTTTATGTCGCGACACCCTACTGGCCTTCCCCATGCGGCTACAAATTGAATCCAGGCGACCATCAATGGTTTCCCTTCAATCCCAAGAGCAAATCCTGGCCATCTAAAGTCCCCTCACGACCTTAGACCCGAAACCATAGCTTGGTCGCGCACCTAGCGCCCATGGCAAACCCTTGGCTCCTCATGCCAAGTCTGAACACACCCTAGCCGTGCCACGCTGTTGGACCTCGCTACACGAATACCAAAGCAAAGGCGTGCAACGATCAACGGTTTCCCCTCCTTTCAAGATGCAACATCTCGGCCGTCTAAGGTCACGTTGGATAGCAAGTTCCCCAAGATCGACTTGCTAAGCCATAACAACGTTTTACATGTCTTCCAAAACGTTCGAGACATCAACACAAACTGGGGGATGCTCATTAGGGTTTTGGTTTGGCGGTCTATAGCGTGCGGCATACACAAATGCCCGTTTCAAGATAGTGTAATGGGAGTAAGGCGGTCAGTAAATGAAAGAAGCAATGGTGAAACTCTCCTCCATAATGGGACATCAATTCTATTAAATCCCATCAATGCCAGGCGTTACCACCTCTTCCCATTTAACTCACCCGTTTCCTTCTATTATAAGGCCAGAGTACGTTTCTTTCTTGACTTGTATAAATAGGCTTACCTATTTCCACCATAACACAAGTTCTTGGTCAGGAGAAAAACACCGCACTCAGAAAATCAACTCTTGCTAGCTTTCCCAAAAGCTTTCACCTTCTGATACAAGTCAAGTGCTACTCTAGAATTATTCTGGTCTCAACACTCTCTTCACTTCCCTCCCTAAACCATCCCTTCTCCTCCACTTTGTGACCGAAGCATGTCTGGAACGACCATTTCTTGGTTTAGGCCGGACTTGTACAGATTGATCTCTCGAACTTAAAAATACTCCCTTGCAGTATATTGTTTAGGGTTTAAACTGTTTCTCACCTTCACACCTGCAATTACCAAAACCGGTAGAAATTATTTTCACCTATAAACAACTGGTTATCCTTCAAAGGTTGGATGAACATATCCAGATCAATTCTGATCTTATTACAGAAATTGCAATCCTAAAGGATTTAAAACCCAATTTAAGTTCCTTAATGGATATGAGTAACTATAATAGTTCCTCTCTAAGGAACCGTCATATATCAGATAATAAACAACATATAAAGATTGTGAAGACTGATGTGACTCAAAACTATTCTACCAAGCTTAAAGAGGTCATTCTATGTTTGTTTTGTGATTCCTCTAATCACTTTCAACATAAGTGTGTGTCATTTCAAAAGAGTTTAAAAGTTGCAAGTGATCTTTATAAGAAAACTAAACAACTTCTTGCGTCTCTAAAAAGACATACAAATCTATTAGAAAACACAAAAAAGGACAGCACTAATAATATGGGAGCATTTGCTTTAAAATCAACGTCACATTTTCAATGGTTCCTTGACAGTGGATGTAGCAGACATACGACAAGTGATCTTACTTGGTTTGTTTCCGCAGAAGACTATGAAGGAAGACCAATAACATTTGGAGATGGAAGATGTTATTACATAAGTAAGAAGGGAATGATCAAATTACTTGGCGTACCCGAAATTCATGACGTAGTCTACGTAAAAGGTATGACTGCAAATCTTCTTTCTATTAGTCAAATTTGTGACAAGGGCCATCGAGTTGTCTTCAATGCAAATGGATGTGACATTGTAGACAAAACTGGGAAAGTAATTTTTCAAGGAACTCGTGGTAAAAACAACTGTTATCTTCTTGATACTCAGTTTAGAAATTGTTGCAATTCGACTAAGGTGAAATCTACACATCTTTGGCATGAACGTTTTGGTCACATCAATTATCGCCTTCTAACCAAGATCATTAACAAAGAACTTGTTAGAGGTGTTCCAAAAATCAATGCAAAGATTGAAGGTGTATGTGGTGCCTGTCAAAAGGGTAAACAAACAAAAGTTCACCATAAATCATCTCGAGATATTCCCACCAAAGCCCCACTTGATTTAATTCATATGGATCTCTTCGGACCAACTTAACAACCCACTATTGCTGGAAAGAACTATGCTTTGGTTATGGTAGATGATTACACCAGGTTCACTTAGGTTGCATTTCTATCTCATAAGAATGAAACCCTTGGAGAATTCAAGATTATTGTCAGTAGAATCCAGAAAGAACAAGGTCGTAAACTAAATAAAATTAGTAGCGACCATGGAACTGAATTCAAGGACACTAAAGTGTTTGAATTTTGTGATGAACTGGGGACTAATCAACAATATTCTCCACCTATTACTCCTCAAACTAATGGAGTTTCCGAAAGAAAGAACAAGAATATTCAAGAGATGGTCAGGGTAATGCTCCATAACAAAAATCTACCTTTAAGATTTTGGGGAGAAGCTATTTTTACAGCATGTTACTTGATCAACCGTGTTTACTTACGGTCTAAAACTCTCAACACTCCTTATGAGTTATGGTATGGTAGAAAACCTACCTTACACTATCTTAGAGTGTTTGTAATTAAGTGCTACATACTAAAAGATCGAGAGCAAAGAGGGAAATTTGATACCAAAAGTGATGAAGGTATTTTCCTTGGCTATGCTTCTGACAGTCGTGGGTTCCGAGTATTTAATCTCAGAACACAAGTCATGATGGAATCTGCTAATGTTATTATTAATTATATTAGTGATTTCCATCATGATAATTCTCCTACTGAGTTGCCTCCAACTGAGACAATTGAGAAAGTCAAGGAAATATTGGAATCAATTGAAGTCATTCCAACTGTTACTGATCCTTATATATCTAGTGACGAGGAGAAGGACACTGATCAGGTCGCCCTTGACGAACCAGAACGTGTTCCCCTTCCACGACACCTCTAGGTTCAAAGGAATCATGATCCTAACAGTATTATTGGAGGAAGAGATTCTACAGCTAGAACAAGAGGACAACTTCAAAATATTTGCAATTTTGGATGTCTCTTGTAGAACCAAGAAATATGGATGAAGCTCTTAATGATCCCGCTTGGGTAAATGCTATGCATGAAGATTTAAATCAATTTCAAAGTCAAGATGTATGGGAACTCGTACCTTGTCCCTCCAATGTTAATATTTTTGGTACCAAATGGATATTTAAGAACAAGTATGATGAATTTGGCACAATTGTTAGAAACAAAGCCAGGATTGTCACTCAAGGATACTCACAAATTGAAGGTATTGAATTTGATGAAACCTTTTCACCTGTGGCACGCCTTGAGTCCATTAGGCTCTTATTAGCTCATGCTTGTTTTCTCAAAGTTAAACTTTTCCAGATGGATGTAAAATCTGCGTTCCTGAACGGGATTTTAAAAGAAGAAGTCTATGTTGCTCAACCAAAAGGGTTTGAAAACCGTGACTTTCCAGATCATGTTCTCAAACTAAAAAAGGCTTTATATGGGTTAAAACAAGCACCTAGAGCCTGGTTTGAAAAACTTACCACTTCTCTTATTCGAAAAGGTTTCTCAAGAGGTGGAGCTGATAAGACCTTATTTACTAAATAGAGTGGGAAAAACATTGTCATTGCTCAAGTATATGTAGATGATATTATCTATGGATCAACATCTGAGAAGCTAGCAAAGGACTTTCAAGTTTCACTGGCTAGGGAATTTGAAATGAGCAATGTTGGTGAATTGAAATTCTTTTTAGAATTACAAATTCAACAACATAAGGATGGAAATGCAAGGGATCTTGTAAAACGATTCGTCTTGGATAAGTCTTCTCCAAAATTGACACATATGCCTACTACTGGTAAATTACATAGAGATGAGAAAGGAGTAAAATTAGATCAAAAGATGTATCGATCTATTATTGGAAGCCTTTTATATATAACAGCTACTAGACCTGATATTTCTTTTAGTATTGGTTGTTGTGCTAGATTTCAGGCTGATCCAAAGGAATCTCATCTTGCAGCTACAAAAAGAATCATATGTTATGTCAATCACATTGTCGGGTATGGTATATCCTACACTTTTGATACTAACACTGACCTTTCCGCCTATTCTAATGCTGATTGGGCAGGATGTGTAGAAGACAGAAAAATTACATCGGGGGGTTTCTACTATGTAGGACTGAATATTGTTACTTGGCACAGTAAGAAACAAAATTCACAATCCATGTCTACATGCGAAGCAGAGTACTGCTGGGTCATGATGTACACAACTCTTATGGATGAAACAAATATTGGCAGATTATGGAGTTGATACTGGAATAATGAAGATCTTTTATGATAACTCTAGCGCGATTTGAAACACTGAGAATCCTGTTAAGCACTCAAAAATAAATCACATTGACATAAGGTACCATTTTATTCGAGATCTTTATGAGAATGATATCATAAACATGGAATTTGTGCCTTCCGAACAATAGTTGGCTGACATTCTCACCAAACCATTAGACACTTCCACTTTTCAGCACATAAGGCAGTCTATTGGTGTTGTTTCGGATCATTAGCTACTTCAGTAACTCTTTCCCTTGTGCTTATCTCGATCTTTTGGGTAATTGAGTTAGAACTCCAGGAGGTGTATACCTTGTTTGTAGTTGATTCATTTATTCTTTTCTGTTAGTGTGAATAAATCCTTTTTTTTCTTTTTGAAATTAAGGTCTCTCTTGTTGTTCCTTAGGGAATGACATATTATGGGGGAGAGTTCTTTTGAACTTGTGCTTAATTGACAAATCCTTGTGGGGAGTGCGGTTGTGGAATATTATAGGGGTTATCTTGCGTCTTTATGAACTCCTTGATGAATGTATTTAGCTTCGGCTTTATGATTATATCTAAACAAGATGATACACATTTACCTTTGGTCATGAAATGTCTCTTACGGAAATTTTATTAGGATCCCGTTCTTGTACCTTTGCCAATTTTATTGACAAAAAGGGGGAGAATTAATTGTAGTTCACCATACAAATATATATGGTTTTCGGATCATTATGTAAGGGGGAGTGGTTTCCATGTGATATGGAGTATTAACTAAGGGGGAGTGAAGTATCACCATAGTATTTTTGTTGAAGTTGTGATGCAATTGGACTTTGACATTGTGTAATAATACCATGACACTGTATAACAATGATTGAGAACCGATGCTTTTCTCATTGTTATAGCTACGAATTTTCAACAACGATGATGCTAAACTTACAACCTTTGGGATCATTGGACTACTTGGAAGTGATAAAGATTTCGAGTATTGTTGAAGATTAGAAATGTGAAATAGGAGCTTCAAAGTTTATTTATATATTTTTTGTATTCCATATGTATTAATAGTTTGCCACTAAAATTGACAAAGGGGGAAATTGTTAGAGCATTGCTCGGTCGAACTCGCATGCGTTGCTATCTCAAGCATGTTTGTCAATGTTAGCGATCAAAACTATAAAGTCTTGATTTCTAGTCTATTATAGATAAGGTCTCGGACTAGGATAGAAAGTGTAGTTGAGCTTAAGACTGATACTGTTGAGTAATAAAATGTACGTTCGTAATGAGATCTGCTCAGAAGATCATATACTAAGTAAGTGAAGATACTTCGATAGAGCAGATGCTAAGAAAACAATGGTATTGTTAGAGCATTGCTCGGTCGAACTCGCATGCGTTGCTATCTTAAGCATGTTTGTCAATGTTTGTGATCAAAACTATAAAGTCTTGATTTCTAGTCTACTATAGCTAAGGTCTCGGACTAGGATAGAAAGTGTAGTTGAGCTCAAGAAATCCATGGCAATCATCATACAAGATGAAGGACTACTTAAGGAACCAGTGGATCTTCATCGACTAAAAGGTATGTGGAGACTTTAACTCATCTATCACTCAAAAGTATATCTACTCTATCTCCTATCTTGAGACAAAAGTCGTATTACTATATAGACTAAGAATATACACATGTGACATTTCGAGCTGAGTATATCTCGCTTATCTATTTCTAGAAATGTGTGTTGGTAAAGCTTTCGCTTTATCCAAGTTCATCTTTGCCTAGTGACGAAAGTCATGTTATGTTTCAATCACTTTGGAAATTGCTCTGACGAAAACTAGTTTGTGAATAACAACTATATGACGTCATCTGAGAATATTTCAATGATTGAAATGAGAATTTAGACAATATAACCACTGGGGGATATAAACATTATTGTGGTAACACATGTATGTATAAGTCCTTAGAACTTGAACCGAAGTTTGCGAACTTTGTTGATCAAGTGAAAACCGGAACTTGAGCAGTCAACCCAATCCGCGAAATCAGTCCGCGAACGTGCGTAGTTCTTGAACCCAAGAATTTTTGCTGGAGTTGTAGCTCGTTTTTAGTCCGCGAAATGATGGAAGTTCTCGAACCCGATAATTTCTGCTGGAGTTTGTGAACTCCAACAGGTTAAATTGAGTCTGCGAACCCAGTTCGCGAACTTGAGTGGTTATGTCTAAAAACGATGTTCGTGAACTTATCTAAATTATCTAAGGAATGTTATTGCAAACCATGGCTTTAAAGTTCATGAATTGATTCGAGTGAATCACATTATTTTTGCTTCAATTATGTCTTGTGTAGTACGTAAGATCTCGTAGCAATAGAACAACTCTCTAACTAGTTCATTTGAGTCATTTGGACTAGTTATGGTGAAGAAGAATATGGTTGATATGAAAGTTATCATTTGGCTAACCATTTGGTTGACTAATATTGAACCAACTATTGTACACGTTTGGGTATGGTTACACAAATCCAAAATCGTCAAGTACATGTGTGTATGTCAAGCTAAGTTTTCTATCTAACGGTTGAGAGATATTAGCTTGTATCTAATCAGGTTTTCATCTAATGGTGAATATTGAATGCTTTGTTACTAAGCTAACATTGATTGCAAACCCTGATTTGAAAGACTATATAAGGGATAACTCTAGCAATTGGGAAACCTAATCCCCACACATTCTGTGTGATACTAGTTTGCTAAGCTAGAGTCGATTCTCTTTTAACATTTGGTTTTCTTCTTCTAAAACTAGGTTAACGACTTAAAGACTTCATTGGGATTGTGAAGCCAGACTGATACTACTTTTCTTGTAGTTGTGTGATCTGATCTTGTTGTTTCTATCATACGAGTACAATTGTAATAATTGTCTTGAGATTTCTATATCCGATAGGCAAGAAACAACTCTCTAACTAGTTCATTTGAGTCATTTGGACTAGTTATGGTGAAGAAGAATATGGTTAATATGAAAGTTATCGTTTGTCTAACCATTTGGTTAACTAGTATTTAACCAACTAATGTGCAAGTTTGGGTACAGTTACACGAACCTAAAATCGTCTAGTACATGTGTGTATGACAAGCTAAGAATTTAATCTAACGGTTGATAAATATTAGCTTGAATCTAATCAGGTTTTCATCTAACAGTGAATATTGAATGCTTTGTTACTAAGATAACGTTGATTGCTAACCCTGATTTGAAGACTATATAAGGGAGAACTCTAGCAACTGGGAAACCTAATCCCCACACACTCTGTGTGATACTAGTTTGCTAATCTAGAGTCGATTCTCCTTTAACCTTTGGTTTTCTGCTTCTAAAACCAGGTTAACGATTTAAAGACTTCATTGGGATTGTGAAGCCAGACCGATACTACTTTTTTTTTGTAGTTGTGTGATCTGATCTTGCTATTTCTATCGTACAAGTACAATTGTAATAATTATCTTGATATTTCTATCTCCGATAGGCAAGATATAAAAGTAATCACAAACATCTTCGTCTCATCGTTTGTGATTCCACAATATCTTTTTTCGCTGCGTCGATTAAGACTATTATGAGGTGATTGATAAAACAGAGCTGTTCTTCGAAAATATAAGTCTGGTTTTATTGATTGGTTCCTGTTCACCTTGATTTATCAAAAGACGGAACAAAACTCATAGGTTTATTCGTGGGATACGGATTTATCTATCTTATAGACTTTTCTATGTAAGACAGATTTGTTTGCTAAAGTCTCCGACTTTGGGTCGTAGCAACTCTTGGTTGTGGGTGAGATCAGCTAAGGGAATCAAGTGCGTAGTATCCTGCTGGGATCAGAGGCGTAGGAGTATAATTGTACCTTGGATCAGTGTGAGATTGATTGGGGTTCAAATACAGTCCAGGCCGAAGTTAATTTGGAGTAGGCTAGTGTCTGTAGCGGCTTAATACAGTGTATGTTTAATCTGGACTAGGTCCCGTGTTTTTTTTGCATTTGCGGTTTCCTCGTTAACAAAATTCTGGTGTCTGTGTTATTTCTTTTTCGCATTATATTTTTATATAATTGAAATAATGCAGGTTGTGCGTTGTTCAATCAATTAGAATATCTGACCTTGTTGGTTATTGATTTAAATTGATTGACACTTGGATATTAGTCTTTGGTACCATCCAATTTATCTCTCTTTGATTAGGCTCGCAAATCACATTTTCTTGAGTAAATCAAATTGAGATATTGAGATAATAACTCCTTGAGTATTTTCTATTGATTGAGTCTAGTTGATTCTCTAGAAAAACAACTCGGAGTTGTCCATACAGATTTCTAATCGAAATATTGGGTGAGGTTGTTAGACCCCCGCTTTTTCAGGCAAAGATTTAAAAATTTTCATTACAATATCTCTTTCAGAATAGTCCTACCTAACGCATGAGAGGCATTCTCTATTTCGGATAATTTGTGATTGAATTCCTAAAAACGAATCCTCGTTAGACATACAAAGGTTTTCCCAGGAAGAATTTAGGTTGTGAAGCATGGCTTCTTCCTCTAAGGTATCCCCTTCAAATACAGTTTTTAAGATATCCCAAGCTTGTTTCGACGTAGTGCACGTATCCATGTGATGTTGAAGGTCTAGGCTTATGGCATGGATGATAGTGTTTAACTCATCAGAGTTATGCTTAGATTTACTGATTTCGTCATCGCTATATGTAGGTTTGTCTTTCGCAATAGTATTTCACCTTGTGCAACCGTGGGAGAATTATACCCCTTTATAACAAATATCAATGCTTTTAAATCACGAACTTGTAAGAAGGAGTGCATATCTATTTTCCACACCATAAATAATTTGTGACATCGAAGTCTGGGGGTACGTTAATAGAGATTGAACTCTTATCCATAGATTCAGATTGCCACAAACACAGACTTGTTAGGTCTAAAGGTGTTTGCCTTCTTTGATACCAATTGAAAAGGAGAGGGTAAAAAGTACGGATAAATTTTTGATGGAGGCGTTTTATGATGCGGTCATGGGGAACAAGTCATATCTTAATACATGTCTTACTTATTAATGGATCCCAACAAATTATGTTACCAAAAATATCAAACAAGTGTATTTTTGGTAAAAATATTGGTTATCTTAATTAGTGATATATTTTATCCTTATATTTTAGGTAACAGAATTGTTAAAAATAATAATAGGAAAGACACATGTCACGATATGATTTGTCCCCCATGCCCCCATCAAAAGATGCCCTCATCAAAAAATTATCCAAAAATACACCACTAACTTTTTTGTTCGGAAACCTGTATGGACACAACCTAATACAGTTGCGAGTAGATCTAATTAAACATCCTTGAAAAAGATATATGTAAAGTTTTTCTCTTATCTCTTCCACAATCAATATGTATAGACAATAAAGTCTGTGAACTTGATTGTGTAGAAGAGTATTTGGACGATCTCACAAATCAATATCCAAGTTAAGCCATATCCAAATAAATATGATCTAAATTCTACCAAGTATGAAACTTGTTATCTATCTTTTAAGATACAAATTCTACAAACAAGTACAGTAAAACAAATGACAATTAATAAGCACTTAAACGACCTAGATTGAAACGCACTACTTTTGTTGTTCCTATTACAAAAATAACGCAAAAAAAGGAAAACAAAAGACACCAAAAGTTTTGTTAACGAGAAAAATTGCACTTGCAGAAAAACCCAGGGACCTCGTCCATCTTTAAACACCAAAGTGTATTAAGTCGTTACAGATACTAGCCTACTATCATACTTCATACTTGAATATAGTTGAGACTGAATTAACCTCCCAACCAATTCAAGTACATTCGTGATCCTTACGTCTCTTGAACTTTGCAAGGCTCTACGTAATTGATTCCATTAGCTGATGTCCTTTACAACCTAAGAGCTACTTCAACCGCAGTGAGGACTTTTGATATAAATCTGCCTCTAACAAATATGCATGTTTGATTTTCCTTTAGATTTTTTAGATCAAGTCTTGGAAATATGTTTGTAATAGACAAAACTAGCAAATCACACGAATTCAGAACACTTACACTTAGTTAGATGAGAAGCTTGCATTACTAACTACCTCTCTAGAACAATCTTAAACCGATCAACAAATAAGATTTTTAGATATCTATTTTGAGGTATCACGAAGTCTGAGTTGAAGAAAATTTTATGATTTTTATCTATCTCGTTCTTGATCGGAGGTTGACGAAAACCTCGACAATCAATAAGAACAAGAACATGGGATTGACTTATGGGTTTTGATTCATATGACACACTTAAACAATGTTTTTGTTTCTTTTTAATGATTCATATTGAAATTTTTGTAAAACATCACCAACTTATTTATCAATCCATATATAAATATAATTTTTGTGCTTGTGTTGTACTTGAAACTTCACTTTTTGATAGAAGTTTTGATTGTTTTGTTCGTACAAAATGAGTAGTGATTGAAGATGCCTTTTTGGTACCCATCTTCATCAAGTTATAATTTTTTTTGCACATAACGATTTACATGGTTCAATCTTAGAAGATCTACATCCATGGTGGATTTTGGTGATTTTCGATTTATGAAGTTTGGTGTTACAAAGAGTTTACATTATTTCTCGTGAGAGAGAAAGTGTAAACAATAAATATCCCTCACATGTCCTTGCTAGTGGGTATTTATACTATTTACAGGTTGGATACCTTAAGTCGGTTATAAAATTATAAAATTATAATTATGCCCTTAGTGTTCTACTTCATTCTCCAGCTTCCGCGTCTTGGTTTCTTGACTTTAGGTCTTCACTTGACTAACCTGAATTCAAATTTTAACTTCCATGATAGCTTTAGGTTCTTTCACAGTTCTTAGAAATTTCCAGCTATCATTTTGTTGGTAGATGCTATATTTTGTTATTTACAAGTTAACCCCTAATTTTATATATACTAGTGTGAAATCTAATTTATGTGAAACTTAATTTACATACATCAGTAGATGATATATCTTGTCATCTTCAGTGATGGTTTTGTTGAGTATGTTGATCAGAAAGATTTACTCATTTATCTGATATCCACAATTTGGGTTGAATATTAGTTGATGCTAGAATTATTGTGCCATTAGAAGATATCTAATATCATCACCACAACAATATCAATGAAGAATATGAAGATAAAAGAACGATTACACTTAATCTTCGTTATCTCGCTAAGCTTATTATCCCACCATTAGGGGCGATGAGCGGTGCTAGAAATATCTCGGAAGAATAAACCGCTTTAAACTTTTTCCAAGATTTGAACGTTTTGGTTAACATTGGTATGCAATAATTTATTGTATTTCAGTATTGTATGAAACATATTCCAACCGTATGAACAATTACGGTCTATCCGTTAACATACCGTAGGATTTGGATTGTATTCAGTGAGTTTAAATTAAATCAAATTTACCATGAAATATATGTTCAAATAATTAAATACCTAAAATTGAATAGTTAGACATCGTACTTCAATTTTATAATATATACAAAAGACTGAGTCACACTGACACAGACTTAATGTCTGACATGAGTCTAACAAGAATATGTGAGCATTTTGGGAGCGTCTGTGCTACATAAACATAAGCCCTCAAGGGAAATTCCTACGGGAATTGAAAAAATTGAAAATTTGGTCAGCCACGTGGATGGCAAAATGAGCTTTTCCACTATGTTAATATGTTGTTGACGTTTTATATTTGATAAAGAAGGAAATTGCGTGAAGTTTGATTTTATAAAGAGTATATTTGATTTAATAAATAAGAAAATTACGGGAAGTTTAGTAGAGAATATATTATGTTAAGATTTATTCTATCATGTGATCAATTTTAAAGAGTTTTGACAACTCATAACTTGCATAAAAAGGATTAAAGAGAAAAAAAATTGATTTTATAAAGAGTATATTTGATTTAATAAAGAAGAAAATTGCGGGAAGTTTAGTAGAGAATATATTATGTTAAGATTTATTCTATCATGTGATCAATTTTAAAGAGTTTTGACAACTCATAACTTGCGTAAAAAGGATTAAAGAGAATTTTTTTTTGTAATTTGGAAGGAAAGAAAATAAAGAGATTTTGAGGAGAATTCTGCAAGCCCTTCTTTTGCCATCTTCGAATGATCGTTTGGAGCTTGCACAGGCAAGCCCTCCTTTGGACGATTACTCCATGTGGTAGAGTGACGGATGGTAATCACCACGACACCTTATTAGCCATTTAACTCCTAGCATGGGCTGCCCAACCAAGATGGTAGAGTTGGACGGACGAGATGATCTATGACTCTCATCTGCGACCGTTGATGGAGTTTTAGGGTTTTGAAGAGGTGCGCAAGCATCACTCTTCAGCTTGACCGAAACCAAGCATGGGAGACATTTTTGGCGAGACTGATTGGGCATGCGTGCAGACGGCTTGCCGGTGTACATGTCTGCACCTCTTTGTATCATGAAGGTGCGATCTAGGCCACTCAATTTGACCGACAAAGAGGAGTGATTGAGATCGATTTGCGTCAGAAATCCATTGCCGCAAAGGATTTGGAAGCTGTGCTACATGCCTATTTTGGGCACGCATTTCGAGATGTTCGACCATGGTTGGCCTAGGCCGATCAGTCATACATATAGGCGGGCCCACAATGATCATGTTGACATGCTTGGGACCTTTTAAGTATATATCTACACCATCATCTAAGCTTGCGAAGATGGATGGTCGTGATCAAACTTCTCGAAATGACAATTATGCGGCTGTGTGCACCTTCCATGGTCCTAAGCAAACCCTCCAAAATTAGGGTTTCAAAAGACACTAATACTTTAAAGTACACACGACTTCCACCAAACGGTTTGGAAAGTCATGCTCCCTTTTTGGAATGACCAATTATGTGGGGCCCACGTTGGGTTAGTGGTGGACATGTGTGCACCTTCCTGATGGTCCTAAGTTCAATCTAAGCCATCCAAACATGCCGACGAAGTTGGATAGTTGTGATCAATTTAAGACACTAATGGAATTTCGCGACCCTTTAAAGTATCACGCTAGCTGTACTTTGAGCAAGCGTTGGTTTCTCTATGACTAGGCTATGAGAAAGTTGACATCACCTGACCGATCATCCACCGGACGATCTATGCCGTCCAACTAGGCCGGTGAAGTTGGACGGCCGTAATCTGTTTTGAGACTATCATTGGAAGTCTTGATGCTCCTTTTTGGAATGTGGGGCCCAAGATCTCTTCCAAGAGATTAGGCTTCATCTCTAGTAAATGAAATTAGAACATGAAGAACATTACAACAAAATTGAAATTTGATAAACTAACATGAACAAGTGAAGTTGACGTAGCAACCACTCAACACCCAAAACATGTTTTCTTAATTGATGGATAGAACGTGTCCATTTTGAGACTATCATTGGAAGTCTTGTACTTAAAACACAAAATTAATTAATACAAATATTTATGAAGATGGTAAGAATTTAATTTGGGATAATATATGTAAGAAAGCTCAATGAAAAGGTGTATGAATATGAAATATTTCTCAATTGATCCATACCAACTCAACCATCCTACTTCAGGCTGGCGTTCAATGGCTGTTTGGGGGCATATCATGTGTTCGGTCGGCCAAGGAATAAATGGGCCCGCTGGTGGTCACTACGGTGATATCCTGCTCATGTTAGGGCTCGTCTAGGCTGGTTAAATCATGCGGGCAACTTGCGTGGACGTGATCGTTTCTGAGACTGATATGGACAGTCCAGATTTCCCCCAGGAAATTAAATATGCTCAATCGGGCTAATATAACACACCGAGAGATGTAGCATGTATGGGTATTTCGTGCATGCCTCACTATTGGCACTTGGATATTCATGTTACTCTGTTGAGAGCAACAGTCAGTCATCATGCCGCACCAATAATAAGAGTCCTACTGAGAACAGCACAGGAAATACAAAGCAATTCATGCATTAATTAATAATGCTAAAAATTCACAGGGTATTTGGGATTGTTGCTACATGCTCCATCCTGGATGAATTTTGTGTGTTTAATTCACAGAATATTTGGGATTGTTGCTACATGCTCCATTCTAGGTGAATTAATAAAGCGAAGAGGTACTCATCACTTATCAAACAGCTTCATCCTCTGCAGGATGTTAGCGCATTAAATTTGGCTTTACAATTTTAGACTTTGAACCAAAACCCACCATCAACATTAAGTCCCATGCCTAGCACATAATGGTTACACTATTGTGGGGTAGGTATTAGATGGTGACATATATAATGTAAGAAGACAGGATAAAGGAAGTTTACCTGGAAGTACTATGGCCGGTCACGTTAGCAATCATCTGCGCGAGTATGCCCGGCGTGATCATAGGCTTTGGTAGGACCGGTTTCCTTCCCTAGGTGTTCTAGCTAGGAAAGGGATCTTCCTTCTATTGGGACTCCTCCATCATGGGTATTCGTACATTTCTGGTCAAATAGCTCATATCCAGCGGCTTCTCCGACCTTGATTAGGGTTTGAAAGAAAGCACGACTTGGTCGGTGTTGAATCCTCATATATCGGGTAGACTTCACCGCAGCCGCTTTAGTCTTCCTTTAGGGTTTCCTCAACATATATGTACATGTAGGGATTTTGAACCACTTTTTACCATTTTGCGATAGGATTCTCTTGCAGAAACTCCATTTCTTCATCATGTCAAACAATAGTGGATCATCTTCTTCATACCATCCAGGGTCTTCTGCTAAACGTGCACGACCTGCATCTGAGCCTAATGATGAATCCCATGCTCGTGTTCTCCGAGATAAGAGGATTATACCGGTTCATCCCTCTTTCCTTTTGTTTTTCGAACAATTGCTTGTTCTTCATGATCATGCGAATAATCCTCCATTTTTTGCAGAGATACCCAACTGGAACATGTGTAACGGTCATCGACGACAACAACTTAACTAGTCCTCTTCCTTCAAACTCAAACACGCCTACCCCTGTGGACCTTGAAGATGTTGATCAGGGTATCTCATCTTATGAATACCCTAACGCGGGTCTTTCATGCGATAACCACATGAAATGCCTATCTTCCATCTACCGAGATGTCGGTGGATTCTTAGTGCGGAAGGAGTTTGTTCCTTTGTACACAAAGGTATGGAGAAAGTATGGCCACATCGCAACTAGGAATGTAGTTTGGCACTGTTCATCTGCTTTGGTCACCATGGCAAACTGCCTTCTTCCCATAATTGTTGAGATGGAGAATATTTCTATCCGTAACGTTGCTGAATCAAACCTTAAAAAGTGGGAGAACATGGTATCTACCTGCGAATCCATGGAGTTTAACGTGGGATGGTTACGGCAGCGCCTTAATATCATCAAGGTTGATCGAGCTGGTATCCTCATGAATGTAGTTCCCGCTGCGAAAGCTATCTTGGAGGAGGATAAGGCCCTGGACGCGGAATCAAAGAAGGTAGAGCAGGCAGTTCAAAACTTGAAGAATAGGACAAAGAGATACCAAACTAGGCCGAAGATGATGTTCTCAAGGAACTACAATCTGCTGGATGGCCTCTTCTATGCCACACTTCCTTATTGTCAATTTTCCTTTTGAACATTCTTGATAAATGAATTGCATTGATTTTTGGTAGATGGATGAAGTTTTTTTTTTATTAACATTTTTTTTTGTTGTTGAATAAATTGATAATCCAAACGTGTAATGAAAATGCCTGTATTGCCATGTCATGGGACGGTAGCGGGACAATGATCAAGCATGGTATGCCTTGAGACATTTTCCGTTAATGACTGCTTCTAACTTTCCTCCACCCACCTTAATGATTTTATAGTAGCCGGTACTATAAGCCTTGGTAATCACGTAGGGACCTTCCCATTTCGGAGAGAACTTTGGAGCAGACATGTCTTGCTGAATGTGATTGGATGTCTTCAAGACCAAATCTCCTACTTTAAAGACACGCGGCTTTATAATCTTGTCATACGCCCTGGAGATCCTATTTCTGTATACCTAAGCATGTTCTTATGCCTTGCTTCTTCTGGAATCTAGAGTGTCTAACTCAGTAATCCTTGAGTTAGATGCTTCAACCTCGTTCCAGTATACCCCACTTGTTGATGAAATCCTGGCTGACAGAATCTTGATTTCTGTTGGGAGGATTGCGTATGCACCGTAAACAAGTGAATATGGAGAAACCCTAATGGAACTTATAGGTGTCGTCCGATATGCCCACAACACCATCGGTAGATTCTCGTGCCATTCTCTGGGGTTATTGTGTACTGTTCGACTGAGAATCCGAATTAATATTTTGTTGGTGCTTTCAGCCTGTCCATTTCCGTGAGGATAGTAAATGGTGGAGAAGACCTGTTTAATCCCATATTCTTTAAGTAACTCTCGTACCTATTTGTTGGCGAAAGGGGTGTCGTTATCAGTGATAATGTGTTTAGGCACACCAAAACGACAAATGATTTACTCTTTAATGAAATCCGCAATCGTTGCTCCTGTAGTTCCTCGTAGAGGAATAGCCTCAACCCATTTGGTGAAATATTCTGTCGTGGTTATGATATACTCACGCTGCTTAGATGAAGGCGAATTGATCTTCCTAATAATATCAAGTCCCCAGCTATAAAATGGCCATGAGCTACTTATTGAGTGTAAAGGAGTGGAAGGTGCGTGAACAAGGTTCCCATGAATTTGACATTCATGGCATCTTTGAACAAATGTAGCTACATCATCCTCCATGGTAGGCTAATAGTATTTCTCGTGTATCTGGAAAAATAGTTTCCTCTTCCCTTGATGTTCCCCTTCATGTATTTCCTTCAACATGATTGGAATCTCCACCTCGGCCAGGCATCGTAAAAGATCCCCTCCAAAGTTTTTGCGATACAGTATCCCTTCATGAAATACGAATCGCTTCGCATTTTTGTTTCATCTTGACAACATATTTTTGATTAGTATGAGTTACTCCATCGCAGAGATAGCTAATATATGGTCCTCTCTAGTCCCCAGCATGACTTGTGTTGAAAACATCTAATTGATGTGGCGACACTTGACAATTAGAGCAAGACTTTTAGAGTAAACGAGATTGAGTTTCCAATTCTGTCCAATAATATCCCAGGCGTTGAAGACGACAGTAGAGAGTTACTACCAACATTTGTCCACAAATTTCATCGTGAACGCGGTTAAGCTGCAGCTGCGCTTCTTCATCTCTGAGACATCTTGATAAGGAAATCATCTGGGTTTCGATGATATAGCATACCATGAAGCATGAAGAAGTTTTGCAGGGTTTTGAGACTGACCTTTCCTTGAGAAAGCGAGCTGTTGAGTTCTTGAATGATAGGAGTTCACCAATCACAGGTCCCAGTGTCTTTGCATTGTGAAATCCATGATGATTCCACTGTTCTTCTCTTTACCATCAGGGTCTCTTCTAAACCTTCGAACTGCAATTTGATGCCAACGTGGCTAAACAATAGGCATGCATGTTGTTGTTGCGACCAACATGGGTTATGGTTGCATCATCAAAGTAGTTTAATAATATTTGCGCTTCTAATCGATACGGGACATCGTTACCTCCTTCAACACATACACTCCATTCATCTGATTAACCAGTAACTTAGAGTCACCTCTTATCTCTAGGTGAGTGGCCCCTGCTTGTTTGGCTATTGACAGTCCTATGAGAAAGGCTTCATACTCTGCTGAGTTGTTGGTGCACTGAAAGTCCAACTTGAAGGAATATGAGAAAACTTCGCCAGTTGGAGACACTAGGACCATGACTGCCCCTCTAGTATTATTGCTAGGAGTGGCGGAGTCATCAAAATAAAGAAGCCATGCCTCTCCTTCGACAACATAGATCTCTGAAAATTCTCCGGGAAGATCTTCATGTAGTGCAGTAGTGCCTTCTCCAGGGAACGCTGCCAGTAAATCAGCAACGGCTTGCCCTTTGATAGCCCTTGGTGATGCGCATGTTATGTCTAGCTATGACATTTAGAGAATCCATTTGGCCGACCTTCCCATCAAGACCGGATTTGAAAGTAAAAACTTCGCAGGATTAGATTTAGATATAAGCACCACCTTGTTGGACAGCAGGTAATGTTTGAACTTCTGAATGGAATGAATCAGAGCTAGGCACGCTTATTCCGCTTTGGGATATCTGAGTTCAGCATCTCTTAATACTCGACTGAAATAGTATATGGGATGTTCAACTCCCTCATCATCCTCATGAGCGAGCAAAGCCCCTACGGCAGTGTAGAGACACACAGTCTTCCTTGGAAAGGGGACTTCATGACCGCTGGAGACGATAATATCCGTTGAATCTTCTGAAATGCTTCCCGTTGTAGTGCGGTCCAGACGAAACTTGCTCCCTTTTTCAGCAAGGGAGTTAATGAAGCGACGAGCAAGGTCAAACTAAGTATAAAACGTCGAATGCAGTTTACTTTGCCCATGATGCTTTGGAGCTCCTTCACAGTCTGTGGTGAAGGCATCATGAGGATAGCTTGAGTCTTGGATGGGTCCACCTTGATCCCCTTAGCAGTCACCTAGAATCCCAAAAACTTGCCTGAAGAAACACCGAAAGCGCATTTCAAAAGATTCATCTTCAATTTGTATTCACGAAATCTTTCGAACACTTGACATAGGACTCCTATGTGATCCGCCCGAGCTTTCAATTTGACTACTATATCATCCACATATTCTTTAACTTGCTTATGCATCATATCATGGAAGATTGCCATCATAGCGCGTTGATAGGTCGCACCGGCATTCTTCAAACCAAATGGCATTACATATAATAAAAATTTCCAAGAGGAGTTCGAAAAGCTATCTTACTTGCATCATGCTTATACATCCTTATCTGATTGTACCTATTATATTCGTCCATGAATGAGAATATGCCATGCCCGCTGGTTGCATCTACTAACATGTCGATGTTAGATAGAGGACAATCTTCTTTGGGGCAGCATTTGTTCAAGCCTCTGAAATCCACATAGCACCTTATGTCCATTTCTATTTTTTACCGGAACCACATTATCTAACCAGGTCGGGTTGTGAATGGGTTTAATGAAGCCAACATCTAGCAACTTCTGTATCTCAGTCTTGATTTTCTCTTCCACCTCGTACCTAAATTGCCTTAGGGACTGTTTGATTGGGGGCTTAGATCCAGGTATGACATGCAGATGATGGGTGACCAATTTTTCATCTAAACCAGGCATTTCTTCATACGTCCAAGCGAATATGTCCTGGTATTCTTTGAGAAGTTGCACGAGCTTCGTGAGTTCATCCGTGGACAAGGTTGAGCTGATGGAGATAGGCCTGGGGCATTCTTCATCCCCGATATTAATAGTTTCGAGCTCATCATTCGTGGAGTTGGTGCCGTCCTACAGCTTTCGTGGAGCATCCAATACCTCTTCCTATGGCTCTTAGTTGTTGTAGCATTCCATTGGGCGGAGAGACCGGGTAATAGTCTCCATTGCTAATTGCTAACAGTGACGTCGGTATACGGTCTTCCCTTTCTGATCACGGCTCGCCACAAAAATTCGCTCTCTCTTAGTGTAGTTGCAGGAAATCCTACAACACACCCCTTATCATATATTGATATTAATTTCTAGATCTACATATAAAAATGGTAGTAAAATTGCTAAAATTATAAACGGACATCAAGATTTTTAACATGGTTCGATCAATATGATCTACATCCATGATTCTTCACTATAATCGTTTAAGTTTACATTTGATTTACATTAATAATCTCCATTAATGGAGTTCTAAATCTAGTTTTGGGGAAGAAGATGATAAAGAAAAATACATTCTCTCTCCTAATATTTCTCTGCAAAATATCTCTCTCTCTTCTAAAATTGTCTCCCCCCCTTTCTCTCTCCTGCTCTTTTCTTTATATAGGTATCTTCATAGTGGGTGACAGCTCACATTCAACTCATCTTTCTCATTTTTTAGGATTTCTGCTATGCTCCTTGTAGGCTCTTCTATCGTGCTCGCGAGACTCTTTTGTCGTGCTCTCGAGACTCTTTTGTCGTGCTCGCGAGACTCTTTTATAACCACAAAATCTTCATTTCCTGCCTTGCTCTCGCGAGCTCCCACATTGTGCTCGCGAGCATTCTCTCTAACTACAAAATCTTCACATCTTTCTCATGTTTTATGCCGTCGTTGTCTATTACGTCATTCTTTGTATTATTATCTGACTCTCGCAAAGTGTTGTTGGAGAGATTGCGATGATGCTCGCAGAAGTGTTGTTAATCCCGCGTGAACATAGTTGTAGCGATATTCTTGTCCTACATCTTGCCTCTTTTTTCTTGAATATTGCTTGAAAAGTAATCTTTAAGAAAAAATATGTTGTTGTAGTAGTCTTTGATCTTTGTTGATGAAGGAACGAGCGAAAGAATACTAGACTCGAAAAGTACGTACTTGCCTCTATTCTTTTGTGAAGTTCGATATCTTTGCTAAGTAAATAAGAAGTATTAACTCTTGAAGTATTCGAAGTATGAAGTATCCTTGAAGAAATATAAGAAGTACTCAATCCTCAAAATATAAGAAGTATATGTCCTTGAATGAAAATCATAAGTATTGCCTCTGTTCATGCGAAATTATTACTTCATTTTTGGTGAAAATCCCTGTCCATTTTGGAAATGATTCTTGCCGAGAAGATAAAGAACATAAAATGTTTTCTTGGTAATCCATAGTTGCCTCTGTTCTTTATCTATGGAGGTAGAATCCTTGAGAAAATGTTAAATGAATGAATTGTTTCTTTATTCTTATCTTGCCTCTGCCTCATGCGATAAAATAATCATATTCTGCGAAATAATCACATTTCCTGTGAAATTCTGGAATAGTTTGCGAGGTGCTGAATGAGTTTGCAAGTTTCTGAATATGTCTACAAGATTATAAATATATCTGCGAGTTTCTGAATGTGTCTGCGAGTTTCTGAATAACCCTGCGAAATTATGAATAGTGCTCCTGAAATAGTGTTGCGAGCTGATGAATAGTGCTGCGAGATTGTAGATAATCCTCTTGAGAAACTTTGAATAATACTTCTGAGAGATTCTGAATAGTATTTCTGAAAGATCCTGAATAGTATTTTTGAAAGATTCTGAATAGTACTTTCTTTCTCTCTTGCGATGAACAAATATGTCCTGCATTCTTAAAAGAAAATAATTAATGTTTGAGATTATTCTATTGGTCTTATTTTGCCTTCCTAGTTAAAGGTCTTATTTTGCCAATTTTTCTTTTTGCGACAAAATCGCAGGACGTCTTTACATTTGCATGTATTGACCCATTGATCTTGCCTTATCTTTATTCTTTGATTGTATTGCGACAATATGACAAGTCTAAGTTCCCTCGCGAGATCAAAGCCTCATGATATTGCCGTCTTGCGATGAAATCGCAGGACGTCTTTACATTTTCATGTAAAAACCCATTGATATCATCTTAACTTTTTCTCTTATGGCTTGTTGCCTCTGTATAATTTTTGTCACGCGACAATATGACAGGCCTAAATGTTCTTGCGATCATAAAGCCCCATGACATTGCCGTCTTTAGACACTTATCATCTCCCTAATGGAGGGTGCCGCCCTTATCTTCCCCCTGGTTGCCCCTTCAAGGAGGGAACATCGTCCATACAAGACTAGCTCCTCCCATCCGGATTTACCAACAACCAGTTGTTTTCGCAGCCTCTTGTCCTTTATGCCTATATGGCTTATAGTTACAAGAATGCACCCTAAGTGGGGTTTTCTTCGGGCCAGGTGCATCGTAGCCAAGACTTACCAAGAATGGCCAGGGTAGGTTCGTCCGTCCCGGGCACTCTTGGCTCAACCGTGTACCTCGGCGCCTTGGTCATACTCTGCACTTCTTAGAAGAGACCCTAGGTCGTCCAACCATGGTATAACCTTATATAGTTGGAAATCCAAGGTACCTCTCCTGGATAGGTTTTCTTTAACCCCAACATCTTCATGACTCAGGTTCCAGCAGCGGTATAACCTTATCCCTGAGTCACAAAAAGAGATACCCCCTTGTATGACGCACTATTAGGTCTTACATTTGCCTCTTGCAAAATTTTATCCGCGAACTAGGGTGCACGCCATAAAGGTTCGTCCCATTCTTATGTCTCTGCGAAATTGTATTCGCGTTTCTCGCGATAGCTTCACGTTTCTTTATTCTTTCATTTCGGTCAATTCTTTCATTTCTATCATTTCTTCTTTCATTCTCATAACATCATATTTGAGGTAAATATTCTTTAAAATCTTTTGAAATCTTAGAAATATTCTTTGAAATCTTGCGATTGTATCGCATTTGTTAAATCAAAAATCTTTATCTATAAAAGAAATATTCTAGAGAAATCTTTGAAATCTTGCGATTATATCGTGTTTTTAAATCAAAAAACTTTTGAATAAAAATTTTTCTAGAGAAATATATAAATTGAATGTTCTCGGTTTTTTGAATTTTGAAGTCTTTGTAATCTTGTGAGGGTATCGCTTTTTTGGAAATTAAATAAAAAAAAATTGAAATCTCAGAAGTCTTTGCGATAATTTCATTTTCTGTAATCTTTGAAACCTTCAAAATTTTTAGAGATCTTTAAATTTTTGCGATAATTTTTGGTAAGTCAAATAAAAAATCTTTGAAATCTTAGAAATGTTCTTTGAAATATTGCGATAGTATCGCTTTTTGTAAAATAAATCAAAAATCTTTGAAATGTTTTGAAGTCTTAGAAATTTTTGCGATAATTTCACTTTTTGAAATTTTTTGAGATCTATAAATTTTTTGCGATGATTTCACCTTTTGTAATCTTTTAAAATCTTTGAAATCTTGCGATTGTGTCATTTTTTGTAATTTAAATCAAAAATATTTACTTGCGGTAAGTAATATGTTCTAGGAAAGGGTACTTAGCTCTTATGTGAGTTGTTTGAACGTCTCGCAGCAAAAAGAAGAGTGAGAGATGAGACTTGAACCCTTGACGTGCCTCTTGCATTTTCTCGCAACAAATCAACTGTGCTAGCATTCTCTTGCGAATTAATCAAAGATCTTGCGATGTAATCAAAGTTTAATTGTTCGAGAGACAATTATGTAGAGATTTCGCATATTAAAAATAAACTTGCGAGAAGCACGAATTGATCCCGCGATCTGCTGTGTGCATTCATGCCTTGCGAAATTTATTTGAGAAATAATCAAAGGTTGACTTGCGAATTTCACATAACAAAAATAAACTTGCGAGAAGCAAGAATTGATTCTACGATCTGCTACTTTCATTCAAGCCTCTCAACCAATTGTGCTAGTTCTCTTGCTTGCGAGATTTCTCTGCGAAATTATCATGAACTCTCTTCTGTGTGAAATATACCTGCGAAATTATCAAGGATTTCGCGAAAAAATATGCATGTGTTGGGACTTGAACTCGCGACTATGAACTCATTAATCTTCGCAGATCACCAATTGTGCTACCTCTTGCTTGCGAAATAATGAAACAATGCTGAGAGATTATCTATTTTTTCACCCTCTGTAAAAAGAAGAAAATTATGCTTGCAGGCAAATTCGAACCTGTAACTACAATCTCCCATACTGTTCTCTAGAACATCTGTTCAAGAACCTCTTTGCGAGATTATCGCAAAACTTTTTTCCTTATTCTTTTATTCGCCAATAAAAATGAGAAGAAAATGAAAAATATGAATCTCTGCGAATTCGAACCCGTGACCTCTTGTTTGTTCTTTGAACCTTGAACCAGTTGTTCTAATATTTCTTTGTGATATCTTCGCATAACACTTATCACTTGTTCTTTTATTTGTCCTTAGTATTTCATCAAAAATATGCGAAAATATCGCAGTTAGGAAGAATCGATCCCGCGACCTTAAACTTGTACGCTTCTGGTTTGACCAACTGTACTGTCTTCAACTTGTGAAAGAGTGGCGAGATTCACATGACTTATTCTTTTTAGTTGTCCTTTGTATAAGCTTTCTCCTTGTCCCTTTCTATTTTCTTTTCTAGTCATGCAATTTTATCTTTCTTTCTTGCGAGAGTTCATTCCCTGCGAGCAATCACCATGAGTAATGCAAGTTTTATATCAACTTCATAAAATTGAAAACAAGGATAATCATCAATTTTATTTTTAAAATCACATAACCTAAAAAGAACGAAATTTTTTGATGCTCTGAAATTTGAGAAATTTGCACAATCTAAAAATTTGAAATTCGCATGGCCAAAACTTTTTCATACGTTTTCTGTAAATTTTTTTTTTTTTAACGATCATATAGGTTTGGAAAATTAAATTTGGATGATGCAAATCTTTGAACAGAACTCGTTTTGATGTAAGATTAAAATTGAGAATCAAATTTCTATGAAAAACAAAGCTTATTTCTGACGTTTGTTTCGTGAAGAGCAAAACTTAATAATCAAATTAATTTTTCCCAAAATTCCGGATATAAACAATCAAGCATAAAACAAGATAGAATAGTAAGGGATTTTTCCTTTTTAAACTCATAGTTGATGTAGACTATGTTGATGTAGAAATTCATCCTTTTGACGTAGCTTTGCATCTTCGTCTTTTTCTTTAACTTTCTCTCACTGTGTTGTTGGTGTTTGCTTGAAGACACAATTTCTCCATTGAAATTTCCACTTTTCCTCTTAAAACTTTTAGATCCCACGAATTCTAACTCTCCCAGTAGCTAATTTCTTTGAGCTTCTTCAATCTATCAAATAGCAGGTAGTGTTTCTAGCGCCAAAATGTAGTTGCAGGAAATCCTACAACACACCCCTTATCATATCTTGATATTAATTTCTAGATCTACATATAAAAATGGTAGTAAAATTGCTAAAATTATAAACGGACATCAAGATTTTTTACATGGTTCGATCAATATGATCTACATCCATGATTCTTCACTATAATCATTTAAGTTTACATTTGATTTACATTGATAATCTCCATTAATGGAGTTCTAAATCTAGTTTTGGGGAAGAAGATGATAAAGAAAAATACATTCTCTCTCCTAATATTTCTATGCAAAATATCTCTCTCTCTTCTAAAATTGTCTCTTTTCCCCTTTCATACTAGTATTTGATGGTTTTCCAGATTATTGTGTGTTACGCGTGTTTTCTCTTATTTGTGTGTTAGAAGGTGAATAATTTTCTTTGAAAGAAGCTATCCGGGCACCCTTCTTCTTCTTCACGAGTAAAGAAAAGTGGCGGGAAACCTTTCAATTTAAATATCTACACCTGCATTTCTTCTGGGATGATTTTGGTCGTGGATTAGAGAGATTCAAGAGCAGATATGAGTTGGATTAAGCCTGTTTCGATTAAACAAAGATGGTAAGTCGATTGGTTTTAAGAATAACAAAGGTATGAGCTCGGCGATGAGAAGAAAGGTTTTGCCATTAATGGTGATGCTCGGGCAGAGAGCATAGCATGCATGGGTGATCGGTAACTGATGGAGTAGCTCGAGATTAAAAGCAATGGAGAAGGTGTTGTTCGGTGTTTGGTTGGGATGACAAACATGTCATGAGAGCTCGAGTTTACGCTGCATGCATGGCCGATGGAAAATCATAATTCTTTGTTCGAAGCAGACCTCAACAATGGGTTGTCTTCCTGAGATGGCAGTGAACGTGGGATAAACTCGAGCAGCTGAACGTGGCAGACATGAGAACGTGAGAGCATGGCAGACAACAAAACAAAGCGTGTTGGCATGGCAGAGAACGGATATGGCAAGGAGTCGAGCAAGTTCAAGGGACTTTCCGTGCACGTGAAGCAGACAACATCATATGCAGGCAGTAAATAAAGAAAAGGATAAAGTACTACTCGCGTGCTATGGCTGTGAAGGAAGGTGAACTCGAGTTTGGCAGAGAGAACGTGATGATGTTGGAGCTAATGGAAGAAAGATGGAGGAGCTCGAGTATGGGTCAACAATGCGCATGGGAAAGCAACACATGGAGCTGTTGGCAGTCATGATGATACCCATCGAACATAGCATGCGCATGGCCTGGAAAAGCGAGAAAATTGTTGGTTATTTTCCCTATAAATAGAACTCGAATTCATCCATTCGGGAGGAGCCTACTGAGACCTCTCTCGCATATTCTTCTTTCATTTCTTCTTCTGTTTTTAATTTTTCTTTCATCATTTGAGAAAGCAGGTGAAAGCTCCGGCTTTCACTCTAGGCTTCCATTTTTAGTTTTATTATAAATTCCTTCTTATTTATTTATTTATTTGTTAGTACTTTTAATTATGAGTAGCTAAATTTTTATCTAGGATTAAGGAGGAAATCCTACTATGTGTGCTATAATGTTTTGATTATTTTCTATAATAATTCTCTTGGTCCTTATTCTTGATTCGTAACGGTAATAATTTTCTTCATGTGTCCTATGATGCTTGATAATTGATTTATATATTCTATGTTAGAAACTAGCATTTTATAGTGAAGAAGATTGTTAATTCTTTGAGAAAATTAATTGCTTGAAAAGATTTATTTTAGAGACGTATTATTTGTCCTAAATCGTCTTGAGTAATTTTTGGAGAGTATTATAGGGAATAGTTATAATCATTTAGTATGTGTAGTAGTGATGGAATCTCGACATCCTAGACTCTTTCAATTGAACACAAAAATCATTTTTAGTATTTCCATTATTTTATAAGTTTTATAAATCACCATAAAAACCAAATAGGTATCTTCATAGTGGGTGATAGCTCACATTCAACTCATCTTTCCCATTTTTAGGATTTCTGCTATGCTCCTTGCAGGTTCTTCTATCGTGCTCGCGAGATTCTTTTGTCGTGCTCGCGAGACTCTTTTATAACCACAAAATCTTCATTTCCTGCCTTACTCTCGCGAGCTCCCGCCTTGTGCTCGCGAGCATTCTCTCTAACTACAAAATCTTCACATCTTTCTCATGTTTTTATGTTGTCGTTGTCTATTACGTCATTCTTTGTATTATTCTCTGACTCTCGCAAAGTGTTGTTGGAGAGATTGCGATGATGCTCGTAGAAGTGTTGTTAATCCCGCGTAAACATAGTTGTAGCGATATTCTGGTCCTACACTTAGTGTGAACATGGGTTGCAGCTTCACCAGACGAAGAAGGATGTCATGTCCCTGCGTCGTAGGGCTTAGTGATGAGCAGGAAAGTGCGATGCATTTTTACCCATAAATACATTAGCTAGGACTCATTTTATCACTAATAATCTTGTTTGTAAGTGATTTTGGAAAATAAGCTCTTATGGAGAAAGTTGCTCAAAAAGTGGTTTTTGTACACCGGAGGACACCTGTTATTCGGACTCTCAATGTCGGTTAAGAGGCACCTCAATTACTAAGGGGTGTACAGTTGCTAAGGGGCACCTTCTTTGTTATTTGGAACTTGTGGTTATTCACACCCCATGAATTGATATTTATACCCAAATTGCTAAAGGGACACCCACTCTGGTTAAGGGGACATCTTCTTCAACCTTTTGAATTTGAAATTTGGCGGGAAATTTTGGTTTTAATGAAGCAGAATTAGGGTTGGACTTTTGGAGGAGTTAGAGGGAGATTTAATGGCTGAAACTTCATGGGACGTCCTGTTAGAGCGAAACATGGAAGGTATGGTCGTTACTTTCAATAAGAATTGGCTGAAACATCAAGTTTGAGTGAATCAGGGAGTTACGGGTTTCTCTTGAGAAAACCCGAGAGTTGTTGTTTTTGATTTGGAAGATTTCTGGAGAGATTCAATCACTCCAGTGCATTGTATGGGCCTGTTTTTGACCAAACATGGATGGTAAGGTCCTTGGAATAGATTAGATTTGGCCGAATAATTACGTTGAAGAAAACAGGGGCGTGCAAGATACTCAGACCTCTGGAAGTTATTACAAGAGATTCTATCGAGATTTTCTTACCGTTTTTGTTGGAGAATGACCTGTCACGATAAGATAAAGATGGTAAGTCTTTTAGTTTCGAAGAAAATTGAAGAAATCGTGTCAAGATACAAAACACAGGAGGAGAGATTTTCACGAGTTATTCACGGGATTGCATAGGATTTAGACGTGTAATAGGTGTGTTTGGAGTGTGCTATGATGCAACAGGAACGTGTAGAAGATAAATATCGAGATTTGATAGCAAGGAAACAGCGTGAGAAGAAATAAAAAAAGAAAGTAAATCTGGTGGCTTGAAGAGAAAATATTCTCGAATAATATTGAGTTACTGTGAAGATTTTTAGGCAGTTAATGTGGAGATTTGAGTTGCTGTCGGGTATAAAAATGACTGTATGGGTTCTCAGAAAGGGGATCGAGAGTTTGGTAGGCTACAGAGTGGAAGAGGAGAAGTTGCAGAAACTTCTCTGCTGCTGCAGAGAGGTAGAAGAAGAAGAACACAGACGGCGTTAAAGGTCTGTCATTTTAGAACTTCCACAGTTCCCGTCTTAGTGACAGTTCTTCTACAACAGTTTCCTAATATAGTTTCTGTTACAGCAGCTTTGCAAATTATAACGGCGAGTTTGTAACGCCTATTAAGCGTTGCAAATTCCCGGTTTATGTTATTTTTCTCCTTTTCTTCATTATAAACACCATTTGAGCTATATAAAAAATATTTTGAGAGTGTCTACATCATGAGTATCTAAACCCCTACACTGGGTCGACGGAGGAAACCAAACTTCACACATGGGTGAATTTATTCTATTTTTTATTTGACTTTTGCACTTATTTTGAATTGATTTATGATTCGATAAAATTAGTTGTGATTCAATTAGATAGGTTATGCTTTGTTTAGATAATCTATGCTTAGGGGATACAATTAATGTTTTGAAGATCTACTTTGGAAAAACAAGAGTCGATGTTTTATTTATTTACTAAGCGATAATTGTTGAGAATAAATAATTGAACCTCGTGTTGTGAATTCGGTGGAGTCTTAGACCCAGTGACTCTCTCTTTTATTATTTTCATCAACCTTTAAATTTAATCTTCGCAAATCTGAGAGAACGAATCTTAATTACTACTACTAAAACTTTGAAAAATCTTGAAGCACTTAGCCTTCAATGATGCAAGTCGGTCCTCTTCCTAGATTGATGTCCACGTGGGGAGTGGGATGCAATGAACCCTGCCTGATTCTTCGCGTGGAGTTTCTCTTGGCTCGAACAACTCCATTCCACATATCGGTGCGTAAGGAGACAACGACGCAGGGATACGAACGACTTCTTTATTTAGCATAGTCTTTAGGCACTGGTGATATGTTGAAGGGACAATCTCATTGTCATGGATCCACGGTCTCCCCGGTATCATGTGGTAGTCCGGCTCCTTTTCTATGACTTCAAATTTCACCTTTGATTGGATATGCCCTACAGATAAATTCAGATTGACATACCCATACGTGTTGGTTTGGTTTCCTTCAAAATCCGTCATAGTGGTAGATTGTCGCACGACGTTGCTTGGGGGAACATTGTCCGTCCTGAGTGTCTTGAGAGTAATCACATTCACAGATGCTCCTGTATCGATGAGCGCCATCTTGAACTCTGAATCCTTGATGCATGCAGTAACGTGTATGGCCCGATTATGACCTTCTTCCACCATCATTCTTCTTCTGTAAACGTGACATTATTCACAGACATCTCTGATATTTTCGAGGCTTCTGGACGCAAAGGAGTTAAACGCACGTCCAGGGCTATTTGGTTGATTGGAGCAAACGTCTCCACCCGTTGACTCTTCAAGAGGTGTAAGAGTTCGCATAAACTTTGCACTAGACAATCCGCTTCCTGATTCATCGGTCTCTGGTTTATAGTGAAACTGTTGACTTGAGGAGGATCGTTACGAGGATCAGTCCCCAGTGCAGAAATCTCTATGATAGGAGAACCGCTCACATTTGATGTCATCTTGATGAGGAGATCGAGTATACCATTTATTATTTCCTTGATCAGTTCCGTATTCTTTGTGTGAATCTCCTGCACCCGTGTTAACTCGATCAACGTTGGGATTCTTCCGGTTATGCTATTAGATACACCATTGGGAAGGGGGTATCTTCGTTGGAGGAACTTTGGTCAAAATTTGAAATTATTTGGGGAGTCCCAAGACCAACCATTTTGAAATCATCCAAAATAGGATTGGGTATTGAAGAAATTGATATTGCAACCGAGAGATTAATCTCCCACTGTGTCACCAGTTGTTCATGGGTAAAAATTATTTCTGCTGGTTTTGGTAATTTTGGGTGTGTGGATAAAAAATGAATCTAAACCCTAAACAAATGCACTGCACAGGAGTGCTTTTGATGCACGGGAGTGCTTTTGATTCGAGAGATCAATCTATACAATTCTGGCCTAAACCAAGAAATGGTCGTTCCAGACTTGCTTCGGTCACAAAGTGAAGGAGATGGGGTTGATCTTAGGGAGGGAAGCAAAGAAGGTGTTGAGATTTTGAATGTTTCGGCTATTTATGACTTGTATTAGAATGGTGGTTACTGGATACTAATGACAACACTTGGTTTTCTGTGCTTGTATGTGTTGTTTGGAAATAGGCAAAGGACCTATTTATACAAGTCATAGAGCGCAAACCCTCATCTCATAAGAAGTGGAGGAAGTTGAGTGATGGATTAGTGGGGTCGTGTGGGTGATTGCATGATCACGTATTATCCCACTTCTCCCATCATCGCTAACCGTCCATGCTTCCTGACACGTTCTTGTGATGGCACGTTGCACGGTGCATGTTGTAAACCGCCATACCAATACCCCAGTAAGTATCCCCCAATTTGTGACATGTTTGATGTCTCGAGTGTGGATCGTGGGACCCACAGGAAGTAGCATATGGTGCTAGGTTAAATAACTGAGTTATTTAGGAAATCGATATTCAATAAATAACGTGTATACTCTATGCATGTAATGCATCAAATATATTCAATATGCATAAAGCATCGCTGTTTTAAAGCTTAATGGAGTAAGTCGCAGATTAAGCGTCTTAAAACAGATGCATGTCTAGCCATCTTCGAATGATCGTTTGGAGGTTGCACAGGCAAGCCCTCCTTTGGCCGATCACTCCATGTGGTAGAGTGACGGATGGTAATCACCACGACACCTTATTGGCCATTTAACTCCTAGCATGGGCTGCCCAACCAAGCTGGTAGAGTTGGACGGACAAGATGATCTATGACGCTCATTTGCGACCGTTGATGGATTTTTAGGGTTTTGAAGAGGTGCGCAAGCATCACTCTTTAGCTTGACCAAAACCAAGCATGGAAGACATTTTTGGCGGGACCGACCGGGCATGCGTGCAGAAGGCTTGCTGGTGTACATGTCTGTACCTCTTTGTCTCATGAAGGTGCGATCTAGGCCACTCAATTTGACCGGCAAAGAGGAGTGGTTGAGATCGATTTGCGGCAGAAATCCATTGCCGCAAAGGATTTGGAAGTTACGCGACATGCCTATTTTTTGGGCACGCGTTTCGAGGCGTTCGGCCATGGTTGGCCTAGGCCGATCAGTCATACATATAGGTGGGCCCACAATGATCATGTTGACATGCTTGAGACCTTTTAAGTCTATATCTACACCCTTTATCAAAGCTTGTGAAGATGGATGGTCGTGATCGAACTGCGATAATTATGCAGCGCCGCAAACCCTAATTAGGGTTTCAGAACAGTCACACA
This sequence comes from Papaver bracteatum, assembly GCA_023529315.1. Classification (NCBI taxonomy): domain Eukaryota; kingdom Viridiplantae; phylum Streptophyta; class Magnoliopsida; order Ranunculales; family Papaveraceae; genus Papaver; species Papaver bracteatum. Next base: position 938,771 of record JAJJWX010004610.1, read on the forward strand.
CACACGACTTCCACCAAACGGTTTGGAAAGTCATGCTCCCTTTTTGGAGGGTCCGATTATGTGGGGCCAATGTTGGGCTAGTGGTGGACATGTGTGCACCTTCCTGATGGTCATAAGTTCAATCTAAGTCATCCAAACATGCCGGCGAAGTTGGATGGTTGTGATCAATTTAAGACACTAATGGAATTCCGCGACCCTTTAAAGCATCACGCCAGCCGTACTTTGAGCAAGTGTTGGTTGCTCTATGACTAGGCTATGAGAAAGTCGGTCAGGTAAGTAAAGAGTGGGCCCGCCAGAGTGTATGACATCACCTGACCGATCAGCCACCGAAAGATCCATGTCATTGGAAGTCTTGCTCGTAAGAGCTCTTCCAAGATGCTCCATACAAGCTAAACCATCCTACTTCAGGCTGGCATTCAATGGCTGTTTGGGGGCATAACGTGTGTTCGACTGACCAGGGCATAAACGGGCCCGTTAGTGGTCATTGCGGTGATAGCTTGCTCATGTTAGGGCGTCTAGGCTGGTTAAATCATGCGGCCAACTTGCGTGGACGTGATCGTTTCTGAGACTGATATGGACAGTCCAGATTTCCCTTAGGAAATTAAATATGCTCAATCGGGCTAATATAACACACCGAGAGATGTAGCATGTTTGGGTATTTCATGCATGACTCACTATTGGCACTTGGATATTCATGTTACTCTGCTAAGAGCAATAGTCAGTCATCATGCCGCACCAATAATGAGAGTCCTGCTGAGAACAGCACAGGAAATACAAGGCAATTCATGCATTAATTAATAATGCTAAAAATTCACAGGGTATTTGGGATTGTTGCTACATGCTCCCATCCTGGATGAATTTTGTGTGTTTAATTCACAAAATATTTGGGATTGTTGCTACATGCTCCATTCTAGGTGAATTAATAAAGCGAAGAGGTACTCATCATTTATGAAATAGCTTCATCCTCTGCAGGATGTTAGCGCATTAAATTTGGCTTTACAATTTTAGCCTTTGAACCAAAACCCACCATCAACACATTGTTAGATCGATTGATATTATTTGTAGGACCATGAGAAGATACTTGAGAAGAATTAAACTATTGGTTCAAAAAAAATTGACGACGAGCAAAAAATGCAGATGATGAAGAATTTCCAGCAATATTTTGTGAATGAAGAAGACGTTGTTCATGACTGAGAAGAAGAGGAAAAAGTTGAGAAAAGGTGGGAAGGTTTTCTCGGGTTTCAATAGATGTTACAAATGGATCATTATCAGGACCAAGACCACGTAAAGTATTGAGAACAAGATTAGAATCAGAGACATGGGAATAAGTATTTTCTAGGGCATCAAAAATAGATTTGATTTGAGAAATGTATTCATTTATTGTTTGAGACCCTCTTTGAATAGTTTGGAGTTGAATGGTAAGTTGGTGTGTACGAGCAGTGACTTGGGAAGAAAAGGATGAACCAATATGGCTATAGAGAGAACGAGATGTTGGAAAACTAGGAGTTTGAGATAGGGTAAGAGCAGTAAAGGTTGCTTGAAGAAAACTGATGAGAAGGTTATCCATGGATTTTCATTCAATATAAGAGGGATTGGGAACTTGAGTGTTATTTTTAGATGCAATTGTACGAGAGGGAATGGGAACATCAGGATCTACATATTTGTAAAGATCTTGAGAGCGAAGAAGGGTATCAATTTGCTTTTTCCAAAAGAGAAAATTTTCATAATCAAGTTTAGTGGACATAAAAGAAAGAAGATGATTTAAGGAGAGAGTTGTTGGAGAAGGAGAAGAAGCCATTTTAGCGGATGTATTATAAGAATTACTCACGAGAGGATCGATGTGAGGCCTGAAACCATGAAGAGAAATTATCTTCCTTGCCTTCACTGGCTAGGAGATCCGTATATTTATATTGATGTTACCATTTAGGGTTCTGTATACAAGGATTACAACGGTATGAATATCAACATAATTATGTAAACAATATATTTGATTGCCTGAATATAAAGCTAAACATATATTGCCTAATTATACGCCTAACATATCCTTGTTTATTTAATTTATGCAATTATTTTATGATTATTTGCTTTGGTAAAAAAAATAATTCATTGATTTTTGTTAAGCAATTGTGATTTCTTTTGATGATACATGCTTGGCCTAGGGTTTTTGATGTTCCATGCTTTCGATTTATAGTTCTTACTATGATAATCTACTTGTTGCAATATTTTAGAATCAAATTGAATGTATGAATTGCATAATTATAATTATTGAATTAAATCACTTTGAAAATTGGTAAATAGTGGAATCTTAGCCACGGTATTCTTTTAATCATGACATCAACTTTTGTTGTGAGTTTGCTATTTTTAGTGTAAGAATTTAAGTCTAAAAATCAATCTTCACAAGTCTGAGTAACGAATCTTTTTACCACTTCTAAAATCACACTAGTATACCTATTTTCGTGTTGGTAAACCATTTCTTAAAGATAACATCCCGAGAGTTCCCATAATGGACATGTACCACAAGAAGAACTGGGCTAAGAAAGATGGTGGCGATGGAAAACTTTTCGTTTTTTTCCAAAGATATCAACAAATGACACAGATCAACAAAAATATTGTTGTTCATCCTTACAACAATTTTGATGAGGTTGCAGATCCCGCGGTAGAAGCTATTCTGGGATATTCACTCTGAATAGTTGTTTCTTTCACCGCATAAATGCACAGAGGTGTTTTATATTTAGAGAAAGACTATTTTTCCATTTACAAATTACTTTTGCAATTGTGATTAATCCCCCAAGACAGACGCAAGTGTATGCATCATATTTTCATTGGTTGCGGTAGAGGCCATGGAAATGATTTGAAGAATACGTTGGAATGAATACTAGTGAACAACAATATCTCAAATGGTACTAAAAAGTTGTGAAGCCGGTAATTGTTGTTCACAATACGCACATCTATGGGTTGGTATCCCGGCGTTAGCTCGTTATAGTCGTGATATGTCTATCATACTAGGTCAGCCATATCTTGATGAACCAAATTGTATGACATACCCCACAAATGGAAATTCTTAATTATCTTCATCAAATATTCCTCAAACAAATTGAGAGTTCCCAAGTATAACTTAATAGGGTGTGCTAACCACTATTCCTATAGTTCGGACAACTATGGAACGTACTTATCCTTATTACAAAGTACATGTTGAAATGACGAGGGTACCAAGTACACCACAATCTTTTCAATATCAACCTATAAGTCTGATACCTTGCGTGATCTAATATAGACAGAAACTGTCAAGAAGATAACAACCACAAGGTATACACTTGGTATATGGTATAAGTCTGAAACCGAACCTTAAACTATAGGGATCAACCCAAGTGTTTGGGATTAACGTACAATGTATTTACTTTTACTCATAACTAAAACAATAATTATAATTGTGGAAAGTGAAATAAAGACAGAACAAGATTTTATTAACGAAAAAACTACAAATCCAAAAAAAAGAAAAAGAAAGGGGGACCTAGTCCAGTTTTGAATACTCTCAGAATTAAGACGCTATACAAAGACCACTACCAACTTCGTATAGTTGAGACCAAGTAAACTACCCCTAGTTACCTAGTTTCCTCAGTATCCCTACGCCTATAACCAATCTAGCCAGCACACGCGAATCCTAAGATAGAGTCTACTATCTTAAGTTGCTTTAGTATCTCTGAAAACTTTAATCACTTACTCCTTTTGATCGTCTTTCAAACAGTAAATGACTAATCAGTTTGGTAACCGCTTTCCTATCTCAGGAAAGTGGAGATATGTTGTTGAGCGTGACAAAGGCTAATCTATTTAAATCAATTAAACTTATTTGTTTGATTTAGATCTTCCAAAATCTGGATTAACAAGTTACCCAGAACAAGCCAAATAGGACTACCAGATTCAGATACTAAAGAGTACCACCAAATGATAGCTTGTCGATTTAAATATGACTGGTAATAAAAATTCTATCAAAAGAAAAACTAGATCTAGTCAGATTCCAGCCGATCAAGTTTGTGCATGAATAAAATTACAAAGTTACGAAACCAATAAGAAAAATCTTCTTATCTTCAAATCTATAGTAGTCTGTTTTACCTGCACAATAACAAACTTGTTTCCAACTTATGATCGACCACACACAGAACATAGTCTGTTAACAATAGATGATCACAAGTCAATGTCAGATCTAAAGACATATCTGAACTACCGCTAATCTCTTGATCTAATTTGAGTGATTTTATGTCAGAAGAGAATGCTCTCAAGAATAATCAAACTAGGTGCAATCAAGAGTTAACAAACCGTTAGTCAATCAAACCAATAATTGAAAACTAAAATAATAATGCAATTTTAATTTCCCACCAATGGTACTAGTAGACGCTTCTTGGTCCCAGAGAAGTCTTTAAACTAGAGGACGTAAGAGATTTCGCCTAATTAGGTTACTCTCCTCTCCAAGATAGTACTACAAGTTATACTATTAGTTGGCTGTAACAGTGACTATGAAACGATGTGCCTACCTCAGGGTGAGTTTGTAAGAAGAGTAAACTTCACTATTTATAGACCAAGCTAGTTCAGATACCAAGGAATTTCCATAACTAAAATATTCTTAAGATATCTAAGAAAGCACTTAAATTCGGTTTTGTCTAATTCCAACCAATATCAACTGCATAACCAATATCCAACTGTATAACCAAAATATTTTTATTAGAAATAGAATGACTTGAAGTAGAAGAGCTTACCACAGAAGGTTGTTGTGGTGAAGGTGAAGCTGGTGGGCTATAAGAAAGCGGTAATGGGGTCGGCAGTGGAGATTAAAGAGTTGAACATATAGGAGTAGCAAACGGATGCATGGTGCTTGGACCTGCAAAAGGAAAATAATTTTCTACAAACTTAACATGTCGAGAAATATAGATCCGTTTAGTCGGGATATGCCAACACATGTAGCCTTTGTATGTGGAGTGATATCCAATAAAAACACAAGAAAGAGATCGTGGTGCAATTTTATTAGCAGCATAAGCACATAAATGAGGGTATGCTAAGCATCCAAAAAATTTCAAGGAGTAGTAGTATGGATTTTGGTTAAATAGCTTTTGATATGGTGACCAATTAACCTAAACTGGTGATGGAAGACGATTAAGAAGGTAACATGTTTCTCACTGGTGATGGAAGACGATTAAGAAGGTAACATGTTGTTTGAGAAACACCAATCCAAAGAGATTCAGGTGCAAAATTTGTATGGAGAAGGGCCCAACCAGTATCTCCAATATGACGATGATGGCGTTCAGCAAGTCCATTTTATTTCGCAGTATGGAAACTAGAAAAATGATGGTAAACACCCTGTGAATCAAGATACATAGTGAACTTTTAAAACTCGCCGCCATTGTCATATTGAAAGACTTTTATTTTCTTTTATAAAAGTTTTTCAATATTAGTTTTAAACACTATAAAATTAGATAAAGCATCAGATTTTTCGGGCTAAGGAGAAGATCCACACATAATGACTATAAACATCCATAATCAACAAATAACAACGAAATCCATCGCGAGAAAGATGAGGATAAGGACCCAACGATCAACAGTTAAATGTAAGGGAGAATGATATTCACTTAAGATTGGAAAAAAGGGTAGCTTAGTACTTTTACTGATAAAACACGAACAACACGGGAATAATCTAATAGAATTAACTGTAAGACAAAAATCTCTAACTACTTTCTTCACAGTTCGAAGCATAGGATGTCCTAATCATTGGTGTCACGTATCAAGAGACGACTCAACATAAAAAATTGAAGAAGACGATGAAGGAGAATCAACTGTGTGTTTAAACTTGTAGAGACCATTTTCAATTTGTCCCATTGACCACCACTTTGTCCGTTTTCCGTTCCTTGAAAAGAAAGAAAGAAAGAGGAATTCATAATAAACATTATTATTAGCACAAAATCAGAATACCGATACTAAGTTAGCTTTGATTTTAGGAACATGATATATGTGGTGCAGATGAAAAGAACGCCCAACGATGTTTAAAATGCTCTTACCAATATTAGCAATTACCAAAGAATCACCATTACCTACTATGGATTGATCAAGGTCGTCATATGGATTATGAATATGCAAGTTTTGCATATCACCAGTAACATGTTGTAAAGCACCAGAATCCGCAATCCATGGATTTAGTTGTATAAGTCCCGGAGAAACCACATACGCCGAAGTTGGATTAGGTCGAGGAGATTGCTGGTTATTGAAGTACCAAGGTGTAAAGTTGGGATCAAAACGGTGCCAACACCTTAGAACAGTGTGATTACGACCACCACACAATTGACAGGGTGCTTGGTAATTATTTGAATTATTGGAATGAGTAGATTGAGGTATAAACGGACCACGACCATGTTGATTATCAGGACCCTGATAGTTATTAGCACTTGTAAAGGTAGAAATTGCACGGCGAAAAAAAAAAAAAAAAAAAAGGAGGGCGAGGATTATAAGAGGTGGAAGCAACATGGACAGTGGTAGTAGTTGGAAGAATGACATGTTGTTGAGTAAGACGCATATCATAGGCAAGGAGATGAGATTTAAAATCTTCAAAAGACATGGTGGTTATGATAGTTTGCAAAGAGGTAACAATGACATCATTAGAATTTTCAAACCCTTGAAGAATAGTTTGTTTGAGTTCAGATTTAGAAATACTACTAACAGAAACCGCAAGTTGGCCAACTAATTTCTTTGCATGAATAGGATACTTCTGCATTGTGCAGTCGCATTTACACATCTTCCTTAAGTCCCGTTGGAGTTATATCAATCGAGGTTCAAATTTTGAAGCATATAAATTTGCTAGAGTATCCCAAACTTCCTTAGAAGTCTCAAGATCACCGACTTCAAGTAAAACATAATCAGACATTGATGAAAACAGCTATCCAAGAATAATTGTGTCTTGCTCAATCCATTCATTATGAGATGGATTGTTTGTATTATCAGCTAGTTTCCATGGAGGACATGGATGAGTTCCTTCGATAAATTTCTTAAGACGATAACCACGAAGAATATGAGTGAATTGTGCTTTCCAAATAAGGTAATTAGAATCTGTGAGCTTAACATAAACTATGTGAGCTATTTTTGTAAGAGAAGGAAGAAAAGGAAAATGAATTCGACCCGGTCACTGGAAGATCGGAGGGTGACACCATCTTGGAAAATTGATTACATTGATTAATTTTTCCGCACACAGAACGTGTAGATGATCAACTATATTTATAGATAACAAAGAAGACTCTAGAATTGTATTTACTTGGTTTACAAGTCTATAATTTAACTAATTTAGTAAACAAGAAACATACTTAAATTACTTCAATACCTTAATACTCAAGAATGGATTGTTTGTTACTCGAGTAATATTGGTTTCTTTAACACTAAGAAGTTTGTTCAGCCAGGTATTTACCACTATGTTAATATAAATTGAACGATTAAAAATTAACCTCGCGATAATAAATTGAACGCCCTACGAGATATATTATTCGACATGTTTTTTTTTTTGATCGGTATTTCACTGATTATATCTCGATGCATATAATATCGTGAAGTTAAAAGTAAAGTAAAATATAATATGCACATGATATGGTTAGGAGCAGCCACGGAACCAGGATTCCATGTCCGGGGCCTAAATTCATCCCCCCCCCCAATACCCTATTTTGTTTTTCCAATTACAAATATTATAAATTTGCTATGGTATATAACATGACATGAAGCCTTTTTTTCTTCTGCATATTAGGTTTCAAGTCGAGAGTTCTTAACTAAGCACCCTTCTCGGAGGTGGCGGTTGTTTTATTGTTACACATCAGTTTTGTACTTCTGGAATAATGCTTCCTTTTACAATATACTTGTGTTTGCGGAGGGAGAAAAACAAAAAGCTAATCAATTAATTTAGTTAAGTTTCTCCTCAAAAAATAAATAAAATAAATCTAGTTAAGTGGTTTAGCGAACTATTGTTTCAATGTTTGTAACTAGTAAGGATGTCTAATTAAGTAGACAGGGGGGCAGAGTCGTTATGTTACTCTTCAATATTCACATCCTTTGCTAGTTAATCAATATATACAGGATCGTAGTAAAAGAACTAGAAGGAGCAAAACAAGAATCGACACACAGGTGAGCCCATTTAATTAATTGAATTTAAAAAACGACACGAATACGTGTTCTTTACTTTAGTTTTTGAACGGCTGAGATGATATTATCAAAGTTTAATAAATGTGGGACCATATTCCAGTCACTTTTCGTATAGGCTCATATAATCCTAATGGTCTAACCCGAAATTTATATATGGACTAAAGTTCCCAAATGTTGAAAATTACACACACAAAACAGCTTTCTAGAAAATTTGGGGTGGGTTTCAGCATAGGTAAACCACCTCCAATACCGTCTTTGGTTAGGATAAAACATAATTTCACGCGCACGACGCGAAGACATGCATCTTTTGTTAGGTCGCAATGCCTCCGAATTATTTGTTGATTTGCTCAGTCGTTTCTATGATTCGACCATCCCATTGCGGGTTCGAAATTGGTCAACTTCCATGGGAACAGCCCAGAGTGCCAATTTTCACGTGTCTACTCTGTACAATTACGTCAATACAGGTATGGATCTCCTTACAACCGGTGAGTGAAAGAGGACACGTAGGCTTAAAATATCGAAACAACGAAAGGTACAAAGATTACATACGTACAGATTCCCTTTTCTGGAACAAAGTTATTTCTGGAGAGAGAGTATCTCCCGATCCGACTCAGTCTTAAACCTTCTCGACAAACAAATCTCACTCCAACAAACCTTTGATTCGCCTTCACTACCATTACAATCAGGTAAAATTTTCTTAACCTAATCTGAAATTGAGTTTCGATTTCATTTTATTACGCTTTGATTCTCATATTTGCTGATTTTTTTCATATTTTTGTTAAATTTTTTTCGTGTATTTTTTTTTTGTTGAAGATTTGTGGTTCTTATTTGCGATAATAATCGCTTTCCTTAAAAAAATTTCTATCAAGATAATAATCGTGGTTGAATCAAATGAATTTATCATTTTATTAGGTTTTCTCTAGTGTTGATTTGCTGGTGGTCTAATTGTTGGTTGCTGAGAGAAACGGTGTTGTGAATCGTCAAATTTGTTTAGCTTCATGGAAGTACGAGAGATTTGAGCTTGTTTTAGGTTTTTGATTGAAGAAACCATTTTGTTTTTTGATTAGGGTAAATTTGGAGGAATTATGTTGGGGATTGTAAGGCAAAAGGTTGGTGCCAAATGCATCAACTCATCTGTAAAACAGTCTTTGCCGAGGACGTTAGATGCGGCAAGAAGATTTTCATCCGCAGCTAAACAGGTAGAATATATACAATCAGAAAATACAGTTTTCTGTGTAGCATGTTGTGTCTAAATTTGTGGATTAATCTGTTTTTGATACAGATGACAGTACGAGATGCGCTAAACTCTGCTCTAGACGAGGAGATGTCTGCTGATCCGAAAGTGTTTATGATGGGGGAGGAAGTAAGAAGGAAAATCGATTTGTGTTTATTGTCGTACACTTGCTGTTATTTTATGGTTCTTAACTTCTTTTTGATTTTATTGTAGGTTGGTGAATACCAGGGTGCATACAAGGTTAGACATGTTTAGATAAATGTAAGTTGTTGCATCTATAGTTATTTTTTTCTGTCTTCTAACAGTTAGTTTCTTCTCCTTCCTTTTGTAGATTACTAAAGGTCTGTTAGACAAGTATGGGCCTGAGAGAGTTCGGGATACACCAATTACAGAGGTTGGTCCTGATAAATGGATACTTCTAGAACATTTTTCTAATCTAGCACTGCTCTGAAACTTCATACTAGTTTGGTTCATGTATTTCATTCACATTAGAAACTATTCGTTACTAACTTATTATGTTTCTCTAGCTGGTGATCAATTTATTTGTGTTTTTTTCTGTAGGCTGGTTTCACTGGAATTGGAGTTGGCGCCGCTTACTATGGTCTTCGTCCTGTTGTAGAGTTTATGACTTTTAACTTCGCAATGCAGGTTAGATTACTCTCCAGATGTAATGTTTCTTATGTCGAGGTCCAGAATCATTAAATGTATATGATGCTCAGGGGAACTACTTGATCATATTGATTGGTTTTTAACTGATTTTTGGATTTTGTCCCAGGCAATTGATCATATCATCAACTCTGCTGCAAAATCAAACTACATGTCTGCTGGTCAGATATCTGTACCTATCGTTTTTAGAGGCCCAAATGGTGCTGCCGCTGGGGTTGGGGCTCAACACTCCCAGGTGTGTAGCATTTCTCATTAAGCTGCTCAGTAGCAAGTATCTCTGCCTCTATATGAAACCTCTCAGCAAAGGGTTAGACTTTTTGTGTGCTTGGCCTTGTAAATGACCTTAACATGTGTGTTGAACTAATAAATTTCATTTAAAGACCGGTGTCTTTCAGTAAAGATAAATGAATACTGTTGTGGTCTCTTGGTTTCCCACTTCTATGAGACCTCTCAGCAAGGGTTTATCCACTATGATAACCAAAAATGAGCATCCTGCGGACTTCTCTTTCCTTTTAATTTTTAAATTCTTTTGTCTGACCCTGTAAGACGACCTTCACATGTGGTCTGAACAAGAAAGCTTAAAGTTTTATCTAGAGACCAACGCCAACGCTGTCAGTTTAATAGTGAGTTGTTTCTAACTTCTGGATGTCTCAACTCTACAGTGTTATGCAGCATGGTATGGTTCTTGTCCTGGCTTGAAGGTGCTAGCTCCATACTCAGCTGAGGATGCTCGTGGCCTTCTAAAAGCTGCTATCAGGGACCCTGATCCTGTTGTATTCCTAGAAAATGAGTTGCTGTAAGTACTCGAATGCATTACATTGTTAACGCGTGACACCCCAATTAAGTCCACAAAATGAAATTTGCAGTTTGACCCTGTTAGTGTTGATTTAGTCTTCTTTGCCATTGTTTTCCCCCAGATATGGTGAATCTTTCCCCATTTCAGCAGAAGTTCTTGATTCTAGTTTCTGCCTTCCTATAGGAAAAGCTAAGGTGTGTGCCATAATTCTTTTTAAAGTTCAATTAAAACATTGTAAGAGTCGTTATGTCGCATGCAGTTTTGTCTTTTCTGACTAAAATATCTTTGGCAGATTGAGCTAGAAGGAAAGGATGTCACCATCACAGCCTTCTCAAAGATGGTGGGTTCCGCTCTTCAGGTAAGCTAGCCAAATAAAATCCCATAAGTTGTGCGCAAGTACTAATTAGTTGTTTCTTTTGTTTGAAAGGTAAATGGGCTTAAGATACACTCACAGAGGCACACTTATGTTTCTAGGCTGTTTAATTCTCTTCACCTAGCAACCAACCAAGTTTACTTTAATGACGTTTAATATGCATATTCTTAGCTCACATTGGTTTGAACTTCAGCTGTAGAGGCTCTTTTAAGATACTTTTGTGTTGTCTTCGACTGTCCAAAGTTTCAGTAGCTCTAAAGAGAGTTGGCCACCTCTAAGGCTCTAGTAGATAATTCTTTTGCATATTGTTTCTAGTAATAATGACACAAATGTTATACTTAGTTTCCAGTGAAAAGCTACTTCATGTTGTCTTGATCTAACAAGAATGAGTGAATGTACAGGCTGCGGAGATCCTGTCAAAGGAAGGAATAAGTGCTGAGGTATTATATAATACATAACGATTTGATTTTTTTACACATTAATTCTTTAAGAAGTGGTACAGAAAAATACGACCGGAATAGTTTGGAGACAAAAATTTGCTACTAGATATATCATGTTTCAGACAAGCCCTATCATCGACTTTTATGGTCAGTGTATTGACAGGTCTTTCTCAATATAGGTTATAAATCTGCGATCTATTCGACCCCTGGATCGAGATACAATCAATCGTTCCGTCAGGAAAACCAACAGATTGGTGACAGTTGAGGAAGGCTACCCTCAGCATGGTGTTGGAGCTGAGATCTGGTTTGCCTTCTCACCTTTAAGATGTGTTCCCTACTATTAATTTTGTAGACAACGTACACTTACTTTTGGGTGTGGTTTTTTGTTAACAGTGCATCTGTTATTGAGGAAAGCTTCGGATATCTTGACGCACCTGTAGAGAGGATAGCCGGTGCTGATGTCCCTATGCCTTATGCTGCAAATCTAGAGAGAATGGCGGTTCCACAGGTCAATTCATTTTTCATACTTGTTGTGTCATTGAGTCGTAGCAAGGACTATCTTTCCCTCCTAAGATGTGGTCGGGTCACATACATTTTGTATGTGGCATGTATCTAACTTAAAACCTCCGCCCTCCAAATCCCGTTAATTGCTTTACTTTTTGAGAAAAAGTAAGATAAAACAGTTAGGTAATAAAACTGTTTTGGGAACTTTTTTTCAACGATATACGACGTGTCAGCATATAAAGTAGTATGTGGCCCGACCACATCGTAGCTGCACCGACTATCTTTCTTTTTTCATCCAAAACTCACCTATATAGTTGCCTTTATGTGTAGATTCTTGTGGCATGACAACTTTATTTGTCACAAGACAGAATAGAAAAAACACAGCTTGGCTTATTTATTGGTTCCACAATTGATTTGCAGGTTGAGGACATTGTTCGTGCTGCCAAGAGGGCATGTTACAGATCAGTTCCAAAGTCCGCTACTGCTTAAGCTTGAGCAACGAAGAGACAAGGGGTCTTTGTTCATATTTTTCCCATTGTTACCTGGTGAGAACAGGATGTTGCTTTAGCTTCCTCTGGAGAGGAAGGCAGGTTAAAATATTCTTTTTCCTCAATAAATCACGATGTTGGGAAACTTCTGCGTGTTTGTCAGTGTTAAGAGGTGGAAGAAACTAATGATCTTTATAAGTTTTACTTGTTATAATGTTATGGTTGTTCTTGTTATAATGTTCACAAGGCCACGAGATTTTGTTAAAATTTGAGTTCACGCAGCACTAGATTTTAAGTTGGTGCGTCAGATATAATAATAGCTCATCAGTTGATGCTGGCAGGACTTGATGTCTATGCCTGATAAACAAAATTAAAGAAAATAATTCACGTATGATGCTGTGTGGTGGCTTATTTGGCTAGCACATTTAGGGGCGACTCCGTCGCAATTAGGGGCGACACTAAAAGACAAAAAAAGATCACCCAAACGTAAAATTGAGCTACCCCTTATCCGCGATTTTTTAAAATGGCAACTATACCCTTTTATAATCGGTAGCCAAAACAACAATCGGTAGGTTAGTTTGTAATCGGTAGGTTAAATTGAAAATATACCTACCGATTATTGTGTAGATACTTCGGAAAATAATCCTTTGTTTATTCGGTAGCATATCGAAATTTTAAGGCTACCGATTATAAGGAGCCCCTTATATAACCTTGGCCAAATCCCGGAGGTTCTGAGGGGTGCAGAGCCAACCATAACCACTTGGCTTGGGCTGCGGATTTATCTGTAATCGGACGGATAATATGTTAAAACCCTACAGATTATAAGTTGCCCCAAAATGATATTATTTCTAAAATCCTTCACGTAGAGAATTTAGAAATCTTCGATAATCGGTAATTTATACAACTACAAAACCTACCGATTATATCGAGCCCCAGATCGTACCTTTTCCATATTTCATAGGTTTTGAGTGTACACAGCCAGCCATAACCACTTGGTGCGTGTTTTGGGTGCAGCGGTAATCGGAAGTTTTATATATTACAAAACCATCCGATCATAAGTAGCCCCAAAATGATTTTTTGCGAAAATCCTTCATGTATTGAATTTTGAAATCTGCTATAATCGGTAGGGTATCTACCTTACAAAATTTCCGATTATGTTGTTATTTGGTTCCAGGAAACCAATTTTTTTGACACAGAATAATCGGATATTAAAAAAAAAAAATCCTACCGAATATAATTATTCGGATGTCAGGGTGAAGATTTACCATCCGATTGTTGGGTGGTTTGGCTACAGAATAGAAAGTTTTTGGGCACAGAATAATCGTAAGGAACTCATAAAAACAAACTACCGTTTAATATAATCGTTAACCAAGTGAAGGAATATATATTCCGATTATGGTGTTATTTGGTTCCAGGAAACACATTGTTTTCACACATAATAATCGGAAATGAACCATTAACAACACTACCGAATATTGTTATTCGGAAGGATTGGTGAAAAATAACCCTCCGATTGTGGTGTTGTTTTGATACAGAAGGCAAGTTTTCTTTACAATAATAATCGAATGGAAGATTATATTATTAACCTTCCGATTCTGACTACATGTTTTGCAAAATATCCAGAATCGGTAGGTTAAAAATATATAAAGCTTCCGATTCTGACCATAAATGCAAAAACCCCAGAATCGGTAGGTTCTTTTATAAACTTAACCCTCCGATTGTGTTCCAGAATTCAACACTTACATGTGTTATCCTGTGATTCGCTTGAGAGTCATCGTTAAATGCATAAACATAGCAATATAGCCATTCATAATCCATAAAAGGAAGAATTCACAATCCATAAACATAATGTAGCAACTAATAATCCGACCCAAACTTTTAAAACGACCTAATCCGGCATAAACTTTGAAAACCATAAAGTTAACTAAAAAAAGCGAGAGTTTACAACATCGAAAGTTTATTTCTTCTTTTTTCCCATGACTTTGCGACCCTTACTGCCTCTACCACTTGGACGAACATCATCACCGGTTTCATCAACTTGAGTGCTCGGTGACGCCCGAGTTCTTTTTTTCACAACCTTTTTAGGTTGCTTGACTTTATCCCCAAACCGAGATGCATAATCTTCATTGTCAATGTTATCAATCATCTCTTGGTGCTCTTTTATCTTCTCAAGTGGCACAGGCTGTCCGGCTTTTATGCAATTAGTGCACCATTTGGACAAACCTGTTCATCCGTTTTAAAACATAGCATACCATCAAGGACGGCTCTAGCCTGATTTTGACCCATAAAATAAAACTAAATTAAGAAACCAATACGTACCAATCTATCGAAACCCGGAGGTTTGTCTTTGAGGATACTCTTATATGGTGCGGGCTTTGCTTTAAGATCACGGATTACGCGAAAATGAGAAACATCCCGATACCAATCCATATAGTTGGGAGCATTTTCATAACCGTTGTTGGCTTGCCTTCCACCGCTGATCAAGAAATCCATCCTTCTATCCCAATGGTGTTTGCAGGATGGGTTACCCTTGTAAACCACTGTGATAGAAGTTTTATCTGAATTACATTTATCCACATCCAACCAAAAATTCCCATTGATGTGGCACTTTGGTAAAGCTTGTACATAACCGTTTTGTCGCATCACCCTCGAGGCATTGTACATCACGTATCCGGTTGGGTGCCACAATGGCCCAAAATAAAGGGCCAAATCGGACCGACCTGCGATATGTCCATTATCTCGGTCTTCCTTGTATGGATCAAAGCATACGTCTTGGGCTTTCAGTGAGTCCAAAACCTCCCTCAAACGAATCAGTTGCTGCTCTTTTGATCTAGAATGGTTGTCATCGAAGACGTACTTCTTTCCTCTAGGCTGACCTGGCGCCCACCCCGGTTTTTGAATGGCCAATTCCAAGATAGGGAAGTGGTCGTAGATCCATGTCTGTATTGACATTTTTGCAAGTTTTAAGAAATTGTTTCTTCAATGGTAGTGTTATAAAAAAACAACAAAGTATGTAGGAATAATAAAAATACCGGTAGTAGACTCACGTTCCCGGCCACTTGGCTAATTCCAAGCCTCGACGCCTTTCTCAACTCTTCCATCAACCACGCATGGCATGCCGTGCCCCAAGAGTACTCATGCACTTTATTGAGGGGATCCAGTAGTTGTAAAAGGTTGGCGTCGACCCGATTGCCACTAGTATTGGGGAAAATTACACATCCAAATACACATATGAGATATGCGGTGGCCGCATGGTTCACTTGCTCATCAGTTAAAGTTTTGTTCTCTTCTTTTGCCTTGGTACCCTTGAACATATCCATCAGAGTACCAATGTTGAATTGTCTGGTTCTATACCCCATGAATCTCTTGAACTCAGTTTTTGATGTTTCTTCATCCCAACCAAAACACTTGTTAGTTAGAGCATAGAGTTTAACCCATTCCAACTGCTTTGTGAACTCAGCCCTGACACCGTTTCCATGGTCAGGGAGTCCAAGAATCTGCACAGCATCATCTGGGGTAATCGTCATCTCTCCAAATGGCATATGGAAGGTGTCGGTCTCAGGATAAAGTCTCTCCACAAACGCCGATATAGCCACCCGGTCATGTTCCAACATAGAGTTTTTAGCAGCATTAGCTAACCCCGAATTTGCAATAATTGTGTTGAACCTTTGACACTCACCGGATAAAGGCCATTCCAGCATTTTAGGTGGTGCGGCGGTGGGTTTGAGTAAACGAACCGCATCAGAATGGTACTATTATACACATGACAAGTTAAAAACAAATTATAATTACCTAAACTTATTACCCTTAAAACTACTATTACGATTACACAAAAAAATTACCTACATAAAACGGATACGATTATTACCTAAGTTTCATATATTTCTCTTGCCCAGGAATCTTTGTATCCAAATAACAATTCTCCTCCATCAGCCGGCATCCCAAGGATTGTTCCTTCTGGAATATCCTTCACCTTGAGTTCTTTTGGGACTAGGTGTTTCGCCTTCTTTCGAGGGGGATTTTTCTTTTCGGCTTCTCCTTCTTCTTGCGCACCAATGGGTAGTCCAGCTTCCATAAATCTTTCTTCTGGTGCTTCTGGTTCAATAGCAGGTTGAATTTCAGGATGTGATTGTGGAGCAGGTGGTTGTACAACTGATTGTACTGGCTGTGATTGTGGGGAACTTGAGCGAACAACTTCTTCAAGTGGGTCTACTTGTGGGGCAGGTTGTTGAGTTCCATGTTTAGCACTTGAAGTGGATTTAGTGACCCTAGCTCTCCGAGCACTAGCTGTCAAGTTCTTACGCCTTTCCATCCTTGCACTATCCGAGACCACTGCGTCTTCGGTTTTTTTTCCTCGCCTATCCCTAAATAGCATGAAATGGTAAAATAGATTTATACTCGGAAGTATAAGTTTAGAATAAGCGTCCGATTATAAATAATCGGAAGCATATTTTCACCATACTCTAGCGAATACACATAATCGGACACCAAAAATATATTATACTTGCCGAATATTCAGCAGTTTGTGTCCAGGAGATACATAAGCCTATTATAATCGGAAGGAAACCTATGATTTTAGCAACCGAATATGACAAATGTTCTTTACCAGTGGGAATTGTAGGAATAATCGGAAGTTTACAAATATATATAACCTCCCGATTCTGTGTAATAACCGAAAACCCTAAGACAAAATTTCGTGATTTCTTCGAATTAAAGTAATAAAATCCCAAATCTAACAGTAGAATGTTACCTAATAGGGGCCATTTGGAGTTGCCTGAGAGTTTGGTTATCGGAATCATCTTCATCAGGGACTTGTTCTTCATCACCTTGTTCGCGTTCTTCGTGTTCTTCGGTGAGAACCTCTTTATTACGGGCAGGCACTCCAATGTTTGAATCACCCCCACGAACCACATTTTGGTTTCGACCCGATTTACGCACTTTATCTTTCATCTTCTTAGAGAATATTCGACGATTATTCGATTCGACAATTAACGATAATGATGTATTGAAGCGGAGTTAACGAGGGGGAGAGTTTTTCTCTCTGTATTCGGAGAGCAAGAAGAGGATGGGAGAGTTGAAGTTGAAAAGAAACGAAATGAGAAAAGAATTTAGGTTTACATCGGTTTTATCTTTCAAAGGTACTATAATCGGATGTTAAACAAGACATTTAGGCTACCGATTATATGTTTCCCCTAACCACTTGAAGCTTGTTTTGCAACGTAGCATAATCGATGGTTTGTTATACTAAATTAACTTCCGATTATAGGTTGCCCCAAAAATGAGTTTTTCTTAAAACCCTTCAATTCCACAATTTTTAAAATAAATATAATCGGTAGACAATTTGGCTACCGATTATATGTTTCCCCTAACCACTTGAAGCTTGTTTTGCGACGTAGCATAATCGGTGGTTTATTATACTAAATTAACTTCCGATTATAGGTTGCCCCAAAAATGAGTTTTTCTTAAAACCCTTCAATTCCAAAATTTTGAAAATAAATATAATCGGTAGACAATTTGGCTACCGATTATATGTTTCCCATAAACACACCTTTGCCAAAATTTCACAAGTTTTAGGTTAATGAGCCAGCAGTAACCACTTGGTGCGTGTTTGCGGCGTAGCATAATCGGTGGTTTATTATACTCAACTATCTATCGATTATAATAATCGGACTCTTTCACATTCAATCGGTAGGAAAGGTACTATATTATGGTGTTGGGAATTTGTTTTGGAGTAATAGTCCCAATGACTCCCGATTAAGTGAGAGACCTCCCTCAAAAAATAGGAGAAGTATATTTTTACACTACTTACGATTATAGATAGCAAACTTCCATAAACATGAATGGGTACGAAGAAGTACGTGAAGTTGTTGAAGTTCAAGATTCATTACCGTTTAAAGATGACGATTTGGGGTATTTATTGAATGATCCACACTTTGATGGAGATGAAACCCTAGAGGACGATTTAATGGAAGAATTTGGACAATCAACAGAAATCAAAGGTAACAATACGTCAAACAATCAGGTATGTTGTTAACAAACTCTAATAGCAATGTTATGTGTGCTTGTGTGTGATTTTGAACGTGAAAATTCGTCACCTGTTATGCATTGAATGCCATTAACGAATATTAATCGGTAGTCATATTATTATAATTATCTACCGATTATTTACAATCGAGAGTATTATATGTATTAACTTACCGAATACAATAAAAATCCCAAATTGAGATGTTCAATTTGTATTGATCGGAAGTTTTATAATTAACAAAACTTCCGATTATAAATAATCGGTAATGTGTGTTAATATTCTTTTACCGATTGTTATACAATCGGTTGTACAATCATAAAACTTTTATCCGACTATTAATGCGTAACATGTTGTTGTGGTGCGTAGGATGACGAATATTATTTAAGGCCCGATACTGCCGTACACTATGAAAACGATTTGGTATGTTCATGAATTATCTTTTCTTTGTCGAATCATGTATGTTATATGGTTATGCTTATTTTGTTTGTTTTGTTTTATACGCATTTAGATATTTCAAAGTAAGAAGGAGGCCAAGGATTGTGCGTGGTAGTTCAAAACCCTTGTGTGAAGAAGGGTCGGTTTGAAATGACTTATGAGCGAGGTGGGGTGAAGAAGAGTCACGAGGGAAAGAATAGTAAGTATGTAAGAAAGACGGAGAGAAAGAAATACCGAACTCATACAAAGAAAATTGGATGCCCCTTTAAGATTGTCTTCTATAAGCCTAATGGTAAGGATAGTGTAGAGTGGAAAATTTCTAAAGTTGCTAATGGTTGTCATAACCATGATGATCCGGATACTCTTGTTGGACATGTAATGGTTGCGAAGTTAAAACCATATGAAATGGATACGGTGCGGTCAATGCGGATCCAAAAGCCGAGTGCGATCTTAAGTAAAATTAAGGCGGACGACCCCGACAACTTGTCATCTTTGTCTAATATTCAGTCGGCGCTAGCTACGATCAAAAGGACGGAATGGGATGGTAGAATGGTCATGCAACAATCTCAGTGGTTAGCTGCGTTACATGACTACACGTTGAGAACGGAAGAAAGGGATGGTAAAGTGGTACGTATTTTCTTGGCACATCCCGAAATGATAAAATTGGCTCAGTGTTTTCATCAAATTTTGTTGATAGATGCCACTTACAAGACAAACAAATATAACATGCCGTTGTTGAACATTGCTTGTCACACGTCGGACAAAAACACGTTTACAATTGCATGGGGTTTAATGGATCATGAGAATAACGTGAGTTTCATTTGGATGTTGGAGACGTTGAGGTCCATTTATAATGGGGATGATTTTCCGAGGGTTATTGTAACGGATAATGATCAAGCATTAATGCATGCAATAAAGGTTGTGTTTACTGAAGCCCGAAACTTGCAATGTACGTGGCACATTCAATGCAACATCAAACACAATTTCCATCTCCATTTCCAAGCTAAAAAACAGAAGAAGGGTACAAAGAGGTCGAAGGAAGAGGATGAGCGCATTAGTAAATTAACCGTGGAAGAAAAAAAGGAAGAGAAGAGGTTATTTGATGAAAAATGGAAGGACGATGGAATTATTTGGAGATTGTTCATGAAAGCGTGGGACAAAATCGTGTGGTTGAATACCGAGGAAATTTATGAACGGAACTTGAAGAAATTGGAGGATGAATATGGAAAGGACTACCCAAAACCGGTTGAATATTGTAAAACACAATGGTTAACGATCAAGGAGAGGTTTGTGTTTGCATGGACATATGAATGTCGCAATTTCAAGAACGAGGCGACAAGCATAGCGGAGGGGTCTCATTGCCGGTTAAAGAAAATACTTAAAGGTAGTCAAAATGGAGTTGTATCTATCCAAGAAGCAATTCATGAATTCACGAATCGAGATCTCGTTAAGATTAAGGGTTCTATGCAATTAAGTGTACATAGATTTCCGACGGAACATGAAAAGGAAAGATTGCTTCTAAGGGGCATTGTTCATAATGTTTCAAGATGGGCAATAAATCACATGATGAAAAAATTGAAGTTATATAGAAATTACAATGACGAGAATACGGTTTGTGTTTGCAAAGATATGATAGGTATTGGTCTCCCATGTCGTCATAAAATGGGTACGTACATCGATGTGATTGACATCAATGATATTCATCCATTTTGGAAGCAATTAAATTTCACTCCAAGCACCCCCATAGTTGATGGTCCGTCGTTCTTGGATTCGGAATTGTGTGCAAGAATAGCCGAGCGTTATGCTACAACAAATGGCGCCAAGAAGCAAGTATTGATGCATGATTTGGAGCAAGCTCTTCACCCTAGTCTAAGGGAGGTTGATGAACCTATTAAGCAAAAGGGGGCGGGTAGGCCCTCCGAAGTGTCTTGGGCCATGGGAAGAAAAGAATTGAAAGAGCATTTGTCTAATAGAAGAATATTGTGTAGGAATGAGCGTTCCGAAGCCCAATTTGATGATGAGCCGCAACCCAAGAAAAGAGGTTGTCCAAGAAAAGATCAAAGTGGACCATCCGGCCGACAAGTGGGGCCAAATGTCTCTACGAAGCCTTCTCAAGTGAGTCAAGCCATGGCGGTGGAAGAAGTTTTGTTAGTGGAGACCCAAACTACCTCCGTAGTTATAGATCAAATGAGCAACTCCCAAGAAACACAATCAACGGAAAAGGTGACTATAAGAGAGAAGTATGGTACTCTTCGTTGTCCTAGGGATTTTCATGGAAAACCTACACGATCAAGGTATACAATTATAGAAGAGTATATGAAACAACTCCCTCCCCTCATTGTTCCATTTGTTTTGTCCACCGACGAGGTGGATGGGGATGGTAATTGTGGATTTCACGTCGCTACGGAACAAATTGGTTACTTTGGAGAAGTTTTGGACGAAGATGTCACCGAATGGCAATATTTAAGAACTAAGATGGCGGTACAACTAATAAAGGACAAGGATTTCTATATGGGGATGATGAAGCAAGGAGATAGACACGACAAAGAGCTAGAGTTCAAAAACTTAGTTGCGCGTGTAAAGTGCCGAAAGGGATTGAAGACCATCGGATCAAAGTATTGGATGAGAATGCCTTCATGTGGATATCTCTTAGCGGACGTTTTGAATTGTGTGGTACATTTCTTTGTTCCACCTAAGTATGGACATTCCTTTACGTTTGCACCTACAAGGACGGTTTGCGATGATTCGGTTAAAGATAGAAGAATTGTGATGGCATTTGTGAATGCGATGCATTTTATCGGTTTAAGAGTAAAGATAGATTGCCAATTACCTCCGTTGGATGGTGCGACGGATTACTTCACAACGAATCATTGTAAGGATTGGTTGAAACAATATGAGACCAACATGTTCGATTGGGATTGCGTCATGAAAATCAACTTTCCGGCAGGCATACTCGAATTAGTTCCCTCGGATGATGAAGATGAATGATCGTTACTTGCGGAATTTGAAATTTTTGGAAATTTTTGGAATGCTTTGTGAAGTATAAATCCATAATCGGTAGTTAAATTATAAATATGTCAACCGATTATAAATGCTTTTGTAAACATACTCAATCAAATTTATAATCGGTTATTAAAACTTCCAAGTTACCCTCCGATTGCAAGTCTAACAAAATTACTGAAATTTATTCCCCAGAATCGGTAAATAACATCTTACATTAACATCCGATTGTCACCAAACTCTGAAAACAATTTGAAAAAGTTTCCAAGAATCGGTAGACAAAACTTAAAATATACGTCCGATTATTTTCAAACTCTGACATGAAAAGATGAAAATCTCCCAAGAATCGGTAGATAAGAGATAACAATAACTTCCGATTGTAACTATTCATCAATATTTATACGGTGGTCACGGACTTCAGGAATTCATAACTCCCATCATAAGTGAATTCTTCGCCCTTTTCCACAAAGTACTGTCTTTTTGCGAGTGCCTCCTACATAAACAAACACAAAATAATGCCAAGTTAGTTTTAGTAAGTAGGATTAGACACCCGGTGTTAAAAATAAATAATTTAAACCATACTTACAAATTGTTGGATTGACAAGCTTAAGTGGCTAGTATTAAACATCCTCTTTTGTATCGTTATATAATCATTTACCCATTTTTGGACAAGTCGGAAACGATCATGAACTTGTTGGAGTGATCTTTGCTTTGGATTTCCATACTCTCGCACAAATTGTCTATATACCCTCGACCAAAAGACTTCGAATGTTAACGTTCCCGCCATGACATCTTCACGTCTTGTTTCATGATACCAGGTTTTCACAATGACCAAATCTTCTGCTGCGTCAAACGTTTCCATGCTAGTAAGTTGAGATATATAAGGAATGAACTAGAGTAGACGATGGAAAAGATATTTGTAGAATACACAATGTTATATATGTGTTGTTTTCTGCATAAATAAGAAGAGTTTAACCAGCTTATATAGATGACACTCCCAACGTCTCTTTTTTTTTGGAAAATATGGCCGTTGATGCGTACTTTACAAGACTATACTGAAGTTGCGTACAATTATTACACATAATCGGTAGTAAATTCTGTAACATAAGTAACCGATTATACTAACTCGAAACCTTAGGATACTTGTCAAACTACCGATTATAGATTGTTTTGTTAACAGGGTAGAAAGTTTCATTAGGGAGGTATAATCGGAGGTTTATCAATTTGTTTTCGCTACCGATTTTGTGTGTTTTCGAGGCTCGACTTCAAAAATAGCCATTGGAGTATAATCGGTAGTTAAATAAATAACATAAACTTCCGATTTTCTTGGTGTTTGGGAAATTCAGTACAATATCACTCAACATCATCATAATTTTACGTTGAACTTCCACAAATTCTATTACAACGTATTGTGATTAGCGACGTGGACGTGTTGGACGAGTCCTAAACGGATCAAATCTTTCCATCGCCCTAAGGATTCTAAAATGAGCTTCATAACGGAAGCTTGATCTTTTCCATCTCCGCCATTCCCCGAGAGATTGTTCTATAACCTCATCATTGGTTGCACCCCTCAACCGATATTGATTCACAAGATAAGTTAAATCGACAAATTCTCCGACGCGTCCGTTTATTGAACCAATTCGGCAGAAAAGATCAGCAGAGTGACGGTTGTTTGGGTTACCGGTGTCGGCGCAGAATTTTTCGTGAATTCTCCCCAAATAACTCATACTCATTATGCCTCCTTGCCTCCGTTATGCTCCCCGTCTCGGATAGAATTGAACGTAGCGCCTACATAAAGATAAATCTTCTTCAATCGTGAACTCCGTTGGATTAATGAATGGTTTGGCCATTATGTTGAAGATGAAGTTGGAGAGAGTTTACAGGTATTTGTGTTCCATAGAGGTACAATCCTTATATAGGGTTTAGAGTTCCAACGGCTCTTTTTCTGTTGGGGAAAATGTATAATCGGTAGCCAAATAAGGTATTTAGCTACCGACTATACAGAAGACCCAAATTTTGTTTTGGGAGAAATCTCAAATTTACGAATTTGAGAACTAGAATAATCGGTAGTTTATATGACTACCGATTATAAGTTGCCCCAAATTTTGTTTTGGGAGAAATCTCAAATTTACGAAATTGAGAACTATAATAATCGGTAGTTTATATGACTACCGATTATAAGTTTCCCCAAATATTGTTTTGAGAGAAATCTCAAATTTTACGAATTCGAGAACTATGATAATCGGTAGTTTATATGACTACCGATTATAAGTTGCCCCAAATCTCTTCTTTGGGAGATACTATAATCGGTAGTATAGTGAGGTTATTATTACTACCGATTGTTATAGGACCAAGATTCACGTTTGGCACGAAATCTATATTAATCGGTAGTCAAATATGATTATTAACCTTCCGATTTTGTGTTACATAATCGGTCACAAAATTTCTTCCGATTATATAAGGGCATTAACGTAATCTCCACGTTTTTTGACACCCCTTAACGTGGCCTCTGGGTTGGGAATAAAAAAGTTGCCCCTAATTGCGAATGAGTCGCCCCTAAATGTGCCAGCCTTATTTGCTCATTTAGCTCTAATGGTGGCTAAAATGGCTTTTTTGTTGTATGAAATACCAATAGGTCTTATAAATAATATATTAAGATGAGTTTGGTTTGACCTCTCTTGTTTTTTCCCCGAGAAACTCAACTTTCTCATGTATATCTTGGGACCCTGGTCCTGCTGACAATAAATTGATATTATATTGAGAAAATTAGGTGCAGATCCAAACGAAATAATATTTTCATTATCAGGCCCAAAATTAATTTTTAGTTCCGTGACATTCATATTATATGAAATTTTGAAAAACGTTTGTATAATAGGATACGCATAAGGGGTATAATTGGCAACGCAACTTGGATATAACATATCTAAAAAGATGCGCCTTGGAATTTTACAATTTTTTTATCGTTGAAAATCTTTATAAGAGAGCTACACAATGAGTACAAACAACAATATCAAAATTTTGTTTTTCACGAAAAAGTCGGAGGTGATCATCAATTTATGGGAAAATTTCGAAAAATGACTACATATTCGTTATGCAGCCTCCACAAAAGATGCATACACCACAAAAGATGCATAATACGTTATGCAACTATATATTTGTTCATGCATCTTATCAATGAACAACCCGAATCAGAAGATGGACCAGTTATTACAGAAATACCAAATATTTTGGAAGTAGTAGAACAAAATTCTTTGTGGAATAGTGTTATTAAGTTTGTTAATGGAAGAATGGAAAGGTGACAGAAGAAACTATTTCAGTTACATCTTGGGCCAAAATAGTGGAAAAAGAAATGGTGATTGCCAATGCATCAGAAAACACAAAGAGTAATTTTGCAAGCACATCTACAGTCAGAACTCCAGAGCAATACAAAGTAAGTAAACCAGCACTTGTTAAATATAACTTTAGGAAAAATCGGTACAAACCCCCCCCCAAATCCAATCAATGAAAATTCTTTATTGGAACATAAAAGGCCTTAGAAGACCAAGGGCTCAAGATAAATTATGGTTTTTTGTTAAACAATTTAGTCCTGCTCTAATATGGATAGTTGAACCTAAAGTAATTTGTAGTGCCTCTTTTTGCAATAAGTTAAATCTTCCTAGAATGCATAGTATGGTAATTCATAATTCTACTTCTTCAAATATAAAAGGAAATATATGGTTATTTTGGAATAAGATTATTTCAACTCCTCAAGTTATTTCAATCTCAAGTTAGATGATTACAGTAAGTGTTGGTGATGTTCTAGTTTCTGGAGCACATGTTGGAATTACACAAAGAAGATTTATTTGGTCTGAAATGGATATGATTAGTGATATGTAGAAGCATGGATTGTCACAAATTGTCTAAATGATTGTGAGCTTATTCAAACCCCTAAAGCAAGTTTAGAGAATTCCTGGTCTAACTGTCAACATGGAAAAAGGAGAATACTGTGCAATTTAGACAGAGTGGTCTTTAATCAAAAAATGTTACACATTTATGGTAATTGGGGATGCAAATTTGGATCTAGAATGGTCTCTGATCATGCTCCTTTGCTGGGAGTGTGCAAGTGTTCCAAGGCCAAAAAATGCACCAATTTTTTTTTTCAAAATATGTGGATACAATATCCAAATTTTCTTCAAGTAGTCACTGATAGTTAGTTGAATGAGGTTAATGGTGATCCTGATTTTGTATTTATGAGAAAATTGAAGAACCCTAAACAATGTCTGAATGAATGGAATTGGAATGTATTTGGAAATGTTAATGTCAAAATACAAGAAGATGAAGCTAAAGTCAAATTGGCAATGAAGAAATCAGATGATAATCCATTTGATGACAATGCTCTAAATTTACTAGTGGAGGCTCGGAATGAACTATCTAGCAGAGAATCCCAACATAATACTCTCATAAGGCAGAAATCAAGAATTAAATGGGTTAAAGAGGGTGCAGCTAATACCAATTTTTCCCATACAAATTAAGGGTGCACACGGTACGGTTCGGCTCGGTTCTTGCCGAGGCCGAGTACTTGTACCTTCCTAGTCTCGATCCTTAGTTTTTGGACTTGTACATGTACCTTGTTCCTCGGTTCCGGTACTATTCGGGACCAGTACGGTACCAGGGACGGTTCCAATACTAGTCTCGGTCCTTAGTTATTCCAGACAAAAAAATTTCTGTTAAGAACCTGTTTTACTGAGCAACAATATATTAAGAAATATCTCAAAGCACAATACATAACAACTAACAAGTAGCAATAATACTAGGAAAAAAAAAGTGCCAAATACCAAGTCTTGAAAATCTGAAAAAGTAACAAGTAGCAAAAGACTGACAGACACAGACACTCACAGACACAATTAAACAATAGTCTTACTGGTGGCAAAAGTAACAAGTAGCAAAGTAACAAGTAACACTGGTGGTAAAAGTAACAAGTAGCACTGGTGGAAAATAAAAAGTCTTGAAAATCTATTCCATGGAAGCATCACTGGTGGTGGAATTATTGTTGATAGGACCAAGTAACGCAACAAAAAAAGTAATAGCAGTTATCCAGTTAGTAACTATTAATCTATTACTAAAAAAAGTAACAAGGAAAAAGATTGGAATGAATAGAATATGTATATGTTACATAACATATGCAGACTCTATTATATGCATCAATGGTAATGTGTGCATAGTTGGACATAATATAATATGACATACTAACTTCTTTGTGCATAAACTAATGATCATAAAGGAACCTCAGTACCTCACTCCATTAGCTTGGATAAAATTAGGGTAAAAAAATATGCAAAAATGAGCATACAACTAACACTGTTACATCAAACTGTTTAGGTATGAATTGCAAAACTAATCACTGAGATTATCAATGTAGATTAGGTTGGACTAACACATATACCTCTGTATTATTGAACTTGGTAAAATAGATTCACATTCAAGGGAAATTTGATGACATGGAACTACATACAAATCAAATTAATACACATTTCAACCAAATCTTCGACATAAATAACACAGAACTTTTCCTATTGCTAACCCCTTTTGTATATGCTACCCCATGTCTCATCAGTCACCTAGTTCAGTTTTGGGAGAACCCATATTAAAGAGCCCCAATCCACCAAAAAAGATTCATTTGACAATCAACTAAAATTATAAAAACCAAAATCAAATCAATAATGTAACAATAAAAAAGACAAAGATAACCTGCAACAACATCCGAAAAATTTACAATAACAGAGTGTCAAGAGCTCCAAACTTCAACAACTAATCAAGAAGCATAAATCAAGATTACATGCAACAACAACTTAAGTGAATGATGAGAAAACAAAGACAAAGATTACTTGCACTCTATCAGATCAACCTTATATGTTGATAGTATATATTTCTAAGACTTTATAAAGCATAAATGAAAACAAAGACACGTCTCAGTTAATTACATTTCTCAAATGTTTGTGAAAAAAATCAAACAATATGCAAAGATGAGACTAAGCCGAGCAAGAGCAGCATCAGCAAAATTCAAAAATCAATATAAATAGACAAGAAAATATGAAAAGGCCTCAATTTGAGGGCATATTACCAAATCAATTTCAATATTCTCAAAATCAATAACAAATTCAATTGAAGAAGGTAAGATTTTTCATTCATTTTCCAACAAATCTAGATTACATCTTACCAAATCAAGCTCAAATTAAAAAGATTCAATGAACCCAATAGTCCAAATCAAGAGGTGGTGTAACTGGTCTTCGTGGAGTTATAGTCTTGATACAACAGAACTCTGCACATAATGTAAATCCGTCAATCATAGGCATAATAAACTTAAAAACAAATTAAACAAAAAAGATGAAACTAAAATGGAAGAGGAAGGACGAACCTGGTTTCTAAGAGTAAGAAATCAAAGGATTAAGAAATTAAGAGATGAATCTAGAGAAATGATCGAAACAAAGAAGATGGATTTAGAGAATAACCCCCACCCTATAACCGGGGTGGTGTTCACTCAGAGAGAGAGGAGCTGCAAAGAAGATGGAAAAAAAAGAAAATGAGAAACCCTACTAATTTTTCTATATATACCACCATCAGATATTCAGATTAAATCCCTA
Source organism: Papaver bracteatum (assembly GCA_023529315.1). Lineage (NCBI taxonomy): Eukaryota > Viridiplantae > Streptophyta > Magnoliopsida > Ranunculales > Papaveraceae > Papaver > Papaver bracteatum. Next base: position 967,512 of record JAJJWX010004610.1, read on the forward strand.
AATTTAATGGTTATTATTACTCGGTACAATCGGTACGGGACTTGAATAGGGTCATGTACCTGTACCTCCCTAGTCTCGGTTCTCAGTTTTAGAACCGGTACTTGTACCCCATTCCTCGGTTCGATACAAAAACAGGTACGGTTCCACTGGTTCAGCCACGGTCCGATTTTTCGTCTCGGTTCCTGTGCAGCCTTAATACAAATATAAAGATAAGGCAATCCATCAATCAAATAAGTGAGTTAGAAGATATAAATGGTAATATCATTACTGATCAAGAAAAAATTTCATCTGAACTTGTTAATTTCTTTAAGAAAATATTTCACTTCAAGGAAGTAAACATAGTGGATAAACTACTTGATGTTATTCCTCATTTAATCACTACTGAAGATCATATTATGCTTGATTCCACTCCTACTACATAAGAAATAGAAGAAACAATTTTTTTTCAATAGATTCAGACAACTCTCCTGGTCCAGATGGTTTCTTTGGAATCTTTTACAAAACTTGTTGGGATATCATTCATCATGATCTTGTAGCTGCAATTCAATTTTGTTGGAACAGATAATTCATTCCTAAAGGCTTAAATTCCAGCTTCTTGGTTCTTCTACCAAAATGTCAAGGGTGCAAAAACTGCTTCTCAATTCAGGCCCAATGGCTTTAGTAATGTCAGCTTCAAGATTATCACAAAGTTAATTACTGCAAGAATGAGTATCTTAATTGGAAAGCTTGTATCTCCTCAACATACTGCTTATATCAAAGGAAGAAATATCCATGAACAAGTGTTGTTAGCCTCTGAAATGGTGAATGAAATGAAGAAAAAAAAAAGAAGATGAGGAAATGTTGGTCTTAAGTTGGACATTTCTCAGGCATATGATGGTGTCAGCTGGGAATTTCTCACCAAAGTCTTACTTAAATATGGTTTTTATTCTTCTTGGTGTAGATGGTTACTAACTATCCTTCAGTCAGCAAAATTTTCTATAATAGTAAATGGTGGTCCATGTGAATTTTTTCATGTGGGAAGGGGCTTAAAGCAAGGATATCCCTTATCACCTTTGTTATTCATACTAATGGAAGATATGCTTAGCAAGAATATCTCTCAGTTGGTTCAAGAAGGAAAAATCATTCCTATGGTGGTCAAAAAAGGTATTCATCCAACTCATTTGTTCTTTGTTAATGATGTGTTCATCTTTTGTAATGGTGATAAAAAGAGTTTGCAAAACCTTATAGAGTTACTTGATGAATACCAATCTAGCTCTGGACAATGTATTAACAAGGTTAAAAGCAAATGCTTTATTGATGGGATATCTACTGAACAAAAGCAGATAATTAGTGGAAGAATAATAATGAAAGTAGCTAAATTTCATGATAAATATCTTGGAGTCATGCTTGCTCCAGGTAGAGTCAATGTGTCCATGGTATGGCCTATGGTAGAGATGCTCCAAGATAAATTAGTTGTGTGGAATGGGAAAATGCTATATTTTTATGACAGACTGGTCTTAATCAAAGCAGTACTGAGTAGTGTTCCATTATATAACATGGCAATTTATAAGTGGCCAACTTCAGTCACTAAAATATGTGAAAGAATCATTAGGAATTTCTTGTGGTCTGGGGATAGTGATGTAAGAAAATTCAAGACACTGTCATGGAAAAAAGTTTGTACTCCTTTCAATGAAGGAGGTTTGGGAATAAGAAGATTGGAGACAATAAATAAGGCTTGCTCATGAAAATGACGTGGAAGATAATAAATTCAAAAGAAGAATGGGTTATGTTTTTCACTGCAAAATATACAGATAAAAATGGTCAATGAAATATAAAGTGGAAGCAATCCTCTGTTTGGTCTGGACTGAATGGGCTTGGTATTCACTAAAAGATGATGTTAGGTAGTGCATTAATTGGTGATGGCTCAAGAATCTCAGTGTGGTTTGATATCTGGTTAGGGTAAAGTCCTCTCGTAAATGACATTGTTTTGATGACTTTGTTAAAAAAAATATAGATATGAAGGTTAAAGAGTTGCTTAATGGAAAAATCTGGTGCATTCCTAAAGAACTGATAGATTATTTTAGTTTTATTAATCTCCCTGATGTCAGTGGTGGACATGATATCATGGTGTGGAATGGTGATTTAGAAGAGAAATTCTCAACTTATGCATCTGTGGAGAGAATAAGATTAAAAGAACCTAAAGTAAGTTGGCCTTCCTATATCTGGAAACCATTTCTCTATCCTACCATTTCAAGTAACATATGGAAGCTCCAACACCAAATTTATGTGGATGATGAAGTAATGAAGAAAAATGGTTTTGAAATAATCTCCAGATATTGCAGATGTACTACAGAGCAAGAATGTATGGATCATAATTGTGGAAATGTGATTTTAGCTTAAATGCATGGGCTTGGATTTGTCCAATCTTTGGCTTTGAGAAACCTCAATCTTTCAGTGATGTCTGCAGATTATCTCAACAAAAAAATTAAAGAAATATGGATGAATGCTTCTTGCACAATCATGAAGGAACTCTGGTTTCAAAAATAAATAAGAAGCTCTCTGAAGAAAAATCACCTCAATTCAATGATTTCAAAAGGATAATATGTGTTAGAGCACTGCTCGGTCAAACTCGCATGCGTTGCTATCTCAAGCATGTTTGTCAATCTTAGTGATCAAAACTATATAGTCTTGATTTCTAGTCTACTATAGCTAAGGTCTCGGACTAGGATAGAAAGTGTAGTTGATCCCAAGAACTCCATGGCGATCATCATACAAGACGAAGGACTACTCAAGGAACCAATGGATCTTCTTTGACTAAAAGGTATGTGGAGACTTGAACTTATCTATCACTCAAAAGTCTATCTACTCTATCTACTATCTTGAGACAAAAGTCGTTTTACTATATAGACTAAGAATATGCAATGTGACATTTTGATCTGAGTATATCTCGCTTATCTATTTCTCGAAATGTGTGTTGGTAAAGCTTTCATTTTAGCCAAGTTCATCTATGCCTAGTGACGAAAGTCATGATATGTTTCAATCACTTTGAAAATCGCTCTGACGAAAACTAGTTCGTGAAAACAACTATATGACGTCCTATGAGAATGTTTCAATGATTGAAATGAGAGTTTAGACTATATAACCATTGGGGGATATAAATATTGTTGTGGCAACACATATATGTATAAGTCCTTAACACTTGAACCGAAGTTTGTGAACTTTGTTGATCAAGTAGAACTGGAACATGAGCAGCAACTCAGTCCGCGAACCCAGTCCGCGAAGTGGCATAAGTTCTCGAACCTGAGAATATCTGCTGAAGTTGAAGCTCATGTGCAGTCCGCGAACCTAGTTCGTGAACTGACAGAAGTTCTTATCCCGAGAAATTCTACTGGAGTTTATTAACTTCAACCGGTTAGCTTGAGTCCGCAAACTCAGTCCGCGAACTCAAGAGGTTATGTCTGAAAACGTTGTTCATGAACTTATTCTTAAATTATTGTAGATGGTAGATTTTCGAGAAAGTATAAAATCGTAAACCCATAATAATATGAACTTATGATCCAACAATTAGATGCGAGTACTGAGACATGGGTCTCTCATCAAACCTCTGAATGAGAATACTGTCTCTTAGAGTACATGTTGTAGGACCAGAATATCGCTACAACACTTCTCAGCAAGCATCACCGCAAGCTTTTTAACAACACTTTGCGAAATGTCACAAAAGCAGTCAAAAGAGTGACGTAATAGCTGACGATTGAAGAAAACATAAGAAAAGCATGTTTGTCCCGCGATGGTTACAAAGCTTGCGAGAATGAACATTGTAACTATCGCGGTATAATCGCAGAACAAATCCGAAATAAGAGAAAAACTTAGCTGTCATCCATTATGTAACTACCCTATAAATAGATACCCAATATGTCCAGGAAAGGATGATGTATTTTTGAGAGTTGAAAGAGTCTTGAGGAGAGAGAAAACTTCAAGAAAATAGTTGTAATCTTGATTTCTTCCATTTCTGTAAACATTTCTGAGAACTAAATAATAAAGTGTCGTTCTTAATCTTCAAATTTGAGTTGGTTATTACAAATTATTAACAAGGGTGTAGTGTAGGATTTCCTGCAACTACATTTTGGCGCCCAAAACAGGGAGAATCAAGCTAAGAAATCTCTAATTACAACTTGAAGATTTGAAGAAATTGTTAGAGTTGAAGAAATGGCTAGAAGAAGAAGAAATACATCAGAACCACCAACAATTGTAAGGAGGAGTAAAAGACTTGCAGGTGGAGAAATAAATGAATTAGGAGAATCTTCAAGGATAAGAACAAGAAGAAATAGAACAAGGATTGAAGGAGAAAATCAAATTCCACAACCTAATCAACAAACGCCGATACAAGATAGAAATATGGATTATGATAGAGTGAGTGTGCATACTTGGAGATCGGATTCGATGAAAGATGTAGAAGATCAACAATTAAGAGACGGAAGAAGAGAAGAAAGAAATCAAGGAGTGGTTGAAGGATTAATTCACGGAGAAGGCGAAGATGAAACAACAGATGATCCAAGACAAAGAATACAAGAGGAAAGAAGATTAGAGGCGGAAGAGCGTGCAAATTTAACAAGACAAAATCACGAGTTGAGAATGGAGAATTTGAGATTACAAAGTAGGAGATTAAGAAGTACTGTTAGATAAAATTCAAGGTCATTAAGAGAAGAAACAAGACAAAATTCCCCAATGAGAAATGCTAGAGAAAATACTCGAGAAGAAAGACAAAATCCAAATGAAGAGCAACGTCATAGAGAAGAAGAGGTAATTGAAGATCACCATGATCCGCGAGGTGAAACTATGGAAGATAGACGCAATAATAGAAATCAAGAGGATGGAAATAATCAAAATGATGAAGAAAATCGATAAGAAGGTAGAAGAATATTACATGGGCGAGAAATTCAAAGAAATCGAAGAATAATTGAGGATGAAATTGAGAGGCATTATGCTGAACAAGCACGCTTAGCCTGCGAGAGAGAAAGATTAAGGGCATAAATAGAAGAACAAGAGTTTCAAGAGGCCGTACGACAAAATAACCATGAAAATCGAGAAAGGAGACGTACACAAAATCGCCATAATAATAATATTCAGGAAGAGTATGATAGAATACAAAGGAGAATAGAAAGACAGCGAAGAGAAATGATGAGAAATAAAGAAATTCACAGAGAAGTACAACTGCGATTGCGAGAAGAAGGTGAAGCAGAAGATCACAGAAGAAGGAATGTGGATGTAGATGAAGATACACAAAATTTCGCAAGACAAGAAGTACATGAACGCATGAGAAGGGAAGCTGCATTGAAAAGACTGATAGAACCAAATTCAACGGCGAATGAGCAAATTTTAAGAGAATTAGCAGAGATGCGGGGAATAATAAATAACATAAGAGAAAGAGGTAGAAGGCAACTTGATGAGGCTATTGAATAAGCTGCGAGAACTCCATTCACTCAAGAAGTACAGTTAAGAGGAATACCTCCAAAGTGCGACTTACCAGCATTAACCAGCATTTTTGATGGAACTACCTGTGATGTACAACATGTTAAGGATTATGTTAGATGTATGCTACAATGGGAAAACCATGATGCTGTATTGTGCAAGTATTTTGCATCTAGCTTAACTGGCGAGTCACTAAAATGGTTCGAGGGATTGCCAAAAAATACTATAACTTCTTTTGATCATTTACAAGCTACATTTATGGGAGCATATATAAGCAACAATTCATCGCGGACAGGCATTGAAGATGTATTTGGATTAAAACAGAGGATTGGCGAGAGTTTGAAGCACATAACCATAAGATGGAAGACAATGTGCAGGGAGATAGCTGGAAGACTGGATGCAAGATATCTCATTTTGTCTTTCATTAATGCAATGTTCGCAACTAATCTGCTGTACATATAAATTTTCAGAATCAAAAATACTATCACAATGACTGAGCTGCGAGAACTACAAGAAGAATACATTGCTTTGGAGGAGAAACAAAATGAAATGGAATCATATCCGATCGCAAACACCAACTCAGTAGCGGAAAATGGAAGTTTACTTCCTAAAATGATTAACAATGTGGCGAGTACCTTGCAGGAACAACAAGAGAAAGTGGTGATTGATAATCAGCAGAAGTTAGTAGCGATGGGCAGTCGAGATCAAGAAGAGTATGAAAGGGAGAAAAATTATTACAATCGCGAAGGAAATAACAAAATCCAAAGGCTTGATCATCCGCAAGAAACCTATGGTGGACAGAGGCAAAATAACTTTAGGGGGCAAGGTAATCAGAAGATAGTATGTGAAGAAATTAAGTTGCCACCTCTAAATGCTAGTATAGAAAAAATCTGGGAAGCTATCATTTTGATGGAAAATATACCATCCCCATGGAATATGGGAAAGGAGCCACATCCAAATAATCGGAGCCAAGAATTTTGTCCTTACCATCACTTTCATGGTCACACAATAAATGATTGCAGGAATGTAAAGAGAATAATTTTAAGGATGGTTGACCAAGGAAAGCTAAACCACTTTTTAGTAGGACATACACAATCTCAGCGATTGCCTCCAGCACCAGAAGTTCGCATGGTAAATATTGTAAAAGGAACAGAAACATTCGTAATAGAAGTTGGGGCTAAAGCAAAGAATTTGTTTTGTAATTCCATTGTACATTCACACAAAACTATTGAGGATTTCCATGATAATGTTCTGAGCAGAGTCTTCGCGAGAGACACAGATGGAAGAGAGATAATGAATATTGCGAGAGCCTCGCCGTTAGAAGAATGGCAAAAGCAAACTATATTTTTTACTGCACAAGAAGTACTAGAGCCTGGCGAGCAGCATGATAACCCATTGGTGGTAAGGTTAGAGATAAATCCAAAGCAAGTAGAAGAAGAAGATGAAGAGAATGATGATGAAACTGAAGACTCTTGGGTAATCAATAAAGTTCTAATAGACACAGGAAGTTCAGTCGAAATCTTATTCTATCATACCTACAAAACCATGGGTGGAAGAGACGAAGATCTAACACCATCAACATATAAAATCTATGGATTTAATGGAACAGCTAACAAACCAAAAGGGGAAATTGCAATGCGGATTCCATTAAAAGGAATATCTTCAAAGATCTTGTTTTGTGTTGTGGACATTGAATCACCTTATAATGCCCTGATTGGTCAACCTTGGCTACATGGGATATTAGGTGTAGCATCTACTTTCCACCGGTGTATTAAATTTCCTCATCCTAATGGTGTTGGAGTTATTAAGGGAGATTGGGGAGAAAGCAAGAAAGGTTATGAGATTGATATAAAATCTTGCGAGGAAAGAGCTGAGAAGAATAACGGAAGTACAACATCAATCAACGAAAGAGATGTGAAAGATTGATGATTGATACAATAGAGCAGCGAGAGGAAGTTGATGACGAGCGTCTCGCAGATAAAGAAAAAACAGCAAAACGTAACAGAAAAGCAGAACCAGAGAAAATAGTAAGTAGAAAGGTAAAATGATGAAATTTAAAGAAGCTTACTTAGAATTTTTTTTGAAGAAAATGCAATTTAAAAGAGTACTCTATTTGAAAAAATTGCAAAATTTTACAAGAAGATCAAAGAAATGAAATTTTATCAGAGTTACAATACTCGCGAGAAGCGCGAATAAAATTTCGCAGAGATTAATAGAATGGGACGAACCTTTATGGCGTGCACCTTAGTTCGCGGATACAATTTCGCAAGAGGCAAATGTAAGACCTAATAGTGCATTATATAAGGGGGTATATCTTTACATGACTCAGGGATAAGGTTATACTGCTGCTGGAACCTGAGTCATGCAGATGTTGGGGTTAAAGAAAACCTATCCATGAGAGAGATCTTGGATTTCCAACTATATAAGGTTATACCCTGGTTGGACGACTGATAATCTCTTCTAAGAAGTGCAAAGTATGACCAAGGCGCCGAGGTACACGGTTGAGCCAAGGGTGCCCGGGGCGTACGAAACTACCCTGGCCATTCTTGGTAAGTCTTGGCTATGATGCACTTGGCCTGAAGAAAACCCCACTTAGGGTGCAATCTTGTAACTATAATCCATATAGGCATAAAGGACAAGAGGCTGTGAAAACAACTGGTTGTTGGCAAATCTGGATGGGAGGAGTTAGTCTTGTATGGCCGATGTGCCCTCCTTGAAGGGGAAACCATGGGGAAGATAAGGGCGGCACCCTCCATTAGGGAGCTGATAAGTATCTAAAGACGGCAATGTCATGGGGCTTTATGATTGCAAGAAAATTTAGGCATGTCATATTGTCGCGTGATGAAAATTATACATAGGCAACAAGCCAAAAGAGAAAAGTTAAGATGAGATCAATGGGTTTTTACATGAAAGTGTAAAGACGTCCTGCGATTTCATCGCAAGACGGCAATGTCATAAGGAATAATTCTTGCAAGAGAGTTTATACTTATCATATTGTCGCAGAGATGCTGAAAAAATATTGATAAGACAAGATCAATGGGTCAATACATGCAAATGTAAAGACGTCCTGCGATTTTGTCGCAGAAATAAAAAATGTGGCAAAATAAGACCTTTAATTAAGAAGGCATGATAAGACCATAAGATTATTGCGATAATGCTCGCAGAATTTATGAGAATTGCGATTTTACGCATAGGTCATAAAGTTATGCAATTATTTCTAGCGATAACATCGCCAATATTGAGGCAAATTTAATTTGATTTACAACTAATATTTAATCTCTATTCAATTTTTTCATATTACAGATGAATAATAGAGGCAGGTATGGGAATGCATATAATGATGAAATTATTATTCATCCATCATATGATAAAATTGCATAGATGATACATTTATACAGATAATTAAAGGATAATAATTATGTTGATTGATTATGTTGCAGAAAAAGAATTATTTTCTAATTCGTACAGATAAAAACAAAAGAAGTTTACACATCAAGTTGGAGAAACTTGCAGCAATATTACGAGAAGCAGAAAATAAATGTACAAAATTTACAAGGAAGAAAAAGATAAGAAATAGAACTAAGTAGATCCATCACCACCTTCATCAGATTTCTCTTCTTCATCATTATCATTATTATCTCTATCTTCGTCAGATTTCTCTTCGTCGCCAGATTTTTCTTCATTACCATTATTATTGTCATCTTCATCTTCGCTAGATTCCTCAGATTCGCTATCAGAGATAACTAGATTTGGGGAATCAGCTGGAATTTCCTTTGCGAGATCGGGATATGTAGAATGAAGAATACCATGATCATCACAGACTAGTTTAATGGCGTTATTACGAACACGGATAAGGGCGTTACTAAAATTCAAAGCATTAATTTTCAATTTTTTCTTCAATCTAGAATACTTTTCATCGCGAGAAGATAGATTTCTAGCGAATTGGCTTTTCTCTTCTTCTAGCTCATCAAATATTTTACGATAGTTCTTTTCGGATGCTGCGAGCAAATGATAACAAAGTTAATACATATAAGGATGATTCAATCAGAAAATAAATTAGTGAAATCATAAGAGTAATAACCTTCTCTTTCATAAATCATGTCTTTAATTAAAGCCGCTTGTTCAACATGAAGACTGACATCTACACCTAAATTAGTTCTGGCATTGTCAAGAACTTTTGCAGCCCAAGCAAACTCCACATCATTATTTATAAGAAGACGGGAACGAATTTGGTTTTCTCTTTCAATAAAACCCTCCTTATCGCGGATAAGCCCATCCCTTTCAATTTGAACTTCAAGAATGGTCTTATGGAAATTTGCTAAGGTTTCATCTCCTTGTCTAGATATACGGTCTTTATCTTTTGAGAGATCTTTGTTTTTGGCCTTTAAAGTTTTAATCTCAACTTTGGAATTATGATAAAGTTGTTTGAGTCTGTGAGTTATATCTAAACAAGATCTGTAGTCAATTTCTAAGAGGCGAAACTTAGATCTGAGTTCATCCATGGAAAGGGAATTAATATTGGAAGGGTTATTTAAAGAATTATTAAGAAGTTATAGAAGAGTATCATTGTCTATTGGTTCAGGAAAAGAGAGAATGGTTAAACCCTCATCAGTGAGACCATAAACGTCTGCGAGAATGATAAATCAAATAAGAAAGAATAGTGAAATATAAAATTATGAAGGAAAAGAAGAAGGTTATCATACCTAAGAGTTGTTTGTTAACAGTATCTAGATTGGATACTTTGAGCGATTGTTGAGAAAGATTGTTCTCAAGTTCTTTATTCTTCTCACGAAGATTAGCAAGTTTAGCTTCCATTTGTTCATTCTTCTCGCAAAGATTAGTAAATTCAGATTTTAGTTCTTCATTCTTTTGGCGAAGAACAACATTCTTCTGTTGAGAAAATACACGCATATTGTCTAAATCAGAAGCAACAGAAAAAGCAGCTCTTCCAACCTGCGATAGAACTATATAAGTCAAAATCTGGCAAAAATATCAATAAATACGTAAAAAGGATGAGCAAGTAGAAACATACCAGGCTACCAAGCGAATTCAGGAGACTTGGAGACAGCAATCTTGAAACCCCACGAAGGGGATCACTATCAACTAATATGGGAGCATCGCAGACTTTGGCGAGAGACTGGGATATTCCATTAATAGCTTCATCTCCATACTCATTTGGGATACCAAATGTATTATTGCCAAAAAAATTGGATATTTGAGCCATTGCAGACTCAGAAGAAGAAAAATCCTTTATGGAAGGAACGTCATTATAAACGCCGAAATTATCATTATCGTTGTCCTTATCAAAATCAACACTTAAATTTTCTGGAATAGGTTGAGGAGTTGAAGAAGAAGGGATTTGGGGTTTTCTTCTCTTTAAGGGAGGATCGTCAAATTCTTCACTGTGAGGAGCAGCAGGCTTCCCTTTGGGAGGGGCATTGGATCTCCCCTTGCGATCATTTGAAGATTTCACCTTGGTTTGTGGTTCCATTGGTTCTAATTCTTCAATTACCTGCAAGCACAGATAAGATAAGAAATAGAGGCAATAATATATTGTTAAGATTTATAAAGAAAATATTTCTTACTTCATCTGTGGGTAATTGAAGAGCTGAACGAGTAGCAGGTTTCCTAAACTTCTCATAGTAGGCCTTCAATCTCTCAATCTAGTAAACGGGCATAATCAGCGAGAGCTTAAAGATGTGAAAATCAAAGAAAAATAATAAAAATAACTTGTTATGTGAAGAACTAAGGAAGACATACTTCTTTATCTTTCTCAGGCCAATAGAATACCCATGGTTGGTATTCCACGAGATTTGCAGGAAATGCATGAGTTCCAGAAATATACGGGCCCTCTAAAATCAGAGGAAAAATAAACCACTTGTCATCGCTAGAATGGCGAGGACCTTGATTAGTATTTGTATGCCAATCTATATCTTGCATAAGAGCTTTATCTTCATCAATCTTATCTTTCTTTTGCAAGCGGACGCCCCAGCAAGTGCGATCTCTCTTCATGGGGATTATGTCATAGTTGATGAAGAAATTATCCACAGTATACATCGCGGGAATGATTGGAACATCTTTGAATTGAGGATTCTTCGCAGCATAAGGGTAGCGAGATCCTTTATTGGCACCGCGAGAGGAATATTCAAGTAGTAATCGAATATAATCTCCACCCAGTTGATATACTGCTCGCGAGAATTTCTCGTGAGAAATTATTTCATAAAATAAGGGAAGATCCGGGTCATAGAGAGGAATTGGAAGGCCAGCGTCAAGTTGACCTAGCGATACTATAACTTTCTCGCGAGAACATTGATGATCAGAAAATAATTTGATGGAAAGCTCGGATTTAAGACTTTGATTTGGAATCGTAGACAAAGTAAAACCTTTACTTTTGAGTTTTTCTCGCATCTCACCAAAAGCAGCCAAATTTTTAGAACCAGCAGCAACCATTTTTTAAGTATGGGAATGAAGAAAAAGATTGAAAAATAAGAAAGGAATCACAACGATAACAGATGCGCAATTTACGGAAGAACAGTAAACTTGCAGAGAAGTTATGGAGAGAAAGAAGAAGAAAGTAAAAGAGGCAAAGAAAAGAATGAAAGGAGTATTTATAGAAGAAGAAATTTCTCGAAGAAGATGAATGCAATAAATGCTAAGAAAAGACATGAACGGTCAGATCGCGGCGGTTAGAGAGGACGTGTCATAAATTTATTATAAGAGAGAATACGTGAAAATAGCAGGCGAAGGATACATAAACGTGTCAGAACAGAAAATTACTGAAAAGATAAGTTGTTGCGTTATTTTAAAGTTCTCATGATCTTTTCTTCTTCGCAGAAAAGACATGAGAAGAGGCAAGATGTAGGACCAGAATATCGCTAAAACACTTCTCAGCGAGCATCACCGCAAACTTTTTAACAACACTTTGCGAAATGTCACAAAAGCAGTCAAAAATAGTGACGTAATAGCTGACGATTGAAGAAACATAAGAAAAGCATGTTTGTCCTGCGATGGTTACAAAGCTTGCGAGAATGAACATTGTAACTATCGCGGTATAATCACAGAATAAATCCGAAATAAGAGGAAAACTTAGCTGTCATCCATTATGTAACTACCCTATAAATAGATACCCAATATGTCCAGGAAAGGATGATGTATTTTTGAGAGTTGAAAGAGTCTTGAGGAGAGAGAAAACTTCAATAAAATAGTTGTAATCTTGATTTCTTCCATTTCTGTAAACATTTCTGAGAACTAAATAATAAAGTGTCGTTCTTAATCTTCAAATTTGAGTTGGTTATTACAAATTCTTAACAAGGGTGTAGTGTAGGATTTCCTGCAGATATGTAGTCTCTCGAATAGATAACGACATATCTGTATTGAGACACAGGTCTCTCATCGAATCTCTGACTGAGATTACTTTCTCTTAGAGTACATGCAGATATGTAGTCTCTCGGCTGGACAACGGCATATCTGTATTGAGACACATGTCTCTCATCGAATCCTCTGATTGAGAATACTTTCTCTCAGAGTACATGTAGATATGTGGACTCATGGCTAGATAACAGCATATCTCATGAATACTGAACACTTTAGTAATTATTTCTATATAGTATCACGGGATGGACGGCTCCTAGACAGCTTGCTCTGCTAGTATAGAGCGATAACATCTTCAGAATACAAACAACGAGTTTACCCTAACTATATAAAGGATATGAAGCTCCAGCAATCTCATATCGGAATAATTAATGCTCCTAAAGCTTTTTATAGAGCCATAAGTTAATTATTCCTAAATTTTTGGTTTCATCCACAAAATTTCCGAAAATATTCAATTATTTTCGCAGATATTTCATTACTGCAAACCATGGTTCTTCCCAACAGAAATCCATGGGTTAGTAATAAATATTCAATGCACGGGCGTCTGATCTACCTCTGAGTAAGCCTCGATTTAAATGGTGAAAGTGTACTCAACGACGATGCACTAACAATCACCGCACAAACGAGTATTTCAAAATACGACGAGACGATGAACCTATGCATAATAGGAAAGAAAATAATTAAAAATTGACCAAGGCGCTGGGAGCATGGGCCCACTGACCGACCGACCGTGCCATGGTCAATCCCACGCCAGTTTCATATTTTTATCATATTTTTTGTTATTTTCCTTGAGTTCATGAAAATTCTTTCATTTGAACAAATATCCTTCGTTTTGAGGAAACTCCTCAGTTTCATGGTGTTTCTTTCACACCAAAGAAATAATATAAAATTAGGGAAGAATATTGTGGGGCGTGACCATTGGCCAACCGGCCATGCCTTGGTCCCAGCCGGCCCCACACCTCATGGTTCCTCATTATTTTATTATTATTTCCCTAATTTCATGAAAACTCCTTAATCTCATGATATTTCCTTGGTCCCATGAAAAATAATATAAAATTAGGAAAACCATGTGCACGGGCCATAGATGGTCGTTCAAACCCTAGATGGCCCCACATGTCCATTTTTATTATTATTATTATATTTTTCATGTTTTCATAATCCCATGAAATTCCTTGATTTCATGATATTTCCTTCAAATTATGAAATTTCCTTTAAATTGTGAAATAATACATAAAATTAGGGAAAACGCACGGGACCGGGCCTGGACGGCCAACCATGTTCCAAGCCGGACCCACACGCCCACATGTCCCTTATTTTATTATTATTTTTTATGTTTCCCTCATCTCATGGAAACTCCTTGATTTGAACAAAACTCTTTAATTTTAGCAAAACTCCTTGATTTTATCATATTTCCCTAAAATCATGAAAATATTATGAAAATTTTGGAAAAACGTGTGGGATTGGCCCCTTGGCCATGGCTGGTCCCACACTTCATAATTCTTTCACTTTTTCATTATTTTTCCTTCACCTCATGAAGTTTTGACGGTTTTATCAAAAAAACTGGTTTCTTCATATTTTCTAAAATGATTGCTCAAACGCACATCCGAAAATATCAAAATTCTCAGAACTGAGATACGAACACTTTGGGGACATGAGAATGTTACCTTGACCGACCAAGGTTGTCTCTTTGGATCTCAATGAGCCGGTCTTACATATGTTCACAATTTGACCTAATTTGCATAATTGCACGTATTAGGTCCAAAACTTTTCCAAACGACTTGGAACTTCATGGAGCGATCAACACTTGATCCCGTGACCACCCAGGGCCGGTTTCATGACCCCTTGGTCGGTCCTCCACTTCTTCATAATTAATTAGGTTTTATCACCTAATACTGAACCCATCAGTAATTCGAATAAATGATTAAACCAGCATTTAATCATTCTTTCATCAACAAATCACCAACTCTTCAAGAGGTCTTGGTGTTTGTTCACGTGAGCATATGGGTGTTACATGATTGAACCACGGCATCATGAAACCAATCCTTGCTTTGTTCCATGGTTTAATTCCTAACAAACCATGAAGTGGTCATCAATTGATCAAATTAGGGTTTTTGAGTCTAAGGACTATAATTCCAGATTCAAACACTAATAAATTTATGATGATCTCATGATCAATATTCTTATTAATTATACTCTTTTCAACTACCAGTATTTTAATTAATATTTTATTTTGGTCACGCTGCCAATAATTCATCAAATGAGCAACACTTGCTCAGATAAGCAATACTTGCTCAAATCAGAGAATATTGGTTCAACAATTAATATTCAGCAAATCATCGAATGAGCAATACTTGCTCGCCTCAACTATCAACGTGAGGATCATGCCCACGTTCAATCCATGAGTTTCAGAACATTTTTATAAAATCATGTTCAACTCAGTAATTACATGGACTCATTGTCCCATGATATCACGAAGTCAGCAACTGACTAAACTAACCACGAGACGTCAATCGTGTCACTGGGGGGATATCAACTAGGGTTTTGGTCTGGCGGTCTATGGTACGTGTGTTCAAACACACGATGGAATGTGAGAAAGTCGTGCAATCAGTTTAAGGAGTTAATAAAGTAGTAGGTGGAAAATCAACCAAGTCTCTGCACGATGAGCAACTGGTTTCAAACACTATTTCCATCTCTCCACTCTTTGATTCCATCAACTGTCACACTTCATGGGATCATGGTGTCTACAATTCGAGCAATATAAATAAGTCTCTAAATCATGATTGAAAGAAAAACAACAACAACAGATACAAGAATATCACGTCACACTGACAATACGGGATCAACAACTCATCAATTGAGCAATTACTCTCAACTGAGCAATTTTAATTATTCAGAACTTATCATATTCAGAATTTACAACACACCTACAATCTTTGATTACCATTGATTCCACACATTTCTCAGCTTCCCTCCTACAGATCAACCCATCCTCTCTTGTGACCAAATTTACTCCGGAACGACCATTATCTTGGTTTAGACCGGAGTACTATAGATTAATCTCTCGAATTAAAAGCACTCCCTTATTGCAGTGCATATGTGTGAGGTTGAACATTTCGCTCGGTTCAAGGAGTCTCCTCCGTACGGTCGTCTCCTCAAATTCCTTAAAAACCAGCAAATCGTTTTTCCCCATCTACAGATTGGCAACCACAGTGGGAGATCATTCTCTCGGTTGCAATTTCAGTTCTCACAAAGATGGTCGATCTTAGGTCTGGTTCAGTTACCAACTAGGGTTCAACACCCAACCTTAACATTTTAAGATATAGTGTACCGCTAATACCACACCTCTAGCGCAACCTGCTACTAATACTCCTCCAAGCACTGATACTCTAGTGATCACCCCTGCAATTGACGGCACTGGCGCCATCCACAATCCACTCTTCGGTTGATCTGTTGAAGAAACCATAGGAAATCAGTCTACCATAGTTGATCTCATGAAGGTTCAGACTGACGTAGCTGCAGAATAGAAAGAGTTGTGTGCTTATCTCAAAACTCTCACAGACAAGCTTGCATCTGAACGAACTCAGCCTTAACGTGAGAAAGGAAAAGCTAAAGAAACATCTTCAACTACTGATACTGAAATCTCTCCAATCCATGTTATACATGATGAAGAATTCCGCAAAGCTGCAGATGACTCTCCAGCAATGGAACCCGCAAGTTTCATCACTCGTGAAAACCTGTAGCACTTTTTTAGGATCTAGGAAAAGACAAGGCATCATCTGTCCATCTTCACCAACCTTCATATCCTGCTTCCATACATAGGATTCCTCTTCCAAAGGTTATACTGCTCCAACATTCATTCTTTATGATGGAACATGCAATACTCAAAAACATATTTCTCGGTTTCCGGAAATATTGGGCGGACACGAGCACAACATGTCGTCCGTCTGAAGGAATTTTCAAAGTCTTTGACAGGCAGAGCATACACCTGGTACAACAACATCGCACCGGGAAGTATCATCGATTGGAGAGAGATGATTAATGCTTTCTACAGAAAATACTTCTTCGTGTAAGAGCAAATCACTCTCTCTGATCTAGGAAGGATATTTCAAAGGAGCAGCGAACATCCTGATTATTATGTGAAATAATTCACAATTCAAGCCTTGGACTGCCACGACCCAAACGTCACATAACAACAACTTGTAGACTTGTACATTAACATAATGATCCCGGTCTATAGAGCCTCGCTGTAAAACCTCTGGTTCCACACTTTCTCAGAACTTCATGAAGCAGCCAAACGATCAGCGACTACTACACCTGCTTTACTGAGCAAAGTCTATAAGGTCGAGGAACCTCGGAGAAGCCGACGCCGGATCAACAAACAGTAAAATGTCCAACCTTTTATGAACGTTGTTTCTCAAGGAGGAAAAAGGAAATATTCTGCTCAAACATGCGACATCCAACATTTCATCCTACAAAAGCATCACAGAAGGATAACTAATCTTACACAAACCTCAACCCGACATCAACGAACGGGGAAATAATCGGACATACTCAAACTTCTCATGAAGGAGTGATCGAGTTACTAGAAGTCTGGGTTGAAGATGGTGCAATCAAATCATTGTTAAGAGCCAACTGAAGAAAAATTAAGAATCCCAGGTAATGTCACCTTCATAGATTTATCAATCATCCAGCAAGTAACTGCAATATTCTGAAGCACGTCACCAAAGAGAAGGTTGATCCATAATAGCCTAAACTTGGGACGGAAGGATTACGCAAGAATTCTCTCCCAGTCAGAACCTTCACACTCTCTGAACAACCTATCAAAGAGGCAGTTCAATCCTTGGTCGAACGTGAATTGCGTTATCTATCGAAGGCACAAAGGAGAGACATGTTAACAGTACTGAACCATATCGTGTCAAGAAGTCCATTTCGAAAATACTTCTTGAGCCTCTAGCCACAGACCAAGAGATGTACGACTGGGGACTGCTTACCACAACCAATCTCAGAAGAAACAAATTTGGAAGAACGTTGATCGATGCTAACACCGCTATTAACAACATTCTACTGAAAACCATTAGATCCACATGCATCACTCGACAAGAAGATACTTATGCTCCATCTCAATCAGAGACCTTGAAGGAGCTCAAAAATACTTATGGATACATCATTCTCAAAGAAAACGTAAGTTCAACCTGGACAGAAACCAAGTTTCACATAATCAGGAAGATCCAGGATATGACACGTCCTTCAGACGAGCGTGGATCCACGCTGAAAAGATGGAGTACTTGGAGGAACTTCAAACTCTGACGAGGTTGAAGCAAGAACAAAATATGCATAGACATTCATCAAGAGGTTCCGCACTCAGGCAAGTCTCATTCCATGTCTATGTCATTTATTTCCTCACATGCTATCCTAACATGGGGACTCAATTCTGCTAACAACTCTGTAAGATGTTATGAATGGTAGCTTCACCGCATTAGTATTTTACCAAGTGGTTGAATCTGACGTCTCTCCGAATCAAGCGTTGAAACATTTATTACTGAGATAATGTCCAAACATGGCAATGAAAACTTTGGCCGTTTCTCCTGCAAGTCCATGTGTTCCTCAAAATCAGAAATCTCTAAGGTCTGCACAAGTGTCGAATCCCACTACCGCAACGAAAGGATGCTTAATCAACATAAGAAACTCTAGGGCCGAGATAATCAAACCCCTAAGATATTCAATGCTTAAGGAATATACGCTTCAACACTCAAGCATCTAAGAAGCCATCAAATTGTACTCCCAATCAAAGAGTACAACTTCAGCACAAATATCTCGACGATGACACATTGATTCGACACTAGCAAGATCAAAGTGTTACTAAACTACAATCGATAAGTCTTCATTATCCTATGATACGACTTCTGAAGCACATGCAGCATCATTCATACATGGATGGCACTAACTCCCTCAACATACCCTGGCAACCTAAGGTGATTCCATGAAACTTCATCAACGGGATTTCTCTACATCACAAGCCCTGCATGATGGAGGAACTTTCTCTCTTCACCAATCATATCCATTATGAAAACTGTTGATTCTACCTACCGTAACAACATCGACTCACTGACAAAGCCAGTTCATGTTAAAGTTATGCTTTCAGGAGCATTTAGTTTGAACTCTCAGTACACCTTCATCTTAGGGACGCTCAACTCATCAACTAGTTCGTGAATGTAAAAGACTCACTGGATGAAGGAGCAAAGATTATATCTATAATCATGGTTCTAGCCTTTTCGGTCTTTGGAGCAACTTCAACCATGGTATCAGCATCAACAATAATCTCTAGAGGAACACCATCCATGATCTCAGCATCGACAAGGATCTCTGGAGCGTGATCATTCATAGTCTCAACACCGACGACGGTCTCAGGAGAACATCCTCTAGGCTTCATCAACTAATCATTCTCTGAAGTGTTACACATGAAGCGGATTCCTCTAAGAACCAATGATTCGTATCAAGATGTGTAGACTTGATAACATGCTCACATGAAAGTATTCCCAAAGCTTCCACGACTGGTGGGCATAATCCAAAGTCTTCAACAAGATGTTCTCATCACCTCTACAAATGAGATACAACACACATCAGGTCATGGGTTTGCAAAAACGTACCAATGGGTGAGGAATGGGACAATGCTTCCTCAACGAAAGATGTTCGTCTATGTCTCTTCTACAACATACCAAAAGGGAGCATCAATCGGACATACGAGCTGAAAGATATGGCCTTTACTGTCGGTATCTTAGCTTCAAAAGCTAGGGTCAATCATCGAATTCCGACATCGTATGAGGTTCCTACAGCTTCCAGAGCATACAACATGCAAGCAGCAATTCTTGGACGGGATTCATCACTTCCACATTCGATCGGTGTCCACCAAGTATTTCCACTAAGTACTTCATCAAGGTACCTCTAAATTTGACCCCTAGGTCTTAACATCAATTTTTCTACCCGGGTCCTCTATCCAAGTCTTGCAAGAAGAAGAGAAAATGAA
The DNA here is from genome assembly GCA_023529315.1 of Papaver bracteatum. Taxonomy (NCBI): domain Eukaryota; kingdom Viridiplantae; phylum Streptophyta; class Magnoliopsida; order Ranunculales; family Papaveraceae; genus Papaver; species Papaver bracteatum. The sequence goes on from JAJJWX010004610.1 coordinate 987,355, forward strand.
AAGGAGAGATTTAACAAAATACTGGGGATTGACGGTCCACTGATCCTGACGATCAGTTTCACGGTCCAAAGACCCGTGGCACAAACTCTCATGTGCTAATCATTCATCATAAAAGGAATGCTACCACCGGGACATGAAACCATGGTCGTTACATTACCCCCTCTTGAGAGCAACCTCAGCTATGGTCCCGTGACCAGGGTTTCAGAGGTGATGTTTCTACTACTGACAGAAGATGGCACTACAAGCACCACCATTCTCATGTGTCAATCAAGGGTTCATGATCTCAAATGAATCAATGACATCAAAATCCTTCACCAACCGTTCAAGACACAAGCGAATGGTCCAAAGACACAACAAGAATGTTTTACAACAAGTTCGTCTGAGATGATTTTTCACTGTCATGCACAAAGAGGCGAGCTAGGAGAAATTGGTGAAGAATCTAGGTATGGGTCATATACCATTATCTTCATATGGATGTCTTATACAACATATCCAAAATTCACAGCAATTGGAGAAGCAAGCGAAGAGTTGTGGTCAAAACATTGGACCACATGCCAGCTGAAAATTTTCTGAAGGTCTCTTGGAAGCTTACTGTTTCATCGATTTCTACCCCTAAACGTTCTCAAAACTTAAAAGTCTTCTTTGCTAAAGTTTGGAAATTTCCTGGGCATAAGGATACGTAGGCAAACCGTGAAAATCCGACTTCAAGCAAAGATTCTATAGCGTTTCTATTAAAGGCTGAAGTCTGAAATTTTTTGGTTCGACAATGCCGGAATCTCCATTGATAACGCCGCTATCTCCATTTGGTTCGGGATGTCTGGAATTCTCCATATTCCCATGCCCCAAAGAAGAGTGTGCTTCATCAACATGCTGCTTATCTATAATGATTTCTTCCTGGACTCATCAACAATAATTATTATTATTTCATTCAAGGAGATGCCACGATCGCCTGTACGAAAGAAATGCTTACATCGACTTTTTCATCAGTGCTGGATTGTTTGACCAAGAACAAGTTGAAGGCCATCAATCGATGGAGAAAAAGTCTAAAAGAAGTAACAAACCTTGGTATCGTGATCCTAATTGCACGGGCAGGGAAAATTCATGACACAAGGAGCGCTAACAACTCACCAAAGAAACGGCTGGGGACTGCATGTCATTTGCTAACATCCTTTAGTCCTTGGGATCTACATTTATCCGGGATTTTACTATACGATCATCATGTGGTAAAGCTAATGAAATAAGCAGAAGTACAACTCAGTATGAAGGATCTCTCACCATCACTCAGAGATCCCAGGAGTACCATTTCTTAAAGTCTCATCCGTAGAGATGTCATCTCTGGAAACACCATCTCTGGAAGTATCATCCTTGGAGTCAGTCATTCTTGCAAAGTGGCTATTTCAACACATCATTCATACAAAGCGCATGATTCGACAAAACAATGAATCATGCAATTAGGATGCTCACATCAGCGTCTACAAAAATGGTAAATCTCAACTCTTACCTATTTACGGCTTCACAAACTTAGTGATAATAACGTAAAACTTCAAAAATCTTGCTCGCTCCTTCAAACCTGCAAAGACAAGCAACACCCATTACTTAAAAGTCTGACACCTGACTTTTCATGAAATTATGAATAATTCACATAACCCTTCATGTGAACATTCACTGATTTTCTACCGTGTGTACATACACTATGAAATCACGAAATTCATGAAAACATCATTGTTTGCTTTTAATAATTGTTTAGAATCAAAACTTGATTTTGCAAAATCTTTCATAAAATCGTGAACAACCCATGTAACTCTTTACTGTATGAACGGTTTTTCAAAATTCGGATAGACGTCCATTCTATAATTGTGAAAACTCACATATAGACATTATTTCACTATGTATAATTGTCTACTTTCAACAGTTGTTCAAAATCAAAACATTGATTTTACAAAATACATATATTTAACGTGAAACTCACGTAAAATTAAAAATATATCTATATATTTTGCTCCCTCGCACGAGCATCTGTCTTTGAAGTGAGAGAATATTTTCAAATTTTGTGAACGCTCACATATCGAAAATAAAAAATTTCATGAAAGCTCATAGACAAAAATTTAATTAACAGACGCACGTCTTTTCAAAAAAAAAACTTTACTCTCGTACAAGCATTTACCTTTGGAATGAGAGTTTATTCCATTTTGTGAAATCTCACAAAGATAAAATTATGGTTTTCGTGAAAGCTCATAGACAAAATTTTATACCATTAGACTCAAGTCTATTTTGTTTGTTCCTTAAACTAACGAACAAACGAGTGTTTATTCCTAAAATAAGGATTTTTTTTTGGGCATGGCCCGCGAATCCTAAACGACCAAGGTCCCATCATCAAGATCAGCGGTTCAACACCAATCTATGCTCATTAGATGATGCTCCATCATGCCACTGGGATCTTCATTCAAGTCATGGTTTGCTCGTACTATCAAAATTCGGTAATGTCTTAACTTACGACTAAGTTCAATTACTTATATTATTTATGACCGGAAAATCACCATTCAATGCTGACCGAGGATCACGGATTTTCTGACTAAGCATGGGACTTAATGTAGATGGTGGATTTTCGACAAAGGCTAAAATCGTAAACCCATAATAATATGAACTCTTAATCCAGCAATCAGATGCGAGTATTGAGACACGGGTATCTCATCGAACCTATGACTGAGAATACTGTCTCTCAGAGTACATGCAGATATGTAGTCTCTCGAATAGATAACGACATATTTGTATTGAGACACGGGTCTCTCATCGAATCTCTGACTGAGATTGCTTTCTCTCAGAGTACATGCAGATATGTAGTCTCTCGGCTGGACAACGACATATATGTATTGAGACACGGGTCTCTCATCGAATCCTCTGATTGAGAATACTTTCTCTCAGATTACATGTAGATATGTGGACTCATGGCTAGACAATAGCATATCTCATGAATACTGAACACTTTAGTAATTATTTCTATATAGTATCACGGGATGGACGGCTCCTAAACAGCTTGCTCTGCTAGTATAGAGCGATAACGTCTTCAGAATACAAACAACGAGTTTACCCTGACTATATAAAGGATATGAAGCTCCAACAAGCTCATATCGGAATAATTAATGCTCCTAGACAGCTTGCTCTGCTAGTATAGAGCCATAAGTTAATTATTCCTAAATTCTTGGATTCATCCACAGAATTTCCGAAAATATTCAAATATTTTCGCAGATATTTCATTACTGCAAACCATGGTTCTTCCCAACAGAAATCCATGGGTTAGCAATAAATATTCAACACACGGGCGTCTGAGCTACCTCTGAGTAAGCCTCGGTTTAAATGGTGAAAGTGTACTCAACGACGATGCACTAACAATCACCGCACGAACGAGTATTTCAAAATACGATGAGACGATGAACCTATGAAAAATAGGAAAGAATATAATAAATAATTAAAAATTGACCAAGGCGCTGGGATCATGGGCCCATTGACCGGCCGACCGTTCCGTGGTCCCACACTTCATAGTTCTTTCACTTTTTCATTATTTTCCCTTCATCTCATGAAGTTTTGACGGTTTTTTCAAAAAACCCTAGTTTCTTCATATTTTCTAAAATGATTGCTCAAACGCACATCCGAAAATATCGAAATTCTTAGAACTGAGATACAAACACTTTGGGACATAAGTATGTTACCTTGACCGACCAAGGTTGGCTCTTTGGTTCTCAATGAGCCGGACTTTCATATGTTCACAATTTGTCCTAATTTGCGCAATTGCACGTATTAGGTCCAAAACTCTTCCAAATGACTTGGAACTTCATGAGCGATCAACACTTGATCCCGTGACCACCCAAGGCCGGTTTCATGACCCCTAGGACGGTCCTCCACTTCTTCATAATTAATTAGGTTTTATCACCTAATACTGAACCCAGTAGTAATTCGAATAAATGATTAAACCAGCATTTAATCATTCTTTCATCAACAAATCACCAACTCTTCAATAGGTCTTGGTGTTTGCTCACATGAGCTTATGGGTGTTACATGATTGACCCACGGTCTCATGAAACCAATCCTTCCTTCGTTCCATGGTTCAATTCCTAACAAACCATGAAGTGGTCATCAATTGATCAAATTAGGGTTTCTGAGTCCAAGGATTATAATTCCAGATTCAAACACTAATAAATTTATGACGATCTCATGATCAATATTCTTATTAATTATACTCTTTTCAACTACCAGTATTTTAATTAATATTTTATTTTGGTCACGCTGCCAATAATTCATCAGATGAGCAACACTGGATCAGATAAGCAATACTTGCTCAAATCAGGGAATATTGGTTAAATTATCAATATTCAGCAAATCATCGAATGAGCAATACTTGCTCGCCTCAACTATCAATGTGAGGATCATGCCCACGTTCAATCCATGAGTTTCAGAACATTTTTATAAAATCATGTTCAACTCAGTAATTACATGGACTCATCGTCCCATGATATCACGAAGTCAGCAACTGACTAAACTAACCAAGAGACGTCAATCGTGTTACTGGGGGGATATCAACTAGGGTTTTGGTCTGGCGGTCTACGGTACGTGTGTTCAAACACATAATTGAATGTGAGCAAGTCGTGCAATCAGATGAAGGAGTTAACAAAGTAGTGGGTGGAAAATCAACCAAGTCTCTGCACGATAAGCAACTGGTTTCAAACACTATTCCCATCTCTCCACTCTTTGATTCCATCAACTGTCACACTTTATGGGATCATGGTGACTACAATGACATCAATATAAATAAGTTTCTGAATCATGATTGAAAGAAAAATATCGACAATAGATACAAGAATCTCACGTCACACTGATAATACGAGATCAACAGCTCATCAATTGATAAATTACTCTCAACTGAGAAATTTCAATTATTCAGAACTTATCATATTCAGAATTTACAACACACTTACAATCTTTGATTACCATTGATTCCACACATTTCTCAGCTTCCCTCCTACAGATCAACCCATCCTTTCTTGTGACCGAATTTACTCCGGAATGGATTTCATTTTCATTCACTAACATGCTTTCAAAACAATAAGTAAAATTGATTTTAATCTCAACTTTTATCAAAAGCCCTAGGATACCTTGATCGCAAGAATATCCCGCTAATTTCCTCTTGTCATCAACAAACACATTAAAAGATGCGAGTATGAGTTCTATCTAAGAGAACAACCTAACGTGTAAAAGCACTAATCAAGTTTAATTCCCTAGATGCAATAAGTTCTATGAAATCAGGCCAATCAAAGCAATTGAACGTGGAAAGCGCACTAATTCAATTTAACAAAGGTCACGATTCATATATAATCATAAGAGTATATCACTACAAACTATAATCATATTTATGCTACTTGTATTCAAGGATTATCATTTTTACATATAATAAACCCTAAACTAGCAATAGATGTGATTAGGAGTTCTACCAATTTGCAACTTAACAAAACAATCAATCAAATCATGCAACTATATTTTCAGAGAATTGCAAACGATAAATATGAGACAAAACTAATATATTGAATCAAAGAATCATGCTTTGTGAAATCCAATAATTCCATAACCAATAATAAGATTAACTACTCATGATCATGGAGTTCATAACAAGGAGAAATAGAAACCCTATCATGTTTCTAAACCCTAGAACAAAAGTAGAGATAGATAAGATATAAGATATATGATAAAGATTAAAGATTTTGAGAAAAGACTTCTCTTTTATAGCTCTTCTTGTTCCAAAATTAGGTCTATCCTTCAAAATCTTCAAGTCCACGTCCATCTACTAGTCCACCAAGCCCATGTGTGAGAAATATGTCTCTGGAATTTTGGGTCCAAAATAGGTTACCGGAACTGCTGACGTCATCGCCAGAATCCGGTCACCGGAAAATTGTCTCAGATCACTTAACCATCGGAAACTATCACCAGGCCAACTGTATACTTCCAGTACCTCAACTCTCATTCTCTTTTGTTTATACATTCACAAAAACCAACTAACCCAACTTCTTATTTCTTGCGAAAACGCACCCAAAAGCGTGCCATATAGCTCATATATCCGGCCGCCAACTCTAGTATCCAACACATACCCCCTTCGCGATTCATTGAAATATTGCGATTCATGCTTCAAGTTCCAAAATCCGACAACCGGAACTAGTATCACCAAAGCGCCATTTTCGCTCGCTTTTCGCACTGTTTTCTGCAGCATCTAACCCTTGCCATTCTGCGAGTTCCAACCAATCCATTCTCTGCATCCCAGCTAACCACTTATCCATTGTCACAGCATCTCAGCATCAATCTCCACCTATTGCTTAAGTCGCAACCAACACACACAGCCAGTACAGCTCCCATTTTCACTGCAGCTGCAACTCCATGTACTCAGCTTCTTCCCTGACTTCTCTTGCATTCAGACCTTCCCTGCACCTCAATATCATTTAAGCCTCCTTCACTGTCCCTTATTTCAGTTCCATGGCAACAAAAACACCAATTTATCTCAAACAAGCCATCTAAATTTACTGCCACTTTCTACAGAACAAAACCAGACAACCTGCAACTGCAGTTCAGTCTTGCATTTACAGCTTTCCTTCGCGCATCATTCCATAGCCGCAACTCCAACACTTTGCAACCTCCGTAACCTGAAATAGTACCACCATCTCCTAATTCACCTGCATATTCACACAGGACCACAGGTACACGCATTCATTCATCACCACTGACATAACATGTCACCTGCAATTTAGTTAACACATGCCATATACCTTCCTACCCAGAAACCACCAGCACTTGCTACACTAAATCTTGGACCAACCTGAGAACCGCATCTTACTACCCGCACCTGTAGTTGCTTGACCCATTTTCTCAACATTTGCTTGATTTCCACACACTCAAAGCTTCTTCCATCTTAGCTCATTGCAGCAGAACCATTCTCCATTCCATCAACTATTGCTCTCACCAATAGTAGACACCATCATAAATCCTCAGTAGTTCCATCTCCAATTGCAGCAAACCAACACAACTGCAGGGCTGCTCAAAGCCAACGGCATCACTGCTCCAATCAAATTACCACCACAGGATATAAGCTAAATTTCCCCTCAAAACAGCACCAGAACTACCATTACAGTAAACTCAGCTCACACACATCAGATCACCACATCATAACACAATGGCATCAATAACTCCAAGGGTAGCAACCCATGTAACTTACTACTGCCACTCCTCCAATCCCAGTAAACCTTTCACAACATTGCTCTGTAACTTCACATACACAACACCAAATCCATCTTCAGTTCTTGCACATCAACATCAGACAACCCATGACACCACTAATACCTCAGTTGAAACCACCACCGCCAGACTCAATCCAATCACCTTTTGCATCAATTTCAGACCGCTAGAGTAGCACCCATTCTTCCATGTATATCAGTTCTCCTAACATTCACAAGTATACAACCCTTTTTGCAATCTCTTCTTCTCTGTAATGAAAATATGGAGCAAACCCATCTTATAAATGATGATATTCTTCTCAGAGTCACAGAAAAACACCAACAATTCAAAACCCTGTAAACCAAATTCAGCTCATGATTCCCCCAGGATCAACCACAGACAAATTCAATTTGTACCCAGTTTAATTGGCAGCATCAACATCATTAATTCATACCCATTTCCTTCTCCTCTGAGTTGAGTCTCTGAACTCAATTTCTTAATCAATTTCTGACCTAACTTTTCCAACACAAACCCCTTTAACAGAGGCATTTCCTCACCATGATTTGTCGTGCTTCTCCATCTCTGTTAAGCTCAGAAAGCAACAACCCAATCCTCTTCTTCAATCTTTAATTTCTGTAAATCTCAGATCCATCTCAATAACACCATGGTTTCTCTGCTACCTTCATCTACATTTCACGTCTGTGTCTCGATTTCCTTGTAATCTTGTCCTCAAACCCTTGTAACGTCCATTGCAGCAACACCCAAATTCCTAACTCATCAGAATAACTTCACCTCTGTCAATTTCTCATCTCAATTCAGCCTCTGAAGTTGAGAACTACCAATGATTGAAACACAACCCTGAATCCCAGGGTTTGGTAATATAGGAGGTGGAATGACTGTGACACCCAGTGAACTGGATAAGGGACACCTATGTCATATATTGCTTGTCGGTTTCGAAGAACTGACATCATATTTCCTTCATAACTCTTATTGCACAACGTAGCCTTCTCCAAATATCGCATGTGAATCGACCTTTTTGCACTTTACGCCTTAAATGAGTGATTTCTTATCCTTTTGCTCTCGGTGACTCCAAAACACCTATAAAACTCAAAAGCCAACATAAGATACATAATTCACACGAAAAATAGCAAAGAAAGCATAAATACTAGATATAAAATTAGGTGTTTATCACACCTATCAAATTCCCCCACACTTAGACTTTGCTAGTCCTCGAGAAAATCAAACAAAATAATTCTAAAACATATATACAACTCCATGTCGTCGAGGATATGGTCACTTTTAGCATAAATAACAAGCCTTTGAACCCCTAGGTGTCCCTAGTGGACGAGTTTTAGTCTCGTGAAGGTTTACAAGAGGTCTGCCTACAAAACCTATATTTCTAACTCCGTCTAATTGTGGCAAATCAATGAACGAATCCAAAATGACTACAGGAGGAGGTACCTTGCACAAATTTAGTTCATATTTAAGTAAATAAAGCTCTAATTAGATAGTCGAACAAGCCACAATACTTGGAAACTAAAAAACCACAATCACAATGAAAAGATTAAGAAGATGGAAATAGACGTAGATGTTGGCGAATGTTCACAAGTGATTGATGTATCCCATATCTGTCTGAAGGTCACTACCAAGATGAACCTATGCTTATTGGATTGAGCTACTGGTATGAATTCTACATCAACTCACTGGCATATACAAGGGAACCAGGAGTGACTTTATTCAACCAATATAATACTTTTTTTTTTTGACAGCATGATTAAATCTTTTGGATCCAAGTGCATGCTTCTTGTCAGCAAGTACGTGGTAGTTGCCTTGGATCCTGCATTCCACGCTTGTTTAGGAGACAGAGACAGGGACAACGTTTCACACATACTGCTATCCAAGTGTCATTTTTTATTCCGTTTGGTCTAATTGGTCGGTCTCCTTTTTTTTTTTTTTTTCTAGTAACTCAATCACTCTATTTCATCCTAGCAGTAATAACACGACGATGTTTAGTGACCCACCAAAGCACTTAGAGAACAATAGATAAATATGGAAAAATAAAAATAGAATGAGATATGGTGATATTCCGAGATATGGTAACAACTATCATGTTATTTGTGATTTCTGAGCTATGTTCGTCCCTCTTAGTTAATTGGTTCCTCAACTCCTACATTCAAAATGGTTCCATCCACTAATAGTGTCATCCTAAAGGCACAAGTTTCTAGATTTCAGAGTGTATAAAGCCATTTTTTTTTTCCGAACAAAAGGGAAAAATAACAAGGCTAAAAACTTTATATGAGAACACTCCCCCACACTTAAACTTTACATTGTCCTCAATGTAAATTGAATCGTCCAAAGAAAGTCAAGGTGGGAAATTCATAACATGATATATATACAAATGCAAATAAAATGAATAATAAAAACTCATTACTCCAACTCATAGCTATTTCGGAACAATAGAGGATAAACACTAAACAAGCTATTTAGTTGGCATCTAATCCCAACTCAGCCAATATATACACCTCATCGTTAAGAAAAAATCCCATCTACTTAGAAAGGCTAGTGTTTATTCTAAATTGTTCAAAAATCTCTAAAAGTTGGAGTTTTGATATGCAAATATACAAAATAAGAAAATAAATATAAAAGACTTAAAAATAAATAAAAAGATAGAGATAGATACACAAAACCGGTGAGTTGCCTCCCATTTAGCGCTTGGTTTAAAGTCGTCAGCCCGACTTAGCTTCTTGAAAGATTCATTCCCCATATATTAGCAATCTGAAAATTTTGGGATCCACCCATAACACCTGTTTTGCAAACACTAGCTTCACACAAATATTAGTAATATAAAACAAAAATGAAGCTATGAACCGATAAAAGTTTCCCCCACACTTATTCTTGTCCACACTTGGAAGTGCATAAAGAATATAGAAGTCGGGTACTTCCACGGTTTCTTGTTCACAAACCTTCATAGTATGAGAATCAAGTTTCTCTAATGGCGGAAATCGAGAAACAAAATCATTCAACAATGTTCTAGAAGCACATACATTCAAACCAATAAGAGGTAAAGGAGAAGAAACAATATGCAAAGGGTTAGACAAACCTTGCATAATCTCTTGTATCACGGAATCCTCTTCATCCTTGAAAAAATCAAGTGAATTATTCACCTCTTGTATATCGTGGTCCTCTATCAAACCTTGCAACCATTCTTCGTCCGTTTCTGCCTTAACCAAAATCTCGGCATCAACATCATCATTACAATCATTTGCAAGCTCAATTGGGTCTTCCATAATTTTGGTCATAACGGTTTCATTCTCAACATACTCCTCTTCATTGGACTCAAACCTTGTTGCAAAATTCTGTAAAACACTAGTTTCATCATACTCATGTACCTTTTGAATAGGTGCTTGATCATTATAAAGATCAAGAGTTGAGTCGAATACACTAACGTCATCAAATATCTCCAAAGGTTGGTCCTTTTCAACACAATCATCTTCGTCTTCATCTTCAGACTCGCCATAATAAGAATCGACGTCGGTTTCCCAACCTTTATCACGACGTCGTTTGAGTTCCATATGAATGGTCCTACTAATTTCATCGACAAGCTCTTCCGAGTATCCATCGTCTTCCAACTTGTATAATTTCTGCGCAAGTTTCCTAACGTTCACACGCTTACCACCATTAGCTACAATATGTTTTCTTTCCCATGACTCTTCCCTTTGAATGGGTGAATGATCATAACTACGATCCGGAGTCGGGTACGAAGAAATATTCCAGAAATTGGTTTGTGCGACGTTCTCTCTATCACGGTCAAGTTGGTCTAGCCTTTGTTGTATATCTTGCAATCCATGCATAATCTGCATACAACTCGAATAAATCCAATTAGAAGTAGAATTATCCCACATAGGTGCTTGAATTACATACCCACTACAAGGTTGTTGTTGGTATGTATGAAAATCACCATAAGGTTCTCTAGGATATGCATCATAGCCAATAAATTGGTTTTGATTGCATTCCATAGATGGTGGGAAATTGTCATAGTGTTGAGGAGGTTGAAAGTCGTATCCATTGTTCCAATATGCTCCTTCCATAAAAATTGGTACCTAAAACAAGAGTTCTCAAAACTATGTCAAAACCAGAAAATAAGAAAAACAAAAATAAAAAACTAAACTAAAAACGAAAATAAGAAACTAAAAACAAGTGACAACCGTTGCCTCCCCGGCAACGACGCCAAAATTTGATCGTTGTCGTATGCGTCAAAAATAAATTACACTTTCTTACTACTCAAAATATAAATATAGCAAGGGCAAGAAAGGATCGATCCCACAGAGAGGTCTAGGTTTTCAAGATGTTTTGGTTTCCTATATAAAATACAGGGGTGATTTTCTGATTTTTAAAGGCAAATAAAGAAATAAGTAAACAAATCAAATAGAAGAGATATTGGTTAAGGATTTCGTTTTCATTCACTAACATGCTTTCAAAACAATAAGTAGAATTGATTTTAATCTCAACTTTTATCAAAAGCCCTAGGATACCTTGATCGCAAGAATATCCCGCTAATTCCCTCTTGTCATCAACAAACACATTAAAAGATGCGAGTATGAGTTCTATCTAAGAGAACAACCTAACGTGTAAAAGCACTAATCAAGTTTAATTCCCTAGATGCATTAAGTTCTATGAAATCAGGCCAATCAAAGCAATTGAACATGGAAAGCGCACTAATTCAATTTAACAAAGGTCACGATTCACATATAATCATAAGAGTATATCACTACAAACTATAATCATATTTATGCTACTTGTATTCAAGGATTATCATTTTTACATATAATAAACCCTAAACTAGCAATAGATGTGATTAGGAGTTCAACCAATTTGCAACTTGACAAAACAATCAATCAAATCATGCAACTATATTTTCAGAGAATTGCAAACGATAAATATGAGACAAAACTAATATATTGAATCAAAGAATCATGCTTTGTGAAATCCAATTATTCCATAACCAATAATAAGATTAACTACTCATGCTCATGGAGTTCATAACAAGGAGAAAGAGAAACCCTATCATGTTTCTAAACCCTAGAACAAAAGTAGAGATATATAAGATATAAGATATATGATAAAGATTAAAGATTTTGAGAAAAGACTTCTCTTTTATAGCTCTTCTTGTTCCAAAATTAGGTCTAGGCTTCAAAATCTTCAAGTCCATGTCAACTACTAGTCCACCAAGCCCATGTGTGAGAAATATGTCTCTGGAATTTTGGGTCCAAAACATGTTGCCGGAATTGCTGACGTCATCGCCGGAATCCGATCAACGTCGCCGGAAAATTTTCTCAGGTCACTTAACCATCGGAAACTATCACCAGGCCAACTGTATACTTCCAGTACCTCAACTCTCATTTTCTTTTGTTTATACATTCACAAAAACCAACTAACCCAACTTATTATTTCTTGCGAAAACGCACCCAAAAGCGTGCCATATAGCTCATATATCCGGCCGCCAACTCTAGTATCCAACACATACCCCCTTCGCGATTCATTGAAATATTGCGATTCATGCTTCAAGTTCCAAAATCCGACAACCGGAACTAGTATCACCAAAGCGCCATTTTCGCTCGCTTTTCGCACTGTTTTCTGCAGCATCTAACCCTTGCCATTCTGCGAGTTCCAACCAATCCATTCTCTGCATCCCAGCTAACCACTTATCCATTGTCACAACATCTCAGCATAAATCTCCACCTATTGCTTAAGTCGCAACCAGCACACACAACCAGTACAGCTCCCATTTGCACTGCAGCTGCAACTCCATGTACTCAGCTTCTTCCCTGACTTCTCTTGCATTCAGACATGCCCTGCACCTCAATATCATTTCATCCTCCTTCACTGTCCCTTATTTCAGTTCCATGGCAACAACAACACCAATTTATCTCAAACAAGCCATCTAAATTTACTGCCACTTTCTACAGAACAAAACCAGACAACCTGCAACTGCAGTTCAGTCTTGCATTTACAGCTTTCCTTCGCGCATCATTCCGTAGCCGCAACTCCAACACTTTGCAACCTCCGCAACCTGCAATAGTACCACCATCTCCTAATTCACCTGCATATTCACACAGGACCACAGGTACACGCATTCATTCATCACCACTGACATAACATGTCACCTGCAATTCAGTTAACACATGCCATATACCTTCCTACCCAGAAACCACCAGCACTTGCTACACTGAATCTCAGACCAACCTGAGAACCGCATCTTACTACCCGCACCTGCAGTTGCTTGACCCATTTTCTCAATATTTGCTTGATTTCCACACACTCAAATCTTCTTCCATCTTAGCTCATTGCAGCATAACCATTCTCCATTCCAGCAACTATTGCTCTCACCAACAGTAGACACCATCATAAATCCTCAGTAGTTCCATCTCCAATTGCAGCAAACCAACACAACTGCAGGACTGCTCAAAGCCAATAGCATCACTGCTCCAATCAAATTATCACCACATGATACAAGCTAAATTTCCCCTCAAAATATCACCGGAACTACCATTACAGTAAACTCATCTCACACACATCAGAGCACCACATCACAACACACTGGCATCAACAACTCCAAGGGCAGCAGCCCATGTAACTTACTACTGCCACTCCTCCAATCCCAGTAAACCCTTCACAGCATTGCCTTGTAACTTCACATACACATCACCAAATCCATCTTCAGTTCTTGCACATCAACAGCAAACAACCCATGACACCACCAATACTTCAGTTACAACCACCACTGCCAGACTCAATCCAATCACCTTTTTCATCAATTTCAGACCACTAGAGCAGCACCCATTTCTCCTTGTATATCATTTCTCCTAACATTCACAAGTAGACAACCCTTTTTGCAATCTCTTCTTCTCTGTAATGAAAATCTGGAGCAAACCCATCTTATAAATGATGATATTCATCTCAGAGTCACAGACCATCACCAATAATTCAAAACCCTATAAACCAAATTCATCTCATGATTCCCCCAGGATCAGCCACATACAAATTTAATCTGTACCCAATTTAATTGGCAGCATCAACATCATTAATTCATACCCATTTCCTTCTCCTCTGAGTTGAGTCTCTGAACTCAATTTCTTAATCAATTTCTAACCTAACTTTTCTAACACAAACCTCTTTAACAGAGGCATCTCCTCGCCATGATTTGTCGAGCTTCTCCATCTCTGTTGAGCTCAGAAAGCAACAACCCAATCCTCTTCTTCAATCTTCAATTTCTGTAAATCTCAGATCCATCTCAATAACACCATGGTTTCTCTGCTACCTTCATCTACATTTCACGTCTGTGTCTCGATTTCCTTGTAATCTTGTCCTCAAACCCTTGTAATGTCCATTGCAGCAACACCCAAATTCCTAACTCATCATAATAACTTCATCTCTATCAATTTCTCATCTCAATTCAGCCTCTGAAGTTGAGAACTACCAATGATTGAAACACAACCCTGAATCCCAGGGTTTGGTAATATAGGAGGTGGAATAACTGTGACACCCAGTGAACTGGATAAGGGCCACCTATGTCATATATTGCTTGTCGGTTTCGGAGAACTGACATCATATTTCCTTCATAACTCTTATTGCACAACGTAGCCTGCTCCAAATATCGCATGTGAATCGACTTTTTTGCACTTTACGCCTTAAATGAGTGATTTCTTCTCCTTTTGCTCTCGGTGACTCCAAAACACCTATAAAACTCAAAAGCAAACATAAGATACATAATTCACACGAAAAATAGCAAAGAAATCATAAATACTAGATATAAAATTAGGTGTTTATCACACCTATCAACCAACCATTGTACACGTTTGGGTACGGTTACACAAACCCAAAAACGTCAAGTACATGTGTGTATGACATGATAAGTTTTCTATATAACGGTTGAGAGATATTTGCTTGTATCTAATCAGGTTTTCATCTAACGGTGAATATTGAATGCCTTGTTACTAAGCTAACATTGATTGCAAACCCTGATTTGAAAGACAATATAAGGGGAATTCTAGCCATTGGAAAAACTAATCCCCACACACCTTTCTTATGTGATACTAGTTATCTCTAAGCTAGAGTCGATCTCCATTAACTCTTGAGTTTTCTCTCTAAATTCGGGTTAACGATTTAAAAACTTCATTAGGATTGCGAAGCCAGACCGATACTATTTATCTTGTAGTTTTGTGATTTGATATTGCTATTTTTATCATACGAGTACAATTGTAATAATTGGCTTGAGATTTATATCTCCGATAGGCAAGATAAAAGTAGTCACAAACATCTTCATCTCATTGTTTGTGATTCCTCAATAATATTCTTTATTGCGTCGATTAAGTTTATTGTGAGGTGATTGATGAAACTGAGTTGTTCTTCGGGAATACAAGTCTGGTTTTATCGATTGGTTCCTGTTCACCTTGATTTATCAAAAGACAGAACAAAACTCATAGGTCTATTCGTGGGAGACGAATTTATCTATTACCTGTAGACTTTTCTGTATGAAACAGATTTGTTTGTTAAAATCTTCGATTCTGGGTCGTAGCAACTCTTGGTTGTGGGTGAGATCATCTAATGGAATCAAGTGCGCAGTATTCTGCTGGGATCAGAGGCGTAGGAGCATAAATGTACCTTGGATCAGTGTGAGATTGGTTGGGGTTCAACTACAGTCCAGATCGAAGTTAATTTGGAGTAGGCTAGTGTCTGTAGCGGCTTAATACAGTGTATGTTTAATCTGGACTAGGTCACGGGGCTTTTCTGCATTTGCGGTTTTCTCGTTAACAAAATTCTGGTGTCTGTGTTATTTCTATTATGTATTATATTTTGTTATATAATTGAAATAATACAGGTTGTGCGTTGTTCAATCGATTAGAATATCCGACCTTATCGGTTGTTGATTTAAATCGATTGACACTTGGGTATTAGTCTTTGGTACCATCCAAGTTATCTCTCTTTGATTAGGCTCGCAAATTATATTTTCTTGAGTAAATCAAATCGAGAGATTGAGATAATAACTCCTTGAGATATTTTCTATTGATTGAGTCTTGTTGATTCTCTAGAAAACAACTCGGAGTTGTCCATACAGATTGCTAATCAAAATATTGGATGAGGTTGTTAGACCCCCGCATTTTCAATATGGAAATCCGTGCATGAGGGTGCTTTCAGAATGAAGGGCACAAAATGGGAAGAAAATTATGATTAAAATATTATTGATTTCTTTCAATTGGGTATTATAAGCATTAAATATAGTTGTATTAAGGAATGTTATTGGGAAGCTCCAGACCAGGGATATGTTTTGTTTCGTTATGATGGCTCTTCTTTTTGCAATCCAGGTGCAGCTGGTCTTGGTATTATTGCAAGGAATTTTACGGGTTATTTGGTTTTTGGTACTTGCATTTTGACCAATGTTAGTGTTTGGTGTAACATTTGTCCATCTTAGGGTTTGGTACCTGAAATTGACGTTGACTGTAGTTGACTATGATTGACCCCAATTTAAATAATTTTATAAAATAAATAAAACTGGGTTTGCAAATCTGGTTTAGGCATTTTGTCAAACACGTTTTGGGGGAGATTTATTGTCATCAGAGATGAATTTGATTCTTCTTTGCTGATCCTTGTTTCATCTCCTTCCCTGCAATCATGACAAATCAATATCTCTTAAACCATTCATCAGTCAAAATTTTCATGATTCAGTCCTATATATCACCAGCAACAAACAAATTTGGTGCTTTGTTTCCTCATATTAAACATGAGCAAACAATTCATCTTTCTATCCTTGATCTCGCACATCTTCTCAGCGGCATTAAAATTTCATCTGGAAAGTTCTATCGGTGATAATAAACCCCTAAATCCAGTTGTACATCCATGGCAGCAAATACACTTGCTTATTTGTTGATTTTCTTTACAACAACCATCGAAATTCTTAATTTCTTCATTCGTCTTCACATCGTCACCCACCTGATTCATTTCATATCTTATAATTCGAGTTTTTAATTGCAACACAAATATTCTAATTTTAAGAGAAAGAAGCTCAGGACTACAAACAGAAGCATTAGCGGCACAAGACATAACTTGAGCTTTAGCTTGCATAACATCTGACCTAGAAATTTTATTTGTTGAGATAGAAGATTACCTTGTACAAGATAACTATCACTATTATTTCCTCTTGTGGTTGATATTGGTCTTGATTCTACAATTGCAGCTCTTATCAATGGTAGTAATACGTTGATTTTAATCTTTTTCTTGAATTTATTGACGATGATTTTGATATCAACGGAGAACATGATAAATAGAAAATGAAAACTAAAATAAAGAAACATTATTTGCGGTCGTCCATGTGTACTTAAATCAACCGTTAAGATAAATAACAGAAAAAAATTATCGATTTTATTAAATTAAAATTGGACTTAACATGGTCAATGATGATCAACGTGAAGTCCATGTACCAAACCCAAAGTTGGAAAAAAAGTTAGACCAAACACTAAAGTTGGTCAATATACAAGTACCAAGTACCAAAAACCAAATAACCCAAATTTTACATGTGAAGATATTGGAAAAATGTCAGGAGGAGTAGGCATTGCTACAAATTATATTGCTGAAATTCTTGCAGTGATTTGTGCACTAGAGTGGGATTTTGTGTTAAGTGCTCAAAAGGTGATAATCATGTCAGACTCAAAAGTTGTTATTAATGATTTTTGCAATGACTGTATTCATTGGATGCTCAAGACAAGGTGTCTTAGTGCAAAGCAAAGACTGGAATGTATTGTGTTTCAACATAGTTTTCGTGAAGCAAATTTCTCTACTGATGATTTAGCCAAAAGAGGTGCAGTATTAAGATCTGGTGAAATAATCATTCACACTGGAAGGCCAAGTTTCCTGAAAAGAATTGAAATGCCTAATGTAGTCTATTATAGGTTTTGTTAGGCTTTTTAGTTTTTGGTTTGTTTGATGTTATGTTTTTTGTTGGTTTTTTGGTTTGAACGTTTTGTAATTCTTGGCTATTCAATTAATAAAAATATGTGATTAAGCAAAAAAAAAAATCACATGTTCTCCACGTTTTACACCCATAATTTCTGAGAAGGACTCAACCGTATATTAATCTTGCAGAGTAGATGAAGACTTATCTCTACGTAGAAACTTTGTAGTATGTTATCCGGCTAGGGTACAGAACAACGGAAAAATGGTTTAGTGAGTATGAGTTATTGAAACAAAATTTATGAAAACTTCTACACTGATACTGGTAACCAGAATTACCTTATGCAGCCGGCTGTGTTGTTTTATTGATATCAAACTATGAAAAAACAAGTGGGAATTTATAGTTTTAGTTCGGGTTGTCAATCGATATCGACTTAAGAGTGAAAAAAGTTTGTGTATTAAATTTTTTTGCTTGCGATGCTCATTACTTAATCCTTAAGGAGCTTTTGATAACCCATATAGGATGTTAAAAAGTACACAAACTTCTCGACCAACGCGATATAAAATTTAATTGAATGTTAAACTTAATACTACATTCCTTTATAAATCCAAATGATATGTATCGTCAAATCCTTTGGCTTTATATTAGTTATATTACATATCTTTTGGCTTTGTATTTACCTTAAGGTGATTATGCACTGATTAATTCTAACTTTAATCAAAACGTCATTAAGTGTACACAAACATAACTAATCAGTCTCATTCCAGTTCCCGTCATACGTGCCCCACTACATCATCCTCCCAAACCCTTCATATGATTCTCCACCTTGAGTTTCTGCACCTTGAGATCCTTCACCTTGATTTCCAAACCATTATTATAATCCTTGGGGTTGAGAGCCTTTGAAATCTAATGATCTTCTATAATCTTGATTATGTTGAGGATTTTGTTGAGTGGATTAATGATATGGAGATTATTGCACTAGACGATATCCTTCTCGCATAATGTTGGCTCATGAGTCTGCAATCATATCCTGGGATATTGGAGTTCTAGCATGGATTGAAAAATTAGGACTCAAGCTCATTCTCTCTCTCAATATACGTATGCCCTGTTGGTGGAGACGCCTAGTTTCCATATCTCTTAAATCTATTTGATTCAACTTATCTATCAATTATAATGACTGGCCAATGTTCTTGTATATGAATTAGGATGGTCGAGACCTTGTGTGACAATTAGAAGTATCCTACTATAAGGAACCGCAAGCTCGTCAACGCCATTAGACTAGTCAATTGATGATTTAACCGATAATAACTCGATTAGTTTAACATGAACGATAATTAATAGATATTAATCTAACAATGATTTAGATACCAAACTAGTATCATTGAATAAATCTCGCAAAGTTATGTAGAATGGACTACTCAAACGTGTCAATTGGATACCGGAGGAAGAAGATATCATCAAACTAATATGAAGAGTAGATTTGTATCTCTCTTATAAACCGCTTGGCTTCCCTTATATTTTGGACGGGTGCCTTTAGAAATCTTGGTTGGCCTTATCCCATTCAAATCGAGAAGATAAACTCTTCTTTGTCTTCTTCTTCATTCTCATTCTTCTTCTTATTCTTCTCTCTTCTTCTCATTTCTTTATGTATGTTCTTCTTCTTCTTTTTCTTTCTGTCGAATTCAATCAGAGGATTGAGTTAAGTGGAAGAGTTATCATAGACTATTTGATAACGTGATGAATTGAAGAAGTAGATGTCGGCTCTAGGTGTTAATCCGAGTTCTGGAAGAAGATAATCGGTAAGATGAGTTAGGGTTTCATAATCGGTTTTGGATTTTGATCGAGATGAATTTAATTTGATTAAGGATTTGATGGGTTTGTTTTCGTTTAGGGTAGAGATGTTTGCATGTAGTTTAAATATTGGTATCTCTAAGAAATTGAAGTCCATAGAGAAATTGGGTTTTCTGAATTTAGAGTTCGAGTAGAATTGATGTTGTTTG
Source organism: Papaver bracteatum (assembly GCA_023529315.1). Taxonomy (NCBI): domain Eukaryota; kingdom Viridiplantae; phylum Streptophyta; class Magnoliopsida; order Ranunculales; family Papaveraceae; genus Papaver; species Papaver bracteatum. The sequence goes on from JAJJWX010004610.1 coordinate 1,007,548, forward strand.
TAAGTTTCTGGTAGTTTTTGAAGGAAGGGGTGTTTATTAATTTAGTGATATGAAGATGTTTAGAAGATGAGATCGAAACAAGAGGATGAATATTAAGTATGGGTATTCATTATTGTATCAAAGAAGATGTTTTAGCAAGTGATTCTCAAATCGCAGTGAAGAATCGGTAATCCAGGGTTCATAAGAATAACCCATAGATACGTTAGAAGATGAAATTGATTTCTAAGAAAGAAGATTTGAGATGGGTATTGATGTTCTAGGATGTTGATGTGAGATAGGTTTTAATTGAATTGGGGTTGCGGTTGAAAAATAGTTTGAAATTGGTAACTAGGGTTTGGATTATGTCTTATTGAAGATTGTCGAGAATTGACTGTGTTGAATTGATGATCTGAGTTAAGTAAAGAAGGAATTGAATCCAATTGCCAGAATAGCACATATTTGAGGTAATTGTTAATTTCGGTAACGATTAGTTTAATTTCAATATTATGTTTATAAGCTTCTCAGTGAACTGTGAATGAAGTTTGTAATGGTTTGAAGCTTTAATATTGTTGAGCTGGTGTATATGATGTTGAAGTAAGATGGATACATTTACTGAAGTATGGATGTGATTGATGTCTGTGGAATTTGGATATTGAACTGTTATTTGAAGAATGGTGTTGAGTTGATTAAACTGGAGCAAGAAGTGTTTAATGGAGAATTAGAAGTTGGAGTTGTTGGTTCTGAGAAAGAAATACCCTATGGAGTATGTATTGTATTGGTAGTTTGAGATGATGGTTGTCTATGTGTTGAGATCGCAGGTGTTGTGAATAGAATTGGCGGTGAACTATGTAGTTGCAAGTAAAACTGTAATGGTGGTGGTGATGATGAAGTTGTAGTTCATGGGGTTGGGTTGTCTTAAATGGGTTAGCAAAAGGGAAGTAGAATGGAATTGAATCCTGTGTATGAATCTAGTATGGGTACAGATTGCAGGGTAAGGATTAACGATATGTTGTTTGTGAATGGTGTAGATGTTGGTATTGTTGATGGTATAGGTTGTAGTTCATGAGCTTGGTGTTGATGATGTTGTACTGGTAGTAATGAAGATGGATGTTATTGATAAGTTCAGAGTTTGGAGATGGTAATGGGACTGAATTAGTAATATGAGTGAGTTTCAAGGTGGAGGTTTTAGTAGTTTGAATTAGTGATCATGTATAACAAAGGGTTGTGTTGAGCTGCAGGTGCAGATAACATATGAATTGTAGAAAGGTGTGGCTTAGTACTGCAATTGCAGGTAAATCTTAAATTACAATTGTATATTGGATTATGAGATTTTGTTGAACTGAATATATTGTTGAAGTGTAGATAAGAAGAGGAATTTGAATTAGCTTATGTTGAAATGAATCTTCTCATTGGAAGCTTGCTACTGCATTTGCAGGTAAAGCTAAGTTTGTAGTTAAATTTTAATCAAGAAGTTTAATTGAAATGTATATGTTTGTTTGTAATAAGGATTGTAGGAATGTAAAGATATAAGAACCTTCAGTCTGTTCTTTGGCTCAGTCCTGAAGTGCTAGTTGTATGACTGAACATATTCAGTCTGACTCAGTTGTCTGAATGAGTCGACTCACCTAAATCAGTCTTAGTGACTGAGTTAACCCAGTCTTGACTCGTTTGACCAAAATAGTTAGACCTTGACCTGACCTTGACTATGGACGTTGATTGTTAGTTGACCCTTGACTGTCAATTTGACCGTGAGTGACCGTTAGTTGACTCAGATGGATCATGCCTTAGGTTAATGAGTTGGCTTAGTGGACTTGGGCTTAGATAGACTTGTATGATTCTTGTGTGAGCCACTTTGGCTAGATTCTTAGACTTCTTGTGTTATTAACAGTTAGTCTATATTAACAACGATCAATTCAAATGATGAACCGGTGGATCGCGGATCTCGAGGTAGGCGTGGCTTGTCATCAAAAGAGGTGGGAATTTATATTTAACTCTTTTGTGATTATTGTTGTTTTCTTTACAAAAGTTTATTCTTAGAAAATTCATGCATTATATGATTGTGTAATCCATGCATTGTTTTATTTAAAATTCCGAAAGTACTGTTGATTTATTTTAATATTTCCATTGCTCGGAAAGGAATCGTAATGCTTTGTTCGTTTTTATAAATTGTTTGGGAAATAAGAATTTCCATTGATTGCTTGGAGAATGAGATTTTCCATCTGTGGTATATAGGATACTGCTCCTTCATTTATACCTACTTAATTTTATTACAATAATTAGGTGCGGGACGAGTCATCTTATATCTATCTAGGTGCGGGACGAGTCACCATAATAGTAAATTGTTTGGAAGGAGTTAGATCCGTATACATGATTGTTTACCAATGTGAGATTGGTTGCGTTTTAGTGTTTAGGGAAAACATGAATTGTTTTCAAATCATTTACAATGATTACTTGAAAGTTAAAAGTTATTCCTACTGGGCACCCCTTTTAGGGATGATATGCTCACCCATTCCCACTTTCAGTTTCAGAGATCGATTAGAGTTGCGCAGCGAAAGATTCAAGGGTTGATTTCTTTAGTTGGATAACTTCTATTATGTTTAATATATTGCTTTTTGTATCTGTAAACCAAATGACTATTGTATATGTATCATTTGAGAAGACTTCTTGTATATTGATGTTTCATAGCGGGTTAGTTATGGGTTAAGTTTTTGTAGCAGATTTCTTAATTGAATGTTTAAGTAAATGATTTAGATTCATAGTGCCTCTTTATTTAGTTAATCTCTTGAATTAGTCAGCTGCTAGATTTGGGGGCGGTACACCTACGCTCTCAAGTGAGAGTAAAATAGTCTAGCTCCCACCTCAATTCTGGCAAATCATACTTGTCCAATAAAGATGAATCTCTAGAAGGTCATCATGAATATGAAGCTCCTGCTAAAGGATAACTAGTGAAACATGGAGTCATCAACAATGGATGTGTTGGACAAGGAATTTTCGGTAATGCTCTACAAGTTGCAGCAAAATCCAGCCCATAGATATGTAAAACTTCTTGATTAATTATCGGCTCCACGACCTAATTTAACCATTTATCATATTCATCTTCGTCACAAGGGGTGAATAATGTCTCACACCTTTTCATCCCTTCCTATTTAGTCTATGGAATTCAGTTACAAAGATGGTAGCTATGGGTCGCGGCTTTTTTGGCTTTTCAACTGCACCAACTAACTGTCTAGCACATCTTTCTACATAATAATAAACACCAAGATCCATGTCAGGTTTGTAGAAGATAATGCGCTCGAGTGAAAAATCTTTACTCCTTTAGGAAACATCATGGCTTATATCCTCAAAACCCTCATACGGTATCAAAATACAGTATATTTGTCCCTAATTAATAATGTGTTGGTATCTCTATAAATATATACTATTTATCTCTGTAGTGTTTTATTTTTATGCCAGTTATCGGCTTCGTACTTTACTATAATTAGGAAATATTTTTTTGGTGTAGTCTAAAAGTCTTGGTAAATCAACACCAAAATTTGTATACCACCAAAGCGGAAAGTAAAACATCATAAAATTATCTACTTGCTAAATTTATTTTTAACTAAGATAAAGTCAAATAACATGTATTGTCATATTTACCTTAAGGAGGCCTCATAAACCCTGGATGCTTGCCGAAACCCAATAGTGTGATACCAAGACAAACGTGTAGCTCGCCTAAGATAATGAATCCTCAATCATATATAAGTGGGGAAGCCTATCATACAATGCCTCTAGCCATTCTACTTGAGCACTAATGCTTGAGCTAGGGAAAAAACATGAACCAAGTAACTATAAAAATAAAAACTTTTGAAACTTTTATATCTGCGACAGGGTCAGGTATATCCTACTCATAGTCTATCTTATGTATCTTTTGATTATAAATACCTTTAAATGAAATCAGGAATTCTACCACTTATTAAGTTCGTGTACTTCATTGTTGTTGTTACAGTAAAGTACAATGAAAGATCATCTTTATATATGTCCTCTGTCAACTAACTTTCTTGGTCAAATGGAATATCATCTCCCACACCGCAAGGTATCCCAAGTAGGAAATACAAATCTAATAGTGTTATTCCTGTAAAAATATTTTAGGGCTGAAAAGGCGAGGGTACCCCAAATATACCTCAAGCTATAACTTTTCCTTCCTATAAGTCCTTACCCAGAAAGTGATTGTCTATGGACTGAGTCGAGATAATACAACAAATCGGTTCACACTTTGTGTGATCGTCTATGGACACGAGATCGATACAATACAACAACAAAGTGTGTTTACTTGATACAAAGGTTCAGACTTAACCAAACTCAATAAGATTCACGCATCAAGTAAATAGGAATTAACGTTTGTGCAATTTACTTTAATTATAATGCAGAAATATAAAGTAAATGACACAACATGATTTTGTTAACGAGGAAATCGCAAATGCATAAAAACCACGGAACCTAGTCCAGAATTGAATACTCTCAGGATTAAGCCGCTATACAAAATAATACCAACTTAGTATAGTTGAGACCAAGCAACTAAACCTATAGTTCACCTAGTTCCATCTGTATTCCCACGCCTTCAACCTGTAAACAAGTCATGTACTTGGACCAATTTCTTTGGTTCGTATTCCAAATAGTAAAGGAACAACAAATATGTTTGGTATCAACTCTCTTCAACCAAGTGATATGAGTTGCGCAAAGGTTCCCTTGTTTATCTTAACATAAACTCCTTTGCCAGGTTCCAAGATCTATCTTATGTTCAATCACTCAAAGGTAATCTCTAAGATTAAGCCAACAACACTCTTCAACCAAGTGATATGTGTTGATGCCGATCTTCCTCAACTATTCTATCAAAATACCCAAAAGGATAAATCAATTATAGTCGGATCCTCTTTTTCCCAAACAAGTATTGTGCACACCAAAGATTGTAAAATCCAAGTCATAAATCTTCAATATCTTCTTTATCTTCAAATCTTCTTAGATCTTCAATAAACACCTGCACACAACTACTTGAATCTTCTTGTGATCAATCACACACAGAACGGAGTCTGTTAACAATGGATTATCACAAGATCGTCTTTAGATCTAACAACAGTCTAAAGATCCATGTATAAACCTTGAACTAGTTTGAGTGAATCTTATATCAGAAGAGAAGATTCTCAAGCATAAACAAACTAGGTGCAATCAAAGTTCAACCACCGTTAGTCAATCAAATCAATACGAGAACTAAAGATAAACCGCAATATCTAGTTTCCCACCAACGGGTCGCGCTAGAGCTTCTAAATCCCAAAGAAGACTTTAAATTGAGCGGTCGTAAGAGATTTTACCTAATTAGATCACTCTCCCCTCCGATAGGCGGATTCACCAGTAACAAAGACAAAAGAGTAAGTCTATGTCCCGCAGGATTAGTTTGCTAGAAATGCAAACTCAAAGTATTTATAGACAAAGAAGTTTGGACACCAAGGAATTTCCAAAACCGAAAATATTCTCAAGATATTTTCATTACTCCACCAAATTCAGTTTTCATAATTCCTATGAATGCACTGTCCAAAAATAATGATCAAAATCTCCTTGGAAAATCTTTAATTAGCAAATGCACATTACTAATTCTTATTTTCCATATATAATTAAAAACCCTTAATTAAAAAGATTCTTAACTTATTTAATTTGATCTTGGGATTTACTTCCTTCTTAGCCTTTAAGGAATATCTTTGAACAAAATAGAATAAGCATTAATGCCTACGTGTGATTTGTGAGATATGTTATATTGGAGTTGGTTTGAAAATTACACCCTTAAAGAGTTTAGTTTATGTCAAATTTTAACATCATTTAACATCTTTATTCCTATGATCCTCCTTATTTTTCAAGGGTCATTTCAATAAAATAGGTTAAAGAATTTTTAAATGGGCTTTCATCCCAAGGCCATAAGAGTAAGAAAGAGTGAGGTGAGGGCCAAACACTTAATTCCCACCAGCTTGTACAACACAATCCCCCCTTGTCTGTAACTCAATCTCTCTTGGCTTAAAGAGACGAACCATCCTAACCCAAGGCTAGCCGGAAAGAAGAACGTGTTGCAGCAACAAAGGAGTGGAACCTTGGCAGAGAACTGTCATGAAATAGAATTGCTCGACTTAAGTTTCAGCTGCTAGGTTATAAGGCTGAGAGGGTGGTAGCGCTTAGTGAGAAACTGCCTGTTTTTAATAACATCACATCTTAATAAAGTGGTTATCCCATAACAAATTCAGACCTTGTCTCTACTAATTATCCACTTTAGACACAATACAAATATATATATTTATTAATTTGCTTCAAATCTGTTATCGAGTATGATTTTTGCTCATATTTCCATTATTTATTCTCACATGACTCCAAAACACCTATAAAATGCAAACGAAGCGTAATATATAAAAATACAAGAAAAATAGCTAAGAAAAGCACAAGAAAATGATATTCAAATGATGTAATTTAAGCTCCTATCACCAACTATATAACAGCTGAGTAACAATGTTTACAATGTGGTGGAAAGAGATTGTTTCTAACTTTGTTATGTCACTTTAAGAAAATTAAAAGAAAATACAAAGTAAATATAAACGAAAATACTTATTAGGTTTTTCTCTTTTGTCGTCACTATTTGCAATACCGATCACTTGTTGTTTTCATTAAGATAAATCTAATCAGATAACGTAACATGTTATTGAATAGTGAATAAAAATTCTTCTTAATTCCCACGACGAGATAAATCAAGTTTAATATCGTCAACAAGCAAGCCTTCTTTCACCTTTTAATTCGTTTCTGATCCGTTTTTGTTTTGCTGCCAGAATCTTCCACTATCAATAATAGTTAACCACATTAACTCTTCATCTTCATATTCATTGATATAATATTATTTATAAAAATCAAATCAAAATCAATACGAAGAAACTACATTAGTTAAGTGTTTGATTACAATAAAATTCTAATCAAAATTTCTAACTACTTATAAGATTTGATCGATTCAGGAAAGTATCTGTAGAGATAAAGAAAAGTGGGATTGCCAAGTCAAACTAAAAACTCTAATTATTTTTAGTTTCTGAACTTGATTACTCATCGATTGTTTAGTTATTTTGATCTTCAATAATAACTCTGGATCCGAAAAATCAGTCTAGGGTTTCAATCCTGATCTTTCCGTGAAGAAGAACCAAAGATGAAGACATACGTTTCTAGAAGATCTTGTTATTCATTTAATCCAACGACTGCTTTTTTTATTTTTATTTTTAATGTAACGTGTTAACAACAACTTGTACCTCTCTCCGCCTCACCCATTACCACGTCAACATCATAGTAAAGCAGCTGTTATTCATCTATTCAAGTAGCAGAATCAGACTCAATATTATATGATAAACCATATTCACACTTCCCAAAATTGGGTATCCCTATCCACCTTGGCTTAGTAAATGTATAGGTTTGCCAGTCTCTAATAGACTTGCTCTTACCGAAAGATTTTTGTATGAAAAATGAGATCAAAGGTCTCCAGGTTGTTAGATGAAAATATAAATAACAATTATCTCGTCTCTATTTTTTTTCTAGGTGATTTATAAATAATATGTTCTTCTTCTTATTATTATTATAAATTTTTTAATTTTTATTATTATTGGATAAAGAGTATTGCATTAACTAGTTGGAAGCACTAACTCTACATTCCATATTAATGTAAGGACCCTCAAGCTCGTCAACGCGATTAGACCAGTCATGAGACGACTAAGCTGCTATTGACTCGATTAATTAGAGATAGACGTTAATTATTATAAATTAATCTAACAATCATCTAGATATGGAACTAGTATCACTAGATAGATCTAGAAAAGTTATGTGGAATAGACTACTCGAACGTGTCATTCAGACACCGGACGAAGAAGATATCACTGGATTAGTATGAAGGGAAAATAATCATTTTACATCTAGACCGACCTGGCTGCCCGTATCAATTTTTTAGGTGCCTTAATAGTTTCCCTTAGTCTTATCATCAAAACCATCGAGATAAACTCGATCCCAGCTCATTCTTATTCATTATTTCTTCTTTCTTTCTTTCTTTCTTTCTTCGTTCTTCTTCTGCTCTCCTTCTCTTTCCTCTTTCCTCTTCTGGTTGATCTTGGGAGATGAAGTATTATTCTAAGATCGAGATAACAAGAGTATGATCATGAATCAAGAGATGGTGGAGGTGTTGTTGCTGTTTGAGTTGGGAGGAAGAAGAATTGAGAAGACGGTGAGTTGAGGTTTTTCTGAAGTTGGGTTGTTTTATGAGTTTGTGTAGAACGAGGATGATATCGAGTTGTAACCACTGAAGATTAAGAGAGTTTTTGGTGAATTGATGAGATGAAGCAGTTTTGGTAGAGAATCACAAATCAGGTAAATTAGGGTTCCTCAATTTGAATTCGTTTCTTGTTAATTAGAATTTAATTGATGAAATCTTAGATGGGTATTGCTTGAATTGAAGTTGTGTTGACTAGGAAGAGTTTAATTTTAATTTCTTTAAGAATTAGGGTTTTGTTGACTTTATAAAGATAGAATTCAAGTTATTAGGAAGGGGTATAAACTGAATTAGAGGGAGATTGATGTTATTCTGCTCAATGGCTTGTATTGGTGGTTAGGCGAATGTTGTTGTTGGTGATGATAAAGAAGATTTCAGTTGTATTAAACTAGATTACTACTGTAGCGGTGGGGGGGACGACGGAGAAACAAACCTAACAAGAAGTAAAATGTTGAATTTTGATCACCAGAACAACTTTTTATTGTGAGGTTCGGAACACCATATGCCATTATGCCGGTCCTAATATTTTGCTTCACGCTGAACTATCAGCCTCATGCACTAATCAAACTACAGATGCTACAATTACACGAGAAGAATTTTTCTCCAGCATTTCTCCCTTTATAGCTTATGACAATTCCAAATTAAGCTTCCAATTTTGCAGATCAAAAGGAATTTTTGAAAGAGACATTCACTACATCAACATAAAGGAACACAATTATGGGCGTGGATAAAATGGTCAACTCACAGGTGTAAAAATTTCGAGATCGTCACCAAAGATAAACCACTTATTATTCGCAGATGATTGTCTTCTTTTCTGCAAGGCTAATACTTCTCAGACAAATAAACTACTACAAGTTATTAGTGAGTTTAGTTCTTGTTCTGGACAACTTATTAACTTTCATAAGTCTGTTATCTATTTTAGTGGTAACATGGATCCCCGGGATTGTCAAGATATTAGTGGTTTACTTCAAGTTCCTCAACTGGATATCAAGGAAGAAAAATATCTGGGACTCCCCTTTTTCGTTGGAAGGAATAGAAGAATTCCTTTCTCAATACTAGTGAACAAGATGGATTACAAATACGGTAAGTGGAATGATAAAAACATGTTGGAGGCTGCCAGGAGTGTGATAATTAGAAACGTCACCAATGCAATTCCTATTCACCATATGTCTAGCTTCAAGTTACCTGATGTCATCATTAAAAAAATTAACTCTTCCCAGCAGGCTTTTTGGAGGAATAAAAAATCTAACAAAGGGAGGCATATGGTTAATTGGAAGAGAACAAGTAAACCAAAAGAGGAAGGTGGACTAGGTTTTCGAGACATGCAAACTTTTAACAGAGCCCTTCTCGCCAAGACTGCATGGAAACTTTATACAGATCAAACAAGTATAATGGCCAAATCTCTTCGAGCAAAGTACTTTCCGGATGGGGAAATCTTTAATCTTAAAAAGAAGTATAATACAACTTGGTTGTGGCGAATTATATGTTCGGAACTGGGTTTTATTTAGAGATTCAGCTGTTGGAATTTAGGCAATGGTGAAACTATTATGATTTGGAAACACCGTTGGATACCGGACCTTCAAAATCCTCCTCAACCAAAATAGGGTTGTACCATCCATGGAAATTTTACCCACGTCAATCAACTTTTTGAAGTTGAAGTTGAATTGATACTGAAGTTTAGTTGAACTGAATATGTTAGTGTTTTATGGGAATTATAGTTGTTGTATGGTTTGATATTGGAATGATTAAGAAGAAGATTTTGTTGTATGAAGTGGAGTTAGATTGAGTTTGTAGTCTTGGCTTTTTATGTATTGCATCATTTTAGTTTTGGCAGGTTAGGTGTAGCATTTTGTTTGTGCATTGGTTTTCTTTGGCCTGAGCAATGGCTCTGGCCTGTACAAAGGCTTTGGCATTGAGCTTTTCAGCTCAGTCAGAACCTGACTGACCTAGATTACCTTGACTCAGATATTTGAATGAGTTGAATCGTTTTGACTCACCGAGTTCCCTATATTGACATGTGTTGACCTGACCTTGACCATTGACTTATGTTGATTGTTAATTGACCTCTCTTACCAGACGTTGACCGTTATTTGACCAGGACTTATGTTAATGGGCCGAGCTTATTGGGCTTGGGCTTAGTGCCATGTTATCTTAGTTTGAGGATTTGGACCTCTTATGGTATGGCTTAGCCTTTGGTTCCTTTTACAAAGTTGTAGATATTTATAAGACTTATCTAATGGACTATGGAATCAATCTAATAGAATTAGTAAACCTCAACTATGTTAAAGATAGATAATGAAAAGGTGTAGAACCATAAATGAACTTAAAATCATTAGATAGTTCACTTAATCTATAACTAGAGAATTTTATGAGATTATGTTTGAGCCTTGTATGAGCCTTTTGGTTACATTATCAGATTTTCTTGTGTGATTAAAAGTTGGTCGTTATTAACAATGATCGATCTAAAGAACGAACCAGTGGATTATGGATCTCAAGGTATGCGAGGCTTGTCATCAAAAGAGGTGGGAATCGATAACGATCTCTCTTGTATTCATTATTGTTTTTTACAAATCTATCTTTTGTGAAATCCATGCATATCTTTGTTACTATATGATAGTGTATGCATGTATTATCTGTGTGTAATACAAATTAGTTTTCTTTTACATTTTGGGATGGGACTGGATCTTTAGAAACAACTAATATCTTTGTTTTGGGAGTATTTACTTATCTTCAAAATGTGATTCTTTCCATTAACTCGAAAGTGGTTACAATCTTTACTTATTGTTAGCATGTAAGGAAACCTTTTCCTTTTGATTAGTGTGTGATGTGGTTGCCCAAAAGTTATATCTATATTTATGCGCTAAATGAGTGAAAATTGCTACCAACTAATAAAGTATTAGGTATGTACTCGTGTTACCGAATATTACTTTCCATATTTCTGTACGGGCAACGCATGTCTCATACATGAATGTTTATTGTACTTTTAAATTACTTTCAAAAGCTATTATATTATGTTTTGGTATTTAGAGAGAATGATGTTAAGAATATTATATATGATTGTCGGATTTACACGTGGGAGGATTGTGGGTTCTTCACTGTGTAAGGACTTCGATTGGATATAATGTTGTTACCATTATATCTCTTTGAATACTTGCGATGTGGAGTGCACGTAGAATGAGGTACTGGTAAGGTACATATCGTTTATGACTTGCGGACGGAAACCTCATGGGCGCTTTAATGATCATTGAAGAATCCGCAACAGTCATGCCTTGCTACTCCGAAGGAAGACGTCGCTCAACTACTATTTATGTTGTGAATATGTGCCGGTTTATTGGTTGGTAGAACTTTATATTTTCTATATTACTATTATTTTAATATGCTTTATATGTTTCATGTGTTTTATCGGTTTTCAGTTAAACCTGCATTGTCTTCAATTAATTTTAGTGATTACTTGGAAGTTAGTTATTATTTCTACTGGGCATCCCTTTTAGGGATGATATGCTCACCCATTCCCACTTTAAGTTTCAGAGAAAGATCAAGATACGTACATGGCGATAAAAGTTTCGAGGAGTTGGTTAGCTTCCGTTGTGTTTATTTTGTGTTTATAATCTATTTGTAAACTAACTCACTACTGAATATGTATCATTTGAGAGGAGTTCTTGTATTTACTTCAGAGAGGGTTTAGTTTCAAGTTAATCTCTGTTTAGAACTTCTTTATTAGTATTTTAAATAGATATCTTAGATAGTTAGTGCCTCATTTTATAGTTAATCTCTTGGATTAGTCAGCTGCTAGCTTAGTGGGCGCTACAGTTAATTTCTGCAATATTACGCCATTGGGGGCTCGAACCTGGGACCTCCTGGAACGCATGAAACTTTGGGGAACGGGGATGACCAGCTGAGCTAGGTACCCGTTTTATTGATAAGAAAAAGTAGAGTAGTTTACAAGGAGTTGTTTGGGAGCCTAGCAAAAAGCTGGGCCACAACACTTAATCTGAAAGACAAGTCCAATCTTGTGGAAAAATAATTTCCAATTTTACTTATTATTATCATGTATTTTATTTCATTTTCATTGTTATTTATATTCATCTATTTATTGCAGCATTTAATATTTAGGTAAATTTAAACAAAGCTTTTAGTTGGCAACCTAGCAACAAGCCGGGCACCAACACCTTTTTGAATAACAATGCCTAATCTATGAAAAATAAAGCTACCAAATCCACAACACCTTTTTAATATTATTATCATTTTTTTATTACTATTTTATTTTAAATCCACCACAAAAGGCCTTTATTATAAATATAAAATAAATAAAAGATCTTTTAAACAAAGTTTGTTGGTGACCTAGCTATTAGTTTGGCACCAACACCTTTTTGAATTGCCACACCTACTTTATGAAATAGAAAGCCGCCTGTACCATAGTTTACGTCGTTGTTAGCAAGATATTTCTTAAGCCTCTTCAAGAAAGCTACCGTGTCCTCACCTAGTTCTCATAAGGTAGTGAACGCCAAAATACTAAAATTGTATCAGTGAGTCTCGTATGTGTCCAAATATTTTTTGCACTTGCAAAGAACGGCTTTTGCGATACCTTGGCCCGGTGAGAAATATCGAATATCACTCGTGAAAGGAGAAACACCCGTGACATCAAGGCAAGTATTCTTTTCATTCTCCCAATTATAAACTAGCAAGTCAGCCGGCAGTAGTGTGTTATTCCCATTAGATATAAAACCAAGTGATGCTTCCTTTATAGCCGAAAATCTAGCACGGAAATAGATATCCACAAAGACATCACGTTCCAAATCGTGCCTGAATTTAAGCCCAACTTCGCTGGCGCAGTGGAGTGCATGATCCCCATATATGTTTATCTCCCTCTTACTACTAGTACAAAGACTACCTTCCGCAAAAAGAGGAATGCCAAGTTGGTAGATGAGCACACTTCTGAATTCTCTAGAACCAAGGGTTTGGTTTAGCCCACTTATAGGTATAACAAGTAAATAATCCTGAGCATGCTTCATTCGGTTACACTACTGAGACACATTATCACGCACAAACATCTGGAAAGCGGTAGGTATATAATTTCTTCTTCACAGTCTCAAAATATGTTATTGCCAAGGAATCCATCGAGTGCATGGGAGGGGAGGCAGTAATGTCAAAGATGGGCGAAGAAGGTGAATACCACATACATGAGTACATACATGTAGGGCTTGCTAAAAAGTAGGACTTGGACCTTCAGAAGTGACAATTTTCAAGATGATACGTTGTACATACTGAGCATGAATATGATAAGCTAAATAACAATAGTTGGTTGTATCTGTCATAGTGTAAATCCCTAATCTGCCATCTTTGATAGGGAGAGTTTCCATACGATACTGTAAAGGGCCAAAAACTTCTCCATCTGTTGTGATCAACTGCCTTAAGTATTGATATAGGTGATCGTCGAAGTGAGATTTAGCTTGCTCCAATGCTGAAGGGCAAGTTGCACACATGGTGAAGTGTAATCTGGAACCACTAGAATAATTGCGTAATAACAACAACTCATATTCAGGATCTTTAAGATTATTTATAGCAGTCATGAACTATAGAGTCTTGTCCACTCTATTCATAACCATATCCTTACAAAACTGTAAGTCTAAGCTCACAGGGCCTCCAAAAAATTTAACACCAGAAGAAGGTCTACCAATGTTGCTAGGAAATACTTGTGGATCAAAGCTTATAGGATCTGTTGTGGGAAAAAAACTTCAGTTTTGTTGATGTTGAGATGAATCCCTCTGCAGGCACCTTCAAATTGAATAATTTGCGATGTTCTAGAAAATTCTAATGTATTTCCAATGATGGTGCCATCATCTAAGTACAAAGCTTGTAGGTCTAAACTATACTGAGAAGAAATGTTCTTTACAATGGTGTGAAGTGTAAGTGAAAAAAATTCCCTATTGTACACCTTGTGCAGAGGATAATTATAACATCATTGTAGTATAGCATGGCAGGGCAAAACTCTACCCAATGGGAAATTACAGGGCATTGTAATATGACCTCTCTAATTAGTGTAGACCTATCCACCATGTTAAAGGCATTGGTGAAGTCAACGGGATGCATGGAGATGTCACTCATATTTCTCTTCAATTTCATTAATTTGTTAACAGCGTGGATAATGCTTTCACCACCACATGGCACACCTACCCCAAGTTCATAATCACTAAGATAAGCTGCCATTTTCTTCCCTACTTTGGTAGCAACAAGCTTGGATACTAGCCTCCTCTAAATGGTACCCACATAAATGGGTCTAAGACCCCCACCTGGTTTCTGCAATGGAGTGAGAGGGGAACTAGCTATGAATTCACTAAGAGCAGATGTATAACCACCAGAGATCCAGAGATTGACCACCTTAGTTATTGAGGCTAATAACTCATCTGCAACAACATTTCCAGCACCACTCAGTGCATCAAGAAGATATTGATCCCTTAATCAATCTCTCCCATAAGAAGTACCCTTGAAAAAACTTTTTATTGCTTTAAGAACTAACCCTACATCTAATGTGATTGCATCGCCAGAAATGGCTTCATACAGAATGGTTGGTGGAGAGGCACTTGGATGCTTTTGCATCAGTTTAGAAAGTGTTACCTCATTGCACTGTGCAATGTTATTAGATGAAAGCACTCTAATGGCAGCAGTGTAATGTTCGTAAGATAGTTTCTTTCTACAAGCCTCCAGATTGGTTATCTTGTGTTTTCTTGCTTTTTGGCTTGCTTAATTGCTTGCTTGTGTTTGGGTTGTTACAACAATTTGTTGACAAGGGTAATGCATCCATTTGGTTCCCTCCGGTCAAGTAAATCTTGATTGATGGATGCGGTTTGTATATTTTTTTCTTACCATATCGTTCTTCTGAAGAATTCTCCGTGTTGTAAATATTGAGAGTGCAGATAGGAAAAAGTAATAATTTAATCCATGATGATATCTCCTTAGGATTGAGTATAACCAAATCTAAGCAGGATTTTAGGTATCTAGAAAAACTCAACCTGCAAGGGGATGGTATACTTGCAATGGTCTCTGCTGAAGTGGTTGGAATTTCGCTGATGGAAGCAGTGGGATTTGCTATGTCAGAGATGAAAAAATATACATACCCGCCATTATATGGCCATGGAATGACCACATTGTTATGTTTGCATGATTTTTACCAAGCATAAATCATGCAGTGACTGCAAAACCAACAATGTAGTTGTTGTAAAACCTCTTCCCATGAAATGTACAAATCCTATCCCCAGCCTATATCTGCATAGTTGTTTAACGTCTTCGTTAAGAAAGTGTTTGTCATTAAGGTGTCTTTGAAAGAGATACGAACATATCCTCTGCATTAACCCCATCATTGCAGTCATCATAGTTCTTGAAAGTACAATGAATATGGTCACCATGATTAGAGGGTCTCATTACAGGGCTGTAAGGAGACTCTGATAGAGATTCCTAAGAATTAGGAGATGCAACAAGATGGGATGTTGAAGATAAAGAATATGAACGAGTTCTAGGCATGGTGATAACTGCCTGTAACTTTCGTAACTACCTTAAGTTTGTGGAGATTAGCAGGTTTAAATGGCATTATTGAAAAGAGTATAACAAGCAGAACTGAAAGAAAAATATTTGATGAAGAACCGTTGAGGATTTCCAAAGATATTGAAGGAAAAACATTTCTCAAACTTTCTTTTTATTCAAATTAAAAATAAAAGAAAATAGTTTTTACAAGAAACTAGGTGGGAGCCTTGCAAATACTCTCTCCGTTCTTTTTTAATAGGCTGGTTTTTATAAATAAATGTTTCAAAAAAATAGGCTGGTTTCCTAATTGGTAAAGTCAAATATTATTTTAATTTTCTGGGACCACTTTTCTCTTAACTTCTTTTGATGACAAGTGTCATGTGGACCATTTCATTTTGCTTCTTTTGCTGACAAGTGTCATGATGATCATTTCACTTCACTTCTTTTATTGACAAGTGTCATGAGGACCACTTTTAATGATTAGTTCTCTTAATTTCCTTAATTTTTTCAAAAAAAAAAAAACCAGCCTATTAAAAAGGAACGAAGGGAGTAGTTTTTAAGAAAATAGTTTTTTTAAGAGGGAGGATCCCTTCACACTTTAATTCTAACATTTTGGGGAATAAAAATCAAATGGTATCGGATTTGAAACTAATATTTTGGGGATAATATCTTTTCACAAAGTCCTACATACATACCGAAAATGAGGGCATTTCGAAACATATAACACCACCATTTACCAATCTTAATTTCAATGGCTAAAAATCCGTTGATTTCAACAAATCATTTTCAAAGTAGTAGATGGTGGTGTTATAGTTTCGGAATACGATCATTTCTTTGTAGGAACATAGATGTATGTAAGAGGAACATATCCCCGAAATATTAGCTTCAAATACTTCACTGCTTGGTTTTTATTCACAAAAGTGACGTCTGAAATTTGAGATAGTGTGAAAATAAAAGTGTGAGGGAATCCTCCCCATTTTTCATAGAATTGACATTGTTATTCAAAAATGTGTTGGTGTCTAGCTTGTTGCTAAGCTATCCACCAACTTTTTCTATTTTTTTTTAATTATTAGACAAAGAGTATAATTTTTAAAATACTAGTAGCAGTTGTTATTATTATTACTAGTTTTACGGCATGCGTTTCGCACGTGCTTTCCTTTTACCCTATCATGGGACCCTTAAACACCTAACCTATTCTCCTGCTCTTTATTCTCGCCCAGTTTTTTTCTTTCTTTCTATTTTTACCTTTTTAACCTCATTTAATTTCGATGATATATTTAATGAAGTTATGAAACTATGGGCAAATTTGGACTTTCCAAATGTACAACTTCATTTATTGTAGAGGAATAGTGCTAAGGGGTGTTCCTTTATATAATATGTAGAATAGAATAGAATAGATACGGAAGAAGGGATTACAAGTTGAGCTTCCAATTAACACAGGACTTTTATATGTATGGTTTTTTTATCTTGTGCATTCATGCACAAGATAACACCCAATCATTGCATTGGAAATGTGTAAAAATAATTAAAAAAATAATAATTATTGTGTTTAGTTGTATTAGAGAATGCAATGCAACATATATTTACTAAATATGCATTTTCAAGAATGAAGTTTTGCAATGTCCAATGCAAGTAAACATATTTTATTAGTTTTTTTTTTAATTGTTTTTGAACATTCTCAATGCAATGATTGCAGTAACGGAGGTTGGGGGTGGCTTACCTGGGCTGTAGCCCCCACCCCCAAACTATGGAAAAGTATGTGCGGGACGTTGCAATTTGTGAGTTTTTTATTTTTTGCCCAGGTGAATTTCTGAGTTAGCCCATAATAACCACAATGGAAGACCATTCAGCCATTCGATAATGCATCTTATGCCAGAAAAAAGACAAACCGTATTTATGTTTCTCTTTTTTGTTCTTAGGTTAGTTATGATACAAATCTCAAAATGCAGCATAGGTAGGGTGCTAAATGTAAAAGATGTCAGAACTTATTATGCTATATATCTATATATCGAAAATGCTTTACACCCTCCAAAATTCTTCCCCCAATTCCTTCCCCGTGATGTGTCGGCATCTTAACGGCCTAATTTAACACTAATGACCCCATGTTTGATCAAGATGCATTGAGGGCATGACATATCACGGGGGAAAATGGTGGGGGTGTGAGTGGGGGGCGTGTAGCAGGGTCGCGCTATATATTTTGTTTTTTTCGCAAACCAAAGAACAACTTACAAAGTCGTGAAAAAAATTTGGCGGCCTTCGGCCGCTTAGTTAGATAAAGAATTTGAGTTTCGATACACATAATTGTACCCCTAATCTAAAGTTATGGTTCTCTAACAGTTTCTCGTATATATTAGGTATGCTACTAGCTATAGGTGGAACAAATTTGATACAATGCTTGTGCTTTAATGGAAGATATCAAGTTGCTCACTTTAGGTATTTTACTGTTTTTATCCGCAGTTGAGACGAATGAAATTAAGAGTTCATGAAAAAAAATTTAGCCCCCTAAATAAAAAATCCTGATTCCGTCGCTGAATAATTAAGTGTTATCTTGTGCATGAATGCACACGATAACAAAACCATTATATAAATAAGAAAGTTTCTCATTAAATTGCCAAACATGTCAGGAATTTACTTGATTCCTCGGACTTGAATTTCCGGTAAAATTACAAATTTTCGGAACCACAATTTATTTATCCAAACACAAACCATTAGTGCACATTAGCATCCTATCCTACGGTTCTAGCACATTAGTGCACTTTTTTTTTTTTTTTTGCTTCAAAAAAAAACATATCTAGACTCTCAATCTACTCTTACGTACAATACCTTAAAACCGCAACATCGTTCAAATTGAAATAACATGGCTATCGTAATCAGAGATGGGAGATATCGTCAGGAAAACAAAGGAAAAACCGGAGTGACCCCACCAAAGTAGTCAAAGAGTTGAACTTTGAATAGACGTAAGAAGGATATTTGTTCCCGAAGCCAAATTGGTAGGCCCCTCGTTTGTTTCCCCGTATATGACTTTGACGGTTTCGTTCACATTTTCTCACCGTTCACTGTCCCCACGCTTTGCCCTGGTACGATATCGACATTCAAAGCCAGCTAACCAAGCTGTAGCTAAACGCTTAAGCCGACCACAGCCTCATAATCCTAGCCAAATTTTCGAGCATTTGTATATATTTCCTTCCACGGTCTATATCTATTTGTTAATTATATCCCGCTGACATTTGGCGAAAAAGAAAGTCAAACTGTTTATTTATCCAAATCAAAAGTCAAACTATATTTCTATACTTTTATGTTTGCAAAATACATCGTAGCCGCCCTTCTCATACATAAATAGTGCGTTTTGTTTAAACCGAAAAAGAGTAGTCATTCCATTCGTGAAACGTACTAGTGATATCGTTGGAGGGTAGGAGTTCTTGCATTGCTTCTCCGCTTAAAAATAGAATCCTATTTTTCGGCTGAAAAAGTCTTGGTCTTTTGGGGCTATTTTGGGTTAGCAAATAGTAATTGGGTTATCCCCTATCCAATATTTATATAATGACTAAAGTGTCCCTGTATGATTTTAGATAATAAACTTGATTAACATTATTATAGGTGTAGATTATCCACAGGGCTAGGTGGCAACATCTTAAGCTATGATGTACCCAAGGAGGAAGAAGCGAGAAGCATGGGACAAAAGCTGGCAGGCGCGAAGATTAAGGAATCACGTGGATCGGACATGATCACTCTACAGCCGTCGGACAAGACTTGACCCCAGACCTCTGACAAAGCTGACAGACGAGACATATTGGGTCAAACAAGGGGCGTTAGTCTCAAGGATAAGAAGGTACATGCCATATCGGCCAACTAAAAGGGGCGACATCGCACCAAGAGAGCGCCTAAAAGGATCGGCTCGGATAAGAGGCTGCCGAAGAACCAAATTACATCGGCCATATCTGTGGAAGAAGAGACGATGCGAGCTAGCCCGACACAGGACTTCAAGATAGATATATCGTGACCAACACCATAGTTTAGTTGTATGTAGCCTCCCCTATAAATAGAAGAACTTGTACCCAAGAGAGTTAGGTTGTAATTTTGGAGAGATAGAGACTTGTAATCGCACAAAAGAGAAAGAGAGTGGAAAATTAGTTCACTTGGTAAGGAAGAGAGTTCAACTCGGAGAGTGACACTATTGTAACACCTTGAAGCAATAAGATTCATCCTTTCACCCCCGTGGACGTAAGTAATCATGTCGAACCACGTATATCCTTGTGTCTATTGTTAAGCTCTTACTTTCACTTGCATGAGAAGCATATTTCTATCCTTTGGATGTAGTTTGTAGTAAAATGCATCTACATTCTGGCGCCGACTAAGGGGATCCGACTAAGATCTCCGGATACCTTGCCCAAAATGCCTTCAGAGACGATCAAAAGCTCTTAAATACACGTTTAAGTGTTGAAGTTGAAGCTAGGATGAACTCTGTTGGTCGAAACCGCCTATTTATTGTTGTTTTGAGTCGTTTAGTGTACATGCAAATTTAAAGCAGTAGCTACGTCTTTGCAAGGTGTAGTAGGGTTCTCGTTTCTTCGCCCCCAAACGGTCTGATCGACAGAAAATCTCCATAAGCTCACCGGCGATCAACAACACAAGTTAGGAGCTAGGTTGAGGATCTGCTGATAGGAGGACTGTTTGTTCACGATGGTTGAGTGAATTTTAGTGGTAAATAAGTTGTTTTCTTGTTGCGGTACAAAGTCTGTGTGCTTAGAACTACAAAAGGTTAAGTTTAAGGTGTCTTTTGCATGATAAGATGCCAATTTTGAGCTCCCTGTCGTGGACGTCGTGTTCTAGATGTTTCTTTAGTAAGAATAATTTGTTTCCAAGTTCCTTTTTGCGTTTGTACCCTTGCTTCGTCGATCAACAACAACCCATGTCGTCTGGTCAAAAAAAAGAGGGAGAAAAATCTTGTCCGGCGATGCTGTCAAGCCATAGGAAAATTCGTCGAGAGGATCCAGGGAAGACGGCCATGATGAGATCTTGAGGAAATAACAACAGTAGAGATTTGAGTTGATTTTTGAACCTACACTCCGTATCATTCAATCATCACGTGCATGAGTATAATGATTTGGAGCATATAGAATGAAGGACAAACTAGCTTAAATGCGGAGGTCAACTACTGAAGGCGACGTCGTACGAAATGATAGTGACATAGCGTAAAATCTGCCACAACATCAGCAGAGAGTCAAAATAGGGTAGATAGGCAGAACCCATTTGATAACCAGAGTAGGATTTGTGTCTGCAAGCTCTGGTGTAGTGACAATTTTGTGTCAGTCGAATATTTTTCACCCTGTTGAATGTTTATTTACAATATCAGGTCAAAGTAAGGTGTTCTTTGTATTTGCGGACGTAGGTAGGGACGATACTCGTCTCAAAACGGGCAACACCCGATGGCTAGTATTTCAGGGACGGGAAGGATGCTAAGGAATCGTACAGTTACTAGCAGCAGCATGCAGGCAGGGGTAACTGGGCCGAGCCAAGAAGACAGTCGACAAGCACCGCCCGAGGAATCTCATGAAGCTGCACGAGGCATGCCAACTGTTGATGAGGAAATGGATCTTGGGCGAGATGATGACATCCTATCCTTAGACCAGGTTATCTTGAACCAGAGGAGAGTTGACCAAGTCGATGGACTTACAGCTTCAGATACGGAGGACGATGAGGAAGCGCTTGCAGCACAAGCCCAGAGACAAAAAGCAAGGCAACAAGTTGAGTACCATGAAGCCTTAGGAAGAGAGCAAGAGCATCTCATGCAGATTCAGTTAGGGCAAGGAGCAGCTAGCAACGTCGGCCCTGCACCTGTCCGTGCAACTGGTCATGCAGCTGGTCTGGTACTACCCCCACCAGAACCGTCGATACCATTACAGTCTCGGCTGCACCACCCTAATGGACATTCTAGTCATGAAAGCACAGACCCGACGTTATTGGCCATCTTAGAAAGTCAAAGGAGACAAGAAGCGGCATTAAGAGAACTCCAGCAACAGAATCTCGCCTTAGAGTTTGAGAATTATCAGTTGAGGAATCATCGAACCAGATCAAGAGGATCGTCCAACCGAGGAACGTCTAGTAATCATGACCAATCAGGTCAACCACCTATGACTGGGCCGATACGACCCTCCATACCCTCCCCATAGGGATATGGACCACCCGAGGACTCGTATACTGATGAAGAAATGCGAGGAAGGGGCGGACGACAGGACGGGGCGACAGAAGCTAAACTCAAAGAGTTGGAGGCAAAGATTAAGGAGCTATCGGGAATCAGCGAAGAGAACAAATTGGCAGAGATTATGAGCGAGGCCGAGAATACACCTTTCTCCCAAGAACTTAAACAAATGTCGTTTCCACCAAAGTGTACCTTACCTACATTTCCTTCCAGATTCGACGTAATAGGAGATGCGGTTGAGCATCTAAAAATGTATACCATGTATTTGATCCAATGGAAAAACAACACGGTAGTCATGTGTAAATTCTTTTCGGCCATCTTGGAGGGCGATGCGATAGACTGGTTTTATTCACTTCCACCTGGATCGATCAACGGTTACGATGCACTAATCAAGGCTTTTCTTGAAACCTATATGCATAACAGACGACCTCGATCTAGAATGAACAAGTTGTTTACCCTCGCCCGGAGGTTCAGGGAGCCCTTGAGAACCTTGACCGATAGGTGGAGGAAACTGTGTACTGAAATTGGAAAAGTACCGGTAGATCAAGCTATCTTCGGATTCGAAAACGCATTGGGAAGATCAGACCCCATCTGGATAGCTATGTTCTTTGAAAAGCCAAAAACCTTAAAGGAGATGCGAAGAATGCAAGAACATTTTATTGCCCTAGAAGAAATTCAAGCCGAATCGAGAGATAGGGAGGTACAAGAAGCTAGTGTTGAAGCTGGTGCAGAGGCTAAAACAATTATGGACGATCATGTTAGGCGTCCCGAGAAAAGATCAGACTCTCCACCAAGGAGAAGTGAGAAGAAAAAATGGGTGGCCAAAGGGAAGAGGCCGAGGCATGAAGCCCGATCGTATACCCCTTTGAACGCTCCTTTGGAAGAAGTATTCAAGGAAGTCGAGAAGAGGAACGATATCAACTACCCAGCGTCAAGGGGAGTCCAGTTCCAAGAAACCAAGAATCACCCCGAGTACTGTCACTATCATCAGTATAGGGCCACTCCACTAATAATTGCCGGGAAGTGAAGGATATCGTTCAACACCTCATCCGAGATGGATACCTGAGACAGTTCGTCCGACATACAGCTCAGCCGACAGCAGCACCCGATGTGTCGGTTCATCAAGTACGCATTGATAGGTCAACTCAATTTGTGAATACCATTTCACACTCAGCTATGCAAGACTACACTCTCGGACCAGTAATCACTTCAAGAATTCACAAAAGGGATCGCGATGGCAAGGAAATACGTAGCCAAGACCTTACCGATGGAACCGTAGATAATGCAGCCTATTTCGTTCTCGGCCAAGGATGTCCCAGCAAATGGGCAAGAACACAGTGATCCCTTGGTCATCACACTAATGATTGAGGAGTGGGGAGTAGAAGGATTCTCGTGGATAGCGGAAGTTCAGTCGAGGTGTTATTCTACAACACATTCAAGAGAATGGAGTTGTCGGATGACATCCTCATCCCCTCAACATATCGCATCTACGGCTTTAACGGGACAGTGACCATCCCTAAGTGTAACACCCCGGTTTTCGAGACCCGGATCCTGCCCGGATCCCATGCCCGAAAATCCGAAGTGCTACTTCGATACCATAGACAAAGCCCGGCTACTAAGCCCAAGCTCGTTAAGTAATTCATTAATTCATGTTCGTTATAAGAATTTTCTCGCAACGGAATACTTAGATTTTTTTTTTCTAGAGAATCATTTTAAAAGTACGTATACAACTCAAAAATTCTATAATTTTGATCAAATGTCCCTTAATATGTTTTACATTTGTTACAAAAAGAATCAAATCAATACCTATTAAAAAATTAAAATGATAAACAGTCAACTCAACATCATATAATATTTTACAACTTTGAATCTAAGACTAATTACATCTTTGAACTAAAATTTACGCATAAACAACAAATTTAAGGATCTAAAATTATTCTCTAGGCTCCACATTGATCAGCTCCTTGTCATGCGTCAAATCTGGAATTTTTGTCATAATACGACGTGAGTTTTGACACTCAGTAGGCAAAGAAGCAACAAAACATTTTATGCAATAGTTTTCAATTCCTATTTAAAAACATCTAGCATGGTTAACACCACCGCAAACACATGGAAACACCACATCCATAAACAATAATAAATTCAATCAATCCGCTCGCCCCAGGGAGCCCCACGTGGGTTTAGGAAACAAAACCGTTCCCAAGGATATCTCGTATCCCGTCATAAATAATTTTTAAGAATCACAATCTATGGACCGCAACCCAACATTCATAATCATGCTCACAACATCGATTATCATCCATATATTAATGAAAACTTGCAAGCATAAATTTAATCAAAAGAAATTTAAATAAAAAGAAGATTTTTGATTGTGTTGCGCCTACCTCAATTCGGAAGATCCAAAAGTTATGAAAATACAAGCTATTAACTTTTAAACACCACGATCCACCATATCCAATATTATTCTCTATTTTATCTAGTGACTAAACTTTTATGTTTTCTAAACGACATAATCGTCTTCTCTCCCAAAATATCAAATTATCGTCGTTCCTATCATAATAATCTTTTGTTTTCGTTTTCTTATAAATAATGTTCAGTAGAAAAAGAAAACACATAATATAACAACATTTATTTTATCTTATTAGGAAACATTTTTGATTATAGCGAAACCGCTCGCATGCAAATAATAAAGCTCATTGACTTAAGTTAATTTCCTATAATAAAGTGACAACCCATGCACATTATTTATTAATTTAAACTTACCAAAAGATAATAAGCATCTTGCTTATTACTATACTTGACAAAGATATTTCTTCTTTCCATTATATTAATGTTATTTCTATTTTTATCCAAATCTACCTTTCATACACCTAAACATAATTTCAAAATTATATATTTCCTTCCTTTTCAGACCTAAAATAAATTCCACATTTATTCTCAATATTTAATCATGTCAAGTCTATAAATATATTCAAGATTTTTAATTTCACATCCTTGATTAGCTAGAGCACAAATTATTAAGTTACCAAAATAATTCAAAATTTCCATTTCAATTTTCTTATGCATTTAAAATCCATGCAAAAATTTCATTAATCACTAAATGTGACAATTAAGGAAACTAAATTCTCTTTATTTACATTTACCAAATAATCAACATGCAACCAGTCATTAATAAAATATACTTGTTTCCATCTCCACCTCACATTACAACTAGCAATAATAATTCTTATAATTAAATTAATGAACTTAACACATTGCCAAAAATAATCGATTCATAATTATATTTTTTATATTTATAAAATGACACCTAATAGTATATAATATGTACACACTTTTCCAAAAATAAATCATAAAGACATTCATAAGCTCATGCAAAACACATACTGTATTTTTTTTTCTTATATACAATAAATATCAAGTTACACAAATGTCATCATGTCACATGTCAAGCTCCATCAATTATTTATATTCTTGTTAAAATCAATCAATTCAAATTAATTAATAAAATGAAAATTAATGACGACTTAGATCAAGCACTAGTTCGCTGAGATAATCTATTACATTACAAAATTACCCTTTTATCAATATACGAAAATAGCCTTAAAAAATTTACTGGGTATTACACTAAGGGAGAGGTAACTTTGAGGATTTCGTACGGTGGGGGCTACCTTGACACACTAACCACTTTTTGTGTGGTCGATGTCGCCTCGCCTTATGAAGCAATTATCGGATATCCATGGATCGCTGGGATTAAAGGGGTGGCATCGGCATATCATCAGAGATTAAGGTTCCCGACCTACAAGGGAGTAGCTGAAGTTGTAGGTGACTCCCAAGAAGCACGACAATGCATGCAGGTTGATGCCGAAATTAATGAAGATCGGCGAGCTCGACAAAGGCGGGAGGAGAACAAATCCAAAGAAGTTAAAGCTGCAGGAGAATTGGAGGAGGCTATTTCACAAGCGGTCATGGCGTACGAGACTCAATAGCAAGACCCTTTATACAATTAAAGGAAGCGGCTCCATTCAGGGAACCTAAATCTAATTTCTCTACAGTTGAGCCGACTCGGGAAGTGAATTTGGGGACGGTTGAGGAACCAAAGATAGTAAGAATAGGGACATTACTCTCGGATGAACAAGCAAGTCAACTCATGACATTGTTAAAGGAAAACTTAGACGCGTTCGCTTGGGAAGTACACGATTTAGAGGGTATTGACTTGGAGGTCTATTGCCACTATTTGAAGATTGATCCGAGGTTCAAACCAGTTAGATAGAAAATGAGGCGGATCGCACCAGAGTTATAGACAGCGGTTGAGGCCGAGCTAAAGAAGCTACAAGAGTCCGGGATAATCAGGAAATCCCATTACCCGCAGTGGATATCTAATATGGTCGTGGTACCAAAGAAAAAAGGAGGAGTCAAGATATTTATTGATTTTAGTGACTTGAACAAGGCCTGCCCGAAGGACAGCTTCCCTCTCCCAAGCATAAACCAACTTGTAGAATCAATAGTTGGATATGAGGCGATGACATTGATGGATGGATACATGGGCTACAACCAAATACCGTTGGCACCCGAGGATCGGGAGCATACTTCCTTCTTCACACCAAGGGGGCTATATTGTTATACCAAGATGCCATTTGGACTTAGGAACGCTGGTGCTACATATCAGAGATTGGTAGGAGACATGTTCGAAGACAAGATCCACGACACCACAGAAGTTTACGTGGACGACATGTTGGTCAAGAGCCGCCGTGCTAAAGATCACATCCGAGACCTTAGCGAGATTTTTCAGACGATAAGGAAACACATAATGAAGATTAATCCTGCCAAGTGTGACTTTTGGGTTACATCGGGGAAATTCCTAGGATAAATCATCACCTCCAGAGGGATAGAAGCAGATCCCGAGAAGGTTAGGGCTGTCTTAGAGATGCTATCTCCCGCGACAATAAAGGATGTGCATAAGCTAAATGGTTGTATAACAGCATTGGGGAGATTCGTGTCACGGTCGTCGGACAAATGTAAAACCTTTTATGACATTCTTAAGAAAGGGGAAAAGTTTCAATGGACGGATGCTAGCGAAGAGGCCTTTCATAATATCAAGTTACACCTAGCCAGCCTCCCGGTTCTGCAAAGGCCCGAGCTGACATAAATTCTTACCCTATACTTAGGGGAGACACCATGCGCCATTAGGGAAGTGTTGGTCAGGACGGAGGGGAATGCGGAGAAGACGGTGTATTTCACTAACAAAACACTAAGTCTGGCTGAGAAAAACTATACCAGAATGGATAAAATAATACTTGCACTAGCTTTTTCTGCTTCTAAACTGCGAACATACTTTCAAGCTCATCGCATACGAGTGCTCACCAAATTGCCTATCGAAGCAGTCTTGGATAATGCAGGGCGATCAGGGAGAATCTCTAAATGGGGAGCCTTAATCAAACAATGTGATATGGTGTACGAGACGAGGACGACGATCAAAGGACAGGTAGTGGCCGACTTCTTAGCAGATTTCCCACTAAGCGATGAAGACGAGGTTGAAGATAAACCTGGGATAATGGAAGAACGAGAAGAGCCCGCTGACCTATTAGCAGCTAGTAGTCCAATACGATGGGAAGTTTTCGTCGATGGGGCATCAAACAAAGAGGGGTCAGGCCTTGGGTTAGTCTTCACCACGCCGAAAGGAAGAAAGATAGTGCACTCGTTCAGGCTAGAATTCAAGGCAACAAACAATGTCACCGAGTACGAAGCAACAATCCACGCCTTACGGATAATTGTCGAAATGGGGCTACAGGAGGTTCGCTTAACTAGTGATTCACAGTTGGTGATTCGGTAGATTACGGGCAAATATGCGACACACGACCCCGTGTTGCAAAAGTATTGGGAACTCGCCCAATTTTACATCAACCAAATACCAAGCATTAAGTTCCGTCACATTTGTAGAAAAGATAACAGGCATTCGGACGCTCTATCTTACATCGCCTCACAGCTGGTAGACCCGAGCATAGAGGGTATTCGTTTTATGAGGCTCCTTACTCCCTCAATCCCAGAAACACCGGACGTACGGATCGATGTGGCTATTAACATAGACGATCGATATAAAGAGGGCGATTGGAGAAAGCCGATACACCAATACTTGGAAACAGGCGAGCTACCCAAGGGTCGGCCCGAGATGAATAAAATCAAGAGTAAGTCGGGCGCCTACGAGCTAAGAGAAGGGATATTATATAGGAAATCCTACTTGGGTCCACTTTTACGATGCCTAAGTAGAGATGAAGGTCACGCAATCTTGCATGAGTTACACTATGGAGCCTCCGGAAACCACAACTCGGGGAGAAGCTTATCGGCCAAGGAAAAGACAATGGGTTATTTTTGGAGGTACATGAACGAAGATGCAAAGGAAATGGTGAAAGCTTGTGAAGAATGTCAACGGTTTGGCAAGAAAATACAGGCACCATGAGTACCTTTAAACTCTGTTATAAGCCCACGAACCTTTTCAAAATGGGGGGTAGATATTGTCAGGCCGTTACATGTAGGGACAGGGCAGAGGAAATACTTGATTGTGGCCACGGATTACTTTACCAAATGGGTAGAGGCAGCACCGCTAAGGCACATCCTAGACAAAGATGTCTTCAAGTTCATTTGGGAGCATATCATTTGCTGCTTTGGGATCCCAGCAGCTATCGTCTCCGATAATGGTAAAAAAACTCCAAGGGGAAAATATTGATTTTTTGTTTAACACGTACAACATCAGGAAGAGTAAAGCTACACCCATTCACCCCCAGAGTAATGGGCAGGCCGAGATCACTAACAAAACAATCGTCGACAACATAAAAAATAAATTGGATTGGGAATATGGTAATTGGTGCGAGGAGCTGTACAACATTCTATGGGCATACAGAACCACACGGAGGGAAGCTACAGGGTTCTCGACGTTCATGCTTACTTACGGAACCGAGGCGATTCTACCAATGGAAGGAATGATCCCCACTACTAGGACAGAAGCTTGGAGGCGAAATGTCTCGTCCGATCTAATTTTGGCAAAACTCGACGATTTGGAAGAAACAAGGGAGATTGCGCTACAACAAATGGAAAACTATCAAAGGAGGTTACAGCGAGAGTACAACAAGCGTGTTCGTCCAAGAGAATTCCAACCAGGGTAGCAAGTACTAAAATTTCTGGCCGAATGGGAGCGAGACAAAAAGGGCGGAAAGCTAGCACCAAAGTGGGGTGGGCCGTATATAATTGCGTCTAAGGCAGGCGAGGGATCGTATCGACTACTGAGACTCGATGGAACAAAAGAGCCTAAACCCTGGAACGTCAAGTATTTGAAGCTTTGCCACCCATGAACGAAGATGCAGATAAAAGGTGAGCATACTTGTCTTCTATTTCTATAAAACCGTGAGGGGTATGAGATAGGGAATGAGCGACTAATAGTCATTCGTACTCGGGGCAACGCTAGTGAGGAAGTGCTGAGGTTACTTACACTCGAATGGTCATTCGTACTCGGGGCAAAGCCAGTGTGGAAGTGCCTAGGTGACTTATACTCGAATGGACATTCATACTCAGGGAAAAGCCAGTGTAGAAGTGCCGAGGTGCCTTACAGTCGCCTGGATATTCGTACTCGGGGCAGTGGCAGTGTGCAAGTGCCGAGGTATCCTAAGGGTTCTGGTGGTTGGAAACCAGTTCCACATGATGATAAGACGCGAGGTCTTCTCATCTAGGTGGCCTACGTCCATTTGAAAGGTCGCCCCCGTCGCAAGTGTCCATGACCACTTGCCCGAGATTGGTTGATCGATAACCGCTCGAGGAAATCGAACCTAGAATTAGGTTGACTAGTTCCCTTACACTGAATCCAAGAGATAGTGATTAGATACCCCAATAAGGACATGACATTGGGACCACTGACCCTCCTTGTTGGGTGTGTTCGACAGAAAAGATTAAAATACTAACATACATGATCAACAATTGCAGGAACGATATAAGAAATAAAAGTTAAAGCGACAGCGTCATACGCCAATTAAGGAAGCACGAAAAGCGTCATAAAACCCCACGAAGTGAAAAGTATAACAGGAATAAAAGGAACAACATCGGCGACGCAGCACCCCCTTTTAAACAAACAAGCAGTGTATCAGAAGTAAAAATGGAAGAGGTGTTCAAAGCGATTTACAACCCAGGACAAAGGGAAACTTAGTGGAGCAGCACTACAAAAATAGAATTAAAGCCTTGGGAGGAACAGCACCGGCCCTCCTTTGCACGATCTCGCGCCGCTTATTCTCCACATACTCAGCAATACCTAACTGGACCTTCTCGTCTATCTCTTCTTCATGGGCGACGCGTTCATCCTCAACCTGTTGAGTAAGCTGCAAATTGACCGCCTCGGCATTGGTCAATTTGGTATCCAAATCATCCTAGACCCGTTTCGACCCTCGAACCCCCAGATCCAATTCTTGAGAACGTTTTTGCTCGGCTACAAGATCACAACAACACGGGATTATTCATTGAATATGGTTTAGCGATTTCGCAAGTACAGAAAATAATCTAATACTAAGGAACTGCCTCAACACATCGCCTACGAGACCTGAAAGGGATGGTAACACTGACTGAAGCGATTCTACCAACTTAGACAACTCATCCTCGGCCTTGGACAATTCATGGTTAGCTCGTTATAGCATTGCTCATTGAATTCATTGCTGGGGAAATACTTTTTATGTTCACTCCACTCGTCCATTAAATGATTGCGCGACACTTAGAGCACTAACAACTGCGACCTACTCCAATTCTAGTTCACCCACCATTTTGTCAAATTCACCTACTTTCCCCAGCAGATCCCTATTAGCCCGCTCAACTACGTCTTTATCCCTCAAAATTCGTCGGCGATCTTCGTGAAGGTCTCGGTTCTGCAATTGTAAAGAGTCTACCTGCTGTTCTAGGTCTGTGGCCAAAGCAGTTTTCTCATCATCAAGGAGTTGAGAAGAACCCAAATGAACCCGCAATTTGTCTATTTCTTCAGGGCAATACTCAAATTGACGATATCATTCTAATTCACCTTGAAGTTCTTCGATCTCATCAGCTTGGCGATCTATTTTCCCATCCTTGTTTGCCATTCACCGACAAAGATTCTCCACTAAATCCTTTTCAATATCCCACTTCCTCTTCATGATCTTAAACTCCGAAGAAACATCTAAACCTATACTAGCTATCTCGGCTAGCAGAAGGACACTCGACTCAGGATACTGGCATGATAAACTCAATCAACATAAGTTAAGGTTTATAGAATTATAACACACCTTGAGCATCGGCGAGTTTAATTTCTAGCTCGTGCGCACGACTCTTCTCGTTCTGCAATTGAAGTTGGAGAGATTCCACCAACTGCCTCTCCCTACGACGATTGGCGGCATCCAACCGTACCCGATTAAGGATTTGATACAAGTAAACAAGTTAGAATGGCAAGCGACAATTAGGAAGATATTTAGGAATGGGGCATCACCCAAGCATACAGAGTCACTCACCACCGTATCAAGAGTCTGAGCCATATCATTATAAAGGGGCATGGCGCCAAGCATTTGTTCATCAGTATACGATCCAAAGTCGGGGGAAGTGAGCGCTCCAAGAGAGTTCAGGATAGGGCCAGAGATGGTAAAATAGGTTTCAACATTAGACAAAGACCCATCAGTGATCTGGGGTAGACGAGGAAGTACTTCTGATTCAGCATTAACAGCTTTTCCCAACTCGGGCGTATTCATGGGCTCTTGTTTGTCGCATATCTCCTTCCCATCGCCCTTATTATCCGAGAAATCCTCGCCGAATATGTCATCTTCATCGGGGATATCGATGATTGGTTTCTGCCTCGGCTGCGGCTTAGTAACGACATGCTTGCCTCAAGAGGGATTACGCCTAAGAGGTTGAGGATCAATCTCATGCACATCGGACCCACCGGCTTCATCATCATCGTGCCTAGGAAATTTCTGCACAAGGCTTCTCGTCAGAACATGTGAAGGAAAAAAACAGGGGCAAGTACATATAATTATAATAAAATCATGGTGTTTGTTACCTTCCCCTGGTCTTCCTCAACCCTTGTGCCAGCACCCCTCTTTCTCGACGATGCGGCGGCCTTGGTAGAGTCGCACTGAGACTTTGATGACAACAAATAACCAATTGGCATCAAAACTAACAAGCTAGAAAATGATGAGAGCAGAAGGAGGCACATACCTTATCAGCCTTATCATCATTAACCACCCAGAAAGGATAGGGCTCGGCGGGAAATGGAGGCGATGGGAATCTACCATGTAAAATGGGCCCTCGGACAAGAAGTGGAACTCGGGGATAAATTGGGTCATTATTATGACGGGGTCGCCTGTTAGAACCATGGTCAATGGGATCGGCATCCAGCATCATCCATTAAACATTCTTAGGCATAGTTCCGTGATAATGAGGACTAGCAGCAAAACCGGCAAGGTCACCATTGGTTAAAGTACCGGCTCGATAGTTGGCAAGGAAATTGGCAACGGTATATTCTGGAGCGTCCTCGGGCTTATAGGTCGACCAGTCGGCGGTGGAGCCATGACCATCTCGGAGATCTCTCCACTCATCCATAATCCGAAAAGTGTTGCCAGTCCATTGAGCCAGAGCACGATAAAGCTTGAGCTGGGAGAGAATCTCGTAGTAGAAAGGGCTATCAGGATTGTAAAAAGTGAGATGGAGGCCTAGCTCCAGCTGGCCATGAGTGATAACCACGCATTCAGCCGACTGCTCGTACTTATCCATGTCGGACTTCCTCAAGGTGTTGTTTTGTCCCGAGATCAGGGTAACTTCATAGTCTTGAAGATCGTACTTGTCTTTCAACTGCTCAATGAATTCTTCATCAGAGAGATCTTTCACCCTTTTCTCGGACCTGTACTAAATAGAAGAAGAATCATCAGGAAAGATAGATTTTATGGCACGATCATCGTACTTAGAAGGGCTAACAAACGAAAATAGGTAAGCAAGGGAAAAAGCATCAATCTCAGAAAAAAAGTCATCAACACACCTTTTCTCAGTCATTGAGGGAGAAGAAGCCATGGACGTGAGTAGTGCGAAACTCAAAAGCTGGTGGAGAAGGTTGGGACAACGAAAACCTAAACACAACAACTATAGCACTCGGTGATGAAGATGTGAAGGTGGAGAATCAAAAAGACAAGGGCTCACAGAGGCAGAAAGTGATGAAGAATCTCAGATAAAATGGTTGCAGCGTCTGGAAATTGAGAAAATGGCGAAGTAGAAGAAAGAGAATGGGAAAATGGGGTATTTAAAGGAAAAAAGAAGCGTGACCGGCTCCGACAGTTACAGGTCATAAAGGGAAGTTAATGGGGGACTACATGGTGGAAATCGCGGCATGAACGGGGACGTGGGAAGATGGGACGATTTTCTTCCATTCGTGTCCACCACACGAGCGAAAGAAGGGGCATAAATGTAGGTGTAGATTATCCACAGGGCTAGGTGGAAACATATTAAGCTATGATGTACTCAAGGAGGAAGAAGCAAGAAGCATGGGACAGAAGCTGGCAGGCGCGAAGATTAAGGAATCATGTGGATCGGACATGATCACTCTACAGCTGTCGGACAAGACTTGACCCCAGACCTCTGACAAAGCTGACAGACGAGACATATTGGGTCAAACAAGGGGCGTTAGTCACAAGGATAAGAAGGTACATGCCATATCGGCCAACTAAAAGGGGCGACATGATTGAAGGGGAGACATCGTACCAAGAGAGTGCCTAAAAGGATCGACTCGGATAAGAGGTTGTCGAAGAACCAAATTACATCGGCCATATCTGTGGAAAAAGAGACGATGCGAGCTGGCCCGACACAGGAATTCAAGATAGATATATCGTGACCAACACCATAGTTTAGTTGTATGTAGCCTCCCCTATAAATAGAAGAACTTGTACCCAAGAGAGTTAGGTTGTAATTTTGGAGAGAGAGAGACTTGTAATAGCACAAAAGAGAAAGAGAGTGGAAAATTAGTTCACTTGGTAAGGAAGAGAGTTCAACTCGGAGAGTGACACTATTGTAACACCTTGAAGCAATAAGATTCATCCTTTCACCCCCGTGGACGTAGGTAATCATGCCGAACCACGTATATCCTTGTGTCTATTGTTAAGCTCTTACTTTCACTTGCATGAGAAGAAGATTTCTATTCTTTGGATGTAGTTTGTAGTAAAATGCATCTACAATTATTAATCATGATTAGCAGATGAATTAAGACTAATTCATGTCTTTAAGTTAGGTGTAGATGAAATGAAAACAAAAACAAAAATCAGAGGGAAGAGAAGAAGGAGAAGAAGAAAAAAATTGGGGATTTTTTTTGGAAAATGAGTGATTCAAGCAAGACTTTTGATGTAGGTGAGCCTTCATATTCAAAATATGATAACATATTAATACCCATCAACAACGATCAGTTCTTTACTGATTTTTCAGAAAATCAAGAATTTTTTTTCTCAAACTCAACCTAACCCTTATGAACCTTACAGTGATTTCGAAGGACAAACCCAAGAAGCAGAAGAAATCGAAGAGATCAATGCTCAAGATTACCAGGTATACCTCTATTCTAACTCCAATTTCAGTTTTTAAGGTCAGAGTGGCAAGAAGTTTCATTTTTTTCGTTCCGAAAACCCTAGGTTTCAAGCCGCCAGGACTAATCACGGCTGGGAAACCAAGAGCTCCTGGCCGTTATCCTGTGTTACGGCTCACAATTAATGAACTCCCAGCCGTTATCAAAGAGTTACGGCTGGGGCGATGAATTTTCCTGGCCGTTACTAAACAATTACGGCCAGATTTTTTCTACGTGCATGGGAAGCATTTAATACTATCGGTGGCAGTTTGGTTTACCCGGACATAACTTGTTTTACGTCTCATTTTCTAGGCCGTAAGCCGACTCTTGCAGTTACAGGATAATGTACGTCTTGGAATACCTGGACGTAACAGGTTTACGGTTCAGAATTGTACTTTTTGACCCATCCGTTTATGATTTGACGGCTGGAATATCTCATCGACCCAGCCGTATACGTAATGACGGTTGGGATATAACTTATCGACCCAGCCGTTTACTTTATGACGGCTGGAATATCACTGGTTTACCCAGACGTTTGTGAGTGTTTAAATTTCTTTTATGAATAATTATGTGACATATGTCATTCTATTATAGATTTTACCGTACATTCCGGTGGAAGACCAAGAGGTGCGTATGGAAGATGAAGAGATGGTTATGGAAGAGCAAGAGGAGGTTATGCTAGATCAACCCTAACCTGTGCAAGTTTCCGAGGACACAAGTGCTCACTATGCAAACAACTATGAGTGGATTGATAGGGAAGATGCAAAGAAGTGGGCTCGAGAACAAGGGTTGAAAAAGATGTGCATCATAGTCCAGAATAAACAAGTTAAATCCGACAGCTTTGAAATGGTTTGCGAGTGTAGTGGAAAGTATGAGAGCCATTGGAAAAAGGGTAGTGAGTATATACGAAAAACCACAAGGAAGAAGGGAGTATATAATACGAAGAAGTGCGGATGCCCTTTTAAGCTTCAATTTAAATGTAAAGCCGAAACGAAAATGTGGTATATCGCGAAAGTCGTCTTGGGTTATCATACTCATCATATTGCGGAGAGTTTGATCAACCATCTGATAGATGCATTTATGTGTCTATTTTCATCTCGGTTTTCTATGTTGTTAGTACCCATTTTTGTACTCATTACTGTGTTTTATGTGTTTGTAGGTATTTCCGGGAAATAAACGTTTTTGGAGAAATCGGATCGAAAAGTTGATAAATGCACTCGGAGGACACCTACAGTTCGGACTCTCGGTTTGGATAAGGGGTACCCTAGTGATAAGGGGAATCCACCGCTATTTTCACCATGGAGCTACTATTTCCACCCCACGGCTAAGTGCACCCCTACTCTGGTTAGGGGGCATTTCTTCTTCACGATTCAACATTTTGGATTTTGGCGGGAAACTGTTTTTCAAACATGCGAGTTTGCTGGAAATGATTTGGAGGGGATTTTGTTCGATTTATTCGGTGATATTGATTGGTATTAAACTTTTGAGATAAAACAGGGAATGTATATGTGTCGGTATAAATTAAAAAGGAAGGTTTGGGTATATCTCGATAAAACATGGAAGTTTTTGTATCTCGGGTATGTGGTATATGTTTAGCAAGATACGTGCTGGATATGGATGGATATCTTCTCTGATATGTTAAGAAAGAGTTTTGAGACAACTCAGATGCCGCGTAGGAAGAAATATATTCTCGGCTTTATTTCTGGGAAGTGTTTGAGGACTGTGCGTGTCTGAAGTGTGTTGGGATTTTTCTAGTCTTGTTATGAGCGATATTGGAGCGTGTTTGATGCAACAGAAGCATGTAGGAGTTAAGCAGGGAAAGAACTCCGTAATTTGAAGAGGTAGTAAAGAGAAGATATTCGCATTAACTCAAGATATTTTGAGGTCCCGTAGCATATAAATATGATGCTAGTGATTCATAGAAGGGATGGAGAGATAGGGGATAGATTAGAGAGGTGCAGAGAGTAGAAATCACGAGTTGCAGTGCAACTTCTGCTGCTGCTGCTGAAGAACCGGACGAAGAACATAATACTGCTAGGAACTGTCGTTCATGAATAGTCATTTTTGAATCTTTAAACGACAATTATTCTGCGACACAAACGAGATATCGTTCTTTGTAAACAGTTGTAACGGTGACTTTGTAACGGCCGCTAGGTGTTGCAAAATCCCGGTTTAGGCTAGTTCTCCTCTTTTTAACCATTGTATACACTTTTTGAGCAATATAAAAATCATTTGAGAGTGTCTACCACATGAGGAGCTAAACCCCATCACCGGGACAACAGAGGAAGCAACTTTTCATGATTGTGGTAAATTAATTAATTATTTTTATGACTTTTTGCATAGATTTAATTGGTTTATGATTTCTATTAATTATTTGTTATTTTGTCTGATGTCGCATGCTTAGTTTTGATTACTTTTGATGCGTCATGCTTACAACTTACAACTAATGTTTTGTGAAATCTATTGTTGGCAAAGGATTAGAGTCACAACTTCTTTTGTTTGAGCTGTATTGTCTAGAGTTAATGACTGAACCACAAGAATATGCAAAGTAGTGAAGTCCTGCGTCCCAGTGTCTTTTCATCCTGTGACCATATTCTGTGTATATATATTTTCCTATTATTATTTTATTAATTCTTAAAATCAATCTCGTCAAGTCCGAGTGAACGACAACCTTTTCTTATCACTTTCTACAACATTATTGATTCACATCAATTTTTGACGCCGCCGACGCAGACTTGTGTATAGATTTGTTTTTAGGTTTTATTTTTATTTTTGTTCTTTTTTGCGCGTTTTGGTATTTTTGTTTGCTTTCAGATTTGGAGCTAAGCTAAATAGAAAGAGAAAGTGCTGAAAATAAAGGCAAAGCCCAAAAAGGAAAGAAAGGAGAAATCCAAAAGGAGTGAAGAAGAAGATTTTGTAAATAATTCTATTTTATTTTTTTTAGAAACTGTAATTAGGGTTATATTTTTGTAATATTTTTGGACCCTTTTCTTTCTTTTTGGACTTTATTTTTGGACATTGGACATTATTATTTTTCATTTTTTTAAACCCTACGGAAGGGTAGTTTCAAATATAAACTTCACAGGGAAGGATGGTGATTACGATATCACCTCGGCCCCTCAGGTTCGTACATGACATAGGAGTCATGGCCCGAGTCGACTTCAACGCTTCATCCCCCGTCTGGAACGGGAGGTAAGAATTCTAAACACCCGCGAATCCCCTGTCAGCGGGTTTACTGGATGATTTTGTATGCATATATATTGAGGACCTGAAATCAGATTTAATTTTCTAGTAAAGGGCAAGGCCTGGCCATGTCAAGATAAGGACTCGGATTTCCTCACTATTTCCTTCTTGCCCGCCTTAGGAACACGTGACCTACGCGAACCTAAGACTTAAAATTTGGACTAGAACGAGACTGATAGGGTAACAAGCTTAATAGGAAAGTCGTTCGAAAAATATTGGTTACTATTTAAGCATACTTCTAAGTTCATGATGGGTTCTGTAAGTTGAATGCGTGACTGCGCCGCCTTGTAATGCGGTGAGGCCTTGGGTATTAAAGCTCCACGTAGCTTCCATCGCTTCTATTCAACTTATTTTGACTCGGATTGATTCCAGAGGGGTTTGCTTAAATTGTAACGAATTTCCTTTCGAAGGATTAAAAGATGGTCTAGAAACAATCTAAGTGGAGCCATCATGCTTTTTGTTTGCTAGAAATCAGTAGGTTTGTTGTGGTGGAGTCAGCCTTCTTTGTGCTTGTTTAGAATTCCCTTGCAGTTAGGATGTTGAACTGGTATTATAATATCCAATACAATGAGTATCCGACTGAGCAGCTTGGACATTATCCTTTTTATGACCATAGTGTGAATAGTGATTGGGAACGCGAAACTTTTGAAGGTTATGGTCCATACCATTGTGATCCCAATTACTATCCACATACCCATAGGTCATACGAGCAAAACAATCCTTCTATTTCTCTAAAAGAGTCTCTCAAGAGTTTCAATGAGTCAACACGGAAGTTTCACTTATTTATGAAAGAGACTTATAATATTCTTCCCCCAGAAGAGTCCGTAGAGCAGTCAACTAAGATGTTTCTAGAAGAGTCCATCAAGCAATTTACTGAGAGTACAAATGGGATTGTGGAAAAACTTGCTCATGATAGTCTTAATTTCCAGTATAGTGTTCCCAATATCACCCGTGAAAATGAGGAAATTTTTTATAATCAGGATGACGAGGTTAGAATTGGTAACACTACGTGTTTAGATGAGGTTCAACCATTTTCATATTATTATATTAATGATTATGACGAGGATAGAGTTGATGAAGAATTTGAAATAAATAGGCATAGTGATCAGGGATTTTCTACTCAAATTGAGCTTTATAATAATAGGGTTACTTCTGGTTCAGATCCTAATAATTTTAACAATTATTCACCTATTCAAAAGGACGAGGATTTGACTAGAGATATTGTTTTAGACGATGTGGTATTTCCTGTTTATGAAGCCGATTATAGTTTTGAGGAACGAGTTTATTCTGAGAATATTGTTTTAGAGTCTAGAGATTTAGAAACATTAGACTTAGAAAAAGAAGACGAACTCGTAGAGCTTTTAAATATGAGTAAGGATACATCACCTGAGTATAACCTACAAGAAGCAATTGACCATTTTTAGGATTTTGATGATCTAGAAATTAGGGAAATTGTAGCTAGTCTATCTAGAGACACCCAAAATTCTAAGTTTGGGGGTGATTATCATTCTCCTTGTGCCTTACCTTTAGCTCTTACATAGATCCCTCACTTGGGACTTGATATATGTGCCTCAACCATTGTGCCAGATTACCTTCATGCTAGCTCTCCCGAACCTAATAATGTCCAGGAAGAAGTTCAGTTGTTAGAAACCCATCCTCTGGTTGATGTGGTTAACCCAGGATATGATACCAAAATTGACTTTGTTTTCCCACCAAAAACTTTTCATCCAATTGTGGGAACTTATGATTTTCAAATGTGTCGGTTATTAAGTTTTCATACTAAACCTAATTACTTTAGGAGAATAGGGTCGACACATTTGCTTAAGGAATACCACTTCTTTCATTGTGGTCAGCTATGTGAGTCAAATATGTTTGACTTAGAGGATCCCCAGTTATTCAGGTTAATGTTATGTTCTTCTAAGATCTTATTTGAGTTTTTCCAGACTCTAGGACCTGAACATTCGGATCTAACTTTTGAGGAATTGCAACCCATGAAAATATGTTATCTAGACCCAGTTATAGAACCTGAACCACATCTATTTGTAGTTGTCTTAAACAGGAAACTAGACAAGGGTGTACTTTATTTGCTAATTTTCTTAGGATGTTGTAGATTCCTTTTACTTGTGATAACCCTATTTGGTTTTGGTGATCTGCAGTTATTTCGGCTATTACTTTATGATTCTATGAGGTGAATAATTCCTTATGATGTCTGGCTGAAGACTTTAAACTTAGCACTTCTAGGGAGGTAACCCAATATTCAAGCGACACGGTAATATCCTTCCTTATCTCTTTTGTAACAGTTTCTCCTTGTTCATGTTTTTAATTTCATCTTTAGAACATTGAGGACCATGTTAGATTTAAGTTTGGGGGTATGGGAGAAACTTTTTAGTTTTAATAAATAAACTCCAGAGCCTAGAAATTTATGTTTATTAAGGTCGGCACTAACTAATCTAAGTGGATGGGAACATTTTGGTTGTAGGAGTTGAGGAACCAATTTGATTAGATGGAAACATCTAGAAGAGTCTATTCATAAAAGCACAGAGCTCAAGTGTTAGAAAAGAAAACATGGTAGTTTCGCCATATCCTTGTGATGGAAACATCGAAAGAATCCTGATCACTTCTTTTATTTTTCTTTTTACCATTACTAGGGTGAAATAGAGTGGCTGAGACAAAAAAAAAATGAGAAAAAGAAAAATAAATTGAGACCAGACCATTAGACCAACCGGAATAAATTCAATAAAGTCGACCACTGGTGCCCTTGTATATGCCAACTGAGTTGACCTAGAGTTAGGATTATCGACCACTGGTTCCATTGTATATGCCAGTGTGTTGATATTAGTCCAGACCAATATCTCAGTGCATTAAGATAGGTTCACCTTAGTCAACATCATCCACGTTTTTCTCCACATCCATCTTCTTAATATATCCATGTGATTGGTTGACTCCGGTTTATGATGTCCAGAAACTATCTGAGTAGAGCTCTGTCACTTTATATGAATTTTAGTATGCTTGAGTGCAAGCTCGTGTACATCAATTGGAATTTCGCATCAGGGTACTTCCTCATGTAATCAATAAGTATGCCAACCAAGGAGATTCTTTAGTGCCTTCCAAGGTTCTGCGTAGATAGATAGGGTCTGGAGTGTAAAGGTTTTGTGGGTATATCTCTAGTAAGCCCTCCCGAGACTATAACTCGGCCACTAGGGACACCTAGGGGTTTAAAGGATTATTGCATACGCTAAATGCAATCGACGATGCTTGCGACAGTGAGTTAGGATTTTATTTTCTAGATTTTATTTGCTCGGGACTAGCAAATAATAAGTTTGGGGGTATTTGATAGATGTATTTATGTGTCTATTTTCATCTCGGTTTTCTATGTTGTTAGTACCCATTTTTGTACTCATTACTGTGTTTTATGTGTTTGTAGGTATTTCTGGGCAATAAATGTTTTTGGAGAAATCGGCTCGAAAAGTTGATAAATGCACCCGGAGGACACCTACAGTTCGGACTCTCGGTTTGGATAAGGGGTACCCTAGTGATAAGGGGAATCCACCGCTATTTTCACCATGGAGCTACTATTTCCACCCCACGGCTAAGTGCACCCCTACTCTGGTTAGGGGGCATTTCTTCTTCACGATTCAACAGTTTGGATTTTGGCGGGAAACTGTTTTTCAAACATGCGAGTTTGCTGGAAATGATTTGGAGGAGAGTTTGTTCGATTTATTCGGTGATATTGATTGGTACTAACCTTTTGAGATAAAACAGGGAATGTATATGTGTCGGTATAAATTAAAAAGGAAGGTTTGGGTATATCTC
This sequence comes from Papaver bracteatum, assembly GCA_023529315.1. Lineage (NCBI taxonomy): Eukaryota > Viridiplantae > Streptophyta > Magnoliopsida > Ranunculales > Papaveraceae > Papaver > Papaver bracteatum. Next base: position 1,049,191 of record JAJJWX010004610.1, read on the forward strand.
GATAAAACATGGAAGTTTTTGTATCTCGGGTCTGTGGTATATGTTTAGCAAGATACGTGCTGGATATGGATGGATATCTTCTCTGATATGTTAGGAAATAGTTTCGAGACAACTCAGATGCCGCGTAGGAAGAAATATATTCTCAGCTTTATTTCTGGGAAGTGTTTGAGAGCTGTGCGTGTCTGAAGTGTGTTGGGATCTTTCTAGTCTTGTTATGAGCGATATTGGAGCGTGTTTGATGCAACAGAAGCATGTAGGAGTTAAGTAGGGAAAGAGCTCTGTAATTTGAAGAGGGAGTAAAGAGAAGATATTCGCATTAACTCAAGATATTTTGAGGTCTCATGGCATATAAATAAGATGCTAGTGATTCATAGAAGGGATGGAGAGATAGGGGATAGATTAGAGAGGTGCGGAGAGCAGAAATCACGAGTTGCAGTGCAACTTCTGCTGCTGCTGCTGAAGAACCAGACGAAGAACATAATACTGCTAGGAACTGTCGTTCATGAATATCATTTTTGAATCTTTAAACGACAATTCTTTTGCGACACAAACGAGATATCGTTCTTTGTAAACAGTTATAACGGTGACTTTGTAACGGCCGCTAGGTGCTGCAAAATCCCGGTTTAGGCTAGTTCTCCTCTTTTAAACCATTGTACACACTTTTTGAGCAATATAAAAATCATTTGAGAGTGTCTACCACATGAGGAGCTAAACACCATCACCGGGACAATGGAGGAAGCAACTTTTCATGATTGTGGTAAATTAATTAATTCTTTTTATGACTTTTTGCATAGATTTAATTGATTTATGATTTCTATTAATTATTTGTTATTTTGTCTGATGTCGCATGCTTAGTTTTGATTACTTTTGATGTGTCATGCTTACAACTTACAACTAATGTTTTATGAAATCTATTGTTGGCAAAGGATTAGAGTCACAACTTCGTTTGTTTGATCTGTATTGTCTATAGTTAATGACTGAACCACAAGAATATGCAAAGTAGTGAAATCCTGCATCCCAGTGTCTTTTCATCCTGTGACCATATTCTGTATATATTTTTTTTTTTATTAATTCTTAAAATTAATCTCGTCAAGTCCGAGTGAACGACAACCTTTTCTTATCACTTTCTACAACATTATTGATTCACATCACCATCCTTATTCGTCAAGGATCAACCCCTAAGAGAAGGAGTTAGTAAATGTGTTGAGTAAAAGATGCACAAGACCTATTGATATTCTTAGTGGCGTAAAGGTGCTAAACCCCCAAAACTCATCCTCATTGTCAACTATCTATAACGAAAGAGAAAAATTTAGAAAAGAGTCATGGAAAGAGAGAGTGCTTATGCAACAATTATTATTTTTGTTTGAGGAGGCAAAGTACTCTACCGCCAATGATACGAATGAAGAAAAGGAAGTGGAATATCTTTTCATCGCCAATCCGGAATGTGTACAATTGGCAAGATGCTTTCATAAAATTTTGTTTATGGATTTCACGTATAAAACTAACAAGTACAACATGCTGATATTGAACTTTGTTGGGCAAACATCTGCCAAGTCGACATTTACAGTTGCGTTTTGTTTCTTGAAAGACGAGACGAAGGAAAGTTATTTGTGGGCATTGCAAAAGGTGAAGTTATTATATCAAGAAGGTTATACTCCACGGGTGTTAATTGCGGATAAGGAGCAAGTATTGATGTGGTCCATACCCCCTGTTTACCCCTACTCGCGTCATCATCTTTGCACATTTCATATATGGAACAATGTGCAAACTAATTGCAAGAGGGTTATATGGCCAGCAAAGAAGACCGAGATGGAGAGGATTAAAAATCTACCGTTGGAGAAACAACAAGAAGAAAAAGAAAAGTTTGACATGAATGACAAGATAGCCGAGGTGATTTGGGCTGAATTTCAAGATGATTGGGAAGAACTAATATGGTCGCTCACGGAACCATTATATTTCCAAAGGGAGAGTTTTGTAATGGAAAAATGGTCAACCTACCCGGATGTTATTACATATTTGAAGAAAGGGTTATTGGATCCCTACAAAGAAAAGTTTGTTAGTGCATGGATAAACTGTTTTAGACATTATGACAATCAAGCCACAAGCACAGTGGAGTCGGCTCACTATCGGTTCAAGAGTAAGTTAAATGGTTGTGATGGTGAATTCGTTGTTGTTTTTGAAGCTATGGTCGAGTATTTCAAGCGTGATCTCGATAGAATTAAATGGGAATTTGAAAAGAGCCGATCTAGATTGGTTGTCGACTACCAGGAAAGCCCTTGGCTCCGGGGAATAAGTTTATATTTGTCTCAATGGGCAATTCTAAAAATGATAACGAAAGTGGAGGTTTGGGAGGAACATAATTTTTCACCTGGAATGACATGTAATTGTCCCATTAAGTCGGCTATGGGGCTCCCATGTAGGCATGCGGTAGCAAATTATCCCACAAGGATGATTCCGATCCAAGATATAGATCCATTTTAGAAACAACTAGGAATTTAAAGATCCATCACCCGATGAAGGTTTTGGGGACGTGTTTTGCGACACAGAGGTACACAAGGAACGTTTTTAAAAGTATGCTTCTTTACTACCGGAGCAAAGATAACTTTGGTTGTATGAAATGCGTAAATTCACCTGTCCATGCACTAGAGATGATATTTTAGAACCTAACAAGGGACAAGGCAAGGGTAGACCTTCGAAGAAGATAACAAAGAAACATGAAAGGGTGGAAGCTAGAAAGGTTCAGGAGGGTCCACAATTGACTCCTTCAATGCGAAGAGATCATTCGGGTTTTGAGAAGTTGAACGAGCTCTACACCCTTAAACGAAAGGAAATGGAAAAAGACGGACCAAGCCGAGCTAGTGGAATGAAGGTAAAAAGCCGCAAAAAGAATGTGGTTGTTGCATCTCAAGAGAATTCAAAAACAAAAGTTGATAGTAGAGTCAGAATTAAAGACCCGGTAGTTCCATCCCAACAAGGTTCAACAACAAAAGAAGTTAGTAGTGTCCAGACAAAAGTTGGTGGTGTGGTTGGTATTAAGGAATTAGCGAGAAGCCGAGGTAATGATGTCAAAGTAAAAGCACCGATGGTCGAACCATCGCAAATCACCCCACAAAGAGTTGTTAGTAACCTTGACGGTGAGAAAGAGACGGTATTCTTGGATGTAGGTCCGATGAAATCACCCCCTATAGATGAGGAAGGTAATTATATCCGACCTACTTACACGATATACAAAAATTACAAGAACTTTATACCACATTTTATTCATGAGTACATCAAGTCCATCGACGATGTTGAGGGCGAAGGAAATTGTGGTTACCATGTGTTCGTAGATCAACTTGGACCTTTTGAGGAGGCAAAAGAATAGGGTGATGACCAAATTACTCATGCAAGGCAAAAGTGTTTGCTTGAACTACGTCTTTTCCCCGGTTTCTACAAGGAAATGATGAGATTCGAAAGAAATAACACGGAGGCGATGCTAAACAAGGAGTTCAAAGCATTTGAACGGCGTTTAATGGGCAACACTACATTGACAAGTGAGTATTGGATGAGAATGCCAATATGTGGCCATCTACTCGCCAATGCATTCCATTACGTTATTCATTCCATCTCATATGTACATAGTGTTACTTACGCACCAACAAGACGTATTTTTACCGAAAAAGAATCTCCAAAGATAGTCATCATGGGGTTCATGATGATGACCCATTATATCGGCCTCCAATTGAAAGATGGATGCTTATTACCTACATTAAGGTGGGTAGACGGACGTGACGGAGAAATACCAATGGGTTGGTGTCATAGGTTCGAGGAAAATTTTTATTTGTGGGAGGCATTACAGTTTTCGAGGGATGGCCCGTTGTGTGTACTAATGAGTTCCGATGAGGATGAATATGAGTAAATATCGTGTGAAGGTATATGATAACAATGTTTTTTGTAGGGTGGTGATTAAAATGATAATATGATCACAATGTGGTGTGAACCTATGTATTTTGAATCGCTCATTATATATATATATATATATGAAAAATATAGTTTTACTCTTACTATGTGTTTGTAATGATGATATGATAAAAATGTGGTTATTTAGAGGTATTTACGGCAGGTCATACTTTTACATGACCTAGCCGTAATGACCCAACTAAGCTATTCTTCTGCAACTCAGCTGGTAAAACTAACCGAAAGGTCAGTAACGGCTAGGAATCCTAGCAGTTTTTCTGGGTACTATCAGTTTTACGGCTGATAATCCTGGCCGTAACTCTTCCTGGAATTTCAGTTTCATTTTTTACTTAGTTAAGGCTGAGAAACCAAACCTTAAAACAAAATACGGCCATGATTCCTACCCGTAAATATGGGTACTGTTAGTTTTACGGATGGTAATCCTAGCCGTAACTCTTCCTGGAATTTCAGTTTCATTTTATACTTAGTTACGACTGAGAAACAAAACATTAAAACAAAATACGGCCAGGATTCCTACCCGTAAATATGGGTACTGTCAGTTTTGCGGATGGTAATCCTAGTCGTTATTTTAACTGACGGCTAGAAATTCTAGCCGTAATTAGTATCATATTATACTTAACCAAGAATCAGATACATTAAGAATCAAAACACTAGTATCCATTCATTCAAAGTTAAGTCTGCATAATGAAAAGTAAGTCTAAAAAGTAAATCACCCAAATCCATAACCTAAAACATGTTAAAAGTCTGACTTAAACAAGTACATAACCTACAATCATCCACTACGACCAACAATCGAAAGAACTTCCTCACAAGATGATGAAGAACTGTCGGGAGTTTGGGAAAGACTGATCCAATCATCCTAATCGTTAGTATAGAGATCATCCTTCGCTGGATTATGTAACTCCTGAATCCTCCTAATCAGTGTTCTTTGTTCATCGCAATCCAAATATAGAACCTCCTCAATGTTACGGATCGGTCCTCTGGCAATCCACTTAGATCTCTTGACCTATTTTCACATCATTCAATTAATGAATCATATAATTTGAGCAACGTATACAAAAAAAGAAAGAATGAATCATATACTTAGCCTATGTACCATCATCGTAGCAATATCACACATTGGTAGTTCCTAGGGTTCTTTCTCCTTTTCAGAGTTCCTCCTAAAAATTATGAAAAACATATCAGAAGATATGACCAATTCACAAGGAGTGATACAATTACGGTTTGGAAATAACATATAACTCATCCGTAAAAACAATTTTGGCTTACAAATATGCGGACCACCTAGCCGTAAACACAATTTCGGCTAGAAAATAAAAAACACATCTAGGAAAAGTTATTTACGGTTAAGAAACTCCCAGCCGAAACAATTATCACTCAATTTTACTCTGCAAACACAGGACAACTTACGGCTGGGAAATACCCATCCGTAAATGTATTTCACGGTTGGGTTATCAAATTTTCCGAACTGCATTAAACAATAACGGCTGGGAGTTCTTGACGTCCCAACTATTATATACAATTATGGCCAGGACGATAAGATTTCCCAGACATAAATGCTTCAGAAAACCTTTTCTGGAAACCCTAAAACCATCAATCGAACCTATTTTTTCAATCTAATGGTAAAAGAACAGGTGGGTTTTTCGATTCTTACCTAGTAGGATTCATTTGTGGAGGATTCGCAGGTGTTTGAACAGATTGGTTCACCACATCTCCATTAAAAGGAACATCAATAACTTGCCCTGTTTCAGAATCAGGGTTCAATCGGCCGGATCTTGTCACTCTTGATCTTGCTGCCATCTTGAGCCTCTTTCAGAAATCAGTGGAGAAGAAAGGGAGATATTGTTAGGTTTTGGAGAGTGTTTTTGAGAAGAAGAGAAGAGAAACTAAAAATGAAATGGTTTTGATTTTTGGGGCTTGAATTAGGAATAGGTTTTAATTATATAAGATTTGTTTTGTTTTTAAAATTGATTTATTAGGAAAGGGTAAATCTGACTTTTTAACACTTGAGATCTCCCCCTATCCATTTCTTGGATACCCAAAGCAATTTATCCCCTAAAAATTCAAAGAGGAGCAGCCCCAATAATAGGATTCTAAAAATAGCCGACTTGTATTATTACCTCTTTACAAATTCCTATCAGGGAAATTCTTGTATGTTACCATTGCCAAACGTTTTTATTTGTTGCATATGAGAACATGTGCGACATATGTCTTGATTTCTAATATGTGAAAGCACCTATATGACCTACCTGTTAACTTTGTCTTGGTTTCTTGGTCATACCCTAAAAGTGTCATTCTTCTATAATCGCTCGAAATCCTGTGCGACAAACTATAGGGTTTGTTGTAAAGGATGTAGGTTTCACAACCATGAACTATGGGATTTAAAACTATGTTAATTTGCAAAACTTTTGCATACTCGTCATTGTGTAAATTACGTATAAATTTTGTTTTCAGAACCATGTCTTTTCTGATTCTCTTTTCCTGTATACTTCAATCACGTAACATGTTTCTCCTTGCGCCTTTTTAAAGATGGCTTATTTCAAGTTTGCACAATCCTAAAGCAAAGATGAAAAAGAGATATTTTTAGGTGGTTTTCCCAATTATATCCTTATACATAACAATTAGTAAAATTTACAAGTAAAACATCTCTCAAACTATGCCATGAATATCTGTAAATTTTATACCGTTGGAAAGCATTTCGAAACACCTACATAACGAATATAAACACTATCAAGTAATATATATTACTTATACTAAAATTTAATAACAATAATCCATTAAAAGGATAATTTTAGAAATATGACTTTATTAATTTACAAAGGCCAACTTTTAGAGAGACAAAAAGTTAAATGAATAGGTCATCTATTAAGGGACGAAGAGAGTGTATGATCATTTTAGTTGTGAAACCATAAAGGTTAGGTTCTACAACCTTGTGCGGCTTTTCTTCTTCAAACTTTACAAAATTTAACCAATTGAAACATGTAAAGTAGAAAATAAAGATAATTATTAGGAGGAAATCCACTTTTACTATAGGGAAAGCCGACTTTGGGGTGGAAATCATAAAAAAAAAAACTTTCCCCTTATGAATACTAATATTGCTATGAACTCGTTAGAAAGAGTCTCCGTTACTCTTCATAAAATTTTCTTCATTCTTCACTTATATGAACAACAACTTCGAAAATGTAGACACATTAAGTGGATGCAATGTTTAACTAACATTGATTGAACCAATAACAAAATGAGTGTGAGTTTCTTTTCTTTACATGGTTCATGGTACTCTAGTATTATGGGTACCCTCTTCGATACTCAATTGCTTCGACAATCCAAAGTTAGACATCTTCGTATTAAATTTTTTTTTCTGATAAAGCGACTGCCAGTTTTATTTATCTATGCACAAAGTTGAGCTCTACTCCCTCATGCAAGAAACAAGAAATTTCGTGATTGTAATTGTAATGACCCAATCCTTCAGCGATATTATCCCAACTTAGCAACTGCGGCTATCCGGTAGTGTGAGTGTTATAGTATTGATCGGTCGAACTCGCAAATTTTGCTATCTCAAGCTTGTTGTCAATGTTAGATGTATAAAACTATATATTGATTTTTAGTCTATTAAGTCAAGTCTCGGACTAGGATTGAAGCATGGTAAGTTAAGGATTAGACATCACTGAATAGCCCTCGAAGATTGAAGAACAAACAAAGACATCTGAGAACTTCATCGACAAAGAGGTATGTGAATACTGAACCATCCAATTTACTCACGACATTCACCATTCTATCTTATGAGACCATGTCGTATGATTTTTGTAGATTCAATATTGAAAAGAAGAAATTCTGAGACAAGATTGTCTTGATAAAACTCCAGAAATATGATTCAAGCAATGAATATTCATAGATCCTTAACAATCTTGGTTAAGAAAAATATATTGTTCATGAACTATTTTGTTTCAATTTGATCATTTAGAAATTTTCCAAGCAATGATAGTTATTATCTATGACGATTGGGAATGTTTCGATTGTTTAAATAGAGTTTCATAACTTACTGAATGAAATGTGTATTTTGATTTGCTTATATGTATATGGTATAATCTTTGGACCCAATATATAATGCGTGATAAAAACAAAGAAGTTTCTTGAATCCAATTTTGTATTTGGGTGAAGCAAATATGATCCTAGGAATAAAGATAGTGAAAAAAGATGGGTCAATTTCGTTGACATAATCTCACTATATTGAAAGTATCTTAAGAATATACAATTACTTAGATTGTAATGCTACTAACACACCTGTAAATCCTAGTACCAAATTGATGAAAAATACTGGCAGATGATATGACCAGTTAAAATATGTTAGTGTAATTGGGAGTCTTATGTATGTCACGCATCACACAATCCTAACATAGCATATGCAATAGGATTATTATGTCGCTTCACTAGTAATCAGGGTAAAGAACATTGGGATGCAGTTTTAAGGGTTCTTAGATACTTGAAGGGGAAAATGAATTATGGTATGTGTTACGAAGGGGAATTCACTGTACTTAAATGTTATAATGATGCAAGTTGGAACAACATTTAATTTAACTCAAAATCCAACATAGGTTGGATATTCACATTTGGAAATGCTTCCATAACATGGAGTTCCAAGAAACAAACATGCATTTCTGATTCAACCATGGTGGCAGAATTTATTGCACTTGCAGATGCATCTAAAGAGGCAGAATGGTTAAGAGATTTATTAATAGATATTCCAATATAGAAGAAACCTACCCATGCTATTATGATTTATTGTAACAGTAAATCTACTTTGTTTCACAAAAGACTTACTATGGTAAGCAAGGATATCTTAGCCTTAAACATCAATTTCTCAGAGGGTTACTCAAGAGAGGAGTAATTACAATTGATTGTGTGGAATCAAAGAGAAACTTGGTAGGTCCTTTGATGAAAGGATTTCCATGAGAGATGATCGCGAAAACATCTCAAGGAATGTTATTAAGGTCTAAATAGATTCATACTACAACGGGAACCCTACTTAAGCTTTGCAATTATAAACAAAGTTCAAAGAGTACTAACAAGTTGGTGTATTATATTGATATTAATGTTGTGTTTGGTGGTAGAATTCATAATTACTAGAGATATATAATATCATGGGATTACAAATACCTAGAATCATGCAAATTCTTAAAATTCTTATCATTTCCTTGTCTTAAATCCCATTTACTTTCGGGGACCATTTAGAGGGAAAATATATGGTTTTTAGGGTTAAAATAAAGTGGGTCCGTAAATACCTCCTAAGTTTCCCAACAAATCTTAGGGGAGGAGTTGGGATTCAAAATATAAGATTTGGTGGAATTATAAATCTCGAGAGAAATGTGAATTCGAGGAATTTGGGCAACTAAACGTACCAAGGGAATCGTAATTCTACCAAATCTCCTGGACCCATGAATCCTACTTTCAGAATTCTGCATCCAAAACCACCATAAAGTATTTCATAGATCCCGTTTCAAAAATATTTAGTGTACAACTTTCTGAATGTACGAGGTTGAATTAAATTGTTAATCCAATAAGTTTGTGTGACGAAGTGACTCACATAATCACTTATTGAAGAACTCACCTATATGAACAAGAAAGTGAGGCCTTTGTATATGAGATTTGTTCATCTCTAAAGTATTCATGAAATCAGGATATTACACAAGGCCATTAATGCGTAAGAACAAAGAAATTCGCTCTTCTTATGGGAATTAGTATGTGTAATTACTCCGGTTCAATCGTATAAGGTCCTTGGTTTAAGACATTCGTTCATCACAACTTTTTTATTGAACTTTGAGTAGTTTTCACTAAGTGAAAGTTCTAAGCCAAAAACAACTTTTACTTATATTAATTTATATGATGATGCTTAGTCTAATCGACTATGTGTTTGTCGTTTGCATGAACTACAGTGCTTTGATCCCAGAAAGGTATGTAGGCAGTCACTATAGTGATGCAACCTGCTTTTTTTCCCATTGTTTTTGTTTTCATAGTTTTCATAAAATGGTGGGGAATGTTGGATATTTTCTTAAAACTATAACTCCGTGCTTGACTTCGAAGGGGCATTACTTTGTGCTCTAGTGTCCGGTTGGGACAAAACAAAAGTCTATTCTGGGTAAAATTCAATGATCTTTACTGCTAGTAGATATGTTCACTGAATAAAGATTGTTTTTACTTCCTAAAAGGCAGAATTATGTACCTCCAAGAAACATATTCTCAACAGACATGTCCATTGAGTTTGAATTTGAATTTGATGTATGTTAGAGATTAACAGACAACATGAAGGATGCCATCTTACTATGAATGCTTTTGTCTTGTTCTCATTCTAAATACATCAAGTTTTTATTTTTATTAGTTCTAAAGGTCATCAATTATAAAGAGTGATTCTGGTTTGTACGAAAAAATCACATATTGTAACAAACAACTCCATTATATAATGAGAGTTTGTTTAATTTAATCCTAGTGACCAGTTGGGGGAAAACATACTTAAAACAAAGCGAATTTCGTGCCTTGGAGTGATTTTCTTGAACCTAAAGTTACAAAACCTGTTTCATGTTTATTTTCTGGTTCTTCATTCTTTAGGTCAATTCATGAAATCGGAATATCACACAAGGCCATTAATGCGTATGAACAAAGAAGTACACTCTTCCTATAAGAATTGGTATGTGTAATTACTTTGGTTCAATCGTATAGGGTCCTCAGTTAAACACATCCGTTCATCAAAGCACCTTGATTGACCTTTGAGTAGTCTGCACTGAGTGAAAGTTCAAAGAAACTACATACTTTCGTTTATATATTAATTTCTACGATGATGCTTAGTCTAATCGATTGTGTATTTATAGTTTGCATGAACTACAAGGGTACGCAGGTACTCACTTTAGTGATGCAACCTGTTTTTTTTTTATTGTTTTTGTTTTCATAGTTTTCAGAAAATGGTGGGGAATGTTGGAATTTTTCTTAAAACCATACCTTTGTGCTTGACTTCGAAGGGGCATGACTTTATGCTCTAGTGTCCGATTGGGACAAAAAAAATCTATTTTGGGTGAATTCAATGATCTTTATAGCCAGCAGATATGTCTGTTGAATAGAGATTGATTTCCTTATGAAAAAGTAGAATTCAGCATGTCCCAGATATACATTCTCATCAGACATGTTCATTGAATTTGAATCTGTTAGAGCATAGCTTGGTTGAACTCACCAAGAGTTGGTATGTCAAGTTTGATTGTCATATTTTAGTATCAAAACTCATATAGAGTCTCTTGATTAATTAAATACTATAGTCAACTTCGTTTATGTTAGACTAAAAAGTTTAGGAATATTGAGACATACAAGTAATACTCCAAATACCTGAAGAATGTGAAGAAGTAACAACGACGACATCATCTTTCCTTTTGAGGTTAGTAATATTGACTTGAACTTTTTCATTCCTAACGTATCTTTCAAGTCGTGCTAAATTGAAAACATAACTGCGAAACTATATATACAATACACATTGTATAATACTCTAGTGATGTGACATGATCATAATATTATGATCATAGTACTAATAAATTAGACTACGAAGTATAATGCTTATCTTTTGAACTTCATAGATATGACATCAACATAATCTTATATATAGTGTTATGATTATGTGTATGGGTTATGGTGAAGATTTCATCCTAGGAAATAATGTTTTACATTTTTTTAAAGGAAGTACATTCATGAACTTGTTTCTTGAATCGAAAGGTAAATCAATAGGCTTATTGGTCAATCTATTCATTGCACATGTTTTGATGACCAATATGTGTGAGATGGTAGAACCAATCTTAACTCAGGTTATGTATCTTGGTATAACGAATCACAATTCCTATACTTATGATTTGGTATGACCATTGGTGTAACCGATCCTAAGTAATCACCATGTGATGTTATGATCGATCCTTGTAATTGGTGTGACCGATCCTAGTAATTGGCATGACCGATCATAAGTGTTGTGCGACCGATCCTTATAATTGGTGTAACCAGTCTTGGTAACTGGTGTGTCCGATCACAAGTAGATACCATGTGTAGATGGAACTGATCCTTGTAACTGGTGTAACTGATCCTAGTGACTGGTGTGATCGATCACAAGTAGTTCCATACTTAGGTATAACCGATCCTAGTGATTGGTATAACCGATAGAACCCATGTATGTGACTTGGAAGGACCGATCACAACTAACCATTGTGACTTGGTATGTCCAATCACATAGGAATACATGCAAACCAATTCTAAACTTGTTTGGAAGTGTGGTATAACCGATTCCAAGAAAGCAAATCCATGTAAATATGAAATAAGGATTTGCAGTGAAAAGATGTCAACATACTTTAAACACGAGCAGTAACACTTATCATTTATTGTTCAAAGATATTCCTTGGTACTTAAGGTAATACTGTGACGAAATAAATTTAGAATCTTTTAATTAAGGTTTTTGGTTTTATATGCTTTAATTACCAGCAATTAATGTATAGCTCTAGAGAATAAAAATTAGTAATGTGCATTTACTAATTGGAGATTTTCTATTGAGATATTTCGGAAAATATTGGACCAACATTCATTGGAATTATGAATATTGAATTTGGGCATTTATTGCATATCTTGAGAATACTTTCGGTTTTGAAAATTCCTTGGTGTCCAAACATCCTTGGTCTATAAATACCTAAGTTTGCATTTCTAGCAAACTATCCTAAGAGTCAGGAAAACTTCATTTCTTGTTGTTTCTGGTGGAGCCGTTTAATCGGAGAGGAAAGTATCCTAATTAGGTGAAATCTCTTGCGACTGCTCATTTAAAGACTTCCGTGGGATCAAAAATCTCTACGAGTACCGTTGGGGGAACTAGATAATTGCAGTGTTATTAGTTTTCAATTTAATTTGATTGACTAACAATTGTTGAAACTTTGATTTCACCTAGTTTGTTTATGCTTGAGAATCTTCTCTTATGGTATAAGATTCACTCAAACTAGATCAGAGTATCGATATGATATATAGAACTGTTGTTAGATCTAAATACATCTTGTGATAATCCATTGTTAACAGGCTCCGTTCTGTGCGTGATTAATAACAAGAGATTCAAGTGGTGTTGTGAAGGTATTTGAAGATAAAAGAATATTTGAAGACGAAGAAGATTTCTTATTAGTTTTCGTATCTTGTGAATTGTGTGCACAAACCTTGATCGGCTGAGATCCAACTAGAATCGGATTTATCTTTGATAGATCTGATTGATTAGTTGTGTGAGATCGATATTATCTATATTTCTCTTCGGGAATCATATCGATTGAGTGCGAATCTATACTCGACTATTTAAGTAGTTAAAGTAAGGTTGATCTAAACACAAAAATGAGGTTATTATATTAAACGGAAGAGCCCTTTTCAACAACTCATCTATATCTTTAGGAAGATTGATTAGAGTGGTTACCAAAAAGAATCTTCATTTGCTGTTATTTATAGGTGAAAATGGTTTCTGCTGATTTCGGTAATTGCAGGTGTGAAAGTGAGAAACAATTTAAACCCTAAACAATCTGTATAACTCCGGCCTAAACCAAAAAATGGTTGTTCCAGACTTGCTTCGGTCACAAAGTGGAGGAGAAGGGTTGGTTTAGGGAGGTAAGCGAAGAGAGTGTTGAGACCAAAATGATTCTGGAAGAGTAGTGCTTGACTTGTATCAGAAGGTGAAATCTTTGAGAAAGCTAACAAGAGCTTCCTTTATGAGTGTGGTATTTTCCTTGACCAAGAACTCATGTCTCTGGTGGAAATAGGTAAGCCTACTTATACAAGTCCAAAAAGAAACGTACTATGTCCTCTTAAGAAAAGAAAACGGATGAGTTAAATGGGAAGAGGTGGTAACGCCTGGCATTGATGGTATTTGATGGAATTGATGTCCCATAATGAAGGAGCATTTCACCGTTGCTTCTTGCATTTACTAACCGCCTTATTCTTATTACAATATATTGAAACGGGCATTTGTGTATGCCGCACGCTATAGACCACCAAACCAAAACCCTAATGAGCATCCCCCAGTTTGTGTTGATGTCTCGAATGTTTTTGGGAAAACATGTAGCATGTTGTTGTGGCTTGGCAAGTCAATCTAGGGAAACTTGCTAGCATGATGACCTTTGACGGTCGAGATTTTGCATCTTGAGAGGAGGGGCAACCGTTGATCGTTGCACGCCTTTGTTTTGGTAGCCGCGTAGTGAGGACCAACGTGGTGGCGCGGCTAGGTTGGCATGACGTTTGCATGGCATGGTTTGGCGTGGCCAAACTTAGGTTTTCGGGCCAAAGGTTACCATGTGTCGTCTGGTAACCTTAGATGGCTAGGATTTGCTCTTGGGATTGAAGGGAAACTGTCGATTCTTGCACGATTTCGTTTTGGTAGCCGCGTAGTGAGGGCCAACAGGGTGGCGCGGCTAGGGTGTGTTTAGGCTTGGAATGTGGGGCCAAGGGTTCTCCTTGGGCGTGGCTATCTTTGGCTAGGTGCGATTTTGGCTTGGCATGTGGGGCCAAGGGTTTGCCATGGGCGTATGGCGTGGTCAGGGCCAAGGCAAGGGCGCTTGGCTCGGCATGGCGTGACTAGCATGGCTAGGGCCAAGACAAAGTGCGTTTGACATGGCGCGGCTATCTTGGCTAGGTTTGGTTTGGCTTGGCATGTGGGGCCAAGGGTCTGCCATGGACGTATGGCATGGCTAGGGCCAAGGAAAGGGCGCTTGGCTTGGCATGACGTGACTAGCATGGCTAGGGCCAAGGCAAAGTGTGTTTGGCATGGCGCAGCTAGCTTGGATAGGTTTGGTTTGGCTTGGCATGTGGGGCCAAGGGTCTGCCATGAACGTATGGCATGGCTAGGGCCAAGGAAAGGACGCTTGGCTTGGCATGACGTGACTAGCATGGCTAGGGCCAAGGCAAAGTACATTTGGGCTAGCTTGGATAGGTGCGGTTTTGGCTTGGCATGCGGGGCCAAGGGTCTGCCATGGGCGTATGGCGTGACTAGATTGGGATAGGTGCGGTTTTGGCTTTACATGTGGGGCCAAGGGTTTGCCATGGACGTATGGCATGCCTAGGGCCAAGGCAAGGGCGTTTGGCTTGGCATGGTGTGACTAGCGTAGCTAGGGCCAAGGCAAAGTGTATTTGGCATGGCGCGACTATCTTGGGCTAGGTGCGTGACCAAGCTAGGGTTTTGGGGGCAAAGGTCGTTTGGTAACCTTAGACGGCCAGGATTTGCTCCTGGGATTGAAGGGAAACAGTTGATTATTGCACGCCTTCGTTTTGATAGCCGCGTAGTGAAGGCCAGTATGGTAGCGCGGCATGGAGCCATGGCGAGGTGCGTTTGGCATGGCGCGGTAGGTGTGGCTTGCATGATTTGTCATTGGCAAGGAGGTGCGGCTAGCATGGTCGGCATGCTTTGGCGCGGTCGGTGTGGATGGAATGATTTGCCATTGGCACATAGGTGCGGCTAGCATGGTTGGCATGCTTTGGCGCGGTCGGTGTGGCTGGCATGATTTTCCATTGGTACAAAGGTGCGACTAGCATGGTTGGCATGCTTTGGAGCGGTTGGTGTGGCTGGCATGATTTTCCATTGGCACAGAGGTGCGGCTAGCATGGTTGGCATGCTTTGGCGCGGTTGGTGTGGCTGGCATGATTTGCCATTGGCACATAGGTGCGGCTAGCATGGTTGGCATGCTTTGGTGCGGTCGGTGTGGCTGGCATGATTTTCCATTGGCACAGAGGTGCGGCTAGCATGGTTGGCATGCTTTGGCACGGTTGGTGTGGCTGGCATGATTTTCCATTGGCACAGAGGTGCGGCTAGCATGGTTGGCATGCTTTGGCGCGGTTGGTGTGGCTGGCATGATTTGCCATTGGCACAGAGGTGCGACTAGCATGGTTGGCACAGAGGTGTGGCTAGCATTGTTGGCATGCTTTGGCGCGGTTGGTGTGGCTGGCATGATTTGCCATTGGCACAGAGGTGCGGCTAGAATGGTTGGCATGCTTTGGCGCAGTCGGTGTGGCTGGAAGGATTTTCCATTGGCACACGTGGGAATTATGGTTTGGCTTGTCGCAACCCTAATTTGAAAAAGATACCCCGATAATTATTTTAGAGACACATTAAAGGTTTCAATAAGTGTGCCTAGTAAATGCTTGTTGCTTTAAATGTTGTGACATCACTGTCTGCTAGGGTTTAGTGTTTTACGATTTTAACCCTAAACTAAAAACCACCATCAACAGTTGTTTGGAATACGATCCAAAGGACTTGCTATTCACGTGCGTGACTCTAGAAGTCGAAGGCGTAGGTATACTGAGGGAACTAAGTAGCTAGGGGTAGTCTGCTTGGTCTCAACTATACGAAGTTGATATTAGATTTTGTATAGCGACTTAATTTTGAGAATATTCAAAACTGTACTAGGTTCCGGGGTTTTTCTGCATTTGCGATTTCCTCGTTAACAAAATCTTGTTGTGTCATTTACTTTTCTATTCCGCAATTATAGTTGTTTTATTACAATTAAAAGTAAATTACACTTGTACGTTAACTCCGCAATACTTAATTGTGATCCTATAGAGTTTGGTCATTACCGAACCTATTATCAAGTAACACACTTTGTTGACGTATTGTCTCGATCTTGTATCCATAGTCAACCACACAAGTTATCTTGTTGTTGTATTGTCTCGATCTCGTATCCATAGACAACCACACGCAGTGTGAACCGAATTGTCGTATTGTCTCGACTCTGTCCATAGACAATCACATTCGATAGAGGACTTATAGGTTGATAAATAAAAGATTATGGTGTATTTGGGTACCCTTTCAGAATCTGAATTTGATGTCTATTGGAGATCAACAGTCGGCTTACTATAAATGCTTTTGTCTTGTTCCCATTCTAATCCCATTCTAAATACATCAAGTTTTTCTTTTTATTAGTTCTAAAGGTCATCAGTTATAAAGAGTGATTCTGGTTTGTACAAAAAAAATCACATGTTGTAATAAACAACTCCATTGTATAACGAGAGCGTATTTAACTTAATAATTGTGACCGTTGGGGAAAAACATACTTAAAAACAAAACGATTTTGGTGCCTTGGAGTGATTGCCTTGAACCCAAATTTACAACACTAGTTTCGTGTTTATTTTTAGGTTCTTCATTCTTAGGTCAATGTCCGAGATGTCATCAACCACGTAAGAATGACTTTCTTTCTTGACCAGGTTGTTTAGCCGTTGTTCTCAAGTGGAAAGTCAAAACAGGTAACCAACTTAAATGATGTTGGTCCAGGCTAGGCTAGTGTAGGCTAAGCCAAGCTGCTTTGTATGTATGGTACATGGGGTCTACAGTTAGGGTTCGTCAAAGATCCCATACCATCAAGATTTTTTTGGTCAACATTTTGGTTATCTCTCTAAATTGCTAATCTATATATCAAATAATTAAAAATCAAATAATTCAATAACAGAAAAAAGAGGAAAAACAAAAGCAATCTTTGAGTTTCTTCATTTCTCTCTCTTTCTCTGGTCAAATAAAATCATCATTTCTCTCGTTTTCCCCTCATCTCTCTGTTCCATTTTTGACCTGATTTCATTCACCAACTCAACCAAATCGATTTGATTTGAATTTTTTTTTTCTTTATAGGGTTTTTCATTTTGCAAAATTTGATTTAGATTTTGGGGAAAAAAACTTTGAAGAGATTATTAGGGTTTGTGGAGGCATTTTGGGAGGATGAAGTCTTCATTGAAGAAACTTAAAGGATTTGCACTGCATCATCATCATAGACATGATGGCAAAGATAAGAGAGATCTTCTTAATCCTTCTGCGCAGTTAGATGAACTTGCTCAAGCTTCTCAGGTACTCTACTCTCTCTCTCTCTCTATTTTTTTTTAAATTGTTTTTAGGTTTTCGATTTGATCATTGAAACCACATGAATTTGTTACGAAAACTGTAAAGTTCTAGGGTTTCCCTGACTGATTCAGCTGTTTTTGTCTAGTTTATATGTTAAAAGTCTCGGAGGGGTTGAAATGCACAGTGTATTCAGGAAATTTGTTGGAACTGAGTGTAGTTTTTAAGTTGAGGATTTGGATTTGGATTTAGATTTTCATTTCTAGGTTAAGGATTGAAGATTGTTAGTTACAGGAGTTACTAGAGCTGTATCTGGATCATGTACGTATAACATACTATAGAATTTGGTGTATCTGCTTAATTGCTGCTCACTTATGATTTTGATTGCCAATTTGGGTCATAACTCTGGAAGGGGGATTCAGTACAAAAATGATTCTACAATCTATCAGTTTTGGATAAGGTGTGCCAATTAGTTCCCACATCTATAGGCTCATTCCACTTCTACAATCTATCAGTTTATGTCACGAAATGAAACGAACCATGTGCAATGTAGTCTGTAAGTTGGTTATTCGGGAAACTATATTATTCAGCTGTACTTAAGGTGGATTAGGTAGTTTTGTGGCGATTTATTGGTGAAGACGCTAAAGGCTGGTCGACATGAAAAGATGTACCTTGTGATTAGGATTTAGATACCAGGATAGACTCCTCTTGGTTACCTTGAATACATGAGTGCAAAATCAGGAAAATCGAAATTGACATAGATATAGATACTACTCAAGATAGATCAGAATAAGTATCTTGCTGGTGCTCCGAAAGTAATATCTGGTCCACCGGAGAAAATTTTGATCATGAATACTCCATTATACTCAGGAAAATGTAATGGATTATTGCAAGCTGAATATCATCTTCGTCAGTAAGCAATGTATATATTAGTAAGTACCTTACTGATTTAAAAGTAAGGATAAATATGCAAAGTTCAATCGAATCCGTCGAAGTTGAGGTTGAAAGATGAAATGTACGAGAATCAGAGTACGACAATGACAGTGTGATGAAACATGAAAAGTGTAAGCTCTGTTGTAGCAAGTACCAAAATGTTTGTCCATGGTTCCAAATTACTTCCATTTGTTTCCTCATCTGACTGCATAAGTCACGATTGAATATCTGGACGTAGCATCATTTAACAGTATGATGCATGAAAGAAACTGTTTGATACGTCTTTCATGTCTTCTTCGTGGAAATCTGTAAGGGTTTATGGTCGTTAGAATCAACTTGTTTGTGGCCTTCAGCACATATTAAAATGTTTAAATGGCCTCTTTTTCAATTCAAGCTTGTGTCTATAGATACTAGGCCGCTTAGCTCCTTTTACGGGGCTCTCTCTTTGCTACACTGAAGTGGTAATAGTTATCCTGTTTAAATTGCCAAGGTTGGTACTCAATTTTTTACTCAATTTGGTTTTATTTTTGCAGGACATGCTTGACATGAGAAATTGCTATGATACCCTCCTTTCTGCAGCTGCTGCCACAGCAAATAGCGCATATGGTAAACTTGATTGTTTATTTATTTATCATTTTGAGAAAGTCCGCCTATAGGCAGTTTTATTCTTACTTAAGATTAGTTTTGAACAATACCAAATATTCTAATCATTGTTATATAATATACATACATGAGTACTTGGGTACATTATCGTAGCTTTATCTTCTAACTTCTAATTTTGTATCTCACTATCTACACTTAAAGAATATATATTTTGATTAATTCAACGGCACCTTTTTCTTTTCCAGAGTTCTCCGAGTCTTTACGGGAAATGGGTACTTGTCTACTTGAGAAGACTGCATTAAATGATGATGAAGAAAGTGGTAAGTGAATAGTAATTGGTGACTTTATGCTTACTGGTTATGCAAGTATCATAACTTCTGTTCAATTCTCCTCTAATCAAGTCACTTGGCTGTAGGTAGAGCTCTCCTAACGCTGGGAAAAGTGCAGTTTGAACTTCAGAAACTCGTTGATAGCTATGTGAGTCCTTTTTTCCATGCTATACACTGATACATAGTTCTGTAGTTATTCTGTAAAGAACTCCTTGACCTGGTTTGCTAACCTATATCTTTTCACACTCCAGCGGTCTCATATTTTCCAGACAATTACAACACCATCAGAGTCGCTTCTCAACGAGCTAAGAACAGTGGAGGTTCGTACTTCGTTCTCTGTACGACTTCAATGCATGACGTGATTACTCCACATATACACTCTTCACTCTTGTGATAATTAGAAGTCTGTTTCTGGTCACTATTGTGTTGAGTTTATTCTAATGTGTTTTTGTTACATTTGCTGGTGCAGGAAATGAAATGGCAGTGTGATGAAAAAAGGTTTCTATCTTTCTTCTCTATTTTTCTGTCTAGATCTTTTATGGTTTCTTTAACATTTAATTTATGCTTTTCATCCGTGCAGAAATGTGTATGAATACATGTTGGCTGCACATAGGGAAAAGGGGAGGTCAAAAACTTCTAAGGGTGAAACATTTTCATCGCAGCAGCTGCAAATGGCTCACGAAGAATATGATGAGGAGGCAACTTTATTCGTCTTCCGGTTGAAATCATTGAAGCAAGGGCAGACCCGGAGTCTCCTTACACAGGCGGCTCGGCATCATGCTGCACAGGTTACTTTCTAGCAAATTTCAGATGCTTAGATTGCATGTTCTACTTGCTCATCACTTTCTTTGTGTCATATTTATTAAGTTTCTTTTATGTATTTTTTGGAGCAGTTGAATTTCTTTAGCAAGGGACTAAAATCTCTTGAGGCAGTAGACCCACAAGTAAGATCGGTGACTGAGCGCCAACATATTGATTACCAATTCAGTGGCCTAGAGGATGATGATGGAGAGGATGGCTATGACGATGATGGCCAAGGCTATGATGGTAATGATGACGGCGAGCTGAGTTTTGACTATGGGCAAAATGATCATAGGCTGGATGTTTCCGCATCAAGGAACTCAATGGAGGTGAGAATCTTACAATGACATTGATTTTTTTGTAATGTGTATTTAGTTTGTATCATGTTTATGATCATGGATAACAATCTTTAAAAAATTTCGATCATGTAGCTGGACCAAGTGGACCTGTCTCTTCTTCCTCAAGTGTCGATAGCTGATACTGCACAGGTTAGAATTCTGTTGTTTTTATATTCGAGAAAACGTTAGATGGAGTATATGCATGTAAGCAGGAGATCCAATGTATCTCTACTGAATGACACTGACATTCCAAATATTTCTCAAGTGTATTCTGTGTATTTTGCTCAGTATCAGGACTGTATCTTTTATCACTGGCCATAGCAAACTATTCATTAGGCTTGCAGATTTCTGACTCTTGTGTATCTGCAGGAGAACATCGACAGAAGCTATCCTGATCTTCAAACATTCCATAGGGAACCCAAAACAGGTAGTCATTCTGCTCCAATTTTCCCAGAGAAAAGGTATGACACAGCCGAAAGGATAAGGCAACTGCGACCATCAGCATCACGAAAATTTCACACGTATGTTCTTCCCACACCTCTTGATGCTAAGAGTACAATACCTGCGAGATTAAGTAATCCAGTTCCCAGCGAAAGGCGTGCGAGCATGAGTAGTGCTCATAATTTATGGTATTCATCACCCTTGGAACCGAGAAAGTACGAAAAAGATTCAAGAGATGATAAGCTGTTGGGGTTGAGCAGCATGAAAGCACAATCAGTTCTCAAAGAGAGCAACATTAACAGTGTGTCCAACAAGTTACCCCCTCCTTTGGCAGAGGGATTCTCGCTGCCACAATATGATTCACGTACCGCAGATACTAAGAAACCAAGACGGAATGCTTACTCTGGTCCAATACCTAGTAAATCATGGTCAACGAAACCATCATTATCTTCCAGTGGCCCCATAACATCGATGGAACACCCAGGGCTCGTGCCTGGGATGCTTTCACGTGTTCCACTACCCACATCTTCACCACCTAAAGTATCTCCAAGTGCTTCACCTCCACTTTTGTCATCCCCGAAAATAAGTGAGCTTCATGAACTTCCTAGACCCCCAACATTCGGCACATTCACTACCAAAATTCAACCTTTAGTTGGCCATTCAGCTCCCCTGGGCAGAAGTCAAGACATATCCATGACGAACAAAACACCCTTGACACCATCAAATACAGCATCTCCATTACCCATGCCTCCTCAGACTGTCCCTCGCAGCTTCTCTATACCTTCAAGTGGTCAAAGGGCAATGGCTTTACACGTGGCCAAGCTCTTGGAGACTAATAAAGAGAAGGCTGAAGAAGCTGCGTCGCCTCCTTTGACACCTATTTCACTCGCAAACACAAAGCCCGTATCGACCAATTCTGAAGTCGTTCGAACTCCTCCTAGAGGTAATTACTTTTACAGTTCATTATTGCTTTCGCCACAGTTGATATTTTTTTTTACTTGGACATATAAAGTGGTACACCATTATGCATTTATTTAAATATCCAGAGGCTGATGAATGGAAATAAGATTCTTTTCTGGTGCTCCTTACGGTAGTGTAACATCCCTTGTTGAGGAACCCATGTCATTTGTATAAAGACTGCCACTAGGCCGCGTAATGGATCTATTCGGGTCAAAGGAAGACTACAACAAGTCGCTCTGAATTTGTTATATGTCTTGTTAAACATTATAGATTTCCCATTATCCCTTTTGGTATTCACTTTGAATGATCTGTTTTGGTCAAAGTAAGACTACAGCAAGTCACTCTGAATTTGTTATATGTCCTGTTAAGCATTATATATTTTCCATTATTCCTTATTCACCTTGAATTTCAACGTACCAACACATTCTTGGCTGCCCACGTAGAATAACTTCTGGCTCAACCAATGAAGCATGCCAGATGATGATAAACTTTGTTTAGTAGCATTATGGGTACTGGTAAACTGCGTGGATTCAGTTGGAATTTCTCATTTGTTTTCCTAACATTAGCTCTTCCTCAATTTGGTGCAGGTGGTGGTGATTGAATTACCTTCTACTACGGTCCAGGGAGGAGGATATAAATGTTGTTTCGTTCTGCAAGGGATTTGGCTATCTCACAAGTACGCCAGGAGGAAAATGTGTTTCTGCTCTGCTTGTGTGGTTGTGGGCTGGTCCCTGTGTAAATATGATTCTTGTGTATTAATTAGTTTATTCTCATCGTAATCTTTTTTCTTTTCTCGGCGGGCTATTGGTTAATGATGAGAACTGAGCACCAGCAGCACCAAGCATGAATGGAAGGTTCAGCATGTTTTTGTTCCAATTGAAAATGCAGGAAATTTTGTATTTGGTTGCTGAGATATTTGTCGGCAGTCCTCTCCGACCCTCGTTCTTGTATTTGATCCTAAAGTATTCCGGCTAGTACTCGAGTTGTTGGGCCAGGTTTTTATGAATGTAAAACAACAATAGCTGAAGTGGCTTTGGAGAGTGCTGGACTCTAGCTAGAGATTGATGGGATTTAGAAAATGCCAATATGTGACAGCAACCTCTCGCCGACAATCACATATGCTATAGAAAAGCTAGTGGGCTTGGGCGTGGACGTGTCGATCTCTTGTTAGTTTGAGCAAATATACATCATTTGTGGATAGAAATTGGAAGAGCTTTGCTTACTTTAGATTGATTTAGACTCTCC
This sequence comes from Papaver bracteatum, assembly GCA_023529315.1. Lineage (NCBI taxonomy): Eukaryota > Viridiplantae > Streptophyta > Magnoliopsida > Ranunculales > Papaveraceae > Papaver > Papaver bracteatum. Next base: position 1,072,644 of record JAJJWX010004610.1, read on the forward strand.
AACCATTCATTCCATTCTTCACCACCAAACGATTTAAGGAGTTGGGTTTTTGATGAAGTAGTTACAATAGAGAAGCTATAGGTAGATAATAAGATTACCAGTAGGGAGATGGGAAAGATCTGTTGCTCGAACTCAGATGATTCCGGAGACTCTATGATCGGTCTGATAGTTGCTTTGGTTGTGGCGTTGCTAATCTTCATGGTCTGTCAACCCCAACCTAGAAGAGTAGCAGTGCACCGTTGCTATTATTAGTTCTCTCATAAGTTCAGCTTCAGTTAGCTCCGAAAGAATACAGTGTTGCAATTCAAATGCTTTCGAGCTATCTATTTCTTTTATATTCAGTTAGTAATGAGGTGAGACTTGAAATGCTGCTAATATGTAGATTATGTAATGTAATGTGGATATTTATGAACTATGATGTTTGATTTGAATGTACTCTTTATTTATCATCTCTCAGTGTCTTTGATTAGTCTGAGTTTTGTATTCGATTCTTTTGATGCAACTTCTACGGGAAAAAAAAACAAGTTTTATGCAAACCCGCATGAACACAACTTGATTTGATTTCAAGATGCTTACAAGGTACACAAGTGCTTCTCCAATGGAATGTATGTGAGGATAAGCGTGTAAATCCAAATAGTATACTCATTCGTTTTTCCTAAATCCTTCTCTAGCTTTATCTTCTAAAATCATAGACAGCATGGCCTAGTTTTGGGTAGACATCCTCCGTGTATTTCCATTCTAGTCATTTTTATGTTAGTGAAATAAATGAGAAAATTAAAACAACATAAAGATTGTTGTGATGTTTTCTTCTTCAATCACTCTAGATTAGTGTTTGCTCCTATGTTTAATGAGTGGTATACTATTAGCTAGTGTAAAAGAATAAGAAAACAAAAGCAATAATGGAGAGGGAAAAGAATAATAGGTTCCATCTTCTCATTTCTTCATTTCTCAAAACGTATGTATGTTACAAAGAGGGACAATGGCTATTTATAGCCGAGGAAAGAATGTTCCACACAGCCACGTTACAACATACGTGTCTATCAATAGGATTTGATAATCATTAAGTACTTTAAACATGTTTATCTTTTGACCATGAAAGGAGGTGGGAAGGTGCTCGAATTTGCTCGAGTAATATGAAGAGAATGAGACAAAATGGTGGGCCACCTTCTATAACACTTGTTTATATAACACTCCCCCTTGGACCACCGTTTTAAGATATACTGCCTTGTTAAAGGTTTGCTGGTAAAACCTGATGGGACAAAATCCGAGCAAATCCATTGCCTCGTTAAAACCTTGCCAGAAACATCCGACTGGGATAAAAAAAAACTGGTTGAAGGAAAAGAGTAAAACTCTTGGAGGTTTAAAGTGATGATGGTCGTCACGAATTTTCTCCCTTCGCCGAAACCGTGTCAGGAAAACCATTTAGGAAAAACCTGAACTTGGAGTGAGATTGGTCATTGCCATGACTTCCGTCAAAATTTGCATCAGGAAAACCATTTTAGGACAACAACTGAGTGCCTGCGTTAGGAAAAACACTTAGGACAAAAACTTGAGCTCCACATCTCAAGAACCTCTATGGATATGCATCTCGTTAGATGGTGATCACAATTCTAAGATTGTTATCTCATTAAAAACCTCGTCGGGAAAATCCAGAGGAAAAAACCTGAACATAGGAAAACATGAGTTCTCAGAACTATGAAAAATCCACAGATGTTGCCTCGTTAAAACCTTGCCCGGAAAAAACCAGAGGGATAAAAACCAAGACGAAGGAAAAAGAGTACAACATGTCGAACCGCGGATATCATTGGACTCGCATGCCTCATTAAAAACCTTGACAAGGAAAAACCCAGTGGGACAAAACCTTGACTAAGGAAAAGAGTACACGACGTAATGTCCAATATGCTTATATCCATAGTCTTCCATGGCTTTACTCCCCATGATGAGAAGCCTTCTCGGTTGATCATTATGCCCGGTAGTACTGCTTAGAGTTCCGAACCACCCTTTAAAGTCTTCAGCAGCTCCAACTTTCTTTAGTTGAGAAAATCAGTCTGACTCTCCTCTGTTCAATTTCTTAATGATCATCTGGTTGTGCCAGCATTTATGTATTCTCCACTAGCTTTGTCTGAACAATCATAATTGATCGTAAGATAAACGAGTATCCTCTACTACTAGATCTATAACTAGGAAAATATTTAGTTGTTTTAACAAACCTTCCAAAATCAAAACTTAAACAGTCTAATTAGCTTTTCTCTGTGGGAGACATTCAACGATCTTTTGTGCAAAAGATCAAGCTTAATGGTACCACGGAGATGAGAGGAGACTTTCTTCAAACCAATGTCTCGATATTGGTGCTGGGCAGAGCCAGACTTACATGTTTACTACAAATCCAATATCAGGTATCTATAGCATATATCGGCTAATATGCCATTTACACATCTTTGTGTAATACAAACCACAGAGTGATACATCTTTATTGTTGAGATGCAAATCGATCAATCTTGTAAGAGATCGAAGAACTGAAACCAGGTCAGCTTTTCCATTTAAACATGTCTAAACCCTTAAGGTTGACGAAATTAATGAACTTCCATTTACAATGCTCAACCAACAGATTGAGACCTGGTTTTACCAAGAGTCTCATCTCGAACTCCTGCTTTAAGCATTTTTGTGCTTTGGAGAATTCTTCAGAAGTTCCAATAAGGTAGATGTTGTATACATCAAATCTAGTAAATGCACAGTGTATGAGCACATAAGATGGTTCACATATCCCTGGTTTAATAAGTATTCACTTAGACGATTGACCATGTTCGTCTTTATAGGGCAAATACACATGACATGGTAATTCTACTGATAGGTGAAAACCTTCAGGAATTTGTTTGTGGTTATCTGTATCATGTTTTCATACAGATTCACAATAACCACATCCTCTAGATACACGTCGAGTCCTTAAAAGACTGCCAGACAAATACCAAAGAGGTAGTTGCATCCATAATAGGGAATATGTTACAAATAAATCCATCTCAGGTTCCTGTAAAAGACTTTGTGACATTAGATGACTTTATTTTTCTCACTATGCACATACACCCACCTGTATCCATTAGGGGTTACATTATCGGGTGTCGGAACTGCAAACACCTTTCTGTGGCCAAGAGTAGCTCACATTACCGAGTGTTCTGGTTTCAGTATCAAAACCATGCATTTTATTATTCTTCCTGAATCTCTCATTTATTGTTTAACCAATCATTCCTTTGATGAAAATCTTATAGAGAGTGGTTCAACACCAACATCATCTATGTTAGTATCAGTGGATACGTTGACGATATCATCAACCATCATTGGATTGCTATCACAAATTTCTCTATTTCATGCACGCCTTAAGGAAATCCTCTAATTTTGAGGTTCCACGGACTTTGCAGAGACATTCTTTTGTTAAGAGAACTATACTTAGAGAAATTAGATCTTCCACTAAAAGTCTCTTTGAGAGCACTATCTTTCAATGATTGTGACTGGCTATTCCTCTCAGGAGGTGAAGAATATTTTAAATTAACTAGTCATCCACGCTCAAGGTGTGTTTTAAATGACACACTAGCTACTACACTCATAGCCTCTCATGAAGCAACTTGATTTTCAATTTCTGAAGTTATCAAATCTTCTTCATGTCTTTCATTGTTGAAAACATCCAGATGAGATGCATCCTGGTTTATCTTTGTCCAAACCAGGATACTTACTTCACGCCGTTTTTCAGGCGACCTCCTTTCCTCCCCCAAACGGTGGGAAGACTTTCTCATCAAATTTGCAAATCTTGTAGTAGAATAGTAACAGCAGTGGAATATAACATGTCTCAAACAAAAAAAACATGACAATGGTTTTATAAGTAATAAGTTCAAAATGCACAAGAACATCAAACCATCAATGCCCAAAGCATCACTAGGATGATACAACATCAACGACTGACAAACAAGAGTTTCTTTAAAAAAAAAATCTATACGAGTATAGATACACGGTTACCATCCAAGTGATATGTCGAGTCATGCATGACTACCAGACCATACTCCCATGAACCTGGTTAGTGTCCGTGGAAACTCGTTGTCAAGGTTATTGCTATATAACAAGCGACCTTAATTCTCTCATTATACTTTCTTATAAGCATCAAATTTCGAACTAAAGTTTGTGGATGCTAGGACTGAGGTCCTAAAAAGAAATACAAGTGAGAGAACAACTCAATATGGACTAAGATCCATATTTTCCAATCATATGAACTTTGTCGATAATTCCTTTGCAAAGGGGATATCTATCCACAATGATTTTAGTAGCTATTCTGAACATTATCGACAACCAAGTTATTAATCAGTTAATAAACGATCTTATATCATTCTACAGAGTATGAGGATATCATAATCCATTGGTACCAGGTTCTTAAACCCGAGAACCTAGTTAGCAATTCGCCGAATCATTCGTGAACTGAACGGGGGCGAATAAGTCGGCCATCCTACTCAAAGCCCGAACCCGGTTCGTGTATTTTATTGACCTCCCCGGTTTATACGCGGATTATACGTTGCGAACTGGAATTCGTGCGATTAAGTCGGCCCATTAATATACGATATCCAAGCCCATTTTGCAATATACGAACATCAGACCTCTGCTTTATATAATGTACATAATGGTATAATAAATAAAATAACACACCACCCATGTACTAAATTGTATTTTTCCATACTCATTACATGCCGAATTTTCAGTGACGAACTCACATATGTAAAACGAATGATACACGTACGTATGCCGTTCCGTATTACTCCCGTATCACGAACCGTTGACCGGATTATTGACTGAATTCAAATTTTACAAATCCGTATAATACACGTATGTATCCCGTTCCGAACGTTTCCCGTACCACGAATTGCTAACTAGGCCCGAGAACTATTGTGATTCCCATATTAAAAAATATGCCTACCACAATTATATTTTCCTTCTTTGCCAAAGATTTTAAACTTATTTGCATAGGTATTGTTGTAAATTTAATTCACCAAATTCAGGATTTTAGGTAATAGTTCAGGCGACGAGAAGACATGATATTAACTCTAAATATCAAAAAAATGCAACACTCATTATCGCTCGACGTTTGTATATCTACGAGGCACAGTTAACATTTGCAGCACTCGGTATTGTTGACACAACATATACAGAGTGCAAATTAAGCACTAGCTCTTTAAAGCTCGCCGATGCATATAATAGGCGCATATAATGCATGCCGTAAAACTAGCAGGAACACATAAGGGCGCAAAATATGCAGCTCTCCTTATACCCCAATTCGACAGGTAGGGTCCGCTGATTGGAATATGAATAATGGTATATCCAAAATTAACACCGGGTCCTTTTCATCACACTAGACTCTAGAGTTGGCAAAAAGCTATGTAGCTTAAGCGTGCTCGGGCGGGAGTAATCCAAGGATGGGTGACCTCCTGGGAAGTTACTGTTGGAGGACTACAATAATACCCGTAGAAAATCCTATACTGCCAGACAACCGCAGTGTAAGCAGAGACAATACCGGTGGGCGGTCGGATCATTATACTATTTATAGAGTTATGACAAAGACTTGTTTGCAAATAATAAAAATTTTCAACACGTATTGTGCTTCTGAAATTAACAAATACAATTGTATTATAGCTCAGAATTTGTTAAGCATATAATTCGATACCAATATAGGTATTGAAAAATCGATTGTCAGGATCTTTCCTTGATTATCAAAGGAGTATACTTGAAAGATAAGTGTTGATGTATTTAATGGACCGTTGTTCTGCAAAGAAACTAAGCCATTTAAAAGTGATGATTTCCCAGGCCTCTTTACTTACATATGTATTGAGCAATTAAGTATATTTATATATAAAATTTATCCAGAATGGTGCGTGTAGCAACAATTTCAAATATTCTGTAAAATTTATCTTCCACCTGCATTTAATGCACGACATGTCGAGTATTCATTCTATGCCTTGTTCCCCAGCCGAACTCTTGATGTTGACATGACATGACAATTAATGTTCGTTCGCAGCACAGTAGCATGAGTTTCCCGAAGTGTCAGGATTAAGATATGCATGGAAGTACTCAATTAGAGACATGCAAAGTTATGTTGCCCCCTGAAATATAATTAGTGATTTTGTATGAACGCACAAAATTCACCAGAAATTGATTGATTTTGTGTCAGCCCATAAAATTCAATCTTTCTAACCTAATTTTACTAATTTACAGAAATTAGGTCTTTTTTGCGGCTTGTGCAATATCTCGAACCCTATTTGTCAAGACCAAACCAAGGTAAGATAGGAAATTAATCTGCCATGGACTAGTAGGAGCAAAATCCTACCAAAAGTAGAAAACAAGAAATAAAGAGGAACTGCAGCAAGTAAAAACAACAAAAAAGGGAGGCGTGGCCATGCCACTTGGCCGACCGATCTGCTCCAGCAGGAGCCACCCGTGGTCGATCGACCATGCTTCATGTTTCCTCATTCCGGACCCCCTTTCCCATCGACCAATCAGATCGCTTTAAATGCACAACATGCACTTTCAATTAAAAGTGGAAGTTGGTTGGTCGACGTACTTAATTCCTTAAGGAATTGTGAAAAATCGGGGGTCTAACAACCTCACCCAATATTTCAATTAGCAATTTGTATGGACTAACTCTAATATACTTTTAAGAGAATCAACTAGACAGTCAGACTTAATCTTAATAAAAAGTATTTCAAAGAGTTAATATCTCTATCTCTCGATTTGATCTATACTCAAGCAAATAGAAATCTGCGAGTCTTTATAAAATACAAGAGAGATAAACTTGGATGGTACCAAAGACCAATATCCAAGAATCAATCAATTTCCAATCAACAACCAAAGGTTGGATTTCACAATTGATCGATACAACGCACAACCTGTGATATTTCAATTATATAACAAAATATAATGCGGAATAGAAATAACACAGACACTAGAAATTTTGTTAACGAGGAAACCGCAAATACAGAAAAACCTCGGGACCTAGTCCAGATTGAACACCACGATGTATTAAGCCGCTACAGACACTAGCCTACTACAAACTAACTTTAGTCTGGACTGTATTTGAACCCTAATAAATATCACATTGATTCAAGGTACAATTGCGCTCCTTACGTCTCTGATCCCATCAGGATACTATGCACTTGATTCCCTTAGCTGATCTCACCCACAACCAAGAGTTTCTACGACCCAAAGTCGAAGACTTTAATAAAAAAATATGTATCACACAGAAAAGTCTACGAGGAATCATAAACGATGAGACGAAGATGTTTGTGATTTCTTTTTATCTTGCCCTATCAAAGATATAATCTCAAGCCAATTATTCAATTGAACTCGTACGATAGAAAATGGCAAGATCAGATCGCTCAACTACAAGAAAAGTAGTTTCGTCTTGCTTCACAATCCCAATAAAGTCTTTAAGTCATTTATCAACAGGGTCTCGAGAAGAAACCTACGGTTAAAGGAGAATCGACTCTAGCAAAACCAACTAGTATCATACTGGAGGTGCGGAAATTAGTTTTTCTAGTTGCCAGATGTCTCCTTTATATAGTTTTCAAATCAGGGTTTGCAATCTAAGTTACCTTGTTAACAAAGCATTCAATATTCACCGTTAGATGAAAAACCTGATTTATCCAAGCTAATATCTTTCAACCGTTAGATCGAAACTTAGCTTGTCACACACACAAATGAAATGTATTTCATTTAGGTTTGAGTAATCATACCTAAACGTGTACATTTGGTTGGTTCACAAATAGTTAACCAATGGTTAGCCATATGAGCACTTTCATATTAACCGGATTCATCTTTCTCATAACTAGTTCAAATGACTCATAAGAACTAGTTAAAGAGTTGTTCAATTGCTTAGATCTTTATGCATAGACAAAATTGAAACAAAATCGGTTTGATTCACTTGAATCAATTCATGAACAATATAGCCACGGTTTGCAAAGATTGCATTCCTTATTGATTTATTGTTTAAGTTCATGAACTTCCGATTTGAGAGATATAACTATCTTGGGTATGCGTACGGGTACGTGTACCATAGCTACCGCATTTGAGTTTACAAACTCAGGAGAAATTTTAGGTTTGAAAACTTCTGTGGGTACATGTATGGGTACGTGTACCTAAGGTGACTGGTTTAACAGTTTGCAAACTTACAAACCCAACAAAAAAATTCGGTTTGAAAACTTACGCTGGTACGCGTACCCAACCTGTCTCCTTTACCAATATCGCATGCACATATATGCACGCACTTGGTTTCTAACACATGGATTTATACACTAATGTGCGAACACACTATATATGCTTATATCCATAGTTGATTACGTAATCTTAACTCTACATTTCAATCATTGAAACATTCTTCTATAATGTTATATATAACAATCGTTATTCACGACTATCGTCATCAAAGCTATTTTCAAGATTGAAACATCATCATGACTTTCATCACGGGTAAAGATGAAAATGGTTAAAGAAAAATCTTACCAACACATATTTCGAGAAAAAGATAGGCGAGTAAACTCCGCTCGAAATAGCAAATGTTTATGTATGAAAACTATCATACTTATACGACTTTTGTCTCAAGAGTAGGAGATAGAGTAGATAGACTTTTGAGTGACAGATGAGTTCAAGTCTCCACATACCTTTTGGTCGGATGAAGTTCCACTGGTTCCTTAAGTAGTTCTTCGTATTTGTAAGATAATCGCCAAGGAGTCTGGAGCTCAACTATAATTAACTATCCTAGACCGAGACTTAGTCATAAGTAAACTAGAAATCACGACATATAGTTTTGATCACTAATATTGACAAACATGCTTGAGATAGCAATGCATGCGAGTTCGACCGAGCAATGCTCTAACAATCTCCCCCTCTGTCAATTTTAGGGACAAAACTATCAATACATATGGATTACAAAATAGATGAAATTTTGTAGCTTCTCGTCCACATGCTTGATCTCCTTGGTGCTTCAACATTACTTGATAACTTCGTCTTTTCCAAGTACTCCCATGATTCCATAGATGTTCGGTTCAACATCATAGTTGTTGAAGATCCGTAGCCATAACAATGGGTAAACAAAGGTTCTCGATCATTGTTATACAGTGTCATAGTATTATTACACAGTATCAAAGTTCTTATATCAAAACTTTGACAACAATACTATGGTGATATGTATCACTCCCCCTTAGTCAATATTTTCGTCTCAATACGAAAACCACCCCCCTTACATAATGATCCGAAAACCATATGTATTTGTAGTGTGAACTACATATTAATTCTCCCCCTTTTTGTCAATAAAATTGGCAAAGGTACGAAAACGGGATCCTAATGAAATTTCCATGGAGACGCTTCAAGACCAAAGAAAAGTACATATCAACTTTGTTTAGATGCAATCATAAATCTGAAGCTAAATGCATTCATCAAGGAGTTTATAAAGATACAAGATAACCCCTAAAAAATTCCACAACCGCACTCCCCACAAAGATATGGAAATTAAGAGAAAGTTCAAAAGAACTCTCCCCCATTTGATGACATTCCCGAAAAAACAACAAGAGCGACCTTACTTTTATGAGAAAAGAAGGATTTCTTTGGACACCTAAAACCACAAAAAATGATTTTGTATCCAAAATTCTCAATTAAACTAACCACAAGAGAATGCATGATTAATTTAATCGGAATACACAACCAAAATAACCATAAACGAATCTATGATTAGTTTAGTTGGAAATGCTCACACAAGAAGACTTATGGAGCTACATAGTATATACAAAAACAAATATGGATCAGGGAAGATCAATACTGTGAAATATACAAAGATTCATTCTATCTTCATCACTATTTGCATAACGACATATAATAGACATAATCTTTGTAAACAAAAGATTTTAACCTATCTTCCATCAATGAATTGACATAATAGGCTTAACTTTTGTTTGTCAAAAGTTCATCGATCTTGTATCAATACTTGCATATCGACATATAAAAGAGATAACTTTTGACATCGTATGGGATAATAATATTTCACGGATGCAAACACACATATCCCATAACATATTTCAATATATACAAAACCATAAAGATTAATACTGCAATCATCATCTTCCAAATCAACTTTAGAATTTAAATAAATAAATCTAAAAACATTGCAAGATGAAAATGTTGGACATAGCTATGTGTACTGACAATAATGGCTATTCCAAACCCTAGTTATCCTTCTTAAACAAAAACAAGATTAAAAATTCTCTTAAGAAGTTTCCTAGACATTAAGATCTTTGAAAAATTCCTTGTCGTCCCCGAACTCCTTGTCGTCAATAGCCATTGGAATATATAGTTTATGGAGGAAGGAGTCAATACCAATAAACCTTCTTGGCTGATGATGTCGAACCAGATCCTTCTGAATTTCCTATGATCTTAAAATACAAGCCTTTATTTGTTGAATCTCTTCTCTTGCCAGCTTCAACTCTTCAAGAACATCAGAAAACTTATGAGAGTTTGAAGGAACAACTCTTGGTTTCCTCACATTCCCTTTTTTTCTTTTCAAAGTTGGAGGGAATTGAGATTTGTCTTTTTACTTAGTGAATGATGGCTTAACAATCATATTGATATCTTTTCCATCAGAAGACATGGTGCTTGGAGTTTCCATGAGGTACGGTTTTGTGAGAGGAATTCACAATTAAACTTTAACAAGCAGTCTAGAGATATAAAGAGTATCAGAAAAGGAAAAAGGAATGTAGGGTTACTAAAACTATAAAAGGTTTGTGTACGCACAGCTCACAACCCTATAAAGATTGGAATTATAGCAAATAACCCTCTTCTTTTGGCAAGCATGTCCTTTCCAATATCAACATTGATATGACCGGCATAGATCAAATCTTAGGCGACCAATAAGATGTCACCGTGGTCGCCTGTCGTCACTCTCCTATAAGGACCGGTCGGCCTACCTTTGTCGCGCATGAATGGCTCCCAACAATTTCTCGAAAATGGCCGGTCATGCTCCTTTTAAGACATTAGGCTCCGCAACTAACTTAAACAAGCCTTACACAACATCGATTATTTTAAGATGCTTGCTTAAAAGCGATATTCTATATGCATCGATTGCAATCGATATTTTATAAATAACTATTTCACAAATAATTTAATTATTTAACCATAGAACATTACATGCTATTTATTACGGCAAGTTTCACAACTTGACTTGTAGCATATGATCACCCGCCGCCTAGTTCGCGCGTGATTGGTCAAAGTAGTTAGGTCTTACAAACAAGACCCACTCAAAAACTTGCTATGCATACATTTTCTTATAAAATACTCGAGACATCAAACATGTCACAAATTGGGGGATGCTCACCGGGGTATTGGTCTGGCGGTTTACAACGTGCGGTATGCAACGCGCCCATTAAGAGAAAGTGTTAGGAAAGGGCGGACGATTGATAGCAGTAAGAGAGTAGTGGGTGTAAGTCTGACCAGTCTTCCCTCATAAAGGAAACGTGATGGTCACCAATTTGCACAACTTAACTGTCTCCACTTCCTACGAGAGATCAGGGTGCGCTCAATCATGACTTGTATAAATAGGTTTTCAACATGTTTCGATAAAATACAAGTGTTATCAACACGAGTATCCAGAAAATCACCAAGAACTGATAGCTTATATTCTGCAAGCGAGTTACATATATATTCTGATACAAGTCATAAAACATCCACACCTTCATAATTCAACATTCTGATCTCAACACCTTCTTCGCCTCCCTCCCTAAGATCAACCATTCTACTTCATTTTGTGACCGAAGTAAGACTGGAACGACCATTTCTTGGTTTATGATAGAATTGTAGAGATTGATCTCTCGAATCTAAAGTACTCATGTGCAGTGCATTTGTTTAGGTTTTAAATTCGTTTCTCGGCGTCATACCCAAATTTACCATTTCCAGTTGTTATAGTTTTTACCCAAAAACAATAAGATATTAGAGTTTAGCACATGTTTAGACATTAGGTCCACACTTTTGAACACTACAGTATAACTTTATTACATCTCGATGTTGTCGAAACCCGAAGATAACATACACATCGAAAATGTAAAAAATGAACCAGAGATAGTCAGGATCGGTCATGGAATTAATTATTTACACAAGGTATCGATCCTAAAATTGGATCCATCCTGAGATCCTCAATCCACTTTTCAACTACGAAACAGGTTTCGCATGTATACTTTTTAAAACCTTGTTATTGATTTTTTTTTCAAACATAGTTACAAAGGTGTGGATTTTCCCAGAAGTTCAACACACTAAATAATAACAAATTAGAAATTAGTGTAGTGTCGAGAACACGAAGTCCATAAATAAATTATATTTTGTAACTCCGTATACTTAAATTGTAGAAATAACTATCGTATATCATTCCTTACGATACTTCGACCATATTATAATGACCAAGTAACAACTACTAAAGTCATTCTAACAAACATGACTTCGTATATTATGTTTTCAATAAATAAGGACTTGAAAGAATGAACGTTAGAAATGGAACAAGTCAAGTCTGCAGTTACAAACCTCGAATTGAAGGAAGATGTCTTCGTTATCTTTAATACGTATTCAGATCTTCATGAGTAACCAGAGCATGTCTCAACATTTATATGTTCTTAGTCTAACCTAATGAAGTTAACTTTATTAATCGACTCAAATGACTCCGAGTTTTGGTACTAAACTTGGCAACCAAACTTGACATACCAACACTTGGTGGATTCAACCGAGCAGTGCTCTAACACGTTTTCTTTTGATAAAAGATCAACATGTACTTTTGTTGAGTTTCCTTCTAAAGCTAGGTTTTGGTAATAGTAGTGTATGTTATCAAATAACTGCCTACGACTAGGTTTTGAACAATACGACATAGCCGTAAAAATATTTGTAATTTTTTTTGAAGCTACAGAGTAACTTACGAAAAGGTTGAGAATGTGGATTCTGAACCTTAAACATTTTCATCGCTAGGAATAAACACAAACGACTAGATTTTTTGTGATGAAAAATTAGATTTTGAAAACCCAGCTACGGTTAGATGTTCGTCATTTTCTAGCCATAAAAATCAATAGATGCTAATATGCGTCTAGAGGTTCATCATTTTCTAGTCGTGGAGGTGTTCACGGATAGGAAAATCAACTACGACCTGGCCAAAGATTATTCTGAAATTGTAAACTGGATAATAATTTTAACAAATCCAACCTATTTCTGTGATCATAGACTACAAAAATTAGTTTGTTTTTCGATTCTTATCTGCGGGAAACCATGCCTAGAAAATGAACTGTTTGTTGAGGTGTTTGAAATTCATCATTGATTTGTTCATCATTTTGTTATGTAGTTGATCGATTCTTAATTACAAAGAGAATTTGATTTTGTTTTGTTTTAGATGGCATCCTTATGGTAGAAGGTTGTATGGTAGTATAATTAATCCATGGATAACTTAGTCAATTGTTATGTATCAGGACACTCCTTAATCCTCTACCTAGACATATTAATCCTAAAACTAAAAGAGGCCCTTTGAAATTCCAGGAGCCCTTAAAACATGAAAGATTTTTTGGGCACCACTGTTTTTTTTTTTTTTGGACCATGATTTGATTAGGCCACCTACCCTATAGTTATAAGGGGTGTCTTAAAAGGTGGGGATGACTAGTTTACCCTTTAACTTATAACTCTACCATTTCTTCTTCTTCTATTCTACAATTTTTCTTCTTCTCTTGTTCATCAATTTATGATCATCTAAACATGATCATATACAAATCTAATCAAAATCATCAAATTTTCATCGTCGTCGATTCATTGAATTTTTATCGTCGATTATCAATCTTTTGTAAACAAACTCGTCCATAAGTATTTTTCCACAAACCCATTACTTCTAATTCGTTTTTGATTGAAAATTTTGAGTAGTGGTCATCAAAATAGGTTGAAAATGGAAGTTATAGTAGTAAGTTCGGTTAGGAATTTGTGGAAAAACTTTGTCGAACTAGCCGAACTTGCTGGAAATGAAGAACAATTCGGCTGTTTCGCAAAAAAAATAATCCTAACCGAACTAAGGTTTGGTAACTTCACAATTTTTTTTCCTAACCAAACCTTTCGCAATTTTTTTTTCCTAACCGAACTAAGGTTTGGTTACATCGCAAATTTTTTTCCTAACCGAACTAAAGTTTGGTAACTTCGCAATTTTTTTTTTCCTAACCGAACGAAGGTTTGGTAACTTCGCAAATTTTTTTTTCCTAACCTAAGGTTTGGTAACTTCGCAAAAAAGTTTTCCTAACCAAACTAGGGTTTGGTTACGTCGCAATTTTTCTTTTCCTAACCGAACTAAGGTTTGGTAACTTCGTAAAAAAAAAATCCTAACCGAACTAGGGTTTGGTTACGCCGCAATTTTTTTTTCCTAACCGAACTAAGGTTTGGTAACTTTGCAATTTTTTTTCCTAACCGAATTATGGTTTGGTAACGTCGCAATCTTTTTTCCTAACCGAAATAAAGTTTGGTTACGTCGCAGTTTTTTCTCCTAACCAAACTTTTCTCTGAAAGCCTATATATTGATTTAATTTTTTTTAATCTTATACTAATCATTAATTATGTTAACTAATGATTCAACTAATCTACACTAACTTAATTGAAAAGGGTAATTTTGGTATTAAAATAAATATATGGATAAGGGGTGACTTAGTTTTACTTAAAATATCTTTCCAAAAAAAAAACAAAGGTCCTCCAAAAAAAATAACTGGCGTTTTTAGGGGCCAACAAAAAAGATTTAGGGGCCAATAATAAAACAAAATAGGATCACCCAAATGTAAAGTGAGTTACCCCTTATCTCGCATATTTCTTAATGGCAAAATTGCCCTTACATATTCGGTAGGTAATATATTAATTTTATCCTCCGAATGCATTCGGTAGACAAAATAAGAAGTATGCGTCCGAATCTAGTGGGTGAAGTATTTGAATGAATTGTTTTTCATTTTTCTTCTTCTAGGGTTTTTCTGTTTTTTCCCACATTCGGGAGATATTCATGATTTTTATCTTCCGAATGTAATCGTGGCCCAAAAATCAGATTTTGGAAAAAAAAACTCAAATTTTCGAAATGAAGAACACGACTACATTCGGGAGATAAAAATCATGAATATCTCCCGAATGTGGGAAAAAACTAGAAAAACATTAGAAGTAACTCATAATCGGAAGACAAGTAATTCATTTGACCTCCGGATATTTGTTGGCTCCCAAATGAGAACCACCATGAGCCTCGGCATATAGAGCCTTGACACACTATATTCGGAGGTTTATATTGTTACTCGAACCTCCGAATATAGAGTGGCCCAAAAATCAGATTTTGGAAAAAAAAACTCAAATTTTCGAAATGAAGAACACGACTACATTCGGGAGATAAAAATCATGAATATCTCCCGAATGTGGGAAAAATAGAAAAACCCTAGAAGTAACTCATAATCGGAAGACAAGTAACTCATTTGACCTCCGAATATTTTTTGGCTCCCAAATGAGAACCACCATGAGCCTCGGCATATAGAGCCGTGGCACTACTATATTCGGAGGTTTATATTGTTACTCAAACCTCCGAATAGAGAGTGACCCAAAAATCAGATTTTGGAAAAAAACTCAAATTTTCGAAATGAAGAACACGACTACATTCGGGAGATAAAAATCATGAATATCTCTCGAATGTGGGAAAAACAGAAAAACCCTAGAAGTAACTCATAATCGGAAGACAAGTAACTCATTTGACCTCCGAATATTTGTTGGCTTCCAAATGAGAACCACCATGAGCCTCGGCATATAGAGCCTTGACACACTATATTCGGAGGTTTATATTGTTACTCGAACCTCCGAATATAGAGTGGCCCAAAAATCAAATTTTGGAAAAAAAATTCAAATTTTCGAAATGAAGAACACGACTACATTCGGGAGATAAAAATCATGAATATCTCCCGAATGTGGGAAAAAATAGAAAAACCCTAGAAGTAACTCATAATCGGAAGACAAGTAACTCATTTGACCTCCGAATATTTGTTGGCTCCCAAATGAGAACCACCATGAGCCTCGGCACATAGAGCCTTGGTACTACTATATTCAGAGGTTTATATTGTTACTCGAACCTCCGAATAGAGAGTGGCCCAAAAATAAGATTTTGGAAAAAAACTCAAATTTTCGAAATGAAGAACACGACTACATTCGGGAGATAAAAATCATGAATATCTCCCGAATGTGGGAAAAACAGAAAAACCCTAGAAGTAATTCATAATCGGAAGACAAGTAACTCATTTGACCTCCGAATCTTTGTTGGCTCCCAAATGAGAACCACCATGAGCCTTGGCATATAGAGCTGTGGCACTACTATATTCGGAGGTTTATATTGTTACTCGAACCTCCGAATAGAGAGTGGCCCAAAAATCCGATTTTGGAAAAAAACTCAAATTTTCGAAATGAAGAACACGACTACATTCGGGAGATAAAAATCATGAATATCTCTCGAATGTGGGAAAAACAGAAAAAGCCTAGAAGTAACTCATAATCGGAAGACAAGTAACTCATTTGACCTCCGAATATTTGTTGGCTCCCAAATGAGAACCACCATGAGCCTCGGCATATAGAGTCGTGGCAATACTATATTCGGAGGTTTATATTGTTACTCGAACCTCCGAATATAGAGTGGCCCAAAAATCAAATTTTGGAAAAAAACTCAAATTTTCGAAATGAAGAACATGACTACATTCGGGAGATAAAAATCATGAATATCTCCCGAATGTGGGAAAAAACAGAAAAACCCTAGAAGTAACTCATAATCGGAAGACAAGTAACTCATCTGACCTCTGAATATTTGTTGGCTCCCAAATGAGAACCACCATGAGCCTCGGCATATAGAGCCTTGGCACTATTATATTCAGAGGTTTATATTGTTACTCGAACCTCCGAATATAGATTGGCCCAAAACTCAAATTTCGAGTTTTTCTGTTTTTCCCACATTCGAGAGATATTCATGATTTTTATCTACCGAATGTTCTTCATTTCCCACATTCGGGAGATAAAAATCATGAATATCTCCCGAATGTGGGAAAAAACAGAAAAACCCTAGAAGAAGAAAAATGAAAAACAATTCATTCAAATACTGCACCCACTAGATTCAGACGCATACTTCTTATTTTGTCTACCGAATGCATTCGGAGGATAAAAATAATATATTACCTACCGAATATGTAAGGGCAATTTTGCCATTAAGAAATATGCGAGATAAGAGGTAACTCACTTTATGTTTGGGTGACCCTATTTTGTTTTATTGTTGGCCCTAAATCCTTTTTGTTTGCCCCTAAAAACACCAGGAAAAAAAAAGGGTGGTGCCTAAAAAAAGAACGTCATTTTAGGGACCATGGTTTTTTTGGGGGGACCATGATTTTTTTGGCATAAGTTCGGTTAGTTGCAAAAAACATTTACCAACCGAACCTATGTTCGGTTAGTTGCAAAAAACATTTACCAACCAAACTAGTTAGTTCGGTTAGTTGCTAAAACAAATTTCCAACCGAACTGGTTAGTTCGGTTAGTTGCAATAAACATTTAGTTGCAAAAACATTTACCAATTAGTTGCAAAAAATATTAACCAACCGAACAATAGTTCGGTTAGTTGCAAAAAGTACTTCCCAACTGAACCTTAGTTCGGTTACATCGCAAAAAATATTTCCCAACCGAACATGTCGCTAGGAAAAAAAATTCATGCTACCCAAAATAACGTTCTAAAAAAAAACCGTTCTAAAACATGTCATTTGGTAAGCCTTTGATAAGTTATTGGGCCAAAGTACCCGTCAAAAATCCATTTCTTCATTTCTTTTTCATTCTTCTTCATTTCAAGTTTTCATTTTCAGTTAGAGTGTGAGAGAGATGACGAGTCTTATCAATTCAACTAGATATCTCCAATTCTCATCTCTTCCACCATTTTCTCCTTCTTTTTCTTCTTCCAATTCTGTAATTTCCTTAACAAGGAATTACTACAATGGATTTCATAAAGCTTCAAATTCTGCAAAAATACACTTGAACTCATCAACAAAAATCTACTCTCTTAGTTCCAATAATGAGGTCTCAGGTTGGTTTTCTTTTTCATCTCCCCCTTCTGGTTCATCATTTGCTTATTGGAATTGACTGGTTACTATGACTGTAATCAAGTGTGATGATCTAAAGGTGTTTGAAGAAAACCCTTACTTTCTCTTTTGCAATCTAAATCTTTATGAATTCAGCTACTTGAAACCCTGTAGACTTACAACTAGGCTTAAATTACTAATCCCATTCATCTTCCAGAGTAGAGACTACATTTAGAGTTAACTTCAGTTGTGTTCTTTAAATGGAGCAAGGGCGAGCACAGCCAAGTTTAAAATCATCTCCCTTGGTTCATTTCTGGGTCCCTTTTCCTCGATATCTTATATTGAAACATTAATCTCAATTATGTTAATTCCATCTTGAGCTGCGATTCGTAGGTACCACTACGGAGAGTAACCAGTCACTCGAATTGAAGGTGATATTACGATACCTACCTGAAATTAGCATTGAATTGGTTTATGTTTTAAATTTTTTGACATTTTAGTTTATGGCCAAGTGCTATACATTATTTTTGTTTGGTGTCATTGTCTTACTGCAGAATAAGGCGGTGGAGGTCGCACCTGGGCTCAAAGGAACTATAATATTTCTAGTTGGTAAGTGCCATTGGCAGATAGCCTATTTCTGCGCGCATTAAAGTATACACAACGAAACCAATAAAATTGTGCATTTACTGCGTTTATTATCAGGCATGAAAAGCACTATGAAAACCAACTTGGGAAAAGTATTAGCAGATGCATTGAGATATTACTACTTTGATAGGTATAGCCATACGGGTTTCCTACTTCAGATTGTATATCTACCTAATGTGGTAAAATCTTGTAGAGTTTCAACCTAAGAGAAGTCTGTTCTAATTGCATGTATGTAGTGATAGCTTGGTTGAGGAAGTGGCTGGTGGTGAACAAGCTGCCAGGGAATTTAAAGAAAGTGATGAGAAAGGATACCGTGAATCCGAGGTCTAACTACTCTTACCACTGCTTTTTATCATTAGGATGCAGTATTATCACAGTTTCTACTAGGTTTCATGGTGAAAGCTGATTTGGTTACTTCATATCTAACAATATGCGGTTTTTAATAATAGACTGAAGTACTCAAGCAATTATCATCCATGGGTCGGTTGGTGGTTTGCGCTGGAGATGGTGCAGTACAGAGCTCAACTAATCTGTAAGAATTTGAAAAATCTTATCATTGGTTACATTAATCCACTTGCAGTAATCGTGCTTCTTGTTCAAACTAATGCAGTTCACTATTGAGGTATGGAATTTCAATTTGGATAGATGTTCCCTTGGAAACTCTAGCTGCAGAAGTGATTGAAAGTGGTGACAAGGGTCCTTCGACTTCAGACGAGGTCAATTCTTCCCCTTCTATTTTCTTCTTTTTGTAATTCTCTTTGTGTTCGCATATACACAATATACTATGTCGTATTGAATATGTGCCCCATGATTTTAGAACATTGACTGGAGGCAAATCAGCTTCTAAATCCGTTTGTTACTATCAAGCCAATTTTGTTACTGTCAACTCAATTTTAATATGGTCTGCAATTTTGGACCCTCTGTAATAAACAGGTGACGACGAAGCTAAACCAACTATACAAGGAAATGAAAGATGGATATGCAACAGCAGACGGAAGGATCTCACTCCAAAGTAAAGCATTTTCCTGGTTTAATAATTTATATAGTTTAAAGTTATTTGTTTGATCTTAGACAGTGAGATTTTATAAGAGCATTCCTTTGTTATGTCAGATTTGGCTTATAAGTTAGGATACGAGGACACAAACAATGTGGCCACAGAGGACGTTGCACTAGAGGTATCTACAAAAGTTTTGTATTCCATGAACAATGAGGAAACAATGTTTCAACTGGAGCTTCTTCTTCTTTCTCTTCACCATATTTTGACATTGGCAGGTGTTAAAGGAGATTGAGAAACTAACAAGAGTGAAGAAGATGATGGAAGAAGCTGCAAGACCATTTTGAGCCAGAGACTGAAGATTTTTCAAAGATGTCTTCTTCGCCAAACACTTCCTAGTAAGAAGCCTATTTCCACTGTCAAGTGTTTATTTTATGACCCTGTATATTAATAAGTGTATTTTCAAATGGAGCTGGCAAGGCAATCAACATGGTTACTTGTTTGTTGTAAAACCTCTTTAATGTTATAGGCACATAAATGGAAATAAAAAGCTTAGAGCAAGTAAAGGAAAACTCTAAGAGCAAGGATTAGTATAAAACAGAAAGTAGGGATGCAGCTCTAAATATGTAGGACTAGGGAGTATGACTGTAGGGTTTGTAATGCCTGTTCACAATATATCTTTGTTTTTGTTATTTAAATGGAACCTAGCCTAACATAGTAGAGAGCTTGAATAAAAAAACAAGGTAAACAAATTTAAATAGTATCCAAGAAACTCAGATTATTATGACCATTACATACCCTCACCCCTTCATCTTTTACCTCCAAACCCAATCCTGTCCACCGTTCTAGCACAATCTTTCCAGCTCTATTTCTTCACCTCATCGTACTCTGCCTCTGGAGGTTGCTCACCACCTTTGGCACCGCCAGACATGTGTTGACCAATCTTAGAGATTTCCTTGTTTGCAACATCAAGCTTGGCCTTGATCTCGTCAACATTATCTCGTGCAGATGCCTGTCTGAGGTCAGATATGGCATCCTCGATCTCCTTTGCAACCTCTGCTGGGATCTTGTCCTTGTATTCGCTCAAGCTCTTCTCCATGCTGTAGATACTGGTATCTGCAGTGTTCTTCATGTCTATCAAGGACTTCCTCTCTTGATCCCTTTGAGCATGTAATTCTGCCTCTCTAACCATCTTTTCAATGTCACTCTCAGAAAGACCTCCAGATGATTTGATGGTAATCTGTTGCTCTTTACCAGATTGTTTGTCCTTGGCAGATACAGTTACAATATCATTGGCGTCAATATCAAAAGTGACTTCAATCTGGGGCAACCCTCTAGGTGCAGGGGGGATACCCATAAGTTCAAATACTCCTAGTAACTTGTTGTCAGAAGCCATCTCACGTTCACCTTGCAACACACGGACACCAACTTGGGTCTGATTGTCAGCTGCTGTAGAAAACACCTGGCTCTTCTTAGTAGGAATAGTTGTGTTTCTGTTGATTAACCTAGTAAAGATACCACCAAGAGTCTCAATACCAAGAGACAGAGGAGTGACATCCAACAGTAGAAGTTCCTTCACATCTCCACGTAGGATACCACCCTGGATCGCAGCACCCATAGCAACAGCCTCGTCAGGATTCACCCCTTTACTCGGAATCTTGCCAAAGATCTCAGTCACTACTTCTTGCACTTTAGGTACTCTTGTCATTCCTCCGACAAGAAGAACCTCATCAATGTCTTTCACCGACACACCAGCATCCTTCAAACAGCTCCTGCATGGGTTCTTGGTTCTTTCAATCAAATGATTCACCAACGACTCAAGCTTCGACCTAGTCATGGTGATGTTCAAGTGCTTAGCTCCTGAAGCATCAGCCGGGATGAAAGGCAAATTGATCTCAGTCTGGGTGGTAGATGACAGTTCAATCTTAGCTTTCTCAGCTGCCTCTTTAAGCCTCTGAAGAGCCAATCTATCCTTTGACAGATCAATTGACTAGGTTCTCTTGAACTCGCTAACCAAGTACTCCAACAGGGTGTTGTCAAAATCTTCTCCGCCCAAGAATGTATCACCATTGGTAGCCTTCACCTCAAAAACACCATTGGAAATCTCAAGGATAGAAACATCGAAGGTTCCACCACCAAGATCAAAAACTGCTATGAGTCCCTCCTTATTGTTAACCCCGTAAGAAAGAGCAGCTGCAGTTGGTTCATTGATGATCCTCTGGACATCTAAACCAGCAATTCTCCCTGCATCCTTTGTAGCTTGTCTCTGCGCATCATTGAAGTAAGCAGGAACTGTAATGACAGCTTTGGAGACACTCTTGTTCAGATAGGCCTCAGCAGTCTCCTTCATCTTAGTTAGTACAAAAGCACCAATTTGACTGGGTGAGTATGTCTGGCCATTAGCCTCAACCCACGCATCACCATTTGGAGCTTTAACAATTTTGTATGGTACCATCTTCATCTCTTTCTGTGTCTGGGGGTCGTCGTAACGATTAGAAATCAAACGCTTTGTAGCGTAGATGGTGTTGGTTGGGTTAGTCACTGCCTGACGCTTGGCTGGAACACCCACAAGAAATTCTCCCTTGGGAGTGAAGGCAACAACGGAAGGTGTGGTTCGTGCTCCCTCAGAATTTTCAATCACCTTAGCGATCTTTCCTTCCATCACTGCCACACATGAATTAGTAGTTCCAAGATCAATGCCAATCACATCATTACCAAGAGGTTTTGAGCTGAATAATCTTGCTACATTGCCCAACCTCTGACTCAATGGTTTAGCAGTCCATGCTGCTGCACCAGTTGCAGGCATACATCTGGAAGCTAAATCAGTAGATTTTAGAGCTGATCAAGCTGATCTAAGAAGAATCGAAGTCGCCATGAACGATAGATTTGATTTCAGAAGGAAGAATTAGAGAGGTTTTGATGTAGAATTTTGTTTGGGGTTTTGTGGTTTTGGTTTGAAATTTGAACCCTCTTTCACAAGAAAAGAAGTGAGGATTGTTCTCCAAGTTTTTTGCACACACTCTTACGACTTAAGAAAAGATACCGTGAAAATGACGGTAAGTTCTCAAAAATAATGAAACGATTATGGTATAGTAAATTAAGTGTTGCAAAAAGATAAAAAAGATAGTCTCAACACTAGAGTCAACCTCAGTGAGCACCAGCAGTCATCATGCCTGCCCCTGCAGTGACATCTAAATGCTAAAAACATGCCAAAATGACAACAGTCACAACAACACAAAGTAGAATAAAACCACCAATGGGTGGGATAATGCTGTCACCAAATGACGTACAAGCATTAGCCATGACCATGTACAAAAGTAAAGATGACCAAACAAGCAAAAAAAAAAACCTAAGCCAAAAATAGGTGCTAGGTAATGCTCACTTCTGTTCAACATTGATCAAGTATTGTCTAGAAGCCTAAGCAAAAATTCCAACTAAAAACACAACAAACCTAAGCATAAATTACAGTGAGTTATTGGAAGATTTGGCGAAAATTTGAAGAATTTGGCTTAGATTTGAAGGAACTAAATGACAGAAGAAAGCGAAAACTTTGCTACCTGTTTACTATGCGAGGGTTCCTTCCAGTCATCCAACAAAATGCTCCAAGTGACCACTCGTAGGAGAGTCTGCACCAAATTATGTTTTGACATGTCTCAACGGAATTCTCACGGCATGTCAAGGATTGTCAAAATTGAAAAATTATCCGACACCCAAACACTTCGGATGCTTTTGGGTGACATGTATCTGAGTAAATCAAGTGGATGCTAATTGTACAAAGGGCCGAATCAAGTGGATATCATCAAGTCCATTTTAATGGTTCTGTATATTATGTCGTCATAGATCAAATTGATAGAGTAATTAGAGATTTTCAATGGAATGATCATGAAAGTAATAAAAAATTCATGTAGGATGTGGTAGCTTGAGCTAAAATGTTAATAATTGTTTAAGAATTTTATTTCAGTTAATTATTGTAAAATATAAACTCTAATTACATTGGACCATTCAGCAGAGAGATAACTACTAAACTCAACCAATAACAAGAAAACCAAGATATCATCCTTTATTATCTCCCAAAATGATCCATATGTAATGATCATCTAGCAGCCATAATATCAAGAAATGATCTAGTTTATCAACAAAAACAAACAACGGAAGAAAAACCAAGATATCATCCCACCGATTATTATCTCAACCACCCAACAATGAGATAGAAGGACCCAAAATGATCCATATGTTATGATCATCTAGCAGCCATAGAAGATCTTCGACAAATCAACCATCATATTATTCTTCTTCAAGAACAAAGAACGAGAGACAACCTAAATTTTCCCTGCGTTTCATAATTACTACATAAGGGAATGATTGAAGAAATGTCTAACTTCTCCCTGTAATTACTATCACTAATTCACTATGAATTTTCCTCTATGTAATGATCATCTAGCAGCCATAGAAGATCTTCGACAAATCAACCATCATATTATTCTTCTTACCTAAATTTTCCCTGTAATTACTACCATTATGTCTAACTTCTCCCTGTAATTACTATCACTAATTCACTATGAATTTTCCTCTCAAAAATTATGTCTACTTTTTCTTTTTCTGCAAAGTCGGTAACATACCCTCCTCGGCTTAAAAGCAAATGTAAATGCATTATTTAAATCGAATCGCCTTTTGAGCGATCAATTGAAAGCATATGCCAACCGGCTAGTAATGATCAAGTTATGTTTCGTACATCTAAGATATAAGTATTGCAATTTCTATAAACAACTCGGAGGGAATACTGGACCATGAGCAACTCCAAGCACATTGTTACAAAAGGATTCTGCCGGTTCCTGCAACTGTTGTTGTTTTTGCTCTTGATAAGTGAGTTTAATTTCTTGAACTTTAATGTCTTTACATGGGGATGTTTTGGACCCAATTTGGCTGTATGCATAGCGCTTTGCAATTAGAAGAAAGCACACCTTATACCATGCCGACCAAATGCAACATGGTGAATCCATAAGTTCTGAGCTGCAGGGCAAATAGATATGCATTCATCTCCACTCCGAATATATTTTTACATGTGTGAACTACGGTGTGAAAAATCTTCGTGTTCACAGACGTTGCATTCTGGACAGAACGCAAGAGTCCGCAAAGAAAAGAACCACAAGAGTGGTCTAATGATAGAATTAGTTACTAGTAAATTTTTGGTTACAGTTTCAAATTATGGACCAGGATGTGGTTTCTAAGTGGCATGCATATTTTGAGTCACTTGACAATTTTGATTTCTCATGACTAATATTCTTTTGCTTTTTAGATAATAATAGATCTGATGAAACTATGGTGGTTAAGCTTGATTAACATAATTCAAATTTAAGCTTCTGCAATATATCAAGAACAGAAGAAAGATAACATAATCGTCTGAAAAAGGAAAACGAAAAACTAACCTATTTTCTCAGACTAGCCCTGAGAGATATTTACCCCCCCCTCTCGTGAGGAGTGATGACTCTGAGCTTGTGCCGCATCAAGCTAGACCTCGGACAGGGTAACGCCTTGGTGAATAGCCACCTGATCAAGTGTTGAAATGTGTAGAACACATGAAACTGATCAGATTGTACCAACTCCCGTATAAAGCGAATCGATGGCAACATGTTTCACTTTACGGTGCATGACAGGATTGCTAGCCAAAGAGATTAAAGAAATGTTGTTAGAGCATCCGTAGTGGGCGACCAAATACCAGAGTAAAGATCAAATACCAGGCGTAGTGGAAAAGGAGTAAAGATCAAAGACCAGACTAAAACCAAAACTCATACCATATTTAGTCTTTAGTTTGGTTTTAGTCGGGCGTAATTTAAAGTTACGCCTGATGGGGCGAAAGTATTGATTACGCTTGATGAAAAAAAATGGAAGGAACTTTTGGGATTGCGCCCGAAAAAATGGGGCGAACTTTTGGGATTGCGCCCGACCAAATTTTTGCTCCTTCACCGTAGTGTCACAGCACGGAGTAAACCAATTTTTTTTGGTCTTTGGTTTTAGTCGTATGATTGCAGTTGCTCTTACAACCAATGGAAGGAACCATAGGTAAAAAGATACGCAAATCTCTTAGTAGTTGATAAACCCAGACTAACTCTGCAGCGGTTTAAGACAAGCATCGATATTGAGCCTCAGTGCTAGACAAAGCAACTGTTGACTGCTTTCTTGAGGACCATGTAATGGGGTTAGGACCAAAAAAGAGACAAAAACCACTCGTATAACGTCTTTTAGTAGGATTGGATGCCTAGTTAGCATCACTAAAACCCTACAGTGCTACCAACCCTTGACTGCTTTCTTGAGGACCATGTAATGGGGTTATGACCAAAAAAGAGACAAAAACCACTCGTATAGCGTCTTTCAGTAGGATTACCTGCCTAGTTAGCATCACTAAAACCCTACAGTGCTACCATCCCTTTTTAAAATAAAATCACATAGTCTAGATTACCCTTAACATACTTGAGGATTCTCTTAGCTGCAGACAAATGAGCGGTCGTGGGTTTTTGCATGTGTTGGTAAACCTGGTTGACTGCAAAACTGATATATGGTCTAGTCCAGGTGAGGTATTGACGATCACCAACAATATACATGAATTCTGTTGGGTTTTCTAGATACTCTCCATCACCGTAAATAAGCTTGGTTGAAGGACAAGCAGGAGAATGACATGGTTTGTCACCCACCATGTTGGTTCCCTTTAGCACATCCAGTGCATACTTGATTGAGATAAAAAAAAAAAAATCTTGAGTTATCCCTCTTAACCTCCAAACCAAGAAAAAATGTAGGGGATCTAGATATTTAACTGGAAATGACTTGCTTAACAAAGTAATGATATATTTAATGAAAATGGAGTCATTACCAGTTAAGAGAATGTCATCCACATATATCACACAGATAACCAAATGCTTACCCTTCTTCAAGACAAATAAAGATGTATTTGTAACAGAAGCTACAAAACCCAGAGATATAAAAGCATCATACAACTTTTCATACCAAGATCTGGGAGCTTGTTTTAACCCATAGATTGACTTATTTAATCTTCATACATAGTCAGGATGATCGAGAATGACAAATCCAGCAGGTTGTTGCATATACACCTTTTCCTTGGTCACCATGCAAAAAGGCATTGTTAATGTCTAAGTGAGTGATAGACCACTAAAACTGAACAACAATAGACATAATCAACCTAATGGTAGTTGGTTTTGCAACTGGGCTAAATGTATCTGAAAAATCAATGCCCTGCTATTGATGATAGCCTTTAGCCACTAATATCGACTTGAACTTATCTATAGAACCATCTGCCTTGTGCTTGACTCTAAACACCCATTTTCACCCCACTACATTTTGACCTTCACATGGGGGAACTAAGGACCAAGTGTCAGTTTGAATATGAGCATTAACTTCATCATCCATTGATAATCTCTACACGGGAATTTTGTTAGCTTGACTAAAACATGTAGGACTACGAGATGAAATATTGGTGAGAAATGATTTTTGCAAAACATATTTAGAAGCATAAAATGTTTTGGGTTTAAAAATCCCCATGTTATCCCTAGTAACCATCTTGCGTGTATTAGCTGGTTCAACAGAAATGGGTGTGCTAGAGGATGTAGTGGCATTAATATGCGATGAGTTAATGACAAATGTGTAGGGGAGGAAGGAGTAGCAGTAGATGTAGATGATGAAGTTAGAGAAGGAACAACTTCAAGAGAATCAGAGTTTTTGAAAGATAATAAAGTATCAAATATAGTGGGGAGACTGTGCAAGGGATAAATCTTTGAAAGCAAATGAAGAATCATCAAAGATACAATCTACCAGTAGATGGAACTAGATATCTATAGCCTTTCTGAAAGGATCTATAACCAATAAATACAAAATGTTTTCTTCTTTAGGGGTGTCAACGGATGAATATACGTCGAATATTTGGAAATCCGTATCCGATAGGTTAAGCGCTATCGGATATTCGATATCCGATAATATCCTATAGGATATCAAAATCATATACCGATTCTGATAGGCTAAGCTATTGGATATCAGATATTTATCCGATACTGATAAAAAATGTTAAAAACCCTGTAAAACATGTTCATAATTGAAATTTGAGTTCAATTTCTCAAAC
Source organism: Papaver bracteatum (assembly GCA_023529315.1). Lineage (NCBI taxonomy): Eukaryota > Viridiplantae > Streptophyta > Magnoliopsida > Ranunculales > Papaveraceae > Papaver > Papaver bracteatum. The sequence continues at coordinate 1,100,536 of JAJJWX010004610.1, forward strand.
ATTTCATATCGAATATCGGATATTTTTCCTTACTCTTCTACTCGACTCTAAAATGGTTAAGGTATATCACAAATAAGCAATTGTTCTATCGGATATCATATATTAACAATTCGGATGGAGCCTAATCCGATTCCGATATATTAAGGAAGAAATATCCGATAGAATATCCAATTCGATATCCGATGAAACGGATAAAATCCTATAGGATCTCGGATTCTCGGAAACGGATTCCAGATATCGGACATATATTAACAGGCCTATTGTTCTTGGTTGTAATTTGGAGGTTGTGTAAGGTCTGAGCTAGGGAAAACGGGCACAACCAAATCATTTTAAAAATTTATAATCAGGTTTGGTATTGAACAGGGCCTCTAGAGGAATGGTGAAACCAATGGAATTAGTTGGTAACATATTTGTTAAAAAATTGGCAGTGTTTAAAGCATGTAACCAATAAGAGTGAGGTAGACCAGATCGTGGATTTAAAATTTGATTTCTCTCATTAATACCAGTTAAAAATTGAGGAGGACAAAATTTAGTTCCATCAATATACGAAACGACATTATATCTTTTTAACAAAGGAAGAATATCATATTTCCATACCAAAAAATTATCATCTCTAAGCTTAACAGGAATGATACTAGCAATTTTATTTAAAGGTGTGCCAGTAATTAAGGAAGACTGATGCTGGTCCATTGAAGGGAAAAAGAGAATTGAAATGGAAATTTAAGAAATTAGGATAAAAAGAGATAAATGGATCCAAAATTGAATCGGAAAACTGGAATTGAATTCGAAGAAGAAAAATGATGTCAAATCAATTAAAAAAAAAATCACCAAATCTGACCTACAACCATCATAGACGAAAAACAAAAGACTAACCGTGAAAAGAGAAAAACACAGAGGATATAATAGTGACACTGTGAAGAAACCGGATCGAATAGTACCATAATATAACTATGGTGGTTAAGCTTAATTAACATAATTTAAATTAAAGTTTTTGTGATACATCAAGAAAAGGAAGAAATATAAATCTTAATTTGAAAAATAAAAAACTAACTTATTTTCTCAGACTAGACCTGGAAGATATTTATGGTAACAATACACTGACAGAACTCACACACATCACGCACCTACACACAAGCTGACAGAAAACAGAAAATTACAAGCACATGTGTGAGTGACACAAGAATAACATAGACTAAGATCGAGCAGTATATTATGAATTGAAATTTGACACCATTCATTAGTAATGTTAAGAAAAGATATCGTGCAAAAAGAGAGAGATATTTGCAAGAATGAGTTTCTTATTTTTGGAGGCAGGCCAAATTAAGTTGTACCAGTCCATAAAATGTTGTCAAAAGAAAAAACACACTTTGCCTTCAATACACCGTAGATACTGATTGGGAACTTTTCGATGCAGGAATATTGATTTTTTTCGAAAATGGTGGGTTTCACGTAAAAGTCGCGGATAACCAATTGCTAACTAACACCTATTGTATCATGAAAGAAAAAATATATGGCAAAATTTGTGGGGCAACAGAAAAACGTCCATCTTCTGCTCATTTCACTGAAAAGCGACAGTTTGCTTGGTAGTGTAAAGTGGAACACATATTCTTGACCACTTTTTCCTTTAAATGGATGATGGAGCTGAGAACTATCAAAAAGAACCAACTTTAATTATGAAGATTCTAGACTAATAATGGCTATCCAAAATTTTCTATTTACTGACAAATAACACACAATTTTATCTTCATAATGAGTTTTATTAATAACAGATGAGTTTAACTTCGGAACGATGCAATGTTACTACAATTTTATTAGGGACACCTAAAGCTCTAACTATATAATATCAAAAGTATTTTATTAAGGGACATCTCGAGCTCTAGCTGTATAATATCAAAAGTTAAGTAAGATCTAGTGATCGAAAGAGCCCATTATAGATCAGCTAATTGGTCCCAAAGTTTCGGTCGGGACGAGGCAAACTGATCATTAGTTTCATGCAGTTCTTCTCTAATCTTCATATCCACACCACATCCGTCATTTTTTTTTTAAAGTTTTCTTAAAATCGCTTTTCCTATTAATAATTTTATTTAGTTTATTAAAATTGTATATTTTATTTTTCACTCATCTATATCTCTTTTTTTCTTTCGAAAGTTGAAGGTAATATTGGAGACTATCTAGTAATGGTGGAAAAAGTGTCAAGTTTTTGTTATACATTGGCAAATTGGGATTAAACTCATCCCTTCAACAGGGTTTTTCTTAGAATCTAACAATTTGGATTGAATTTCATTATTTATACGAATATTGTCTGTAGTAAAAAAAGTTCGCCCTAGAAAATAAAATGCCATAAATTGCAAGAGAAAAAGTTAATTCCAAAATTGAACTGCAAAAGGGAGAAAAAAAGGAAGTTTGTTGAAGAAAATGAACTACAATAAAAAAAGAGTTCACCATCCATAAAAAAGATGCACCAAATAAAATGAGTTACTAAAAAAGAGACATCATTTATTAAAATTGAATTGCTGATTGAATCAACAATTGATCTGGCAAAAATTGCAAAATAAATTGTTAACCTTCAGAATGATGCAATGTTACCACCATTTTTCATCTTCATCTTTCCATCCATATTTTCTTTCTTTTTTTTTCTAATTTTTTTCGAATCCATTTTCCTATTAATATATTTTTTAGTTTATTGAAATTATTTATTTTCATTTTCATTTGTTAATATCTTTATTTTATTTTATTTTCCTTTCGAGAGTTGAAGGTAGTATTAGAGACTATCTAGTAATGATAGAAAAATCCAAGAGCAACTTTGGGCTTATATTCTTAAAAGCTAACAAATTTGGAGTGAATTTCATTACTTTTATGTAGTATTGTATGGAGAATACACTAACCAATTTCAAACAAATAGGATCAAATTAGAGTTCATTCTATAAAACCATCTATCGTAAGAAGAGTTCACCCTAGAAAATGAAATGTCATAACAGAGTATGAGTTGTACTAGAAGAAAGTTCATTCCAAAAATGAACTGTAAAGCGAAAAAAGAAAGTTTATTGAACAAAAAGTACTGCTAAAAAAAAAAATTCACCCTAGAAAATGAATTTCCACAAAAATAAAAATGCACCAAATAAAATGAGCTACCACAAATAAATATTGTTTAACAAAAATGAACTACTGATTAAATTAAATAGTTGACCTAGCAAAATAAATTGTTAAATTACCAGTTCATCTAGCAAAAATGATCTTTCATCCCATAGTTCATTATCCAAAATGAACAACTAATTGGTCATTTAGTTATTGATTTTCGTAAATGTATAGTCATATGTTATTCGCTGACGGGCCTCCGGTTGTGTTCTTTGGATTGCGTTGTTATATTTTTAGGAGACGAGTTGTGTAAGGTGGAATACCTTAGTTACTCTTGAATAATTGAAGACTGGAGATCGAAAATAGGGACAAACGAAACTATGAAATGCACGTATTTTTAACAATCTTTCAGAAAAACTTTACAAAACGAAAATTTTGTTTGAAAAGGAGCGGGTACATAGTAAACCACCAACTTTTTCAAAATTTATGGACAATCATGTACCATAAATTTACAAGAACCGAATTCCAACTAGAACAAGTCTTGTAATTTATATTTCAAGATACGAATTCAATAAGAGAACAAGTCTTGTAGGATCTTGACAATTGAGTGAAACTAGGTTCAACTTGAAAAGATGAATTGAGTGTTCACAATATGGATACGAGATTGATACAATACGACAACAAGATAACCTGCGTGATTGACTATGGATACAAAATCGAGACAATACAACAATGAAGTATGTTTACTTGATAAATGGTTCAGACTTAACCAAACACAATAGGATTACTATCAAGTAAATAAAAATTAACGTTTGTGTATTTACTTCTAATTATAATAAAAACAATTATAATTGCGGAAATAGAAAAGTAAAAGACACAACAATATTTTGTTAACGAGGAAACCGCAAACGCAGAAAAACCCTGGGACCTTGTCCAGAATTGAATACTCTCAAGATTAAGCCGCTATACAAAATAAAACCAACTTCAGGATCTACACAACTAATCAATATTTTTAATCACAAAGAATTATATTGATGCCGATCTACACAACTAATCAATCCAATCTACCACAAGGATAAACCGATTATAGTTGGATCCTCTTTTACCGAAACAAGTATTGTGCACACCAAAGATTATGAATCCAAATCAGAAATCTTCAAAGTCTTCTTTGTCTTTAAATCTTCTTTAATCTTCAATCAACACCTGTACACAATCAACTTGAATCTCTTGTGATCAATCATGCACAGAACGAAGTCTGTTAACAATGGATTATCACAAGACGTCTTTAGATCTACAAACAGTCTAAAGATCCCCGTCGAAACTTCGATCTATTTTGAGTGAATCTTATATCATAAGAGAAGATTCTCAAGAATAAACAAACTAGGTGCAATCAAAGTTCAACCACCGTTAGTCAATCAAATCAATCGAAAACAAAAGATAAACTGCAATTATCTAGTTTCCCACCAACGGTACTAATAGAGCTTCTCAATCCCAAAGAAGTCTTTAAAATGAGCGGCCGTAAGAGATTTCGCCTAATTAGGTTACTTTCCTCTCCGAATAGGCGGCTCCACTAGTAACAAAACAACTGAGGTAGTTTTGATGGCTCTTTGATATTTATATAAAAGGAAGCTTGGACACCAAGGAATTTCTAAAACCGAAAATATTCTCAAGATATGCAATATATTCCAAATTCGGTTTCCATAATTCATGGAAATGCTTTGTCCAAATATTGACCGAAAATATTTTAGAAAATTTCCAACTAGTAAATGCACATTACTAATTTTCATTTTTCCAAAAATAAAATTAACAACCTTAAATAAAATATTCTCAATTTATTTTTCGATCTGGGATTTTTCCTTTAGCTATTAAGGAATATCTTTGAACAATAAAAGATAAGTGTTACTGCACATGTTCAAAGTATGTCGACATCTTTACTTTGTAATTCCTCTTACATACTTACAATCTTGAAACTGATTTTCCACACTTCCAAACAAGTTTAGAATTGGTTCATCTGTCTTTCAAGAACTACGTGGTTTATCAAGAACAATCAATCACCAAACATGGGTTTCATGGTTCTACCAAAAAAAAGTTTCGGTTCCATCTCCATGTGGGTACTGGATTTAGTCGCACTATCTTTCCAAAAATTCGGTTGACTAGGTACTACGATCGGTTCCCACATATATATGGTATCTAACTTGTACTTGTCGCACATGTCCATAGGATCGGTTCCCCTTTTCCTAAAAATGTGTTGCACATGTCCATAGGATCGGTTCCCCTTTCTAATAAAAACTTGATGCACCTCATACAAGGATCGATTCCCCTTTGTGATAGGTTGCACCTCTTTCTAGGATCGGTTCCCCTTTACCCAGAGTCGGTCATACCAATAACACTAAATCGATCATACCATCTCAGATCATTACTTAAATTAGATTTCATTAATAAAAGTCATACCAATACAAAATTCAGGCCTTTGTGAATAGTTTTACCAAGAACATAAACAAGTTTAAAATGCGGGGGTCTAACAACCTCACCTAATATTTCGATTAGCAATCTGTATGGACAACTCCAAGTTGTTTTCTAGAGAATCAACAAGACTCAATCAATAGAAAATATCTTAAGGAGTTATTATCCCAATCTCTCGATTTGATTTAATCAAGCAAATAAGATTCGCGAGTCTAATCAAAGAGAGATAACTTGGATGGTACCAAAGACCAATATCCAAGTGTCAATCGATTTAAATCAACAACCAAAAAGGTCGGATATTCTAATCGATTGAACAACGCACAACCTGTATTATTTCAATTATATAACAAAATATAATGCGGAATAGAAACAACACAGACACCAGAATTTTGTAAACGAGGAAATCGCAAATGCAGAAAAACCCCGGGACCTAGTCCAGATTAAACATACACTGTATTAAACCGCTACAGACACTAGCCTACTCCAAATTAACTTCGGTCTGGACTGTAGTTGAACCCTAACCAATCTCACACTGATCCGAGGTACAGTTATGCTCCTACGCCTCTGATCCCAGCAGGATACTACGCACTTGATTCCCTTAGCTGATCTCACCCACAACCAAGAGTTGCTACGACCCAAAGTCGAATACTTTAGCAAACAAATCCGTCTCACACAGAAAAGTCTACAAGTAATAGATAAATTGGTCTCCCACGAATAAACCTATGAGTTTTGTTCCATCTTTTGATAAATCAAGGTGAACAGGAACCAATCGATAAAACCAGACTTATATTCCCGAAGAACAACTCAGTTTCATCAATCACCTCACAATAAACTTAATCGACGCAGCGAAGAAGATTATTGAGGAATCACAAACAATGAGACGAAGATGTTTGTGACTACTTTTATCTTGCCTATCGGAGATAGAAATCTCAAGCCAATTATTACAATTGTACTCGTATGATAGAAATAGCAAGATCACACTACACCATATCCCCATTTTTGATACATTTCATATTCGTGGTATGAGACACTTATAGGTGTCGTGGAATAAAATACGTCTCTTAAAAGAAATATGTGTCTCTTATAATTGCATTTATTAATGTTAGTAGGATAGAATTTGTACTTTACAAATTTGAGTATGAGTTAAATTGTCATTCTAACTTTAAGATATTTTCCAATATTATATTATTTTTCGGGTAAACTATTTCTCTTATTTTTATTTTCTCTTTTTTCTTCTCTTCACAAACTGAATCGTAGTCCATTTTCTACTCGATCTTTTTTTCAAGAGTTTCATCTTCTCAATTGCTCGTTCCCAAATCATCTGTTTTTGTTTCTCGATTTATTTATTCTTTAGATTCGATGACAAATTTGCTTCCTCTAACTGGAAAACTATTTTCTAAATTGAGTTTAACCAGATCTAAATTTTTTGCTCAGTTTGTAAGTAAATATGATTTTCATCATTAATATTTCTATTGAATTTGGTCATATACCAGGTCAGATCTGAGGTTTTTCCATATAATTTTCTATAGATTTGAGTTTTGTTTGATTTTGGGTATTCTTGTATAAACCCAAGTCGGTTACATTATACTTAGCTGAGCACGAACTAGCAAGAAGAAGAGTTTACAGTAACAGGTATAAAACCTAATCTCTTAATTATTTCATATTTTATGAGCCTATGTAAGCCTAATTAGTTTTTTTAGAGTAAAATTTCTTGAAGAGTTCTTATGTTGGACATGTAGTTTTATAACATGGGTGTATTAGTATGTTATTAACTTCAATTTGTACTACAGTTTTCTTCAAATCTGGATCTATAGATTTTCTAGGGTTTAATTTTCTTTGTTTTTTGTTTTGTATTTTTTAGTGGATATGATCATATAGAACTGAGATAAGGATTGGGTTTTGTTCCTTTACAATTTGAGTCTTTCTTTTTCCGTAAGTATTTCTTGGTTATAAGTTAATGAGCAGATCAAATTTGAATAATGTGGAACCTGATTTAGATAAGGTTGAGGAAGTAAATGAGGAGGAACTTGTCTACTGTGAACTAGTGCAGGTTGTGCAGCTGGTTAATGAAAGAGAGAAGGAATATTGTGACTCAGTATGTGCTGAAGAAAATTTTGGTGTGTCAAGTGATTTGAATGCTTGCCCTGCGTACTTCTATTGTGAGATAGAGGCATCAATTTTTCATTCAGAGAAGCATGAAGTGGTTTCCACCAACTCTTCTGATGCTCGTTTTCTCTCAACTACCTCTTTTGATATTCTGTGTATTAAAGATGAGGTAAATAAGCTCATTTTCATTAAGCAGTTCGTATTGTTCTTGTATCTCCCATTCATATCTTATTCGGATTCCCATTTTTGTGTTCATATCATGTGTTTATGTAGCTGAAGCAAGAAGTTAAAGAGGTTAAGGTTCAATAACTTCAAAGACTAATCTATTGGAGATGAAACTTGTAATACTTATGTGAAGTTTGCATTTTTTCTGGTATATTGTTCTAAACGTGTCAACACATAACTAAGAAATTTTTGCCTTGACTTTTCAGACCAAGGCAGAGGTACAATTTCAATAGTTGACAGAGTGTGTCGTAGAACTGGAGTCTCAGCCGAGTCTTTCAACTATATCTGTAGAGAGTTCAGAGACAAGTTATCTTGATAACATGGACATGGAGGAGTTCCTTGGCAATAATAATATGATACTCTTATTTGGTCGATACGATGATGCTACATGGCTGTCAACTGTGGACTGTTATTCACCTCTTAGTGACACCAAAAAAACTTTAGGGCCAAGGAACTTAGCCCATTAATACACTGCAGCTGCTTCCCTTTGTGGTGACAGTACATATTTGATGGTGGAGATGGTAATTTGTGGTTCAGTACAAGTATACATATTAATGTTTACCTCAATTATTCACTTTGCTTGGAACTTACTGTATTTTTATTTGTACTTAGTTGAACCCCCGTCCTTCATTAACCAAGAAAAATGATGCTTATTTTTGGTTTATTTGGGCTATAAAATTTATGCAATTGGTGTGGAGATGGCGTCAATTGCTTTTCAGATGTAGAAACATTTGACCCAGCTGCTGGAAGGTAAGATCCCTACTCGGTCCATGCATCAAAAGGTATATTATTAGTTTCTCAGTTGATGTAATAAGCATGCTACATGGAAATGTCTGTAAAAACATCAACCTGTCCTGAAGCTAAACCATGTTGATTCTCTATGAGCTAGCATGTGTCATATTCATCCCTATCATTTGCTTGTTTACTTTGCAGACAATTGCTGCATCCTTTCTTAATCATCCTCTATGTAGTGGGAATAATAGGTTTTATTGAATGGATGAATTTTTGTGTTCTTTAAGAGATTTTCTAGTGCTCTAGAAGAGATTAGCGGTGCAATTTATGATGGACAAGACTAATTAAAGTAAGTAACCAATTTATTGTGCTTCAAGATTATTCTTTTCTTGGTTTGGCAGAAGGTTACATATAGTATACAAATACCTCATACCGTATTACATCATATACCTAAATGGATGACACCGTGGAGATTTGGTGAAAACCCTTACTCTGTAGGACTCGCACCATAAAGTCAATGTATAAGAATTTTAAGATAGGAAAGATGTTGATGTATTATTGGTAACTCAAGTGCATATTACAGATAACAGTTCAGGTGAACGGTTTGATCCGAGAGAAGTAGTTTCATTGTCTATCATCCTAAGTATAAAAATTCGAAGATGGTTTGACTCCTTAGTCCCTATGATGTACATGAGTTTTCTTCATTTGTAAAGTTCGTAAATCGTCTTTCCTTGTTTAGTCATTTTCATAACTTCCTTTATAGATTAGGAGGCTATATGTTTCTGCCTATAATTGTTCTAATATACTAAATCAGGCAGTGAAGGTATATAATTAGAATATAACTATATATCTAGTTCATCTGGGATTACATTTTGCTTCTTTTTTCTGGTTATGGCCTAAGTACGAAACACAAGAAGTAAGACTGAAAAGATGATTAAGTTGTCTTGTTTAATTGATATGCTAATAAATCAGATATCGATTCAGAGATGAAATCGAGTTCCTTGCGTATGATTTTTCGTTATGTATTTTTAGTATTAGTGTTACGACTTTGATTTGTTTACTTTCTCCACTTGCCTTTTATTTTTTGCTTTCATACTGAATTGGGATGAAGTATGTTCATATACCTAGGACTATTTTCCTACTTTTCAAGAAGCTTTCCATAATTGACATGATAGATGATAGATAGTTTTATTTTGGACACGAGGGAAAGTATTTGATACTCCTTGTTTTTGAATTTCCAGGTGTCTGGAAAACTCACAAAATTTTCAAGTCCTTGAGAATAAAGGATATATTTGACACCAGATGCAGCTAAGATTTATCACTCAGTGGGCCGTGTAAATTTGCTGCTGGATATAAACAAAAACAGTCTTTAACAATGATTTCATCAGCATATCCAGGTATGTTATACCCTTCTTATTGCTATCTTTCCATGAATCTGAAAGGTTGTAGTAGAGATGGTTTTGGGTGACATGATATTTTACCATACAGTGGTCTTACTTAGCAAGTGACATGATATTCTACCATGTCATATAATGACATAACACTCTACATGATTCTGATTTAGCAACTTTATCTAATTGATGTCAATAAACTATTAATGATGTATATTCTGTGTTTTGGTGCAGGAGTCTGCAAGTTATTACTAAGCTTGGAACTTCACTCTAAAAGAGGAGAAGTTTGCAGTATTTATGGCCCCAAAGTGATATAAAGGATCGATAAGAAGAAGGAAAAGAAGGAATCTCCGCTAAAAAGTGGGCTGAGAGTAAAAATTGAAAGACATTAGTCCCTTGTTAAATTGTTGCATATATAGTGCTTGAACTCGATCTTTGTTTTGAGATAATGGTGATTTGAATGGATGTTATATTAGAATCATTTTCAGGTGCGTGGATATTTTTAATATTAAATATTATTGAATTGCCAATAATAAAAAAATTTATTTAATAATTATTAATTTGAGACATTTATAGGCGTTCTTTAATTATTATATGTGTCTCTTTAATTATTATATATGTCTCTTTAATAATGTCGCTAATCTAATTAAGAGATGTATGTATGTGTCTCTTAATTAATTTAACCGACACATATAAGTGTCTCTTAAAATGTCTCAAACGATTCCAGACGCACGATTTGAGACACTTATAAGTGTCTCTTAAATTCAAAGCAACAGAAATAAATGTCCCAAAATCGTTGATTTGGTGGAGTGTTAGATCACATAACTACAATAAAAATAGTATCGGTCTGACTTCACAATCCCAATAAAGTCTTTAAGTCGTTAACCCAAATTTAGAGAGAAAACTCAAGGGTTAATGGAGATCGACTCTATCTTAGAGAAAACTATTATCACACAAGAAAGGTGTGCGGGGATTAGTTTTTCCAATGCCTAGAGTTCTCCTTATATTGTCTTTCAAATCAGGGTTTGCAATCAATGTTAGCTTGCTAAAAAAGCATTTAATATTCATCGTTAGATGAAAACCTGATTAGATACAAGCTAATATCTCTCAACCGTAAGATCAAAAACTTAGCTTGCCATACACACATGTACTTGACGTTTTGGGTTTGTGTAACCGTACCAAACGTGTACAATGGTTGATTCAATATTAGTCAACCAAATGGTTAGCCAAATGATAACTTTAATATCAACCATATTCTTCTTCACCATAACTAGTCCAAATGACTCAAATGAACTAGTTAGAGAGTTGTTCAATTGCTATGAGATCTCAAGTACTACAAGAGACACAATTGAATCAAAAATGATGTGATTCACTCCAATCATTTCATGAACTATAAAGCCACGGTTTGCAAAAGCATTCCTTAGTAATTTAAGATAAGTTCACGAATAACGTTTTTAGACATAAACTCTTGAGTTCGCGGACTCAAGCTAACCGGTTGAAGTTAATAAACTCCAGCAGAATTTCTCGGGATGAGAAATTCCGTCAGTTTGCGGACTGGGTTCGCGGACTGGACCTGAGCTTCAACTTTAGCAGATATTTTCGGGTTCGAGAACTTATGCCAGTTCGCGTACTGAGTTGTTGCTCACGTTCCGGTTCCACTTGATCAACAAAGTTCGCAAACTTCGGTTCAAGTGTTAAGTACTTATACATATATGTGTTGCCACAACAATGTTTATATCCCACAATGGTTATATAGTTTAAACTCTCATTTCAATCATTGAAACATTATTAGAGGACGCCATATAGTTGTTATTCATGAACTAGTTTTCGTCAGAGCAATTTCCAAAGTGATTGAAACATAACATGACTTTCATCACTAGGCAAAGATGAACTTGGCTAAATCGAAAGCTTTACCAACACCCATTTTGAGAAATAGATAAGAGAGATATACTCAGCTCGAAATGTCGCATGTGCATATTCTTAATATATATAGTAAAACGACTTTTGTCTCAAGATCGGAGATAGAGTAGATAGACTTTTGAGTGATAGATAAGTTCAAGTCTCCACATACCTTTTAGTCGATGAAGATCCACTGGTTTCTTCAGTAGTCCTTCGTCTTGTATGATGATCGCCATGGAGTTCTTGAACTCAACTACACTTTGTATCCTAGTCCGAGACCTTAGCTATAGTAGACTAGAAATCAAGATTATATAGTTTTAATCACTAAGATTGACAAACATGCTTGAGATAGCAACACATGCGAGTTTGACCGAGCAGTGCTCTAACAATCCCCCCCCCCCTCCCTTTGTCAATTTTAGTGGCAAAACTATTAATACATATGAAATACAAAAATTATATAAATAAACTTTGTATCTCCTACTCCACATGTCTAATCTTCAACAATACTCGAAATCTTCGTCACTTCCAAGTAGTCCAATGATCCCAAAGGTTGTAAGTTTAGTATCATCGTTGTTGAAAATCCGCAGATATAACAATGAGAAAAGCATTGGTTCTCAATCATTATTATATAGTGTCATAGTATTATTACACATCGTCAAAGTCCAATTGCATCACAACTTCAACAACAATACTATGGTGATACTTCACTCCCCCTTAGTCAATACTCCATCTCAGATGGAAACCACTCCCCCTTACATAATGATCCGAAAACCATATGTATTTGTAGTGTGAACTACAATTAATCCTCCCCCTTTTTGTCAATAAAATTGGCAAAGGTACAAGAACGGGATCCTAATGAAATTTCCGTAAGAGACATTTCATGACCAAAGGTAAATGTTCTATCATCTTGTTTAGATGCAATCATAAAGCCGAGGCTAAATGCATTCATCTAGGAGTTTATAAAGATACAAGATAACCCCTAAAAATTCCACAGCCGCACCCCCCACAAAGATTTGGAAATTAAGCGCAAGTTCAAAAGAACTCTCCCCCATAAGATGTCATTCCAAAAGGAACACCAAGAGCGACCTTAATTTCAAGAGAAAAGAAGGATTTCTTTAGACCCAACAAATTGCATACAAGTATGAATTTGAAATCCAAAATATCAAATCATATTAACCAAAGCGAACCAAGATTAATTTGACTAAATATGCTCAACACAAGTAAACTTATGGAGACTTAATTCATCGATTAGATTATTCACAAGAGAACCCATAAATATTCTAACCGGATTACACAATTAAACTAATGACAAAGTAATCAATTCAATTGTCCACACTCGACATGAGAAAAATCTATGGAGTGCTAACTAAATAATCACACAAGATGATTGATTTTGTTCATTTGGGCTCAACATAAGAGATTATGGAACCCCGACTAAGATTATCATAGGAAATGAAAACCTTAACCGTGCATGTACTCAACATGAGAGAACTCATGGAATACAAAATAAATAACCACAAAAGTTGATTAATTTAGTTCTTAATGCTCAACATATAACATCTCATGGAACAACCAACCATGCCAATAAGAAATCAACTTAGTTGTATCGTGCTCAACATGAGATACACGATGGAACCTTCACGGTAATACATAATAATATGGAATAATTAAGCTCTATACCGTGAATTACAAGAACAAGGATTTATTCTATCTTTCCATAACTAGGTGACATAATAGACTTAATCCTTGAATCACAAAAGATTTTAACCAATCTTACATCAATAATTGACAATATAGGCTTAACTTTTGTGTTTTGCCAAAAGTCCATTCATTCCTTTATCAATATTTGCATACCAATACGTGAACAACTTTACTTTTGACAAAATATGGGACAATCAAGTTCACAGATGTAAACACACATATCCCATCAAAATATTGCAATATATAAAACCATAAAGATTAACACTGCAACCATCATCTTCCAAACAACTTTAGAATTTAAACCAATAAATCAAAAAACAAGAAGATGAAATCATTGGATATAGCTATGTGTAATCACAATCATTGCTATTCCAAAACACTAGTTATTCTTCTAAATGAAACAGATAACATAGAAGATTTACTAGACAAACGGAAATCAGAGTTCATTAAGAACTTCATATCTTTCAATGAAACCATCAAATAATGTATCACTGATTTCCTTTATTCTTTTGACCGTAGACACACCATGTTCATGAGTTAGAACACTAACTTTGCGATCAACGACTCGAGCAAGCTGTTTAGCTTTGACACAGTCCATGATGAGCTTCTTTTGATTCCGTATCAGAATATTCTGATTTGCAAGGATTCTGGCCTGACCATCTAGAAGTTGGTTTATTTGCAATTGAAGATTAGCAAACTCGACCTTTGAATCGTTCTGAAAATGATTTAAATCCTTGAAAGAATCATCAATCCAGGAGTTATGATCCTTTCTTTCAAGCATATTCTTTAGAACCAGCTATTTAATTGACTCACATTCCCGATTTTCTTCCTCCATGTCAAGACACACAATCTCTTGAGATCTTGCAAATCTCTTCATAAGTTAGGGATCAATAATACACAATATAAGATATATATGCATTCGTGAACAAGAGTTATAAACTCCAATTCAAACCCTAGAAGTTCACGGAAGGAGGTCACGAGCGTTCACGGACTTCCCCAAAAGAAACAAACTGAAATAATATACAACATACTTGAGTATTTCTCAACCATTTTCCTTGTACCTCTCAAGTTAGAAACAAGGAAACAAATACCTGGAATCAGGTGATTGGGTGGAAACAAGTTCCGCTGCGATTGTTGAGAAAGGTGTTGTACATATCATTAGACTGTTTTATTTTTGTGCTCTTAACCTTTCTTCGGTTAACCTGTGTCCCTGAAGAATAGGGCATTGTGTTTTTCACATATTCGTCAGATGATTTTCTCTGAGAACTAAATCTAGGACCTCTAGCAATGAGTTCAAGAGGATCTGAATAGATAGGAATCCATTTTCTAGATTTAGATTTATCAGAATCATCCTTATAAGTACATGAATTGTTCTTATTAATACAACAAAAAGGATTGCCAGAAGGAACTTTATCCCTGTGATGATATCTAGAGTAGAGATCATCCTCATAAGGTTTCTGATTTCTCGTGGGTATACGATTCACTACTTTAGTCGACTGATTATTTGTTCCATTGACAGTGAAGAGAAGCAAATTACGAAGCTTAGAAATTTGTTTCCTTCTTGCAAAACAATGAATAGCATAGTGATTATGTTTCCCACAAAAAGTACAGGTTCGTGGAGATGAAGCAATAACTGGCACCTGTTTAAACTTCATAGCCATATGAGAAGATTGGAAGTTATGCAAACTTTTCTTGACACAATCTTCTTCTGGAGAACATTTCTTCATATATGGTAATTTTTTAGAATTAGTCACAGAAGAATTTCTCCTTGGGTCAGAGTTTTCCTTTTCCAAGGATTTACACTGTTCATGGGCTAGAGTAAGAGATGCACAAAGTTTCTCTTTTTTAGCACGAAGTCTCTGTTGAGATCTGATGAATGAGTCTCGATCAAACGTTTTTATCTAATTGAGTCCTCTTTAACAACTTCCTCAAGAGTACTAATCTTTTCCTGTTGTAGAGTAGTTTCTTGTAGAAGTTTCTCAATTTTTTTAGAGAAGGACTTTATGATATTATAGAGATCGCATTCTCGATTAAGAGACTTTTCAAATTCATCAATGAGATGATCATGATCATTAAAATCAATATCTTCAGCTGTATGTTTTGAAATTCTGGTGAGTTCCTTTTCAGCTTCTGCCACAGTGTCACATGCCTCATGAGAGGAAGAAATGTCATTATCACGTTGGACATTCTTTCTACCTCGGGATTCGGAAGAATCAACTAAGGAATAATCCTTTGAGGTGTTTCCAAGACACTTGAATTGGTCAAAATATTTAGGAGACATTCTAGTATGTGCAACAGAGATTCCATCCATAGACTCAGATTGCAACAAACACATACTTGTAAGGTCTTTAACATGTTTGCCTGCTCTGATACCAATTGAAAATGCGGGGGTATAACAACCTCACCCAATATTTCGATTAGCAATCTATATGGACAACTCCGAGTTGTTTTCTAGAGAATCAACAAGACTCAATCAATAGAAAATATCTCAAGGATTTATTATCTCAATCTCTCGATTTGATTTACTCAAGCAAATAAGATTCGCGAGTCTAATCAATGAGAGATAACTTGGATGGTACCAAAGACCAATATCCAAGTGTAAATTGATTTAAATCAACAACCAATAAAGTCGGATATTCTAATCGATTGAACAACGCACAACCTGTACTATTTCAATTATATAACAAAATATAATGCGGAATAGAAATAACACAAACACCAGAATTTTGTTAACGAGGAAACTGCAAATGCAGAAAAACCCCGGGACCTAGTCCAAATTAAACATACACTGCATTAAACCGCTACATACACTAGCCTACTCCAAATTAACTACGGTCTGGACTGTAGTTGAACCCTAAACAATCTCACACTGATCCAAGGTACAGTTATGCTCCTACGCCTATGATCCTAGCAGGATACTGCGCACTTGATTCCCTTAGCTGATCTCACCCACAACCAAGAGTTGCTACGACCCAAAGTCGAAGATTTTAGCAAAAAAATCTGTCTCACACAGAAAAGTCTACAGGTAATAGATAAATTCTTCTCCCACGAATAAACCTATGAGTTTTGTTCCGTCTTTTGATAAATCAAGGTGAACATGAACCAATCGATAAAACCAGACTTATATTCCCGAAGAACAACTCGGTTTCATCAATCACCTCATAATAAACTTAATCGACGCAGGGAAGAAGATTATTGAGGAATCACAAACAACGAGACGAAGATGTTTGTGACTACTTTTATCTTGCCTATTGGAGATAGAAATCTCAAGCCAATTATTATAATTGTACTCATATGATAGAAATAGCAAGATCAGATCACACGACTATAAGAAAAGTAGTATCGGTCTGGCTTCACAATCCCAATGAAGTCTTTAAGTTGTTAACCCGAATTTAGAGAGAAAACTCAAGGGTTAATGGAGATCGACTCTAGCTTAGAGAAAACTATTATCACACAAGAAAGGTGTGTGGGGATTAGTTTATTCAATGCCTAGAGTTCTCCTTATATAGTCTTTCAAATCAGGGTTTGCAATCAATGTTGGCTTGCTAACAAAGCATTCAATATTCACCGTTAGATGAAAACCTGATTAGATACAAGCTAATATCTCTCAACCATAAGATCGAAAACTTATCTTGCCATACACACATGTACTTAACGTTTTGGGTTTGTGTAACCGTACCCAAACGTGTACAATAGTTGGTTCAATATTAGTCAACCAAATGGTTATCCAAATGATAACTTTCATATCAACCATATTCTTCTTCACCATAACTAGTCCAAATGACTCAAATGAACTAGTTAGAGAGTTATTCAATTTCTATGAGATCTCAAGTACTACAAGAGACACAATTGAATCAAAAATGATGTGATTTCTCGAATCATTTCATGAACTATAAAGCCACGGTTTGCAAAAGCATTCCTTAGTAATTTAAGATAAGTTCGAACAACATTTTCGACATAACCTCTTGAGTTCGCGGACTCAAGCTAATATAGTTAATAAACTCAAGAATTTCTCGGGATGAGAAGAACGTCATTTCTGGATCGCACTGAGCTTCAACTTCAGCATATATTCTCGGGTTCGATAACTTACGCCAGTTCGCGGACTGGGTTCATGGATTGAGTTGCTGCTCACGTTCCGGTTCCACTTGATCAACAAAGTTCCCAAACTTCGGTTCAAGTGATAAGGACTTATACATATATGTGTGGCCACAACAATGGTTATGTAGTCTAAACTCTCATTTCAATCATTGAAACATTCTTAGAGGACGTCATATAGTTGTTATTCATGAACTAGTTTTCGTTAGAGCAATTTCCAAAGTGATTGAAACATAACATGACTTTCATCACTAGGCAAAGATGAACTTGGCTAAAGCGAAGGCTTTACCAACACCCATTTCGAGAAATAGATAAGCGAGATATACTCAGCTAGAAATATCACATGTGCATATTCTTAGTCTATATAGTAAAACGACTTTTGTCTCAAGATAGGAGATATAGTAGATAGACTTTTGAGTGATAGATAAGTTCAAGTCTCCACATAACTTTTAGTCGATGAAGATCCACTGGTTTCTTGAGTAGTCCTTCGTCTTGTATGATGATCGCCATGGAGTTCTTGAGCTCAACTAAACTTTCTATCCTAGTCCGAGACCTTAGCTATAGTAGACTAGAAATCAAGACTATATAGTTTTGATCACTAAGATTGAAAAACATGCTTGAGATAGCAACGCATGCGAGTTTGACCGAGCAGTGCTCTAATACAAGTAATGAGCGGTTATACTAATCACACATATTGGTAGTTCAAAAGATATGCAATGAATAACAATTCCAATAATTCCTAGCGATTTCCCTTTCGATTCACAAAACAAGTTCATGAATTTACTTCCTTTAAACAAATGTAAAATATTGTTTCCTAGGATGAAATCTTCACCTTATACCCATACATAATCACAATAGCATTCAAACGATTATGTCGATGTCTTATATACAAAGTTTAATGGTTAAGCAATAAATCTCGTATTGTATTCCTTAATACTACGTCTAACTGGAGTGTAATTTTTTCATGCTCCGCAGTTTTGTTTTCTATATGCACGTTTTGAAAGATACGTTAGGGAATGAAACAGTTTAAGTCAAATATCACTAACCTCAAGTGGAAGGATGATGTTGTTGTTGTAGCTCCTTACTTCTTTATTTCTTCAAGTCTTCGTAATACTTGTAATGTCTCATATCCTAATACTCTCAAGCTAACCTATACGAAGTTGACTCTAGTACATAATCAAGCGACTCTTTAAATGAGTTTTGGCTCACTAAAATATGACAACCAAACTTGACATACCAACGCTTGGTGGGTTCAACCGATCTATGCTCTAACAACTTGAGATATTTCAATTACTCAGAATAAAAAATTCAACGCGGATAAGAAATAACAAAAGACACTTGAAGTTTTGTTAACAAGGAAAACTGCAAACTAGCTAGAAAACCCCCGAGACATAGTCTTTACAAACACTAGAATAATGTCATACTTCAAACTTGAATGAAGTTGAGAGTCTTGAAACTGAATGAATCCTCTGAGTAATTAAGCTTCATCCGTGCTCCTTAAGTCTCTTGGATATCGCAAGATCCCACGTTTGGTTCCTCTAGATGACATCCTTTAGAGGTCTAGGAGTTGCTTTAGCTAGAACGAAGACTTTAACTAATTTACCTCTAGCAGATAGCCTAGTGATTTCCTTCAGATATGTTTCAATCAAGGTAATGGAAATATACTTACTTTGAGGGATCTTCAAGAGAAAAGAAGATACCAAGTAAACATCAAATAGCTTACTCTCTTCAAAAGGTTATAGAGATGCCTAATCATATCTACATTAAATGAACAACTAGTATATATATAAATCTTGTGGAATTTCAAAGTATGAGACGAAGACTACTTTGTAAATTCCATCAGTATTATTCCTTGATTGATAAATTTTAAATGGTCTTATAGCAAAAGAAACAACCCTTAGAAATGAAAAGAACTGTGATAATCAAAATAAGATTCAAGATATCAAAAACTATCATGTAAAAGATAGTCTGGACGGGATTCATGTGTCCCTTAATGAAGACTTCAAAAGTCATAACCTGATACAATTTTTCCAGGAAACCTAGGTTTTTAGAGGATGACTCTAGCCGCAACTAGGACACATCGTGACAGGATTGATATTCCATGTAATATAGAGTCTTCTATTTATAATGATGAACTAGGCTAAATTACTTAAAGTTCAAGCAACAATTTCTTGAGAGAAAAGCAAGTGCATTAACTACTTTCCTTACTTACGAATTACTTTAATCCAAAGCGAACTTAAGTTGTTAGTATAGATTGATTCCAAGGAACATAAATCATGCAAGCATGTGAGAAGTTTTCCTTGAGTTAATAAGAAGAATATGCGTAAATATATTTTTTATTCAGGAAACGTGCACAAAGTTAGCCTATAATAAAATAGTACTAAGTCTGGAGTTTTTCTACCAGCACATTTCTTGGTATAATAATTTTTTTTAAGGATATAACTCCAAAGTAAGCATTTACTTGATATTTGTTTGATCTTAGACTTTAAGATTTTTTAAAGGCATTCTTCCATTATGGCAGATTTAGCTTATAAATTAGGATACGAGGATACAAACAATGTGATAACCGAGGATGTTGCACCAAAGATATGTACAAAATTTTTGTATTGAATGAACAATGAGTAAACAATGTTTCAATTGGAGCTTTTTCTTCTTTCTCCTTATTGTCTTTTTATATTTGCAGGTGCTAAAGGAGATTGAGAAACTAACTAGAGTGAAGAAGCATCAAGACCATTCTGGGCCAGCGACTGAATACTTTTCAAAGATGTCTTATTCGCCGAACACTTTTTAGTAAAAAGTCAACTTTCGTTGTCAACTGTTTATTTTAAGACCTTGTAAATTAGTTACCGGATCCTCAAATTGGGTTCAAAAAATTAACAAGGTTACTTGTTTGTTGTAAAACCTCTTTAATATTATACGCACGTAATAAAAAAAATGGTTTACTGGAAAAAATTTAAAGAGCAAAAACTATGTAATTGAGTGTTTGTTATAGGGCCTATGGCCCATGGATGTGCGGTCCATTAGATGACTAGATTTTCCCTTACATGTATATAACGAACATTATGTGTATGTAATAGATGATGCCTCTTTATCAATAAAAAGTTCTTCTCCTTCTCTAATTGTTACTCCAACACGTTATCATGCACGAATCTATACCGCAGAGCTATATTGGATCGATTGATTCTTTTCCATGGATGTGTTACCAGGTATATCTTTTTGAACAAAGAAATTTCATTTCATAGTATATATTAGGGTCTCACAAAAGAATGATTATAAAATGTACAGATTTTACCGTTAGATTTTCACGAAAATTTAGTATGTTCTACCAAATTAGTCTTTATTTATTCTTTTAAAATTTCAATCAAGTCGGAATATGATGTAATCTCCAAATTCTTATTTTAGTAGAACTATATTCGTTTAGAAAACCCTAATTATAACAGCGTAGAAAAACCAATGTTTCATATAATTTTCACCGTTTGATTATTATGTAATTTTTATATGTGGTATATGTAATCCTCATGGAGATACTATAAAAATTTCATAAAGATCTAACGATGGAAAGTACTCCAAAGTACGTGATATTTACTGTCGTGTCCAAAGAAACGTGAATTGGAATAGTTATACGGCGTAATAAATAGCCATTGGATGTCTTTGAAATTTTAGTATATTTGTCTAAACATTGTGTTTAATCTACTGTACAACGTTCATCATGATCGGAATATTATGCATTTGTATGTCGATCAGAACAGTTGAAAGAAGAATTTTGTCAATTTTTAGGGTTAACAATATGTTTTGGGCTCATATGCTAATAGTTTCAAACTTATTATCAATGGACCTGAATATTTCATATATAATGAACCATATATGTTTATATTCATTATCCATGACCTTGTCAACCCAATGGACCGGGTCTTGACCAAATAGTTGATCAGACTTTGACTAAACCAATTCGGCTCTAATTTGACCTTTTAAACTCAGAAGTACTTGAGCACCACTAAAGAGTCTATGATGTGGAAGTATGTGTGCACAAGTATAATACTTTCGTCATAAAAATCTTCAACTTGTAAAGATACACCTTTCAAAGAGGAATCCATACCTTCAATATTTCCAAGGCGACATATTAACTTCAGACGATGTAATGCTTTGAAGTAAGTTTGTCAATACATTAATTTTCCCCCAAACTTGAATGTTCAGTGAGATGTAATCCACTTGTTAGACTATAATGAGTCAATAACTTTGACAATGATATGTTGTAATTAAAAGCACACCTCACGTTTTGTGGAAAAATACTCACAAAAGTTTCCATGAGTCAGAGATGTAATTCTTGCTCCAGTAGTAATGATACAAAGTAAAGTATCTATCTATAATGGGAAAAATATGTAATTCTGACTCATACCAAATAGAGTTCCAAATCTTGGTATAAGCACTTTACTGAGAATGATACAAGCATTGTAATGCAAGTATCATATATTAATAGTCAACTACAAGAGATATGGGGAGTTTAAAGGAAAACGAACACCGATATTCTTGGAGAAGGTCATGCTCTAGACATCAACATTAATGGCAGCAAGAAATTTTCCAAGTCAATACACTTACTCATTTTTTTTCTTACCTTTATTCAATCGAATTCGTATGGTTAGATTCTACATTTTGATCCTAAATTGTTGTCTACATGATAGTTTGACATATATTTCATTAGATAAAATAAAGATTATTGTTTTGCGAAGAATTAAATTCACTTTCTGCACTTATGGAATGAGAAGTATATCATCTTTATGAGATTGAAATACTCTAAAGAACTAGAGATATACTCAAAAGTACTTGAGTTATAATGATCATTCGTACATTATGATGAAAAGTATATCATCTTCATGAACGGTAACACTCTAAAGTAAATGAGATATATTTTCTTTTGTTACGTAATAAGGTCACACCACTTAATATACGAAACTCTTAAGTAATTTAAATTAGTTGTTGAACTGTTTCCTTAGAATGTGACTACGATGATTGGATCATCGAGCGAAGCAATGCTCAAATTTTGTTTCCAAGATGGAACAAAGACGTCGCAAAATCTATAGATGTACCGAGAGATAATCACACCTTGTTAAATTCCCAAGTAACCCGTGCAAATGGATATCATGTGGAACATCACAATGATGAGAGTGTAATTGATTGCATCTTTTATAGTATCTAATATATTTGGAAGGAACTATATTTTAGAGAAACTAATGAGTCAATCTAGTGCAATGTAATTCATTGTAATATTTGGATTATTGAATCCATATTGACTCCGACGATGAAATGTTGGGAACTGACTCATACAGGCTTTGGGCATAACCATAAAGCAACTTTGGTTGTGACATGATGATTGTTTTGAAAGAACTCATACAAATATCACTTTATTTGAGTGAACAAAAATGGGAAAAATATTGACAGATACAAAGTGACGACATATCTCTCAATAAGTGTTTTCTAAAGTACTAGATGCATAACCCCCCTTTCCCATTATGTTTTTAAGTAAGAGAGCATATCACTCATTTCACAAAGTCTTCAGTAAAACAGGATCGGGACCATCCTAAGATGCAAATGGTAAAAAAATTACATATTAGAAAGAAAAAAAAAACGAGGTGAAATTTAGAAAAATATTCATGGAGAATGCGGACCATTAAAGTGACTTATGTCTTTGGTGAATGTTTTGACATTTTGAACTATTAAATAGTTCCCAATAAGTTTTGAGTTTGGAAAACTACTAGCTCATATTATACATATAAGGGCTCACCACCACTTGAAAATGCTAGCTAGTGCACATCAAAAGGACTTGATGGTTATTTCATGTTTAATAGGATCAATGTCGAGCATCCTATACCCCATGGTCTCGCAAAGGCTATCATCAAAGGTTACAGATGGTGCCTAAGGCATGCTTATGCGTACAAAACTACCTTTAACTGCTTGGGGAATATGCAATATTACACGCATCTTCACTTATTCGTTTTAGACCCACAATTGGTCAACCATTTTTTGCGTACCAGTTGGTAACTGGATATAAGCCTGACATTTTTTTTGTTCTTACGT
Source organism: Papaver bracteatum (assembly GCA_023529315.1). Taxonomy (NCBI): domain Eukaryota; kingdom Viridiplantae; phylum Streptophyta; class Magnoliopsida; order Ranunculales; family Papaveraceae; genus Papaver; species Papaver bracteatum. The sequence continues at coordinate 1,124,295 of JAJJWX010004610.1, forward strand.
AATTTTGGTTGCACTATATATGTGCCCTTATGACTCCACACCGTACTATGATGGGTCATCAAAATGATCAAGTGACTATGTTGGACAAGAATTTCCAACAATTATCATCATTTTTAAAACCTTTGGCAGGAGATATCTTACCGCTAGATTTACGGGTTGTCATTTTTGATAAGACAATCTTCCCGTCGTTAAGGGGAGATAAGAAAAAGTATTTTATAAGGGAACGACATGAATTTTCATGGTGTGTTCCCACTGTGTCTCATATTGATCCTTGTACTCCACAAATGTAAATGTGAAGTGACAAAGAATAATCAATTTTCAGAATGTACACCGATGTCGCTAAAGTGATGAGATCACACATACCAGCTGAAAACCTACCTGCAAGGTTACGAATCCTCAATAAGGAATATACACCATAGACTAAAGTGTTGCAACTACACTTAGTGGAAGTGTGGTTGAGGCCGTGGCTCCATAAAGGAAGATGGAGAGACCACCCAGTTCGATCAAATCTCACCTAGAAAGGAAGTAAATGAGTAAGGCACAACCTATAATTTGTATCATTAATGAAATTATCTCATTTGATTGTCTCTGACTATCCATGAATCAAAACTGGATGACGCTACGAAATTTAATGATTCCAGAGAATAGTGAAATCCTAAATGATTATGAGAACACGCACGAGTCAATGGAAAGATTCTGCGAGCATATTAATGATTATTTTTGTATTTAGTTTCTCAAGAAAATAGAGCACGACGAGATCGAACCATGCTTCTTATTGTTTAATGTTAACAAAGAGCATATTTGGCCTATACAATCCAAGTAGAACTTGGTTCTTTGACATATATATATATATATATGTATTTGGTGTGGTAGTGTTAACCAACCAAGTGTAAAACCTATTGGACATACATGATTAATTTGTCACAAAGCATAATGAGAAGAAAGCAGTCTTAAAGTATAAAGACTCGCCTTGTGACGCGAGATTTCTCACAAAGCCCTGGAATTGTTTTCTTGTAGTAAACGTTATAGCGTTCTGCTACTTAGTTAGCTTGGTAATTTCAAAGGGACTTAAAATACAACATATGTATGTGGTTGTTACTTATCTCTGAAAGAATCGAGAGATAACAGATATTTACAAAAGTACTTGATAGACTTTTTTTCCCTAAATCAAGTGACTCTAAACCACATAGTGCGTTTACAGTTAGATAGAACTCTCACTTATAGATTAAAGTAATCAGGCGGATGTGGTATGCCCGTCTAAGTGGCTATTTGATTTGGAGGGGATACACAAGTAATTTATTTTTCCTTGCGTATTCACAAGAAAGTTCTTGATTTGGAATTGTAGCTATCTATGTCAATGGTACAGACATGATGGGTACTATTGATGTAATAAGAGACCTTAAGAGCTATTTGAAATCCGAATTTGAGATGAAAAATATGGGGAAAGCTCGACCGAATACTGAGCTTGTGGTATATTATTCCACCATTTTGCATATGTCTAAAGTTGCCAGGAAATTTAACAAAGACATGCATCCTGATAACACTCCCACGATTAGTTGAAGTACAAAATAAGTAAATGACAATTTCGTCTAAAGAAAGATGACGAAGATGTGTTGGGATATGAAATTCCCTTATCTAAGTGTAATAGACGCATTGTTGTACTTATCATAATGTACTCGACCAAATATTACATCCTCAGTGAACTTGTTAGCTAGATATAGCTCAGCGCCAACGCAACGTCATTGGAATGGTATAATGAACGTAATCATATATTTAAAAGTAACCACTGACTTGAGTTTGTTTTATCCCTGCAAAGATATAAAAAAGGAATGCTAAAGGAACTGCAATCCAAAGGTTGTTGATTATGAAGGAAAAATAATATCTTCTCCAACGAAAGTTATCAAGGGGAGATATAGTAGACTATTTTCTAAGTCATTAACGATATTCATTTTTGAAAAGTACATGACTAAAGGAACTGTCTAGAACAACTCTGAAAGTAATCAGGGGGAGGTGCCGGCATCAGGGGGAGGATCCAAGGATATGATGTCGACATATTTTACTTCGAAATTGATGTTATGTTGTACTCTTTTTCCCTTCGATCGAGAATAGTTTTTCCCAAAGGGTTTTGTTACTCGACAAGGTTTTTAGCGAGACAACACTAAAAACATCAAGTATGTTGAATGTTGAAGACATAAAGATCGTGTTGATATTACTGAAAATATCTGAATCAAAGAAATGAAACGTGATATTCAATTAAGCAACGTAACTTCTAGAATTAACAACATGGTCTTATAAACATTCAAGTCACCAAAGTAAAGTGTGATAAACTCCTTCTGACTGCATTAGACTAATGAAAATTGTCTGACATCAGGGGGAGCATCTAATGGTGTGTTGAACTATTTTCCTTCACCGTGGTTACTTTTTCCCAGAGGGTTTTGTTACTCGACAAGGTTTTTAATGAGACAACAACAAACACCAGGAATGTAATTTCCCAACTAAGGTAATTGTCTTTCCCACGAGGATTTTTTTCCTTAAGAGTTGTGAAGCAACTAGTCAACTTCAACGGAGCAAAGTGATCATCTGCAACGGATCACCTTTACTTGCATCTGTCACGTTGTACTCTTTTCCCTCCGTCAAGGTTTTATCCCACTGGGTTTTCCTTGTCAAGGTTTTAGTGACGCAACATATTGGAGTCCAACTATGTTCTAAGTTTGCTTAATATTGTACTCTTTTTCTTTAGTTCTGGTTTTGCCCCTCTGGGTTTTCCTGACTAAGTTTTAACGAGGCAATTAACTTAGACTCGTCGATCTTTGAAGATCGTATTACATGTGATGAACTACATGTAAAGTACGAGACAACATGTGAAGAGATGTACCAAGGTTTTATCCCACTGAGTTTTTCCTTGTCAAAGTTTTAGTAAGGAAATTGATTTCGGCACAAGTAATCAAGGAGACAACGACATTTAAAGAACTACATTCGAAGCATTACATCTGGAGTTCCATTATTGAACCGCACAAGGGGGAGTGTTATAGGGCCTATGACCAATGGATGTGTGGTCCATTAGATGACTAGGTTTTTAATTACATGTATATAAAGAACATTATGTGTATGTAATAGATGATGACTCTTTATCAATAAGAAGTTCTTTTCCTTTTCTAATTGTTACTCCAGCAATGTTCCTTTTTTATTTTATTTTAAAGTAATGTGGCTTTTTATAAAACGGAATCAAACCAAAATAGGGATACAACTATAAATTTGTAAGATGTATGACTGTAGGTAGGGTTCATAAAGCCCCATAATTCACAGATATTCAAATTTTTTAGCACAAAGAAAAAATATAGCATGCAGGAAAGAGAGAGGGACACCGCAAGAATGTGGGGCAACGAGCATTCTCGAAGAAAAATGTCAGTCTTCTACTTACCAAAGAATGGCAGTTTGCACGGTAGTGTTAAGTGGAACATATAAATTCCTCACCACTTTTTCCTTTAAACGGGTGACGAAGGTTGTACCTGTGAAAAAGAACCAACTTTAAATCTAAAGATTCTATTCTACTAATGGCTATCCAAAATTTTCTGTTTACCGTCAAATAACAACAGAGGAATTTTGTCTTCATAATGAGACAAAAAATTACAGGTACTTTCGTTTAATTGGCACTAAAATGGAGGAAGAACAACTTTCTCTTGTGTAATCTATTCCAGTTGGCGAGGTGGCATGCAATATGGAACCTGAATTATATTTTTCAGCTATAACAATTTCCAAATGGTTGGAACATCCCTGTCTTTAGAATTGTCAAGAGTCATGCCACTTGGAATGAAAACAAGATGCATGACTCATTACGTATCCTTTTTGCAAGCACAATTTGATCCTTAAGACTAATTATTAGAAATTTATGCAAAAAATTTGTACATTTCTTTACTGTTTTCTTGGTCAAAAAAAAAAACAAACAATGGGAACCAGCACAAGCGCAATCCTTTAGAAATAGTGGAATTGCGTACAAGCCAAGTTTAACCAATTAAGAACCGAATCAAATCAAATCCACTAGACAACATGATTACTTACATGACCACAGTATGTGGTCAGAAAGCTGACATTAACACCCTTCACACCTATTTACAATTGTATGGAGTCTATGGAATGGACCGCTATAGGCAAATTGCATATGCTTTTATGTGGGGATCAATGTGCAATCAGAGATCACTTGGATCAAATTTTCACTAATGTCCCCTTCCAATTTTTCCCTGGCGCGTCTCTCTACCAAAAGGGTAAACGTTGGCCGGAAAGTGCCTGCAGTTGATTGGAAAAAATCACTCGCCAACAAAAGAAAAAGTGAATGGAGTGTATGACATACGGCTTACAAACAAGTAGTAGAAGAATTGTCAATTCAAAAAAGGGTGCCGACCTTCCGGTGCTTAGAATGTGGCGAAATAGTCGTCCATCATTCCAACGGTCTACCTTTAACTCACTATTTGTCTCTTTATTAACACCATAGTGGGATAGACAAAGGACAAATCAAGAGAAGGCAGCAGCGAAGTCGCCACATTTTAAAATCCAACTTATTAAGAAGGTGGATAGGAAGAGAAATGTTTAGTTTTTCCATGTGTGCTGTTCATGATAGCCTTAACATTATGTTACTATCGGTAGAATTTTGAATAAGGGAATGCACTTGTCCATCCCGCGGCAGTGCTAGGAGTGCCCATGGTTTGGATTAATTCGGTTTTCGCGTCATCCCATCAAATCAATGTATGACGCATTTCAACTTTAATGAAAATATGCATTCGATCCGGCATCTGATTGACGGATGCAAATGATCCAAGAAATTTCTTTTGTAATTAATATTTAAAATATATAAGACAATATTTAAAAAAAATGAATTATTATATCGTGATCTAATACTAACGCAATTATGCACAGCCCTTACCATCATTTCTTTTACCCATCAAATGTATATAAACAGACTCATCAATTTCATTTAAGAATAATAACATCTCTAATATCTAATATAATATTGTTATAAAATTTATAAACTAAAGTATTTCGGCTACTAATGGGTTTGGATGTAGAATTTTAAAGGTGGATTTATCGGTTTAGGAGATTTGATGGAATTACGTTTCTGTTGGTATATTTGGTTGCCCAAATCCACTTGAATCACACTTCCCACAAGAATCACTTTTCCAGCAAATTCTCCATATAAAGTCTGACCCCTCCCCCTAAAATTTGTAGAGAAATTTATGAAGGCGGGCCCATTTTTTTTAAAACCTTTGAATCTCATGTATATAATTTTTGGATTCCAAGGGTAATGTCGACCAGTATATGGACTTTAAAACAAGAGAGTTATATGAATCCTAGGAACTTTAACTGAATTACCAGACACACGAAGGATTTGCATGAATCCAGAGCCTATAATCCTATGAGAATATCAACTCCTCGGAATTGTGAGTTCTAGGACCAAACATACCATAAGCAACTAATATAGACATTAGTGAACAAGTTAAACATACCGAAAAATAATAAATATTAACTTAATGCATGCGGATATCCATTCGATTTTTAACTTCGCATATGCATCCAATCCATCAATGCACATATGGGTACCTACTCGTAAAAAGTCGGATGAAACGGGTTAGGTCTGCGAATTTATCCACTCATCCCCGCAGTAGTATAGTGGGTATAAAAGGGGCATCATAAGTAAACATTTGAAAAGGACAATGCTCTCAACACAGATGCAGATTTATATTTCAAGCAAGAAACTTGATGCACGCATGGAAAAGGTATATATATGAACATCTTGTGTCATTTAATACCATTTTGTGGAAAGTTTCTCTAAGAAAAATACTCGCATATCTTACTTGCTTTTGACTAATGATAGTTTTATGTTTCCTAGTATTATTTGTTAGAGCACTGCTCGGTCGAACTCGCAAGCGTGTCTATCTCAAGCTTGTTTGTCAAGTTTAGGTGATCAAAACTACAAGTCTTGATTTCTAGTCTACTTATAACTAAGTCTCGGATTAGGATAGAAAGTGTAGTCGAGCATTAGACTTCACGTCGTTCATCCATTGAAGATGAAGATCTACCGAGGAGAGCTTGGAGGAACTTCATCAACAAAAGGTATATGGATACTAAAACTTATCTATCACTCAGAAGTCTATTTTACTCTATCTCCTATTGAGACTAAGTCGAATAACTATATAGACTTTTACATTATACACATTTGATATTTCGAGCTGAGTTTAGCTCGCTTATATCTTTCTCGAAATATGTGTTGGAAAGCTTTTTACTTTAGCTACGTTCATCATTATTCTTAACGAGTTTAGTTGGAAACAATTTATTTGTTGGAAACTAAATAATGAGTCAAAAAATGATCATGTGAAAATTTCCTTGAAACATCTTACATGATTTGTGTGAGACAGTCATTTGATGTAGATTCAGAATGTTTCGTATTGATCATTCGATCATTTGAAAATTACTTATAAGCTAATAGTTTGTGTGAGACAGCTATTGTCGTCTTCTAAGGATGTTTCAATGATTGAAATGGGAGTTTAGAACAATTAACCATTGTCTGGATATAGCTCAGTATGCAAATTTTTGTAGTATGATTCATGTCCGGGAACCAAGTTTGCATACCAGTATGCGAACGGTTTTAACTGTTAAAGCCCTGGAACCAAGTTTGCATACCGGTATGCGAACGGTTTTACCTGAGTTAGGTCCAAAATGATAGTATGCATACCGGTTTGTGAACTGTCAGACAAGACCAAAGTCCGGAACTTAAGTTTACGTACCCATTTGCAAACTGATCTAGTTTAAGTTCTAAAATCGAATAAGTATGATTCCATACTCATGAACAAATACATTTATAAATTAAGGAATGCAATCTTTGCAAACCGTGGCTAAATGTTCATGAATTGATTCTCATGAATCAAATCCAATTTTATTTCAATTGTGTCTTGTATACTTCTATCAAAATATAAACAATTAAACAACTCTATAAGTAACACAATTAGATTCATTTGATTATCATTTGATCTAGAAATGTTAGATGAATGTGGTTAATACAAAAGTGTTCATATGGCTAACTTCGGTTAACTGTTATTGAGCCAACTCAATATACATGTTTAGTTACGGTTACCCATATCTAAATGAAGGTATATTTCATTTTTGTATAACAATCTAAGACCATCTAACGGTGGAGAGATATTGCTTTCGTTTTAAGCAAACATAGCTTGAATCTTAAATCAGGTTTTCATCTAACGATAAATATTGATTGCTTTGTTTCAAAGCTATCAAACCTTGATTTGAAGACTATATAAGGGAAAACTCTAGCAACTGGAAAACCTAATCCCCATACCTCCAGTGTGTTACTAGTTGCGACTAGAGTCGATTCTCCTTTAACCTAGGTTTTTCCTAAAACCGTCATAGGTTAACGACTTAAAGACTTAATTAGGATTTTGAAGCCAAAACCAACTATTTTCTCTGTAGTTTCATATTCTAATCTTACTTGTTCTATCATATTGAGTACTATCTTCTCTAAGATTGGCTCGAGATTTATCTCCGATAGTAAGATATAAAAAGTAATCACAAATCTCTTCATCTCATTCATTGTGATTCCATAATAACTTGTTCTACTACCATATAGTTAAGTTATTGTGAGGTGATTGATATTTCTAGGATGTTCTTCAGGAATATAAGACCGGATTATCAATTGGTTCCTATTCACCTTGATTTATCAAAATACGGAACAAAACTTCATAGGTATATTTATGGGAGACAGATTTATCTATTAGAATATACTTTTCTGTGGAAGACAATTTTTTTTATAAAGTCTTCGACTTTGGGTCCTAGCAACTCTTAGTTGTGGGTGAGATCAGCTAAGGGAATCAAGTGCGTAGAGTCCTACTGGGATTCAGAGGCATAAGGAACACGATTGTACCTTAATCAGTGTGAGACTTGGTTAGGGCTCAACTACATTCCAGTCTGAAGTTAACTTGTAGTAGGCTAGTGTCTGTAGTGGCTTAATACAGTGTGGTGTTCAAACCCGGACTAGGTCTCGGGGTTTTCTGCATTTGTGGTTTCCTCGTTAACAAAACTTATGGTGTCTGTGTTATTTCTTTTCCGCATTATATTTGTTTATATAATTAAAATATCACATGGTGTGCGTAGTTCAATCAATTGGTGAATCCAACCTTTGGTTGTTGATTAAAATTGATTGACACTTGAACATTGGTTGGTACCGTTCAAGTTGTTTCTCATAATAATCAGGCTCACGTATTTTTATCTGTTTGATTTGCTGATTACATTGAGAAACAAAGATATAACTCTTGGATATATTTCCTTGATTGAGTATGAAAGTCTAGTTGATTCTCTTGGAATTATATTGGAGTTAGTCCATACAGATTTCCGAACGAAATATTGGGTGTGGTTGTTAGACCCCCGCTTTTTCATTATTGAGTTTAGTTTGCTTAGATAAAGAATTGTTACTATCTAGTCTTAAGCAATGTACTTAATATTTTTTTATCAGATGATATATCGGGTATCGGCTCTTGACCAAGACGATAGTGTAATATCTGACGTATAAAAATTGTTTGATTATATCTATCGTATGGGACCAACACATCGATCATCGACTAATAAAATCGGTTAAGATATTAATAATATTTTGTTTCATTTTTATTTTTTAATTATTTCCCATGCAAGCGTATGTTTAGGGTTGGTTATGAAGTTAAACTAAGTGATACGAATATATAACATATTTTATAACTTGATTGATATAATTATACTAAAAATACTTGTTAGATCATTGCTCAATTGAATCCGCCAAGCGTCGGTATGTCAAGTTTGGCTATCAAGTTTAGTTATAAAACTCAGAATCGCTTGAATTGATTACTAAAATCAACTTGGTTAGGTTATACTAGGAGAATAGAAATGTTAATAATTGCTCTTCTTACTCAGGAAGAACCTGAAGACATATCGGCAACAAGGAAGACAACATCCTTCAGTTCGAGGTTAATAACTACATACTTGGCTTGTTTAATTTATATCATTTGTTTTTTCAAGTCAGTATTTATTGAAAGCATAACATACGAGGTAAAGCTTGTGTACAATGACTTTAGTATTGGTGACTTGATCATTTCACCATGAATAAAGTTTCCATGAATAAAATACTAGTTGTTTCTACAACTTGAGTATGTGGAATTACGAAGTATAGTTTACCTATAGATTTAGTATTATCGATATTGCACTAATTGGCAATTCATTATTATTTAGTGGGTTGAATTTTTGGATGAATCCCTACCTTGGAATTATGTTTAATTATATAGTTTAAGGAAGTAGACGTGCAAAACTTTTTTCATAGTTGGAAAGATGATTCAAGGATTTATATGTATCATAAGGACCGATCCCAAATAAGGATCAATTTTAAGAACCGATCCTTATATATCTGACTCAAAATATTACACTTTAGATATGTCTGCTATCTTTAGCTGGACTGGGAATGTTCGATATCGAGGTGTACATGGGGTTATAATGGTAGTGTTCAAGTATTTTCCTTTGATACTCAACGCATGATCTTGAAACCGATTTTTAAAAAACCTTTTTAATTATATGCATACCAAGTCCTAGAGGTTTGCATATCTCTAGTTACTATATTACTAAAGTACACATATGTGTAATAGATAATGTTAGTTTCCAACTACAAGTTTCATCAGTTTAATAGTTGGAATACAATTATTATTTTTTAAATTCATAAATAAACATTCATTACATGTCTTAAGGATTTTCGGAATTGATAATACCTTGTTTTACAATCGTGCCTTGGTCATAACACCATAAATAGTGGAGCATGTATTCTTACAAACTTGACACACAACTTTATTGATCGTGTGGAAAACCAACTTATTAAGAGATATGAGTAATCTAAATCGTAGTACAGTTGCGTTTTCATCATTGAAAGTCTTATTTGGGATGGTGAGAAACTAAATCGTATTGTTATCTTAGTTTTTCAATTAATTGATTTGATTCAGAATTAATAGTATATTTATCCTTGATAGATCAAACTTGTTTGTTATATCGTCTTTATCTTTTGATATAAGTCACTCAAGTTTGTTTGAGGATAAAGTTCTTAATCAATTATCGTTAACAGACTCTATTATGTGTGTGTTGATCAGTATTGGACTGAGTTATTTGCAACTCTTACTTTTAAGCTTGAAGACTTGAAGACTTTTCTTTTTGGTTTCTAATCTTTGTGATTCTTCTCACACACTTGATTCTCCGGGATCCAAACAAGCAGTTTATCTTGATACATAAGACTTGTGTGAAGATCGAACGAATTTTTGTTGTTAAGTTGCTTGGATAGAACTTGTTCACTGAGATTGATTATTTTGATAATCTTAGTCTTGGTCTGATATTTGGCTAAAGGAGTTTATACTAATTAAACAGAAGATCCTTTACTCTATTTTATCTCTGATTTAAAGATTGATTTGGGAGATTGATAGGTGAATTGGTTACTGAAAAAGATTTAGTCATTTCAATAACTTGTATTGAAACTTTTGAGTAGCATAATACATAAATACCTCTAATTTTAAAATTACAAGGTTAATTGTGTATCCCAATAAAAATTGATAATCCTTTGTTTGGGTGTATCCCACCTACGCGATATTAACTACGTTGAAATAGATAAAGTATGGAATTATATTGGTCATTAACTTGAGACTCAGGAAATTAAACTTTGAAAAATATGGATTTTTCTTCGGTGATATTACCGATTGTAAAACTACATAAAGTCTTAACAATATTATTAGTATCCATAATCAATGGTTGGGAGATAAAGTCTTGGTGCTCCTATATATCACACATTAGTATTCCGATTTGTGATTTATTGAATGCTAAATGTCCCCAATTTTTTCCTTTTTTTTTTTTTGGCTTGAAAGCGTATAATTGCTGCAAAAGAAAAATTAAACCTTTTAAGTGACATAACGAAAAAATTACGCCTCCGGCGTAATACACAGCAGGCCGAAACTTCCCGATGCGCCGCTCGAAAAGTAGTGACCGGGCCTTAAAACTTCAAGGTTTAATATGAAAATTCATGTTCATTTGCCATCAAGTATGCTTCGCAAGCATGATGCCTTAAACGTAGTTTCCACACCTTTCCATCTTAGCCTTGTTCCGTGAAGGCCATAAAGGATAATTTTGATGCATTATGCATGCATCCCTGACTTCCGAGTCATGTACATGAATAAGCATGCCTTGGAATCGCATATATGAAGTTGCAAGCATATTACCAACTTCCTTACTACGCTTTGGCGTTAAGATGAAATCCTACAATGATCCTGCTCATGCTAAGAGTGCATCAGTCAGGGTCATTTCATATATGTCTAATATTATTCTTTCTGATGAAAGTGGCATCTGCAAGCTCTCCAAACATGCGTACCAATTTGGCTTTCTTTCCTTGGCAATGCCCAATTCGCAATGGGTGCATGCCTACCTCGAACTACTTTATAGGAAGTATGAGCATCAAGTATGAAAATATTCATCTCCGCATTTCTTTTCCGATCTAGATGATATGAGTTACCATAATGTCGCAATCATCTCGCAATTAGATGATATGAACGACAAAGTGCTGGACCACCGATGCTGCAACTCATTGCGAATGCCTAGATACCATTTTTCGTACTTTGAAAAGATCAAGCACTGATTGTAACTCATCATCATCAAGACTATCAACTAAAGAAAACTTGTATTACAATTCGAAATCCAATCAAATCCTAGTATGTATATGCCAAAGGGTCCTTCGCAAATGATGCACAAGAGTTTGCATTATTGGGTCACTTAGTTCGTAAGTATACATTCTTTATCTTGGGTTATGTAAATTATTGCAATGTTCACATTTCATTCGTTTGCATCATTCTTATGCAATCTTATTTTAGTATCATGGAATAATGATGTTTTTGTTAGTAAGACGACGTAATGTTGTTTTCGCATTATGTATGTTATACCAGCCAAGCTTTGTAGCTTAAGGATGCATCCCCGCTTAATGCACCGTCGACCAATGCCCCTTCCCTATATACACGTATGACTTATTAACATTTATACAACTAGAAAAATGGGAGACGATCGATATGTACCTAGTTCACCTTCTTTCGTGACAACGAGTTTCAAAAATTGTACCATAGTGGTACATAACAAGTTCTGGTCAAATGCCAAACTTTAGTATTGCACCATATTGGTGCAGTATCGCTTTTGGCCAGCATCGCACTGGCGTGATGCACCATTGTGGTGCAACTTCTGTTATGAGCCAACATGCCTTGCACGTGCAACACAAGCTTTGATATTTAGCTTTATCTCATTCAATGACGCACATTTGGGCATGCATCATGCAAAAAGTGTGAGTGTTATATTTTGCCTCTTGGATATTAGGGGATGTAAAGTTTTTTTATCCTTATTACTCATTTTTTTCCCAATTTAGTCGAAGGTTTAGGTGTTTCACGTTGTGTAAGACAAAGGAAATAGACTAAATTGTTTTTAAATGTACCCCCTAATAATATATCATAAAATATTTAAATATCCTTTTTTTTTCATTGTTTCTAGTGTTATGATTTCAATTTAGGGATGAAGAAGAAAATTTCGCGGAAAAATGTGAAAACCTTCGAATAAAATGGAACTTGTAAAAATCCTAAACCTTCAAGTAAATAGGGACGAAGAATTGTATATTATCAATTATAACGGCTATGGGAAATACTTACCTTGATAACTTTATTGATTTTGGTAACACATCTTGGAACCTAACTGAGTTGTTCCAATACTAAGATCAGTCTTCTTGTTAGAAGATTATTTCTCGTTTCTAAGCCATGGATACTCCGAATATAAGGCCTTGGGATAAGGCTAACAATGGAAGTACTACTTTTTAGTCTTCTTAATTGCATGTATTTTGAGGATCCTAGGTCCCAACAACTCTAAAAAGACAAATAAAAACAACTTTGTTAGAAAACAATAGTTATCTATATGAGAATGTGCTAAGGATGATATCCCAGTGAGAAGTATTTTTCCCAAATAGTCAACATTGTATCTAATTTTTGCCATTTTTGTGAACAAGAGAGGAAGATATTATGCATGCTTTAATAAGGTGCCATTTGGTAAGTAGAACTTGGGGTTTCCCTACTTTAAACATTAAGAATAGGTAGTTTATTTATTTCTATTTTGATGATTGTCTCTTCTATTCATTTGTTATTGGTCATTTCTCTGTTTCAAATAATAAACTCTTCCTAATTGCAACCATTGTTTGGTACAAAAAGAACCTGATTATTCTTTACACATATAATATACCTACAACTATATATGTTTAAAAAGAACTTTAACTATGACTCTTATCTTAGATATACCTATTAAACCAGACATGATCTCCTCTTATTGTTCCAAGCAGTTGAACTTTCCTTTTTTTATGAATAAATCTTGGTAGCCATTGATGCATGGTGAAATTCAGATTTTTTTGCAGGTGACGCTGCTTATTGTATTATGTATAATATATGCAACAACTTCTTAATATATTTTGTGTTTTATATAGAAGGTAAATGATTTAGACATTTGCCAATCCTCACAGAAATCTGTGGAGCTAATGATAATACATAAAGTCGTTCAAGTGATGCCCATGACCAGGTGAAGAGATTGTTAGTTATTAAAGGATATTTGACATTTTAGTAGTTTAATTATACATTTATCTTTCAATATATCTACCTAGATCATGCAACATTGCAATTCATGCTGGAAAAATAGGCTGGTACAAACTAGACTTCCCGTGTAGGCAGTATGACCAAAGTTGCATGCAAAGTTTATTTGCTTAAAACAAAAAATCAGAAACAAAGATGTATGGGGGGAACTGCATCTGCCGATTGATTATTTTCTTCGGTAATAATATTACTTTCTAAGAATGAAGGAACAATTGGATTAATAACCGGAATGTCCCATATGGAGGAAACCTCTGGCCTAAACTTATGGCCATTTATTTTCGGCATATCTGGAAAGCTATTTGTGATCTAGTTTTTAAAAAAGGTTATCTTTGATATTCATCGGGTTGCTAAGAAGGTTTTTGAACATATACTCAAACTCACAAGCTAGATGATATTTACTTTACTAGGACTTGTATTGATTATGATATAATCTTGGCTACTACTCATGAGTACTCCTATACCCTAGATGGGAAAAAAATGCTTGATTTATGACCCTTCTTGGTACAAATTACTATGTGGGTCTAATCCTTACAAATAACGCACGTATCTACATTGGAGTTAGGGGACATTGCTCAACGTCTACTGCAAAATGGAAACTAACTAAAAAAAAGAGTGGATAAGATTTTGAAAAAGACTAAGAAATTCAAGCAGATGTAATTTGAATTCGTAGCTGACAATATGGAGGTTCTCAGAGAAGCTAAGGAAAGCTTTGGACAAGAAGTCTGGAAAGACTTCCTCTCATGATTTAGACTAAATCTGTAACATATCTTTTGCTTTAAGGAACATGTACTTAATTCCTAGGCACAACAATGTTCCCGATCTTAACGTAGCTAGAATATGCATAATGACTACCTTCCTTTTGAGCGACATGAAAGAAATCTTCGTATTCTGTTTAACCTTCTTAACAAGGTCTGTCAAAGGTACTTAATGAAACAGATAATGTCCACTCCATATCCATTTCGGTAATTTTTAATGGATATCCGATAATTATCTGTCGGGCATTAAAAATGTGTTTCGGTATCAATTTTGTTAAGATTAACAAATATCGGTAGTATCCGCTAAACATCTAAACTTGATTATCTGTGTCTAGTCATTTATTCTTCTCGTGATTCTACAATCGTAACACCACACCAATTTCGACGAATTCCTTCTTTTCGTTTCATTCAAAATCATCTAACGCCTGTCACAAATTAGGTACTCTTAAACTTATAGTAGTTGTTTTGTAAACATATATTCATGTAGGCAGGGGTGGAGCCAAGGGTTGACTAACCCTGGCTCTAGCTCCCCCTAAAATCTAGTTAATTGCAAAACCCTCTATTTCTCCCTATATTTTATGTTTAGCCCTTTAAATATTAACATTTAGTCCACTAGAGTTTCTAAAATTTATTTTAGTCTCCTGGAAAAAAAAAAATCCGACTACGCCACTAATGTAGGATGATTATCATATAACATATCCGATAAGATATCCGTATTCGATATTCGAAATTTTGGATAACATCCTATACATACTTTAGGTATTGACAAAACCCTAATCTCAAGCAATGGCCATGTTACCTGCCTTATATATGCACCAGGAACGGTGTAAGAGGTCTCCTGCCACCTTTTCGGATTAAAAAAAATAATACCATAAACAAATTTTACCTAGTGTTAAAAGAAAATTCAGTGGGTAAAAGAAGAAGAGTTGCATGTGGACGTAGTTTTGGATGGGATTATCTCTCGAAAACCTGGTAAAATAAAATGTGCCAGAAATTTCTGGTTGGAAAAAGGAGGATAGATTAGAGGGAGAGAGAAAGAGTAGTGCTGACGCAAATTATTTTTGAGAGTTTTTTTTTTAATTTCTTAATTTTTTTCTTAGAAATAAAAACAACACAAAAAGAGAAAGAAAGAGAGATATGGGAAGGAGGACGACAATAACAACTGCTTATACAGAACAAGAAGATAAATATCAGAATCCCATTTACATCAACAATCAAGAAGAAGAAGTTTTATCATATTTTCATCTCAGATTACTTGTTATGTTATTATTGTTGTAGGAAAACACACAAGGATCTATTAGAGTTTTTATTTGATTATATCATGATTTATGCAGTATTGGATTCATCGATCTCAATCTTCATCGGTGAGTTTGGGTTTTACTTGGGTTTCTGTTGCAGATTCATTCATTGCTTTTTAATCTATTGAAAATCATGAGAAGTTGAGGTTAATGGGGTGATTGACCCTATAATGTATGTTAAGTGTTTGTGATATGTTCCCAATGAGCTTTATGAGTGAATGATGTTTTTCTCTTTGTATGCTTTTTCAGGCTTATCGGGGAATTTATTAAGTAATCCCGAATCTACAATGCGCAAACGGGTAGTGGTATGGGGGTCAGAAGATTTGTTCATATCATTTGGTTCGGATCCTAATTGATGGGATTATAAGGATATATATATAGTTAGTTCAAGTAGTGCATTTGGTGGATATTTGAAATTTTGGTGTAGTGATTCATTTGGGTAGTAGCTAGGAATTTAGTTTTGCTTGGACAAATTTAGGTAAAGGTTTCACTCTGTAGTCTTCTGATATAGAAACTGCAATTAATAGATTGGTAGGAATAGATAATTTGCAACAGTAGGAAAAGTTGTAAGAGAAAATCATTGGCTGAAATCTTATTTATGGGATTGCCTCAAGTTGCTGCCACCAAAGTCTGTGACGAAGTCACAGCATCTGTCAGCACATTTATGCATAACCTGCCTCAGTTCAGTGGTGCAAGGGGGCGCGACTTGGATAGAATGCATGGAGCAAATGTGGGTAATAGGATGCCAGGAGATTTTCCGTGTTCTTCTATTGGAGATTTCCAAAGCAAGACCACCTTGGAGATTCAGAAAGCCCCGAATGCACTTTCCAAGCGTGATGGTTTGGGGAATGATGCATCAGATGTTCATCGGTTGTGGACGGATTATAAGGATAAGAAATGTTGGTTAACTCCTACCGCTGCACGGAATATTCATCATCCTGTTTCAAGAATTGTAGGTTTTGGATCAGATGGATCGGCTTTGTTTGCTCATGGGATGGAGGAAAGATTACAAGGTAATGTACGCTCATCTTCATCAACAACTGCTGGCATTAATAATAACAAGACTGAGTTGCACGGAACACTAGCGAGAAAACGTTTGTTATCCCCTCTTAATAGCATGCTTTCATCAAATAGTTTCAATGGTGATCCGCTGGACATAGTTGGGGATGATAACCAATTCAGTTCTTGCGGTTTAAGTAATAAGTTTCGGCTATCGGTGTCACAAGATCATAAGAAAGCTAATATCGGTAATTCCAAGTCCCCGTTATGGTCAACATCCAGCTGCCCAACAAGGAATACCCTGCTAGATAATGCCACTTGCGCAAGCTCCAGTATACTCACTGATGGCCCTGTGCTTGTACCTCATGAACATTGTTTTCCACTGCTTGATCCTTGTAGAGATAGTCTAGTAAGAACCCAAACTGGGGCTATTGCCATAACCCAGAAGGAGGTGATCTCCCCTCCTCTCTCGTTATCCCCTCTAGGTCCCAAATTCTCGGAAAGAATGAAAACTGGAGGAATTTGCAGAAATTCTAGAAATGGTGAATACATAACCTCAAAGAACATAGGTAAATCACTTGATGGAGCTGTCTCACACATTTTATTTAGCCAGGAAGAAGAGGAGCCCGACATGAGGACTGAAAGTCATAAAGATATTTATCCAAGTACCCCTGAAAAAACTAATAAGGTTGGACGATATTGGACGCCCGAGTCAGCACCTACTCCACAATGCATCAAAATGATTAGAAGTGTTAGAAGATCCTTGGTTGGTTCATTTGAAGAATCTCTGTTATCCGGCCGGCTCTCTTCTGGCAAAGCCAGTCAGGTATGGGTTCATTACATCTCGATAAGTGGGCGATTGTGTCTCTGTTACCAGTTAATATATTATATATAGATTTGGCCTTTGTTTTATCTACATAGTCTCTCATGTAGCACTTTGTTTCGTCTTTTTGACTATCATGCAGACAATTGATGGCTTTCTTGCTGTTCTTAATATCACTGGAGGGAGTTTTTCGCCACCATCACAGAGACTTCCCTTCACAGTAACTAGTGTGCACGGAGATAGTTACTTGCTATATTACTCATCTATAGATCTTGCTGGAAATTTACCATCAAATAAATATAAGCCATCCAAGCTCAAGAGAAGCCTCAGCAACAATGATTCTGGAGAAGCCAAGACTCGCCTGCGCATTCCTGTGAAAGGGCGAATACAGCTGGTACTAGGTTCTGCCTGGTCCTCATATTCGATTTGCTGAGTATTGGAGTAACATAGTTCTGATGACTACAAATTGTAATCTTATCTGCAGGTTCTCAGCAATCCAGAAAAGACACCTCTGCACACATTCTTCTGCAATTATGATTTGACTGACATGCCAGCTGGAACCAAGGTATGTTAGATTTGGATTTTGAACCAAAAGGTGTGTTTTAAATCGTATTTGTCTCCCTTGTATTGTGAATGCCAGATTTATCTTTCATAGAACCAAGCTTTCATAATTGATAACTAAATTTTTGGGATGTGATGGTTAACTGGGAAATGGAATTGTCTCACTGTTGTAGTGTTGTTTACTAAGCTATAAACAAAATTGTTCACAATGCCAGCCTAGGACATCATTATAGAATGCCTTGTGGATGCATGATGTTTCCAAATTCAACCTTTTGATTATCTTCTGAGTATTACTATAAAACATCATGAAACTCTTTATGTAATTTCTTGTCTTTTTGTTTTTTCCTGCATTTTCATTCGCATGAAGACATTCTTGCGTCAAAAGGTTACCCTAGCTGCTTCCAAAGGAGGAAGCACGAAATCTGCTCCAGTATCAAAGCAGTGCCATCCAATGAAGCCTGTTAGAGAAGTTCCCAACCCTAATGAAGTAGTTGACACTGTAAATAACTTGGGTTCTGTGAATCAAAGTTCTAAAGTTACAGAAAGTGATAGATCCCATTTTATGGGATGTGTATATAGTGGTGATAATCAACAATATCCCCAGCCAGGTCGGACCCAACATAGTGGAGAGATGAACTTGTTGCTTTCTCCAGGGGATGATCTTTCTCAGACAAATGAATTACATGGCAGTCAGCGGGAGAAGACTCCAATGGAAACGAGTGAACTAACTGACAAGAAGTTTTTTCATAGTTCTATCAATGAGAACACTGCTGGTGTTCTGCGATATGCCCTTCATCTTCGTTTTCTATGCCTCTCTAAGAGATGTTCAAAGTCGCTGCAAAGGTGCAAATCTGATCCTTTATCCAACCCACAAACTAATAGCTTGGATGTTGGAGGTGAGCGGCGATTCTACTTATATAATGACTTGAGGGTCGTTTTTCCTCAGCGCCATTCAGACGCTGATGAAGGAAAGGTATATCTTTATTCTAAAATCTTATATTAGTATTAACATTCTTCTCAGATAATGCATAATGATGTTATTTTCATAAATTATGGTTTCTTTTCATAGTTGTTTCTGTGCGGTTATTTATTTGTTCATCTTGAGAAATGTCTTGGTTTGATCTTTGTTTCCATTTTTCTTGTTTGTGTACTCACTTCCTTGACGTCTAACTTGATTTTGATGTTTGTCTTATCAAGGCTTTGTTTACTTTGTCATGGCAGTTGAACACAGATTACCATTTTCCGGAGGATCCAAAATACTTTGCCTTCCAAGACTGATATCTCGACATTCGACAACGAATAATGTACGTAGCCGTCTCATATTCTCGGTCATATTTGTACATATTCCCGCCATCAACACCCATATCATTTCCTTCCTTTTTGTTCATATAATGGGTGAGACATCAATCAACCTGTAAAGATTTTCATCTTTTCAATAAAAAAATTAAACAATAATGTTCAATTCTAAAAGTGTTTTTTCCGTTCAAATTTTGGAAATCTTTTCTTCCTCTGTTGGTCTTTGAACTTTGAAGAGAGTACTCAAGTAAAAACACAAGTGATAAGGAGGGTCCGTGTGGCCCAATTTATTGCATGTGAACTACAATGTCCTATCCATATCTACATATTATTGCTTGGTAGAAGGTATTTATTGTCTTGGGGGGGAAACAGAATGTGGTATTGACTAGACGATAATAAGTTGTTATTATTGCCCTTGAGTTTCTTTGAAGAAAGAAGAACAGTACACAAAATGTCTAGGATTTCCTTGTCATATAGGTAAGTAACGTAGAACAAAATGGACCCTGCTTGGGGGTGGACCTCCTCAGTTAAGACTTATTGTCTGACAGATCCAACAAAATAATTGAAATGCAGGGGGATGGTGCCTCGGTACTAATTGGTGGTTCTCTTTGCATATTTAGAGCCATTTGGTTTTTGACACAAGCTTTGGTTTACACGAGGTTTGGTTAAGTGCAACCATTGCTTTGGAAGCTAATACATATTCTGGACAAACTTAATTAACGGTGCTTTGTGGTTACGCAGTACATACAACTGGTATGGAACTAACACCATGATGGCAATACATCTCTTTCATTAGAAAATATATATAGAAAATACATTTTTGAAAGGCCAAATACAATAACTACAGAGCCAATTTTTGGTAGTGAGGCAGGATGTAGTCAATGATGTTTTGGAGTTTGATGGTGGTATTGGAATTGAATGATGATAAATCTCAGTCAGTTGCAGTTGCCAACATCATATCTCACAAAACCCATCAACTCTGGCCCTTCTAGTCTTGGATTGTTCTCGTAACTGTAAATTCAGACAAAACCATCAATGCCAGAGTAGATAATACAAATTACTCATATCATGATCAGTACTACACTAAAAATTAATAAATGAGATAATGGGAATGGGACATGAACCTCACCTCTTCTCAGTGAATTTGGTGAAGGACCCTGTAGTTGGAATAGTACCACATAAGTCATTGTTTGAGACATCTAAGCTCTTGAGGTTGCCAAGCTTGGTAAGATCTCTAGGTATTCTTCCTGTCAGTCTGTTTCCATTCAGTCTCCTACAAAAAAAAAATCATCATCCATCATCACGTTGCAGAGACAGAAAGACATTGCGTGAGCATATATTCCTGCATTCACATTGTAGCAAGTATAAGTACTTGAGCGAAGAAAAGACTTGACAACAACTACTACACCAATAGTAGTTATTGTTTCTGATCATCAACAGTCATGCATCAATTTCCACCCAACTAGCTAGTACATAGCTTCTAAATATCTTAATTTTTAGATGCAAAAACCCATACTGCTGCAATATAGCTAAGAAAGATGGCTACATATGGACATTGCCCACCAACACACGCCATTCCTATTCCTATCTTTTCCCCAAATGAATGAATTTACTCCATCTAACAGAGAGATAGAGAGAGATAAAACAAAAAAACTTACAAGAATCTGAGAAGAGAGAGCTTGGAGAGAGTTGTAGGAATGGAACCAGTAAGATTGTTTTGGTAAAGATCCAAGCTCACTAGGTTTTTCAATCCATCTCCTAGCTCCTTCGGTATACTCCCCACCAAGTTGTTCTTATACAACTCACTGCAGCAAATACCAATATAATTGTCAAATTAATGAAAAAAAGAAGAAGAAGAAGATAAAATGTAATCTATGATGATACTATCAATCTCTTACAGATATTGTAGGTGTTCAAGCTTCGCCAACTCAGGAACCAAATTACCAGACAACTTTGCATTTCCCAAATCTCTGCATCATCATCATCATCAACACAAACAAGAAAGAAGACTTAGATATATATATAGAAACTATCAAGTTGTTCACTCGACTCATTCCAATGACTCCGTATATGTATACTTACAATCTAGTGACTCTGCCATCTTTGTTACAAGTAACATGAAACCAAGTACAAGGATTGACTAAGGTTGGATCCCAACTTTGTAGAACATTGCCTGGATCTTTTACTGCTCTTCTTAGTGCATATAATGCATCTCCTTCCACATTTGCGTTTGTTGTTGTTGTTGTTGTAATTGAGAACACCACCAACAACAATACCATCCTTGTTCGAAGAACCGTATCACCCGATATGATCAACTTCATTGTAGAGATCAGTCCCTTTGCAAAAAACTCCGTAAAATGCAAAATGAGAGAGACAGAGAGAGAGAGAGAGAGAGAGAAACAGTGGGGATGAGGTAGCTCAGCTTGTTTCAGTTAACTAATATATAGAGAGAGCCGTGTAATGAATGCTAGCTGGTTGTATAAAGATAGTGGTGCATCCAATGCATGACAATACAAAATATGTTCAAAGATACTAAGGTCTGGGACCGTGGGTATATGTTTTTTTTTTTGTTTTTCCCCTAGAGCAAAATGAAAGCTATATTATTTGGCCCAAGCGGCAAGGGAGTGGGCACCTTGATTCCAAATTCTAGGAATGTAATTGTGCTTAAAAGTTCTTAATACAAAGATATATGAAATTTAACATCCAAATAATCAATCGAAATCTTACATATTAATTTTGTCAATGTTAGAGAAAAAGAGTTTTTAACTACTGTTTATTTTTGTCCTTATGTGTCACTAGTGACACTAGCTTATTTTCACCTAAAGTATCCTTTAGAGCAACCGCATTTGGCAACAAAACAGAGCGTATTCTTGGTTGTCAAAATACCGAATTTCCCAAAACTGATAACATGGGTATCGGTTTACTTGGTAGAATACTGAATTTCATACAAGACAAACAAAAAAATCTTAGCCTTATATGAGATACAGTATCTTCCCTGCAAACTAATATCCCCGTTAGCATCAGCGATGTTCCACACTTTTGCTCCTAGTCAATTTAAACAACAAAAATTCACAGGTGGGTGGAGGCTACTTAACTAGAAAGTTTGACAATTATCTTCGACTGTGGAAAGAAATGAAAACATTGCCACTAAAGTGTATATTGAAATTAGAATAGAGAAAGATTTGAGTACTTACCATGCTAGCACAAATGTTTTTTCTTTTTTTTTTTTAGTTGAAAGGATATATATTGAGAAAAAAAGGAGGTATTTACAGAGAAAAGGAGAATAAAAGGCAGACAAAAATGAAAACCTCAATTACATATGGATGATTTCCTCCCAATTATGCACAACCTGGCTCGTTGAAACGTTTTTGAAAACGTCTGTTGAGGAGCTCCAAAGAAAAATATGCAGCTTGATAGCGTGCATCAGTTCCTCTATGTCTCTAGTCCTCCCGCCGTGCCTTCGTATGTTTCTTTCCAACCATAATTCCCAACCAATAGCAAAAGGAAGTAAGTGCCATATTAGCTTCCTTCTTTTTCCTGCACCAACCACCCTCCGGTGAGAATCGGGTTCGAAAGAAGCGGAAGAACCCAAGGTACTTTTAGAGTAGCAAAGAACTTCACCCATATCTCTCTTCTTTGTCTCACGGTGAATGAAGAGATGGTCTTGAGTCTCTTCCATATTATTGTAGAGAAGACAATGATCGATTTGAATATCCACTCCACGCGTCCCGTAGCATAATTCGGTTGGAATAGAATTGTGCATTGCAACCCACATCAAGAACTTAACTTTTTGTGGCGATAGCTTCGTTAACCGCACTGGAAGAACTCCCAATCCGGCCGGGAATCTGCAAGGTTGGCGTACATTGCTTTTGCAGAAGTCTCCAACCATTTCATCCTCCTCCCCATGAACCAGAGAGACGTTTCTCAAATCGTGCTTTATTTCCAGCAAGTCAATACGTTCTGCAGGGTCTAAAATCCTTGTGAATTCAAAATTCCAATACTCGCCTTTCATATCCGCAACCAAATTGGTCTTTTGTTTACTGATTTTAAAAAGTCTTGGGTATTTGTCCTTTAGAGTCCTCATTTCCAGCCAGCTATCGTGCCAGAAGCGAAGGCCTCTACCATTTTTCAGATTAATATGAACCATCTTAGAAAAATCCTCATTAGCCTTGAGAATCTCGTACCACATACTTCTTCCGATAGGCTCTTTAGTCTGTAAAGGAATCAGGGCCATCTCATTCGACCTAGACTTTTCGCACATAATCTTCCTCCACCAAGAGTTTTTCTCCTTAACATATCTTCCATGCCACTTTGCTAACAAAGCCCTGTTGATAAATCTTAGCTTCCTTATACCTAAGCCACCTTTGTGTGTTGGTTTCGAAATCTTCTCCAAAGACACCCAGCTCATCTTCTTATTGTCTTCGTCTTCACCCCACAAAAACTTTCTTATAATACTATTCAACTTTTTTTCCACAGTAACCGGCATATAGTAAACTGACAAGAAGTAGACCGCGATGCTCTCCAACGTACTCTTGATCAAGGTGACTCTACCAGCTTTGTTTAAGAACTTTCTTTTCCAAGGGGCGAGCTTCTTTTTCATCCTTTCGATAACCACGTCCCAAATAGCAAGACTCCTTTTACATGCACCAATTGGCATTCCCAGGTAATTAATTGGAAGCTTATCAATTTTGCATCCCAGTTCTAAAGCCAAATCTTGGATACACTCGTCGGCACCTATACTTGTCATTGAACTCTTGCCTAAGTTCAATTTCAAGCCAGTTAATACTTCAAACATCAGCAAGATAATTAGTAATCTTCTTACCTCTTCCTTTGAAGCATCCAGAAAAACGATCGTATCGTCAATGAATGAATGCGACACCACGGAGCCACCTTCCTGTACTTGAAATCCAGTAAGTCTACCATCGACCACCGCTTCATTAATTAGGATAGAGAGAACTTCCGCCATTAGCAGAAATAGAAATGTTACGGGCTTACAGTTTTGGATGGAGAGAATTATCCTCAAGGGTTGAGGCTGCTGCCTGCAAACTCCAAAGCAGGGGTACAAGACAATGTGAAATGCATGACTAGAAAATTGTCATGAAGACGAGCACTTGCGATATCATCCTTCGTATAATAGTAGTACTACTGTAGTACTGTAACGTTATGTATAGGCGGTTAGGTAGGTATATGCAGCACTGTAGGTTTCATTCAGGGAAACGTGTGGTCGTGGATTTAAATGTACAAGAACGGCCGGGACCACCATTGATAAGCAGTGCATGGTTGTAAAATTCCCTTCAAATTATTCAAAGGGCTATAGATTAGATAGGGTACAAGGCCTTAAGGGCAACCATTGATGATTCACTTTATATTTTATTTATGACTTGTTTTGTTTATTTATTCATTGAAATTAACTCGAGTCTAATGAACCTGTCTTGATTCGGGTATACCCAATAAGATAAAATAGGGTCATTTTGAAATAAAAAAAGCCACTCATTAACCATGTATTTTCTAGATGACTAATATACTCTTATTTAATTAACACTAAATTTTTTGATTATGTTAATTAATTGAGTTTAGATAAATTAATTAACCTGGCGAGATTGGGGTATACCCAATAAGACAAAATAGGGTCATTTTGAAGTAAAGCTAAGCCACCCCTTAACTTAGATTTTTCTAAATGGCTAAAATGCCCCCACAATTATTAACTCTAATTTAACTAAAATTATTAGATTAGTTAAATTAATTAGATTAGTTAGTTGATTTAGTTATATGTTGGGTTTTAGAAATCATTTAGAGAGAGAATTAGTATGAAGTAGTAGAGGAGGTTTTTGGGGGGGGGGGGGGAGTTAGGGTTTTTGTGAAATTTGTGATATGAGTGATTCAAATCCTGATTTTGAAGTGGGGGAGCCTTCTAACTTTCCTCCTACTGGATGAGTACTTGTATGATGATCTACCAGACCATGATCGAATGGATTATTTGCATGATCCTCACTTTTATTTTCCTCAAACTCAAGATGGGTATGGAGGTGATGAATGTCTCGAGCCAAACGTAGAGTCCAATGACCAAGAAGAATATAATGGAGCTGCAAGTAATCAGGTAGACAACCTAAGTAGTGAAGATTGTGATTTTTCCATGCAAATGATCAATTTTTATTTTTTTTCACTTCAATTTGCTCAGGTCGGCAAGGTCGACGCTTGTCGATCATGCCGGCCATAAAGGCGGCGGCGTGGTTTTACTTTGCCGAAAATGCCGACTTTTCATGACCACTCACGCCTAGCGTTGTATAAAATTATAACCTTGCCGACTTCCATTTTTTGAAACACAGAGCCATTACTTGAAAATTCTTACGCCGAATTTTCAAGTTTTAATACAAGGTCACTGTTCCTATGTCGGCATTGTTTATATTCTCACGTGTTTCGCCTTTGTTTGTTTGAAGTGTTTTATATGTCGATCATGCCGACCGTGGTAATACATATTAGCTACACTTTTGATGTTTTGTAGATTGTGGCATTGGTACCTATGGCGGATCAGCCTCAAGCTCAGAAAATTAGGGGTCCCGATACTTCCGAACATTATGCTAATGATTTGGAATGGAAGGACAAAAAGGACGCGGTAAATTGGATTGTTGAGAAAGCAAAAGAGAAAATGTGCGTTCTAGTAAAAAACACCCAACAAAAATCTACGCGGTTTGAAATGGTATGCGAGTGTTATGGATCGCCGGACGAAAGTCACAAGAGAAAGGGTTATGTGTATGATAAGAAGACGACTAGGGTGTACAAGACGAAGTATAAGAAGTGTGAATGCCCTTCAATAGTGCATTTGCTTCCTTCAAAGGGACAATCGTTTGCAAAATGACCACTAAGTGTACAAAGACTACAAATATTTGGTTTTGAAACTTCCATTCTTTATGCAAGGTTGAAGATGAAGTTTGGAATGCTTTTATAATAACAACATACCTAATATCTTGATTTTGAAATTTCTATCCGTTGAGCATTCAATGGGTTGTACTTTGTACCTAAAAGGTGAAACTAACATCTACGCCGGCAAGGTATAGATTTAAAACCATGCCGGCCTCCAGTACTATGTCTATTACTAAATAAGATAGTGCAACTCCAATATTGTCCAAAACTGCACAAAAAAGAAAAATTTCTAAAGCAACTAAAACTGAAAATTAAAATAAGTTTAACAAGTCTAAAACCACACTCTAAGAGTTCAAAACATAATGTAATAGTTCAAACTAGAATCTAAGTTTCTAAAGCAAGTAAAACATAATAAAGATTAAGAATTTCAAGGACCCTTCTCATTGTTATTATCTTCCTCCCCATCACTAGCTTTTTCACCAGCATCAGCTTTTGCTTTTCCATTCCCTTTCACTGGACCTATGTAGTCACCATCCTCATTGTAATAGGGGTTCACTCCAGAAAAGTCAGATGCCCCAAAAAAGGTCCTTGGATCAACCTCCTCTTCTTCCTCTTCTGATGATGTGCATTCAACATAGTTGAGGGGATTGCTAGGACTGTTCATAAACCTTAGAAATTCTTCAGTATCTTCTTTACCCATCAAACATAGTTTTCTTACATGGCAATTCTTTTCAGTTTCATCTTTAGGATCTTCTACATTAGGATAAATTGCGTCAATAAATTGGAATAACTCTTCGGCATTGTTAACAAGGCAAGGTAGATCTTTTTTTTTTCCTCTGGGAACCTAAACAATTCACAAATAAGAGATATAAAAACAAACAACACTGTTGAACGCAAATAAGAGATCAAAATTGTTACACATTGAAATTTGGTTCTGGTAATCTATAAGCCGACAAGGTATAGAATATACACATTGCCGACCAATATCTAGCCGGCATGGTAATAACCATTCACTTAGACGACCAAAACACAGCCGGCATGATTGTATTAAATAATGATGCCGGCTATAACTTCAAAAATATCAAGTTTCTGATGCCTACAATCGGCATGGTCCAAGGACAACTCCATGCCAGCGATAAGTTAGCCGGCAGGTGTCTGTTAGTATACCCTGCCGACCCTGGTTATTGTCTAACAACATCCATGGATGATATGAAAGGTCGGCAGGTTATTCATCCTCATACAACGCCAGAGCTTAGGAAACAACAATCGCCGGCATGTTGTGAAACTATCGTCTGTGCCGGCTGAAACGCGGAAAATCTAAATTTTCAGTTTCTAACCTAATCTAACAATCAAAAAACACTAAACAATATTGGGTTGAGTTTAGAAATCAACTTAAAGTCTTCTTTTCATCGATGGAGGGTTGTTTTCAACATTCTCAGGGATTGAACTTTCGGGTTTACTAGTTCCATCTTTTCCCTTACCTTTTTTCTCTGATTTGGATGTTTTGATACTTCCTGTTGAATCTCTCTTGCTGCTGGATTGTTTAGAATGAACCATTTTTTTAGGAAAATCAAAATTGAAAATTTTGGTTGATTTTGGGTTTTTGGAATGAAAGAGGAGAGGGATTAGAGTAGAAGGATTAGAGAAGATTAATCAGTTTTTAGTTTTTAAGTTTAGGGTTTAGTGTTAGGTTAATTAATATAGGGTTTAGTTTTAGGTTAATTACTGTAGGGGTATTAACGTAACTTTACCACATTTTGGCCTCCCCTTAGTAAGGGCACATGTCCATCTAAATTTGGGTATACCCCAATTAATCTGGGTATACCCCAATCTCGCCAGGTTAAATAAGTAGATTAAAACTTATGAATTTAAGTTATGAAATTTTGTTTTTGATTGAACTCATGTAAGAAGATTTTTGATGATTTTTTTTTTTTTGAGAATTTTTTTTTGCTACGGAAATGAAAACATACTACCCAAACACTTATAAAAAGGGTATTGCAAAGCTGATGTATGAAATCATGCTCAAAATTAAAGAAGAATCAACACTTTCAGTTCTGAAACTATGAAAAGTCGACAGGGTCGACGAATGAAGACCATGCCGACTATATTATGCTTCAAAAAAAATGCCGACTATATTTGGCCGGCAAGGTCGACGAATGAAGAAAATGCCGATTAGCTTTGGCCGGCAAGGTATTCAAATGAAGACAATGCCGAGTTTATTTTTTTGACACACAGGAGATGACTAATATTAGTCGGCAAGGTAAAAAAAAAACCCGCCGGCTATTGAAAAATACCATGCCGTCTGTATTAGCCGACAAGGTCTTCAAAAAATACCTTGCCGGCTGTTGAAAAAATTTACAGTCGCCATGGCTATTATGAAAAGTCGGCAAGATATGCATGTTACGACCTTGCCGTCTGTATTAGCCGGGAAGGTCTTCAAAAAATACTCTGTCGGCTGTTGAAATTTTTTAAAGTCGCCATGATTATTATGAAAAGTCGGCAAGATATGCATGTTACGACCTTGCCGACTAAAGACACAAAAATCAAAATTTTCGATTTCTAACATAATATAACAATCATATAACAACCAAATCACACAACACATTGATGGGTTTGAGTTTATACATCACTTGGAGTCTTCTTTTCGCCGGTAGAATCAACCATTTTTTTAGAAAATCAATGTTGAAGATTTTCGGTTGATGGAAGAAATGGAAGAAGATGAAGGGGAAGAAAAGTGAGATTAGGGAAGATTAAGAGTTTTTTAGTTTTTAATTTTAGGGTTTAATTTTAAATTAATTAGTTCAAGGGTATTAACGTAAAATCACCAATTTTGGCCACCCCTTAACAAGAGCACTAGGTCCATTTAAATTTGGGTATACCCCAATTAATCTGGATATACCCCAGTCTAGTCGGGCTAATGAATTGGCTCTCATCTGTAAACAGTAATTATAAATTTACAATCAATTATGGCAATGTTCATTCATGCATGGAATGCCATAAGTGCAATCTAGCTAGCTAACAGTCAAAATGATGATTTAGGAGCAATGTAGTTTATCTCGTGTCTCGGTCTGTCTCGGCTGGGTCCGAGACACCGAAACAACGATATTTCGGTGAGATTCCTTTCAAAATTCCGGAATGTTTCTGTTTGAAAATTTAGGAAATACCTGCCTTATAAACCAATATAGTAATAAATATATCTTAACTATCTTTATTGTAAATCAAGACACGTAAGTCTTTGGACTTGTTTTCTTTTGGCTTTTTCCGTTTACAGCTCATCACTAATCACTCAAACTTATCCTTCATCATCTTCATCTGTCTCAAAATACTAACAAGTTGATCGATCCATTCGGCGGAGAAAAATATTAAAGCCTAGCCTTCATTACTCACCCTATCTTAATAGCTTAACAGCTTAATCTTCTTGGTCTTCTTTTCTTAGTTTTTTTTGTTTTGAAAAATCATGGTGGTGATGTAAGTAAACTCTGAAATCAGTGGATTTGAAGGCTTGATTTATATACAAGTAGATTGCGAGAAGGTGAAATCTCGAATCCATCTAAATTTGGAAGAAATTCCGGCCAAAATTTGAGAGATTTCAGGTGATACGTCCGATATTCTCGTTTGAATCTCGTTTCAGCGAGATTATGAATTTCGGATGTTATTTTTCCGAAACCGGGAAAATCGCCGGAATCACGGCCGAGATGGACTACATTGTTTAGGAGGTCCGGGGGTGCTTGATTCCATCGGGACCCTTTTGCATTTTGGTGGCCATTGCTTGACTTTTTGTGATCCCCACATACCCCGCCCCCACCCACCCTTTTTCCAATGGATATTATGAATTGCAAATGAATATCATGAGTAAATGCTTCAAGAAAAGAAAAGAAAAAAATTAAAAAAAATCACGAGTAAGCATAAGAGTGATACCCAAATGAGTGTGAATTTTTTTATTTTTGAAACGTAACAAGTACTAAAATATGCTATTGAAACTTGTAAATAAAAACTACTACAAGAAACACCACATTTTTTATGTATTGTTTGGATAACACATTAGAAGCAGTTTTTCGATTTCTAAAAGTCAAAATTTGGGTGTTGAATTTCAAAACGACTTTTAGAAGTCGAAAAGGTAACTTTTTGTGAATCAGAAGTCAGAAGAAAATTTATATCCACTATTAATATTGATCTAAGTTTCATGACTTCATCTTTTGAGCTCCTAATATAAACTCATCAATTACAATATTGTAAGCAATTCATGATTGAGATGTTAAACAAATGTTATTTTGAAAGGAGAGTTAAACTTTTTATAGAGTTGTACTTTGGGATTGTAATTTTGAAAGGAGAGTTTATCCAAGAATACTTGTTTGGATAAATATAGAAAAACCGCTTATCAATCATTTGTTAGTTAAAGTAGGTAGATTTCCATTTACATCTATTTATTTCAACTACTTAAACCTCCCTTCGAAATTTTGTTCTCATTGCTTGCGGTTAGGTCACAAAGTAGGTAGTTACGCAGTACTTCATGGAAAACCTTTAGAAGACATTTATGATATCTCATTCAATTCCCCATATCCTAGTGATGACATGAACTGGTTAAATGATGTCTTGGTACAAGTATGGAACCCTAAAGAAAACTTTGACCACACTGGAGTACCAATACCAGTACAAGAATACCTTAATCAGCCTGGAGTACGTGAAACCTTCCATGATATCTTTAGAACCTATGTAGATGAAGAGCCTACTCTCAGGAGTGATATCCCAGAGGAGAATTTTCAGAACCCATCTCTTTCCTATGATGTGCTGGGGCCTTTCGCTATTACTGAAAACTTGTCGGCTGATGAAGATATGCCATTAGCGGCATCTATTGTTTTAGGGAAGAGAACTTTCCCTTTTAACCTTCCTGAGAATTTCATTCTGATTCCTTCTTCAGATGACAAATCGTCTCGATCTGCTGACTCGGAATCTTTCCGAGTTTCGGCCGAGTCAGCTACAGAATTGGCCCCCCTTCTTGATTCAGACTTGCTTCAAGACATTCCTGTTCATGCACATGCTATTGGGCCTTCTGATAGGCCTAATTCTGTTTCTCTTGTAGAAGTGAATAGAAGGCTATCCTTCTCTTCTTCAGACGAGGTTAAGGATTTTTTTGAATCCCCAACTTCTTCATTTTTCCCTTTACCTATGTCAATCTTGATCACCCTCGTAACGAAATCAATTCTTATATTGCATCATCTTTTCAAACTCCCCAAACTCAGTCAAAATCTGCTTTTAAAATGACAGTTTCGGATTTTATTTCATCTTCATCCTCGGAGCGCCTTTGTACTTTTCCATCAGAGGGTGGCAAGATTTTCAAAATCGATTAATATGGGTATAACATTCATGAGCACCAATCTTCATCGAATGCTTACCAACCGATTCCTTCCTTGAACTTATCCCTTCAAAGCAACATGACGAGACACATATACTTTTCTTATAAGCTCCTCTATTTAAATTGGATTTTCTGCCCTTATCGTATCTTTTTAATCTCAACTTCTTATTCATCTATCTTTACTAATTTTAGATTTCAGATATTAGAACTTTTACAATTTAGTATTGGAACTAGCTTGCTTAAAATAATTTAGCTATTTATAACTGGTAGCTACCTATCTCGTGGTAATCTGACACTTTGGTTTTTCTTTTGTCTCCTATTATATAGAATTCTATTCATTTCTGTTAATCATGAAAATACTTGCTTGGAATGTGCAAGGATGCAGAAGTCCTTTAACTCAGAACCATCTAGCAACTCTTATTAGTAATGAAAAACCTAAAATCCTTTTTCTCTCTGAAACCAAAAACCAGAGATCCTTAGTTAAAAGACTTGTATCTAATTTCCCTAATTATCATATAGTAGATCCAATAGGAGTTGCAGGAGGTCTAGTTGTAGCCTGGATAGATGGTTTTCATTTTGAGATTGTTCAATTGAACATTAATATGATCAATATAATTGTATACACATCTTTTGATACTAGGAAATGGGTCCTAACATGTTTTTATGGGAGTCCTTACCCAACAAATAGGAACATAGCTTGGGATTTCTTAGAAGAGATTAGCATACAAGTCTCTCAAAGACAGATGCCTTGGATAGTGATAGGCGACTTTAATATGATTTTTAATCAATCTGAAAAAAGAGGAGGCTTACCTATCTGTAAACCAATAGTGACTATTACTCTAACATTCTAGAAAGATCTGGTCTTTATGACTTGGGATACACTAGTAATGATTATACTTGGGATAATCACAGAGAAGGGAAACACAACATACATGAGAGACTAGAGAGAGCATTTCTTAATGCTGATTGGCACATGCAATTCCCAAATGATTCTTTGACACATCTAGCAGCAGTAGGCTCAGATCATAGTCTTATCTTACTTAGATTAGATTCTCAGCTTACTAGGGCTGAATGGGTTTTTAAATTCTATGACACCGGGTTAAAAGAAAGATCATGTATTCAGGTCATCCAAGATTCCTAAAACTTTGAGTGTACTGAAGTTGCCTCCAAGTGTTTAGTTCAAAACCTTAGTCAAGTAGGGAAGAATTATTAGATTGGAAAAAGAATATTTTTGGTATCCCAAATAAACAGATTAATAGACTGCTCAAAGAGATTGAAAAACTTCAATCTGATAGGATTACTTTACATCAACAAAAGAAACTGAAATAAAAACTACAAGAATTAGAAAAAATATACAACACGCAGGAAGCCATATCAAAACAACAATCTAGAGACAATATCATCAATTTAGGAGAAAAGAACACAAAATATTTTCATACTATAACCTTAAGAAGAAGGAAATGGAACACAATTGAGAGTCTAGTAAATGACCAGAATGTGGTCATAAAAAACAACAAAGAAATCAATTTCATCTTAACCTATTATTTTAAGAAACTCTTTACTGAAACCTCTTCTGAATATTTTTCTTCTAACTCTATTTTTTCGAATATTTCCCCCAATATCTCTGTTGTGGACAATGATAGAATTTTAACTATCCCCTCTATGGATGAAATTCACCTAGTCTTAAAAAATATGAAACCGAATAAATCTCCGGGACCAGATGGGTTCCCAATTAGTTTCTTTCTACACAACTGGAATGTAGTAGGAGCTCAGGTGATAGAAACAATTCAAAATTTCTTCAGAGAAAAGATTATGAATCCTGATTTAAATAAAACTCATTTGTTCCTCATCCCTAAGATCAACCACCCGAAGAATCCTAGTCAATTTAGACTTATTGGCTTATGCAACATAGTTTACAAAGTTATAGAAAAACTACTAGCTAATAGAATAAAACCTTTATTGGAAAGGACCATATCACCTTTTCAATCAGCCTTTCTTTCATCTAGACAAATTTCAGATAACATCATAGTTGCCCATGAAATAATTCACTCTTTTAAAAAGAAAAAAGCAAGAACTGAAGGTTTAGGAATCAAAATAGATATGTCAAAATCTTTTGACAGAGTGAACTGGAACTTCTTGCTAACTGGCCTAAAAACTTTTGGTTATAATGATGAAGTTTTCCAACTAATCGAATAATGTATTTCTACAACCTCTATAGCAGTCCTTTTAAACGGCTCACTCGGTGAAGATTTTAACCCTTATATAGTGCTACGTCATGGAGACCCCCTATCGCCTTATGTGTTTATCATATGTATGGAATTTTTTCTAGAATTCTGCTAGCTAAGGAACAAGATAAAACCTTACATGGAGTTAAAATCACACATAAGAGCGAACCCATCTCACATGTCTTCTTTGCTGATGATTGTTTATTGTTTGTCAAAGCTGACCTTATAGTATGCAAAAATTTACTCGACACTATTGATATTTTTAGTAAAGCTTCTGGCACTGATTAATTTTGAAAAATCTGGAGTCTTCTTCAGTAGGAAAGTAGAACCAAAACACCAAAAGATGATGTCAAAAATGTTAAAAATAAAACATATAAATCTTAAAGACCCTTATCTAGGTGATCCTCTCTTCATGGAAAAATATAAAATAAAGACTTTTACCCCAATTCTAGAAAGAATGGAATCTAAGGCCAAAGGATGGAAAATCTTAGTTTTGACACAACCATGTAGGGCAGTTTTAAATAGAGCAGTCCTAGCTAGTATACCTATTTACCTTATGGGGTGTTTTCTGCTTCCCAAGAAAATAACTAATAAAATAGATGATATTCAAAGAAATTTTTGGTGGGGTAAGGATGCCGGGGGCAAAGGATATTACCTTAAAGCTTGGACGTCTCTTTGTAAACCTATTCTCAAAGTAGGACTAGGTTTTAAGGATGCTAGGAAATTCAATCTAGCTATGTTGGCCAAGTTAGCATGGAGAATGGTTAATGAGCTTGATGCTATGTGGGGTAAAAACAATGGGTGCTAGATACTTTAGGAACAAATCTCCACTAAGAACTAAAATCTCTTGGACTTGGAAATGCATTAGAAAGGGTTTAGATTTAGTGCAACAATACAATATTTGGGAAGTGGGAAATGGGCAGGATATCAATATTTGGAAAGATAGTTGGATACCTGGTCTAAAAGAAACTTTACAACGATTCAATGCCCCTAGCAATAACCAGCTGACTAGAGTTTTTATTGATTCTAACACTAACTGTTGGAATTTCATCTTAATTTCGTCAATTTTCCCTAGTGAAATATTTAACAAAATTAACCAAATCCATTTATTCACTGATGATAATCATGAGCTTAAGAAATATCAAATTCACTGGTCATTAAAAATTTCGGGTAAGTTTACTGTAAAATCCATGTATAAGAAACTAAATGAATCATGACATGTGACGAGCCTGTCCTTACCCGAATCCTTCTGGGAATCATTGTGGAAACTAAATATCTCTGAAAAAATTAAATTGTTTTTGTGGAAATGTTTACAGGATGCTCTGCCTACTAATGCTAAACTATTTGGTAAAGTTAAAGAAGTCAACCCTTTCTGTACTATGTGCAAGACTGAAATTGAAACAACTGAGCATATGCTTTTCCATTGTCCTTATGCCCAATCTGTCTGGAAT
This sequence comes from Papaver bracteatum, assembly GCA_023529315.1. NCBI lineage: Eukaryota > Viridiplantae > Streptophyta > Magnoliopsida > Ranunculales > Papaveraceae > Papaver > Papaver bracteatum. The sequence continues at coordinate 1,159,629 of JAJJWX010004610.1, forward strand.
TCCTTTCCCAACCCTGTCACCCTTCATATAGATGTATCGGATTCCAGTCTAGAGTGCTGCAAAAAATGGTTGTTTAATACCAAAATTGATAATTCTATTGATTTCTTACTTACTACAATGTGGTTTATATGGAAGGAAATATGTGATAGAACTTATGAGCATAAAACCAAGAATGTTAATATATTAGCTTTAGAAGTTCAAAGACATATAGAATTTTGGTATTTAGGAAAAAAGAAAACACCTAAGACAAATCATGTTACAAAGAAGAAACCAACTCCTGTTTGGAAAGCCCCAGATAAGAATTATCTAAAGATCAATGTTGATGCTACTTGGATCTCTGATTCTTTACCTTCTACTTATGCTTTTATTTTGAGAAATGACACAGAAGACAACGGAGGAGGAAGCGCAGGACAAACAACAAGTTCAGATCCACAAGAGGCAGAGGCACTAGGTACACTTCAAGCGGCTATCTGGGCTAAAGAAAAACAACTTCATAACTTCAGTGCATGTAGAGGGAGACTGCGAGAGAATCATCAACTACATTAATGGAAAAAACGAAGACATTTCCTGAAAAGCCAAGGCTTACATTTTGGAGGCAAACAGAATAACTCAATCCTGTGACAATTTTTTGGGATTTTATTTTATTCCTAGATTAGGAAACAAACTAGCGAATATTTTGGAAAAACATGTTAGATCTTTAAATTCCAGTCTTGAATGAGGATCTAGTCCTCCAACTTGTAGTAGAAACCGACTTCTAGTAGATAAATCTAAATATTGGGAACTCTCAACAACCAACATTAGATGGCTCTACTTCTCTTGTAACTGTGACTCCTTTTGAGTCCTAATTTTTCTATGAAATATCTTACTTATAAAAAAAATAAATTGTTTGGGGCTAATAATCATACTGACATAAAAGTTGCAAAGAAATTACTATTCTTTGCAAGGGAAAATTTCATAAAATTAAAGTACAATAAAATAAAATAAAAGTTTCTAAAGGGGCTTAAGGTGGCTTTACTTCTTGGTATATGGGCGTGTGTGATCTAACTTAACAACTTAGTTGCATTTATCTTAAACAATTTTCCAAAGTCACGGAAGAATATTATGAATTTACGATTTATTATTCTATGGAAAAGGCACCTGTTAACCATTTTTATGTGTACTTAAACTGGTTAGAGGCCTAATATATGGTTCCTGGAATCTGAAAGGAAGTAGTGATTAGGAATCCACGATTCAAATTTATGCAGTTCTTTTTATCACACTTCTCGTTCTAATCATTATTTAAATTATATTTATGAAATTATGGAAAAAAATTTGAATTAGCAATGCTAGAGCCATTGGATTAACCAATCCAATGGTGGTGGTTGCCAGTGGATTTTTTTACTCCAAAGGCAAAAATTGAATTTCCATCATAAACCACCACCACTATTGGATTGGTTAATCCAACGGTTCTAGAAACACTAGATTAAAAATGTTCTAGCGCTGCTAAAGCAAAATCGCCTTCTAAAATTATAAATCATTATGCCTTTTGATAAAGACAATGGATTGTGTAATCACGTTGACACGAGCAACAAGCAACTTTGACAAACATCACTTGAAGTGATGACTAATGACCCTAGCTTAGAGAAAAAGAAGAAAAAAAGGCAATATTAATGGTCCAAAGCAAATACACTTGGATACACTTTGAAAAGATTTTCTTTGCTTTTCTTGATTTTTCATTATATAAACCGACAATGTTTTTTTCTTCTTCGATAAATAAGATAATATATTACACATTGAGCAATGTACAACATGATGTCCAAACCCTTTACAATAAAATCATATTATTGGGCTTAAAAAGGGCGGTTTTTTTGGGTTAATAGGGTCATGAAATAACAACACATAACCCCTTATCTATCCTTTTTTGTAATGTTTAATCTACCCTTAATTTGATCAGTGCTAATTAAATTGATTAAGCTAATCGAAAAGATAATTTTTTGCAAATCAAAACTTGATCTTTTTGAGTTTTGAAGAAGGAAAAATGGTGATTTTAGTGATTTTTTTTTTGGAAATTTTTGAAGAAAAATGATGAAACCATTCATCACAAAACTCTAGATAACCTTATAATCAACTCCCAACATCTATTTAATCAATTCAAATCCGTCAAAAATCTGAAAAAAAATCTGAAATTTTCTGTTGTTACGGTTGGGTAAATTTATCGACCCGGACAAAATTAGATACAACGGTTGGGATATTAGGAACTCCCAGCCGTGAACACATAAAACAGATGGGAATTTATGAACTTCTGGCCGTTATTCTTCCCAGTATAACCTGAGTCTGCATTACAGCTGAGTTTACATAAATTTCCCATCCGTAATTCGATTTGAAAGTTGAGATTTTTTTTTGATTCAACATGAATTCTTCTTAGTACGATTGAAAATTACTAATACATTCATTAACTAGACCACAATAAAACTCATTACATGCTTGATATATCCTCATTACAAAGTTGGTTTTAATAACATCACTTTCGATGTATCAAGAAATCTTTGATGATGGTCATTTGAGCTTCGAAGTTGAAATTATAACCTTTCCATTTTCTCCATTCCTTGTTAGCTTGAGAAACTACTTCTTCATCATTCTCACCTCTAAGTCGAATTTGCTTGCACATACGAAATAGACCATATACTCTTCCACTTTTTTGTGTATGTTTAAGAATCGAAGATACAATTCAATCACATCGCGGTTGTTAGTGTTACATGTTTCACTACAAATTTTTTCAAAAATATTACTCCAATACTCCCTTCTTTGGATAGCATAGCACAAAATTTTGGTAAAGAGATAAGTCTTCATCCAAAATAAAGTTGGGTTTATCCTTTGAGTATATTGCATTGAGTTTGTAGGAGTTTTAGTGGATATGGTTAGTGTAAAAGGTGTGATTTTGATTTGGAGTTGGTGGTTATATGGAGATGGAGTTATTTCAAGTTTAAATAAGTGGTTGAACAGCTAGAACCTTCTATTCATCATTCTTCAAACTGATATATTTTTCAAAATTCAAAAAACTAGCTGATTTGGTGTGGTACAAAAGGAAATTATAGGCAGTTACGGCTAGGAAGGTTGCTAGGACGACCAAGCCGTAATTCTATATAACCTGCATATATTGTGTTCTGTCAGAGTTACGGTTGGTATTTCAGTCTGTAAATATGATTTATTACTATCTGTCAGAATAACGGCTGGGATTCTTGTACGTGTAAGAAATTACGGCCTAGATATGTAGCCGTAACCAAGAGCCTTTTTTTTTGGTTTACCAGAGTACTATATGGCTAGGAAAGTCCCAACCGTAATATAACACAGATGGGTTTCCAAACCGTTGCTACGATAACGGCTAGGTCGACCAAGACGTAAATACATTTACGGTTTCAAGTCCTAACCGTGATCATGCTACACGGCCTGGATATCTAGCCGTAAACATGACTCATTGTTGTTCAGGGAGTTCAGACCAAACAACGGCTAGGTTTTTCCCAACCGTGAACCCATTACGGACGGGTTTCCAAACCGTTGTTCGCTTTATGGCTGGGAGTTCCTAACCGTTTTCTTGTTTATGGCTATGAAATTTTATATTACAACAATTATAGGCATTTTCGGCTAGGATTTTTGAAGCATCGACCTAGCCGAAAGTGCACAAAAAATTCAATTATGTTGCTTTTTTTTATCATTTTTCTTAGATTAGACACATTGAAAGACTAACATTAATTCATAAATGCAAAGTTATAAAAATCCATCCATCCCAATCCTTAACCAAAGAACGAAAATAGTAAAATGTCAAAGGCTTAGATAACAAAAAATCCATGAAGTAAAATACTAAAAGCGAGTAGATAGTCATTCACTTGATTCCTCCCCCGAAGATTCTTGCAAAAAAGCATCCAAATCGTCCTCTTGTTCCTGTTCAACAACTCTAGCCTTTTTACCTCCTTTTCCATTGCCAGCTTGAGTTTGAGTCATTTTACCTCCACCACGTCCACCTCGAGCAGCACTTGTTCCAGCATGTCCTCCTTTTTCACCTCGACCACGACCACCTCGAGCACTTGTTCCAGCACGGTATCCTTTTTCACCTCGACCGCCTTTTCCTTGCTTTGGTTGGGCTTGCTCACCGGAGGGAGTATCCGAGTCGTCGCTAGAAGAAGGAGACCTAGCCCTCTTACGTCTCCTTCGTCGGTCCTCTTCATCAGGATATAAACCTGCTTTCTCAGGGATTATTATGCCTTTAACTAAAATGCGGAGTAATCTTTGTTCAGCTACCGTTAAGTTCTCACCCGAATCAATCATACGTGTGATGTCATTGACCACCCAATTAACTCGTTCGAACTATTTTTTCACATCAAACACACATACTCTAATTATTCATAGATAATTGCAAAAAAAAAAATATATACAAACATAATTAGTAGTGTACGTAGCACCATCTTCTCCCAATCATCTTGTTCATTCATTGATGTCTTTGATTTTGAACTCTCTTTCTCTGCATTCTTGAAATGTCTCTGCGCCTCTGGATCCAAATTTTCCATATAAGGATGAGCCCACTCTTTATACCAATCCATATAATTCGCATCCGCTTCGGAAGTCCCATGAGAAGCTTCAAGCAGTCTTCTACTCATTTGGTTTACTGCTTGGGAACGAGCATTCCAATGGTCGATCGACGGTGCTACGACCAGTTTAAAAGGAGTTTATTTAGGCACAATTTTCCGGACAATACCGATTTGGCGGAGCATTCTATGAGGATCTAAAATGGCTAGGAAACTGAATATCACAGTCAGGAAATAAAGTTACGGATAGAAAAACCGAGACGTAAACTAAACTACCGTTGAAATTTTTTCGAACACAGGAGAATATATGGATAGGAATAACCTAGTCGTATATAACTAGTTACGGTTAGGATTTCTCCATCTCGTACACATCGACTGATTTACGGTTGTGAGTTCTTAAATATCCCAACCGTGTAATGTATACACGGCTGGGAAAACAATAATTTACAACCGTTATACCTATTTACGGCCGGGAATACAAGAACTCCCAGCCGTAAGCATTTTCAGAATTAAAATTTTAGAAACCAACAAAATAATCAACGAAACGGTTAAATAAAGAGTGGGTTTTTGAATTCATACCTTATTGTTGTCATATCAGGAGTCTCGGCGGCTGGTGGATCTCCTTCATTCACTTCTTCTTGATCTCCAGTTTCATCTTCATTTGATAAAGTTGGTTTTTCTGCTTCAGTAGGAGGTTGATTCGACGAACTTTGACCTAAATTTTTCTTAAGTTTCATGCTTTTATAGAATGAGTTTAATCGACGAAGATTTTTTTTGGAATCGACGATTAATCGTTTCAAACGAAGAATGGAAAAAGAAGAATAAATGAAAGTGAGGTAGGAGAGGGTTTTTTTTGAATAAATTTCAGTTTTTATTTATTTAATAATTTTTCCGTTTTTTTTTATTAGATTAATTAGTTAATGGAATGGTAGAAGGGTAGTAAGTGAAAATGATTGAGGATATTTTTGAACTTTTACATAAATCTGATCTCCCCTATAACATTTAGGTTCCACTTAGTAATTTAAGCCCCCAAAGTCCCATCCCTTTAAGCCCCAATAATAGGATTCTTATAATATCATCTGGGATTTTATACTTTAAAATACAACTTTGGGAGTCATCTAAAACATAACTTTTTTTAAACACGACTCCATTTAGCTAGTTTATCCACCTTCCCATTACGGTCCCTGTGTACATAAGTATTACACTATTATTTTTATCAAAAAAAAATTTGTACATCATTTAAAATTATTTTCGTTCTCCAGTCATGGGAAGATAACCTGTTGTTCAAAAAAGCTACCACATCCTTACAATCTGTTCTTATTTTGATATGCATCACCTTCAACTCCACTGCCCATTGAACCGCTTTCTTTATAGCTAATGCGTTTGCTAATGTTGAGAATTTTCAGCTTTTCTTTCAGAATGTTGAGGAACCTGTTAATCAGAATTAGACCTCTATTCCTCTAAGAAACATTGAATTTCCATAGGGTTAGGTTTAAACTTATGGAAAGTAACATCATTTCTATGATTACATATCTTCCAACAAATAATACTGGATACTTCTTTCCAATTCCATATAGCAGATGAGAACCATAATTTTACCCAAGCTAGGAAGTCATCATTGTATGGAGGCATTTGAATTCTCAATCCAAACCAAACTGTTCTAGTAAAATTACACAAGATAAAAATATGTACAAAAGTTTCCATATGTGCTGCATTACATAGAACACATAAAGGCTTGACATGCTTTAGAAATCCACTCATTTTTGCTTACAGTGGTATACGACATCAACAACCATCTTCCAAGAAAAAAGGTTTATTCTTGGTATAATTTTTATATGCCAGATTTTTTTCCAGAATTTCTTAGCGTTATTATGATGTTCATTAGACAAAATTTTATAAGCCGATTAAGTGGGAAATTCTCCTTTTTTGCAACCTAACCATCTTAATCTGTCATGCGTTTATGTAAATAAACGTAATTCTAGTGGCAATAGATAAAGGAAACACATAATTAATCAATGGAAAATTCCAATTACCATCCACATCTATAAGATCAAAAACATTTGTTAACTCATCATGTTGCCAATTATTCAAAATACATATATTAGGTACCGATTATCCTTTGATATATGAATATTCCTCTCTTTTCTAACTTCCTACACACTATTGCGCTTTATATCTTCCAACCCTTTTCTAATGCTTGTGTAAATCCAAGAAGTATTATATTGATTATTTTTATGAAAATGATGAGTTCTTGGGAAGTAATTACCTTTAAGAGGCATATCCCATAAATCATCTTGGTTGTTCAGTAATCTCTAAGTTAGTTTACTAAGTAGAGAAACATTCATTTTATATGGGTTTCGAAATCCTATACCCTCACAAGCTTTTGGCGTACACATCCTATACCAAGCTTTTGGATAATAAGCTTCTTTAAGGTTTTATTTATTCCACCATAAATCCATGTGGATTTTATCATATCTATCTAAAATAGAGGAAGGAAATTCAAAGCATTGTATTAATAACATGGGAAAGCAAATAATGTAGATCGGAAGAAGATTCCTCTTGTAAAGTTGAGAGCTCTTTGTAGAAGGAAAAAGTTTGGTAATCTAGCCATAAAAAATTTAAGGAAAATGAACCAATCTCTGTTGTGTAAATGGTCTTGGAGATATGTTGTGGAACCATATGCTCTACGGAGGAGGTTATTACTGAAAAGTATGGTGTAGAGAAGTTTGTTGAATGGTGACCTCCTATGTTTTTATGAAAGGTATGTATGGGGAGATATTATGAAGTGCAATATATTTCTATAAAATATATATATCAAGTATAAAGTGAATAATAATCATATTTTTTGATTCTGGGAGGATATTTGGATCTATGATTCCTCAATAAAGGACTATTATCCTTAAAGACATATTCCAATGACTCATGTTACTTCAGACATTGCTACCTTGAGATCTGCACATATTATTACCTTTTTTTTTTGGTGCAAAAAGAGATTATATTGAATTTATTGAGAGTTTACAATAAGATCATGATCAACCCAGTCATGTATGTCCTTAGGAGGATTATTCAAAAATTCAAAATCAGACTTTAAAAATCTAACCCTTTTAGCTATCTTATCGGCCACTGCATTAATCTCTCTTTTGACAGATACACATTTCCATATACTAATCTTACTTAAAAAAAACTTGATATCTAAAATCAAAGACCAATGTGTTAGAGCATAGCTCAGTTGAACTCACCAAGCGTTGGCATGTCAAGTTTGGTTGTCATATTTTAGTGAATCAAAACTCATATAAAGTCGCTTGATTGTATACTAGAGTCAACTTCGCTTAGGTTATACTAGAAAGTCTAGGAATGTTGAGACATACAAGTATTACTCCGAAGACCTGAAGAAAGTGAAGAAGAAGCGAACTACAAAGACAACATCATCTTTCCTCTTGAGGTTAGTAATATTGACTTGAACTGCTTTCATTCCTAACACATCTTTCAAGTCGTGCTATATTGAAAACATAACTGCGAAGCTGTATATATTGTACATAGTGTATATATTACTCTAGTGATGTGACATGGTCATATTTGTATGATCATAGTATTAGGGAATTAAACTATGAAGTATAAAGCTTATCTTTGAACTTCGTAGATATGAAATTGACAAAATCGTGTATATATTGTTTTGATTATGTGAATGGGTTATGGTGAAAATTTTATCCTAGGAAACAATGTTTTACATTTGTTTAAAGAAAGTACATTCATGAACTTGTTTTATGAATCGAAATGGAAATCGCTAGGCTTATTGGTACATATATTCATTGCATATCTTTGGATTACCAATATGTGTGAGATGGTAGAACTGATCATAACTTTGTTATGTATCTTGGTATAACTAATCACAATGCCTGACTTATGATTTGGTATGACTAGTTTTTGTTAATTAGTGTAACCAATTCTAAGTAATCACCATGAGATGGTATGATCGATATTTGTAATTGATGTGACCGATCCTAGTAATTGGTGTTAACGATCACAGAGAAATTGTGTAATCGATCCTTGTAATTTGTGTAATCAGTCCTGGTAATTGGTGTAACCGATCCTGGTAATTGGTGTAACCGATCCTGATAACTGGTATGACCGATCACAAGCAATACCATGAGTATATGGTAACTGGTCCTGGTAATTAATGTAAACGATCCTGGTAACTGATGTAACCGGTCCTGGTAACTTGTGTGACCGATCACAAGTATTTCCATACTAAGGTATAACCGATCCTAGTGATTGGTAGAACCGATTGAACCCATGTATGTGATTTGATTTTTGATCAATCACATAGTGATCTTGGAATACATGTGAATCAATTCTAAACTTGTTTGGAAGTGCGATATAACCGATTCCAAGAATGTAAATCCATATAAATATGAATAAGTATTTACAGTGAAAAGATGTCAACATACTTTGAACATGATTAGTAACTCTTATAATTTATTGTTCAAAGACATTCCTTAGTACTCAAGGAGATTTTGTGCCGAAATAAACTGAGAATCTTTTAATTAAGGTTTTTGGTTTTATATGCTTTAATTACCATCAATTAAATGCATATCTCTAGAAAATAAAAATTAGTAATGCGCATTTACTAATTGGAGATTTTCTATTGAGAAATTTCGGAAATTTTGGACAAGCATTTATTGGAATTAGGAAAACCGAATTTTGCCATTCATTGCATATCTTGAGAATAGTTTCGGTTTTGGAAATTCCTTGATGTCCAAACATCCTTGGACTATAAATATCTAAGTTTGCATTTCTAGCAAACTATCCTAAGAGTCAGGAAAACTTCATCTTTTTGTTGTTTCTGGTGGAGTCGTCTATCCGAAGAGGAAAGTACCCTAATTAAGCGAAATCTCTTACGACCGCTCGTTTAAAGACTTTTGTGGGATCAAGAAGCTCTACGAATACCATTGGTGGGAAACTAGATAATTGCAGTGTTATTAGTTTTCGATTGATTTGATTGCACCTAGTTTGTTTATCCTTGAGAATCTTCTCTTCTGATATAAGATTCACTCAAACTAGATCTAAGTATCGACGGGATCTTTAGAACTGTTTGTAGATCTAAAGACATCTTGTGATAATCCATTGTTAACAGACTTCGTTTTGTGTGCGATTGGTCACAAGATATTCAAGTGGTGTTGTGCAGGTGTTTATTGAAGATTAAAGAAGATTTGAAGACAAAGAAGATTTCTTATTTGGTTCTCATATCTTTGGGTGTGCACAAACCTTGATCGGCTGGGATCCAACTAGATTCGGATTTATTCGATTGATTAGTTACCTGAGATCGCCATCACTTTATAGTTTCTTATTGGAATCTATATCGATTGATTGCGAATCTAAACTTGACTACTTTGGTAGTTATTGGATATATTGATCTAACCAGGAAAAAGAGTATGTTAGATTAAACAGAAGAGCCTTTGCGTATAACTTGAGATATCTTTATCTTGAAATAATCGAAAGAGTTGTTACCAAACATATTTGTTGTTCCTTTACTGTATACGATCCAAAGGGATTGTTCCAATGCGTGCACTCATCGAAGTCGGAAGCGCATGGATACTGAGGAAACTAAGTGAACCAGGGGTAGTTGCTTGGTCTCAACTATACACCAATAAAAATTCCACATTTATAGACTTCTAAACCTAGATAATCTAGGACCGAAATTGAATCAAAAGAGATATTCATCCTAGTATCTTGTAATTGAGAGAAATATCTTGATTGAAATATTCTTCCCGAAGAAAAATCTGCTCCAAAAAAGGAAGGGTTAACAATGTGTAAACTTCCGATAATAACGAGAGTCATTAACGTAACTGACTTGTTTTGAAATTTGAATTTGACACAAACGCGTCATCCTCCAACCCACTGAGTTACCAAAGCGAATCGACAGAGAAACCTTTCCAGAAAATCAAAAATGGAAAATTGTAGGCACACAAGAGCTTCAAAAAGCATCAGAACAACTTTTGCATACGCCTGAATCACAACTGCATACATGGTAAACACCATTTGGGATATTACAAACTGCAAACACAAAAGAGAGAAAAGATAATTAGTTGTTCATGTTTATGAAAACCCGAATATCAATTATAAAAGATTTCAATGATTCTGATGAATAAAAAGTAGTTTTGAAATCATGAGTCACGGGAAATAACCAAATTAAAGATAAAACATCAAATTAGATCACGAAACAAATCTGAAAATGTAAAAGAGAATTGGAAAAGAAAGGGCCGAGTCAACTCAGAAATTCACCCGATTTTTAGAGCCTCCTCTTTCTTAGTTTAGAAATTATTACTTTGAAAACTTTAATTCATGTTACTTAAATGTACATGTTCTTGAAAATACCGTGTTAGATCTAATCCAATCACTACTTTGTGACTGTAATAATAGAATTGCCAGTTAAGAGTTACTCCCCCCGTACCACATATATAGGCGGAGGGACCAATTCTCTTAGATTAAGAAACTTTTATTGATTTTATACATTTGTATGTTTTTTTTTCTGTTTTACCCTTAATTATATTCCCAATGTTAAGAACACATACTCAATTGTGATGATTCCCAAGCAAATAAATAGGGATAATATATGTAAAAAACAGTTTTGAAATTTGGACTCCGTTTATATAGTGATACAAGTAAAAATGAAAATTCCGCCTATTTAATTGGTACGGAGAGGGAGTAAGAATTATCGGAAATACTATAACTATGATGAATATATTATGATCTTGAAGAAGATCGCTATTGTTATCGTAGGAAGTCCGCCTGTTTCCAAAAAAGAAAAGAAAAAAAGGGACGCGCAGGAAGTCAGCCTCTTTCCAAAAAAGAAAAGAAAAAAAGGGGCGCCAATAGACTTATTGACATTTTCACCCGCAAATTATCCTGACAGGAAAATCAACGGAAAAAATTCAAACACTCCGACGTTTGGATTGGTAATGTGCAAGTATGAGTCCCATTTTTATTACACGTGGGACTAAAAGCGGGATCTCTTTTCAGTCGACCTATCATTTCCGAAAGAAAAGTAGAGGTGCACCTCGTGATGCTAGTTATTTTCATAAATTTTAAAAAGAAAATAACCAAACGCACAATATACCGACTTGTGATTGCATTCACTATTTACTATACGACGTAAGACGTTTCGAATCAATTTACCAACTTTTAAAAAGAGATCATCCTTTCTCTTAGATGGAGATGGAAAAGTTATTTGGAAGGGTTGGTTGACAGAGAGAAAGAGCGTGAACAAATGAAAAGTGCGTTGAGGATGGTGGACTACACAAAAACCACTATGGTCTTTATTAAACTGAAGTTCTACTTTCGAGTTTGACCAAAACTTCGCCCCCTTCATCTCCACTAGGAAATTTCTCCGCATTTTCGAATACAAAATCAAAAAGTAATTGAACTTTCTGCATTATTGAACCACCGCTCCACTTAAACTCACACATTGAAACATGTTTGATGATACTTTGATAGTTTGATTGGTAAACTGAGCATGGGCCGTCATGGACGGGTTTTTACCTCATTCGTATCCAATCCAATTCACTAGGGATTTCAAATTTGGCATCCGCATCCAATATAATGTCCAACGGATTTGCATCCAATGAATGCACAGATGAACGGATTGGGTGCGGATAATCCAATGGATATGTGTTAGTTAAAATTTATAATTAAAAAAAAAAACCAATCTAGATGACTTGTTATAGAACCTACACATTTTATATATGTATATAAATATAGAAGTTCTATGGACAACACTTCAAGCAAACAACTTAAAAATTCCAAAACTATCTATATATTTTCTAGAAACTATATAAATGTCCCTAATCTAACGGATATGGATGTCCAACGGATTTTCAAGGTTGCATACGGGCCCAATCCGTAATCCATTGGATATCAAAAATCTCATCCCGTCCAACCCATTAGCGAACGATCCGAGCATCCATGCACAAATATAAGGCTGGTCCCAATTAAATCCGCGGATTACGGGTAAAATGCTCACCCTTCGTAAAGACTAAGGGAGGCTAGAGAGCCAAACCAACCACAACATGACAAATCTACTTGGGCCGAAGTGGCCCATTAACTGAAATGCTAAACTAGACAATAGGCGCCAGACATCAGACATGTCGTCCTTCCAAGTTTTTGGTGCAACTTTTGCGTTTCACACATATTTGCGACAAACTAGTTTCAGGAGAGAAAAACAAGCTCGGAATGCACCAAGCCACCAACTATGAGCAACTTACTAGTTGCCTTAGTATGACCCTTTTTTCTTTTTAGACTCCTAGAAGCAAGCAAAAAGGAGAGAGGGGCTGAGGCCTGACAATGAGCTTACATATTTACATGAAAAGAAGCCCTGTTTTGATGTCATTCGTTACCATATAATCAGCCAGCCTTTCACTTCCAATCTTAGTAACACCTAAGACCCCTCCTCTTTCAGCTCTACTATGATGTCTCAGTCTCCTCCACTTCATTTATCAATGTCATGTGACGAGGAGTCTTATCCAAAGTAGATTATGGGATCTTTATATTCTCCATGAGTCTTTCTGTTTTTGTGATACTTATTGCAGGCTTACCCACTTGAGAACAGAAAATGTTCAGTTATGTTTTTGGCAAGTTTGTTTTATGATTGGCCAATAACAAAGGTCCTTTTGCATCAATCAATCCGTCGCTCATTCATTTCTAAGGCAGTGCCATGAAGGGTGACGCAGATTCCTCTTATGCGAGGTGAAATTCATATATTATTCATATTTTTTTATTTTTACTATCCTTTTCTTTTTAGTTTTTTAACTCTTTTTATTTTTGACGGAAGGCAAATTTAACTAAAAAGATGCAAGTCACCGGGAAAGTAACAGAGAAATGAAAGAGATTATACGTGGATGAGTGAACCACAACATCCCAATTACAAATCAGATAAACGGAAGCCCGGAAAACGTCAGTAATTAATTGTATGGTATATGTACTTCTTAGTTTTTACCATTCTATTAAACAACATTTGTTATTTTTGGATCTTGTGAGGTTCATTAAAAATACTTTTTGGTATGTTTAGGATGTAACTACATTTCTTAAATTTTAAACAAAAAGTCGAGCAAATTCAAGTAAAAAACTTTGTCAGTCTATCAGTTGCCACCTGGTCATTTTCAAGGGTAATATCAAGTCATTTCGAGAGGTCATGAATCTAGGTGCCATCAGACTTATTAGCTGCTTATAATGTAAAGCTTTGGAAGCATCAAAACCCCCTTCTTTTGATAACTCTCTGTGTGTGTTTGTTCAGTGTTGCAATGGCCGACTCTGGTTTCTATGATTTCTTAAAAAAGTCTAAGAGCAGTACTCCTAAGTATAAGATCTCGCCACCACCACCATCACCAACTAGGCATATCGATCCGTCAAGACTGTTTTCTTGTCTCTACTGCTCTCGGAAGTTCTGTACCTCTCAGGCTCTAGGCGGTCATCAGAATGCTCACAAGCGCGAGAGAGCTGCTACTCTCCGAAGCTACGCCTCTGAAAGGTTTGAAAAATCACTTGACGAGTCCTTCACATTTTCTGAGCTGATCAACAACAAGAACATGAAAAAGAACAAAAGCAACACCAGTCATGCTTGTTGTTCTTCAATATCAGATGTGCCATTTGCTGCGCCGGAACATCATCATGAGGAGTACGCATACCAGTACTCTAGTTTTGCTCCTAAAACTACTCTCACTCTTTCTAGTAGCTCCTGTCCTCATACTTCGCCAATTACTTCGCCTTCTGAAGCTGTCGATGGTCGCGTGAACCTTGATCTCACACTTCATTTATGAAACACAAATCATGCGTTAAGAATATATATCGGGTTCGCGTATGTGTTCCTTGTGGACCAAATTGAACCATGAGTTGCAAAAATAAAAAAGTAAAAGAATCACTTTTCCTGAAACGAAGGGAGTATACTTCTTTCAGGTTTATATACAATTCTGCTTCATTTTCATCTTTTCTTTTCTTTGTTGGTAAGCTATAACTGTCTGTTTCATTTATCTACGATTACTTGCAAATGAATAATCAAGGTTCGAATGTGGGAATTTCGGAGTCAGAATCATGGGTCGCTTGATACAATAGCCTAGACAAGATACTCCTGTATGGATCTGTCTCTCTTTTCTCCTTCAAATATTTTATTGAATTCTCTACTTCAGACTTCATGTGCATGTATAGTTCTTGAGCTTTTTCCTTGTCTCTTAATTCATTCATCCTCCCTACGAAAAATATATAGCTAGTGTCAGTTGCGCTGCACCCTTGAACAAAAACATATCTTGAATGGAAACTTCAAGCGCACCTTGTGTTTCGATTGGCTTCCCGAACAGGTAGTAAAAACGACCTGGGAGTTTTGGGACTACTCCCGGCAGGTAGAACTTTTGTTTTGCAACCTCTCCGTCAGTATCCGTCCTGCCAAGATGCAAAATGCAAATGTAATTTCTTATGCGGTAGACCTTAATTAAGAAATGCAAATGAAAAAGAGATGCATATACCTTAATTGCACAACTCCATCATTTAGTTCATTTATTACATCCTTCACGTAAGGAATCTTCATTAGATCGTCGTAGTCAAGAACAATCTGAATATAGTGAACAATTTTGGATCGGCCAGGCAAAGCTTGTAACAATGCACATAATAAATGCAAAACATATGGAAGAGAAAGTGTTAGCACTTACATCCACGAGATCATCTGCGCCGACAACACCAAACGGGATGATTTTAGCTCCGAATTTAGAAGCCACTCTGACGAACTCTGGCTGCGATGGCCAGAACAACTTGTTTTCCTCTCCCTATAAAAATTCAAGAAATGAGATTATTCAGATACCGCGGCATTGTAACAAAAGAGTAAAGCGAATCTAGCAGCAGACCTTCCCATGAAACGCCTCGCGCACACCTCCTGGGTACAACAGAACATGAGATTTCTCCTCAAGAAGTTTGTAGAAGTTGGTTGGTGATACAGGAACTGCACCCAAGATTTTTATTGGGTCAAATATCGACGGATCCAGTTGACGGTTTTCGAGTTCATTCTGGAAAAACATTGGATGCGCTATTCCTCTGACCAAAATGTTTTTCTGATCCAGGAAAGTGGACATAAGTGGAAATAAATCAAATCCCATTAGCATGTGATAACCAACAAACAGAACTGGTCCCTCGGAAGGAATCCCTGCGAGGCCTCGCACGATTTTCCCATCCTCTAAAGTTGAGAGCATGACAGGGTCAGCAGCTATATTAACCCACCTACAGATCACAGCACTGAAATGAGAATGAAACTTGATGATTTGAACACAAGGATATAACTTTTGGCCAACAATGCATTGAAACAAAACTAAGGTGCAAGAGATAGAATTTTCTAGTGCTTCACTTGCCCGTATCCATCAATTGCTTTCTTTAGCTCGGAAGGGTTTTGAGGGATATAATCAGATACATAGTCAATTTTGCTTGAACGACGATAAAGTCCAGCACCCTTGACGACGGTGACCAAATTAAAACCATCTTCCTGGATGACGCATAACATAATACCATCAAACATCAAAGAGAAGAGTTACCAAGAAATGCATAGGAGTGGTTATTCCTACCATAAAGAGGATGTGACCACTATCGTTGAAGTTCCGTATTTGGCAAGTAGGCAATAGGTTGGAGAGTCTTTGAGCTTCCTCCAGACTTGGTAGCAACTGGTCCCTTCCACTAAAAGATTGATAGCATTTGACAATCAGGATTTTGGATTAGCAATCACTTATCTAAATAGGTAGAAACCATTTGCACAAAATAATATCTTTCCTAAATCAAATATTTCCTAACCATATATACAATATATATACAAATATATGTATCTCCCAATAGTAACGCATAAAAACCTGGCAAGAATTAGAGTCTGAGCTTTGACAGCATGAATACGGGAGTTGGCATACAATGAAGCTGCCTCCATCATTTTTAACTTCCATAGTAGTGATTCTTTAGTCCAAACATCAGCCAAGACCTGCCAGTTGAATAATGTGATTGCTATACAGTGTGAGAACCAGAAAAGCTAAGGATGGACCAAAATTGGTGTACCGATAGTGGACCATCAAAATCTAACTATTGGATGTTGTTCTGGATCCCATTCAAGTTTTAAAAACCCCATCCCTACCAAATCATGTGGTGGAGGAAAGGTGGATCAAATTGGTCCACCTCTATTGGTACCCCTAGCACTGCTGTTGTGAGAACACCTGGTGACTTTTTTTTTTCTTTTCTTTGGAAGTGTGTTTTAGCTTTTCTTTTTTTGTTTAAATTAGTAATTAGATAATCAAGCAACAGTAAAATATGAAAGTTTGAATGAGTGGTCACCCTAATTTTGTTTTGAAGGTTTTTTATTGCTTTTTAAAATTTGAAGATGTTTTGAACTTGGGTTTTGTTATCTTGTGTATCCATGTACAAAATAACAACTGATCATTAGCATTGGAAAAAATATGAGAGATAATGTATTTAGCATTGGAGAAAGAAAATGCTCATGAGCAGAACAAAACCCAACTTGAACTTTGAAGGATCTCTTTGTATTATTGGAGAATAAGCCAATTTGAATATATTAATATTCTCTCACTTTAAAAATGGAGATTCACATAGTGACGGAAAAGGCTAGTGACGGGACAAGGGACAAACCTAGAGCATGGCATACCCAGGCTCAAGCCCCCTCGAATTCCAGAAAAGCATTCTTTTGAAAACCTAATTCATACATTCGTTCCAGAAAAAGTGATATTTTTACTTTTTAAAAACTAAAAAGTGAAAACACCACTTTTTCTGAAACCAGAGTACTATTTAATATAAACTCGAGCCGAATTGGCTTAAGCCCAGGTAGAAATATAGTCAAGCCCACCCCTTGATAGATTCCCACCCCCCCCTACTGAACGGAACTAGGACATGACTAGGGACTCGGGCTGCTCCAGCCACCCCCAAATTCCTAAAACCTGCCCAAAACCCTCTTCTTCTTTTTTGGAATATATATTTTGGAAAACAAATTTATATGTTTTTTTTAGCACTTAGATTTTAATACTTAGGACCCAGTGGGCATTGCAGGAGGACTTGCTATAGCATGGGTGGATGATTTTAACTTTGAAATAGTTCATTCTAGTTATAATATGATTAACATCCTAGTTAAAACCAGTTTCTCTGATAAAGAATTGTTGTTAACAGGATTCTATGGCTTACCCTATAAACCATTCGAATCAGACTCTTGGAATTTTTAGAAGATATTTCAACTAGAGTAAACTATAACAAGATAGTTTGGATGGTTATAGGGGATTGGAATCAAATCCTAACTAAAGAGGATAAACAAGGAGGTGCACCTTTTGTTGAAAGTGATGTCGAACCTTTCAAAAGGCTCCTTGTAAAATCAACTTTAGAGGATTTTGGTTACACAAGAACAAATTTTACATGGAATAACCATAGAGAGGGTATAAAAAATATTCAAGAAAGATTGAATAAGGCCTTTGTAAATATGGAATGGAAAAACCAATTTGGGGAATCCTTGCTAAAAGTTTTAGTTACAGCAGGATCGGATCACTGTCCTCTATTGGTAAATATGGAGGGACAAGGAAAAAACAACTTTTTTTTTCTTTCAAATTTTTTGATACTTGGTTGAAAGATCAATCTTGTTTAGACTTTGTTAGAGCATTGCTCGGTCGAACTCGCATGCGTTGCTATATCAAGCATGTTTGTCAATGTTAGTGATCAAAACTATAAAGGCTTGATTTCTAGTCTACCATAGCTAAGGTCTCGGACTAGGATAGAAAGTGTAGTTGAGCTCAAGAACTACATGACAATCATCATACAAGATGAAGGACTACTCAAGGAACTAGTGGATCTACATCGACTAAAAGGTATGTGGAGACTTGAACTTATCTATCACTCAAAAGTCTATCTACTCTATCTCCTATCTTGAGACAAAAGTCGTTTTACTATATAGACTAAGAATATACACATGTGACATTTCGAGATGAGTATATCTTGCTTATTTATTTCTCGAAATGTGTGTTAGTAAAGCTTTCGCTTTAGCCAAGTTCATCTTTGCCTAGTGACGAAAGTCATGTTATGTTTCATTCACTTTGGAAATTGCTCTGACGAAAACTAGTTTGTGAATAAAAACTATATGACGTCCTCTGAGAATGTTTCAATGATTGAAATGAGAGTTTAGACAATATAACCAGTGGGGGATATAAACATTGTTGTGGTAATACATATATGTATAAGTCCTTAGCACTTGAACCGAAGTTTGCGAACTTTGTTGATTAAGTGAAAACTGGAACTTGAGCATCAACCCAGTCCACGAACTCAGTCCGCGAACGTGCGTAGTTCTCGAACCCGAGAATTTCTGCTGGAGTTGTAGCTCGATTTCAGTCTGTGAACTGACGGAAGTTCTCGAACATGAGAATTTTTGCTGGAGTTTGTGAACTCCAACCGGTTAACTTGAGTCCACGAACCCAGTCCGCGAACTTGAGTGGTTATGTCTTAAAACGATATTCGTGAACTTATCTAAATTATCTAAGGAATGCTTTTGCAAACCGTGGCTTTATAGTTCATGAATCGATTCGAGTGAATCACATCGTTTTTGCCTCAATTGTGTCTTGTGTAGTACATAAGGTCTCATAGCAATTGAACAACTCTCTAACTAGTTCATTTGAGTCATTTGGACTAGTTATGGTGAAGAAGAATATGGTTGATATGAAAGTTATCATTTGGATAACCATTTGGTTGACTAATATTGAACCAACCATTGTACACGTTTAGGTACGGTTACACAAACCCAAAATCGTCAAGTACATGTGTGTATGGCAAGCTAAGTTTTCGATCTAATGGTTGAGAGATATTAGCTTGTATATAATCAGGTTTTCATCTAACGGTGAATATTGAATGCTTTGTTACTAAGCTAACATTGATTGCAAACCATGATTTGAAAGACTATATAAGGGAGCACTCTAGCAACTGGGAAACCTAATCCCCACACATTCTGTGTGATACTAGTTTGCTAAATCTAGAGTCGATTCTCCTTTAACCTTTGGTTTTCTTCTTATAAAACCAGGTTAACGACTTAAAGACTTCATTAGGATTGTGAAGCCAGACCGATATTACTTTTCTTGTAGTTGTGTGATCTGATCTTGCTGTTTATATCGTACAAGTACAATTATAATAATTGACTTGAGATTTCTATATTCGATAGGAAAGATATAAAAGTAATCACAAACATCTTTGTCTCATCGTTTGTGATTCCACAATATGTTTTTTCGCTGCGTCGATTAAGACTATTGTGAGGTGATTGATAAAACTGAGCTGTTCTTCGGGAATATAAGTCTGGTTTTATTTATTAGTTCATGTTCACATTGATTTATCAAAAGACGGAACAAAACTCATAGGTTTATTCGTGGGAGACGAATTTATCTATATTGTAGACTATTCTGTGTGAGACAAATTTGTTTGATAAAGTCTTCGACTTTGGGTCGTAGCAACTCTTGGTTGTGGGTGAGATCAGCTAAGGGAATCAAGTGTACAATATCCTGCTGGGATCAGATGCGTAGGATCATAACTGTACCTTGGATCAATGTGAGATTGATTGGGGTTCAAATACAGTCCAGACCGAAGTTAATTTGGAGTAGGATAGTGTCTGTAGCGGCTTAATACAATGTATGTTTAATCTGGACTAGGTCCCGGGGTTTTTCTGCATTTGCGGTTTCCTCGTTAACAAAATTCTGGTGTTTGTGTTATTTCTTTTCCGCATCATATGTTGTTATATAATTGAAATAATATAGGTTGTGCGTTGTTCAATCAATTAGAATATCCGACCTTAATGGTTGTTGATTTAAATTAATTGACACTTGGATATTGGTCTTTGGTACCATCCAAGTTATCTCTCTTTGATTAGACTCGCAAATCATATTTTCTTGAGTAAATCAAATTGAGAAATTGAGATAATAACTTCTTGAGTATTTTCTATTGATTGAGTCTAGTTGATTCTCTAGAAAACAACTTGGAGTTGTCCATACAGATTGCTAATCAAAATATTGGGTGAGGTTGTTAGACCCCCGCTTTTTCAGACTTAATAAACTTCTGCTGGATCAAAGATAGTTCTGATCCAACTGCTTTTATGATTTTTAATCTTCCAAATTTGGGAAACCAACTTTCTTTTTGGAAAAAAAAATGTTTTTGCGTTACCTTCTAAGAAAATTAAGAAACTACTTGAAAGAAATCTAAAGGCATCTTCTTTATAGACCTCTATAACAATTCAAAGACATCTAAACTACTTGAATTGTAGACACATGAACTTGGTTCAGTCATCTGTTATTCCAATAACAAAACTTAAACATAAAGTACCATGGAAACCACCTGAGACAAACTGTCTTAAGCTAAACTTTGATGCATCTTGGATTTCTGATACTGTGAATGCTGGCTTTGGACTAATACTAAAAGATGATACAGGTAATGGAAGAGCAGCTAAGTCGGGAATATTCCTTTCTTCAAGTGCATAAAAGGCATAAGTTGTAGCTCTCTTACATGGAGAAAAATGGGCCAGAGATGAAGGTTGAGAATATTTCTAGATGGAAGGAGGTTGTGAAAGAATAGTTAGATTTATCAAAGGGAAGGAGACAATAATGGACTGGAGGAATTAGTCAATAGTAAAGGAGGAAATAACAATCTTGGCATGATTCAATAACTTTTTAGGTTTTAAATAGATCCACAAATATGACAACTCGTTGGTTGATAAATTGGCGATAAAGGCAAGAAAATCTTCAATTTTCAATAGTTGGAGGGAAGATTTACCTACCTTCTTAAATATGTTTATTTATTTAAATAACTTAAGTAACCTAGGGGAAGGTGGTAATAGTACCATTAGTGTGTTGTCTCAATCTCATAACAGGACATGTCCTGATATGATAACATGACAATACCCTTTATTTCTCTTATGTATTCAATGGTTTTGGTTTTCGTAATGCCTGTCACTTTATTCTCAAAATAATATATATATATTTAATACTTAGTCTACCTTTTGTTTTACCCACCTTAATCATTCTTCTGCTGGAGAAGTCATCATATATAGTGCTTTATATAATGTTGCAAAAATTGAACAATATATTGTTGTTTCGTAAGTTCAGTTTAAACTTACTGGTATGGTAGGAAAGAGTTCAGATAAGTTCTCGGTTGCATCACGGATACTTTGAGGAAGAGGAAGCTGTCTTTGTACACTAGACATTTCCATTCTTAAGATATCACCTATTGTTTCATGTTGTAGATGGAAGAACCAGTTATAATGTGCAATTGTACTATATTAACTAAATACTTGGATTCTAAAAGTAAAATTAACCTGTGAAAGAAGTTAGAATATTGGCAAGGCCATTATCAAGTTGTTTCGGAATAGCTTGTAATAGTGATATAAGACTTCCAAGTTGCGATTTTTTAAATGATGTAGCTGCGAAAAGAAAACATTTTAGCGAAACACAAGCAAACATTTGCATCACAACGAATGAATTTTATTCCAATAGGTACTACACCTGGGTTGGCGAGTATTAGCAAAAGATCAATAGCAGGATTATGAGCAGCAACAGCTAGTGAAAGACATGCTCCTATAGACTCTCCAACAAGATATATAGGCCTATTTGGTGAACGTCGATGCTCGTCTTTAACTGTTTTCTCTACAAATCGGACCAACTCTACGATAAAAAGCGAATACGAGTTTATAAGTTCATAAAATTCACAAAGTGATGCTATAGTTACCACAAGAAATATTTATTACCTTTAAACGAGGTACGATCCTCAATTGGAATATGTAGACACCATATGTCGAACACTCTACATTTGCACATCAAAATTCATATTTAGAAATTTCCTTTCTTATTTTCATTTTAATATCAATATAGATAACTATAGCATCTAGTTGTTAAGTGTTAATATCAATGACAACAACAAACTACGGAAGGACAACAATTATAATGTTACAAAGGTACTAAATTCTCTTATGGGAGTGCACTTATACTAAACATATTTGGGATTTCTTCTGCGCTCAAGATAATATTCAGTTTCCTCTTTTCACCAACTTGGTTAGTAAACTCAAGAGTTGGCCTTCCTATGACGTCTCGACTAGCGGTAAACCAATCTGGAAATGTTTACCTGCTAGCATTTGTTTAAATGTCTGGCTCTAAAGAAATGCGCGCTGCTTTAACTGTAAAAAAAGGAGGGTGGAAGATGATTACCGATGCCGAGGTTAGCTCTTTTCATTAGGCTTCTGCATGTGTTAGTTTTGGGGAACTTCTACCTCAACGATGTTATAGTTAACTGGAAAATTTTGTTTTTGACCATTCTTTGTGGTCTTTAGGCTTTCAGTTTTTTTGTTGTTGTTGTCTTGTTTTGTTTTCGTGTTTGGTGGCATTCTTTGTGTATCCAGGACAAAAGGGCTCGGACAGATATGGGACAAGAAGTGGCGCCCTTGCGATAATAGATTAGCAGGGGTGCTTTTGTGTGCACCCACAGATGGATGCCACATCGTTTATCCTTTCCCTTTTTCATGTCCCATATTTGGACCATCTTAATTTCTTTTGATTTTGTTTGGGCTTTAACATTTTCCTTCTTAATATATCTTTCTATTGAAACCTGTTTTGAGGCATACATTTTTTTAGGCATACCTAATGGTGCCAAAATAGGGTCACTAGATAAAAAACATCATACCCCTTATGCATCATTTTTTGATAATGTCACAACTACCCTTACTTAATTAGAATAGATGATTATGATTATGGTTAGATTTAATGATATTGATTAATTAGTAATGTTAATGATTGATTAAATTCAAGTTGTTAGTGTTATATTAAATTATTAGAGAAATTAGATCTTTGTGAGAGAGTTGGGTTTTTTGAGAGGAAGAAGAAGTAAAAAAAAAAAAACCTAAATTTTTGAGATTATTGAAATTCAAGGAGGGTGATTCAAATGACTAAGGGAAATCTTCATCTCGTAAAAAAATAATAATACATAGGTATGTTTAATGTCCTTTTTATTGGTTAAATTCCTCAAAAAACTAACTTTTCCGATGCAAGTTCGGCGAACCAGAGAGAGGTTCGGCTGATAACTGGTACGGTACATAGATGAACAGTTCGGCTTCATCTAAAAAATAGCGAATCAGCCGAACCATTTTTAAATAACAAGTTCGGCTTATAAACTAAATAATCAGCCGAGCCTTAAATACATAGACACCCTGATAAACTAGTCATAAGATTCGTCTAGTAAATCAAATTTTTCGAATCAGCCGAACCTGAAAAATACATCTTCTACCTTATTGTATGGTTCGGCTCTATTTTTCACATTGTTTAATCAGGCGAACTTGCAGTTCACTAAATATATTAAACTAGGTTCGGCTGATAATTGAGATAAACATATAATCTGAACTGTTCGTAAGCACCTTCAGGGTGATGAACAGAGTGAAGTTCGGCTGATAATTTGTCTAAATTATAAGCCGAACTTCCCTCCGTAGTGCAAAAAACTAGTTTTTTTTATTTATTTTTATGATTAAACCTATTCTATCAATCAAAAACAACAAAATAAGAAACAGGTTATAGAAAATATCCTCTAATACACATTCAAGAGTCGGTTCTTCGCTCGGTTGAATTTATGATGGAATTTTAGTTTCAACACCTTAACTTCTTCTTGTTCTTAATTGACAGATTAGAAGAAGAATTTAAGCGCCTACCTAGTGTTTGTTTTTTTGTGCGAGTCATTTTATATCTATGTTTAATAGACGATTAAATTTTCATGAATCGATGATTAATTGTGGCAATTAAAAAAATGTCAATTTTGATTTTCGATTTTAAATCTAGAGAAGAAGATATTATGTTTAAGTTTAAATGTGATTTTGATTTTTGATTTTAGTTTTTAAGAATAAGGGCACTATAGTAATTGGAATCGTTTAAGGAGTCGATGGGATAATGAATAAGTATACCTAAAAGAAAAAAAAAAAATTTTTTTGCCAAAAGTTACCAAATCCATATCTAGTAGACAGTTTACTTACTTTCCCAACCTCTCGTGATTTGAAATAAGTCCGACGCCCAACCCATCAATCCCTGACAAAAAGTTACAATAATAGGAACTGTAAAATCTTAAAGGGAGTAAAGTAACTCTATTATTTCAGCTCGAACTACATTTTCTCTATGCGCCGTTTAACTTTTTGACTTTATCCAAAAGAAATAAATGGCTTCGAGTTCGAATTATCTTGAAGAGAAGCGGAACTGTATGGACATAATAAAAGCATATGAGATATTGCACGTACCAGGCAAGTAAAGTAGCAACGGAGAGTTCTTCCACCGATTTTTGCATTCCAAAGGTGAAAACCAACGTGGTGGTTCGCCGATACCGCTCGTTCGAATAAAATCTTTCGTTCCTCCTGCGTAGTCTCTAAAATTCTTCGTTAGCGGTTGATTACCTGCTTCAGTTTGTAACGAGGATGTCAGTGACAGTGCCTTCAGTTCCGTTTGCTTCTTCGACATTGCTGTTGTTGTTCTACAGCGTCTTTCCGTGCTATAATTCGAATGTTCAGTATACATAGCTGACAGTGTCATGGTACAAGTTTCGAATGAGTACCTTATTATGTTCGAATTCCATGGTGCAGAGATGGACTTGAGAATCATAGTATTTGCTACTATGGCCGCCATCACCTTCTTCTCCCACTCTCTAGAAAAGATAGATTTTATTCTTGTTTGGGGAAGAAACAGAACAAAGAAGAAAAGTCGAACACAAAGTGGGTGTTGCGTTTGGAAGACGTTTTTTCAGACGTATACAATTTTTTCTTCTCCTATGATTTCCTCGTCGTATATATATAATTGTGTCATGTCATGTCATGTCCTTTTTTTTTTTTTTGATTATAAAATTTATTGAAACTAAGATTAAAAACAGACTTGTCCATCATAATTGTGTCTTGTCTTTAGTTTTTGAATTTGCTTTTCTTTTCTCTGAAATGTGGTCGACCCACGAAACCAATCGATAAATTTAAAATTCGTTGCATATACTTCGTTTTCGAGGATGAAAGCTTCACAAGAGTCTCAACATTTAACTGGAATAAGTTAGTGAGACAATGATTGATGTTTCCTCCCCTACGTGGCTGCATAGATGCATAAGTTCCTGGGAAGAATTTAGACGCAGCAGTCGAAATCTGATCCTGATTCATTTACCCGATTGTGGTTGCTTGCCAGATATCACTATTCCCGGTAGGGCAGTAGGAAAAGTAAGATAAAAAGACATCAAAACATGTAGTCAGAAACATTGACGAGAGTAAACACGAAATCGGTGAAATGTTACCAGAGTATATAATGTAACGTTGATGGAAACATTTAACATTCTATACGGAGCGATTTTAATGGTTGGTACTTGATAAATGTCCGTAATATTAGTTAGATACCCCCATTTCTCTCTCCCCGTTTCTCTCCGGAAACACAAAAGAAAGAAAAAAAAAACTATTTTCGTCAAAACTCAAATCCTTGATCCGTCTAGTTTTGGTTTGATTTTTCAAATCCACCGGACGGATCGAGTTTGTTTCCTTGTATATATTTATCTTTCAATTAAAAAAAAATTTGTTTCTAAACAATTTTTATAGTTTTCTGATCGGTCCGATAGTTTCACAATACTATCAAGACTTGTTTTCTTATTCTATTATTATTAGGGTTTTTTGGTGGATTTGGATTTGCATTGTTATCAAGCATGTTATGGAGAAAACGATCTACTTCGCCAGATATGGAGATCGTTTGTGAAGAATCTAATTTGGGCATATTACTTCCCTTTTATGGAAGCATCTGATATATTTGATGGTCAAGAAACAAAATGGTTTGAAACCATTATTTCAACAAGCTGCAGAAGTTTAATACGATTTTCTTATCTTGTTTCTTTAAGTTTCGATTATAAATCTTGTACTATATGTATTGTCCTGTTTACTGATGTAATTGATCAATGTAATCCTTCAAACCTCAATTTGAATGAGGTAATCATAAATAAAATTTAAGGGAGATTCAAAGCCCCTGTTTCCATAAAAAAAAAGATACCCACCATTTAACATATCAACAACGTATGTGATCGGTCGGAGATCGTTAAGTCAAACTAAGTCAAACAGTTGACTTAACAAAACTTGTAATTAAAACTAATAAAATAATAAACACTAATTACCTAACGAGTCCAAATTTTTGCACCCCACAAAACCGGGGTGCACATTACGGCCTGTTTTATTGGTCGATAAAATTTCTAAAACCACTTATCACCTCTTTCTATTGTTTCTTAATAGTTTTTTTTTTAGTTTATTTTCTTTTACAAGATTTACAAACAACATATTATATATCTTGATCTCCAAAAAATAGATTAAAATTGAATCATGGAAGGAATGGATTGTCACATAGCACGAGAATCAGTCCAACGGATAACGAGAATCAGTCCAACGAATAACAAGTTGATATGGATCTTCACCATTAAAAACTTACCACAAGTAGAGATGGAATCAGTTTTTTTGATTTTCTTAACCATAGGAGGAAGGTTTGTATGAGAAAAACCAGTAGTAATACCGGTTAATTACCAAAAAGGAAAAAAGGTTATACAATATTGCTTATTCACAAATTAATTTACAGATTTAATCAAAAACTCAAAATTTGATTTAACGCTACAACGCCAAATAAGCCTTTAATTCAACAAAAATCATATGATGATGGGTTTGCTTCGACATCTTGTTAATCACATAGAAATTTTACAGAGATCAATGGAGATGAAGACGAGATATGACAAAGGAAGAAGAAAGGGCAATGCTATTTTAACATGAGTTTGGAAAGATTAAGATCAAATACATCCGACTGAGTGAGGTGGTATGAAAAAATATTGGTCCGAGATTATTTTTTTGAAGCATATTTTGATCAAATGGAAGAGAAAGGCAGAAGAAAGAGTATTGACAGAGATTTTGAAAGTTTTATTTTTTGTTTTTAACTTAATTTAAGGAGATACATAAAAAGGAAAATAAAATAAATAAAGTTGAGTGGTTTTCCGATAGTGAAAGAGAGTGGTTTTGAGATTTTTTTAAACAAATCAGAGAAGCAGTAATGTGCACCCCGGTTTTGTTGAAGTGCACAAATTTGGACTCTTACCTAACGACTTTAAATCATTTTATAAATACAGGTGATTTATTATGATTTAATCATGTTGTTAGAGATTGATTGATCCGACAGTTAACATGTGACCCAAAATTTTCTTCTTCTTCCTCCTTGTTCAAACCTAACAAGTACACGATTACCAATTTTTATTTCAACTGATATTTAGTGAAAATCGCGAACTTGTTTAAAACTTACAGGAACTTGAGCGTAAAAAATTAGCATTGACATTTAAATTCGATCCCTTTATAACCTAAACAAAAACTAAGTTATTTTATCGCCAAACAAAAATCAAGAAATAAAAAAATTCCTCGGAAAAGAAGACCCTCTCAAAAGTAAATTTCAAAATATTTCTCTGACGATTTTCATGTTTTTGATTAAATAGTAATCAAACCAAAACGTTATGTCCTTTATACAATTCACTAAGATTGAAGCATACTTTTCAAATAGATCATAGCTCGGTCAAACTCACAAGTTTTGAATTTCAAGCTTGTTGTCGATGACCAGTATAAGAGTATAGTAGTTGAGTATCACAATTTACCAACAATCCTGATGTGACGAGGTCTCCCTAGTGGAAACCAACGTAAGGGTACTCCTTTTATCCCTTGGATAATACATCATAAATATTAACGCATCTCGAGGCAGAATTAAAAAGAATGTTATTTTTTAGTAATAAATTATCTTTATTAAGAATTCATCCAAAGACCCTTTAATTATTATTTTTATGTAAAGTTGTTATTCTTAACTGGCGGGTAAATTTGTTAATATCCAAGAAAATCCTTCTCTTGTAGTTAGAGAAATATATATTTTTTAGGAATGACATCAAATGGAATGGGGGAGAACTCAATTTGAACTTGTGCTTAATTATTGATATATCTTTGTGGGGAGTGCGGTAGTGGAACTGTAGGAGATGACTGTACCTTTATATCTCCTTGATGAAGATGCTAATTTTACTTGGTGAAATCGCCTAAATAAAAATATGGTATGTTATCTCTAGTATTGATAACTCTTTTATATTTACGATCCCTTTTTTCTCCTTTGCCAATTTTGTTGACAAAAATGAGAAGAATTATTTGGTAGCATTCTACTATAACATTTGGATTTTTGGAACATTATGTAAGGGGGAGTGGATAATAAACTATAATTTTTACGTATTATGCAATAAACGTAAGTAATGACTAAGGTGGGAAACATATAACTGTAGTATTGCTTCAAAGTTTTGGTACAATTGGATTTTAAGGAAGGTGACAATACAATGCATTAACAAGGTTGTTATGTTGGTTCGTAAATCTTGTTATAACAACCACTCACTTGAGTGATTTTATCAATCTAGAAAAGCTCTAAGTTACTGAATATTGATAAATTATTGAATATTGATAGTTGGATCAATATTCGATCAACTGAGCAAGTATTGCTCAATTCGACGAATTACTGAATATTGATAGTTAGATCAATATTCGAACAACTGAGCAAGTATTGCTCAATTAGACGAATTACTGATAAATTACTGAATATTGATAGTTGGATCATTATTCGAGCAATTGAGCAAGCATTGCTCAATTCAACGAATTATTTATTAGTGACGTGACCCAATAAAATACTCCCTCCGTCCAAGTTTACTTGCCTAAATTGGATTTTGCAAAAACTTGAAAGAAATTCAAATTACTTCCACATACACTATCAATCTTCCAAATTACTTGTTTCATTTACAAATTTTGACATCGTAGTTTTTGTTTCTTTCTTGATAATTAGAAAATTTTAGTGGGAAATATATAACTTTTTTGGTACAAATTTGCTAAAAAAAAAACTCAATTTAGGCAAGTAAAGATGGACGGAGGGAGTATTAATTAAAATATTGATAAACTACCAAATATTATATAATTAGTCTAGATGCTGATTGCTGGATCAACATAAATTTATTAGTGTTTGAACATGCTCAGAATGATGATTTGTGAAGCGTTTGTTCGAAACCCTCATTTTGATCAATTGTTCGTCAATTGATGAATTGTTGAAAATAGATCATGAGTGAGGGAGGGACTGACCACATGGGATGATGTACGACCATGTGGTTCCCAAGTGCTCGAGTGAGCGTGTGCCAAGGTCCTTAGTTGATCGGTTGGTGAAAGAATGATGATAAAATGCCGGTTTCATCATTTATTAAAATAGTGCCCGTCTGAGCATTAGGTAATAAAGCCTAATTTATGGAGAAGTGAGGGACCGACCAAGAGGGCATGAAAACGTCCCTTGGTGGTTGTGGGACCAGCTGATGTTTGGTTGAGCAAATTCCAAGTTGGTTGGAAAGAGTTTGGACCCAATATGAGCAATTGAGCAAATTAGGTCAAAATTATAAGAATGTGTGGGACCGGATCTTTGCAAGCCTTAGGTCTAGCCTTGGTCGGTCAAGGAAGCATGCACATGTCACCATTATGTCTGTTTCTCAATCCTGAGAGTTTTGGCACTTTCTCATGTGCGTTTGAGCAATATCTTGGATTTCAAAAGAGTTCGATCTTTGACTGAAATTCTTGATTTTGCTCGAATGAGCAAGTAGAACTTTGCTCGTTTGATCAAAATTTGGAAAATATGAAAATAATAATATTTTATTATTTGGTGTAAGTAGCCTAGTCGGTCATGTGACCATTTGACTTTTTGGCTTTTTCATGGTTTGTGCAATATTTGAGAAAATATGAGGAAACCATGATTTTGTCTCAAATGGAGGAATTTCATGAGATGTGGGAAATAATAATTATGAAATTAAGGGATTGCAAGGTATGGGACCATCCATGGCTATACATGGTCGGCCGGCTAGGTATCCGGGTCGCGCAACACCTTTCCCTATTTTATTATTTTTCATGAAATCGTGAAAATATGGAGAAACCGTGAGTTTTCCTCAAACAAGGAAAGTTGCTTAAATCAAGGAGATTTCATGAGTTCATGAAAATAAATAAAATAATAAAAATAAAGGAAGAGGGCGTGGGGGACCATCCACGGAGGCATGGCCGGATGGCCGGTTGGCCCGGTCCCTAGGCGCCTCTTTTTTATTTTTTATTATTATTGTCTTTCTCCTATTTTGTGTAGGATTCCTCGTTTGTCCATATTTTCGAATGATTGTTCCTGCATTTGGGTGCTCGTTCGTGTATCATTGTTGAGTACACTTGCACCATTTTATTGGGGCTTACTCGGTGATAATCCAGATGCCCAGTTGTTGAGTATTTATTACTAATTTATGAAATTCAGTGGAGAATGATTCAGGAAACTAAGTAATAAAAGTGAGTAGTTATTTATTATCAATCCATAGGATTAGCCGTGAATTCGACCATGGATTCGGAATAATAAAATGAGTATTACCATTCCATGGGATCGTGGATTCGACCATAGAATCAGAATAATAAAATTATCTATTACCATTCCATGAGATCAGCAGTGGATTCGACCATGAAATCAGAGTAATGAGATAAAATAGATTATCTTCTAGGAATTCAGTGGTAAATTCCACGGTAGAATTAATATATTTCAGAGGGGATATTATCCAGTTAAAGCGTCATGCCCGTTATGAAAGGTGCATAGTCAGGGAACATCGAGTGTTGCCGATGTCATGAAGGCTTTTAGCCCTCTCAACAATTATGTATGAAGAGTCGCATGAATCTACACACGGTACATAATCAGGGAACAATGAGTGTCACTGACGTCCTGAAGGCGTTAAGCTCTCAATCATACGGAGAACCGCCCAATCATTCTTATAGATATAGGTGAGTCTCTCTATGTAGTCATGGAATAGCGAGTGTCACCGACGTCCTGAAGGTGTTAAGTTCTCAATCATACAGATAACTTCCCAATTATGTTATTCTACATAGAGGTCATGATGAAGTGAGAAGCATCGAACACTTCGGGGAGGCATTTCGAGTGACATATGCATCATGGCTCGTAAAATATGAATCATCACATGCGTTCCTAAAGCCGTGTCAGAAACGTGTAGTATCATGATTTTACGATTTTGACCTTTGTTGAAAATCCACCATCAACAGTGGTGTACTTGATGCTCTCTCATTTTTAAATCTGAAACAGATAGACCATAAGAGAAGAATTAATATAGGATTGGAGACCAAGTTTTGGTACAACACAGTATGAGTGGAATTTTTTTTTATCATTAAACTTTGGACTCAATTAATAGTTCCAACTTCCATTCAAAGTATGAGTGGTTTCCAAACCATTTTACAAACAATTGATGCCCCACCAAGTTAAAAGCAAAAATGTTAGTTCCAACCCTAGTTAGCAATTCGGCGAATAATTCGCGAACGAATCGAACACCGTTTTATTCGTGTATGAGTGGTTTACGAATTATACGCGTACTATCCGGATTCGCGAATAATCCGGTTTATTAGTTCGGTCAGCTTAGTATATATTACACTCGTCCATGAATGAGTTAAGTCATCGATTTACCTAGTTCGGGTGAGTTCACACAAATATTGGGAATAATCGCGTATGATTGCAACCCCGAGCCTAATACGTGGCTTTTCTGGGGTTTGCGAATTATTCGCATACTATCCGGATTCGCGAATAATCCGGTTTATTAGTTCGGTCAGCTTAGTGTATATTACACTCGGCCAGGACCGAGTTAAGTCGTTGATTTACCTAGTTCGGGTGAGTTCACCCAAATTTTGGGAAAAAATGAATGGGGAGAGTTTCGAAACTGTGACCTTTCACTCCCTGAACTGCATGCTGAACCATTAAGCCATGTCTTTGCTGCTATTAACATTGCACATATTATGTGTACAGTTCATTTATAGTTCAAATTGCAATACCCAAACATAATTTGTACTACAAATGTCTTAACATACTAATTGATGTACACCAAATTTT
The DNA here is from genome assembly GCA_023529315.1 of Papaver bracteatum. Classification (NCBI taxonomy): domain Eukaryota; kingdom Viridiplantae; phylum Streptophyta; class Magnoliopsida; order Ranunculales; family Papaveraceae; genus Papaver; species Papaver bracteatum. The sequence goes on from JAJJWX010004610.1 coordinate 1,192,183, forward strand.
GTGTGATGAATTCATATCTCTAAAATGATTTGTACGCGTACGCATGCCGTTTCGAACTATCGCCGAATCATGAACCGTTGACCGAATTTACAATCCATAAAAACGAATAATACACGTACGTATACCGTCCCGAACGTTTTCCGTACCCTAAATTGCTAACTAGGGTTCCAACTATTTCTCTAGGAAAACAAAATAATAAATCAACTGGGAAAAATTCAAATAAGATAAAAATCAATAGATATGAACTAGGAAATGAGATCATGGCCGGAATTGTTGATATATGAATCCTACTTGACATGTAGATGTATAGCACAAATTTATAAGACATGATCAATATACTAAAATACTTTTATTCTTAACAACCGAACAACAAAGAGGAGATATCGGTGACTGGCCATAATCAAAATAAATATTCAAAATGCCTTTTAGTTCTTAATATTGGAACCACATAGACAAATATCAGTTTAAATGCAAAAGTCATTGATTATTAGGAAAACCAAATTAAAATAAGAAAATTAAAAACACAAATTAATTCCTATTAAACAATGGAGAAAAGGTCCCCTACCTTTACAGAAGATAAATTCGGCCGAAAATAATTGATGGGTTAAACTCAAATTTGGATTTTAAAGATTTAACTTTTCCATTTCTTGAGACCTATTTAAGTGAAAATCAGAAGTAGATGGATTTTTGGGAAAAACAAATTTATGTTTGAATACTTATACAAGATAGAAAAAAGAAATGTTCCTGGCTGCTCATGCCTTACACGTGTTATACATGCCTAAAATATCTAGTGTGTCACTAGCATCTACTATTCATGCTCATTAATTTTACCAAGGAATAACCATTTTATATAAATCCTCCGTGATGGATTGGGATAGGGATCATAGCCTTAGAGAAATTTTCATGGTGTCACGCATATGTTGGATTACAGTTGGAAGAAAACAACATCGAAAATATACATTTATTGCATATCTTTTAGATTTTCGGATTTGGTCATTCCTTATTGTCCAAACATTCTTTGTTTATTATAAATAGTATAGCTTGTATTCTTATAAATTCATTCCTTGAACACGCTACTTAATTGTTGGTGTGGGAATCTTAGTGGAGTATTCTTGTAATACTCATGCGAAGGGAAAGTATCATAATTTGGTGAAATCTCTTATGCGCTTCGTTTAAAGACTTATGTGTCATAAAAGAAGCTCTAGTAGTATCGTTGGAAGGAAACTAAAAATAATACTATTATTTTAGTTTTCGATTATTGATTTTATTGATTTGATTGACTAGCGATAAAGTTGAACTTAATAGATCTAGTTGTTTATTTTGTGATCCTTCTCTTCTGATCTATTTTATTGCATCTATATTTGAAGATATGACTTTTGATCATCCATTATTAACACTTCATTATGTGTGTGATCAATATTTAATTAGTGGAATCAATTTATTTATGCATGTAATTTGAAGAGTGAAGATCGAAGACTATAAAATTTCTTTTTGGTATTTTGATCTTTGTGATAACTTCGTGCACACTTGATTAACTAGGATCCGACAAGTTGTTTACCTTGAATAGACTTTAAAGCTTGGTGTATAGATAAGCAATATATCTTTGTGTTTCTCTTTCATATCTTCTTTGATAATTTGTAAACAAAGATTGATTATTTCAGTAATCTTGATCTCAGTTGATCTATCTGGAAAAAGGGAGAGTTTATATTGATTAAATTGAAGAACCTTTGTACTCGATTTATCTCTGATTAACTTGGTTTGTCTTGGAGATTAATAGAAACATTATTGAAATATATTAGTCATTCACTATTTCTGATTACGATCAAAAGGAATTTAATTGCTGAAGACTTCACATTAGGTGAAGCGACTTAAGATAATGGACTCTATCTTAGGATTCATGTTCTTAGACTAGATGGGTTGTAAGCGCAGGTCTATTAAAGGAACTGAGTAACTTGGAGTTAGTTTACTTGATCTAAATTATACGAAGTTGTAGTAGTCTTTGTATAACGACTTAATTATGAGAGTATTGAAAACTGGACTAGGTCTCGGGGTTTTTCTACCTTGTAGTCTTCCTCGTGAACAAAATCTTGTGTATTGTTTGATTTGCTTTACTTGTGAATTATATTGCTTAGTGTTTATAATTAAAATAAATACACTTGTATGTTAATCAACACTTGGTTTGATCATGTAGCTAGGTTACACCATGTACCAAGTTGAAGATATGTCAAAATAACCGTCGTATATACCTTCACAATGTTAGATCACAATCCTTAATCTCGAAATACAATCTTGACTAATACTCTGATCACTGATCTCCGATTAGGTCTCTAGTAGTGTGGAGCTAGGGATTTCTGATTATCTTCTAAGTCGGTCAGGTTTAATGGAGGTTATAAGAGAATCAGAGAGAGAGGAGATATGATCATTTGAAGTATGATTTTTATTGATCAGAATGAACTTGTTTACATCATCAGCCTTTCAGGATATTTATACATAACATGAACACGAGGATTACATGTAAAAGACTAATCATGTGACAACTATCACTTAATAGTTTTCCGGATTGCGCCTGTACCGACCTGGGATATCTCTTCTTTATGACTATTCATCTTTCCAGGCCTTCACTCAGTTGACATCATAGAGAATATTCTTAGCCTCGCACCTAGACTCAGGTCTTTCGCTTCTAAATATGTGTCTCGGTCTTGTTTGGTTTCCTATGGTTCATTCGTGGAAATCTAATTTAGGTCTTTGACGTCTGACCTTGAGTCTTATTCCATGTCTCAGCTGTATTACTTTTCAGCAGTCAGTTCTCGGGTAGAAGATATATTTTGTCATCTACATATTTTCCCCAAGTTTAATTAAAGTAAGTCTATTATGCTTCTTTTGCTGAACTTCAGTTCATTTTTTTTATAACTCATGGATTTTTTATTTCAGCTCTCAACTAGTACTTCTAATAGCTCATATCTTTCTTTGTCGACCTATGTAAGTTTGCTTCTCAAGATGGATAGGGAACATGACTTAAGCGCTTTTTAGGTGTGTCACTCTACTTTTAAGTAACTTCTGGGAATTTTGAGTTTTTCAAGGTCATACACCTGTTCTCTTTTTCCCTTCAAAAGCCAAATATCTTTTCAAAGATACTTTAAACCTGATCTTCTATAAATCAATATTTTGCTTTGTCATGTTAGACTAGGTGTCTTATCCCGACTTAAATGCTTAGTTTCTTTTTTACAACTTTGTACCATGGTTTACTATTGAGTTGTATGCTTGCTCAGTAATCGAGCTAATCAATCTCATTATACTCAATTATTCTCTTAAAATATTGTTTTATTCAGTTGTTAATATTAACACGATTTTCAATTTTTTTGTATTGTACATGAAAACGTGAGGGTACCGCCACCAACTTTTTCTTACGCAACCTGTATGGACTCAACTCGAGTACAATTATGAGAGTTTAACTTAATGAATCTCAATCAAGGAATTATATGAAGATCTTATATCTCTTTCTCTAACAATCAGAAAGTTAACAGAAGCAAGTCTGTAAACCCGATTATGTGTGAGAGTACTTGGACAATTCCAAAGATCAATATTCAAGAATCAATAAACTCGTATCCAACAAAACAAGGATGGATATATCTACTTTGATTGATTAACATACAACCCGTGATATTTCAATTACAAAGATAAACAATATAATGCACAAAAAGAAATAACATAGATACCAGAATTTTGTTAACGAGGAAACTGCAAATACAGAAAAAACCCGGGACCTAGTCCATATTTGAACACCGAACTATATTAAGCCACTACAGACACTGGCCTAGTATCAGAACTTTGGACTGGAATGTAGTTGAGACCGAATTGAACTATCACATCAATTCAGTTATATTCGCACTCCTTACGCCTCTTGAATCCCACTAGGACTCCGCGCAATTGACTCCCTTAGCTAACGTCTTATATAGCCTAAGAGTTGCTTCAACTCAATTGAAGACTTTAAACCACTCTGCCTCCCACTAATAAGCCTATTTGTGATTTCCGTTCTGATTAATGATCAAGGTGAGGTAGGAAATCGATTGCAATAGACAAAATCTAGCAAACCTCAAAATCCGGTCTTATGACTTCTGAAGACTAGTCTAGATTATTATTCACCTCACAAGTCAAAACTTATGGAATCATAAAGTCTGAGACGAAGATACTTTGTGATTTCTAACTATCTTGTTTGTCGGAGCAAGCTCACCAATCAAAACAAGATCATGACAAATGAACTATCAAGATAAATATAGTTAGACATGGCTTCACGAATCCTTAGGTAAATTCTTTTTAGTCCCTAGACCCAAGAAGGGTTTGAAGGAGAGGAAAATTCTAGTCTTCAACTAGGACACGCAAGGATATTGTCAGGGATTCAGAAATCCCGGTTATTTGAGGTTCTCCTTTTGTAGACTTTCAAGATCAAGGTTACTTTAGGTTTAAGCTAAGATAGCTTTGAAACCAAGCAATCGATAATCATCATTAGATGAAAAACTTGACTTGAGATTAACATAGTAGAATATACACCCTGGTTAGGATGAACCGTAACCAAACTGTGTATAATGACATGTTCATGTAGGTTAGATGAAACTAGCCAATCGAACTATATACTTAACCATATTCATATAACACTTTAAGACTTTTCATGAATCACACATATGATCAAAAATGTGTAGATAGTGTGTTTAGAGAGTTTTTAAAATGCCGTTTATCTCATAAAAATAATTCCGATACATCTGAAAATATTCGACAGGGTAAGTAAGTATACCTGGTACATTCATTATACATGTTCGTGAATGCGTTTGTCATAGTAAGTGTACCAGGTATGGATACCCTTAGGACAAAAACGAGTTCAGGAACTCACAGATCTTTTATGGTTTGCATACTTCAAACCGTTTTCGGTATTGAAACCAACAAATTTTTTCCGGTTTGCATACTGGGTATGTGTACCATTCCTGGTTCACGAGTCACATAATTTTTTTGGTATGGATACCGGGTATGTGTACCACAAATTCGCTGCCGAACTATAGCTACGCCGATACGTGTACTGGGTACATGTACTTCAGCTCCAGACTTATAACAGTTCTCCTAACATGTAAATTGGTATGCATACTATTCTATATCCAGATGTTGATGGTGAGTTTTTGACAAGGGAATTTGTAGTAAATTGGCCTTTCCCTAATCGTAGATATACATTGAAAATCCCTGACCCGACATCAAGATTAGATAATCTGTATTAAACTATTTGTATTCAGCAAGAGAATCAATAAAGTGTATTCAATTAACGGACCCAGTAGTCCTGTATCAATTATAAATATGTATATGTACGCCAAATTTCAGGGGTTTACCAGCAGAAACCTCGTCATTTCATATGCGCCAATATATACACCTTTTATGATACTGTTTTGGGGTAAAAACTGATTCTGCTGGTTTTGGTAAATTTGGGTGTGCTGCCGAGAAACGAATCTAAACCCTAAACAAATGCACTGCACGGGAGTACTTTAGATTTGAGAGATCAATCTGTACAATCCTTGCCTAAACCAAGTGAAAAAGCGGGGGTCTAACAACAACACCCAATATTTCAATTAGCAATCTCTATGGAGAAACTCCAATATACTTTCTAGAGAATCAACTAGACATCCAGACTCAATCAATAGAAAGTATCTCAATCTCTCAATTTAATCTATACTCAAGCAAATAGAAATCTACGAGTCTTTATCAAAGAGAGATAACTTGGATGGTACCAAAGACCAATATCCAAGTGTCAATCAATTTAAATCAACGACCAAAAGGTCGATATTCTAATTGATTGAATAACGCACAACCTGTATTATTTCAATTATATATAACGAAATATAATGCGGAAAAGAAATAACACAGACACCATAATTTTGTTAACGAGGAAACCGCAAATGCAGAAAAATCCCGGGACCTAGTCCAGATTAAACATACAATGTATTAAGCCGCTACAGACACTAGCCTACTCCAAGCTAACTTCGGTCTGGACTGTAGTTGAACCCCAACCAATCTCACACTGATCCAAGGTACAATTATGTTCATACGTCCCTAATCCAAGCATGATACAACGTACTTAATTCCCTTAGCTGATCTCACCCATAACCAAGAGTTTCTACGACCCAAAGTCGAAGACTTTAATAGACAAGTCTGTATCACACAAAAAAGTCTACAATAATAGATAAATCCGTCTCCCACGAATATACCTACAAGTTTTCGTTCCGTCTTTTGATAAATCAAGGTGAACATGAACTAATTAATAAAACCAGACTTATATTCCCGAAGAACAACTCAGTTTTATTAATCACCACACAATAGTCTTAATCGATGCAGCGGAAAAAGATATTGTGGAATCACAAACGATGAGACGAAGTGTTTGTGACTAATTTTATATCTTGCCTATCGGAGATAGAAATGTCAAGCCAATTATTACAATTGTACTCGTACAATAGAAACAACAAGATCAGATCACACAACTACGATAAAAGTAGTATCGGTCTGTCTTCACAATCCTAATGAAGTCTTTAAGTCGTTAACTTGGTTTTAGAAGAAGAAAACCAAAGGTTAAAGGAGAATCGACTCTAGATTAGCAAAACTAGTATCACACATAATGTGTGGGGATTAGGTTTCCCAGTTGCTAGAGTTCTTCCTTATATAGCCTTCAAATCAGGGTTTGCAATCAATGTTAGCTTACTAACAAAACATTCAATATTTACCGTTATATGAAAACCTGATTAGATTCAAGCTAATATTTATCAACCGTTAGATCGAAAACATAGCTTGTTATACACACATGTAATGCACGTTTCTAGGCTTGTGTAACCGTACCCAGTACATTATTTGGTTCAACAATAGTTAACCAAATAGTTAGCCATATGATAACTTTCATATCAACCATATTCTACTTCACCATAACTAGTCCAAATGACTCAAATGAACTAGTTAGAGAGTTGTTCAATTGCTTAGATCTTTATGTACTATACAAGACACAATTGAAGCAAAAATGATGTGACTCACTCGAATCGATTCATTAACTATAAAGTCACGGTTTGCAACAGCAATCCTTAGTTTATTAAGATAAGTTCACAAATATCGTTTTTAGACATAACCTACTCAAGTTTACGTACTGGGTTCGCGGACTTAAGTTCCCGGACGTAGTTCACAAACTCCAGCAAAAATTCTCGGGTTCAAGAACTATGCCAGTTCACGGACTGGATTCACAGACTGAAGTTCACGTACTACTCCAGTTTCACTTGATCAACAAAGTTCGCAAACTTCGGTTCAAGCAATTAGGATTTATACATATATGTGTTTCCATAACAATACTTATATCCTCCAATGGTTATATTGTCTAAACTCTCATTTCAATTATTGAAACATTCTCAGAGGGCGTTATATAGTTGTTATTCACAAACTATTTTTCGTTAGAGCAATTTCTTAAATGATTGAAACATAACATGACTTTCGTCACTAGGTAAAGATAAACTTTACTCAAGCGAAAGCTTTACTAACATATACTTCGAGAAATAGATAAGCGATATATACTTAGCTCGAAATATCACATATGTATAATCTAAATCTATATAGAAAAGCGAATTTTGTCTCAAGATAGACTTTTGAGTGATAGATAAGTTCAAGTCTCCACATACATTTTAGTCGATGAAGATCCACTTGTTCGTTGAGTAGCCTTTTTTTTGTATAATGATCGCCATGGAGTTCTTGAGCTCAACTACACTTTCTATCCTAGTCCGAGACCTTAGTTATAGTAGACTAGAAATCAAGACTTTATAGTTTTGATCACTAACATTGACAAACATGCTTGAGATATCAACGCATGCGAGTTCGACCGAGCAATGCTCTAACAATCTCCCCCTTTGTCAATTTTAGTGACAAAACTATTAATACATATGGAATACAAAAAATATATAATACATACATCACTCCCCCTTAGTCAATGCTCCATCTCACAAGGAAACCACTCCCCCTTACATAATGATTCGAAAACCATATGTATTTGTAGTGTGAACTGTATATTAATTCTCCCCCTTTTTGTCAATAAAATTGGCAAAGGTACAAGAACGGGACCCTAATAAAATTTCCGTAAGAGACATTTCATGACCAATGGTAAATGTATATCATCTTTTTTAGATGCAATCATAAAGTCGAAGCTAAATGCATTCATCAAGGAATTCATAAAGATACAAGATAACCCCTATAATATTCCACATCCGCACTCCCCGCAAAGATTTGGAAATTAAGCACAAGTTCAAAAGAACTCTCCCCATATAATGTCATTCCCAAAGTAACAACAAGAGCGACCTTAATTTTAAAAGAAAAGAAGGATTTCTTTGGACTCAACAAATCACATACGAGTATGAATTTGGAATCCAAAAAGAATATTCACTCAAATTAACCGTAAGTGAACCATGAATAATTTGACCAAATATGCTCAACACAAGTAAACTTATGGACACTTAAGAACTCAATTAGATTAATCACAAGAGACCCATAATTAATCTAAACGGAATACACAATTAAACTAATCACAAAAGTAATCATTTTAATCGTTTATACTCACATAAGAAAATCTATGGAGCGATGACTAAGTTAATAATAAAAACAACCAACCCAGTCAAAAGTGCTCAAACATAAGAAAAACTTATGGAGTCATAACTAAATAATCACACAAGATGATTAATTTAGTTCAATATGCTCGACATAAAGTACCTTACGGAACACAACTAAGCTAATCACAAAAATAATCAACTTGGTTGTCTAGTGCTCGACATAAGACACAATACGGAGCCTCACAATAATATATGGATCATGGAAGACCAATTATTGCGGAATACACAAGGATTCATTCTATGTTTCCATCACCATTTGCAAATGACATACAATAGACATAATCCTTGAATCACGAAAGATTTTAACCTATCTTACATCAAAAATTGACAATTTAGGCTTAACTTTTGTGTTTGTAAAAAGTCTATTCATTCTTTTAGCAATACTTGCATATCAATTCACGAACGACTTTACTTTTGACAAAGTATGGGACAATCAAGTTCACGGACGTAAACACACATATCCCATAACAACATTGCAATATATAAAACCATAAAGATTAATACTGCAAAAATCATCTTCCAAAAAAATTTATAATTTAAACCAATAAATCTAAAAACAAGAAGATGAAAACTTTGGACATAGCTATGTGTAATCACAATAATGGCTATTTCAAACACTAGTTATTCTTCTAAACAAAACATAAAAAATAGAAGATTTACTAGGTAAACTCAAACTCTTTTAGCAACTAACGTTTGGACAAGAACCAGTTCATCAGTTGCTTCTCTGAGTTCGTTCTTCACAAACTCAAGATTTCTTGTTGCAATTTCGAGTTGTTCACGGACGACCTCAAAATATCGAAGAAGATTTCCTACCAGTTGTGATGAAATATGAACTGGTAGTTGGTTTTCATGATCAATTGCATGATGACAAGTTATGAAAACATGATCTTCATGGAATTCGATAGTCTTGCCCTCCTCAGCCACATCTTTGTTTCTTCTCTTCATTGTGCCAAACATCCAGTAGAAACTTCTTAACCTTATAGAAAAAGGTGTCACTTGATGACATATATAAAGAATTTTCGCTCAGGATGTCCTTTATTGCCGCAGTAATAGCAGTTAAAGGGATTATTCTTAACTATTCTCATGTGAGTAAATTTGGTAGGAGTAAAACCCTCGTCCTTAGGCACATTGCAGGCTGCGAATGTTTTTTCACATGGAGAATTATCAATAGCTTTAACGAAATTGATCTTACTAGTTTTTGGAGTGTTTATTCCTTTATAGCGCAAACCACATGTATCACGATGTTCTTTACAGGCTCCAATCATAGAAGTCAATTTTATAGAGCTAAAATTAAATCTTCTCAGACTCTCTTCTAGTGATTTTACTTTATCAAGAGCAGCTGCAAGGTCAGTCTCCAATGACTTTTCTTTAGTAAGAAGTCTGAGTTCTTTGTCATTAAAACATTTATGTTGAGAGTCATATCTTGCTTCAGTATCTGCAAATCTTTCTTTCAACACACAGATATTTCGGATAAGATTGTCACGTTCAGACCTTTTTGTGCGAACACCTTCTTCACGATCCTTAACGATAGACTTTAGGATTTTATACCCACCATCATATCCTTTAAAGAGTTTTCTCAATTTTCTGTTTTCTTGACAAAGATGAGCCATGCACTTACTCAGCCAAGTTGTTTACCTTTTTTCTCTCAACGCATGGTCGAACAGCTTGATATATTGAGAGACTTCCTCATCGATACTCGGTTCTTCTTATGAATCACTATCGTCTGAGAGGTCATCCAATTTCTCATCAAGAGATTTTTCCTAGTCAAATGAAGATTTAGTTAAGGGACAGACGATAGATTTTTTTTCAGAATCTTCAAGACTTTGAGCCTCACCTGAGTGACTTTGAACTGGTGTTGCGTTATCAGAGATACTACTTTTGTCCATAGAGTCATATTGCTACAAACACAGACTTGTAAGGTCTTGAACTTGTTTGCCTGCTCAGATACCAATTGAAAAAGTGGGGGTCTAACAACCACACCCAATATTTCAATTAGAAATCTGTATGGACAAACTCCAATATGCTTTCTAGAGAATCAACTAGACAGTCAGACTCAATTAATAGAAAATATCTCGAGTTATTATCTCAATCTCTCAATTTTATCTATACTCAATCAAATAGAAATCTGCGAGTCTTTATCAAAGAGAGATAACTTGGATGGTACCAAAGACCAACATCCAAGTGTCAATCAATTTAAATCAACAACCAAAAGGTCAGATATTCTAATTGATTGAACAACGGAAAACTTGTATTATTTCAATTATATAATGAAATATAATGCGGAAAAGAAATGACATAGATACCAGAATTTTGTTAACGAGGAAACCACAAATGAAGAAAAACCCCGGGACCTAGTCCAGATTAAGCATACATTGTATTAAGCCACTACAGACACTAGCCTACTCTCCAAGCTAACTTCGGTCTGGATTGTAGTTGAACCCCAAGAAATCTCGCACTGATCCAAGGTACAATTATGTTCCTACATCTCTGATCCCAGCAGGATACTACATACTTGATTCCCTTAGCTAATCTCACCCACAACTAAGAGTTGCTACGACCCAAAGTCGAAGACTTTAATAAACAAATCTGTATCATATAGAAAAGTCTACAATAATAGATAAATCCGTCTCCCAAATATACCTACAAGTTTTTGTTCCATCTTTTGATAAATCAAGGTGAACATGAACCAATTAATAAAACCTGACTTATATTCCCGATTAACAACTCAGTTTTATTAATCACCTCACAATAGTCTTAATCGAAGCAGCGAAAAAATATATTGTGGAATCACAAATGATGAGACGAAGTGTTTGTGACTACTTTTATATCGTTCCTATCAGAGATAGAAATCTCAAGCCAAGTATTACAATTGTACTCATACGATAAAAACAACAAGATCAGATCACACAACTACGATAAAAGTATTATTGGTCTGGCTTCATAATCCCAATGAAGTATTTAAGTCGTTAACCTGGTTTTAGAAGAAGAAAACCAAAGGTTAAAGGAGAATCGACTCTAGATTAGCACAACTAGTATCACAAAGAATGTGTGGGGATTAGGTTTCCTAGTTGCTAGAGTTCCCCCTTATATAGTCTTCAAATCAGGGTTTGCAATCAATGTTAGCTTACTAACAAAGCATTCAATATTCACTGTTAGATGAAAACATGATTAGATTCAAGCTAATATTTATCAACCGTTAGATCAAAAACATAGCTTGTTATATATAGTTGCAGGTAATCCCACACTACACCCCTCACAATAATTCATACAATCAAGTCATTTTACGATGAACAACCACAATCTTTATTGATTAATATCACAAATTCTACAAGAAAGGAAAGAAATGAAATTAAGAAATTAACAACTACTCTGGGATTTCTCTCTCTTAATGACTTGCTCAATACTCAAAAAAAAGATCTCCCTTCTCTTAAGCCTGCCCGGCTCTTTATATAGGGAATTACATAGTGGATGACAGCTAATCTGTCCTTTATTTTAGGATATGGCTTGCGGTATTTCGCAAGCTTACAAATGTACAATTTCGCAAACATCTTGAATCTCGCTAAATCTTCACACCTTTCTCGTGTTTACGCTGTCATTTTCTTCTACGTCATCTCTTAAATCATTCTGAGACATTCGCAATGTGTTATTGGTGAAGATTTCGCAAGTGTATCCTTGTTGCGATATTCTGATCCTACATCTCGCCTCTTCTCATGTCTTCTCTGTGAAGGAGAGAATGTCATGAGAAATTGTACTTCAAAGTGCCGCATCTGCCCATCTTTCCAATGTTTTTTTTTCTATCGGCCAAATTCCTTAAATTTAGCGTAACCGTATACACGTGTCATCATTCCTTTATTTACCGGTTAAACTAGTCATCTTCTTTTGTCTATTTAAAAAGGGTCATGATGAAGAAATAATTTTATTCTTTTAGTTCGTCGTCATCTTTCATATTCTCTGTAACTCTTCATCGTCTGCAACTTTCTTCATCTTCCCTATCATCCTGTTATTGTTTCTTTTTGCTCCCATGGAATCAACAAGTTTAGTTTTCTTCCTTTTCTTCTTTTGATTTGTTGAAACTGTTCTTATTTTAATGGAATCATCTTGTTTATTTTGTCTTTTGTATAATTCCCATACTGTTTTTGTTTCAACAAAAGAACTTTTAATGTTGAATCTACAACTCAAAACCCTAGTTCTCCCAAAAAATCGCGTCCCAATGTTGTTGCGAGAAAAAGAAAGTCTGCAAATAATAAGGTAGTAAGAAACATTATTCTTTTAATAACAATATTATTGCCTTTGTTTCTTATCTGGATTGTTATTCGCAGGGTGACAAAGATACCAACAACCCCCCCAAGAAATCTCGTCATCTTAAGATTGTTGAAACTTCTGTTCCATTTTCTTCACTTATCCCTTTAAAATATCCTGTGGTACCTTCGCAATCTGAACCTTTACTTCTCATTCGCGAAAATGTTGCCTAAGACATTTCCCCTTCAACTAGTCTTCTTACGAAGGAAACCCATCTTATTAACTCTTCTGCGAATGAAACCCTTTCTTCTCCTATTGTTAATGCTTCTCAAATCGACTCTTCCTTAATCCCAACTACTAATTTTCCCCAAACTTCACCTTCAAACGACACAATTATTATGAAAAATGATTTAGTTCCTCAATCTTCTAATATCATCACTTCTTCATCTGAATTCTCTTCTTTTTTCAAAGACGCTTTAGATGGGATATATATTATGTTCCAAACTTTATCTAATACTTTGGATGGTGTCAAGAAATCTTCTACTAAACCCATCAAATTGAGTGCTTGCAAAATTTTAAATAAGTATGTTGGCTTTGAGAGAATGGTTTCACAAACAGCACTGAAGAGGGAAGTGGAAATTTTGAACAAGAATCTCCAAACGATGACCTTGGAATGTGATGCTCTTCGTTCGAAAAATCAAAAATTCCAAAATATCTCGCTGGATTGCGAACTTCTTCGCAAGAAGAATAATGAACTGAAAGGTATGATTTTCTGATCTTCGCCTTTGATTTATCTTATAAGTAATTCTGTCCTTTTCTCATGCAATTTTCTTAAAGTCTTTCATTCGTACGCTAAGCTTTAAACCAGAAACGAATAATGGAGAGATATCAATTTGAATCTGCTGCTGAAGAAGCTCATGTTGATAGAGATATTTGGATGGATCAGTATAACCGATTAGATAACCTTCATACATATTCTGTTGATCAAATAGATAACCTTACCAAAGAGAATACTCAATTAGTTCAGGAGCAAAACTCATTAAGTAATGAAATATCTCGCCTCTCTTATTCTTTGACTAAAGCTAACTTAGAGATGGATACTTTATCAGATGAAAACAAAACTCTATCTCAGGAAAATCGAACTCTCTTAAATAAGGCTGCGGTCTTTTCACATCAACTAAATACTCTTCAAAGGGTGTGTGATAACCAAGAACAATCTCTTCACTCACTGAAAAATAAACTTTAGGAAGTAACCGAATCATCTATTGCTGAGAGAAATACACTCATCCAAGGTAGAATAGCTTTAAGTATAAAGGCAAGCCATCTCAAAGAACAATATTCCAAATTAAAAGAATCTTATTCTTAACTTTCGAAGTAAAATACTTTTCTCATCTCTAAAGAAAAGAATCTAAAATCTCGCCTAAAGGGTTTAGTCGGAGATAAATTTGATGATGCAATGAATCATTGGGAGAATACTTGCTTGGCACTAATTCAAAACATAATTTCGCAAAAGGAAGGTAGTCATTTTGACTGCCTTAGCTATTCTTTCTCTGTTGAATCTGTTTATAATATGCTGCTTGCTAATTCTTTATCTTAAAAAAAATAATTATTCTTTCATTTCGCAGATTATGAGAAAGATCTTCGTTCTTCCTTTTCTGATTTGGATTTGAAGTATTCTAAAATTCACAAGGAAAATGCATCGCTCGCTGCACACCTTGCTCGTTCTCGCGATCGAGCAGAAAGGAGACTTGATTATCTCGCCTATTTCAAGGATATCCAAGATAGAATTCACCAAAAATCATTCCTTCGCCAAGTTCACCTTAAAGCTGAAGTTGTTGTGAATGAAATTTTGTTGTCCAATTCTCTTCCTCATGTATCAATTGCACCTTTAGAAGTAGATGATGATGAAATTCCTCATGTTGTTGATAGTGACTTTGATTATGAAAGTGACATGGAAGTTATTTCTCGGGAAGAGGATGAAGTGGAAGAACATCCTACTAAAGAAGCATCTGTTGGTGATGACCAAGACGGAAATGAAAAAGAAATTCCTCTCAAAGAAACTATCACCGGCGAACATCAAGGTGGAGATGAAGCTAGAGTTAATCAAGGTGAAGAGAATACTTGCGAGAGTGAAAAAAATAACAAAGAATGCCCATTAACTCCTTCTGGAGAAGTCAACATTGAGGATTGAGTTTTTTATTTAATTATGTCTTCTTGAGTTGTTTCATGTTCATTACTTTTTGCGAATAGTGTACCTCAACCAACTTTGAAATTTACTCTTTTAATACTTAGCGGCGAGAAAGATAATGCCTCTTGTTTATTAATTCCCATACTTGCCTCTCATTATCTTTCTTGCGATGAATGATCTGCATAAAGAATAGTTAGTATTTATAAAAAAAAATTGTTTTGTTATGTGGTCTTATTTTGCCTTCCTAGTTAAAGGTCTTATTTTGCCACCTTTTGTTATTGTGACAAAATCGCAGGACGTCTATGCACTTTCATGCAGAAACCCATTGATTGTAGTTGCAGGATTTCCCACACTACACCCTTGTTAATATTTTGTTGTAATCAATTCATAATTGAAGATGAAAAACGACACTTTATTATTTTGTTTCAGAAATGTTTACAGAAATAAAAGAATTCAAGATTACAACTATTCTCTTGAAGTTTCTCTCTCCTCAAGACTTTCTTAACTCTCAAAAATACATCATTCTTTTCTGGACACATTGGACCTATATTTATAGGGTAGTTACATAGTGGATGACAGCTAAGTTTCCCTCTTGTTTCGGGTTGATTCTGCGATTGTACCATGATAATTACAATGTTAAATCTCGCAAGATTTGTAACCATCGCAGAACATACATGCTTTTCTCAAGTTTTCTTCACTCGTCAGCTATTATATCGCTCTTTTGAAGGCTTTTGTGACACTCATGAAGTGTAGTCGAAGATCTTGCGATGATGCTCGCTTGGAAGTGTTGTTAATTTCGCAGAAAATAGGTGTAGCGATATTATGGTCCTACATCTTGCCTCTTCTCATGTTTTTTCTGCGAAGAAGAAAAGATCATGAGAACTTTAAAATGCTGCAACTACTTATCTCTTCATTAATATTTCTTCTGACACGTTTCTGTATCCTTCGCCAGCTGTTTTCACATATTCTCTCTTCTAATGAATTTATGACACGTCCTCTCTAACCGCTGCGATCTGACCGTTCATTTATTTTCTTTGCATTTATTGTGTTCATCTTCTCGAGAAACCTCTTCTTCTATAAATACTCCTTTCATTCTTTTCTTTTCCTCTTTTTACTTTCTTCTTCTTTCTCTGCGTAACTTCTCTGCAAGTTTACTGTTCTTCCGTAAATTGCGCGTCTGTCATCACTGTGATTTCTTTCTTATTTTTCAACCTTTTCTTTCTTTCCCATACTCAAAAATGGTTGCTGCTGGTGCTAAAAACTTGACTGCTTTTAATGAGATGCGAGAAAAGCTCAAAAGTAAAGGTTTTACCTTGTCTACAATTCCAGGTCAAAGCCCTAAATCTGAACTTTCTCTCAAACTATTTTCTAATCATCAATTCTCTCGCCAGAAAATCATAGTATCGCTAGGTCAACTTGAAGCTGGTCTTCCCCTTCCTCTCTATGACCCAGAACTCCCATTATTCTATCAAATAATATCTGACGAGAGGTTCTCGTGAGCAATATATCAACTAGGTGGAGATTGTATCAGATTGCTGCTTGAATATGCTTCTCGTGGTGCTGATAAAGGATCTCGCTATCCTGAAGCTCCGAAGAATCCTTTATTTAAAGGTGTTCCCATTGTCTCTGCAAATTATACTGTGGAGAATTTCTTCAAAAATTACAAGATAGTTCCTATGAAGAGGGATAGTACTTGTTGGGGTGTCCGCTTAAAGAAAGAAAAGACCGCTGATGATGAGGATCTTATGTTAGACATTTATTGGCATACACCTACCAATCAAGGCCCTCGCCACTCCAGCGATGATAAGTGGTTTATCTTTCCGTTATGCCTTGAAGGTCCTTATATATCCGGTTCTCTCCCATTACCTGTAAATCTCTCAGAGTATGAGCCATGGTTTTCAACTGGCCTGAAAGATATGAAGAAGTATATCCTCTCAACTTTTTGCATTATTATTATTCACTATCTTCTTCATGTTTTTATATTCTTGCTAATTATTTTGATCTTTTTCAGATTGAGAGAATGAAGCTCAGCTACCAAACTTTAAGGAAGCCTAGCACTTTCTTAGCTCTTAAATCTTTCACGGATGAAGTAAGAAATATCTCTTCATAAATTTTAACAATATATTGTTGCCCCTATTTCTTATCTTCATCTGTGCTCGCGGGAAATTGAAGAACTAGATCCAATAAAACCTGTGAGAACTAAGGAGAAACCTTCAAAGGATAAATCTACTATTCCTCCCAAAGGAAAGTCTTCTGCCCCTCGCGGTGAAGAATATGGCGATCAGGATAAATCTTTTGTTCCTCCAAAAGGGAAGCCTTCTGCCCCTCGTGGTGAAGAATTTGGCGATCCTCCTTTGAAGAAAAGGAAAACCCGACCTTCTTCTTCTTCAACTCCTCAATCCACTCCAGAAAATCCAAGTGTTGATCTTGATAAGGACAATAATGACGAGGATTTCAATGATAACAGCTTCCCTTCTATAAAGAATTCTTCCGCTTCTGATTCTTCGATGGCTCACTTATCCAAATTTTTTGGCAAGAATATGTTAGGTATCCCAAATGAGTATGGAGATGAAGCTATTAATGATATATCTCAATCCCTCGCCAATATCTGCGATGCTCCCATATTAGCTGATAGTGATTCCCTTCGCGGGGTTTCAAGATCGCTGACTCCAAGTCTCTTCAATTCACTTGGCAGCCTGGTATGTTTTTACTTGTTCATCCTTGTTGTGTTTCTATTGATATTTTTGTCAGACATTGATTTATATTGTTCTATCGCAGGTTGGAAGAGCCGCTTTTGTTGTTGCTTCTGATTTAGACAATAGGCGTATTACTTATGAAAAGAAAGTTGCTAATCTTCGTCAAGATAAAGAAAAATTAGAAGCTGAAGTTGTTGAGCTTCGCAGAAAAAAATAAGCAGCTAGAGGCTGAATCTTCAGTTGATAAGCGAAAAATCTCTGATCTTGATAAAGCCAATCAACAACTCTATGGTATGATTTATTTCTTTTCTCTTTTAATTCTTCTCACCCTATCGCAGATTATTCAAGCAACTATTTTTGCAGATATTTATGGTCTTACTGATGAGGATGCATTCTTCCAATCTTTTCCTGACTCTGTAGATGATAATGCCCTTCTTGCTTGCCTTAATAATTCTTTAAGTAATTTCTCATATGATAAGATTGAATCCCTCTCCATAGATGAACTTAAATCCAAACTTAATCTCTTAAAAATTGAACACAGATTCAATTTAGGTTTGGCCAACAAGTATAAGCGTTTTTATCTTGATTAGAAGAAAGAAATAGATAGATTAAGAAAAAGGAATAGTGATCTTATTGACTAGAAAGATCTTGCCGTTAAAAATGGCTCCAAGACCCTAGCAGACTTCCATAAAACTCTTCTTAATGTTCAAATGGAAAGAGATAAGCTTATCCGCGAGAATGAAGATCTTCTTGCGAGGGAAACTCAAGTTCGATCTCGTCTCCTTATTAATAGCGATGATGAGTTTGCTTGGGCTGCGAGGATTCTTGATAACTCCAGAACTAATTTAGGTGTAGATGTTAGTCTTCATGCTGATCAAGCGGCTTTAATTAAAGACATGATTTCTGAAAGAGAAGGTTATGACTCTTATGATTTCCCTGAATTATTTCCTAATTGAATCATCCTTATATGTATTAACTTTGTTATCATTTGCTCGCATCATCCGAAAAGAACTATCGTAAAAGACTTGATGAGTTAGAAGAAGAGAGAAGTCAACTCGCTGGAAATCTATCTTCTCGCAATGAAAAGTATTCTAGATTGAAGGAAAAATTGAAAATATCATCTTCAAATTTTAGCAATGCCCTTATCTGTGTTCGTAATGACGCTGTTAAACTAGTCTGTAATGATCATGGTATCCCTCATTCTACATACCCCGATCTTGCAAAGGAAATTCCAGTTGATTCCCCAAATTTAGTTATCTCTGATAGCGAAGCTGAGGAGTCTAGCGAATATGATGAAGAATTATCTGGCGAGGAAGAGAAATCTTACGTATATGGAGATGATGAGGGATCTACTTAGTCTTGTTTCTTCTCTTTTTCTTCTTTGTAAATTTTGTACATTTACTTTTTGCTTCTCGTAACATCGCTGCGATCTTCTCCGACTTGATGTGTAAACTTATTTTGCTTTTATCTGTATGAATTAGAAAACAATTCTTTTTCTGCAACATAATCAATCAATCAGAATTATTATCCTTTAATTATTTGTATAAATGTATAATCTAAGCAATTTTATTATATGATGGATGAATAATAATTTCATCATTCTATGCATTCCCATACTTGCCTCTATTATTCATCTGCAATATGAAAAAATTGAATAAAGATTAGATATTAGTTGTGAATCCAATTAAATTTGCCTCAATATCGGCGATGTTATCGCTAGCAATAATTGCATAATCTTTATGATTTTTGCGTAGAATCGCAAATCTCATAAATTCTGCGATCATTATCGCAATAATCTTGTGGTCTTATTATGCCTTCCTAATTAAAGGTCTTATTTTGCCACATCTTTTCTTTCCGCGACAAAATCGCAGGACGTCTTTACATTTGCATGTATCGACCCATTGATCTTGCCTTATCAATATTTTTTCAATATCTCTACGACAATATGATAAGTATAAACTCTCTTGCAAGAATTACACCTTATGACATTGTCGTCTTGCGATGAAATCGCAAGACGTCTTTACACTTGTTAAATGTAAAAACCCATTGATCTCATCTTAACTTTTCTCTTTTGGCTTGTTGCCTTTGTATAATTTTCGTCACGCGACAATATGACAGGCCTAAATGTTCTTGCGATCATAAAGCCCCATGACATTGCCGTCTTTAGACACTTATCAACTCCCTAATGGAGGGTGCGGCCCTTATCTTCCCCCTGGTTGCCCCTTCAAGGAGGGCACATCGGCCATACAAGACTAGCTCCTCCCATCTAGATTTGCCAACAACCAGCTGTTTTCGCAGCCTCTTGTCCTTTATGCCTATATGGCTTATAGTTACAAGACTGCACCCTAAGTGGGGTTTTCTTCAGGCCAAGTGCATCATAGCCAAGACCTTCCAAGGATGGCTAGGGTAGTTTCGTACGCCCCGGGCACCCTTGGCTTAACTGTGTACCTCGGCGCCTTGGTCATACTTTGCACTTCTTAGAAGAGGTCCTTAGTCGTCCAATCAGGGTATACCATTATATAATTGGAAATCCAAGATCCCTATCCTGGATAGGTTTTCTTTAACCCCAACATCTGCATAACTCAAGTTCCAGCAGCGGTATAACCTTTTCACTGAGTCATGTCAAGAGATACCCCCTTATATGACGCACTATTAGGTCTTACATTTGCCTCTTGCGAAATTTTATTCGCGAACTAGGGTGCACGCCATAAAGGTTCGTCCCATTCTATTAATCTCTACGAAATTTTATCCGCGTTTCTTGCGAGTATTGTAACTCTGATAAAATTTCATTTCTTTGATTTTCTTGTAAAATTTTGCAATTCTTTCAAACAGAGTACTCTTTTCAATTGCATTTTCTTCAAACAAATTTTGTGTAAGTTTCTTTAAATTTCCTCATTTTACCTTTTTACTTACTATCTTCTGGTTCTGCTTTTCTGTTATGCTTTGCTATTTTTTCTTTATCTACGAGATGCTTGTTATCATCTTCCTCTAGCTGCTCTATTGAATCAATCATCAGTCTTTCACATCTCTGTCGTTGCTTGATGTTGTACTTCCAATTGCTCTTCTTCTCAGCTCTTTCCTCGCAAGATTTTATATCAATCTCATAACATTTCTTGCTTTCTCCCCAATCTCCCTTAATAACTCCAACACCATTAGGATAAGGAAATTTAACACACTGGTGGAAAGTAGATGCTACACCTAATATCCCATGTAGCCAAGGTCGGACGATCAGGGTATTGTAA
This sequence comes from Papaver bracteatum, assembly GCA_023529315.1. Classification (NCBI taxonomy): domain Eukaryota; kingdom Viridiplantae; phylum Streptophyta; class Magnoliopsida; order Ranunculales; family Papaveraceae; genus Papaver; species Papaver bracteatum. The sequence goes on from JAJJWX010004610.1 coordinate 1,213,211, forward strand.
GGTGATTCAATGTCAACAACACAGAATAAGATCTTGGAAGTTATCCCTTTCAATGGAATCCGCATTTCAATTTCCCCTTTGGGTTTATTGGAAGTACCATTAAAACCATAGATTTTATATGTTGAGGGAATTAGATCTTCGTCTCTTCCACCCATTGTTTTATAGGTATGGTGAAATAGTATGTCAACGGAGCTGCCTGTGTTTATTAGAACTCTATTGATAGCCCAAGAATCTTCATTTTCATCACCATTTTATTCATCTTCTTCTTCCATTTGCTTTGGATTTATCTCTAATCTTACCACCAATGGGTTATCATGCTGCTCGCCTGGTTCTGGTACTTCTTGTGCGGTGAAAGATATACTTTGTTTCTGCCATTCTTCTAATGGAGAGACTCTCGCGATATTCATTATCTCTCTTCTATCTGTGTCTCTCGCGAAGACTCTTCTTAGAACATTATCATAGAAATCCTCTATGGTTCTGTGTAAATGTACAATGGAATTACAAAACAAATTCTTTGCTTTAGCCCCAACTTCTATCACGAATGTTTCTTCTCCTTTTACAGCATTCACTCTACAAGTTTCTGGTGCTGGCGGTAATTGTTGAGATTGTGGATGTCCTACTAAAAAGTGATTTAACTTCCCCTGATCAATCATCCTCAAAATTATCCTCTTTACATTCCTACAATCATTTATTGAGTGGCCATGAAAGTGATGGTAAGGACAAAATTCTTGACTTCGATTGTTTGGATGTGGTTCTTTTCCCATGTTCCATGGCGATGGTATGTTTTCCATCAGAATGATAGCTTCCTAAATTTTTTCTATACCAGCATTGAGGGGTGGCATCTTAATTTCTTCCCACATTATCTTCTGATTACCTTGCCCTCTAAAGTTATTCTGCCTTTGTCCACCATAAGTTTCTTGCGGTTGATCAAGTATTTGAATCTTATTATTTCCACCGCGATTATAATAATTCTTCTCCCTTTCATACTCTTCTTGATCTCGATTCCCCATTGCTACTAGTTTTTGCTGGTTATCAATTACTACTTTTTCTTGTTGTGCCTGCGAGGTGCTCGCTACATTATTAATCATTTTAGGAAGTAAGCTTCCACTTGTTGCTAGCGAGTTGGTTTTCGCGATCGGGTATGACTCCATCTCATTTTGTTTCTCCTCCAAAGCAATGTATTCTTCTTGTATCTCTCGCAACTCTGTCATGGTGATTGTATTTTTGAGTCTGAAAATTTGTATGTACAGAAGATTTGTTACGAACATTGCATTAATGAAGGATAAAATTAGGTATCGTTCATCTACTCTTCCAGCCATCTCGTTGCACATTGATTTCCACCTTATGGTTAAGTGTTTCAGACTCTCGCCAACTCTCTGTTTTAACCCATATACATCTTAAATACCTGGCCGCGATGAATTGTTGCTAATATAAGCTCCTAGAAATGTAGCTTGCAAATGATCAAAAGAAGTTATGGTATTTTTTGGAAATCCCTCGAACCATTTTAGTGCCTCGCCAGTTAAGCTAGACGCAAAATATTTGCATAGTACATCATCATGGTTCTCCCATTGTAGCATACATCTAACATAAGCCTTGACATGTTGAACAACACAAGTAGTCCCATCAAAGATGATGGTTAATGCTGGTAAATTTCATTTTGGAGGTATTCCTCTTAATTGTACTTCTTGAGTAAATGGAGTTCTTGCAGCTTCTTCAATAGCTTCATCGAGATGCATTCTACCTCCTTATCTTCTATTGTTTATCATTCCTCGCATTTCTGCTAATTCTCTCAATATTTGCTCATTCTCAGTTGAGTTTTGCTCTATTGGCCTTTTTAATGCAGTTTCCCTTCTTCTGCGTTCTTGCCTTTCTTGTCTTGCGAGATTTTGTGTGTCTTCTTCTTCATTGTCATCTCGTCTTTATCTGCGATTTTCTCCTTCACCCTCTTCTTGAAATCGTAGCTGTCTATCTTATTCTCTGCGGATTTCTTCATTTCTCCTCATTTCTCTTCGTTGTCTTTCTAATCTCCTATGTATCCTATCATACTCCTCCTGAATATTATCATTGTAGCGATTTTGTATACGTCTCCTTTCTCAATTTTCATGGTTATTTTGTCGTACTGCCTCTCGAAATTCTTGTTCTTCTACTTCTGCCCTTAATCTTTCTCTCTCGCAAGCCAAGCGTGCTTGTTCGGCGTAATGTCTCTCAATTTCTTCTTCAATTATTCTTTGATTCCTTTGATTCTCTCGCCCATGTAATATCCTCCTACCTTCTTCTGGATTTTCTTTCTCATTTTGGTTGTTTCTTCCCTCTTGATTTATATTAGTACGTCTATTATCCAACGCTTCGCCACGCGGATTATAGCGATCTCCAATTATCTCCTCTTCTCTATGACGTTGTTCTTCATTTAAATTTTGCACTTCTTCTCGAACACTTTCTCTAACATTTCTCAAAGGGGAATTTTTCCTTGGTTCTTCTCTGAATGATCTTGAATTTGATCTAACAGTACTTCTTGATCTCCTTCTTTGTAATCTCAAATTCTCCATTCTTAGCTCATGATTTTGTCTTGTTAAGTTCGCACGCTCTTCTGCCTCTAATCTTTTTTCTTCCTGTATTCTTTGTCTCAAATTATTTGCTATTTCATTTTCTCGTCCTCCATGAATTAATCCTACAACTATTTCTTGATTTCTTTCTCCTTCTTCTTCATTTCTTAATTGTCTATCTTCTGCTTCTTCGAACGAATCCGACCTCCAAGTATGCACACTCACTCTATCATAATCCACATTCCTATCTTGTGTTTGTGTTTGTTGATTCGGATGTTGAATTAAACTTTCTGCTTCATTTCTTATTCTATTTCTTCCTGACCTTATCCTTAAAGATTCTTCTAATTCACCTGTTCCCTCACCTGCAAGTCTTTTACTTCTCCTCACAGTTGTTGGTGGTTATGATGTATTTCTTCTTCTTCTAGCCATTTCTTTAACTCTAACAATTTCTTCAAATCTTCAAGTTGTAATTAGAGATTTCTTAGCTTGATTCTCCCTGTTTCTGGGCGCCAAAATGTAGTTGCAGGATTTCCCACACTACACCCTTGTTAAGATTTTGTTGTAATCAATTCATAATTGAAGATGAAAAACGACACTTTATTATTTTGTTTCAGAAATGTTTACAGAAATAAAAGAATTCAAGATTACAACTATTCTCTTGAAGTTTCCCTCTCCTCAAGACTTTCTTAACTCTCAAAAATACATCATCCTTTTCTGGACACATTGGACCTATATTTATAGGGTAGTTACATAGTGGATGACAGCTAAGTTTCCCTCTTGTTTTGGGTTGATTCTGCGATTGTACCATGATAATTACAATGTTAAATCTCGCAAGATTTGTAACCATCGCAGAACAGACATGCTTTTCTCAAGTTTTCTTCACTCGTCAGCTATTATATCGCTCTTATGAAGGCTTTTGTGACACTCGTGAAGTGTAGTCGAAGATCTTGCGATGATGCTCGCTTGGAAGTGTTGTTAATTTCATAGAGAATAGGTGTAGCGATATTCTGGTCCTACATTGATCTTGCCTTAAATTTTTGTTCTTTTGTCATTTTTTCTGCGACAATATGACAAGTCTAAATTTTCTTGCGAAATTAAAGCCCTATGACATTGTCGTATTGCGATGAAATCGCAGGACGTCTTTACACTTGCATGTAATGACCCATTGATATCGCCTTATCTTCTCTTTTGTATTATTTCCTCTTCAAGATTGTCGCATAAATATGACAAGCCTTGATACTCCCATGAGTAAAAATCCCCATTACATTTGCGTCTTAAGACACTTATCATCTCCCTAATGGAGGGTGCCGCCCTTATCTTCCCCCTGGTTGCCCCTTCAAGGAGACGTACTTCTTCCATACAAGGATAGCTCCTCCCATCCAGTCCTAACAAGAACCAATTGTTTTCGTAGCCTCTTATCCCTTTTGCATATATGGCTTATGGTTACGAGACTGCACCCTAAGTGGGGTTTTCTTCGGTCCGAGTGCATCATAGTCAAGACTTGCCAAGAATGGCCAGGGTAGTTTCATACACCCCGGGCACTCTTGGCTCAACCGTGTACCTAGGCGCCTTGATCATACTCTGCACTTTTTAGGAGAGTCCTTATTACCTTAGTCGCCCAACTTAAGTCATTTGCTCAAGTTGAGAATCCAAGGTGCCTCTCCTGGATGAGCTTTTATTGATCCCAAATCTCCATGACTCAGGTTCCAGCAACGGTATAACCGTATCCCCGAGCCATGCAACAGATACCCCCTTCTATGATGCACTTTAGGTCTTACATTTTCCTATTGCGAAATTTTATTCGCGAACTAGGGTGTACGTCATAAAGGTTCATCCAATTCTAATATGTCATTATTTTCTAATTTTCTCTTGTGAAATTTTCGCATATTCTCATTTTGTCTTGATCTTGAATAATCTCGCAACAACTCTTTCATAATTTTTTTTATTCATATTTATTTTGTTGCATCATACATTATTTCATTATCTAAGGTTTCTCAAAGTCCTTCACGGGTAATATCTCTTTAAGTATAATTTATTCCATGGTCTGTCAAGTCTTTGACCAATATCACTACCCTCTGGATCCATCAATTTGTATGACCCCATTCCAATTATCTCTTTTATAACGTATGGTCCATCCCATTTTTCGACTAGTTTCCCACCACCTTCTCGCTGGTAAATTGGCGTCTCGCGAAGAACTAAATCACCTGGTTGAAATTCATGCGCTTTGACACGTTTATTGTATTCTCGGGATAATCTTCACTGATAATTCTTCATATGCTGTAAATCTCTTTCTCTCTTCTCTTCTAGATCATCAAGTTTGTTTAGGATCATGCCATCACTAAGATTCTTCTCCCAAGCCTCCCTCTTTGTTGTGTGATAGGTGTCATAAACACCTTTATTTATATCTATAGTTTATGCTTTCTTTGTTATGTTTTCTTGTAAATTATGTATGTTTGTTTTGAGTTTTATAGGTGTTTTGGAGTCATTCAGAGCAAAAGAAGAAGAAAGCATCCATTTGGAGCATAAAGGGAAAAAACCTCATTTCACGTGCAATTGCTATTGGAGGCGGAGCTGAACCAAGGCGATGATAGGAGACAACCACTGCGGCTTAGTCTAGAGAAGCAAAGGAAAGACCTTGGTGGCCTTTATCTAATGAGTGGGTGTTGTATATCCTGGGTACCCCTTATCTACTTCACCTAAGTGGCTATATGCACTTTCATTTCCTACAACAATTACAAGACCTAAAATTCAGAGATGTTATCATTTGAGCTTTTTCCGAGAGTTAGAGAAACCAGAGATGGCTGCAGACATGAGATTCAGAGAGAAGTTAGAGCAGATCGAGAACAACCATAGAAGGAACTTCACAACTATTTCAGTAGGAGGTTGGATTGATTATTAGGTTTCTTGATTCTTAGAATAAAATGGAGATTGAGAAGATTTGAGTTGATGGCCGGAATCTGTGAAGTGATGAAGAAGCCGATGTGGGATTGAATTCGAGCAGAAAATGGTGGTTGAATTAGGTCTTGTGGCTGTCAAATTGGGGATTTTAGTTGAAGAGTTACAGAAGAAAGAAATTAGGGTTTGCTTTGCAGAACCAGTGAAGGTTTTGGAGATGAGTTTGATTGAATCGAGATGAAATCGAAGATGGGCAGTGATTATGAAATTGATATGGGTTTTAACTGAGTTGAACTACGGTGGTCTCAGTGAATTTGGTAGAATCTGGTGGAGATTAAGAATAGGTGGAGTTATGGCTGAGTTTTATGGTTAAGCTGGAATTATGTGAACTGCTACTGAGTTAATGTTGAGATTGCAGGTGACTGAATTAAATTGCAAGAACAAGGCAGGTGATAAGTTGGTGCTGCTGGTTCAGGTGGTGTTGGTTGGCCAGAGATGGTAGTGGAGCTGGTACCTTATTTGTTGTTTTACCTGCCATGGATGATGATATGCTACAGTGAAAACAAATGGTGACTGGAATGAGCTTGAGCTGCAGGTTATGGAATTGCAGGTGAAGGCTTCTAGGGTTGCAGTTGAGAATGGTTTGAGTTGATGCAGGTGCTGGCAGTGAATCTGTGATTGAGTTAATTGCAGTAGCTATGAGAAACAGGAAATGATGAGAACTGAGGTGCAGTTGAGAAGAAGACAGAGGTGAATTGTTGCTCCTGCCAATCCGAGAGAACAAGAGATTAAAATGATGGCGAGTACATGAATGAATGGCACAGAATATAAATAATGGGTTGCAAGAAAAATGAAGTGAAACTGCTTATTAGATGAATGTTAGGCGATGAACTCTTACAGGGAAGAAATGCCACAGAATGAAGAGAAGGTGCAATTTCTTGGACTTGTTGCAGAATAACAAGGAGAGGTGGTTTTCTGTGTTGGTGGTGTTAAGATAAATTTCAAGGGTGAAACAGTGGTTTGTATAGCTGAGATGAAGAATGGGAACTGTGTGGTTGTGAAATGTATGAAGTGCAGCAATTGAGCTGAAATGAAATGGTGGTTTTGAAGTTATTGAAGTTAGCGGCTGGAGTTAAATTTGTACGCTGGCGGTGCTGATACAAGGCATATTGTTGCAGTAGTGAATCAATGAATGAATTGCAAATAGAATGGCTCAAGTTGCATTGCAGTCATGAAGCTACAGGTGCTGTTGGCAGCTGACTGAGATGTTTTAATGAACTAAATGGTTGTTGTGTGGAACTGATATTGAAGTATAGATGATGGATTTGAAGTGTTGGATGCAATGAAGTAGCTGGGAGTGAATTGCAGGTGTAATTGAAGCTAAAACAGATGGAGTTTGCATATGTGCTTTGGTGGTGTTGCTGTTTTTGGCATGGGCTGTAATGGAATTGGTTATATGGTGGTATTACAGTTGAACAGGAAATGTAATGGCTTGATTAAATGTGCAATGAGTTGTTTGGAAGGAATTGAAGAATTGAGTGAGATTCAGGTGGTAGTTGCAATGCAGTAGTACATGGTGATAGAAGTGTAAGCCTGGATCGGTCAAAGTACGGCGAGTTGACTCGCCGATCCAGTAGCTAACTCAAGTGAGTTTGGGCTTGGATTTTGGGACTTCTTTCTAGCAGAAGCAACAGTGGGCCTATGCGGTAGAGACTTAGGTTTTGGCAGAGAAAGTATAAAAGGGTCTCACATCTCATAAATCTTAACTACTACTTTTGTTTTCTAGGGTTTACAACATGATAGATTTTCTCTTTATTCTTGTGATGAACTCCTTTAACATGAGTACTTAGTTTTTATTATTGGTTAAGGAATAAGTTGGATTTCCAAACATGGGTTGTGTTCAATAAATTAGTTTTGTCTCCATACTTTATCGTTTATGATTCATCGTTTATATTGTTACATGATTTGAATGCTTGTTTGATCGAGTCGCGAATCGGTTGAGTTTGTTTTCATCTCTATTGCTAGATTAGGATTTATTATACGCAAAAGTGATAGATTCCTGATTACAAGTAGCATAAATATGGTTATAGCTTGTAGCGATGCATCCTTGTAATCATATGTGAACCATAACCTTTGTTAAATCAGATTAGTGCTTTTACACGTTCGATTGCTTTGATTGGCTTGATTTCATAGAACTTAATGCATCTAGGGAATTAAACTTGATTAGTGCTTTTACATGTTAGGTTGTTCTCTTAGATAGAATTCATATTCGCATCTTTTAATGTGTTTGTTGATGACAAGAGGAAATTAGCTAGATATTCTTGCGATCAAGGTATCCTAGGGCTTTTGATTAAGTTGAGATTAAATGTCAATTCTAGTTATTGTGAAAAACATGTTTGTGAATGAAGATGAATCCTTAACCAATATATTTTCTACTTGATTTGTTTGTTTATTTCTTTATTTGCTTTTATATCTCTTTTAGTTACATAAATCAGAAAAATACCCCCTTGTTTTATATAAGAAACCGGAACATATTGGCAACCAAGACCTTTCTGTGGGAACGATCCTTTCTTTCCCTTGCTATATTATATATTTTGAGTAGTAAGAAAATGTAATTTATTTTTGACACCTACGACAGCGATCATTGTGGGAATAACAACTTCTGTTGGTAACACTGCCTCAACTCCATATGTCAAACAGAAAGGTGACATTCATGTAGCTTCTCGCCTAGTTGTGTTGTAAGCCCAGTATGTATTATGTACATGTTCGCACCATGCTTTATGATGTCCTTCTAACGTTTTCTTCAATATTTCTGCGATTGTCTTATTTGTTGCTTCAGGTTGTCCATTGTACTGTGGATATAGAGGGGTGGATTTTCCATACTTTATCTTGAATGCATTGAGTAACATTTCTATGTTATGCCCTTCAAATTGTTTCCCATTGTCAGATACTAATTGTGTTGGAATTCCAAATCTTCAAATTATATTTTCAAATATGAATGTAAAGATATCTTTGTCGCGAATATGTTGTACTGCCTTTACTTCTGCCCATTTTGTGAAATAATATGTTGCGACAATTAGGTATATTTTTTGTCCAGATCCAAGTACAAATGGTCCCACAATATCTAAGCCTCACTTTCGCAACAAGGATACACTTGCGAAATCTTTACCAATAACACATTGCGAATGTCGCAGAATGATTTAAGAGATGACGTAGCAGAAAACGATAGCGTAAACACGAGAAAGGTGTGAAGATTTAGCGAGATTCAGGACATTTGTGAAATTGTACATTTGTAAGCTTGCGAAATACCGCAAGCCAAATCCTAAAATAAAGGACAGATTAGCTGTCATCAACTATGTAATTCCCTATATAAAGAGCCAAGAAGGCTTAAGAGAAGAGAGATCTTTTTTTTGAGTATTGAGCAAGTTATTAAGAGAGAGAAAGTCCAGAGCAGTTGTTAATTTCTTAATTTCATTTTTTTTCCTTTCTTGTAGAATTTGTGAGATTAATCAATAAAGATTGTGATTGTTCATCCTAAAATGACTTGATTGTATGAATTCGTGTGAGGGGTGTAGTGTGGGATTTCCTGCAAATACATTATACACACATGTAATGCACGTTTCTAGGCTTGTGTAACCGTACCCAAACTTGTACATTAGTTGGTTCAACAATAGTTAACCAAATGGTTAGCCATATGATAACTTTCATATCAACCATATTCTTTTTCACCATAACTAGTCCGAATGACTCAAATGAACTAGTTAAAGTGTTGTTCAATTTCTTAGATATTTATGTACTACACAAGACACAATTGTATCAAAAATGATGTGATTTACTCGAATCGATTCATAGACTATAAAGCCACGGTTTGCAATAGCATTCCTTAGTTTATTAAGATAAGTTCACAAACATCGTTTTTAGACATAACCTACTCAAGCTCGCGGACTTAAGTTCCCGGTCGGAGTTCACAAACTCCAGTAGAAATTTTCGGGTTCGAGAACTAAGTTCGCGGACTGAAGTTCACATACTACCCCAGTTTCACTTGATCAACAAAGTTCGCAAACTTCGGTTCAAGCAATAAGGACTTATACATATATATGTTTCCACAACAACGCTTATATCCTCCAAGAGTTATATTGTCTAAACTCTCATTTCAATCATTGAAACATTCTCAGAGGGCGTTATATCGTTGTTATTCACAAACTATTTTTCGTCAGAGAAATTTCCAAAATGATTGAAACATAACATGACTTTCTTCACTAGGTAAAGATGAACTTGGCTAAAGCGAAAAAATTTACCAACACATATTTCGAAAAATAAATAAGCGAGTTATACTCAGCTCGAAATATCACATGTGCATAATCTAAGTCTATATAGCAAAGCAACTTTTGTCTCATAATATGAGATATAGTAGATAGACTTTTGAGTGATAGATAAGTTCAAGTATCCACATACCTTTTAGTCGATGAATATCCACTGGTTCCTTGAGTAGTCCTTCGTATTGTATTGTGATCTCCATGGAGTTCTTGAGCTCAACTACACTTTCTATCATAGTCTGTGACCTTAGATATAGTAGACTAGAAATCAAGACTTTATAGTTTTGATCACTAACATTGACAAATATGCTTGAGATAGCAACGCATGCGAGTTCGACCGAGCAATGCTCTAACACCAAGAAATGGACGTTCCAGTCTTTCTTCGGTCACAAAGTGAAGGAGAAGAGTTGATCTTAGGGAGGGAAGCGGAGAAGGTGTTGAGATCAGAATGGTCAACTCTGAAGGTGTGGTTATTTTATGACTTGTATCAGAATATGGAACTGGATTGAAGAATGTAAGTGTTTGAGGGTGAAAACAGTTTCTGCTGATTTTGGTAATTTCGGTGTGTGGGTGAGAAATGAGTCTAAACACTAAACAATGTACTACAAGGGAGTACTTTGATTCGAGAGATTAATCTGTACAAATCCGGCCTAAACCAAGAAATGGCCGTTCCAAACTTGCTTCGGTCATATAGTGAAGGATAAGGGTTGGTCTAAGGGAGGCAAGCGAAGAGAGTGTTGAAACCAGAATGGTTGATTCCGGAAGAGTAGTTGTTTGATGACCCGTATCAGAAAGTAAAGTGCTAGCAGATTAGAAACCTAACAAGTAATTTATGAGTGTTGTATGCTCCTGACCAAAACTTTTTCCTTTGGTGGAAATATGTGAGACCTATTTATACAAGTCGTAACAAAATGTACCCTAGTCTCGTAAAAGTGGAACCGGTTTGAGTAATGGAGGAGAATGGTAACGGGTAACGCCTGGAATTGATATTTCCATAATGAAGGATACGTTTCACCATTATTTCTTGCCATTACTAACCGCCTCACTTTTATGACACTTTCTTGTAACGGGCGTATTGCACGCCGCACGCTGTAAACCGCCAGACCAATACCTTGATTATGATTCCCCAGTTTGTGACATGTTTTGATGTCTCGAGTGTTTTTATGCAGCATGTTGCTATTATTTGGAAAGTTAAGCTTGGGAGGCTTTCCAGCTCGGTAATAACCTTCTACGGTCGAGATTTTGCGTCTTGGGAGGAAAGGTAGTCGTTGATTGTTTCAACCTTCCGTTTGGCAGCCAGTGGCATGGAGACGTGGTCGGCATGGCCTTAGCATGCTTTTAGGTGCGTCCAAGTTAGGATTTTGGGCATAGTTTAGGTGCGGCCAAAATTAGTGTTTTGACATAGTTTGGGCACAACCAAAATTAGGGTTTGGCACTGTATCCAAGTTGGTGTCGTGACCAAAAGTTTCCACAAGTTTGGTGGCGAACTTCTACGAATGAGTTCTGCATCTTAGGAGGAAGGATCGTGGCTACCTTTCGTCTGGCATCCAGTGATATGGTGGCGTGGTCGGCATGCTCGTGCATGTTTTAGGCGTGGCAAAAATTAGGGTTTGGTATAAACCGTGCAGTTTTGGCATTGGGCTAGAAGTTTCCACGCGTTTGGTGGCGAACTTGTACGGCTGAGATTTGCATATCAGAAGGAAGGGTAATCGTCGATTATCGCAACCCTTCATTTGGCAGCCAACGACATGGAGGCAGGGCCGGCATGGATTTGGAAATGTTTTAGGCGCGGCCAAATTAAGGTTTTGGCATAGTTTAGGCGCGGCCAAAGGATATGTGGTTGGCATGGCATGTCATTGGCACGGTGGTGCGGCTGGCATGCCTTGATGCATAAATATGGATGGCATGGTATGCCATTGGCACGGTGGTGTGGCTGGCATGTTTGGCATGCCTTGGTGTGGAGGTGTGGATGGCATGGTATTCCATTGGCACGGTGGTGCGGCTGGCATGGTTGGAATGACTTGGCACGGAGGTGTGGCTGGCATGGTATGCCATTGGCACGGTGGTGCGGCTGGCATGGTATGCCATTGGAACGGTGGTGTGGGAATTAGGGTTTGGTATGTCGAAACCCTAATTAGCGTACATGACATGCATAGCTGGCGTGCTCGGATAGCATGCGTGTTTGGCATGTGCGAAGATGATGTCGGTCAATACTGGGAGTTCTGCCGTGGAACATGACACATACATAAAAAAGATACCCTAGTAAATTTCCCACAGACTTATTGAAGGGCTCAATAAATGCGCTAGTGGGGATATTATTACTCAAGTTCCGTTTCTCTTCAGAGTGACGTCACTGTTTAACTAAGGTTTTACGATTTTAACCGTAAGCTAAAAACCACCATCAGCATTAAGTCCCATGATTAGCTCGGAACATGGGCATTGTTGCGAGGTAAGCATAAGATGGTGACAGACAAGGACAAAGTTGAAACAGGAAAAGAATTGAAAGATGGTCAGGAAAATCCGACTAACCTTTTTCGATACATAAAGAGAATCCACGACTCTTTCGTTGGTAGCTTTTGTGCAAATTTGGTTTGTGGTGCTTCTAGCTAGGTCGCGGAGCGGTAGAGATGGCTGTTAGTTTGGCTTGGAAAACCATTGGCATGGTGCGGCTTGAAACGGAGCCTCTGGAGTTGTCCGGCTTGGAATGGGAGCCGCAGGTATTATGCGGCTTGAAATGGAGTCGTTAGTAGTTGATCTTCTTGGGATAGGCGCTGGATTGGCATGGCACAGACCGTTGGATTTATGAAGTGCTTACTAGCGCAGCCTGGTTGCCTCCTTCCATGCATGGCTCAGATAGGGAATCCTTTCCTCATTCAAACTCCAAAGTGTTACGCCCTCGTGTTTCTTTTGCTCACCTTTCATTAGGGTTTTGACGAGAGGCTTCATTTGAGGATGATTTTCCAGCTGTTATGTAGTCCCATCTTGTCTGATCGACCTCCGTTTCTCTTTCTTCCTTTAGGGTTTCCGCGGTATTTATGCCGGTGAAGCTGCATCGCCTTTCCCATTTCAAGACAAAGGTTTCCTCTTATTGAGTCCATATTTCTTTATCATGTCAATCAGAAGTGAATCATCCTCGCGCCTGCTAGATTCTTCAATCAAGCATGTGAGGCCTGACTCTCGCAATAATTCCCCTACCCGGATCACCCACAGTCAAGAAGATTATACAGGTATGCTTCCATTGATCAATAAATATTTCATTGTTTGCTGACGAGTGACAAAATATTTTATTCTGTGCAGAGATATCATGTTGGAGCATACATGACTGTCGTTGATGAGGATGACTTGGTTTCCCTCTTCCTTCGAGTCCGATCCTGCCGACCGCTGCAGATCTTGAAAATGCCGATTTGAGCATTTCTTGTCATGAGTATCCCAATGCAGGTTTGTCATTCGGAATTCGCATGAAGTGTTTATCTTCTAACTACTAGAACGTTAGTGGGTTTCAGGTGCGGAAGGAATTCGTGACTCTTTACATGAAGATATGGAAGAGATACGGCCACATCGCTACCAGGAGTGTGGTGCAACATTGCTCATCTGCCTTGGTTTCAACAGTGAATTATATCTTTCCTATGGTCGCTGAAATGGAAAGTATATCCATCCATACCGTCGTGGAATCAATTATTCAAAAGTTGGCGAACATGGTGTCTACCTGTGAATCTCTGAAGTTCAACGTGAGTTGGATGCGACATCGTCTTGAAATTGTGAAGGTCGACAGAGCCGGTATTCTTAATGATGACGTCCCCGCTGCAAAGGCTATTCTGGAAGAGTAGAAGGATCTGGCCATGGAGTCATAGAAGGTGGAAGAGTCAATCCAAAAATTTAAGAACAGGACTGAAAGGTATCAAAACCGGTTGAAGATGATGCTTTCGAGGAACTACAATCTGTTGGATGGGATTTTCTGACTTATGTAGTTGCGAGATGTTTGGTTTCTTTCTGGATCTCAAACGTGTATATATATATATTTATTTTATTTTATTTTTTCTTGAAGAAATAAGAGAATTTTATTGATTTGCTCCAATTAATCAAAAGAAAAGAAATTTGATAACTGAGACATGAAAGGAAGCAGAAATATGCCTGGATAGCCGTGCTATGATATGGAGAGGTGTAAGGCAATGGTCAGGCGTAGTATGCCTTGATCCACTTTCCGTTGATGATCGCTTCCAGTTTTCCTCGGTCATCTCTAATGACCTTTTAATACCCACTATTGTATGCTTTCGTGACTATATAAGTCCCTTCCCATTTTTGGGAGAATTTTGGTGCGGAGGCATCTTGCTGGATGTGTTTGGCAGTCTTCAGTACTAAATCACCTACTTTAAAAAAACCTAGGTTTCACGCTTTGTCATATGCTCTGGAAACTCTATTTTTGTATGCTTGCGTGTGTTCTTCCGCTGTGGATCTTCTGAAATCTACCATGTCCAACTCTGCTACCCTGGCACTCAATGCTTCAGCTTCATTCCATCGAAATCCGCTTTCTTTGGCAATCCTTGAGGATGGGATTTTAATTTCCACTGGGAGGACGGCGTCCGCGCCATAAATGAAGGAGTAGGGAGAGGCACCAGTGGAACTTCTTGGTGATGTCCGATACGCCCAAAGTGTGATCGGAAATTGTTCGTGCCATGTCCGAGGATTATCGTGCACTGTCCGACTGAGGATTCAGATCAAAGTTTTGTTAGTGCTTTCAGCATGTCCGTTTCCTTGGGGATAGTACACAGTGGAGAAAACTTGCTTAATTCCATATTTTTCAAGTAATTCCCGTACTTGCTTATTGGCGAAAGGAGTGCCGTTTTCGGAGATGATGTGTTTAGGCACGCCAAATCGGAAGATGATGTACTCCTTAATGAACGCCGTTATGGTGGCTCCAGTAGTTCCTTGTTGTTAGAGCATTGCTCGGTCGAACTCGCATACGTTTCTATCTGAAGCATGTTTGTCAATATTAGTGATCAAAACTATAAAGTCTTTGATTTCTAGTCTACTATAGCTAAGGTCTCGGACTAGGATAAAAAGTTTAGTTGAGCTCAAGAACTCCATGGAAATCATCATACAAGATGAAGGACTACTCAAGGAACCAGTGGATGTTCATCGGTATGTGGAGACTTGAACTTATCTATCACTCAAAAGTCTATCTATTATATCTCCTATCTTGAGACAAAAGTCGTATTACTATATAGACTAAGAATATACACATATGATATTTCGAGCTGAGTATATCTCGCTTATCTATTTCTCGAAATGTGTGTTGGTAAAGATTTCGCTTTAGCCAAGTTCATCTTTACCTAGTGAAGAAAGTCATGTTATGTTTCAATTATTTTGGAAATTGCTTTGACGAAAAATAGTTTGTGAATAACAACTATATAACGCCATCTGAGAATGTTTCAATGATTGAAATGGGAGTTTAGATAATATAACCATTGGAGGATATAAGCATTGTTGTGGTAACACATATATGTATAATTCCTTAGTGCTTGAACCGAAGTTTGCGAACTTTGTTGATCAAGTGAAACCGGAGAAATACAAGAGCTTCAGTCCGCGAACCCAGTCCGCGAACTGGCAAAAGTTCTCGACCGAGAATTTCTGCTGGAGTTTGTGAACTCCATCCGGGAACTTAAGTCCACGAACCCAATCCGCCAACTTGAGTAGGTTATGTCTAAATACGATGTTTGTGAACTTATCTTAATAAATTAAGGAATGCTATTGCAAACTGTGGCTTTATAGTTCATTAATTGATTCGAGTGAATCACATCATTTTAACTTCAATTGTGTCTTGTATAGTACATAAAGATCTAAGCAATTGAACAACTCTCTAACTAGTCCATTTGAGTTATTTGGACTAGTTATGGTGAAAAAGAATATGGTTGATATGAAAGTTATCATTTGGCTAACCATTTGGTTAACTAGTGTTGAACCAACTAATGTACAAGTTTGGGTACGGTTTTCACAAGCCTACAAACGTGCAGTACATGTGCGTATAAAAAGTTATGTTTTCGATCTAACGGTTGATAAATATTATCTTGTATCTAATCAGGTTTCCATCTAACGGTGAATATTGAATGCTTTGTTACTAAGCTAACATTGATTGCAAACTCTGATTTGAAGACTATATAAGGGATAATTCTAGCAACCGGGAAACCTAATTCCCACACATTATGTGTGATACTAGTTTGCTAAGCTAGAGTCGATTCTCCTTTAACCTTTGGTTTTCTTCTTCTAAAACCAAGTTAACGACTTAAAGAATTCATTGGGATTGTGAATCCATACCGATACTACTTTTATCGTAGTTGTGTGATCTGATCTTGTTGTTTCTATTGTACGAGTACAATTGTAATAATTGGCTTGAGATTACTATCTCCGATAGGCAAGATATAAAAGTAGTCACAAATATTTCATATCATCGTTTGTGATTCCTCAATAATCTTCTTCGCTGCGTCGATTAAGTTTATTCTGAGGTGATTGATAAAACTGAGCTATTCTTCGGAAAGATAAGTCTGGCTTTATCAATTGGTTCCTGTTCACCTTGATTTATCAAAAGACGGAACAAAACTCATAGGTTTATTCTTGGGTGACGAATTTATCTATCCTTGTAGACTTTTCTGTGTGAGACAGATTTGTTTATTAAAGTCTTCGACTTTGGGTCGTAGCAACTCTTGGTTGTGGGTGAGATCAGATAAGGGAATCAAGTGCGCAATATCCTGCTAGGATCATAGACGTAGGAGCATAACTGTACCTTGGATCAGTGTGAGATTGGTTGGGGTTCAACTACAGTCCAGACCGAAGTTATCTTGGAGTAGGCTAGTGTCTGTAGCGGCTTAATACAATGAATGTTTAATC
This sequence comes from Papaver bracteatum, assembly GCA_023529315.1. Classification (NCBI taxonomy): domain Eukaryota; kingdom Viridiplantae; phylum Streptophyta; class Magnoliopsida; order Ranunculales; family Papaveraceae; genus Papaver; species Papaver bracteatum. Next base: position 1,229,847 of record JAJJWX010004610.1, read on the forward strand.
TGGACTAGGTCCCGGGGTTTTTATGTATTTGAAGTTTCCTCGTTAACAAAATTCTGGTGTCTGTGTTATTTATTTTTCGTATTATATTTCGTTATATAATTAAAATAATACAGATTGTGCGTTGTTCAATCAATTAGAATATCCGACCATATTGGTTTTGATTTAAATTGATTGACACTTGGATATTAGTCTTTGGTACCATCCAAGTTATCTCTCTTTGATTAAGACTCGCAGATTTTATTTTCTTGAGTAAATCAAATTGAGAGATTGAGATAATTACTCCTTGAGATATTTTTATCCAGATTGAGTATGGTTGTCTAGTTTATTCTCTAGTAAAGTAACTCAGAGTTTGTCCATAAAGATTGCTAATCGAAATATTGGGTGTGGTTGTTAGACCCCCGCTTTTTCAATTAGTATCAGAGCAAGCAAACATGTTTAAGACCTTACAAGTATGTGTTTGTAGCGATCTGACTCTATGGACAAGAGTAGTATCTCTGATAAACGCATCACCAGAAATAAAATTTTTGTCTCGTTTATTAAAGAAAAATATCCTTCAATCTCAAACATAGATGAACCTCGTGTTCAAACTAGACAGGCAAATTCTGACATGTGTTGTTCTGATTACATTTCAAAAAAGTCTATTTCTCAATGGGAAACAGCTCATGAGAGTGAGTTGATTCTAAATCTTGTTAGAATCCAAGCTGATAGACTCAATCAGATGAAACAACACGTCAGTGTTCTTCTTGGTATGATAAGAGACTGCAGATCCAAAGAAAATACTGAAGATCATCCTTCATGTATGACTCTTGATGCAAGCCTTAAAAAGGATGCGTTGGAAATAGAACATCACTTGAGTAAGCTCTCTATTCAAGGATGCTCTAAGCAGTCCAATATATCAATTACTTCTACTACAACTGAAAATGCTCTAGCACCAGAAGTAAAAATGGAGTCCCTTCCAATTAAGAAAGATATGTTAGTTTCCTCTGATCAAGGAAATTCCACACCATATGGAAGGAAGAAATCTCTTGACGAGAATGTTAAGACTAAACTGCCTAATCACTCGTGTGATCAAAAAGTATATCTCTTTTGCGAAGCAAAAAGTTCTGTTACAAAAAAGAGAAACTCTAAGTTGAATACAAATTCTCTTGTTCAACTTCAACACACCTTAGACTTTATCCTCAAAGGTGTAAATGACATTCGTATGTTGAAACCCATTGGTGTTCATACGTACCATGTGTATGTTACCAGGAAGGTCAGTTCAATGAGTTCCTCAAATGTTCGAAAGCAGAACAGAAGTCTTAATAAGAATCGTTTAAGGAAAGACCAAGCTGTTATTCTGAAAATAACATGTCCCTTGATTTGAAAAAAATTCAGGAGAAAGAAGGAAAAATGATGATATGAGAAATAACCTGATAAAGATAATTCAAGGCTACAAAGAAATTGTCAACATGTTGTCATCCTCCTCAAGTCAAGACTCTTCTGGTAAGAACTCAAACTATGTCTCATATTTTGATGACAGTAAGTTTTTATGATAATTTCTCAAATCAAAAGGGATCCCTCTCACAATTCAGGAGGAAAAAGAGACTTGATCATAAACACAGTTCCTTGAATGAGATCAGAGCTCAGACTTGTGCTAATTAATCACAAGTTAGGAACTTGCTCATAAAAATCTTGTTGAGCGAGATGTGTAAAATTCAGGTGTACTTTGGAAATTTTCCTTTTGCCTAGTTAAGCTCTTCTCTTATCGTTTATAGCTAAACTAGTGCCAGCAGACAACATTGCTTAAAAGTATCTGCAATGTCTTTTATTATTTTCCTGTTTAATTATCTTGTGTTTTTTTTTCTTCTTGTGGGGTGCTCTGTGTTCGAATGTATACACGGGTTACCATCTCGAGTTTATAGCTTGGAAACCCTAAATGTCTTTCTTCTAAACAAGACCTTTAAATAGCCAACCTATTGAGTTACATAAGTCACGTACGCATACTCTAGGTTATTCTGGGTTATCTAGGATGTCCTCTTATTCATCTCTCTATGGTGGTTTTGTAAAGGGATTTCTTGAGAAAGGTTTTGGTCTTGAACCAAAATGAAGAAAGAAAAGAACTCTTGTGGAAGATGGATCACCTAAGGCCTCATACTATTATGCCTACTCACATCAAGATGTTGAGAATGAGGATATGGTGTCTGCTGAAGTGGTTCATGACTTTCTTAAATACTTTGAGAAAGAAAAAATGCAACTTATTGATACAATGAAGGATCTTGATATGGTTAGAAGTGAGTTAAAAAAGGTTACTGCTGACCTTGGTCTCATTAAGTCACTTGTCGAAGAACTTCTCAACAAGGATATCTTCTCCGAAGACGCAATTGATAATATGAATCACAAACTCAAAGGTCTTGAAACCCGTGAAGCTGTCGAACGTGAACTTGAGCTTGTGATCGGTTTCTAGTAGACATGTTTTTGAGTTTATTTACCTAGTGAATCTTCTATTTTTTCTTGTTTTGTTTAGAAGAATAACTAGTGTTTTGTAATAGCCATTATTGTGATTACACATACCTATATCCAAAGTTTTCATCTTCTTGTTTTTATATTTATTGGTTTAAATTCTAAACTTGTTTGGAAGATGATTTTTGCAGTATTAATCTTTTTGATTTTATATATTGCAATATTGTTATGGGATATGTGTGTTTACATACGTGAACTTGATTGTCCCATATATTATCAAAATTAAAGTCGTTCGTCAATTGATATGAAAATATTGATAAAAGAATGAATAGACTTTTGACAAACACGAAAGTTAAGCCTATATTGTCAATTATTGATGTAAGATAGCTTAAAATATTTTGTGATGATTATGTCTATTGTATTTCATTGTGCAAATGGTGATGGAAATAGAATGAATCCTTGCTCATTCCACGGTATAAGGTCGATTCTCCGATCCATAATTTTTGTGTAAATACTGTGTTGTTCCATGAAGTGTCTTATGTTGAGCACTAAGACAATAAAAGTTGATTGCTTTTATGATTAGCTTAGTTGTTGTTCCGTAAGGTACTTTATGTTGAACATGATTGAACTATATTAATCATCTTGTGTGGTTATTTAGTTATCACTCCATAAGTTTTCTTATGTTTGAGCATTTCCTCGACTGGGTTGGTTATTCATGATTAACTTAGTCATTGCTCCATAGATTTTCTTATGTCGAGTGTGACCAATTAAATTGATTACTTTTGTAATTAGTTTGGTTGAGTATGACAATTATATTATTTGCAAGTTCTCTTGTGATTAATCTAATTGATTTCTTAAGTCTCCATAAGTTTACTTGTGTCGCGCATATTTAGTCAAATTAATCTTGGTTCACTATGGTTAATATGATTGAATATTTATTTTTGGATTCCAAATTCATACTCGTATGTGATTTGTTGAGTCTAAATAAATCCTTCTTTTCTTTTGAAATTAAGGTCGCTCTTGTTGCTCCCTTGGGAATGACATTATATGGGGGAGAGTTCTTTTGAACTTGTGCTTAATTGCCAAATCTTTGTGGGGAGTGCGGCTGTGGAATATTAGAGGGGTTATCTTGTATCTTTATGAACTCCTTGATGAATGCATTTAGCTTCGGCTTTATTATTACATCTAAACAAGATGATATACATTTACCTTTGGTCATGAAATGTCTCTTACAGAAATTTCATTAGGATCCCGTTCTTGTACCTTTGCCAATTTTATTGACAAAAAAGGGGAGAATTAATATGTAATTCACACTACAAATACATATGGTTTTCGGATCATTATGTAAGGTGGAATGGTTTCCATGAAAGATGGAGTATTGACTAAGGGGGACTGAAGTATCACCATAGTATTGTTGTTAAAGTTGTGATGCAATTGGACTTTGACGTTGTGTAATGATACTATGACACTGTATAACAATGATTGAGAACTCTTGTTTTCTCATTGTTATAGCTATGGATTTTCAACAACGGTGATGCTAAACTTACAACCTTTGGGATCGTTGGATTACTTGAAAGTGACGAAGATTTCGAGTATTGTTGAAGATTAGACGACATGTGGAATAGGAGCTACAAAGTTTATTTATATATTTTTTGTATTCCATATATATATTAATAGTTTTTCCACTAAAATTGACAAAGGGGGAGATTGTTAGAGCATTGCTCGATAGAACTCGCATGCGTTGCTATCTCAAGCATGTTTGTCAATATTAGTGCTCAAAACTATAAAGTCTTTGATTTCTAGTCTACTATAGCTAAGGTCTCGGTTTAGGATAGAAAGTGTAGTTGAGCTCAAGAACTCCATGGCGATCATCATACAATACGAAGGACTACTAAAGGAACCAGTGGATCTTCATCGACTAAAAGGTATGTGGAGACTTGAACTTATCTATCACTCAAAAGTCTATCTATTCTATCTCCTATCTTGAGATAAAAGTCACATTACTATATAGACTAAGATTATACCACATGAGGTATTTTATCTGAGTATATCTCGCTTATCTATTTCTCGAAATGTGTGTTGGTAAAGCTTTCGCTTTAGCCAAGTTCATCTTTACCTAGTGACGAAAGTCATGTTATGTTTCAATCATTTTGGAAATTGCTCTGACGAAAAATAGTTTGTGAATAACAACTATATAATGCCCTCTGAGAATGTTTCAATGATTGAAATGAGAGTTTAGACAATATAACCATTGAAAGATATAAGCATTGTTGTGGTAACACATATATGTATAAGTCCTTAGTGCTTGAACCGAAGTTTGCGAACTTTGTTGATCAAGTGGAACCGGAGAAGTGCGTGAGCTTCAGTCCGCGACCTAGCGGAAGTTATCGACAGAGAATTTCTGCTGGTGTTTGTGAACTCCATCCAGGAACTTAAGTCCGCGAACCCAGTCCGCGAACTTGAGTAGGTTATGTCTAAAAACGATGTTTGTGAACTTATCTTAATAAACTAAGGAATGCTATTGAAAACCGTGGCTTTATAGTTCATGAATTGATTCGAGTGAATCACATCATTTTTGATTTAATTGTGTCTTGTGTAGTACATAAAGATCTAAGCAATTGAACAACTCTTTAACTAGTTCATTTGAGTCATTTGGACTAGTTATGGTGAAGAAGAATATGGTTGATATGAAAGTTATCATTTGGCTAACCATTTGGTTAACTAGTGTTGAACCAACTAATGTACAAGTTTGGGTGGGGTTTTCACAAGCCTACAAACATGCAGTACATGTGTGTATAACAAGCTATGTTTTCGATCTAATGGTTGATAAATATTAGCTTGTATCTAATCAGGTTTTTATCTAACGGTGAATATTGAATGCTTTGTTAGTGAGCTAACATTGATTGCAAACCCTGATTTGAAGACTATATAAGGGAGAACTCTAGCAACTAGGAAACCTAATCCCCACACATTCTGTGTGATACTAGTTTGCTAAGCTAGAGTCGATTCTCATTTAACCTTTGGGTTTCTTCTTCTAAAACTAGGTTAACGATTTAGAGACTTCATTGGGATTGTGAAGCCAGACCGATACTACTTTTATCGTAGTTGTGTGATATGATCTTGTTGTTTCTATCGTACGAGTAAAATTGTAATAATTGGATTGAGATTTCTATCTCCGATAGGCAAGATATAAAAGTAGTCACAAACACTTCGTCTCATCGTTTGTGATTCCTCAATAATCTTCTTCGCTGCGTCGATTAAGTTTATTGTGAGGTGATTGATAAAACTGAGCTGTTCTTCGGGAATATAAGTCTGGTTTTATCACTTGGTTCCTGTTCACCTTGATTTATCAAAATACGGAACAAAAATCATAGTTTTATTCGTGGGAGGTGAATTTATCTATCCTTGTAGACTTTTCTGTGTGAGACAGATTTGTTTATTAAAGTCTTCGACTTTGGGTCGTTGCAACTCTTGGTTGTGGGTGAGATCATCTAAGGGAATCAAGTGCGCAGTATCCTGCTGGGATCATAGGCATACTAGCATAACTATACCTTGGATCAGTGTGAGATTGGTTGGGGTTCAACTACAGTCCAGACCGAAGTCATATTGGAGTAGGCTAGGGCTTGTAGCATCTTAATATAGTGTATGTTTAATATGGACTAGGTCCCGGGGTTTTTCTGCATTTGCGGTTTCCTCGTTAACAAAATTCTGGTGTCTGTGTTATTTCTTTTCCGCATTATATTTTGTTATGTAACTGAAATAATACAGGTTGTGCGTTGTTCAATCAATTAGAATACCCGACCTTATTGGTTGTTGATTTAAATTGATTGACACTTGGATATTGGTCTTTGGTGCCATCCAAGTTATCTCTCTTTGATTAAGACTCACAGATTGTATTTGCTTGAGTAAATCAAATTGAGAGATTGAGATAATAACTTATTGAGATATTTTTATCTAGATTGAGTTTGACTGTCTAGTTGATTCTCTAGTAAAGTAACTCGGAGTTTGCACATACAGATTGCTAATCGAAATATTGGGTGCGGTTATTAGACCCTCGCTTTTTCACTCGTAAAGGTATGGCTTTGACCCACTTGGTGAAATACTCGATCGCCGTTATTATATACCCGTGCTGCTTTGAAGACGGCGGGTTGATCTTTCAATGAAATCGAGTCCCCAACTATAAAAGGGTCACAGACTGCTTATTGAGTGTAGAGGAATCGACGTTACATGGATAAGGTTTCCGTGGATTTGACATTTTTAGCATTTCAGAAAAAAAAATTGTTGCATCATCCTCCATGGTTGGCCAGTAGTATTTCTCGTGTATCTATAAAAATAACTTCTGTTTTCCTTCGTGTTCTCCTTCGTGCATTTCTTTCAGAATGATCGGGATTTCTGCCTCGCTCAAACACCGTAGCAAACTTCCTCCAAAGCTTTTACAATATAATATTCCTTCATGGAATATGAATCTCTTGGACCTTTGTTTTGTCTTGGATGCGTCCTTCTTATTGGTGGGGAGTACGCCATCGCGAAGGTAACTGATGTATGACTCATGCCAGTCCCCGGCATAGCCAATATTGAAGACTTCCAACTGATGCGACGGTGCTTGACAATTGGAACATGTTCCTTGAAGTAACCGAGATTGAGCCTCCATATCTGGACAGTAGTAGCCAAGGCATTGCAAATGACGATAGAGTGTTACCACTAGTGTTAGCCCGTAAATTTCACCAAGGATGCGGTTGAGTTGTTGTTGTACCTTTTCCTCTCCGAGGCATCTTGACAAGGAACCGTCTAGGTTCTGATAGTACAGCACTCCTCGGAGCATGTAGAAATTTTGTAAAGTTTTGATATTGACCCTCCCCTGGGAAAGCGAGTTGTTAAGCTCTTGGATAATCGATGTTCTCCAGTCGCCGGCCTAGGCCTCCTTGGGTTACGAAAGCCATGTTGAAGCCACGGTTCGTCTCTTCACCATCAGGGTTTCCAAAAAACCTTCAAATTGCAGTTTTGATGCTAGTGTGGCTAGACAATCAACATGTTTGTTGCCGCTGCGGCCAACATGTGTTATGGTCGCATCGGCGAAGTAATTTAGTAGATTTTGTACCTCGGCTCTATACGGGGCCAATGTTACTTTCTTCAGTGCGTATACTCCATTCACCTGGTTGACCAGTAATTTAGAATCACCTCTTATTTCCAGATGCGTGGCTCCAGCTTGTTTAGCTAATGACAGTCCGATGAGAAAGGCTTCATATTCTGCTGAATTATTGGTGCAAGGGAAGTCTATCTTGAAGGAGTGCGAGAAGACTTCACCGGTCAGGAATACTAGAACCACACCCGCTCCTCTAGTTCCGTTGTTAGGGGTGGAGGAGCCGTCAAAAAATAGTAGCCACGTTTCTTTTTTGATGAAAGAGATTTCCGGAAAATCTCCAGGGAGGTCCTCGTGTAGTGTTGTGGCATTCTCTCTCGGGAACGATGTTAGCAAATCCGCAACTTCCTTTGATAGCTCTTGGGGAAGCGCATGTTATGTCAAATTCTGACATTTGGAGGAGCTATTTGGCTGTCCTTCCTATCAGGTACGGTTTTGAGAGGAGGAACTTCACAAGATCGGACTTAGATATCAGCACCACTTTGCTGGAAAGCAGGTAATGTCTGAATTTCTGGATGGAGTGAATCAGGGCCAAGCACGCCTTTTCTTCTTTGGGATATCTGAGTTCGGCATCTCTTAAAGTTTGACTGAAGTACTATATGGTATGTTCAATCCCTTTGTCATTTTCTTGGGCGAGGAGAGCTCCGACGGCAGTGTCACTAAAAGAAGTATAAAGGCACAACGGTGTTCCTTGTATGGGAGACTTCATGATGGATGGGGAAGATAATATTTACTGAATTTTTCGAAATTTCTCCTGCAGCAGCGTGGTCCAGACAAAGCTCGCTTCTTTCTTCAGCAAGGGGGTAAACGAAGCAGTAAGTTGAGCCAATCCCGGTATAAAGCGGCAAATGTAGTTTATTTTACCCATAAAACTCTGGAGTTCTTTCATAGTTCGCGGTGGTGGCATTGTGAGGATGGATTGGGTTTTGACTGGGTCAACTTTATTTCCCTTGGAGGTTATCTGGAAACCTAGTAACTTTCCCAAAGAGACAACAAAACCCCTTTTTAATGGATTCATCTTCAGTTTGTACCCACGACACCTTTCAAACACATGTCATAGAATCTCCGTATAGGCCACCCGAGTTTTCAATTTAGCCACTATGTCATCTACATAATCTTTGACTTGCTTGTGCATCATGTCATGAAAAATGGTAGTCATGGCGCGTTGGTTGGTGGTACCAGCATTTTTCTGACCGAAGGGCATCACAATATAGTAAAACTTTCCTAAAGGGGTTCGAAAATCCGTCTTACTTACGCCATGTTCGTACATATTTATTTGATTATAGCCGTTGTACCCATCCATGAAAGAGAACATACCGTGTACACTGGTGGAGTCTACCAACATGTCAATGTTAGGAAGTGGAAAATCATCTTTAGGGCAACATTTTTTTCCAGATCCGTAAAATCGACACATCACCTGATCTGGACGTTTTTCTTTTTTACCGGAATTACGTTGGCCAACCAAGTAGGATGGTGAATAGGTTTGATGAAACCATCGTCCAGTAGCTTTTGAATCTCCATCTTGATTTGTTCTTCCACATCGTGTCTGAACTTTCTCGGGGTTCGTTTGACTGGTTTGGATCCGGGTATTATGTATAGATGGTGAGTTCCAAGACAGGCATTTCCTCGTATGTCCACATGAATATGTCTTGATACTCTTTGAGAAGGTCTACCAGCTTTGTGTGTTCGTCGGCACATAGAGTCGAGTTGATTGAGATGGGTCACGAAGATTCCTCGCTCCCGATGTTGACAACTTCAAGTTCATCTGTGGTAGAGTTGGTCCCGTCATGTAGCTTTTGTGGTGCATCCGACACTTCCTCTTGTGGCTGGTTGTTGTGATTGCATTCTACTGGGCGGAGAGACTGGGTGGTAGTCTCCTCTGTTAATTTCTAACAACGGAGTTGGTATACGGTTTTTCCCTTTTCATCATGACTCGTGATAAAAGCCCGCTCTTATTTGGTATCTGAGCGAGCCAAACTTTGGCTTAACATGGGGAGACTGGTATGCTTCCCTTTTGAAGAGATGATGTGATACCGGGTTTCTCCATGAAACAACGCGAGCCTATCACTTTTTTCAATTGATGCCCACTTCGGTAGTGGAGTGTGGTGAGTCTTGCCTGTCAGGCCCCGCGAACTCTTCCTTGGTTCAAACAACTCCATGCCACAGATCGGCGCATAGGGGGATAATAACGTGGATATGTGGATGACTTGTCCATTTAGCATGGTTTTCAGGCACTGGTGGGACGTCGAAGGAACAATTATATTATCATGGATCCACGGCCTTCCCAGTATCATATGGTAATCTGGCTCTTTCTTGATTACCTCAAACTTCACCTTTGATTGGACTGGTTTTATTGAAAAATTCAGGTTGACGTATCTGTACGTGGTGGTTTGGTTGCCTTTGAAATTTTTCATCGCTGTAGATTGTCGCACGACTTCGCTTTGCCGTACCTTGGATGTTTTAAGCATTCTGAGAGTAATGACATTGGAGGACGCTCCTGTGTTGATAAGGGCCCTTTTGAACTCCACATCCTTGATACGAGCTGTGACATGTAAGGCCCGATTATGTCCTTCTTATGCCATCATGACGTCGTCGGTAAACGTGACGTTGTTAATGGACATCTCTGGTACTTTTGAAGTTTCCAAGCGTGAAGGAACCAGAGATGCATTTAATGCTATTTAATTGATGGCGGTAAACGTCTCCATTCGTTGATCTTTTGAAAGGTGTAGGAGTTCACATCAATTTTTCACCAGCGAGGCCGCCTCCTGGCCTATTGGTTTTCGGTTGGTGGTGAAACTGTTGACCTGAGAGTGATCATCTGAGACGCCAGTCCCCAGTCCCGGATCTTCCGGGGTATATGAGTCATTCAACTCCGATATTAAGCTGATAAGGAAGTTAAGTATGTTGTTAATCGCCTCCTTCATCAGATCCATGTTCCTGGTGTGAATCTCCTGAACCCGTGCCAAATCGGCCAGGCTTGGAACTTCTCCGCCGGTTATGTTGCTAGTTGTCGCGTTGGGAGAGGAAATATTACCATTCGTTTGAGTGGGATTTGGGGCCACGGATTCATCCCTAAAACCGACCATCTTTCGGAGTTCGAGTCGAAAGGTGAAATTCAGAAATCGATATTATAACCGAGAGATTAATCTCCCACTGTGGTCACCAATTGTTTGAGGGTGAAAAAAATTTCTGCTGATTTTGGTAATTTCGGGTGTATGGGTGAGAAACGAGTCCAAACCCTAAACAATATACTGCAAGGGAGTACTTTGATTCGAGAGATCAATCTGTACAAATCCGGCCTAAAAAAAGAAATGTCCATTCCAGACTTGCTTTGGCCACAAAGTGAAGGAGCATGGTTAGTCTTAGAGAGGGAAGCGAAGAGAGTGTTGAAACCAGAATAGTTGATTCCGGAAGAGTAGTTGTTTGATGACTCATATCATAAAGTGAAATGCTAGCAAATTGAAAAGCTAACAAGTGATTTATGAGTGTTTTATGCTCCTGACCAAAACTTTTTCCTTTGGTGGAAATAGGTGAGACCTATTTATACAAGTCGTAACAAAACGTACCATGGTCTCGTAAAAGTGGAAACAATTTGAGTAATGGAGGAGAATGGTAATTGGTAACGCCTGGAATTGATATTTCCATAATGAAGGATACGTTTCACCATTATTTCTTGCCATTACTAACCGCCTCACTTTTATGACACTTTCTTGTAGCTGGCGTATTGCATGCCGCACGCTGTAAACCGCCAGACCAATACCCTGATGAGCATCCCCCAGTTTGTGACATGTTTTGATGTCTCGAGTGTTTTTGTGTAGCGTGTTTCTATTATTTGGAAAGTTAAGCTTGGGAGGCTTTCCGGCTCGGTGGTGACCTTTGACGGTCGAAATTTTGCATCTTGGGAGGAAAGGTAGCCGTTGATTATGTTTGGAAGCCAGTGGCATGAAGACGTGGTCGGCATGGCCTTGGCATGCTTTTAGGTGCGGCCAAGTTAGGATTTTGGGCATAGTTTAGGTGCGGCCAAAATTAGGATTTTGGCATAGTTTAGACACGGCCAAAATTAGGGTTTGGCCCTATGGCCAAAGAATTGGCACCGTAGCCAAGTTGGTGCCGTGACCAAAAGTTTCCAAAAGTTTGATGGCGAACTTGTATGGCTGAGACCTGCATTTTAGGAGAAAGGATAGCCGTTGATTGTGGCTACCTTCCGTTTGGCGTCCAGTGATATGGTGGCGTGGTCGGCATGCTCGTGAATGTTTTAGGCGTGGCCAAAATTAGGGTTTGGTACAAACCGTGCAGTTTTGGCATTGGGCCAGAAGTTGCCACACGTTTGGTGGAGAACTTGTACGGATGAGATCTTCATCTCAGAAGGAAGGGTAGCCGTAAGTTGTCGCAACCCTTCGTTTGGCATCCAACGACATGGAGGCGGGGCCGGTATGGCTTTGGAAATATTTTAGGCGCGACCAAAATTAGGGTTTGGTACAAACCGTGCAGTTTTGGCATAAGGCCAGAAGTGTCCACCGGTTTGGTGGCGAACTTGTAAGGATGAGATCTGCGTCTCAGGAGGAAGGGTAGCCGTCGATTATCGCTACTCTTTGCTTAGAAGATAGAGGCATGGAGGTAGGGTCGGCATGGCTTTGGCAATGTTTTAGTCACGAACAAATTAGGGTATTGGCATAGTTTAGGCGCGACCAAAGGAGATGTGGCTGGCATGGTTGGCATGGTTGGCATGCCTTGGCGTAGAGATGTGGATGGCTTGGTATGACATTGGAACGGTGGTGCAGCTGGAATGGTTGGCATGCGTTGGCGCGGAGGTGTGGCTGGCATGGTTTTACATTGGCACGGTGGTGCGGCTGGCATGGTTTTACATTGGCACGGTGGTGCGGCTGGCATGGTTAGCATGCCTTGGCGTGAAGATTTGGCTGGCATGGTATACCATTGGCACTGTGGTATGGCTGGTATGGTTGGCATGCCTTGGCGTGGAGATGTGGATGGCATGGTATGTCATTGGCACGGTGGTGTGGGAATTAGGGTTTGGTATGTCGAAACCCTAATTAGCACACACGACATGCATAGCTAGCGTGCTCGGCTAGCATGCGTGTTTGGCATATGCGAAGATGATGTCGGTCAATACTGGGGGTTCTGCCGTGGAACATGACACATACATAAAAAAAAGGTACCATGGTAAATTTCTCACAGACGTATTGAAGGGCTCAATAAATGTGCTAGTGGGGATATTATTACTCAAGTTCCGTTTCTCTTCAGAGTGACATCACTGTTTGACTAAGGTTTTACGATTTTAACCCTATGCTAAAAACCACCACCAACAGTAAGCTATCAATTCTTGGTGTTTTTCTGGACACTTGTGTTGATAACACTTGTGTTTTTTATCGAAATTGGTTGAAAACCTATTTATACAAGTCATGATTGAGTGCTCCCTAATCTCGCAGGAAATGGAGACAGTTAATTAGTGGAGAAGTGGGGTTATGTAAAATGTGGTGACCATCATGTTTTCGTCATGAGGGAATATTGATCAACCTTACATCCACGACTCTCTTACTGCTATCAACCGTCCTCCCTTTCCTGACACTTTCTCGTAATGGGCGCGTTGCACGCCGCACGCTATAAACCTCCAGACCAATACCCTGATGAACATCCCCCTGTTTGTGACATGTTTGATGTCTCGAGTATTTTCGTGGAAAATATGCAGCAGGTTGTTCAGTGGGTCTTGTGTGCAAGACCTAGTTTTTAAGACCAATCACGCTCAAGCTAGACGGCGGCGGTCATATTTGAGCAGCTTCCAGGAGTTATCCATGTACATTAAAGATGTGGTGGTCGGTCCCTATAGGAGAATGATGGCTGGTAGCCATTTTGATATCCTATTAGTTGTCCAAAATTAAATCTAAATTGGTTAAATTGGCTAGCCAAGTTGGATGGCTGAGATGATTTGCAGAAGTTTGTGTTAATTCATGAAATTTCGTAATCAGAAAATTTAGATGTGAGACCCTCACTAAAACTGTTGTTGAATTCTCATACGAACTAGGATTTTGATGATCCGCCCATCCATTCTTATTAGAAAATAATTTCCTATCTTCGTAAGAGAAAATATTTCGGTTTTGAGCTCGTTTAGGAGGTGAAAACATCCCAACAATAAAAAATCAGGAAGAATTCAGGAGGAATTCTATCATTTTTCAGCCATGACCTAGCTCGCCTTTTAAGCTGTATCTTTTAGCTCATTAATCCAATTGATGTGATTTTTTAATATGTTATACTAGACACGAAACTTTTGGCATGTAGTTCATACCCAAATTATTTACCAAATGCTCCCATATGTTCATCCAATCTTTGGTGACCTTTTGGATATCATCCGACCAAGGTGAAGAGATATGATTGGTCAAAACCAAAGACGGGACGTTGGCCACCTTTAATTAGATGTGTAGGATGTGTCTTTGGAGAGATTTGATTGGTTGATGGGAAAGAGGATCCTGCAGGTGTGTACCACGGAGCTTGTCTGGTCGTGTTAATAAGTGGCTAGACTTGAGAAATCTACTGGAAAAAACGTTCGGTCGTGATCATTTTAAGACTGACATGGGAAACCTATATTAGATTCCTTAAGGAATCAGGTGTGTCGACCAACCAACTTCCAATTTTATTAAAAGTGCGTGTGACACGCTTAAAGCGATCTGATTGGTCGATGGAAAGGGGGCCGACAAGCGGCAACATGGAGTGTGGACAATCGGCCGCGGGTTGCGCCTGCTGTAGCAGATCGGTCGGACAAGTGGCATGGCCACGCCTCCCTTTGTTGCTGCTTTTATTTGTTGCACTTCCTCTTTATTTCTTGTTTTCTGATTTTTAATAGGATTTTGCTCCTACTAGCTCCATAATGGATCAATTTCCTAGTTTTCCTAGGTTTAGTTTCGACCAATAGGGTTCGAATATCGCGCAGGTCACAGAAAACCTTTTTTTTTTTGCAAATAGGTAAAATTAGGTTAGAAAATTGAATTTTGTGAGCTTACACAAAATTAAACAATTTTAAATTATTTGTGCCTTGGCACAAGAAACCTCTTTATCAGAGAGCGGTGCAACTTGCGTGTTTCTGAGTATTTTCATGCAGATCTTAATACTGACACTTCTAGAAATTCATGCTACTCCGCTGCGAGTAAACAATAATTGTCATGTCATGCCAATATTAAGAGTTCACCTGGGGAACATAGCATAGCAAAATACTCGATAGGCTATACATTAGTGAATAATATAAGCGGGAGTTTTAATAAAATTTATAGAATATTTGGGATTGTTCATATAAATATATTGAGTTGCTCAATACATATTATAAGTGAAGAGACCTGGGCTCTAGTCACTTTTAAGTGGTTTTGTTTCTCTACAGAATGCAAGCATATTAAGCACAGGGTTACACAATTTTAGCACTGAACTAAAAACCACCATCAACAGATATATAAATGGAATTATTTTGATTCAGAATGGGTGAAAAAGTGGGGGTTTAACAACCACACCCAACAATTCGTTTGGCAATCTGAGAGGACTTACTCCAATACAATTTCTAGAGAATCAACTAGACAGTCAGACTCAATCTAGAGTAAAGTATATCAAAGAGTTTAATATCTCTATTTCAACACAATCAAAATTAAACAGATACAAGTCCGTAAACTTGATTTTAGTGTGAAGCTCTTGAAACAAAGTCTTTTGTTTTAATCACAACCTATTCAATATCCACCGTGTATAAACCTCTTTAAGCAACAATCACTAAAGGAATATTTCAACACAGTGTCCACTTGAAATAGGGTTAGTCCGGACTGGTCTAACAATGTGAAAATAACAAAAAAAATTGTTCAAGATTAATCAAGTCTTATCCAACAAACAAGGTCGGATTTAACAACTATGATTGATTAACGTACAACCTGTATTATTTCAATTATAAAGATAAACAATATAATACGGAAAATGAAATAACACATACACCAGAATTTTGTTAACGAGGAAACCGCAAATGCAGAAAAACCCCGGGACCTAGTCCAGAATAAACAAACACTGATTATAAGATGTTACACCAATTTCCTACTACCTATTCGGACTAGATGTAATACCTTCTTCAGCTGTATTCTTATAGAACTCCTAGCAGAACACCGATTCTCTTTAGGAACTCTTCATGCAAATCTTCTAGAAAAACCCAAGGTTCTCTTTAGAAGATACAACAACACGATTGATACGATTTGATATTTTGTTTGCACAAAACACCGGTTTGATTTCCCTTTAGATATAAATCAAGGTTTTGGAAATCTTGTAGATTAGGGTTTTAACTTACAACCAGTATGCGTACTCACAAGAAGTCCGTGAACCTGATTTTCGTAAGTGAACTTGGGTGATTCCAAAGATCAATTTCCAAGTTAAGAAAAACCCTAATAATTCTACAAAAAAAACAACTAGATAAATCTAGAGATATCTTGTTTAAAACTTCAAAAGTTTTTTTACGAGATTCCTTAATCGAAGTTTTCTTTCTAGTCTCCGATTTCGACTAACAAGTGTTGGTATACGATCGGAAACTGAAATCTATCAAAACCTAGGGTTTATGATCAACAACTCTTGAATGGTTTTATATCATAAGAGAAAACCTTAGAATAGACAAGAGGTGAAAAGCCTAGATTACAAGTTGTATAATTAATCACTAAGATTTAATACAACTTGACTTTGTGATTCCCAATACAAAGACTTTTATCTCACTCTTGTTCACGAAGAACATAAGATGTGGAAAACCTGCAGAGCTTACGCCAATTTTCCAAAGGGGATGAAAAACTTGTAAACTCACGAACTCAATATTTATAGTGAAACATAGCTTGAAAACTAAGCAAAGCTATTTTCCTTTTTCAAGACTCTCCTAATTTTGGGAGTCTTTCCTAAGTTACAACTCTTGCCAAAATAATTAAATAAATAAATAATTAATTAGCAATTATTGTATTTATGTGAATAAATCACAAATTAAATTAGGAAGGAATCACAAACACTTTAATATGGTAATCAAAGATGTTTGGAGTAATAGCTAACTTGCCTAGATAAGGAAACATCACCAATTTGACCAAAAATGCCTTTTAGTCACGTAATTGGGCCCAAGTCCGCGAACTGTTACAAACAGTCCATGGATTGTTTCCTACTAACGAACTGTAACAATTACAACAACACTTATAATTGTTACTTTAATAAATCACTCATAACTTCATCGTTATAACTCGGAATTGAGTGATTCTTGGCTCGTTAAATTCGCAAGATCATTCACTATAACATGAGATACTCTATAGGGATAAAGGTTATTTCCACCAAGGTCATGAATCAAATAACCTCAAGTATATATACATAAATGTACATTTACCGTCATTGGAAATGTCCCATAGAGTGAGCATTTATCTCGATAGATTATAAAGGTAGAATTGAACAACAATCCAAATGAAATCAATCACATACCTTTGTTGATGTCTTCTTGTAGTCTTCAATCTTCAATCTTCATCCTTTAAGGATAGCTTCGATTCAACTTCATAGACCTAATCTAGTCCGAAACTATCTTTAGTATGCTAAATCAAGAATGCATTTTGGTAACTAAAATTGACAACTAACTTGACATACCAACGCTAGTGGGTTCAACCGAGCTATGCTTTAATAATAGGATTTGACGTCATTCTTGAATTAATATGCTACTGAGAGTATTATATTTAGTATATACTCATATCAGCATCGTCCCAAGTCGCAAACTCTCACGTCCGAGTTCCTTGAACATACTATATCGGTACTATTATATTCAAATTTGTACTGGAATAATATCACACTTCAAATCTAGGCCTAGCATATTGCCATAAAATCAAACCCTAGATTATAGCTATATGATGATCACATCATAAAGATTGTGGCACATTGGCTAGGCATAGCCAAGCCCATGGCATATACTGCATATCCCATAGTACCTTAGCTAGCCATGAATAAGGTTATAATACAACTATTGCAACTTATAGTGCTTTGTCTAAAATAAGAATGGACTAATGGCTTAGTTTAAATCATCCCAAAACAATCAGCTAAGTCCATGGTGCGGCCAACCACAACTTAGCAAAATATGGCCAGAATCGTGGCATAGCCATTACCGGGCCATAGCCATCATCACGCCATAAGTCACCATCACGCCATAATCCATGGCCAAAGCCATAGCGTGCGCCATTACCGAACCTTGGTAGCTACGACCAAGGCTATAGAATATCACGCACCATTATCGCGCCTTAGCAGCTATAGCCTAGGCCATGGAAAAAGCGCGCGTCATTCTTGGAATTTGTATAGCCATGGCCAAGGCCATGGTATAATTATAAGCTGTGATATTTTATAATCTTGCCTATCTATGGGCGCCAAGTTCGTGGCATAGCTATTATAACTCATAGAGCCACGACCAACAACGGCCTAAAAAGGATCTAATCTTAGCTCGTGCTCCTTTCATGATAGCTTAGCTCCATTCCAAATTCAACTTGGCTATCTTAGTTAAAACATGAATCCCATTTTAATAGCCTTGACCAAATTTAGGCCAAACCCTAATTCTCGGTCATCGCCTATTCACATCACTCCTATGCCATAATTGGATAATATCGATCCATATCCAAACGTGCATTGGCCTAACCTCTATTGATGGCTATGGACATGCTACAATATCACACATATGCTATAAAAGCCTATGGATAAGATAAGTGTTAGAGCATAGCTCGGTTGAACTCACCAAGTGTTGGTATGTCAAGTTTGTTGTCATATTTTAGTATCAAAACTCATCTAGAGTCGTTTGATTAAATACTAGAGTCAACTTCGTCTAGGTTAGACTAGAAAGTATATGAATGTTGAGACGTACATGTATTACTCCGAAGACCTGAAGAATAACAAGAAGTAACGACTACAACGATGACATCATCCTTCCATTTGAGGTTAGTAATTTTGACCTGATCTTGTTTCCATTCCTAACGTATCTTTCAAGTCGTGCTATATTGAAAACTTAACATGCGAAGTTGTATACATTGTATATATACTCTAGTGATTAGACTTGGTTATAACAATATGATCAAAATATCGAGGAAGAAACATTTTACGAAGTATAAACGCTTATCTTTTGGAACTTCGTAAATACGACATAGACATAATATATTATATATAGTTTGATTATGTGTGCATTATATAGGCATGATTTCATCCTAGAAAACTATGTATCTTTACATTAGTTTAATGAAGTAGATGTATGAACTTGTTTTCATAATCGAACGGGAAATTATGATTGGTCTTGTTATTCATCGAATATCTTTTGGATGACAAATGGAATATGTATATAGTAGAACCTATCTTAACTTTGTTGAGACTTGAGGTATAACTGGTCATAGCCTATATAATATAACTAGTTGTAATCGGTCATGAGATACATTGAAAATCAAGGTGTAATAGATCACAAGCTATATTGGAATGCAAGTTATATCTAGTCACAAGTTACTTTGATAACCAAGGTATAACCGGTCACAGGATGAATTGGGAAGTTAGTTGTAATCGATCACAAGCTACCTTTGGGAGTCAAGGTGTAACCAATCACAAGCTAACTCAGGAAGCAAGATGTAACCGGTCACAAGATACTTTTTGAAGCAAGGTGTAACCTATTATAGCCTATATTGGGAATCATGTTATAACCGGTCACAACATACTTTAGAGTGGTGGTTTAATCGGTTCCATGTACAAAACCAACATCAATGCTTCACATTCTTCATGGTGTGTGTGAATTGGGGTTTTGGGTTTGTCAAGATGAGAAGCTTCCAGATGTCGACATATTAGAACATGTACATAACTGTTATCATTTATTGTTCAAAGATATTCCTTGATACTCAAGGTGATCGCTGGTCCAGAAAAAGTGAAAAGCATTTAATTATGATTTTTATCATATATGTTTTAATTACCAGCAATTAAAGCATATCCTCAGGAAAATATTATTAGTTAATGTGCTAAACTAATAATAGAAGTTTTCTATGAGAGTTTTCGGAAATATTGGTTAACATTAATTGGAAATAGGAAAACCAAATTTAGGTACTTTAATGCATATCTTGAGAATATTTTTGGTTTTGGAATTTCCTTGTTGTCCAAACAACCTTGGTCTACAAATACTTGAGTTTCGATTTCTTACAAACTATCGTAAGAGCCAAGCAAACTTTGTTTCTTGTTGTTTCCGGTGGAGCCGTCTATCCGGAGGTACCCTAATTAGGCAAAATATCTTACAACCGCTCGTTTAAAGACTTATGTGGGATCAAGAAGCTATACGAGTACCATTGGTGGGAAACTAGAAAATTGCAGTGTTATTAGTTTTCTATTATAGATTTTATTGACTAACAGATGTTGAAACTTTGATTGCACCTAGTATATTTATTCTTGAGAACCTTGTCTTCTGATATAAGGCTCACTCAAACTAGATCAAAGTATTGACGGGATCTTTAGAACCATCTTAGGATCTAAAGACATCTTGTGATAATCCATTGTTAACAGACTCCGTTCTGTGTGTGATTGATCACAAGAGGTTTCAAGTGTAGATGTGCAGGTTATTGAAGGCAATAGAAGATTTGAAGACGAAGAATAATTCTTATTAGTTTTCTTATCTTGTGGATTTAGTGCACAAACCTTGATTGGATGGATCTAACTAGAATCATTTTATATTTAATAGACTTGATTAGTTAGTTGCTTGAGATTGGCATCGCTTTATAGTTTCTCTTTGAAATCTATATTGATCGATTATGAGTCTAGAAATTGATTATTTCGGTAATCAACATTTACATTGATCTAACCAAACAAAGGAGTTTATTAGATTAAACATAAGAGCTTTTGTCAACGACTCATTAATATCTTCTAACAAGATTGATTAGAGCGGTTACCAAACAGATTCTTCTATTGATATTTGGAATACGATCCAAAGGACTTGTTATTCAGGTACGTGACTTCAGAATTCGAAGGCGTGGGATTACTGACGAAACTAAGTAGCTAGGGGTAGTATGCTTGGTCTCAACTATACGAAGTTGGTATTAGATTTTATATAATGGCTTAATTCTGAGAGTATTCAAAACCTGGACAAGATCCCGGGGTTTTTCTGCATTTTCGGTTTCCTCATTAACAAAATCTTGTTGGGTCATTTACTTTGTTTTTTGCATTATAATAGTTATTATAATTAAGTAAATTACACACATATGTTAATTCTGTAACATTTTATATTAATCCATAGAGTTTCGTTTATTACTGAACCTATTATCAAGTGCACACTTTGTTGTCGTATTGTCTCGATATTTTATCCATAGTCAATCACACAAGGTACCTTGTTGTTGTATTTTCTCAATATCGTATCCTAAACGATCACACAAAGTGTGAATCGAATTTGTTGTATTGTCTCGATTCTGTTAATAGACGATCAAATTCGGTAGAGGAGTTATATGTTGATAAATAAAATATTTTGGTGTATTTGGGTACCCTCGTAATTTCAATGAGATCCGATAATTTTGGCATAGTGTCCTTGGGCATGGCACGTCACTTCTAAGGCCACAGATTTTCGGCGCCACCGTAAGCCAACAACATGTCATACGCCACTTGTAGATCTATCACAACTCCCATACATCATGTCTAAGCTTATTATGCTCATGGACATGTTAAGGCCCCACAATTTTTCACCCATCCATCATGGCCAAGGCAAAGCACATTAAGATGTTACAATACTGCAGCTTTCCTAGCCAGTGCTAAACCCTTATATAGCTTTAATCCACTATGCCACCTCACGCTAACAACTCCAACTAGATCTAATATTTAGTTGTGGAAGCTAAGGCCAAGGCCATTGAGCCATCTTTTAAATCTCAGCTTATTAGGACAATCATAACACCGTCGCGGGCCATGGCGGTTCCATTATAGGCCGCTACGCCATTTGTTGTTTTATATCCATAAATAAGCCATCCAAAGTCCACACTGTAATTTAGCATTCTTATATCTCGTATAAAGATTATGGCCTAGAATATTTCTCTCCATATTAGCTTTGGCATAAAGTGCGGATGTGCTATGCCACTTTTACGCCATTAGCATGCCATATGATAAATTATAGCATCTTAACCAGCCACTAACGCGCTAATCCATATTCTAGCACCTCAAAAATTCACGAGTACGCCACGACACCACGGTTGGACTTGGCCAAGTTTTTTTCACAATAGCTCCGCAAAAATACGATTCAACATGCATGTAAGGCGTATGGAATATCAACAACTATGATTTAGCCTAAATAAGATGAGATTCATAGCTCATCTAAAATACCTAAGAAATATCAAAATACATTACATGGGAGGATTCTTCATGGGGTATAAGTCTAGTGGTCTACGACAACATGCGGCGTGGAAACACCCCATGTGAAAAGTTAGAGTAGTGGTAGTGGTTATAGCAGATGGAGAGATAATGGATACGGTAAAAAGGGGTTTTCCAGAAACTTCCCTAACATATCTCGCATCATCCCATCATATTCATCTCTCCATAACTCACGATCTCCACTACTTATGAGAATGGTAGTGTGTATTCCAAACTACTATAAATAGGCTACTTAGCCTATTCAGAAAACATAACAAGCTTTCATCCCCAAAATCTCTGTTATTCTTCATTGTTTTCAATACCCAAAACACACAATTCAATACCATTGCCATTTCCTCAAAAATTTCTACTTCCCTCCCCTAAGATCAACTCGTCTTCCTCTCCTCATGACCGAAGCAGGATGGAACGGCTACTATCGTGGTTTAGGCTTGTCTTGTTCGATTTTGATTTTCGAACCTAAAAAACGTAACACAGCGGTGCATTTGTTTTTCCTAGAAGTAATTTTTGGGTACTCATACCGAATTATCAGTTGTTCTATATTTCTCTAATAATCAATTCAAAACATTCCCGAATAACATCAATGACATATATCATTGTTCCAGGTTATTTTCATATGATTAAATCTTGAATCATAATTTTAGTCATGAACAATAAATTGTTCTTAACCGAATTCATCAAGTATGAACAAATGTTCTTAAGCATAAATAGTCATATTTCGAGAACAATATTCAAGATAAACTTGACTTGAATTTTATGTTATGCATGTACTGTCTAATTTAGTCATGTGACAATATCTCGTAGATCGAAAGGTAAAAAATTTGAGAAATAGGTGGTTTAGTCTTCACTTAACTTTTGATGTTGAAGTTCTCCAAATCTCTTGTTGATCTTCGTCTTCAAACAGTAGAACGCAGTGATATCCAATTCTCAACTACACACTTCTATCCTAATCCGAGACCTGACTAAATATAGACTAGAAATCAAGATATAGTTTTGACAACAAGCTTGAGATAACAACACTTGTGAGTTCAACCGAGCAATGCTCTAACAGTTCACCTTCTTGGAATACAAAAAGTTTGGTAATTTATTGCGGTTACCCACTTTCAATTGTGCACTTTATTGAGTTGTAGTAGTGGGTCACCACTATACGTGTCTTTAATGCGTGGAGAAACCTGGGAATAATTCACAATTTTACCGGTTATCTCCCTTTCAGTTTCCTTATCTTTTGCATGGTATAAAAGAAAAGTTCAATGAAATTAGCCTTCATTATTTCCACCTTTTAACTTGATTTCTAGAGAATTTTTTCTGGATATTTGAACTTTCTGTATCTTCTCTAAATCCTTCAACTTTTGTTCCTTTGATCCTTCAAAAAAAAATTGATTTGTTTCAAAATTCCATATTTTATTAATGTATTCCTATATTTCGAGTTTTAAGTCTACTCATGCTGCTATAATTATCGAGGCTTACTGACTCCCTTTTAACATTCTTGTTCGTCCATCTTCTCATTCTCTGGTCCGTGAGTTCATAGATTATGGAGAGAATTAACTCCTCATTCCAGAATCTCATCTGGTTTGTGGCTTTAAATTCATATTCCTTTCCTTGTTCATGAGTATCTTCGTCTCATGGACTGTGCTACGATGGAAATGGAATCATAATTTACTCTTTTGTTGATCTTAATTATGACATAGTCGACCAATTAAAGGTTTTACCTCGTTGAACCTTTAGTAACCAACTCTTCGAGAGATATATTCTTAGCATGTGATGAGAAAATTAGATTAATTTAGTTGAGTTAATCTGGGATATATTCTTATGAAACTTAATTTTCTCAGCTGTCAATTTGAGTTGTTTTCTTAATATTTTTTGAGTGAGCATTTAAGCTTCACTTCGTAATTCGAGCATTTCAAGTTTTCATGTATTTAGGCACCAAGGCATTTTAGCTCTCATGAATTTAACTATTTGATCCTTTTAATCATATGGGATTTTCAACTCTCATGATTTTAAGAATCTGATCCAGTCAGTTCTTATGAATTTAATCATCTGAGCTTTTCAACTTTTGTGGATTTAAGAATTTAATCCTTTCAACTCACATGAGTTTAAGAATTTGAGCCTTTCATCTTGCTATAGAGGCAAAAAACTCATCTACCATAACAGCAGAAGCTCCACTGAGAGCATCAAGTAAGTGTTAGGCTCTCAAACAATCTCTAGAACATGAAGTTCCTCTAGGAAAGCTCACAATTCCATTTAAAGCTTCCTTAGCATCAGTTGTGATTGGTGGTACATCAATGGATATTGCAGGGATGATTGATAGTGTGGCATTAGGATGTTACGGTCTGAGTTCAGCGTAGGTATCTGCAGTTGCTGGTGCAATACCATTAGAAGAGAGTACACTAATAGTTGTTGTGTATTGTTCATAGCTAATTTTCTTCCTAAGTGCCTATAAGTTAAGTTGATCATGTTTTTTCTTCTTCTTAGGCCTATTCCTATGCACATGCAAAACTCATGTATTTGGCATATATGCACCCACTATGGGTATGCCAAACTGATAGACGCATTTATGTGTCTAATTTGTCCTCAATGTTTCGTATTGTTAGTACTCGTTTTTGTCCTTATTATGGTGTTTTGTGTGTTTGTAGGTATTTTTTGGAAATAAAGGTTGTTGGAAAATTCGGCTCGAAAAGTTGCTCGGAACACCTTGGGAGGACATATGCTATTCAGACTCCAACTTTGGATAAGGGGCAGCCACGGCTATGTGTAGCCCAAATTTGTCCTCAGCACCCACGGCTATATATAGCCCATTATCCATCGCACCCATCTTCATCATTTCAAATTTTTTGTTTTGGCGGGAAAAACGATTCTCAAATGGCAGAATTAGGGTTGGAATTTTGGGCGTGCTAGAAGGAGATTCGAAGGCTGAAAATCATTGGGTATCTTCCTATGGACTAAAAAGGCGTGGTATGGGCGTTATAATTGGGTATATTTGGCTGGAAATTCCACGAGAAGAAAACAGGGAACTATATATACGGTGAAGTTTTTCTCGGGATTTCTTGTTATTCCGGGAAGACTTATTGTGTCCTGAGAGCGTGTTGACCCAATATTTGATGAGTTGAAAGCATGTTTGGAGGGTTTAGATTGCTGGAAGACGCGTGAAGGTGTTAATTTTGGGAATTATATCCCGCGACTGCATGAGAATATTTTTGAGAATACTGGGAGTTATGAGGGAGGATTCTCTTGCATGTGATGCTATATAAGGTGTAGAGGAGCAGTAGAAATGTAATGGAGAGTTAGGGGCGAGAATAGAGTGTAGAAATTCGAGTTTCAGAGAGTTGCTGCTGCTGCCATTAGAGAAGAACACGAAGAACATTAGACCAACATAAACCGTCGTTCTTCAACAGTGTAAACGACAGATCCAGCAGGGTCGTATAGTTACAGTGACAGTGACACTTTATTTGTATCGTTCTTTGTAATACAGTTTGCAACAATTATAATAGTTACAAAAACCCGGTTTTCATCATTTTCTCTCCATTTCATCTTTGTAAACAATTTTTTGAGCATGAATCAATACTTTGAGAAAGTTTACACGATGATGGGCTAAACCCAATCCTTGGGGCGACGGAGGAAGCTATCTTTCCAATGAAAAAGTGGTAATTCTTAATTATTTAATTTTTGCAATTTTTAATTATGATTATTTGCCTAGATTGAAAATAGATTTCATGATTTTTGTTAAACAATTGTGTTTTCTATTGATGGAATATGCTTGGCCAAGGTTTTTTGATATCCCATGCTTTGGATTAACATTTGTTGTTTCTAAAAATCTACTTTTGCAATATTTGAGAATCAAATTGAACGTGTGAAATTGCATGATTGTAATTAGTATCACTTTGGAATTGGTAAATAGCGGAATCCTAGACCCAGTCTCTCCATAATTCTCACAACACTTTTAATTTTGAGTTTGTTATATTTTTTCTTTAAAATTAAGTCTAAAAATCTGCTTTCACAAGTCTTGAACGAATCTTCTTACTACAACATCATTGAAAATACCATCAATTTTTGGCGCTGTCGACACGAACTTGTCTTTAGGCTAGAGTTTTTAGATTTTTTAGGTTTTTATTTGTTTTTATTTTATTTGTTCTTCTTTATGTTATTGGGTTTTTGTCTTTTCCTTACAGAATTTGGAATTTGGAGCGAAATAAGATTGTGCCAAAGCTTTTGGTGAATACTTAAAGACTTGGAGTAAAAGGAAAAGCGAAAAGAGCGAAAGAAGACGATTTTTTTTATATTATAAAAAAAGAGAGGAAAAAAAAGAGAGTTTATTTTTATTTTTTAGATTGTATTAGGATTTCTCTATTTTTTGTAATTTTCTTTTTATTTTTGCACTTTACTTTTTGGACTTTGGACTTGGACATTGGACATTCTTTTATTTTTTAAACCCTACGGAAGGGTAGTATTAAATATTAAATTATTTGCAGAGAAGGACGGTGATTACGATATCACCTCGGCCTCTCGGGTTCGTACATGACATAGGAGTCGTGTCCCGAGTCGACTTCAACGGTTCATCCCACGTCTGGTACGGGAGGTAAGTTTGTCGAAACACTCGCGAATCCCCTGTCAGCGATTTACTGTATTCCTTTGTTTGCATATATGTCGATGAACTGAATACGGCTGTTTTAATTTCCTAGTAAAGGGCAAGGAATGGCCATATAAGATAAGGGTTCGGATTTCATCACCGTTCTCTTCTTGCCCGCCTTAGGAAAACGATACTTAACGCGAACCTAAGCCTTAAAATTTGGAATAGAATGAGACCGATAGGGTAACGAGCTTAATAGGAAAGTCGTTCGAAAAATATTGGTTACTCTTTTGAGCATGCTTTTAAGTTCATGATGGTTTCTGAAAGTTGAATGCGTGACTGCGCTGCCTTGTAACGCGGTGAGGCCTTGGGTATCAAAGATCCACGCAGCTTCTCTCTCCTCTATTCAACATACTTAAACTCGGATTGATTCCAGAAGGGTTTGCTCAGATTGTAATGAATTCCCTTTCGAAGGACTAGAAGCTGGTCTAGAAAACAATCTAAGTGGAACCATCATGCTTTTTGTTTGCTAGAAATCAATAGGTTTGCTGTGGTTGAGTCAACCTTGTTTGTGTTTGCATAGAACTTCCCTTCCTTTTAGGATTTTTATTTTTAATTTTGTTTTTCTAGTGTATGCCCGAGGTAATTAGAGAATGGGCTTGGAAAAGAAACACTCTAGGTCGTTTGATTAGTGACAAACCTAGTAGTTCTTCTTGTGAAGGCGGGGAGCTCGAAGACTCTTCTTTTGAGAGCCTTGTTTTTGAAAACTTGACAATTAGTGAAAAAAGCATAGTACCAGAAATGGCAACTTTGAAAGCTTTGTTAAATCCAACTAGGACCTCTCGTCCGTCATGTATCAAGTTAGCTGAAACCAAGGAAAATTATGAACTGAAACCCGGGACCCTATAGATGCTCCCAATATTTTTAGGGAAAGAAAGTGAAAACCCCTATTTTCATATTAGGGAATTTGAGGAAGTTTGTAGGACTCTGAAAATTAAAAACCTAGATGATGATGCTTTGAAACTTAGGTTATCCCCTTTTTCCCTGAAAGATAAAGCCAAAGCTTGGCTATATAGTTTGCCTTCTGAGTCAATTGAAACCTATGACCAACTCACAACTGCCTTTTTACAGAAGTTTTTCCCTAGGCATAAAACATCGTCTATTAGGACGCAGATCTGTGCTTTTTCTCAACAAGAGGGAGAATCTCTATATAGGTATTTGGAAAGGTTCAATGACTTAATATCTCAATGTCCTCACCATGGTTTAGAGAAGGTTAGGCTAGTTCAAATCCTTTATGAGGGTTTAGATTATTCGACAACAACCATGGTTGAGTCTTTATGCATAGGTGGGTTTGAAAATAAAACTGTTGATGAAGCGATGACATTTTTGAATGAAATTTCCGAAAAGACCTACCAATGGGAAAATAGTAGGGATCCCAAGAAAACCATTCTCTTAGGTAGAGGAACTTTTAATAGGATAGAAGGATCATATGAGTCAGATGCCAAAATAGCAGCTATAGCAAGAAGGTTAGAAGTTTTAGAATTGAGTCATACTAGTGGTAGAGTAGAGCCTTTTTGGGAAGGACAGAATATTGAAGAGCAAGCCCATGCTCTTTATAATAACACTAGATTTGAGAACCATCAAAAGTTTGACCCATATTCAGAAACCTATAACCATGGTTGGAGAAACCATCCAAACCTTTCTTGGTCTAAGGGCCAGAGTCAAGTTCAATCTAGTAACTCTCAAGTTATTCCCCCAGGTTTTAGCTATGCTAAGAATCCTTCAGGACCAACATAGTTTCAAACCCCTTCAGATAAGAAAATCATGAGTTTAGAAGAATCTCTCGCCTTGTTAACTCAAAATACTATAGAACTTCAGCAAACGGTTGCACAAGGTCTAGGTGAAAACAAAAAGATGGTCTAGGCTAACTCTCGGGATATTTCCGAGTTAAAAATCCAAGTTAGTCAGATAAATAAGACTTTGAGAGAAAAAGGCAGGTTCCCTAGTCAACCACAACCCAATCCTAGAGGAGTCCATCAAATATCTTTAGCTGGTGAGAAATCATCCAACCATGTGAACTCGATAACAACCCTTAGGAGCGGTAAAACGGTAGACAATAAGGTAGCCATGCCTAGTGAACATACTGTAATTCCACCTTCTACTCCACAAGATGAACCCGTAGCTGAGGAAACTGAAACAATTCCTAAGGAGTCCTAAGAAGTTCCCGATAGGACTACCTTTGTGTCTAGAGCCCCATATCCACAGTTATTAACCCCAATAAAGAAGGAGTCGATTTTTAATGAGATAATGGAAACATTTAAGAAGGTGAACATCAACATTCCATTATTAGAAGTAATTAGGCAAATGCCTGCTTATGCCAAGTTCCTTAAAGATCTTTGTACACGAAAGCGTAAGATGAATGTCCATAAGAAAGCCTTTTTAGCTGGTCAAGTAAGTTCAATTCTTCTGAACCAAACACCCCCTAAGTATAAGGAACCTGGATGCCCCACCATTTCTTGTGAGATTGGTAATCACATGGTCAATAAAGCTTTACTTGACTTAGGATCTAGTGTTAACTTACTCCCATATCATGTTTACACCCAGCTAGGTCTTGGTAAGTTAAAACCGACAAAGATGACACTTCAATTAGCTGATAGGTCTGTCAAAGTGCCTTGTGGTGTCATAAAAGATGTTCTTATTGAGGTTTATAGGTTCATATACCCAGTGGATTTTGTTGTACTAGATACCCAGCCTGTTCAGGACCCAAGTGCTCAAATCCCGGTGATTTTAGGTCGTCCATTCTTAGCCACATCTAATGATGTCATCAATTGTAGAACCGGACTTATGAACATATCTTTTGGTAATATGAATACTGAACTAAATGTATTTAATGTTATTAAGTCTTCTAAGATGGATGATTTAGAAGTGGTGAACATGATTATCACTCTAGTTCCAGATCCTTTAGCTTGCACTATGTTTGATAATCCATTATTTGATGAACCTTTTAGTGATTCGGAGGAGGTAACCATGACTAACACCTTAGTTGATGAGCCTACTTTGGAGATTTTCTTTGATAATCCCTTATATGATGATGTTGTTCGTTTATATGACCAATCTCCCAAAGAAGCTAGTTTTTGTGCTGACTTTATGGACCCTAGAATCCATCCCATATATTTTGGTCCATTTGAGGATATTGTTCACCCTAAGTTTGGGGGTAATGATGACTCTATTGATTGTCATGTATCACTAATTGAAGTCCCTAACTTGGGACTCAAGCTTTGTGCGTCTAAGATACTTCTTGAGTTTCTTCAAACTCTGCTACCCGATCCTCCAGATATTGTCCATGAAGAAACCCAGATCTTAGAGACATGTCATTAGGTTGAACTTGTTGTCCTAGACAATTATATAGAGCCCAAAGAGACACCCCATATAAATCTAGTTTCCTTGATAAAATCCCTAGATCAAGCTATGCTCCTTCTGCTCATTTTTCTAATCCAAGATGGTAGTTTTTCATTTGTGCCTGCTCTATTTGGTTCTGAGGACCCACATCTATTTCGGCTATTGGTATATGACTTTGGAAGGTGACAATACTTTTTGAGGTATTTGATGTCTAGCTAAAGACTTTAAATTTAGTATTTTATGGAAGGCACCCACGCTCATGCATACGGTAATATCCTTCCTTATTTCTTTTCCCTCAAGTGGTAACCGTTTCTCCTTGTTTATGTTTTTAATTTTATCTTTAGAACATTGAGGACAATGTTAGATTTAAGTTTGGGGGTAAGGGAGAAACTTCTAGCGTCACATAGTATCCGGTTAGCTAAGTTTACATACTGTTTCTCACCGAAAAGATAGAAATTGGAATGCTAGGGATAACAACTTTTTGAGACATTAGAGAAAAAGACATTGAGATCCTTGAAATTCAGGAGAGAACTTGTTCCTTTTAGAGGGTAACCGTGATGGACCTAACCATCCATGATGGAAATGCAAGTAGGTCAGGAAATGCCAGAAATACAAAGCAACCTCACAATGTAGTCTTAGTTACTGGATTACGACACTCTTTCAGTAGAATCTTATCATCATCAACAATCGGAGCGACATCAAAATTTATGAAGAAATTGGAAGACGTTTAAGGTTTAGAGAAACAATAGAAAATCAAAATTCAAAATCAAGGGTTACAAGAAGTTAAAAAAAAAAACGATATAAGTTGTTGAAGTTCATGATACTAAGACATTACAGGTTGCGAAAATCCAAGTGTTAAAGTCTTTCTGTGATGGCCATGTAAATTTTTGTCTTCTTATTCCTCTATTTCAAAAAATAAAATAAAATAAATAATAAGAAAAAAGTTTAAATTTTGTTCAATAAGGCCATAAATAGAAATCTATAAGGAAGTTTCAAGTGAGAAATCGAACAGAAGAGTTAATTGTCAAGGTTCTACGAGGTTCAAGAATTTATCATCAACAGTTGAAGCTGAAGAAGACAATGTTTCTACTAAGCACTATGAGAGAGTCGAAGAAAGATACATTTGGTTGTTTTGTTAGTCCGCTTTCAATCTGGCACAAGATCTTTCTAGCACTGGTTTAACTCATCACACGTAATTAGTCCAGCTGTGTAGCAGATGTCCCTCTCATCTTTTTCTCTCTCCTAATCTTATCCAGCTGTAAATCAGCAAACGCATCTTACAATGTTTATCTAGCTGTGTAGCAGATATCTCTTTATCTAGCAGTGTTGTGAATATGTCTCCCCTTTTCTTCAGTCATCTTTAGAGCTGGCACCTTTAATTTCTCTGGAATTCTAGTCACTTGGAGATAGGTTGAGAATTTGTATGTCCTCATAGCTCTTTGGATACTGGTGACCAATTAGAAGTCAAGGTTTTGTGGGTACACCTCTGGTAAACCCTCCCGAGATTAACTCGGTCACTGGGGCCTCCTAGTGAGTTAGAATTTTATTTTTTAGTTTTGCTCGAGGACTATCAAATAATACGTTTGGGGTTTTTTGATAGACACGTTTATGTGTCTAATTTGTCCTCAATGTTTCGTATTGTTAGTTATCGTTTTTTTCCTTATTATGGTGTTTTGTGTGTTTGTAGGTATTTTTTGGAAATAAAGGTTGTTGGAAAATTCGGCTCGAAAAGTTGCTCGGAACACCCTGGAGGACATATGCTATTCGGACTCCCACTTTGGATAAGGGGTAGCCATGGCTATGTGTATCCCAAATTTGTCCTCATCACCCACGGCTATATATATCCCATTATCCATCGCACCCATCTTCATCATTTCAAATTTTTGGTTTTGGCGGGAAAAACGATTCTCAAATGGCAAAATTAGGGTTGGAATTTTGGGCGTGCTAGAAGGAGATTCAAAGGATGAAAATTATTGGGTATCTTCCTATGGACTAAACAGGCGTGGTATGGGCGTTATAATTTGGTAGATTTTGCTGGAAATTCCACGAGAAGAAAACAGGGAACTATATATACGGTGAAGTTTTTCTCGGGATTTCTTGTTATTCCGGGAAGACTTATTGTGTCCTGAGAGCGTGTTGACCCAATATTTGATGAGTTGGAAGCGTGTTTGGAGGGTTTAGATTGCTGACAGACGCGTGAAGGTGTTAATTTTGGGAATTATATCCCGCGACTGCATGAGAATATTTCTGAGAATACTGGGAATTATGAGGGAGGATTCTCTTGCATGTGATGCTATATAAGGTGTAGAGGAGCAGTATAACGGTAATGGAGAGTTAGGGTCGAGAACAGAGTGTAGAAATTCGAGTTTCAGAGAGTTGCTGCTGCTGCCATTAGAGAAGAACACGAAGAACATTAGACCAACAGAAACCGTCGTTCTTTAACAGTGTAAACGACAGATCCAGCATGGTCGTATAGTTACAGTGACAGTGACACTGTATTTGCATCGTTCTTTGTAACACAGTTTTGCAACAATTATAATAGTTACAAAAACCCGGTTTTCATCATTTTCTCTCCATTTCATCTTTGTAAACAATTTTTTGAGCATGAATCAATACTTTGATAAAGTTTACACGATGATGGGCTAAACCCAATCCTTGGGGCGACGGAGGAAGCTATATTGCCAATGAAAAAGTAGTAATTCTTAATTATTTAATTTTTGCAATTTTTAATTATGATTATTTGCCTAGATTGAAAATAGATGTCATGATTTTTGTTAAACAATTGTGTTTTCTATTGATGGAATATGCTTGGCCAAGGTTTTTTGATATCCCATGCTTTGGATTAACATTTGTTGTTTCTAAAAATCTACTTTTGCAATATTTGAGAATCAAATTGAACGTGTGAAATTGCATGATTGTAATTAGTATCACTTTGGAATTGGTAAATAGCGGAATCCTAGCCCCAGTCTCTCCATAATTCTCACAACACTTTTAATTTTGAGTTTGTTATATTTTTTCTTTAAAATTAAGTCTAAAAATCTGCTTTCACAAGTCTTGAATGAATTTTCTTACTACAACATCATTGAAAATACCATCACAAACTGCCAAACTCATATGCCAATATGTTATTTCTGGCATATAGGCATACACGACAGAATTTCCAGCGAGCGATAGAGTCTTGGTCATTCGATGGTCATGTAATCGCTCGATGGTCTTCAAATCGCCAGCGATAGTCAAGCTATTGCTCGCTAATATGATAATCGCTCATCAGATCTTCATCTAACGGCTATAATTTCCTCCCTCTATAAATACCTGATTTTAATCTCATTTCAACTCACACCAGAATTTCTTAATCTCTCAAGAATTTCTCAATATCTCTAGAATTTCTTAATCTAGAGAGCATGGATGATAATATGAATCTGGATGAGTGCATAGAAAACCATCGAATTATCCAAAATCGAAGAGCCTCTTGTCGTGCAATTATAGACAGTGAAACTAGGAGACGTCAAGTGAGGAAAAACCTAAAATTCAAAACTGCAGAAGATGAATGTATTTGCAGGAATTATATTGATATTACAAGGAGCCAGTATTTTATCCCGAACTATCGTGGGAAAGGATTTTTAGGCGTTGCGGTATTTATAGGCGTCAGAAACTCAAACGGTGGCGATATTGATTATATCGACAACGATATAGTGAATATCGCTCGCTAGGGATTCGATCGCTCATCGTTTTCCCCATAGTGGCACAATTGATTTTGCATGCCACCTGGCATGCCAAACACCATTTTTTTGGCATGTGCATAGGAATATGCCTTAGCATGGAACTTGCTTGTCCGAACTTGATTGGATGTATCCAAAAGATTGTGTACCGTTAGCCACTTTTTAGTTTAACAAAAAATCAAACTAAATTATTCAATATATGCTCTTATTTTTAGTATTAATAAATTAAAACAAAAAATTCAATAAAATGGTATATAAAATAGTTTGAAAGGGAAAATAATAATCTTTAAAGAATAAAATATAAGGAAGAAAAACTGATTGTATATAAATTTAAGGGTAATTTTTGTCATTTATAAAATAAAATAGGGATAAAAAAGGTAAAACAAGCATTAAAATTAGGTGGGGGTCAAAGATTATGCTTTTCTAGCTTTTAAAAACTCCTCCTACCCCGCTTTTAATAATTTGGGAATTTTGCAAGTGATTTGGATAAAAAACACTTTAAAAACATTTTACCAAACACCAATGTCATTTTTTTATTATACCATATATACTTTTTGAAAGAAAAAAAAACATTACCAAAACTAGCCTAAAGGTCTGAGCCTTTCAGCTCTTAACTAATTTAAGCACCTGAGCATTTCAGCTCTCGCAAATTTCAGCATTTGAGTGTTTCAGCTCTAAAAAATCTGAGCATTTCATGAAATCAATCCATTTCAGCTTCCATAAAGAAAATAATAGTTTGCAGTCTTAGCGTTCCATTTTTTATTTTTGAAATAATAGTTCTATTTTGTAGTATCGATTAGGTTAAAGCAAGAGATAGAGATGGAGAAGGAGAAGAACTTCTTATTGATAAAGAGGCATCATAGATTACATAATACAAGGTTCTTTATATATAAGGAAGGGAAAACCTAGTCGTCTAATGGACCACACATCCATGGGCCACATGCCCTATAACACCCCTCTTGTGCGGTTCAATAACAAAGCTTTATACATAGTACTTCAAATATAGTGCTTTGAATGTGGTTCTTCAAATGTCGTCCTCTTCTTGATGACATGTGTTGAAATCAATCGCCTTATTAAAACTTTGACAAGGAAAAAACCCAGTGGGATAAAACCTTGGTAAAACTCTTCACATGTAGTACTTCACATGTTGTCACGTACTTTAGATGTCGTTCATCACATGCAATAAGATTTTCAAAGATCGACGAGTCTAAGTTAATTTCCTCGTTAAAACTTCGTCAGGGAAACCCAAAGGGACAAAACCTTAACCAAAGAAAAAGAGTACAATATTAACTAAACTTAAAACATAGTTGGATGCGTATATGTTGCCTCATTAAAACCTTGACGAGGAAAACCCAGTGGGATAAAACCTTGACGAAGGGAAAAGAGTACAACTTGACAGATGCAAGTAAAGGTAACCTATTGCAAATGATCACTTTGCTCCGTTGAAGTTGACTAGTTTCTTCACAACTCCTAAGGCAAAAAATCCACGTAGGAAAGACAATAGCCTTACCTAGGAAATTACATTCCCGGTATTTGTTGTTGTCTCATTAAAAACCTTGCCGAGGAACAAAACCATGTGGGAAAAAGTAACCTCGGTGAAGGAAAAGAGTTCAACACACAATTAAATGCTCCCCCTGATGTCAGACAATTTTCATTAGTCTAATGCAGTCAAAAGGAGTTTATCACACATTACTTTGGTGACTTGAATGTTTATAAGACCCTGTTGTTGATTCTGGAAGTTACGTTGATTAGCGGACTATCGCGTTTCGTTTCTTTGATTCAGATATTTTCAGTAATATCAACACGATATTTATGTCTGCAACGTTCAACATACTTGATGTTTTTAGTGTTGTCTCACTAAAAACCTTGTCGAGTGAAAAACCCTTTGGGAAAAATTATTCTCGATCGAAGGGAAAAAGAGTACAACACATCTTCAATTTCGAAGTAAAATATGTTGACATCATATCCTTGGATCCTCCACCTGATGTCGGCATCTCCCCCTGATTACTTTCAGAGTTGTTCCACATAGTTTCTTTAGTCATGTACTTTTCGTAACTGAATATCGGTAATAACCTAGAAAATTATCTACCATATCTCCCTCTAATTACTTTCGTTGGAGAAGAGATTATTGTTCCTTCATAATCAACAACTTTTGGATTGCACTTTCATTAGCATTTCTTTTAATGTCTTTGCAGGGATAAATTTTTTTATGTCAATGGTTACTTTTAAGTACATGATTACATTTATTATACCGTTCCAATGACATTGCGTTGGCGCTGAGCTATATCTAGCTAACAATTTCCTTGAGGATGCAAAATTTTATCGAGTACATTATTATACTAAGTACAACAATATGACTATTGTACTTAGATATGGGAATTTCATCTCCCAACACATGTTCGTCATCTTCCTTTAGACGAAATGGCCACTTACTTACATTTGAACCTCGACTAATCATGACAACTTTAGACAAATGCAAACTGGTGGGATAATATACCACAAGCTTAGTATTCGGTCGAGCTTTCCCCAGATTTTTCATCTCAAATTCGGATTTCAAATAGCTTTTAAGGTCTCTTATTACATCAAGAGTACCCATCATGTCTGTACCAACGACATAGATAGCTACAATTCC
This sequence comes from Papaver bracteatum, assembly GCA_023529315.1. Taxonomy (NCBI): domain Eukaryota; kingdom Viridiplantae; phylum Streptophyta; class Magnoliopsida; order Ranunculales; family Papaveraceae; genus Papaver; species Papaver bracteatum. Next base: position 1,266,122 of record JAJJWX010004610.1, read on the forward strand.
AAATCATGAACTTTCTTGTGAATACGCAAGAAAAAATAACTTACTTGTGTATCCCCTCCAAATCAAATAGTCACTTAGATGGGTGTACCACATCCGCTTGATTGCTTCAATCTATAAGTGAGTGTTATATCAAACTATAAACGCACTATGTGGTTTAGAGTCACTTGATTTGGGAAACAAAAGTCTATTAAGTACTTTTGTAAATATCTGCTATCTCTTGATTCTTTCAGAGATACATAACGACCACATACATATGCTGCATTTCAAGTCCTTTTGAAATTACCAAGCTAACTAAGTAGTAGAACGTTATAACATTCATTACAAGAGAACAATTCCAGGGATTTGTGAGAAACCTCGCGCCACAAGGCGAGTCTTTATCCTTTAAGACTTATTTATTCTCATTATGCTTTGTGACAAATTAATCATGTATGTCCAATAGGCTTTACACTTGGTTGGTTAGCACTACCACACCAAATACCCATTTATTTGTCAAAGAACCAAGTTCTACCTGGATTGTATAGGCCAAATATGCTCTTCGTTGACATTAAGAAACAAGGAGATTGGTTCGATCTCATCTTGCTCTATTTCCTTAAGCAAATGTATATGAAATTAATCATCAATATGCTCGCATAATCTTTCCATTGACTCGTGCGCGTTCTCATAATCCACTTGGGATTTCATTTTTCTCTGGAATCATAAAACTTTGGAGCGTCCTCCAGTTTGATTCATGGACATATTCAGAGACAATCTTAAGAGATTATTTCTGATGATATAAATAAGTTGTGCCTTACTCACCTACTTCCTTTCTAGGTGAGGATTGATCGAACGAAATGGTATCTCCAACTTCCTTTATGGAGCCACGGCCTCAACCACACTTCCAATGAGTGTAGTTGCAACACCTTAGTCTATGGTGTATACCCCGTATTGAGGATTTGTAACTTTGCAGGCAGGTTTGCAGCTGGTATGTGTGATCTCATCACTTTAGCAACATCACTGTACATTATGAAAATAGAATATTCTTTATCACTTCACATTTACATTTGTGGAGTATAAGAATCAATATGAGACACAGTGGGAACACACCACGACAATTCCTGTCATTCCCTTAGAAAATACTTTTTCTTATCTCCCCCTAACGACGAGAAGACTGTCTCATTAAAGTGATAACCCGAAAATCTAGCGGTAAGAGATCTCCTGGCAAAAGTTTTAAAATGCGGATAATTGTTGGGAACTCATTTCCAACACAACTTATTAACAGTTTTGAAGACCCATCATAGTACGATGTGGAGTCGTAATAGCACATATATAGTGCAACCAAAAATGCGTAAGAACACGAATTTCAGGCTTAAATCCAGTTACCACCTGGTACGTAGAAAAGGTTGACTAATATTGGGTTCTAAAAACGAATTAAGTAAGATGCGTGTAATATTGCATATCCCCAAAGCAATAAAAGATAGGTTTGTACGCATAACTTATTCCTTAGGCACCATCTATAATTTTTGATGGTAGCCTCTGCGAGACCATTGGGTATAAGATGCTCTGCATTGATGCTATTAAATATGCAATATTCATTAAGTCCTTTTGATGTAAATTTTATAGCATGAATAAGGGTGGTTAGCCTTTGCACTTTGCATTGTGTAATATGTTCTAGGAGTTTTCAAACGCAAATTTCTTGGGAACTATAACTAGTCCAAAATGTCAAAACATTCACCAGATCCATCAGTCACTTTAATGTTCCGCATTTTGCATGAATATTTTTCTAAATTTCACCTTGTTTTCTTTGTAATATGGAATTTTTACCATTTGCATCTTAGGATGGTCTCGATCCTGTTTTGCTGAAGACATTGTAAAATGAGTGATATGCTCTCTTACTTAAAAGCATACGGGAGGGAGGAGGGGGTTGTGCATCTGGTACTTTATAAAATACTTATTGAAATATATGCCGTTACTTCGTATTCTATCAATCTTTCTCCCGTTTTTGTTCACTCAAATAAATTGTTGTTCGTATGAGTCCTTTAAGAATGATCATCATGTCACAACCAAAGTGTCTTTATGGTTATTCCCAAAGCTTGTATGAGTCAATTCCCAATATTTCATCGTCGGAGTCAATATAGATTCAATAATCGAAATACCATAGTGATTTACATTTCACTAGATTGACTCACTAGTTTCTCTAATACATTAGAGACTATAAAGATGTAGTCAATTACATTCTCATCCTGTGAGTTTCCACATGATTCCACTTGCATGCGTTTCTGTGGAATTTAACAAGGTGTGATTATCTCTTGGTACATGTAGAGATTTTGTGACGTCTTTGTTCTATCTTGAAAACAAATTTTGAGTAGTGCTTCTCTCGATGATCCAATCCTTGTAGTCACATTATAAGGAAATAGTTCAATAACTAGTTTAAATTCCTTAAGCTAGTGAAAGAAAAACAACTATGAGTTAGACACTTGGATCTTGAGAGTTTTAATAGGTGGTGTGGTCTTATTATTGTACGTAATAAAAGTGGGATTCAACTCAAGTACTTTAGAGTGAATATATATTACGTTTCACCCAATATATCTGTATTACTTTAGAGAATTTATGTCTCGCGTTTTCCTTCCATAAGTGCAGACATTGGATCTAGTTCAACTGAATAAGATAGTCAATTAGCCCGGCAAGGTTCTTATTGCCATTAAAGTTGATGTGAAAAATGGTTGCTACTATGATACAAACATTACATTGTATATACCAACACCTATGACCAGGTGCATTTCCAACTATTTCATTTATGATGGGAGCTACAATTACATTTTATCTGATCCCATACTCGGTTGATACTTGTGTATTGATATTATTACTACTGAATACAAAAGTACATCTTTGTCTCATGATACATATGTCCCTTTTCACATGATTTTTATAAGTCAGTACGTCTAACCCTCATTACTTTGGGGTTCTTTCCATTTTCAATTTTGCTAGATTTATCTTAATTTGAGAAATTTCTTAATCTCAATAGGCCAAGAGAATCTCACTACACATGTCAACCACTTACTTTAGGTTGAATATATTACTAAAGATAGCTCATACTTCAATATATACTGGTTCGTTGGTATCATGGATGAAGTAGAGAAATGGAAATTTTCTGACTCATATCACCTTTCGTGAGTTCTTCTACAAAAATTGGAATACATGTGATTTTATTTGCAACGTATCTTTTGAAACTACCAAATCTTTAATAGTCGAGCAAGTGGATTACATTCCACGGAACATTTAAATTTGGGAAAAAATATCAAGTATCCAATAATGGTGCTAAAGTACTTTTAAGCCCCATATGAATACATTGGAATCCAGTTGGTACAACCAATTGAACAAAAAAATAATCATCATTCACCGATAGCCAATATCATATTCAAGAGAACAAAATAACAATAAAACCAAAATTCTTAATGGTCAAGATCAATAGTCATAGTTTAAGTTGACCGTTTATCTGATATGGACTTATCTTCAGAAAAAAAAACATAACTATACATGTTCTAAAAACAGGTAAATAGATAAGCCCGATAAATATTCAATGTAAAAACCCACATTAGTTGGTTACATACCTCAATTTAATTTTTGTTTCCCGCTATGTATGGACAGAATCAGAACAGCCTTAGCCGCGCATATCCCCAAAACCAAGCTAGAACAGGACACCTAAGCCAAATCTGGATGGAACATGACATACCGGTTTGGGTCGGGTTGGACCGGACCGACTTGAGTGGACCGAGATTTTTCTTTCTCCGCGAAGAGAGAACATCTTTCACAGAAGCTCTTCGTTCTCATTCCAGATCCCAAAAACTCTCCGTTCTCATTCCAGCTCCCAACCAATTTTCACGCCCAAAAACATACCAACATATAATATATATTAGCATTCCATTTCCATTAATAATTAATTGTAATATAAGGCAGAGCTCATAATTAAAATCACAAAACACAGAAGATTTCAAAAATGAAATCAAAAATAGGAAAAAGGAAAAAGGAAAAAGGAGGAAAATCTTATTGAATATGATGACAGTCACGGCATGAATTTTGGATCATACACGGAGTAGTAAAACCAAATCATCACTTCGGAGGAATAACATATATTATATACACACGCATAGAGGAAACTAATACACGGAAACAATCAATTCTTTTATTATTACTTTTCACTGTAATCAAATTGTAATGCGAAAAAAACCAAACAGTGCATATATACCTACCAAATAGTTGAGTACATAATCAAAAACAAAGAATCATATATAAATTAAAGTAGTAGATGTAGTTGCAGGAATTCCCACACTACACCCTATTCAAGAATTTATCAATATTTATGACATAATTTGAAGATTAAAGACACTTTTTCATTAATTTGATCTTAAGGAATTACAGAAATCAAGAACACATAACACTTGATAAAAGATTTTCTCTCTCTTAAAAACTTTCCTAGCACTCAAAAATTCATCCTCCTCTCTGGAACTATTCATCTCCTTTATATAGGTATTTACATAGTGGATTCTGACTCATGATGACTCATTTACTGACTAAGATCCCTTCAATTTAGGATGCGAGTAAACTGCGATAAATCGCAGATTAGCACCGCTTTATCTTTCGCGAGGTTTTATTGATATATCGCAGACATGTCACACTTTCTTCGTGTTTCCATCGTTTTCAATCATTACGTCATTGTTTAAGTCATCTTTGGATGTCTCGCAGAATATCATTGATGTATCGCAAAACAATCGTTTATTATCGATGTATCACAATATTGTTGTTTATTTCGCAGGAATATTGTTGTGACAATATTCTGATCCTACATCTTGCCTCTTCTCATATCTTTTCTGCGAAGAAGATAAAGATCATGAGAATTTAAGTTTTTTAATTTGCCGCAACTCCTTGTCTTTTCACATTCCCTTCATTCTGACACGTCTCTGCATCCATCGCTAAATATTCTACGCGTGTTTTTTCTCTCATTTATCCCTTGACACGTCTTTTTTCAACCGTTGAATTCTGACCATTCATGTCTTTTCTTCATTAAATGCATTGATGTTCTCGAGAATCTTCTTTCCTTATAAATATCTTCTTCGCTAATCTCCCCTCTTCTTTTTACTCTTTTTTTTTCTTTCTTATTTACTTCTTCTCTGCAACTCTACTGTTCTTCATCTTCTTCCGCAAATTCCGGATCTATTACTGTTTCAATTTTATTTCCTTATTCTTCTTCATCTAAATCGTCGTTCCCATACTAGATGTAGGATCAAAATATTGTCACAACAATATTCCTGCGAAATAAACAACAGTATTGTGATACATCGATAATAAACGACTGTTTTGTGATACATCAATGATATTCTGCGAGACATCCAAAGATGACTTAAACAATTGTAGTACCAGAATATCGCCACAACGATATTCTCATGATAAGAACAACGCTTTCACGAGAAGGTCAAATATTCCTATAAGTATAAATGACATTATTCACGAGAGTGTCGTGAGGATTCTTCAACAACATTTGGCGAGCATCACGGGGAATCATCATAGTAGTTGACGATTGAAGAGACATGTTATGAGAGTGTTGTTTCACGAGGATTACAAAAGTTGGCGAAGATTAATATTGCAAATACCACGATGAGATCGCAGAATATATCCGAAAGAAGGGGAAAACTTAGCTATCACCCACTATGTAATTTCCTATATAAAGGGTTCAAGTAAGTCCAGATGAGGATGATGTATTTTTTTTAGAGTTGAGAAAATCTTGAGGAGAGAGAAACTCCAGAAAAGAAAGTTGTAATTCTGAGTTTGAATATTTTCTGTAAACATTTCTGAGATCTAAATAATAAAAGTGACGTTTAATTCTTTAATCTTCAACTAGTTTCACTTAGATTTTTATAGGATCTTAATAGGGGTGTAGTGTGGGAAATCCTGCTACTACATTTTGGCGCCGACTAAGGGGATTCAAGATCCAAAATCTCTAATTACAATTTGAAGATTTGGAGAAATTGAAGAAATGGCTGGAAGAAGGAGAAGAAATACATCAGAACCACCAACAACAGTGAGAAGAAGTAAAAGACTTGCAGGTGAAGAAACAAGTGTATTAGGAGAATCTTCAAGGATGAGAATTAGGAGGAATAGAACAAGGAATGAAAGGGAAAATTCAATTCAACAACCAAACCAATCAACATCGGTACAAAATGGAGAGTGGATTATGATAGAGTAAGCGTGCATACATGGAGATCAGATTCAATGAGAGAAGAAACAAATCGACAATTAAGAGAAGAAAATGGAGTAGGAAGAAATAATGAGGTAGAAGAAGGGTCGATTCATCAAGATGAAGATGAAACAACAGAGGAATTAGGGCAAAGAATACAGGAAGAAAGAAGGTTAGAGGCGGTGGAACGTGCAAATTTAACAAGACAAAATCATGAGTTGAGAATGGAGAATTTAAGGTTACAAAGAAGAAGATCAAGAAGTACTACTAGATCAAGTTCAAGATCATTTAGAGAAATACCAAGGAGAAATTCTCCCATAAGAAATAATGGAGAAAATGTACAAGAAGAAACTGAAAATCCAAATAGAGGACAACGTCAGGGAGAAGAGAGAGTAAATAATGATTGTAACGATCCACAAGGAGAAACTTTAAATGGAAGACGAAATATTGAAAATCAAAGAAATGAAGGTAATCAAGATGGTGAAGAAAATCACGAAGAAGGTAGAAGAGTATTACATGGCCGAGAGCACGTCAGAAATCAAAGAATTATTGACAATGAAATAGAGAGACATTATGCTGAACAGGCACGCCTAGATTGTGAGAGAGAAAGACTAAGGGAAGAAATGGAAGAACAAGAGTTTCAAGAAGCAATAAGGCAAAACAATCATGATAATCGAGAAAGAAGACGTACACAAAATCGCGAAAATGGCATTATTCGGGAAGAATATGATAGAATACAGAGAAGGATAGAAAGACAACAAAGAGAATTGGAGAGAAATGAAGAAGTTGGTGGAGAAGAAATTAGGAGACAAAATCAATTGCGAATTTCGGATAGAAATGAAGAGGAAAATCGCAGGAGAAGAGAAAGTGCGTTAAAAAGACCAATAGAACAAAGCCCAACTGCAAATGAGCAAATTTTGAGGGAATTAGCAGAAATGAGAGGGATGATAAATAATAGAAGAGAAGGTGGAAGAAGGCAACTTGATGAAGCAATCGAAGAAGCAGCTAGAACTCCCTTCACACAGGAAGTACAATTAAGAGGAATTCCTCCAAAATGCAATTTTCCAGCACTAAACAGTATTTTCGATGGGACTACTTGTGCTATTCAACATGTTAAAGCTTATGTTAGGTGTATGCTGCAGTGGGAGAATCATGATGCTGTTTTATGCAAATAGTTTGCATCCAGTTTGACTGGCGAGGCGCTAAAATGGTTTGAGGGATTGCCGAAAAATACTATTACTTCTTTTGATCACTTGCAAGCTACATTTTTGGGTGCATACATAAGCAACAACTCTTCACGACCAGGTATCGAAGATGTGTTTGGATTAAAACATAGAATTGGCGAGAGTCTAAAACATCTAACCATAAGATGGAAGACAATGTGTAGTGAGATGGCGGGAAGAGTAGATGAGAGATATCTTATTTTATCCTTTATTAATGCAATGTTTGCGACCAATTTGCTCTACATACAAATTTTCAGAATCAAAAACACCATCACAATGACTGAACTAAGAGAACTACAAGAAGAGTACATTGCTTTGGAAGAAAAACAAAACGAAATGGAGTCATACCCAATTGCAAACACCATTTATGTAGTGGCTAATGGAAGTTTTCTTCCCAAAATGATTAATAACGTGGCGAGCACCTCGCAAGTTCAAGCAGAGAAAGTGGCGAATAATGACAAACAAAAGCTAGTGGCTATGGGAAGTCGTGATCAAGAAGAATTTGAAAGAGAGAAGAATTATTACAATCGTGGAGGAAATAGTCAAATCCAAAGGCTTGACCAATCTCAAGAAACTTATGGTGGACAAAAGCAAAATAATTTCATAAATCAGGGGAACATGAGAACCATATGGGAGGAGATTAAGATGCCACCCTTGAATGCTAGTGTAGAAAAAATCTGGGAAGCTATCATTTTAATGGAAAATATACCCTCGCCATGGAACATGGGGAAGGAACCACATCCTAACACTCGTAATCAAGAATTCTGTCTTTATCATCATTTTCATGGGCATTCGATAAATAATTGCAGAAATGTAAAAAGAATAATCTTAAGAATGATCGATCAGGGGAAGCTAAATCATTTTCTAAAAGGGCATCAACAATCGCAACAATTGCCACCACCAATGACGATCGCAGAATGACTAATGTAAAAGGAAGAAACTTTTGTTATAGAGGTTGGAACTAAAGCAAAGAATTTATTTTGTAATTCTATTGTGCATTCTTTCAGAACCATCGAAGATTTCCACGATAATGTCTTAAGTAGAGTCTTTTCCAGAGATATGGATGGAAAAGAAATAATGAATATAGCGAGAATCTCGCCATTAGAAGAGTGGCAGAAGCAAATCCTTTCTTTTACATCACAAGAAATACCAGAGCCTGGCGAGGTGCATGATAACCCATTGGTGGTAAGGTTGGAAATAAAACCAAAACAAGCAGAAGAAGAAGAAGAAGGTAAAGAAAACAATAACGAAATGGAAGAGTCTTGGTCCATTGATAGAATCCTAATTGATACTGGCAGTTCCGTAGATATCCTGTTCTACCACACCTATAGAACCATGGGTGGGAAAGATGAAGATTTTATACCATCGACATACAGAATCTATGGTTTTAATGGAACTGCCAACAAGCCTAAAGGGGAGATCACAATGAGAATTCCGTTAAGAGGAATGACTTCCAAGATTTTATTATGTGTTGTCGATATTGAATCACCATATAACGCCTTGATTGGTCGACCTTGGTTACACAGGATATTGGGTGTTTCATCTACCTTTCATCAGTGCATTAAATTCCCTCATCCAAATGGTGTTGGAGTAATTAAAGGAGATTGGGGAGAAAGTAAGAAATGTTATGAGATAGATATCAAGTCTTGTGAAGAAAGAGCAGGGAAGAACAACAATTGGAAATACAGAATTAAGCAACAACAGAGAAGTGACAAATTAATGGTTGATTCAATAGAAAAGCATGAAGAAGTAACTAACGAGTCACTCGCAGATATCAAGCAAATAATAAAGCGCAGCAAAGGTACAGGTATAAAGAGTATAAAAGGAAGAAATGACAAGCAACTTGCGGGAAAACACTAAGTAAAAGAACAGATGATAAGGAAGATGAGATGAATGAAGTGATAGAAAGATGAAATATGACGAGCATATCGCTAGTAATGGAAAGGTAAAGTTGTTTTTTCTGTTTGAGTGAAGAAAATGAAATTGAAAAGTTAAAAGAAATTATTGAGATTTGAAACTCGCAAGAAATTTTAAGAAACGCGAATATAATTTCGTAGAGATTAAGAGAACGTGACAAACCTGTATGGCGTGCACCTTAGTTCGCGAATACAATTTAGTAAGAGGCAAATGTAAGACCTACAAGCACGTCATAAAGGGGGTATCTCTTTATATGATTCAGGGATAAGGTTATACCTCTACTGGAACCTGAGTCATACAGATGTAGGGGTTAAAGAAAACCTATCCGGGAGAGAGATCTTGGATTTACATCTTTATAAGGTTATACCCTGGTTGGACGACTGAGAGTCTCTTCCAAGAAGTGCAGAGTATGATCAAGGCGCCGAGGTACACGGTTTATCCAAGGATGCCCGGGATGGACGAACCTACCCTGGCCATCTTTGGTAAGTCTTGGCTACAATGCACTTGGCCTGAAGAAAACCCCACCTAGGGTGCAATCTTGTAACTATAAGCCATATAGGCATAAAGGACAAGAGGCTGCGAAAACAACTGGTTGTTGGTAAATCTGGATGGGAGGAGCTAGTCTTGTATGGCCGATGTGCCCTCCTTGAAGGGGCAACCAGGGGGAAGATAAGGGCGGCACCCTCCATTAGGGAGCTGATAAGTGTCTTAAGACGGCAATGTCATGGGACTCTAAGATCGCAAGATCATTTAGGCATGTCATATTGTCGCGTAAATTATACAGAGGCAAAAATCCATAAGAGGAAAAAGTTAAGATGAGGTCAAGGGGTTTTTACATGCAAATGTGAAGACGTCCTGCGATTTCATCGCAAGACGGAAATGTCACGAGGCTTTGTTTTCGCGAGAAAACTTAGGCTCGTCATATTGTCGCAATACAATAAAGAAATGCAGATAAGACAAGATCAATGGGTCAATACGTGAAAATGTAAAGACATCCTACGATCTTGTCGCGGAGAGAATACTATGGCAAAGTAAGACCTTTAAGTAGGAAGGCATGATAATACCATAAGATCGCAAAAATATCAAGGTTTGCGACAATATCGCAGAAATTATGAAATTCGCCAAAATATTCGTTTATTAACTTTCTCATATTGCAGATGAATAATAGAGGCAAGTATGGGAGTGAATAGAATGATAAAGATTATTATTCATCACCATATGAGAAATTTATATGGATATTAAAAGCGCAGATAATTAGTAGATGCAAACTATATTTACCAAGTTATATTTTCAAAAAAGAGGATGTTCTTTCATTCATACAGATAAAGGGGCAAAGAAGTTTACACATTAAATTGAGAAAGTTGAAGCAAATTGAAGAAACTCGCGATTGATTACATAAAAGAAAGAAGTCAGACAGATACATTGTTTCATTTATCAACATTGTTATTTTTATCAGATTCTTCTTTTTCACCGGATTTCTCTGCTTCATTATCTTTGAGGGGTTCTTCATCATCGCCAGAATTTGTTTCTTCGTCATTATTCTCTTCTTCACTTTCGTCAAAATCTTCATCAGAATCAGAGACACCAAGATCTGGAATTATTGATGGTATTGCCTTTGCAAGATCAGGATACAAAGAATGAGGAATTCCATGGTCGTCACAAACCTGCTTAGTGGTATCATTGCGAGTGATGAGGAGGGATCTATTAAAATTTGCAGAAGTAATCTCAAATTGAGCTTTCAATCGTGAGTATTTATCGTTGCGAGCAGTAAGATCGTTCGCGAGTTGGTGATTAATATCTTCTAGTTCTCTCATCCTTACACGGCATCTATCTTCAGAATCTGCGAGAATAAGGCACCGTTAAGATGGAAGTTTTAAAAAAAAAAAAAAAAGAGTTAATAGAATAGAGTGGTTAACAACCTTCTTTCTCAGAAATCAAGTCCCTAATTAAGGCCGATTGATCAGCATGAAGACTAGCATCTATACCTAAATTATTCCTAGCATTATCAAGAACCTGTGCTGCCCAAGAAAACTCATCATCGCTAGTGATAAGAAGGCGAGAACGAACTTGAGTTTCTCTTGCAAGAAGATCTTTATTTTCGCAGAAGAGTTTATCTCTTTCCATTTGAACTTCGAGAAGAATTTTATGGAAATCTGCTAGAGTTTCGCTGCCATTTCTAATTGCTTGATCTTTCTCGTCAACAAGATCACTATTTCTACTTCTTAATCCATTGATCACTTCTTTTGATTCATGATAAAGACGCTTAAATTTATTAGATAATCCTAAAGTGTGTTTGTGTTCAATGGTCAGGAGATTAAACTTAAATTTAAGTTCCTCTATAAAGAGGGATTTAATTTGTTCGTCATCAAAATTACTTAAGGAGTTATTAAGGCGAGCAAGAAGAGTATTATCATCTACAGGTTCGGGAAAGGTTTGAAGGAACGTAGCCTCGTCAGTTAGACCATAAACATCTGCAAAAATGATTGCTTGGATAAGCTATATAAAAGAAAAATAAAAAATCTAAAAGAAAGAAAAAGTAAATCATACCATAAAGTTGTTTGTTGGCATTGTTAAGATCCAAAATCTTCTGTTTATCAACTGAAGCTTCAGTTTCCAACAGTTTATTTTTCTCATGAAGCTCAAGAAATTTCATCCTCTAGTTTCTCTTTATCTTGGCGAAGGTTAACAACCTTTTTCTTAAATGAAGCACATTTATTATCTAAATCAGCAGCAGCAGCAAAAGAAGCTCTCCCAACCTGCAACAGAGTTTTATAAGTACAAAAAATATTACGAGAAAAATCTGGCGAATTAAGAAACAATTAAGAAAACATACCAGAATACCAAGTGCATTTAAGAAGCTTGGAGTTAGAGTTCCAGAAATTCCACGAAGAGAATTATTATCAGATAAGATTGGAGCATCGCACACTTTGACGAGCGCTTGATCTAGCCCATTAAGAGTCTCATCACCATACTCATTCGCAGTTCCACGAGAAGAATCGCCAAAAAGCATAGACAGTTGGGCCATGGAAGAATCAGAGGGAGAAGAATTTTTCACAGAGGGAACTTTTCCAATATCGTCAAATTCTTCGATAAATTCATCATTAAATTTATCCAATTGGGTATGTTGAGAAGAAGAATGCTGAGTTTTATTCTTCTTCAAAGGAGGCTCGCTGGGTTCTTTATCACGAGGGGCAGAGCGTCTTCCTTCACTTGAAACAATAGATTTCCCTTTACGATTAGTTGAAGGTTTCTCCTTAGGTTTTGGCTCTAAAGGTGGTAATTCTTCAATCACCTACAAACACAGATAAAGATAAGAAATAGAGGCAACAATATATTGTTAATTAATAAAGGAATATTTCTTACTTCATCTGTGAAAGATCTAAGAGCTAGAAGAGTGTTGGGTTTCCTATATTTATGGTAATTAAGCTTCATTTTGGCAACCTACAAGATAACGGAAAATTTAGCGAGAGTGTGAAGGAAAAAATAATAATAGCATAAGAAGATGAGAGAATATACATCGGAAAACCTATCAGGCCAGTTGAAAGTCCATGGTTCATAGTGAGAGAGATTCGCAGGAAGTTGGAGAGAACCGGATATATAAGGACCTTTAAGGCATAAGGGAAAAATAAACCACTTATCGTCATTAGAATGATGAGGGCCATCATTTGTATTGGTATGAAAATCAATATCTTGCATAAGAGCATCTTCACCAGTGACCTTCTTTTTATGCAAACGGACACCCCAACAGGTACTATCCCTTACCATGGGGAGTAATTGGTAATTTAGAAAGAAGTTATCTACAGTATACTTTGCAGGGATAATCGGAATATGTTTATATTTAAGACTTTTATGTTCTTCGGAATATTGGAATCCTTTGCCAGCACCACGAGAGGCATATTCCAGTAATAATCTAATACAATCCCCGCCAAGTTGATACACCGCTCGTGAAAATCTCTTATCAGAAATTATTTGGTAAAAGAGTGGAAGTTCAGGGTTGTAGAGAGGAAGTGGAAGACCAGCTTCAAGTTGGCCTAACGAAACTATAATTTTTTCATGAGAACACTGGAAGTTAGAAAATAATTCAAGAGAAAGAACTGATTTGGGACTTTGATCTGGAATTAAAGATAATTCAAATCCTTGATTTTTAAGTTTTTCTTGCATCAAATTGAAAGCAATAAGATTTTTAGCACCAGAAGCAACCATTTTGAGAGAATGGAAATGAAAGGAGATTGAAAAAATGGCGAAAGATAGTAGATGCGCGATTTGCGGGAAAGCAATGAAATTTGCATAGAAGAAGAAGGAAATAGAATGAGAAGAAAGAAAAAGAGAAGAATGAAAGAAGGTATTTATAGCAGAAGAAGTTTCTCGAGAAAATAAATATAGTTAATACAATGAAAGGACGTGAATGGTCAAATTACAGCGGTTTAAGATGACGTGTCGAAAAATATATGGATGATAAAATTATATGAAGACAGCTGGTGAAAGGTTTAGAGACGTGTCATAATAAAGATGGAGGTGAAAAGATAGGAGATTACGGCAATTTATTCTCACGATCTTTTCTTCTTCGCAGAAAAGATGTGAGAAGAGGCAAGATGTAGTACCAGAATATCGCCACAACGATATTCTCATGATAAGAACAACGCTTTCACGAGAAGGTCAAATATTCCTATAAGTATAAATGACATTATTCACGAGAGTGTCGTGAGGATTCTTTAGCAACATTTGGCGAGCATCACGGGGAAGCATCATAGTAGTTGACGATTGAAGAGACATGTTATGAGAGTGTTGTTTCACGAGGATTACAAAAGTTGGCGAAGATTAATATTGCAAATACCACGATGAGATCTCAGAATATATCCGAAATAAGGGGAAAACTTAGCTGTCACCCACTATGTAATTTCCTATATAAAGGGTTCAAGTAAGTCCAGATGAGGATGATGTATTTTTTAGAGTTGAGAAAATCTTGAGGAGAGAGAAACTCCAGAAAAGAAAGTTGTAATTCTGAGTTTGAATATTTTCTGTAAACATTTCTGAGATCTAAATAATAAAAGTGACGTTTAATTCTTTAATCTTCAACTAGTTTCACTTAGATTTTTATAGGATCTTAATAGGGGTGTAGTGTGGGAAATCCTGCTACTACAACAATGACGTAATGATTGAAAACGACGGAAACACGAAGAAAGTGAGACATGTCTGCGATATATCAATAAAACCTGCGAAAGATAAAGGCGGTGCTAACTGCGATTTATCGCAGTTACTCAGATCCGAAATTGAAGGGGATCTTAGATGTAAATGAGCTGTCATGAGCTGTAATCCACTATGTAAATACCTATATAAAGGAGATGAATAGTTCCAGAGAGGAGGATGAATTTTTGAGTGCTAGGAAAGTTTTTAGGAGAGAGCAAATCTTTTATCAAGTGTTCTGTGTTCTTGATTTCTGTAATTCCTTAAGATCAAATTAATGAAAAAGTGTCTTTAATCTTCAAATTATGTCATAAATATTGATAAATTCTTGAATAGGGTGTAGTGTGGGAATTCCTGCAACTACATTTTGGCGCCCATAAATAGGGAAGAATCAATTTGAGAAATTTCAAATTACAACTTGAAGATTTGAAGAAATTATTAGAATTGAAGAAATGGCTATAAGGAGAAGAAATACATCAGAACCACCAACAACAGTGAGAAGAAGTAAAAGAATTGCAGGGGAAGGAACATGTTAATTGGAAGGATCTTTAAGGATCAGATCAGGAAGAAGTAGGGTGAGAAATGGAGCAGAAAAATCAACCCAACCACCGAATCAACAAACACGAGCACAAGATAGAAATGTGGATTATCATAGAGTAAGTGTGCATACTTGGAGGTCGAATTCGATAGAAGAAACGGAAAATCAAGAAGAGGAAGGAAATCAAGAATTGGATGGAAGACTAATTCATGAGGAGCATGAAGTAGTAAATGATTTGAGACAAAGGATACAGGAAGAAAGAAGATTAGAGGCAGAAGAACGTGCCAATCTTACAAGGCAAAATCATGAATTAAGAATGGAAAATTTGAGGTTGCAAAATAGAAGATCGAGAAGCAGCATGAGATCAAATTCGAGATCATATAGAGAAGAAACAAGACAAAATCTCCCTATACAAAATATTGGCGAGAATGTGATAAATGATCGTTACATTCTACGCGGTGAAACTTTAGACATTAGACATAATCAGGATGAGGGAGAAAATCAAGAAGAGAGAAGGAGAATGTTACGTGATGAAGAGATTCGAAGAAATCGCAGAATAATCGAAGATGATATTGAGAGGCATTATATTGAGCAAGTACATTTACTAGGAGAAAGAGAGAGATTGCGAGAAGAAGTAGAAGAACAAGAAATTCAAACAGCGTTGCGTCAGAATAATCATGATAATCGAGAACGACGACGTGCGCAAAATCGTAATAATGATAATCTCAATGAGGAATATGAGAGAATTCGTAGAGACATAGAAAGGCAATGAAGAGAAACAATAAGGGATGAAGAAATTCGCGAAGAAGAGAATGAAAGACAAATTAACTTGCAAGAAGAAGAAAATCACAGAAGAAGGAAAAATCAAGATGTTGGAGAAGAAGCGCGAAACATCGCAAGACAAGAAAGACATGAATGCAGACGAAGAGAGGTTGCGTTGAAAAGGCCAATGGAGCAAAATTCTGATAGAAATGAATAAATCTTGCGAGAATTAGCAGAAATGAGAGGAATGATAACTAACAGAAGAGAAGGAGGAAGAAGACAACTTGATGAGGCAATCAAGGAAGCTGCGAAAACTCCATTTACTCAAGAGGTACAATTAGGAGGGATACCTCCAAAATGTAATTTACCGGTGTTGACCAGTATATTTGATGGGACTACGTGTGCTGTCCAACATATCAAAGCTTATATTCGATGTATGCTACAATGGGAGAACCATGACGTCGTTTTGTGCAAATATTTTGTGTCAAGTTTAACTAGCGAAGCATTGAAGTGGTTCGAAAGTCTTCCAAAGAATACAATAACTTCGTTCATGCATTTACAAACTACTTTCTTAGGAGCATACATCAGCAATAACTTTACGCGACCTGGAATTGAAGATGTGTTTGGATTGAAACAGAGAGTTGGTGAGAGTTTAAAGCACTTAACGATAAGATGGAGGACAATGTGTAGTGAAATGGCAGGAAAAGTGGATGAAAGATATCTCATCTTATCCTTCATAAATGCTATGTTTGCGACGAATCTATTATATATCCAGGTTTTCAGAGTTAAAAACACAATTACCATGACAGAACTGCGAGAATTGCAGGAAGAATATATTGCTTTGGAGGAAAAACAAAATGAGATGGAGTCTTATCCAATTCACACAGGCACAAATTTAGCCGCAGCAAATGGAAGTTTGTTACCAAGGATGATTAATACAGTAGCAAGTACTTCTCAAAACCCGCGAGAGAAAATGGAGAGTGATAATCAACATAAGATAGTAGCAATGGGGAGTAGATATCAGAAGGAATTGGAAAAGGAGAGAAATTTTTATAATCGCAATAACAATAATAAGGTCCCAAGGTTTGATCAACCGTAGGAGACTTATGGTGGACAGAGGCAGAATTATTCAAGAGAGCAAAGAGGTCATAGGAATATGTGGGAAGACATCAAATTGCCACCTTTAAACACCGGAATAGACAAGATTTGGGAAGCGATTATTCTGATGGAGAACATACCCTCACCCTGGAACATGGGGAAAGAACCACATCCTAACAACCAAAACCAAGAGTTTTGTCCTTATCATCATTTTCATGGCCACTCTGTGCATAATTGTAGAAATGTAAAAAGAATTATTTTGTGAATGATTGAACATGGGAAATTAAATCATTTTCTAGCAAGATATTTACAACCGCAAACAATTGCCGCAAGCACCGAAATTGCAGAGTTAATGTTGCAAAAGAAGCCGAAACATTTGTCATTGAAGTAGGAGCTACAACAAAAAATATATTTTGTAATTCAATTGTACATTCGCAGAAAACGATAGAGGATTTCCATGACAATGTGCTAAGCAGAGTATTTGCAAGGGATGTAGAGGGAAGAGAGGTGATGAATATTGCAAAGCTTTCTCCGTTAGAAGAATGGCAGAAACAAGTTATTTCTTTTACTGCGGAAGAGATACCAGAACCTAGGAAGATGCATGACAACCCATTGGTGGTGAAGCTAGAGATAAATCCAAAATACAGAGAAGAAGGAGAAGAAGATGATGATGATGCAGCAAATGATTCTTGGGCAATAGATAAAGTTTTAATTGATACTGGTAGATCAGTAGACATTTTATTTTATCATACATATCGCACAATGGGTGGAAGAGATGATGAGTTAATCCCTTCAACTTACAAGATCTATGGTTTTAATGGCACTGCAAACAAGCCAAAAGGAGAAATTACTATGGAAATTCCGTTGAACAAGATATCTTCAAAAATCAAGTTTTGTGTAGTGGATATAGAATCTCCTTACAATGCCTTAATTGGAAGACCATGGCTCCATGGGATCTTGGGTATAGCATCAACATATCATCAATGCATAAAGTTTCCACATCCTCATGGTATTGGGATAATTAAAGGTGATTGGTTTGAAGGCAAAAAGTGTTATGAAGTTGACATTAATACTTGCGAAGAAAGGAATGCCCGAAATCGTAATTGGCAACATAAAAGGAGGCAAAATCAGAGAGCTGAGAAATTGATGGTGGACAATATAGAGTTGCGGGGAAAGGATATACTTCAAGAATAGTTTTGTCCCAAAAGATTCAATGGCGATTAATCATACGAAGATGGGGAAAAGTAGAAACCTTCATTCTTCGCAGGAGAATAAACAAGTATAAGATAAATAAGTAAAAAGAAATTGCGAATAATCATTCCACACAGAAGAAAAGAAGTGCAACAATATCATGTTGCGAACAAATGAAAAACTCTGTTGTGGGAATTAAAAGAACAACTCTGCTCAAAAATGAGAAATTTTCTATTAAAAAGAAAAAGATGATGATTTCTAATCATATAAGAATTTTTAATGCCAATGCATAAGAAGGGCGCAAATCGCCTAAAAATATATAAGAACGGGACGAACTTTTATGGCGTACACCTTAGTTCGCGGATTCTATTCCGTAAGAGGCAATGTCCTTAAAGTGCGTCATAAGGGGGTATCTCTTTGCATGGCTATGGGAAAGGCTATACCGCTGCTGGAACCTAGTCATGGAGATTTGGGATTATAAAAAATCCATCCGGGAGAGATAACTTGGATTCCCAATTATATAAGGTTATACCCTGGTTGGGCGCCCGAGAGTTTCTCCTAAGGAATGCAACGTATGATCAAGGCGCCGAGGTACACGGTTGATCTGTGGGTGCCCGGGATGGATGAACCTACCCTGGCCATCCATGGCAAGTCTTGGATTACGATGTGTTCGGCCCGAAGAAAACCCCACTTAGGGTGCAGTCTTGTAACTATAAGCCATATAAGGCATAAAGGACAAGGCTTCGAAAACAATTGGTTATTGGCAGAACCGGATGGGAAAGTGCTAGTCTTGTATGGCCGATGTATAATCCTTGAAGGGGAAACCGGGGGGAGAGATAAGGGCGGTACCCTCCATTAGGGAGATGTGTATCAAAAAAGACGGCAATGTCATGGGGCTTTATATTCGCAAGAATATTTAGGCCCGTCATATTGTCGCGTGAAAGAGACAATAATGTCATGGGACTTTATATTCGCAAGAATATTTAGGCCCGTCATATTGCCGCGTGACTGGCCAAAAAGCCTAAAGAAAAATGTTAAGATGAGATCAATGGGTTTTTGCGATAAGATCAAAAGATGAGATAAATGAAATCAAATAATAAGAGGATATAAATCGCAAAGATGTCCTGCGATTTCATCGCAAAGACGGCAATGTCATAAGTCTTAAAAAGCAAAGAGAGATTAATCTCACAAGATGGCTTAGATTTATCATATTGTCGCAGAGATAAACATAATGATAAGACAAGGTCAATGGATTATTACATGTAAAGTAAGAATGTCCTGCGATCTTGTCGCATAAAAGTGGCATAATAAGACCTTTAACTAGGAAGGCGAAATAAGACCACAAGAGAAGCTATATTTGCGGATCATATAACAGACGGTTCGCAGAAATATTTGCGAT
This sequence comes from Papaver bracteatum, assembly GCA_023529315.1. Lineage (NCBI taxonomy): Eukaryota > Viridiplantae > Streptophyta > Magnoliopsida > Ranunculales > Papaveraceae > Papaver > Papaver bracteatum. Next base: position 1,285,642 of record JAJJWX010004610.1, read on the forward strand.
AATTCATTTATCATATTGCAGATTAATAACAAGAGTCAAGTATGGGAACGATGTATAACATAGTAAATATTGTTATTCATCATTATATGATAAATTCATATAAATAACAGACAGACAGAAGCAAAAAAGGGAATTTATATATTGAAAGACATTAGGAGTTACAAATATCTTGCAGAAAGAATGATACAATTTGTCACAGATAATTATCACAAGAGAGAAAGAAATACAAGAGAAGGATAAAAAGAAAAAACAAAACTATTGAGATTTATTTTCATCATTATCTTCATCTTTGTCTTCATTATCTTCATCATCTTCGCTTTCATTCTCATCTATATCAACTTCATTGTCAGAAATAACTGGTACTTCAAGATCTTGGTTGGGATGTTATCCAAGAGACAAGGATATAGACTAAGAGGAAGATCATTATATTTACAAACTTTCTCAATAGCATTATTGCGAACGGTGAGAAGATTACTACGCAAATTGGAATTGGATATCTTTATTTTCTCTCGGAGTCTAGTGATTTTATCATTGCGGGAAGCAAGATTTTTCGCAAGATTACTTTTTTCTTCTTCAAGTTCTGCTATCCTTGCGGAATGTTTTTCTTCAGATTCTGTGATGGTAAAATAACAAATTAGAAATTCGTTGAAAATCTACAAAAAAGTATAAAGATGTTAAAGGAGCAATAAATAACCTTCTCTCTCATGAATCATTTCTTATATCAAGGTTGCTTGATCGGTATGAAGACTGACATCTATTGCTAAGTTTTTCCTAGCATTATCAAGAATTGCCACAGCCCATGCGAATTCATCATCATTTTGAATGAGAAGATGGGAACGAATTTGTTTTAAGAAGTTTAAAATTTTCATCCTTAAGTTTATCTCTCTCAAGTTCAGTATCAATAAGGGTATTGCGAAATTTTGATAGAGCTTCAGCGCCTTGAAGAGTAATGCGTTCTTTATCCTTCTCAAGTTCACTCTTCTTGGCTTTTAAGACTTTGATTTTTTTCTCTAAATTCATCTCTACAAGTCTTTAAACTATTGGACATACTCAAGGTAGATCTATAGTCCATTCTCATAAGGGAAACCTGATGTTTAAGTTCATCAAGGGACAGAGTATTAATTTTTTTCGTCTGAATAATTATTTAAAGCGTCATTAAGACGCTGAAGAAGAGTGGTTTCATCTATGGGTTCATCAAAAGAATTGAGAATAAGAGCTTCATCAGTAAGGTTATAGGCATCTGCAAAATGGTTGCTCAAATAAGCTATAAAATAGCAAGAATGAAGAAAAGTAAAAAAAAAAAAAATATTAAAGAGAGAAAAGATTTATACCAATAATTTGTTTGCAGAACTTCTCCTTGTCAACTAATTTCTGTTGAATAACTTCAACTTCTACTTCAAGTGATTTGTTTTTATTAAGGAGTTCAATATTTCCAGATACTTCCAATTGCTTGCATTTTTCGCGGAGAAGGGATATTTCAGCTTCATATTGTTTATTTCTTTCACGAAGTTTCGCAGATTCAGATTGCGAATCAGTAAGCCTTTTCTGCGATGTTGATAATTTATTTTCTAATTCTGAAGCAACAGAAAAAGAAGCTCTAGCAGTCTGAGAAAGAAAAGAGAAAATGAGTAAGGATAAGTAAAATATCTTCGATATACATGATAAATGTAAAATTTACTACAAGAAAAATAAAGTAAAGGGGCATACCAGCGAAGTTAGCGCGTGAAGAAAACTTGAGTCGATAAATCTGGAAACTCCTTTGAGATCTTTATTATTAGTCAAGATCGAAGCATCGCAGATTTTCGAGAGATAATCGCAAGTACGAGTGATATCATCCTCACCAACACCTTGCATTGGATTCCTAAAAATATTTGATAATTGATCCATTGGAGTCTCAGGTTGAGAGATACCCATCGCAGATCTAATTCTTGTAGAAGAAAAATGTACTGAAGTGCCCACAGTGACGTCATGGTTTACCCCATCATTCTCTTCTAATTCTTTATCTTTTTCAGCGATAATAGGAGTCTCACTAAGTGGAATAAGTGGTTGAGTTTTTCTTCTCTTCTCTGGAGGACCGTCTGCGGTTTGATTTTTATTGCGGCGGGGGGAAGTACCAGAACTTTCATTTGGAGTTAATACTCTTTTGCCTTTATCTTTGGCTTCAACCACCGCGACAAATGGAATTTCCTTGAAAACAATCACACAAAAAGATAAAAAACAGAGGCAACAATATATTGTTAAAGATTATAGAAGATTGTTTCTTACTTCATCTGTGAAGGTTTTCAAAATTTGTAAGAGATTGGGATTCCCAGTACTAGCGTAACTAGCCTTCATTTTTTCAACCTGATAAAAGATGTTTCAATAATTAGTAAGAATAATATATTTAACTAAATTTGCGAATAATGATAAAACTTTGCGGGATATACCTCAGAATTATTTTCAGGCCAATTAAAAACCCAAGGACGATATGATGCAAGATGTGAAAGATCCGCAGGAATATCAAGAGTGCCAAAAATATATGGACCTTCAAGGAGGAGAGGAAATTTGCACCACTTGTCATCTTTTGAGAAGCGAGGACCTTGGTTTTTACTTGAATGATAATCTATATCTTGCATAAGAATTTTATCTTTCGCAACTTTTTTATCCTTATTTAAATGAACAGCCCAACACGTGCTCTCTTTCTTCATGGGAATTACTTGATAATTCGCAAAGAAATTCTCCATGGTATATTTCGCTGGAATAATTTGGATATTTTTAAAATCAGGATGTCTCGCAGAATCAGGATAGCGAGATCCTTTACCAGCTCCACGAGAGGCATATTCAAGAATGAGACGAATACAATCTCCACTTAATTGGTAGATTGCTCGCGAAAGTTTGGCATGAGAAATAATTTTATAAAAAAGAGGGAGTTTTGAGTCATAAAGAGGGATAGGAAGGCCAGCTTCTAATTGACCTAGCGAAATAAGGATCCTTTCATTAGAAGAAGGAAATCTTGAAGCTAGATCAATAGAGAGGTCAGAGTCTGAAGATTGACCAGGAATCTCAGAAAGTGCAAAACCTAATATTGTTGTGACAATATTCTGATCCTACATCTAGTATGGGAACAACGATTTAGATGAAGAAGAATAAGGAAATAAAATTGAAACAGTAATAGATCTGGAATTTGCGGAAGAAGATGAAGAATAGTAGAGTTGCAGAGAAGAAGTAAAGAAGAAAGAAAAAAAAAAGAGTAAAAAGAAGAGGGGAGATTAGCGAAGAAGATATTTATAAGGAAAGAAGATTCTCGAGAACATCAATGCATTTAATGAAGAAAAGACATGAATGGTCAGAATTCAACGGTTGAAAAAAGACGTGTCAAGGGATAAATGAGAGAAAAAACACGCGTAGAATATTTAGCGATGGATGCAGAGACGTGTCAGAATGAAGGGAATGTGAAAAGACAAGGAGTTGCGGCAAATTAAAAAACTTAAATTCTCATGATCTTTATCTTCTCCGCAGAAAAGATATGAGAAGAGGCAAGATGTAGGATCAGAATATTGCCACAACAATATTCTGCGAAATAAACAACAGTACTGTGATACATCGATAATAAACGATCGTTTTGCGATACATCAATGATATTCTGCGAGACATCCAAAGATGACTTAAACAATGACGTAATGATTGAAAACGACGGAAACACGAAGAAAGTGTGACATGTCTGCGATATATCAATAAAACCTGCGAAAGATAAAGGCGGTGCTAACTGCGATTTATCGCAGTTACTCAGATCCGAAATTGAAGGGATCTTATCTGTAAATGAGTTGTCATGAGATGTAATCCACTATGTAAATACCTATATAAAGGAGATGAATAGTTCCAGAGAGGAGGATGAATTTTTTAGTGCTAGGAAAGTTTTTAGGAGAGAGAAAATATTTTATCAAGTGTTATGTGTTCTTGATTTCTATAATTCCTTAAGATCAAATTAATGAAAAAGTGTCTTTAATCTTCAAATTATATCATAAATATTGATAAATTCTTGAATAGGGTGTAGTGTAAGAATTTCTGCAACTACAGTAGAGTTGATGAAACACGTTATATATTAAAATATTAAAATATGGATGAATGAATCATCAAAAACTGAGAATCATGTTACATGTTCAAGCCTATATCAACAGATAAAAACGTACTAAACACCACATTCAATCATACAAAAGATATTTAAATTTTACTAGATCCAAAAATAATCACAACAATTATTACAACACCATAAATGAATATTAATATGTAGGATAACATAACGGTGGGGAAAAAATGCATATCATAATCTTTTATTTTCTCTTTTTATTATCATTTAATTATTTATTTTTAATTTAAAACAAAGTTAACAATGTATCAGACAAACATGTGAGAATAACAAAAAAAGAAATAGGCACAATCTCGTAGGATAAAATAGATGATTGATCTGACCATAACATTGTTATACATACAATATATTATAATAATAATTCCAATAGCATGAAAAACATTATCACCAATCATAAGATCGGATTTATAAACACAATAGAAAAGCCATGGAGACAAGCCATGTGATAGGCTAGACAAAATATACTATACTATCATGGAGACAAGCCATGTGACAGGCAATCATAAGATTGGATTTATAAACACAATAGAAAAGCAAAGGAATGGGAGATTTAGGAGTACCTCTTGTTGTCTGATTGAAAAGAAAGAAAAGTAAAATAAAATGGCAGATTACAACCGACGAGATTTAGATTCCCGGGGACTTACTCAAGAATTATGATTGCATAGATCGGGCACAACTTGTGTTGATCAGCGATATAACAAGAAAGAAAGAAAGAAAAAAAATCGTCCAATCCAATCTTGCGATCCAAAGGAATAAGAAGAATCGGAACAAACCCAACTTTACCTCAGTGGTGTAGCATCGTGTATGATAACGTTTTGTAGTATCGATTAGGTTAAAGCAAGAGATAGATATGGAGAAGGAGAAGAACTTCTTATTGATAAAGAAGCATCATAGATTACATAATACAAGGTTCTTTACATATAGGGAAGGGAAAACCTAGTCGTCTAATGAACCGCACATCCATGGGCCACATGCCCTATAACATTCTCTACTTATAATACTTCTTCATGTGGCTAATATTATATGGATAACTCAACTCTTCCCCTTGTTGATTTTTTTAGTCTGTAAGATCCTCTAAACATTTTTCAGATATGATGTTGGGTGGTCCCTCTACACATTCTATGTTGCTGAGTAGAACTTTTGTTAGCACCAGGTCACCAATTGCCAGATCTATTGGCATGGCATGCTTCTGGTTCTTTCTCATGCACCTATGGTGCTTTTCCAGTTGTTTCAGTATTATTTCTTTTTTCAGATTGACTTCTTCGATCGCTTTTAAAATATCATCATCATTTCTGCCTGAGTTGGATGATAGTGTTCTGGTTGTCAGAAATTTCAGCTCGGTGGGTAAGACAGCTTCCCTACCAAATGCTAAATAGAATGAGGAATTCTTGTATTGAAGATTTGTTTGTTGATCTATAGGCCCATAGCACTTCATGCAATATGTCTTCCCATATTCCTTTAGCGGCATCAAGATTTTTCTTTATATTTGACAAAGTCTTGTTTGAAATTTTCACCTGAACATTTCCATGTGGAAAATATGGCGTGCTAAACCTATTTTATATAGTGATTAGATACTTCACATCCCTTTTACCATGTTATCTTTAGCATTTCCCGGTATTCACGACATATCATAATTTTAAGCTTTGTATGGTTTATGAAACATACTTTTGCAGTATAATTTTATTTTTGTAGAACTACGCTATCCTTTCAGATTGATTTTTTTTCCTTTGTCAGCTACTAGCATCATGGGTAATCCAAATCTACAGACGGTGTATTCCCTTGGGAATTTGCTGACATCACTTTTTGTGATTGTTACCAGTGCTTTCGTCTCAACCCATTTTGAAAAATAATATATGGCAACCAATAGGTATTTTCTGCCATCAGGGGCCTATATTTCAACAGATATGTTAGTTTAATTTATGTTTTAAAGCTTGCACTTTTACGTCATGACGTTTTTTCATATGTTTTGAAAGTAAGAAGTGAGTTTGAAACTATTACCGTAGGAAATGGACCCATAATGTCCAATACCCACTTCATGAATGGCCAAGGAGTCAAGATGTTGTGCAGGGTTTCTGCTGATGTGTGTATCTTATTGTCATTTCCGCGTATTTCATATTCGCATAGTGTTAATTATCTTTGCATGATATTCATGTCGCTTTCAGGTTATTCATTTCTTCTGGCGCTGAAGGGACATTTTTTTTTAAGATTTCTAACATGCATAGTCATATTGTGGTACTTGCATTTTTTGCAATTGTTTTGTACCTTTTAATGCTTGCATGAATGACATTGAAAACTTTGAATTTGGTAACGATTAGTCATACCTTTGGCATTAATCGCTTTGATTTTATTATTTCTTGCCTCTTGCTGGTCATATAGTATTGTTTTGGACTCGAGGTAGATGGAAGTTCCCTTCATCAAAGTCACTTGACCTACTTCAGCTAAGGTCACGTTCGAGCTCTGAGTTATTATACCGTCTGTGTATGGCTCATTAATAGTTGACCATTCAAGGACTCCGATCTTAATTGTCCTTTGACAAGCTCTAGGTATGATTGAACCCAGGAAATTTTAGATACTCACTTTTTCAAAATTGGATATTAGTGTTTTAACTTTCCTCTTGTATTTCGTCATCGAATTATCTCTTGTTTCAAATTTACCTTCTACCTACTTTGTTGTCAACTGAGAGTCACTGAAAAGTATAAACTCTTTTAGTTGTAAACTCTTTGCAGCTAATACTCCCTAGAGTAGCGCTTCATATTCTGCATGGTTATTTATTTGATTAAAAGCCAACGCATACGAGAATTCCAAGAAGCTGTTTTATGGTGTCACTATGAGAACTCCATATCCACTTTCTATTCCGTTTGATGCACCATCAACAAAAATTTTCCATACTCAAGGTGTGTCAGGTGATGAGTTTTCACAATCTTGTACATTCTCAGGTTCTGCCTGCACTTATGACTGATTTTCCCTGAATCTTAGATCGAAGTTTGGATCCTCAACTGGGAAATCATCTACAACCTATGCCTTTATAGATTTCCTATTTTTGTACCTAATGCTGAACTGAATTAGGTAGACTTCATACTTTGCAACTCTTTCAGTTCTCGTTTCTTTGGATAAAACATTTCCAACTGGGTATTCTGTGACCATTATTATCCTCCAACTTAAGAAGTATGGTCTTAGATTTATTGATGCAAAGTAGAGAGAAAATATCACCTTTTCTAGTTCTTAATACTTGATACTGGTGTTGTCAATGACTTGCTGATGAAGTAGGTTGGCTTCTCTATATTATCTTCCATTGTTAGTAATACTGCACTTAATGCACTTTGATTAGTTGCAATATAGTAGGGATGTCAATGGGTACCCATTACCCGGTACCGGAACCGGTTACTGTAGAAATGGGTTCGGTTTCAGGTCCTAAAGTTGGACCCATTAACAACTTTGGAACCTATGGGTAATTACCTGATTGGAACCGAATCTTAACGGGTCCAAACGGGTAATATCCTTCGGGTACCCATTCATTCTAACTTTTATTCATCTTTTTAGCAAAATATAAGTATTTTGTTAATTTTGGCTTAGATGTTTTTTTCATTTTCTTTTTTTCTTACATTTAATATTTATTTAATATATTAATGAAGCAATAATAAATTTTTGTAAAAAAAAATTAGATTCAATCCAAAAAGAGAAAGATATTAAGTTTTTGAATTTTTTTTATAGTTTTCTTGATACCCAATGGGTAGCCGGAACCGACGGGTATCTAGGATTTTTAACGGGTCCGGTTCAGGGTCCACAAATTTAGGAACTGGACCCGAAGCTGTTAAGAACCGTACCCAACTTTTATAAATATGGTCCAGGTCTAGTGATACCCGGGAGGACCCTGACCCATTAAAAGCCCTACAATATAGAGATATACCTCTTCATCTCTGAGTGGTGTTGATAAGATAGAAGGAGAGGACAAGTAGGATTTAATTTTATCAAGGGATACCTAGAATTATTCGCTCTTACGGAAGTCTTGCTACTTGAGAATTAAGTTGAATATTGGTATACACTTGTCTAACAGTCTTGAAATGAATCTTTCAATACTTTCAATTCCTGCCAACTGTCGTATCTCCTTTTTGTATGTTATAGGTTTCATCTCCATAATTGCTCTGATCTTCAGTGGATCAACTTCTATCCATTTTCCAGTAACCATGAAGCCCGGAAATTTCCCACTCTGGACCCCAAAATCATATTTTGAAGGATTGATTTTCATGTTGTACTTTCTAAGGATAATAAAAGTTTAAACAAATCTTGTATGTGATCTTCTGGTTCTTTGCTTTTCACGACCATATCGTCTACGTAGAATTCATTGTGCTTTTGAACAGATCTTTAAACATCATTTTGACCAGTCTCTGATAAATTTATCATGCATTCTTCATACAAAGTGCATTGTCTTGAAACAATATAGGACATCGTCCGTGATAAATGCAGTATGCTCCTCATATTTTGGATTCATGAGTATTTGATCTCTGATTATCAATCCATAAAGGAGAATCTCACATACCCTAAGATAGGTTCTACTGTTTTGTCTATATCTGGCAGATGATAATTGTCTTTGGGGAAAGCCTTATTCAAGTTTATAAAGTCTATGCAAAGTCTTACCTTAACGTTTTTTTCTTTACGACCACAATGTTCGATATCCATTATGGATATCTCCATTCTCGTATGACCGTTTCTTTCAGTATTATCTGAACATCGAATTCTACTACATCATACAACTTTTCGGTTCCATTGATCAATCGCGGGAAAATCCAAGTCGTCCAACTAAGCTGGAGAAGTTGGACGATCGTGATGTTTTTGAGATTGTTTTAAGCAGTCTTGCTCGTTCAAGCTTCTTCCAAAAGTAGCGGAGCCATCCTACTTTAGGTTTGGCGTATTGTCACGCTGGGAAGTGAAGTGTGTTAGAGCATTTCCCGATCGAACTCACATGCGTTGCTATCTCAATCATGTTTGTCAATGTTAGTGATCAAAACTATAAAGTCTTGATTTCTAGTCTACTATAGCTAAGGTCTCAGACTAGGATATAAAGTGTAGTTGAGCTCAAGAACTCCATGTCAACCATTATACAAGACGAAGGACTACTCAAAGAACCAGTGGATTTTCATCGACTAAAAGGTATGTGGAGACTTGAACTTATCTATCACTCAAAAGTCTATCTACACTATCTCCTATCTTGAGACAAAAGTCGTATTACTATATAGACTAAGAATATACACATGTGACATTTCGAGCTGAGTATATCTCGCTTATCTATTTATCGAAATATGTGTTGGTAAAGCTTTCGCTTTAGCCAAGTTCATCTTTACCTAGTGACGAAAGTCATGTTATGTTTTAATCACTTTGGAAATTGCTCTGACGAAAACTAGTTTGTGAATAACAACTATATGACGTCCTTTGAGAATGTTTCAATGGTTGAAATGAGAGTATAAATAATATAACCACTGGAGGATATAAACATTGTTATGGTAACACATATATGTATAAGTCCTTAGCACTTGAACCAAAGTTTGTGAACTTTGTTGATCAAGTAAAAATCGGAACTTGAGCAGTCAACCCAGTCCGCGAACTCAGTCCGCGAATGTGCGTAGTTCTTGAACCCGAGAATTTCTGTTGGAGTTGTAGCTCGGTTTCATCCCGCGAACTCAGTCCGCAAACTGACGGAAGTTCTCGAACCCGAGAATTTATGCTGGAATTTGTGAACTCCAACCATTAATTTGAGTCCGCGAACTTGAGTGGTTATGTCTAAAAACGATGTTCGTGAACTTATCTAAATTATTTAAGGAATTCTATTGCAAACCTTGGCTTTATAGTTCATGAATTGATTCGAGTGAATCACATCGTTTTTGATTCAATTGTGTCTTATGTAGTACATAATATCCCATAGCAATTGAACAACTCTCTAACTAGTTCATTTGAGTCATTTGGACTAGTTATGGTGAAGAAGAATATGGTTGATATGAAAGTTATCATTTGGCTAACCATTTGGTTGACTAATATTGAACCAATTATTGTACACGTTTGGGTATGGTTACACAAACCCAAAATAGTCAAGTACATGTGTGTATGGAAAGCTAAGTTTTTGATCTAACGGTTGAGAGATATTAGCTTGTATCTAATCAGGTTTTCATCTAACGGTGAATATTGAATGCTTTGTTACTAAGCTAACATTGATTGCAAACCCTAATTTGAAAGACTATATAAGGGAGAACTCTAGCAACTGGGAAACCTAATCCCCAAACATTCTGTGTGATATTAGTTTGATAAGCTAGAGTCGATTCTCCTTTAACCTTTAGTTTTCTTCTTCTAAAACCAGGTTAACGATTTAAAGACTTCATTGGGATTATGAGCCAGACTGATACTAATTTTCTTGTAGTTGTGTGATCTGATCCTATTATTTCTATCGTACGAGTACAATTGTAATAATTAGCTTGATATTTCTATCTCCGATAGGAAAGATATAAAAGTAATCACAAACATCTTCGTCTCATCGTTTGTGATTCCACAATATCTTTTTTCGTTGTGTCGATTAAGACTATTGTGAGGTGATTGATAAATCTGAGTTGTTCTTCGGGACTATAAGTCTCCTTTTATTGATTGGTTCTTGTTCACCTTGATTTATCAAAAGACGGAACAAAACTCATAGGTTTATTCGTGGGAGACGAATTTATCTATCTTGTAGACTTTTCTATGTGAGACAGATTTGTTTGCTAAAGTTTTCGACTTTGGGTCGTAGCAACTCTTGGTTGTGGGTGAGATCAACTAAGGGAATCAAGTGCGCAGTATACTGCTGGGATCCGAATTGTAGGAGAATAAATGTACCTTGGATCAGTGTGAGATTGATTGGGGTTCAACTATAGTCCATACCGAAGTTAATTTGGAGTAGGCTAGTGTCTGTAGCGGTTTAATATAATATATGTTTAATCTGGACTAGGTCTTAGGGTTTTTCTGCATTTGCGGTTTCCTCGTTAACAAAATTCTGGTGTCTGTGTTGTTTCTTTTCCGCATTATATTTTGTTATATAATTAAAATAATACAGGTTGTGCGTTGTTCAATCAATTAGAATATCCGACCTTATAGGTTGTTGATTTAAATTGATTAACACTTGGATATTGGTCTTTGGTACCATCCAAGTTATCTTTTTTTGATTAGACTCGCGAATCATATTTGCTTGAGTAAATAAAATTGAGAGATTGAGATAATAATCCTTGAGTATTTTCTATTGATTGAGTCTAGTTGATTATCTAGAAAACAACTCGGAGTTGTCCATACATATTTCTAATCGAAATATTGGGTGTGGTTGTTAGACCCCCGCTTTTTTAATTGGTAACAGAGATGGTAAACACGTTTAAAGACCTTATCAGCCTGTGTTTGTAGCGATATGATTATGGTTGAGTCTATCTCTAATAACGTACCAGTTCAGAAATTACCAGATGATTCTAAAAGCTTGGATTCACCTAAGATAACTTTCACATCTAAGTCAATATCTAAACATTCTTTTAATGTAAAAACTGTTGATTGGGAAACTCTCCTAGAAGAACAGTTGGATGAACTTTCTGATGAAGGTGATTCAGATATTGATAGGGAAGTTGATGAGGAAGTCTCAGAGTATGATAAGTTTTTGGATTCGTTGAAAATGAAGAAGATTACAACTTCTCATGTCACATCTCTTCTGACTCCAATATGTCGAGAAAACAAGAAATTGAAAAGGATCTACGATGGTCTTTATGGTCAGAATCGCTCTTGCGAAGCAGTCCTCAAACATACCGAGGAAAACTGGAGTAGAAAGTCACTTGAATATGATCGTGTATATAAAAAATACTTCTTGTTGGAAGAGAAACTTGCAAAAACTGAAGGAAGGATTAACTCTAAGCAAGCAAGTTTTGATGACAGAGAAAGCGCTTTTCTCGCTAAAGAAAAATGCCTTGAGGCTGATTTAGCTGCTGCTCTTGATAAAATCAAGATGTTAGATGATGACTTGAAAAAGTTCAATACTAGTTCAAGCAAATTAACCACTATGCTAAGAGCAAGTAAAAATCATCGTGATACACGAGGATTGGGCTATAAGGGAATAAATGCTCCAAGTATTAGGAAAAAGGTAAAATTTGGGATTAGGCTAACTTGATCTGTATTTAAGGTTCTTAATTGTTTAGGTTTGAAAATAATGGTTTGGGATGTTTGGACTTCATGGTACACATACAAAGTATGCATAACATCTTTTAAAACCAAAACCTAGGAGTTTAAGTTCGCGGACTTGAAAATTCGTGTGCAAATGGTGATGGAAACATAAAATGAATCCTTGTGAATTCCGCAGTAATTGAGCTTCCCTGATCTATATTTTGTGTATTACTGTGAGACTCCGTATTGTGACTTATGTTGAGCATTAGAAAACCAAAGTTGATTATTTTTGTGATTAGCTTAGTTGTGTTCCGTAAGGTACTTTACGTCAAGTATTTTGGACTAAATCAATCATCGTGTGTGATTATTTAGTTAGCACTCCATAAGTTTTCTTATGTTTGAGCATTTCTTTGACTGGTTTGGTTTTTCATGATTAACTTAGTCATTGCTCCATAGATTTTCTTATGTCGAGTGTGAACAATTAAATTGATTAATTTTGTAATTAGTTTTGTTGAGTATGGTAATTAGATTATTTGGGAGTTTTTCTTGTGACTAATCTAATTAATTTATTAATTCTCCATAAGTTTACTTGTGTTGAGCATATTTAGTCAAATTAATCTTGGTTCGCTTTGGTTAATTTGATTGAATATTTCTTGTTGGATTCCAAATTCATACTTGTATGAAATTTATTGAGTCTAAAGAAAAATCCTTCTTTTCTCTTGAAATTAAGGTCGCTCTTGTTGTTCCTTTGGGAATGACATATTATGGGGGAGATTTATTTTGAACTTGTGCTTAATTGATAAATTTTTGTGGGGAGTGCGGCTGTGGAATAATAGAGGGGTTATCTTGCGTCTTTACAAACTCCTTGATGAATGCATTTATCTTCGGATCTATGATTGCATCTAAATAAGATGATATACATTTACCTTTGGTCATGAAATGTCTCTTACGGAAATTTCATTAAGATCCCGTTCTTGTACCTTTACCAATTTTATTGACAAAAAGGGGGAGAATTAATATGTAGTTCACACTAAAAATACATATGGTTTTCGGATCATTATGTAAGGGGGAGTGGTTTCCATGTGAGATGGAGTATTGACTAAGGGGGAGTGAAGTATCACCATAGTATTGTTGTTGAAGTTGTGATGCAATTAGACTTTGACGCTGTGTAATAATACTATGACATTGTATAACAATGATTGAGAACCTATGTTTTTCTCATTGTTATAGCTACGTATTTTCAACAACGATGATGCTAAACTTACAACCTTTGGTATCATTGGACTAATTGGAAGTGACGAAGATTTCGAGTATTGTTGAAGATTAGACATGTGTAATAAGAGCTACAAAGTCTATTTATATATTTTTTGTATTCCATATGTATTAATAGTTTTGCCACTAAAATTGACAAAAGGGGAGATTGTTAAAGCATTTCTCGGTCGAACTCGCATGCGTTGCTATCTCAAGCATGTTTGCCAATATTAGTGATCAAAACTATAAAGTCTTGATTTCTAGTCTACTATAGCTAAGGTCTCGGACTAGGATAGAAAGTGTAGTTGAGCTCAAGAACTCCATGGCAATCATCATACAAGACGAAGGACTACTCAAGGAACCAGTGGATCTTCATCGACTAAAAGGTATGTGGAGACTTGAACTTATCTATCACTCAAAAGTCTATTTACTCTATCTCCTATCTTGAGACAAAAGTCGTATTACTATAGAGGCTAAGAATATACACATGTGACATTTCGAGATGAGTATATCTCGCTTATCTATTTCTCGAAATATGTGTTGGTAAAGATTTCGCTTTAGCCAAGTTTATCTTTACCTAGTGACGAAAGTCATGTTATGTTTCAATCACTTTGTAAATTGCTCTGACGAAAACTAGTTTGTGAATAACAACTATATGACGTCCTCTGAGAATGTTTCAATGGTTGAAATAAGATTTTAAACAATATAACCACTGGAGGATATAAACATTATTGTGGTAACACATATATGTATAAGTCCTTAGCACTTGAACCGAAGTTTGCGAACTTTGTTGATCAAGTGAAAACCGGAACTTGAGCAATCAACCCAGTCCGCGAACGTGCGTAGTTCTCGAACCCGAGAATTTCTGCTAGAGTTGTAGCTCGGTTTCAGTCCGGGAACTCAGTTCGCGAACTGACGGAAGTTCTCGAACCCGAGAATTTCTATTGGAGTTTGTGAACTCCAACCGGTTAACTTGAGTCCGCGAACCCAGTCCGCGAACTTGAGTGGTTATGTCTAAAAACGATGTTGGTGAACTTATCTAAATTATCTAAGGAATGCTATTGCAAACCGTGGCTTTATAGTTTATGAATTGATTCAAGTGAAGCACATCGTTTTTTCTTCAATTGTGTCTTGTGTAGTACATAAGATCTCATAGCAATTGAACAAATCTCTAACTAGTTCATTTGAGTCATTTGGACTAGTTATGGTGAAGAAGAATATGGTTGATATGAAAGTTATCATTTGGATAACCATTTGGTTGACTAATATTGAACCAACTATTGTACACGTTTGGGTACGGTTACACAAACCCAAAATCGTCAAGTACATGTATGTATGGCAAGCTAAGTTTTCGATCTAATGGTTGAGAGATATTTGCTTGTATCTAATCAAGTTTTCATCTAACGGTGAATATTGAATGCTTTGTTACTAAGCTAACATTGATTGCAAACCCTGATTTGAAAGACTATATAAGGGAATGTTGATGGTGGATTTTCAACAAAGGTTAAACCATAAAATCATGATACTGCGTGTTTTTGATACGGCTTCAGGCATGTGACGATTCATATTTTACGAAGCCATGATGAATATGTCTTACGAAAAGCCTCCACTAGCTGAGCGTTCGATCCCTGGCGTTTCATTGTGCCCTCTATGCATAATAATAGAATTGGGCAGTCCTCCTACATAATTGTTTGTTGAGAGGGCTTAACTCCTTCAGGACGTCGGTGATACTCACTGTTCCCTGACTACATGAGAGCGACCACCCTCTACATAGAAGAACAATTGGGCGGTTCTCCGTAAGAATGAGAGAAACAACGCCTTCAGGACAGTGACACACACTGATCCTGACTATGTAGAGCTACGTGTATAGACTCGGGTGTTCTCCGTAGAGTCTGAGAGCACCCTCAGGATTTGTCGTCTCCTGAATATGCACATAGATTAATTCTTCCGTGACATTCACCATTGAATTCCCGGAATAATCTATTATTGCTCCTATTCCATGGTCGAATCCACGGCATGATCCCATGAAATGGAAATAACAATTGCTCATATTCCATGGTCGAATCCACGGCCCGATCCCATGGAATGGCAATAACAATTGTGATGATTCCATGGTCGAATCTACGACTTGATCCCATGGAATGGCAACAACAATTTATCTCATTACTCCGATTTCCTGATCGAATTCACTGCTAATTTATGAAATGGTAATATATAATTTTATTACTTTCTATGGTAGAATCCACGATCCCACGGAATGGTAATGTCTTTTTTATTATTAGTTCATGGTCAATCCACAGTTGATCCTATGATTTGATAATAAATAACTAATTATTTTATTATCTCGTTTCATGAACTATTCTGCACCGAATTTCATGAATTAGCAATAAATATTCAACCATTGGGCATTTGAATCATCACCGAGTAAGTCCCGAAAAATGGTGCAAGTGTACTCGACAATGATGCACGACTGAGCACCCGGATTCGCGAACGAGCATCCAAAAAACATGAAATAATGGAGAGTTCTCCACAAAATAGGAGAGAGAAAATAATAAATAATAAAATAATGCGAAGTGCACATGGGCCGGGATGGCCGGCCGTGGCCGGTCATATGCTTCCCCATTATTTTCTTTATTTTCTCACGATTTTCATAAACCCATGGAGAGTTCTCCATCTTGGCAAAAATTTCTCAATTTGTGCAAAAACTCGAGAGTTCTCCATAACTTGGAGGATTCACCAAATAAATTATAAAATAAGGATAGGTATGCGGGACCGGGCAACCTAGCCTGCCGGCCATGCCCAAGCCGTGGTCGGTCCCACACCTCATAATCCTTAGCTTTTTATAATTATTATTCCAAAACTTCCTGGATTCTCCATATCTTCCTGGATTCTCCATATCTTCAAGGACTCTCCATAACTTCTAGGATTCAGGAAAAATAATAATAAAATAGGGAAAGGTGTGCGGGACCGGAAAACTTGGCCGGCCGGCCATTCCCTAGCCGTGGTCGTTCCCACACCTTGCAATCCCTAATTTCTCATTATTATTATTTCCCTCAACTCGTGAAATTCCTGGGTTTGAAAAAAATTCGTGACTTTTCCATATTTTCTCAAATATTGCTCGAATCACGAAAAACCAAAAGCCAACATGGTCACGCAGTCGGCTAGCCCCTCACAGAAATTTTGGATTATCAAAATATTTTATTTTAATATTTTCAAAATATTGATGAATTGAGCATACATGCTCATTCCACCAAAAAGTCGAGAATTCTCAGCCAAGATGAAACTCTTCTGAAAATTCACAACATCGCTCAAACGCGCATCAGAAAATACTAAAATTTCAGTATGGAGACACGGACATCATGGAAACACGTGCATGCCTCCATGACCGACCAGGTTGCTTCTAGGGCTTGCACAAAGCCAATCCCACATGTTTTCGCAATTCTGACCTAATTTGCTCAATTACTCATATTGGGCCCGAGATCTCTCTAACCAACTGGAGAATCCTCCAAACGACCAACACTTGGTCACGTGGTCACCAAGAGACGGCCGCTAGTTCTCTTGGTCGGTCCCATCTCTCCTACTTAGGTTTTACACCTAATGCTGAACCCAACAAGATTTTCAGTAAATGGTGAACTCCCCATTTAATCATCACTTTTCACCAACCCTCAAACTGAGAACCCTGGTGCATGCTCACTCGAGCGCTGGGCATCACATGGACACTCCTCATTCCATGTGGTCGGTCCCTCTATCACTCATAATCAATTTTTGGCAATTCTCATATTGACTGAGGATTGTCCAAAATTAGGGTTTCGAATGAACGCTCTGTGAAACTATCATTCTGAGCAATTTCGAACACTAATAAATTTATGTTGATTCATCAATCAACTTCTAAAATTAATTAAACAATATTCGGTGATCTACCAATATTTTAATTAATATTTTATTAGGTCACATCACCAGTAAATAATTCGCTGAGCAATACTTGCTCAATCGCCTGAATATTAGTCAATATTCGACAATTCTCCAGTATTTGGTGAATTGAGCAATACTTGCTCAGTTTCCCATCAAATCCTTAATTTTGGAGAGTTGAGCAATACTTGCTCAATTGCCCATCAATTTCCCATAATTCGGTAAATTGAGCAATACTTTCTCAGTTGCTCATTGAATTCTCATAATTCGCAGCAATACTTGTTCAATCACTCTAGTCAGTAACTTGTCATACTGACATCTCCCCAGAGAACTACATGTTCGACCCATAAATTGCTGAGCATTCACTATTCATGCTTGATTCACCAAACTTAGGCTCAGTGTCTAATCAGTCAACAATTGATTAAACCTAAACACGTCTGCCCCGCAGACTCCACGATTTGTGAAAACATCAATCACGTCACAAATGGAGGATATCACTTAGGGTTTTGGTCTGGCGATCTACGGAACGTGGATTTATCCCACAACGAGAAATGTGTGTAAGTCGTGTCAACGGTTGAAGGAGTTAGCAAAGTAGTGGGTGCACGATCGGTCAAGTCTCCGCACGACGTGGAACTGACTTTACCACGATCTCCCACTTTCCCACTCTTTCACTAAAGAAGCCGTCACACTTATAGGGGGTCAGTGGTGTTACTACTCTAACAGTATAAATAAGTCTCTAAATTCGTGATTGAACATCGACATTCAAACAATCAAATACACGTCTAACTCTGAATTTCTCGAGTAACTACTCTCAAGAATTCATCAATCACTCATAACTTATAAGAACTCAATAGTTCACCAATACTTTAGAAACCTTCAACACACCCACAATCCTCGATCATCATTGTTCCCACACAATTCTCAGATTCCCTCATACAGATCAACCTATCTCCCTCTTTACGACCGAATTGATTTTGGAACGACCATTGTCTTGGTTTAGGCCGGAGTCATATAGATTTATTTCCCGAATCTAAGCATCCCCTTTGCAGTGGTGCATCTGTGTGAGGATTAACATCTTGCCCGGATGAGGAGTCTCGACAACTCGCTCGACTCTCCAATTTCCCGAAAAACGGGCAACACGTTTTTTCCCATCCAAAGATTGGCGACCATAGTGGGAGATTAATCTCTCGGTTACAATCTCTCGTTTTCGAAAAATGGTCGATCTTAGGTCAGGATCAGTTATACATCCTAACACCAACAACGCTAGTACCAGCAACAATTGTGGTGGTACTCCGGGAATAATTCCCGATTCTAATGATGGTGGTGACATTAATCCTCCTTACACCAATATCGAAGATCATCCTCTTTTCGGGCGGCATCCAGAAAAAATCATAGAAAATCCTCATACCAAAGGTGATCTCATGAAGGTCCATGAAGTTCTTGCCAAGAATCAAATTGACATGGCTGCTACTTAGAAGGAACTATTCAACTATCTCCAAACTCTCACTGACGAGATGTCAGACAAAACTCAAGAGAAGGGAAAGACAAGGAAACATCTCCAACGGACCCCGAAGTTATTCATGTTCCTGATGACGATGAAACCAGCAAATCCGCAGAGCCTCAACCCGCCGGCTTCATCACCCGTGAAGACTTGGAGCGCTTTATGGAGAATCGAGGAAGGGGTCATACAACAACTGTGTACGGTCATCAACCTCCGTATCCTGCAGCCACGCAGAGGATCCCTCTCCCAAAAGGTTACACCTCTCCAACATTCACACTCTATAACAGAACGGGAAATGCTCGAGAACACGTTTCTCGATTTCTGGAAGCATTATGAGAACATGAACACAACCATGTTGTCCGCTTGAAGGAGTTTTCAAAATCCTTGATGGGTCATGCATACACTTGGTACAATAATATCACACCAGGAAGCATTGATAATTGGGAAGAAATGATTAATGCTCTCTATAGGAAATACTTCTTTGTTTCTGAGCAAATTACCCTTTATGACTTGGGGAGGATGGCTCAGAAGTCTACTGAAAACCCCAACGATTACGTGAAGAGGTTTAGGATCCAAACTCTGGATTGTCATGATCCAAATGTTACTGAACAACAACTGGTGAACTTGTGCATCAATGGGATGATCCATGTTTACAGAGCTTTGTTGGAGAATCTCCGCTTCCAGACCTTTTCGGAACTTCATGAAGCAGCCAAGCGATCGGCAACTACTTCTTCCGCCTTGCTATAAAGATCGAAAACTGTCAAAATGGAGGATTCGAAAGACACTCGAAGCAGTAGTGCTCATCACCTGATCAACAAACAATACAATATTGAAGCTTCCATAAATGTTGTTGAAGGAAGCAAGAGAAAATCTGAAGCACAGCAACACAAAAACGCTTCTCCAACGTCTCACCCTCCAAAAAACGAACCAACCGCGGAGCAAATGGAAAATGCACGATATTGGCACTTCCATAGGTATGTCAGTCGTCCAACTCGTGACTGCATAAATTTGAATCGCATCTTCAAAGAAAAGGCCAACTCAAGAGAATTGGGGACTGAAGGAGTACACATAAATCCTCTCCTGATCAGAACATTCGCACCCTCCGAGCAGCCGGTCAAGGAAGCAGTTCAGTATTTAATGGAGCACGTCTGCGAGTTGATGTACATGTCAAGGGCCCAAAAAGATGACATGTTTGCTGCGCTAAACCATGTCGCATCAGGAAAATGACTGATAATTTAGGAAACATTCCTTGAACCACCTGTGACAGACAAAGATATGTACGACTGGGGACTTCTCACCGTGGTCCATCTCAAGGGGAACAAATTCAGACGAGCATTAGTCG
Source organism: Papaver bracteatum (assembly GCA_023529315.1). Taxonomy (NCBI): domain Eukaryota; kingdom Viridiplantae; phylum Streptophyta; class Magnoliopsida; order Ranunculales; family Papaveraceae; genus Papaver; species Papaver bracteatum. The sequence goes on from JAJJWX010004610.1 coordinate 1,305,919, forward strand.
ACATTGGCACTGCTGTCAACATCATCCCTATGAAAACCCTAAGATATGCCGGCATCACTCGTCAAGAAGAAACTCACGCTCCATTCCCAATCATAGATCATGAAGGAATCTTCAGGGATGCTTATGGTTACATCATTCTCAACATAAGAAGTGATTAAACCTGAACAGAAACTAAATTCTTCATAATCAGGGAGGATCCTGGATACGACATGGTTCTTGGAAGAGTGTGGATTCATGATGGAAAAATTACTGCAGTATATTCACCTTTAGTTGCACGCTAAGAAAGCTTTGATTCAGAAGATGACCAGCCTTTCGAGCATTTGGAAAAGGTCGAAACTCTGATGAGACTCTCGCAAAATCCTGGATAAAGCTCTAACGAATTCGTCAGGAGGTTTCACACTCAGGCAAGTCTTATTCCTCATGATGCATATGTATTGCCAACTTTCAAATACGCTACTCTGGTAAGGGGACTTGATCTTGCTCATGACTCATCAGTCACCAAACGTTATGAGTGGTTAGTCTCACCTCAACAATACTTGACCAAGTGGTTAGATGTTGAACCCCTCAAAATTCATCATCTCACCAACACTGTCATTGATAGAATAGTGACCAAGTTCCACAATCAGTACCCTGAATGTTTTCCTTTGCATGAGTGTCCATATGTGCCATAGAATCTGAAAATTCCACCGACAGTGCATCCCGTTGTGCGAAGAATCCTGAACAAGCAAAAGAAATTCGGGGCACGACCAACTAAACTTAACAAGTTCTGTGAAGGAGATTTGGTTCTCAAGGCAACTAGGCGCAATTTTCATTCTACAAAGAGTTCTAACTGTGAAGGGCCTTTCATGATTGCTAAGTCAGTCGCTGGAGGATACTACAAATTGGCTGACATCAAGGGCAAGACAAGAATACCAGTGATTCATGAGAATTGGCTCAAGATTTTCGATGCATGAAGCATTTAACATTGGATGTTTTATGTCCAAGGCAAGCGCTCAAAACATCTGACGTTTGCACTTTAGGATTTTCTTTTAATTGTATTTTCAATTCCTCCAAAACGTGTGCATACTTGCACTCATCATTTGAAAATTCAGCAATTTATCAAAGTCCTTTATTTAAGAAAATCTCTATCAAAACCAAAATCAAAAGAAAATCCTCAGTCACGCATAAATTCAAAACCTATCAAAATAAAAACCCAAATAAAATCTCACATCTCTCTCAGAAGTTCAATGTTCATGAGATTGTGGAAAGGAAACTAAAGAAAGCCATCAAAGAATGATTTCTGCATCTCCGCATCTTCCAAAGCTTTCAAAGCCGCTTTCTCCAACTCCAGCTTCTTGGTTAGTTCAGCAACTTCGTTCATCTTCTTCGTCATAGTGTCACTAGCAGGGAAAGGAGCACCACCCTTTACTATTTTTCCTGATAGATTCAATCCTTTGACGAAGCCACTTCATATTGAAGCCAAGTTCTTCAGTATTCTTCAAGTTGTACTCCCAATCAAAGAGTACGTCTCGGGTAACAACATTTCTGGGAATGATACCGATATCATATATAACACGCAAGATGGTTTCCACTTGCTTTGTCAAGAAATAACTCCGTTATGTATCCTGAGTAACCATGATGTGTCCATACATTTTCCACAGTTTCTCATACATAGCAGCATATCCGATGGGAACACTAAAACCACCAACTAACTGGTGGTATGGGAGTAACTCACCAAATTGAGGATCAAAAGAAATCCCTGCATTGAGATACTCATGCACTATCATACGCCTCTCAACTACTGGAGCAGCATCAACAATCATGGAGACCACTTCAGACGAGGCAGTTTCTGCTATTCTCGATTCGGGTTCCACCATCTGAGGTTCAATTGGGGCTTCCACCACCTCTCCTGCATCAACGACCAGCACTTCATAACCTGGAGATGCAGATATAGGAGTTTCATCGCCAACAACTCCAAGACTTCCCAATCTATTATTATTGGATCCATGATTCCCGACTTCGTCGTTCGGTACCTAATGCGAAGATTACATGGGATTAGGATGGTTCAGGCGTGGAAATCCATTGCAATCATAAGATTAAGAAAGTAAGTGAATTAACATCATCTAAGTTCCTTATTAGGCATTTATGACATGTGCAAGAAGTATCAAAGTCAAGAAACATGTTTTCAAAGAAACTCTGCTGAAGAAAATTTACACTGCCCTATATTCAATGACGAACTGGGAGCAACTGGTGAGGAATCTAGAGATGGGTTATATGTTATTCTCTTCATATGGAAGTTATCTACAACATGTAAATATTTCATGACAATCGAATGAACGAGCGAGGAGATGTGTCCAAAACATCACACAACATGCGATCTGGAAAAGTCCTGAATATCTCCTGGAAGTTTACTATTTCGCGTTTTTCAGGCCCTAAACATGCTCAAAATTCGAAAATATTCTATGTTAAAGCTTGGAAATTTCCTGGGCTTGAAGATACATATGTGGACATCAAAAATCCGACTTCAGACGAGGATCCTACAACATTTCTAATAAAATCTAAAGTCTGAAATTTTCTGATGACGTATTTCAGCAAAATTACTCGTATATTTATACGTTTCTCATCTATGTTGCACAGATACGGACACGGGACACGATTACGACATGACACGGTTACGGAGACACGTCAAATCTCAAAAAAGCTGGTTACGGCAACACGTTATATATATTACAAATATCATTGAATTGAGATTGTACACTAATCGGCTCAACATAATAATTATTCTTATTTTCAGAATACTTATTTACTAATATAATAAAATTAATAATAATGAAATTATGATCAAATTTTTCACAAATAATGTTTATATTTGACAACAAGACAAATAAATTAGCTTCACGCTTAGTTTATTTTGATTTTCCAAACCAAAATTAATCATTTATGGTGTGTCCGGAAGTGTCCAAATAGTGTCAAATGTCGATTTCTACGGGACGCGTGATGTGGCGTGTCCATCGCGTGTCGGAAAGTGTCGTAACCGTGTCGTGTCCGATTATGCGTCCGACACGGTTACGACATCTTTCTAGGCGTGTCCGTGCAACATAGTTTCTCATTCATTCATGCATAAATCAGCAATATCATACTTCTATGAAGAGACTACAGGATAAATACTTACTAGGGAAGCCTTTAAACCATTTGAGAAATCGGTAATGTTGGAACCCCCATTGGAAATTCCGTTATCTTCATTCAGAGAACTCTCCATATTTTCGTTCAGTTCGGGATTTCGAGAGCTCTCCATATTCTTATGACTCAAAGAGGAATGTGCCTCATCAATATGCTCCTTATCCATGGTGATTTCCTCCTGTCCACATCAACAACATTCATCACTCATTCGTCCAAAGGCGCATTACAATTATCAAGTGCAAAAGGGGAAACTTACATCAACCTCCTCAGTACTGGAATCCTGAATTGTTCGACCAAGAGAAAAACGGAGACCATCAATAACCGATGGGGGAAAAATTCTGAAATAGATGAGCAATACTCTTTTAAATCTTAATTACATGGATGAGAAAGTTGCAACAATGAAGAAAAGCGCGAGCAACTCACAAAAGAAGCGGCATGAGACTGTATTATGTTCGGTATCATCCTATGTGTTGTATTACTTCGGCCTTCTCCTCCCTGGGTACTTTCTTGAAAGATTGAAGAGTTTACATCAATTCGTGGTCTCATAACGCGACCAACCTATCACAAGAAAAGCAATACCATTAAAATATGATTGGCATACTTTGGATGAAATCATAAGTAGAAGCACTTACTTGTGACGCATTTGGATATGTCTTCCTCTTATCACTACCAGGGAGATACTTCAACCTGGGTCGACCGGAAACCACGTCAGGAGGAGGGAACTCTCGTACAGGGGACTGAACATCTATTACAAATGCATATACACGCTCGAGTTGCTGACGCCACAAGCCTATATAACCAGGAGTTGCGAAGGTTTCTCGGTCAAAACATGGGAACAAGTATTCATTTCCTTCCACGCGGGTGCAGTCTAAATGAGCCTTCAGGTACTCAATCTCTGTCTTGTTCATTTTATGACCCGGAATGCACTCGTAAAGTCCCATCTGTCTAGAGGCTATGTCAATGTTGTACTCTTCTACCTGGAATCCTCCGTTCATTATTAATAGCAAGAAACCAGGAGTACAACTCAAGACGGGAGATATCTCTCCTTCACTCAGACCAGCACCAGTACCCAATGTGGTATTCTCGTCAGTAGTATTGAAAGTGATCAAATGTGAGAAAAGAGAAGGAATCGACACCCAGGGGCGAAATTTGAACTCAGACTCAATGTCTAAAATGTCAGTAATGCATATCTTGTATTGTGGTTGCTTTCTAGACCAGCGGGTGATCCTAGCATTATTCTCCTCAAGAAGGGAATGACGAGTGTTGACCCTGCGTCCTTGCAAAATGCTACGGGGAATTGGGGCATAACTCTCAAGGTGCTTCCACATCAAGGCTTGGAGAAACATGGTATTAGCATACGTCTCAATCTTCATGAAGCCATCAGAAATACTGGAGTCCACAACTAGAGAGTCCAAGTTGGCGAACAAAGAACCCAAAAATAGACTGCCAATGGGAATTTTCTCACCTTTGGCCATCTTAAAGGAAAAGCGAATCACAAACGGCTTCAGCAAGTGTCCACAATCTTCGAAGATATCCCGTGAGAGCCACAAACACAAGAAATCCACAATTGTCAAAACACCATAAACCGGTCCTTCAGGAGTTCTATCTCTTGGCCACTAGTGTGATAACTATCGGGCATAGCAAGATGCATGTGACTTATTGAATTCGTGTATCTTGGCTTCTAACATGTCAGATATCTCCTTCTCCTATGTCGAGAGTTCTTCAAGAAAATTACCAGTAATTTGAAGGTGCAACAAAGCAACTACATCTTCTAGAGTAATGGTTAATTCTCCCCATCTGCATATAAATGTGTGAGTAGGGACACACCAACGGGCGAGCAGGGCTATCATACCTGGTATATCATGATTGATGATCAAATCTCCAGCAGCTTGAATGGATCGTGTCACCTGAGCACTATCCAATATGGCCCTCACACGGCTATGGCCCATCCAGAGAAATGCATCAGAGGTTTCCGAGAAAGCTTAAACTCCACCTGAGAAGCTGCAAAATGCTTCTCTTGCAAACAAAATTGAATCACAGATCGGGGAGACACCAACTTGTTCTGGGAAGTGCACCTAGGATTTATCAGCAACCGAAACAAAGATCCTAAAGGACGCTTTTCAAGCCTATACAGGTACACGAAGAATTTGTCCTCAGAAGTTGGAATGTTCTTAGTCTTAGAACTTTCCTTCTTCTACTGGGAAACCTCAGTATCATCGTTTCTAGAGGAACCATCATCTCTAGAAGAGGCATCTGTGGAAACATCCTCTCTTGAGGAAACATCTTCTCTCGAAGAAACATCATCTTCAGAAGCACTATGGGATTCAACCATTTTGCAAAATTGCTGCAACATCCATGCATGAATTCATCAATATAATAGAATTAAAGCAAATACGACAATCGACGTCTGCAAAAATGGTATTCCTCAATTCTCACCTCTTTACGATTTCACGAACTTAGTGATAACAACGTAAAAACTCCAAAACTTGCTATTTCTTTCAAACTTGCAAAGTTGAGCATAAAACATATTATTCAAGAGTCTACAATGACTTTCCAAGAAACCATGAGTAATTCGCATAACCCTCTATGTGAGCACTCGCTGATTTTATGTATACATACACTATAAAATCACTGAATTTGCATGTACACTGTGAGTTCACCAAATTCATAAATTGTGTATTTTCAAAAACCCAATTTTTATTTAATAAGGCGTGAATAAGTCACACACTCTTTTTTTTTTTTTAAATCGTGAGTTAATAACTCACGTGAATTACAAAAAAAGAACTTTTGCTCAATCGAGCATTCGTCTATGGAACCAGAGACTTTTCTATTTTTGTAGAAGTTCTCCATATTTCAAATAAAACTTCGAGAGTTCTCAAATAAAATTTCAATATGAACTCCAGGTCTTTTCAATATTTACTACTTTTACGAACAAATTACGTTTATAAAAGTATCTACAAAGTTCATACTTTCAAAAAACGAACTTGGGTTTTCATGAAACCTAATAAACAAAACTTTTGCTGCTGCAACTAGACCATGTCTATTCAAAAATTAACATATCTCTTTCATATTAGGGATTTTTTCTCGTTTCTCCAACTAACGAACAAACGTGCATATACATACGTTTTCTAAAAAATCCTTCATAAATCCTACACATACATATGTAACCATGGGATTTTGGGTTTTGTGAAGAATCATTAATCATAAAGCCTACAACAAAAAAAAACAAAAAAACAAAAAAAATCACGAACTCACATGTTGGCGCCGGACGGAATCCAGCCGGCGGTGATTGGACGGGAGGCGGTGCTGCTGACTTCAACGAGTTTTCCTCCTGCTGCTGCTAGTGGAGTGATGGTGAGTAGAAGCTTGTCCGACTAAAAATTAAAAGGAATTTTAGGGTTATTCCCTTTTATATCAAATTTGTTTCCAAAACCTAATAAAACACCTGGGTTTCCTTTTTGGTTTCAGGCCCTAAAATCCTAAATCGATCAAAACTAGACTTTTAACTGACCAAATCAGCAGCGCTTCACCTCTCCACCTCCACAAAATAATGCTCTATCACACTATCAGGGTCCCCACCCGAACTTTTGCTCGTACATGACACCATTGGAGCAAATCGAGGATTCTGAAACATCCTTTGTAGACTGAGTTCAACCACGATCTTGTCGACTGAAAATCACCATTTAATGCTTACCGCGGAACATGACTGTCCCTCACTTAGCAGGGTACTTAATGTTGACGGTGGATTTTAAACAAAGGTCAAAACCGTAAAATCATGATACTGCATGTTTCTGATACGGTTTCAGGCATGTGACGATTCATATTTTACGAAGCCATAATGAATATGTCTTACGAAAAGCCTCCACTAGCTGAGCGTTCGATCCCTGGCATTTCATTGTGCCCTCTATGTAGAATAATAGAATTGGGAAGTCCTCCTACATAATTGTTTGTTGAGAGGGCTTAACGCCTTCAGGATGTTGGTGATACTCATTGTTCCCTTACTACATGAGAGCGACACCCCTCTACATAGAAGAACGATTGGATGGTTCTCCGTCAGATTGAGAGCAACAACGCCTTCAGGACAGTGACACTCACTGATCCTGACTATGTAGAACGACGTGTATAGACTCGGGTGTTCTACGTAGAGTCTGAGAGCACCCTCAGGATTTGTCGTCTCCTGACTATGCACATAGATTAATTCTGCTGTGACATTCACCACTGAATTCCCAGAATAATCTATTATTGCTCTTATTCCATGGTCGAATCCACGGCCTGATCTAATGGAATGGAAATAACAATTGCTCCTATTCCATGGTCGAATCTATGGCCTGATCCCATGGAATGGCAATAACAATTGCTCTGATTCCATGGTCGAATCTACGATTTGATCCCATGGAATGGCAACAACAATTTATCTCATTACTCCGATTTCATGATCGAATTCACTGCTAATCTCATGAAATGGTAATAGATAATTTTATTACTCCGATTCTATGGTTGAATCCACGATCCCATGGAATGGTAATGCCTGTTTTATTATTAGTTCATGGTCAATCCACAGCTGATCCTATGAATTGATAATAAATAACTAATTATTTTATTGTCTCGTTTCATGAACTATTCTGCACCGAATTTAATGAATTAGCAATAAATATTCAACCATTGGGCATCTGAATCATCACTGAGTAAGTCCCGCAAAATGGTGCTAGTGTACTCGACAATGATGCACGACTGAGCACCCGGATTCGCGAACGAGCATCCAAAAAACATGAAATAATGGAGAGTTCTCCACAAAATAGGAGAGAGAAAATAATAAATACTCCCTCCGTTCCATTTTAGATGATGTTTTAGGGTTATATTTTTGTTCCACAATACTTGAAAGTTTTCATATTTTTCCACAAAACTACCAATTATACCCTTATATTTTGTCTTGGAACTATAATTTTATTTTAAATACACTAATATCAATTAATGTTTGAAGACTTTTTTCAAGAGTATAAATGGAAAACCTTCATATCTCTCTCCATTTCTTAATCTGCGTGAAAACTCCAAAAACATCATCTAAAGTGGAACGGAGGGAGTAATAAAATAATGGGAAGTGCCCATGGGCTAGGCCGGCCATGCCCTAGCCATGGCCGGTCCCATGCTTCCCCATTATTTTCTTTATTTTCTCACGATTTTCATAAACCCATGGAGAGTTCTCCATCTTGGAAAAAATTTCTCAATTTGTGCAAAAACTCGAGAGTTCTCCATAACTTGGAGGATTCACCAAATATATTATAAAATAAGGAGAGGTGTGCGGGACCGGGCAACCTAGCCAGCCGGCCATGCCCAAGCTGTGGCCGGTCCCATACCTCACAATCCTTAGCTTTTTATAATTATTATTCCAAAACTTCATGGATTCTCCATATCTTCCTGGATTCCCCATATCTTCAAGGACTCTCCATAACTTCAAGGATTCACGAAAAATAATAATAAAATAGGGAAAGGTGTGCGGGACCGGGAAACTTGGCCGGACGGCCATGCCCTAGCCGTGGTCGGTCCCACACCTTGCAATCCCTGATTTCTCATTATTATTTCCCTCAACTCGTGAAATTACTGGGTTTGAACAAAATTCGTGACCTCTCCATATTTTCTCAAATATTGCTCGAATCACGAAAAACCAAAAGCCAACATGGTCATGCGGCCGGATAGCCCCTCACGGAAATTTTGGATTATTAAAATATTTTATTAAAATATTTTATTTTAATATTTTCAAAATATTGATGAATTGAGCATACATGCTCATTCCACCAAAAAGTCGAGAATTCTCAGCCAAGATGAAACTCTTCTGAAAAATCACAACATCGCTCAAACGCGCATCAGAAAATATTGAAACTCTTAGTATGGAGACACGGACATCATGGCAACTCGTGCATGCCTCCATGACCGACCAGGTTGCTTCTAGGGCTTGCACAAAGCCGGTCCCACACGTTTTCGCAATTTTGACCTAATTTGCTCAATTGCTCATACTGGGCCCGAGATCTCTCTAACCAACTGGAGAATCCTCCAAACGTGTAGTAGCAGGAAATCCCACAGTACAACCCTCACAAGAATTCATACAATCAAATCATTTTTAGATCAACAATCATAATTTTTATTGATTAATCTCACAAATTTTACAAGATGAAAAGGAAATGAAGCTCAAGATTTAACAACCGCTCTAGACTTTCTCTCTCCTAATGACTTTCTTAACACTCGAAAAAGATCTCTCTTTCCTTACGCCTATTCAACTATTTATATAGGAAATTACATAGTGGATGACATCTAATCTGTCCTTTATTTTAGGATCTAACTTGCAATATTCTCGCAAGAGTTCTATTGTTAATATTCGCAAATACTCTAATCATCATAGAGTCATCACACTTTTCTCACGTTTCTGCCATCGTCATCTGTCACGTCATTCTTCAAATCATTCTGCGACGCTCGTAAAGTATTGTTGATCAAACTTCGCAAATGTGTCATTCTTGCGATATTCTGATCCTACATCTTGCCTCTTCTCATGTCTTCTCTGCGAAGGAGAGAATGTCATGAGAAATTATTCTTCAAAATTCCGCAACTGTTCATCTTTTCATATTCTTCTCTACTGACACGATTTTGTATTTTGTGTGAATTTTGTTACACGTATCTTTTCTTCCATCCATCTCTTGACACGTCTTTTTCAACCGTTGCTTTTTAACCGCTCACGTCTACTCCTCGCATTAAATGCACTTATCTTCTCAAGAATTTCTACCCTCTATATATATTCTTCTTCTTCCTCTCTTTTCTTCTTTTTACTTTCCCTCTTATTTTATCTGCAACTTCACTTCATTATTTTTCCGTAACTTCCGCTCCTGCTACTGTAATTTTTCTTGATTCTTCTTCTTCAATTTTTATTTTCCTCTTCATTCCCATACTAAAAATGTCTCCAGCTGGTCGTAAGAATGAAGTTGCTCTTGAAGAAATTCGAAAGGAATTTCTAACCAAAGGTTTTACTTTATCTCCCATTCCTGGTCAAAACCCTAAATCGGAACTTTCTATTAGTTTATTTTTTGATCATCCTTGCAATCATGAAAAGAGCATAGTCTCCATAGGTCAGCTTCTCGATGCTCTTCCTATTCCCCTTTATGATCATGAACTTCCCTTATTCTATGAAATTCCTTCTCATGCGAAATTCTCGCGAGCAGTTTATCAATTGAGTGGAGACTGCATTCGCTTAATGCTCGAGTTTGCGAATCGTGGTGCTGGTATTTGCAAGAAGAATCTTATTCAAGCTAGATCAACAATACTTTGCGAGCATCGCAGAATGATTTGAAGAATGACGTGACAGATGACGATGGCATAAACATGAGAAAAGTGTGATGAATCTGCGATGATTAGAGTATTTGGGAAGATTAACAATAGAACTCTTGCGAGAATATCGCAAGTTAGATCCAAAAATAAAGGACAGATTAGCTGTCATCCACTATGTAATTCCCTATATAAAGAGTTGAACATGCGTAAGGAAGGAGAGATCTTTTTCGAGTGTTAAGCAAGTCATTAGGAGAGATAAAGTCTATAGTAGTTGTTAATTCTTTAGCTTCATTTCCTTTCATCTTGTAAAATTTGTGAGATTAATCAATAAAATTATGATTGTTGATCTAAAAATGATTTGATTGTATGAATTCTTGTGAGGGGTGTAGTGTGGGATTTCCTGCTACTACATATTGGCGTAAGAAACAGGGATTCCTTGTTGATAGTGTGAAGATTTATATTGTGATTTGAAAGAATTTGGAATAGTTGGTGAAAAGTTTCATATAATTTTCAACAATTCATTAAGATTAAAGAGATGGATAGAAGAAGAAATGCTTCAAGACAACCAACAACTGTAAGAAGGAGTAAGAGACTTGTTGGAGAAAGAAGAAACGAAACAGGATAACCTTCAAGAATGAATACAAGAAATGATGGAGAAAATCAAATTCAACAACTAATTCAGCATACACCAGCGCAAAATAGAGCTATGGATGATGATAGAGTGAGTGTACACACCTGGAAGTCAAATTCAACAGATGAAACAGAGGAATAATGACAATTGAGAAACGATAGACGAGTAGAGGAGGATCAAGAAGAAGTTGGAGGTATAATTCATGGAAATGAAGAGATTGAAGCATTAGAAACATTGAGACAAAGAATACACGAAGAAAGGAGAATAGAAGCAGAAGAACGTGCTAATTTGACAAGGAAGAATCATGAGTTGAGAATGGAGAATATGAGACTACAAAATAGAAAGTCAAGAAGCACTACAAGATCAATTTCAAGATCAATCAGATGGGAAGAAAGATGAAACTCACTTGTAGAAAATGTTGATGGAAATATTCGGCAGGAGGTGCAAAATCCAGATGAAGAACGTCGCGAAAATAGAGAAATGATTGAAGATCGATACATTCCACATGGTGAAATTCCTCAAAACAGGCAGCGTCAAGAACGAAATAACCAAGGTGATGAAGAAAACCAATAAGAAGAAAGAAGAATATTACATGGGAGAGAAAATCGAAGAAATGAGCAAGTAATTGAAGAAGAAATCGAGAGAGATTATGCTGAACAAGCACGTTTAGCCTGCGAGAGAGAGAGAGAGAGATTGAGATAAGGAGGAAAGAGAACTCCAAGAAGAAATACGTCAGAATAACCATGACAATCGAGAAAGAAGACGCGAGCAAAACCGCAACAATGGTAATATCAATGAAGAATATGATAGAATACAAAGGAGAATCGAAAGACAACAAAGAGAGTTGATAAGGAGTGAGCAAAATCGCAGAAGATAAAATGAGAGATATAATGGTGTGCGAATTCATGATAGAAATGAAAGAGAAGGTCGTAGAGAAAGACAAGAAGAAAATGATGGGGAAGAAAATCAAAATTTCGCAACACAAATTAGGCAAGAACCTAGGAGAAGATAAGCAGAATTAAAGAGACCAATGGGATCAGCGTCCAGGGTAAATGAACAAATCTTAAGAGAACTGGCAGAAATGAGAGGAATGCTGAATAATAGGAGAGAATGAGGTATGAGACAATTGGATGAAGCTATAGAAGAAGCTGCGAAAACTCCATTCACACAAGAAGTAAAATTAGGAGGAATACCCCCAAAGTGCAATATGCCTGCATTAACTAGCATTTTCGACGGAACAACATGTGTAATTCAACACATCAAGGCGTATGTAAGGTGTATGCTACAGTGAGAAAATCATGATACTGTATTGTGCAAGTATTTCTCATCCATCTTAACAGGGGAGTCGCTGAAGTGGTTTGAAGGTTTTCCCAAGAATATGATAACTTTGCAGATTACATTCTTAGGGGCATACATAAGTAACAACTCTTCGCGACCCGGCATTGAAGATGTATATGGATTAAAACATAGAATTGGTGAAAGTTTGAAGCATCTAACCATACGATGGAAGACAATGTGTAGTGAAATGGCTGGACGTGTTGATGAGAGATATCTCATCTTATCATTCATTAACGCAATGTTCGCAACCAATCTATTGTACATTCAACTTTTCAGAATCAAGAATACAATCTCAATAACTGAATTACGGGAGCTGCAGGAGGAGTATATTTCCCTTAAAGAAAAACAGAATGAAATGGAATCATATCCCGTTGCGAATACAAGCTCAGCAGCACCAAATGTGAGTTTGCTACCAAAGTTGATAAACGCAGTGGCGAGCACTTCGCAGGTCCAATAAGAAAAAAGTATGGATAATAATCAGCAGAAAATAGTATCTATGGGAAGCCATGACCAAGAAGAATTTGAGAAAGAAAGAAACTTCTATAGTCGAGGTGGAAATAACAAAATACAAAGATTTGATCAGCCGTAGGAAAGTTATGGAGGACAAAAACAAAATTATCAGAGAGGATCAGGAAGTCAAAAAATGATATGGGAGGAGATCAAGATGCCGCCTTTAAATACTACTAGTGTGGAAAAAATTTGGGAAGTAATAATTTTAATGGAGAATATACCAACACCCTGGAACATGGAAAAGAAATGCTTCTAAATAGCATCAGCCAAGAATTTTGCTCTTATCATCACTTTCATGGATATTCTACAAATCACTGCAGAAATATGAAAAGAATCATTCTAAGGATGATATAGACTAGGGAAAGCTAAATCATTTTCTAATAGGGCACCCTCAATCTCAACTCTTACCACCACCACCAGAAATTCGAAGGGTAAACACAACAAAAGTAGGAGAAACATTTGTCATAGAAGTTGGAGAAAAGGCGAAGAATCTATTTTGTAATTCTATTGTACATTCATACAAAACTATTGAAGACTTTCATGACAATATTCTAAGCAGAGTTTTTGATGTAGTTTTACAAGAAGTAAATAGAAGGGTTTGATTCTCGGACTTGTTGAGATTGGTTTAATATTTAAAAATAAAATAAAGAAAATATATTTACAATATTGTCACGATAACGAGAGATACTAGGATTTCGGATTCCACCATAAACTCATTCATGCGATTCATACATTTATTCTAGACAATTATAGCTCAAGCAGAATATTGACTATGTTTCTTTGCCAAGGTAGATTTTTTAAAAGCAATGATTGTAAATCTAAAGCATGGGATATCAAAATACTTAACCTAAGTATAACCCATCAATTGAAATCACAACCATTCAATAAAAACCATAAAACAATTAATAATCCATGCAAAAAGTCATAAAAGAATTAAATATAATTACCACATGCATGAAATATGGCTTCCTCCGTCATCCCAGTGTTGGGGTTTAGCTCCTCATGTTGGAAACACGCTCAAAATTGATATTCATAGCTCAAAAAGTGTTTACAAGAGGTGAAAAATAATAAAGCAGTGAAATCGCAACAGATATAAGTGTTACAAAGACACTGTTACAGAGAACGATAAATATTTTGTGTAGTAGGATAAACGATTGTCCTTACTAGTTTGTTCTTCGTGTTCTTCAGAACGACACTTCTTTTCTATTGTCTGCAACTCCTCATTCTTCTTCTCTGCTGCTGCTGCAATTCTTCTCTACAGCCTTGTTCTTAGCTCCGAAGCTACCCCAAACTCTCGACCCCTTGTGTGACCTCCTAACACTATTTTTATACCAAACATGACGATTAAATCTCAAGGAAATCTTCTCTTTTGTTTTTCAGAAAGTCTCGGACTTTTCTCTCCAAGTCACGAGTTTATCTCCCTATACGCATTCTGGGTTGTTCGATTCTTCCCTAAGCTCTCTTCATGATGTAATAAAATCTTTAGAGAGCATATTCTTTCCATTTACACACGCAACTGCCATATGAAACTCACAAAACCAACCCGATAATAACACCTCCTCTGTTTCGAAACAAAAAGAGTATCTTCCCTTATTTATTATCGATACACTCGTTACCTTCCCTGATTCAGTCAAACAGGCTTATACCAGTCGAAAGCCAAGCCAAACTCCGACTAAAACTCGTACATAATCGATCCAAACAACTTTGGGTATCTCTCAGGCCCTGTTAAACTTCGTATGAATAATCCATCCCAATTAACGCCATTAAACCACCTATACCATCCCTGTTAATCCAAAGTAGGTCCATTAAAACCAATTTTGGCGATTGAATCCTCTCCGAAATCTTCTAAAATCAGAACCCTATTTTGCCAGGGAAGAATCACTTTTTCCCGCCAAATTTGAGAATTCAAATGAAAATGATGACCTCCCCCTAACAGCTTCGGTCTGCCAATAGTAGTTGCCCTGAATGGGATGCCCCTTAGTAATTAGGTTACCCCTTATCCACTGCTGGGGTCCCTTTAGTATTTTTTCTGGGGTGTCTGTATAACTTTTCTGGGGTGTCTCCAACATACTTCCGGGGTGCCTATAATGCGTCTTCTGGGTGCCTTTAGTAATTATCTCCCAAGACCAATTTTCGAGCCAATTTCTCCGCAAAAACTTATTTCTCAAAAAAACACCTACAAATACATAAAAAGGAAAATAAGTACAAAATCGAGCACTAACAATATACATAATTGAGATCAAAATAGACACATACATGCGTCTATCAAATACCCCCAAACTTATTATTTGCTAGTCCCAAGCAAATCAAATCTACAAAACAAAATCCTAACTCACTGTCGCAGGCATCGTCGATTGCATTTAGCGTATGCAATAAGCCTTTAAACCCCTAGGTGGACCTAGTGGCCGAGTTATAGTCTCGGGAGGGCATACCAGATATATACCCACAAAATATTTTCTCCAGACCCTAGCTATCTACGCATAACCTTGGAAGGCACGAAAGAATCTCCTTGGTTGGCATACTTATTGACTACAGGAGGAAGTACCCTGATGCGAAATTCCAATTGATGTACACAACTTTGCACTCAAGCATACTAAAATTCATATATAAGTGACAGATCTCTACTCAGATAGTTGCACTATGGACATCAATATTCGGAGTCAACAAATCACATGGATAGATTAAGAGATGGATATACAAAAACATAGATGGTTTTGATGTTGACTATGTGAACGGTGTTTCTCATATCTGTATGAAGGACACTTCCAAAATGAACATATCCTAATGGACTGAGATACGGGTCTGACTAGTATCAGCACAACTGGAATATACAAGGGAACCAGTGGTCGATAATCCTAATTCTAGATCAACTCGTCTGGCATATACAAGGGAACCAGTGGTCGATTTATTCACTGAACATTAACATTTTTTTTTAACAACATGATTAGATCTTGCGGATCCAAGCACATGCTTTTTGTCAGCAGATTACATGATAGTTCCCATGGATCCTGCGTTCCACGCTTGTTTAGGCGACAGAGACAGGGAGAACACACACATATTGCTATCCAAGTGTTAATATTTATTTATTTTTTGAGAATTATTCCGTTTGGTCTAATTGGTCTGGTTTTTTTTTTTTTTTTTTTTTTTTTTAGTAACTCAATCACTCTATTTCACCCTAGAAGTGGTAACAACTTGAATCGTGAGCCCCACCTAATCACTTAGAGAAACATAGTTTAAAAACAAAATAAAAATAGAAGTGAAAAGGACTCAACGAGATATGGTGAAACTATCATGTTATTTCTAACACCTGAGCTCTGTGCTTTTATGAATAGACTCTTTAGATGTTTCCATGTACTCAGATTGGTTCCTCAACTCCTACAACTAAGATGCTTCCATCCACTTAGATTGGTTAGTGCCATCCTTAATAAACATTAATTTCTAGGCTCTGGAGTTTATTTATTGCAACTAAAAAGTTTCTCCCATACCCCCAAAATTAAATCTAACATTGTCCTCAATGTTCTAAAGATAAAATTAAAAGCATGAATAAGGAAAAACTGTTACCATTTGAAGCAAAAAGAGTTAAGGAAAGATATTACCGTGTTGCATGAGCATTGGGTTACTTCCTAAGAAGTGCTAAGTTTAACGTCTTCAGCCATACATAAGAAATAATTAATCACTTCATATCATAAGCAATAACCGAAACAACTGTGGATCATCTGCATCAAAAAGTGTTAACACAGATAAAAGGAAACTGTAACAAACCAAGAATAAACATATCACACCCTTGCCTAGTTTCATGTTTAAGACAACTACATCTAGTTGTGGTTCAGGTTCTATAAAGGGGTCTAAATAAAATATTTTCATGGGTTGCCCCTCCTCATAAGTAAGATTCGAAAGATCAGGTTCTAAGGTTTGGAAAAATTTAGAAGTACATAGCAATAACCTGAATAATTGAGGATCCTCTAAGTCAATCAGATTTGACTTACACAACTGACCATAATGAGAGTGGTGGTCATTCTTAAGCAAATGTGTCAATTTTATTTTCCTACAATAATTAGGTTTAGTCTCAAAACTTAATAACTGACACATTTCAAATTCAAACGTTCCCACAACTGGTAGAAAAATATTTGGTGGGAAAACAAAATCAATATGGGTATCATAGCCTAGGTAAACCACATCAACCAGAGGATGGGTTTCTAATAACTGAACTTCTTCTTGGACATCACTAGGTTCAGGAAAACGTGTATAAAGATAATCTTCCAAAATGGTTGAGGCACATATGTCAAGTCCAAAGTGAGGGATCTCTGTAAGAGCTAAAGGTAAGGCATATGGAGAATGATAATCACCCCCAAACTTAGAGTTTTGGGTGTCTCTAGATAGACTAGCTACAATTTCCCTAATTTCTAGATCATTAGAATCTTGAAAATGGTTAATCGCTTCTTGTAGGTCATATTCAGGTGACGCATCCTCATACATATTTAAAATCTCTACGAGTTCATATTTTTCGTCTAAGACTATTGTTTCTAAATTTGTACACTTTAAAAGTTTTTCTCTTATCTGTCTTTTCTATCCAGTTCCCACCCTATGGAGAATGTAGTCAGAAAATCTGCGTCTTCGCAACGCAATAAAGAAGTTTCATAGTTTATCTCAGCTCATGTGGTCATTGATTCAGTCAGGGGGGTCTGCGTTCACTATTAAGCCTACGCCCTCCATTCCGTTATTTTCAACTCATTCCTCTAAACCATTATTGGCTTCGTAATCAGAAGGAAATACTACATCATCTTAAATGGGGGTATCTCTAGTAAAATCCTCATCCTTTCGAATAGGTGAATAATTATTAAAATTATTTGGATTCGAACTAGAAATAATATTATCATTAAAAATCTCAATTGGAGTAACAAATTCCTGATCACTATGCCTACATATTTCAAATTCTTCATCAGCACTATCTTTATCATCATCATCATCATCATCATCATTATAATAACATGAAAATGATCGAACCTCATCTAAAGTAGTGTTACCAATTCTAACCTCGTCATCTTGATTATGCAAATAATTATCCTCATTTTCAAGGGTATTATTGGAAACACTATATTGGAAATTAAGATTATTTCGAGAAATTCTTTCTTGTGCCTCTAACTTAAGTCTACGTGTCGACTCAGCTATCCTCTCAAGGGTCTGTTCTAAAGAAAATTCCCTTAATGTTGGATCTAAGTTTTCTTTTAACCTCTTGTGGGTGTCTTATAAAGAAGGTTCACTCATTGTTACAGTTCTTTCGTCCATAACTAAGCTATTTGTATTCTCAGCCATCATCTTGAGAGACTCTTCTAGAGGAAGAATAGGACCAGAAGAAACAACCATAAGTTTGAGAGACTCTTCTAGAGGGAGAATAGGAACATAAGGATCATAATAAGGACTAGTTTTCAATTGTTTAATTAAGTCGTCCAAAGACGAGGTACTAGTACTATAATATTCCTTATTTTCTTGCTCGTATGACCGGTATGCATGTGGATATTAATTGGGCTCACCATGGTAAGACCCTTATCCTTCAAAAGGAAGGCGTTCCCAACCACTATTCACATTGTGGTCATAATAAGGATAATGTCCATGTTGCTCAGTCAAATAATCATTGTATTGGCTATTATAATACCAGTTCGACATTCTATTGTTCACGTGAAAATGCAAGGTTGACTAAAATGGGTAGGCTCAGGTTACCACAGCAAAATATACCTAAAGGTACGAGGCTGAGGTTTTTGGACTTTCAGCTGGTAACTCCCATAAGGCCCAAGGCACGAGTTCAGCTTACTAATCCACAAGTTTTCCTAAATTCGGTAGTCTGACGATGCAATTGGTGTGTGCACGTGTTTTTTTTTATATTAACAAATATATACAAATAAACAAACAAAAATAAAAGTTCCAAAAATAAAACTTAACAAAAATAAATAAAAATAAAAAGTTTGGGATTTTCTGCCCTTTTAGGCAAGTCCAACTTTCAACCTTTAGTTTCCAGCAAAACCTGCACACCAAAAACAAAAATACCAAGAATAAAATCTAACAAAAGAAACAAAAAAAAAAACCTAAAAATAAATAAATAAATCTAAAACCTAAAAACAAGTCTGCGTCGGCGGCGCCAAAAACTGATGTAGTTTTACAAGTGATACATAGAAGGGTTTGATTCTCGGACTTGTTGAGATTGGTTTAAGATTTAAATACAAAATAAAGAAAATATATTTACAATATTGTCACGATAACGAGAGATACTAGGATTTCGGATTCCACCATAAACTCATTCATGCGATTCATATATTTATTCTAGACAATTATAGCTCAAGCAGAATATTGACTATGTTTCTTTGCAAAGGTAGATTTTTTAAAAGCAATGATTATAAATCTAAAGCATGGGACATCAAAAGACTTAACCTAAGTATAACCCATCAATTGAAATCACAACCATTCAATAAAAACCATAAAACAATTAATAATTCATGCAAAAAGTCATAAAAGAATTAAATATAATTATCACATGCATGAAATATGTCTTCCTCCGTCATCCCAGTGTTGGGGCTCAAAATTGATATTCATAGCTCAAAAAGTGTTTACAAGAGGTGAAAAATAATAAAGCAGTGAAATCACAACAGATATAAGTGTTACAAAGATATTGATACATAGAACGATAAATATTTTGTGTAGTAGGATAAACGACTATCCTTACGAGTCTGTTCTTCGTGTTCTTGAGAACGACACTTCTTTTCTGTCGTCTACAACTCCTCCTTCTTCTTCACTACTGCTGTTGCGATTCTTCTCTACAGCCTTGTTCTTAGCTCCGAAGCTACCCCAAACTCTTGACCCCTTGTGTGACCTCTTAACACTCTTTTTATACCAAACATGATGATTAAATCTCAAGGAAATCTTGTCTTTTCTTTTTCAGAAAGTCTCGGACTTTTCTCTCCAAGTCACGAGTTTATCTCCCTTTACGCATTTTGGGTTGTTCGATTCTTCCCTAAACTCTCTTCATGATGTAATAAAATCTTTAGAGAGGATATTCTTTCCATTTACACACGCAACTGCCATATGAAACTCACAAAACCAACCCAATAATAACACCTCCTCTGTTTCGAAACAAAAAGAGTATCTTCCCTTATTTATTATCGATACGCTCGTTACCTTCCCTGATTCAGTCAAACAGGCTTATACCAGTCGAAAACCAAGCCAAACTCCGACTAAAACTCGTACAGAATCGATCCAAACAACTCCGGGTATCTCTCAGGCCCTGTTAAACTTCGTGTGAATAATCCAGCCCAATTAACGCCATTAAACCACATATACCATCCAAAACCACAGGTCCATTGAAACCAATTCTGGTGATTGAATCCTCTCCAAAATCTTCTAAAATCCGAACCCTATTCTGCCAGGGAAGAATCACTTTTTCCCGCCAAATTTGAGAATTCAAATGAAAATGATGACCTCCCCCTAACAACACCGGTCTGCTAATAGTAGTTGCCCTGAATGGGATGCCCCTTAGTAATTAGGTTACCCCTTATCCACTGCTGGGGTCCCTTTAGCATTTCTTCTGGGATGTCTGTATAACTTTCCTGGGGTGTCTCCAACATACTTCCGGGGTGCCTGTAGTGCTTTTTCTGGGTGCCTTTAGTAATTTTCTCCCAAGACCACTTTTCGAGCCAATTTCTCCGCAAGAACTTATTTCTCCAAAAACACCTACAAATACATAAAAAGCCAAATAAGTACAAAACCGAGCACTAACAATATACATAATTGAGATCAAAATAGACACATAAATGCGTCTATTAGTTTTCGCAAGAGATGTTGATGAAAGAGAGATAATGAACATTGCAAAAATCTCGCCACTAAAAGAATGGCAAAAGCAGACTATCTCTTTCACTGCAGAAGAAGTTCCCGCAGAAGGAGAAACACATGACAACCCATTAGTGGTAAGATTAGAGATAAACCCAAAACCAAAAGAAGATGGAAGGGGGGGATGAAGATGATGATGTGGATGAAGATGAAGATACATGGGTAAGTAATAGAGTCTTAATTGACACGGTAAGTTCTGTGGATATCTTATTCTATCATACTTATAAGACTATGAGAGGCAGAGATGAGAATCTAATACCTTCAACTTATAAAATCTATGGTTTTAATGGTATTGCCAATAAGCCTAAAGGGGAAATTATTATGGGAATTCCATTAAAGGGGATATCCTCTAAGATCCTATTATGTGTAGTTGATGTAGAATCGCCTTACAACGCTTTGATTGGCCGACCTTGGCTATATGGAATTATAGGTGTAGCATAAACTTTCCACCAATGCATCAAATTTCCTCATCCTAGTGGCATTGGAATCATAAAGGGAGATTTGAATGAAGGAAAGAAGTGTTATGAAATCGATGTAGAATCCTGCGAAGAAAGAGCTGCTAAGAAGGAGAATTGGAAGAATAACATCAAACAAAAACAAAAAAGTGAGAGATTAATGGTTGATGCAATAACAATCAGTGAAAATGTCGCAGAAGGAATGACTGTAGCGATAAGCAACAAAAGAACGGAGGCAGAAAACAGTAAAGGTAAAAAAATTAAATTGTGAAATGAAAGAAATATTGAGAAAAGAAAAAGAGATGTATGATTGATTTGTTGCGAAAATTTCAAAAAATATTTTACTTAATGATAAAAATGAGATTGAGAAATTACAACAGAGCTGAAATGCAAAAGAATAATCCTTAGAATGGGATGAACCTTTATGGCGTACACCCTAGTTCGTGAATAAAATTTCGCAAGAGGCAAATGTAAGACCTAAAGTACGTCATAGAAGGGGTATCTGTTGCATGGCTCAGTGATAAGGTTACACCACTTCTGGAACCTGAGTCATGGAGATTTGGGGTCAATGAAAGCCCATACAGGAGAGACACCTTGGATTCTCAACTTGAGAATATGACTTGAGTTGGGCGACTAAGGTAATAAGAGCTCTCCTAAGGGGTGCGGAGTATGACCAAGGTGCCGAGGTACACGGTTGAGCCAAGAGAGCCCGGGTGTATGAAATTACCTTGGCCATTCTTGGAAAGTCTTGGCTATGATGCACTCGGCCCGAAGAAAACCCCACTTAGGGTGCAGTCTCGTAACCATAAGCCATATAGGCAAAAGGGATAAGAGTCTGCGAACACAACCGGTGGTTGTTAAGACTGGATGGGAGGATCTAGTCTTGTATGGCATAAGTACGTCTCCTTGAATGGGAAACCAGGGGGAAGATAAGGGCGGCACCCTCCATTATGGGGCTGATAAGTGTCTTAAGACGCAAACGTCATGGGGCTTGTTACTCACGGGAGTATTAAGACTTGTCATATTTGTGCAACAGTCCTGAAGATGAAATAATACAAAAGAGAAGTTAAGACGAGATCAATGGGTTTATACATGAAAGTGTAGAAACGTCATGCGATTTCGTCACAAGACGACAATGTCATGGGGCTTTAATTTTGCAAGAAAATTTAGGCCTGTCATATTGTCGCAACAAAAATTACAAAAGAACAAAAAGTTAAGGCAAGATCAATGGGTTTCTACATGAAAGTGTGGAGACGTCCTGCGATCTTGTCGCAATGAAAAAAGATGGCAAAATAATACCTTTACTTAGGAAGGAAAAATAAGACCACATCAGAATACAAGAAAGAATGCAATCTTACAATTTATGATTGCGAGGTTATACAGAGGAAAATGCGATTTTATCGCAAATTATCTTACTAAACAAAGGTAACATGCTCAATCACTCATCTGAATACAAATAACAGAGGCAAGTATGGGAATGCATAGAATAAATTAAATGTTATTTGTTTTCACATGATAGATTTACGCATAAAAAGTTAATTGTATTTTGGATAGTCATATTGCAAGAGAGAAAAAATTTCTAACACATGCAGGAAAGAACAAGAGAAATAGAGCTTGTATTGAAGACTAGAGAAATTCGCAGTGATAGATTACAAGTATACAAGAATGAAAGATCAAGAGAAAATATACAAGTTTTACAAAAAATTGAACAAGAAAGCACAAGGAAGCGAAAAATATTTTTTGCTTGATTCTTCATTATCATCATCAAGTTCTTCACCAAAATTTTCTTCTCTATTAGATTCTTCATCAGACTTCTCCTCTTCATTTTCTTCAGACTCCGTCTCTTCATCAGCTTCACTATCAGAGATGACCAAATTAGGAACATTCTCTGGAACTTTGTCTAAGAGACAAGGATACTTGGAGTGAGGAATCTTGTTGTCATCACAGATCTCCTTGATGGTATCATTACGGAAAGAAATTGCATCATTCCCAAAACTCGCAATAGTGATCTTCATTTGAGTCTTCAATCTTGAACATTTCTCATTGCGAGAAGATAAATCTTTCGCGATCTTCGCTTTCTTATTCTCAAGCTCTTCAATCCTCTTGCGATATCTATCTTCAGCTTCTGCAAAAATATAACAGTAAATTAACAATTTGAAGGAAGTTTATGAAAAACAAATAATTAAATAAGGAGGAACAGTTAATAACCTTCTCTGTTAGAAATCATATCTCTAATCAAAGACGTTTGCTCAGCTTGAAGACTAACATCTACACCTAAATTATTCCTGGCATTATCTAGAACTCTCGCAGCCCAAGAAAACTCATCATCATGATTTATAAGAAGGCGGGAGCGAACTTGATTTTCCCTCTCAATAAGAGTAGCATTTTCGCGGATAAGTCTATCTCTTTCAACTTTAACTTCAAGAAGAGTCTTATGGAAATCCGCCAAAGATTGCGCACCTTACTTAGCGATACGGTCTTTATCATCAATAAGGCTACTGATCTAAGTTCTTAATTTGTTAATTTCTTCTTTTGAGTCAACATAAAAACGTTTAAACTTATTGGCTAATCCCAAACTGGATCTATGTTCAATTTTTAAGAGATGTATTTTGGATCTAAGTTCATCTATGAAAAGAGAGTTGATTTCATCATTTAGAAAGTCATTTAAAGAATCGTTAAGGTGTTTAAGAAGGGTGTCATCATCCATAAGATTGGGAAATGTATGAAGAAGAATAGCCTCATCAGAAATACCATAAACGTCTGTGAAATGGTAAACCATATAAGAAAGGGTAATGAGAAAACGAAATGAAGAAAAATAAGGAAAACGTTATATACCATAGAGTTGCTTATTGGCATCTTGAAGACCAGAGATTTTATTCTTTTGGACAGCAGTCTCAGATTCCAGCTGGTTGTTCTTTTTGCGAAGATCAGCAGTCTCAGATTCCAATTGGTTGTTCTTCTCGCGAAGACTAAAAATTTCAGCTACCAATTTCTCATTCTTCTTGTGAAGTTCAAGATACTTCTTTTCAGAGGCCGCATGCCTTTTTTTCCAAATCTGCGGTAACATCATAAGAAGCTTTCCCATCCTGCGAAATAATGCATCAAATTTTCAGAATAAATTAAGAACTCAAGAAAAAAATAGAAAGAAGATAAATATAAGTATGAAAATTTACCAAACTATTGAGTGAATGTAAGAAACTGGGAGTTATAGATCTTGGAACCCCGCGAAGAGATTCATTATTCTCTAAGAGGGGATCATCGCAAATAGCAGCTACGGATTGGCAGGCATTAGTGAGAGGAGTATCACCAATTCCCTGCATAGTACTAGAAAAAATACTAGATAATTGTGCCATAGAAGACTCAGGAGGAGAATTTCCTTCTGCGACAGAATCGTTAACATCATCATCCGAGGAACTTTCATCAGAATGAGAGTTTGAGGGAGAGGGAGATTGGATTCTTTGTTTCTTTGAAGGAGGTGCAGCAGATTTCCTCTTGCGAGAGGCATCTTTACCTTCATTCCTGGTTTTCACAACTTTCATAGGTTCTTCCACTTCAGCGATAACCTACACACACAGATAAAGATAAGAAATAGAGGCAACAATATATTGTGAAGAATCATAAAAGAATATTTCTTACTTCATCTGTGAATGATCGAAGAGCTGGTAGAGTATTGACTTTCCCAGTCTTGTTATAACTTGCTTTCAACCTTTCACTCTGATAATTTCGCAAGTGAAAACATTGGAGTGGTCAGAAAAATTATATACAAGAGTGAAAAGAATAAAAACTCAAGCAAAATGTAGAAATATACCACTGATTATCTCTCAGGCCATTTAAATACCCATGGTTGATACGCTGCGAGATTCGCAGGTAAAACATGAGATCCGAAGATGTATGGACCCTTTAGGATTAAAGGAAAGATACACCACTTATAATCGCTAGAATGACGTGGAGTTGTATTTTTTCCAGGATGCCAGTAAATGTCTTGCATTAGTATCTTGTCATCAGCAACATCATCCTTCTTCTTTAAACGAACGCCCCAACAAGTGCTATCTTTTTTCATGGGAATTATCTCATAATTTGCAAAGAAAATTTCTACGGTATACTTCGCAGGAATAATTGCAACATCAACAAACTTGGGATTCTTAACTTTTGAGGGGTAAAGAGATCTTTACCAGCACCACGATTCGCAAACTCGAGCATTAAGCGAATGCAGTCTCCACTCAATTGATAAACTGCTCGCGAGAATCTCGCATGAGAAAGAATTTCATAGAATAAGGGAAGTTCAGGATCATAAAGGGGAATAGGAAGACCAACGAGAAGATGACCTAGCGAGACTATGATCTTTTCATGATTGCAAGGATGATCAGAAAATAAACTAATAGAAATTTCAGATATAGGGTTTTGACCAGGAATGGGAGATAAAGTAAAATCTTTGGTTAGAAATTCCTTTTGAATTTCTTCAAGAGCAACTTTATTCTTACGACCTGCTGGAGGCATTTTTAGTATGGGAATGAATAGGAAAATAAAAATTGAAAGAAGAAGAATCAAGAAAAATTACAGTAGCAGGAGCGGAAGTTACGGAAGAACAATGAAGTGAAGTTGCAGCGAAAATAAGAGGGAAAGTAAAAAGAAGAAAAGAGATGAATAAGAAGAATATATATATAGAGGGTAGAAATTCTTGAGAAAATAAGTGCATTTAATGCGAGGAGTAGACTGAGCGGTTAAAAAGCAGCGGTTGAAAAAGACGTGTCAAGAGATGGATGGAAGAAAAGATACGTGTAACAAAATTCACACAAAATATAAAATCGTGTCAGTACAGAAGAATATGAAAAGATAAACAGTTACGGCATTTTGAAGAATAATTTCTCATGACATTCTCTCCTTCACAGAGAAGACATGATAAGAAGCAAGATGTAGGATCAGAATATCGCAAGAAGGACACATTTGCGAAGTTTGATCAACAATACTTTGCGAGCGTCGCAGAATGATTTGAAGAATGACGTGACAGATGACGATGGCAGAAACATGAGAAAAGTGTGATGACTCTGCGATGATTAGAGTATTTACGAAGATTAACACTAGAACTCTTGCGAGAATATCGCAAGTTAGATCCTAAAATAAAGGACAGATTAGTTGTCATCCACTATGTAATTCCCTATATAAAGAGTTGAACAGGCATAAGGAATGAGAGATATTTTTCGAGTGTTAAGCAAGTCATTAGGAGAGAGAAAGTCTAGAGCAGTTGTTAATTCTTTAGCTTTATTTCCTTTTCATCTTGTAAAATTTGTGAGATTAATCAATAAAAATTATGATTGTTGATCGAAAAATAATTTAATTGTATGAATTCTTGTGAGGGGTGTAGTGTGGGATTTCCTGCTACTACAAAACGACCAACACTTGGTCACGTGGTCACCAAGAGTCGGCCCCTGGTTTTCTTGGTCGGTCCTATCTCTCCTACTTAGGTTTTACACCTAATGCTGAACCCATCAAGATTTTCAGTAAATGGTGAACTCCCCATTTAATCATCACTTTTCACCAACCCTCAAACTGAGAACCCTGGTGCATGCTCACTCGAGCGCTGGGCATCACATGGACACTCCTCATTCCATGTGGTCGGTCCCTCTATCACTCATAATCAATTTTTGGCAATTTTCCAATTGACAGAGGATTGTCCAAAATTAGGGTTTCGAATGAACGCTCTGTGAAACTATCATTCTAAGCAATTTCGAACACTAATAAACTTATGTTGATTCATCAATCAACATCTAAAATTAATTAAACAATATTAAGTAATCTACCAATATTTTAATTAATATTTTACTAAGTCACATCACCAATAAATAATTCGCTGAGCAATACTTGCTCAATCGCCTGAATATTAGTCGATATTCAACAATTCTCCATTATTTGGTGAATTGAGCAAGGAAAATTTGTTGTTTGGTCCAAAGCCCATTAAGTTAGTTATACTAGGGTCCAACCGGATTTTAGACTTATCACTAGGTCCATAATTATTTGAAACAAGCAAAATGACCACATTACCCCAGCACCACTCACGTGTGAACTCCACCTCCTTCTTACGGTTTCTCTTTCCCGTACCAAAACCGCTGAAAATGGTCAAATTCATTAAATGAATTTTAACTTTACAGAGAATCATTCAGAGATTTCTAGAGAGAAAATTTTTCTCTTCACAGAGAGAATTCAGAGAATCAAAATCCAAATTCATTCAGAGATTTTTGAGACAACAGATCTGCAACACTGCTTACAAATTTGAGTACATATCTGCTACACTGTTTAAAAATTTGAGTACATATTTGCCACACTGCTTACAAATTTGAGTACATATCTGCCACACTGCTTACAAATCTGAGTACATATATGCTACACTGCTTACAAATCTGAGTACATATCTGCTACACTACTTACAAATCTGAGTATATATCTTTCATACGTATTTCGGTATTTCGCATATGTACTCATGGATCAAACCAAAATAAAGTGGCAAAACTATGAATAAAAATAGAATCAAAAGAAGTTTTTATCAGTACGACATATACGTACTGCAGATTCATAAACCAATAAAATCCGGTTGGACCCCACAAAACATGTTTTGAACCTGTAAATGTGACAAAGATGTAATAGTATTAAAACACAGTATTTCACATACATACTGATGGATCAAACTAAAACAAATGAGAAGACTACGAAAGAAACAAAATCTAAGAGAAGTTTCTAAGAGTATGCCATATATGTACTGCAGATTCATGAACTACAAATCAACTGCATGACAAGAATAATTAAGGATCTATGAGAAATAGCAGAATCCAAGCACAAAATACGGTTTCTATGAGTATAAAAAAGCACTTTCTATGAGTATGTCATATATGTACTGCTGGATAATATGAAAGAAACGGAATAAAAAAGCAGTTTCTATGAGTATGCCGTATATGTACTGCTGGATAATATGATCTGAAAGTGCAAACAAACCTGATTTTGAAACCAAAACAGAAAGATACTCAAATTGAAAGCTAAAATAAGATAAAAACTTAATAATCTAACCAATAACTAAATAAATACGAACAAGATTCATAAAAACAAACAGAAACGACCGATCTCCATGATCCAAAATTGAAATCTTAAACATGATTCAAAAACTGTAGCAGAAAGAATGAGTATGTCATATATGTACTGCTGGATAATACGATCTGAAAGGGAAAACAAACTTGATTTTAAAACGAAAACAGAAAGATAATGAAATCGAAAGCTAAAATAAGCTAAAAACTTAATAATCTAAATAAATAACTGAATAAATACGAACAAGATTCATAAAAAAACAAACAGAAACGACCGATCTCCATGATCCAAAATTGAAATCTTAAACATTAATCAATGAAAATCAATTAGAAAACACAGTACATCATATACGTACTGATGATTCATACACAAAATCAAACTGAACAGACATAAAACCAGCAAAAATGAACAAAAACAAATCAGATCTACTAAATATTTGAACATAAATCATGATTATCTATCTAGATCTGAACTATTTTCATCAATAATCAAGTAAATAATTAACTAATCAAGCATGAAGATCGTAAAGACCAAAAAAACGAGCTCGATTCCTTTTTCAGAAACCCTAAACTCTGATTTTTGAATTTATTTTCATGAAATCAAGAGATTCAGATTAAGATAAAATCAAGAAGAAACCTAAAATAAAAGATCAATAATGAATAAATCAACTTACCTGCATATAATCAATATGTCTCGAGTTTGCAAACCGCATGAGCTCAAGAACATTTTTATCGCTGGAGCTGCCTCGAGACAGAAAATATGAGAAATGAAAAGAATTTGATTATCTCGGTTGTTCTAATATTTTATGTACTAGTTTAGGATATTTTTGGGATTCTACACAAAATTCGCACGTGTGTTAGGACCTGCGGATAAAAATTTGGGTCCAAAAGTTTAATTTTTATTAAAAAAAGGACCTCCGGTTACTGGGATTGAGTGGATGGACCTTCCACTAACTAGTATCACTAAACTAGTACCTATAGGTAATTCCTACATTGAGTAATACTTGCTTAGTTTCCCATCAAATCCTTAATTTTGGAGAGTTGAGCAATACTTTCTCAATTGCCCATCAATTTCCCATAATTCGGTGAATTGAGCAATACTTGCTCGATTGCTCATTGAATTCTCATAATTTGCGGCAATACTTGCTCAATCACTCTATTTAGTAACTTGTCATACTTCCATATCCCCAGAGAACTACATGTTCTACCCATGAATCACTGAGCATTCACTATTCATGCTTGATCCACCAAACTTAGGCTCAGTGTCTAATCAGTCAACAATTGATTAAACCTAAACACGTCTGCCCCGCAGACTCCATAATTTGTGAAAACATCAATCACATCACAAATGGGGGATATCACTTAGGGTTTTGGTCTGGCGGTCTACGGCACGTGGATTCATCCCACGAAGAGAAATGTGCGTAAGTCGTGTCAACAGTTGAAATAGTTAGCAAAGTAGTGGGTGCACGATCAGACAAGTCTCTGCACGACGTGGAACTGACTTTACCACGATCTCCCACTTTCCCACTCTTTCACTCAAGAAACCGTCACACTTACATGGGTCAGTGGTGTTACTACTCTAACGGTATAAATAAGTCTCTGAATTCGTGACTAAACATCGACATTCGAACACTCAAATACACGTCTAACTCTGAATTTCTCGAGTAACTATTCTCAAGAATTCATCAATCACTCATAACTTATCAGAACTCAACAGTTCACCAATACTGTAGAAACCTTCAACACACCCACAATCCTCGATCATCACCGATCCCACACAATTCTCAGCTTCCCTCCTATAGATCAACCCATCTCCCTCTTTGCGACCGAATTAATTCTGGAACGGCCATTGTCTTGGTTTAGGCCGGAGTCATACAGATTGATTTCCCGAATCTAAGCACCCCCTTTGTAGCGGTGCATCTGTGTGAGGATTAACATCTTGCCCGGCTGAGGAGTCTCGACAACTCGCTCGACTCTCCACTTTCCCGAAAAAAACGGCGACACGTTTTTTCCCATCCACAGGGAGAACTCTAGCAACTGGGAATCTAGAGTCGATTCTCCTTTAACCTTTCATTTTCATCTTCTAAAATCAGGTTAACGACTTAAAGAGTTCATTGGGATTGTGAATCCAGACCGATACTACTTTTCTTATAGTTGTGTGATCTGATCTTGCTGTTTTTATCGTATGAGTACAATTGTAATAATTGGCTTGAGATTTCTATCTCCGATAGGCAAGATATAAAAGTAATCACAAACATATTTGTCTCATCGTTTGTGATTCCACAATATCTTTTTTCGATGCGTCGATTAAGATTATTGTGAGGTGATTCATAAAATTGAGTTATTTTTCGGGAATATAAGTATGGTTTTATTGATTGGCTCCTGTTCACCTTGATTTATCAAAAAACGGAACAACACTCATAGGTTTATTCGTGGGAGATGAATTTATCTATCTTGTAGAATTTTCTATGTGAGACAAATTTGTTTGCTAAAGTCTTCGACTTTGGGTCGTAGCAACTCTTGGTTGTGGGTGAGATCAGCTAAGGGAATCAAGTGCGCAGTATCCTGCTAGGATCAGAGGCGTAGGAGAATAATTGTACCTTGGATCAGTGTGAGATTGATTGGGGTTCAACTACAGTCCATACCGAAGTTAATTTGGAGTAGGCTAGTGTATGTAGCGGCTTAATATAGTGTATGTTTAATCAGGACTATGTCCCGAGGTTTTTCTGCATTTGCGGTTTCCTCGTTAACAAAATTCTGGTGTCTGTGTTATTTCTTTTCCGCATTATATTTTGTTATATAATTGAAATAATACAGGTTGTGTGTTGTTCAATCAATTAGAATATCCGACCTTATAGGTTGTTGATTTAAATTGATTGACACTTGGATATTTGTCTTTGGTACCATCCAAGTTATCTCTCTTTGATTAGACTCGCGAATCATATTTTCTTGAGTAAATCAAATTGAGAGATTGAGATAATAAATCCTTGAGTATTTTCTATTGATTGAGTCTAGTTGATTCTCTAGAAAATAACTCGGAGTTGTCTATACAAATTTCTAATCGAAATATTGGGTGTGGTTGTTAGACCCCCGCTTTTTCAAAGTGTAACGTTCGATCGGCTAGGGCAAAAACGGGCCCGCTGCTGGTCATTATGGTGATTGCCTGCTCCTGATAGGGTTCATCTAGGATGTTTAAATCATGCGGCCAACTTGTGTGGCCACGATCGTTTCTGAGACTGACACGGACAGACCTGATTTCCCTAAGGGAATCAAATATGCTCAATCGGGCTAATATAACACACCGAGAGATGTAGCATGTACGGGTATTTCGTGCGTGCCTCACTATTGATACTTGGATATTCATGTTACTCTGCTGAGAGTAAAAATCAGTCATCATGCCGCACCTATAATGAGAGTCCTGCTGAGAACAACACAAAAATACAAGGAAATTCATGTATTAATTAATAATGCTATAAATTTACAAGGTATTTGGGATTGTTGCTACATGCTCCATCCTGGATGAATTTTGTGTATTTAATTCATAGAATATTTGGAATTGTTGCTACATGCTCCATTCTAGGTGAATTAATAAAGCGAAGAGGTACTCATCACTTATCAAACAGCTTTATCCTCTGTAGGATATTAGCGTATTAAATTTTTCTTTACAACTTTAACCTTTGAACCAAAATCCACCATCAACAGATTCACAACAACTTCTTCTTCAAATCTTCGATTTAATCTTCAAAGTAACAATCTGCAAAAACAAACTTGATTCCTTATTGATTTGTCGCACAGAACGGAGTCTGTTAACAATGGCAAATCAATGAATCTATCTTACGGATCTAGAAATACTTAGATCCGTATAAACGTTGATCTAGTTTGAGTGAGCCTTATATCAAAAGAGAAGGTTCTCAAGAATAAACAAACTAGGTGCAGTCAAAGATTCAACAATCGTTAGTCAATCAAATCAATAATCGAAAACTGAAATAAAAATGAAATCTTCTAGACTCCCACCAATGGTACACGCTAGAGCTTCTCAATCCCAAAGAAGACTTTAAACTAAGCGGCCGTAAGATATTTCGGCTAATTAGGTTACTCTCCTCTCTGAATAGGCAGCTTCACCAGTAACAATACAATATAGGAATTTCTCTGTCACGAAGGATTAGTTTGCTAGAAATGCAAACTCAAACTATATATGGACAAGGAAGTTTGGACACCAAGGAATTTCCAAAACCGAAAATATTCTCAAGATATTTTTCCATATTAACCCAAATTCTGTTTTCATAATTCCTGTGAATGCACTGTCCAAATATAATGATCGAAATATCCTTGGAAAATATTTAACTAGAAAATGCATATTACTAATTCTTATTTTCCATATATAATTAAAAACCTTAATTAAAAGATTTTTAACTTATTTAAATTCGATCTTGGGATCTACTTCCTTCTTAGATGTTAAGGAATATCTTTGAACAATAAAAGAATACACATTAATGCGCGTGTTCAAAGTGTGTCGACATCTTACTCTTGCAAGTCCTTTTTCATACTTACTCACTTGAAACCGATTTACCACACTTTCAAACAAGTTTAGAATTGGTTTATCTGACTTTCAAGAACTATGTGATTGATCAAGTAACACTCAATCAAAAACCATGGGTGTAACGGTTCTACCAAAACAAGTTTCGGTTCTACCTCCATGTGAATATTGTGCATAGTCACACTAGCTTACCAAAGATACGACTGACAAGGTACTAGGATCGGTTCCCCACATATATTTGGTATCTAACTTGTATGCACTGCACACGTCCATAGGATCGGTTCCTCCTTTCCTAAAAACGTGTTGCACATATTCATAGGATCGGTTCCCCTTTCTCTTATAAACCTTGTTGCACCTCATACAAGGATCGGTTCCCCCTTGTGATGTACTGCACCTCTTCATAGGATCGGTTCCCCTCTCCCAAATTTGGTCAGACACTCACAAACCCGAGCATACCCCATGTGATTACTTAAGATCGGTTACACTAATAAAAGTCATACCAATACATAAGTCAGGCCTCATATGAATAGTTTTACCAAGAACATAAACAAGTCATGAACGGTTATACTAATCACACATATTGGTCATTCATAAGATTTGCAATGAAGAACAACCCCAATAACGCCTGGCGATTTCCTTTTCAGTTCACAACACATATCATGAACTTACTTCCTTAAAACATATGTAAAAATATTGTTTCCTAGGATGAAATCCTCACCTCATACCCATACATAATCACAATAGCATTCATACGATTATTTCGATGTCTTATATACAAAGTTTAATGGTTAAGCAAGAAACTTCACATTGTATTCCTTAATACTATGGCTATCATAATAATATAACTTTGCATGTTATGTTTTCCCTATTAAAGATTTGAAAGACACAAGATAGATATGGAACAAGTCAAGTCATAGTTACTAACCTAAAGATGAAGGAAGATATATTTGTTGTCTTCAATCCATCTTCGGATCTTTGTGAGTAACTGGATCACAATACTTATATCATTTCTAGTCTAACCTATCAAAGTTGACTGTAGTTTACATAATAGCGACTTGAGTTTTAGAACTAAATATGATAACCAATCTTGACATACCAACACTTGGTGGGTTCAACCGAGCAGTGCTCTAACAATCTCCCCCTTTGTCAATTTAGTGACAAAACTTTATTACATATGGAGAAACAAATTACAAAAATAACTCATTCTAGATACGTTACATTCACATTTTAACAGCACAAAAACCTGGAGATATTCAAACCATAAATGCCGATGTTGACATTATAATAACAAATCTATACTACTCCCCCTAAAGGTAAGATTGGTAGATTTTCAATCCACACGTCTTTGTTATACCACGTAATATGATATGTTACTCCCCCTTATTCTGTGCTTTCACTCTTTCGTTAGATAAATGTTCAAGAACCATTGTTCTTTTCCTTAGCGATACCAATCAATATAAAATCAATGCTAGTATCACATGTTTACTCCATATATTTCTACCCCTTTTTGTCACAAAAATGACAAAGAAACGAAAAAATAAAGGACAACACGAAAAGAATCTTACAAATCTCAGAATAGACTTGCAAACCTGTAGAGTTAGGCACGAGGGTTCCACACATCACGTTCTGATAACCAATATCAAAACCGAAACTACAAATAGTTTTATTTTGATATGTTATCATGGAAATAATTGCCCGAAGCAATTTTCCCAACTAGTTTAGCAAACCAAAAATCAACTAAGCACCTTAGTTCCTTTGTTAAACCGATTGTATAAAAACAACCACTTCATTCGACAAGACCAAAATAAAGATAAACTCCATTTTTCTCATCCGGTTATAATTATCCATATAACTTACACCTTTAGATTTTAAACAAGCCAAATACTAGGTTAGTTAACTAGCATTTCCTTGTTTAGGCATTCAGCTAGACTTGAATAACCGAAACCTCCACTTTGATAAGTCTAACTAGGATCAGAATTAACTTAGTTTTTCTTATCCAGAATCGAATTGGACTAAACAACTCATTCCGTCAATATATTCATTTGTTAATCCATAAATAATTCATACAAACTAATAAATCAACTTGCATAATTATTCACCTCAACCGGAAGCAATTGAAACAACATAGACATTAAAAGCAACACAATTGCACCGAAATTTTGTAAGCCTAAACAATTGATACTATACAAAAGCAAGATAACAATAGTTTTTCTTAACCGGAACCAATTGAATCACACATCCACACACACATCATGGAATAAACATCAATTGAACTGAAATTTTGTTAAGCAAAAGTAACAAATATATATAATATAAACTCGGGCTTTTCTTAAACAGGAAAACAATTAACTAACAAGATTGTTACCTCAAATTTTCGCATCCTCTTTTACTCATTGTTCTTCCCATCCTTTCTCAAAGACATAAGACTAACAAAAGCAACCTTTACCAGATAAAGGTTGAAGTGGTTTAACTATTACGTGCCAATAGTAATAAGATAATACCAAATACTCATATGTATACTATATACACAACTTATGAGAAATAAATTGATAATAGTATAATTGTGACTCACATATGGGATTAATTGTCATCATCCTTTTCTGATTATTTGATTAAGCAACCCAACAAGTTAGATATGAAATCCGCTAAATCAAAAGTCACAAAATCATAAAAAGGTAACCGATTATGAGACCTATCTCATATAACAATGACAACATGGAGATATATTCATTTGTTCAAGAACGTTTAACACAATATTTTGAATGTCATGAGTATTGAAACTTATCATTCGAGTGTCATCATTGTGACTATCTTTTGATACCATCCTGGTTGTCT
Organism: Papaver bracteatum; assembly: GCA_023529315.1. NCBI lineage: Eukaryota > Viridiplantae > Streptophyta > Magnoliopsida > Ranunculales > Papaveraceae > Papaver > Papaver bracteatum. Next base: position 1,341,640 of record JAJJWX010004610.1, read on the forward strand.
TTAGAGAAGACTTTGGACTCTATTTAGAAATGGGTTTTGTTGAAGCAGCTTTGTTCTTCCTATTATTTCTTCCTGAAATCCAAGATGAATCTCTTGAGGAAACATTGGGGTAACTGAAATGTTGAAAACTATGAGAGTTAGCCTTTCTCCAATTTGGAACATCAGATCTAGTCTTTACAAAGTTATCTCTCCATTTGTAGTTTGAGCGATTCTGAGAAAACTTCGTAGAAGCCCGATAAGCAAACTTTGAACTATCATTACAATAATTCTTTATTCATTTTTAGGACAATCATGTCCTGATTTAGCATTATTGATTTCAGCCAATTTTTCGGAAACACGTGCATCTATGGATTTTTCATTCCTCTTATTGAATCTGCATCCTCTTTCCAAGTGTCATTTATTTCCACAATAAGAGCAATGCTTAGTAACATACGAACCATGGGGTTTAGTATTACCTTGATGTGCAATTTATTTCATTGGAGTTTGACGGAATTTACGTTTTCCATCTTTTGTTGAAGATGAAGGTGCTACAGATTTTTATTTTATGGAAGAACAATCTTTTGTGGAAAATTTTGAAGCAATTTCTTCAACACAGTCTTTAGGCTTTACAAACTTTGCCTCTTATTTAGCATTCAAAGTTTGTTTACCTTTGTAACCCAATTCTCGAGTTTCACGAGGAACTCTATTTGACTTTAACATTGAGTTAAGTTATTTTGTGCTACTATCGAACTTTTTCAAGTCCATTTTTAGACTCATATTCGCTTTCTCCAACATTTTTATTTTTTCAAGAGCATCATCTAGATCAACCTTAACTTTATCAATTTGAACTTTATAATCTAAAGAAATTTTAGATTCAGTAGAATTACTTAACTTAGTTTTCTGTAGGTTCTCCAGTTCTGTATATAGTTTCCTTTCTCGATCATAACTTTCTTCGATTTGTTCTCTGTAACTTCTCATGTATTAACGATAATGACCACCACCAATAATCTCAATATTTCATTCTCTTCATGAAGATCACAGTCAAGTGCCTTTGGCTCTGGAGCTTCTCGATTATCACCTTTTTGTTTTTTGTATTCTTCTGAGACTTCAAGATACGTCTGACCATTTCTTACATGTTCTATATCCTTATATAGAATATCAAGTTCTCTTTTAATATTTTCATTCTCTTTGCAGAGTTTATCACATTCAAGTGCCTTTGATTCTAAAGTTACTTCAAAACCCTTTTCTGGTGTGCATTCAACAGTTACATGAAAAGCTTTGTTCTCTTGATCCTTGGAACAATTAGAGCTATCAAAATTATTTTGTTCTTTATTCTCTACACACTTCTGTGATTTTTGAGAAGAATTCTTTTTCTTTTGTCTTAATAACTTTCTAAATTCTTGTGCAGTCATATCAACACTGCAATTCTCAGTTTTTGTATATGAAGAACAAGTCTTAGTTACAGCTTTAAGGGAATACCCACTTCATTCTTGAACTGATATTCAAGGTCAAAGATCTTTAATTTACCAACTAGAGCGCTTCTAGATAGTGTGGAAAGATCATTAGCTTCCATAATGGCATGCTTTTTAGATTCATATCTTGGTGGTAAAGACCTTAGAATTTTATACACAATATCTTTATCTGAAATAGTTTTTCCTAAAGCATAAGAAGCATTCACTATTTCAGAAAGTTTTTTTATCAAACTCATCAAAGGTATCGTCTTCATCCATATGAAGATTTTCCCATCTAGAAGATAGGGTTAGAATCCTAGCTTCTTTTTTAGAGGCATTCCCTTCAAATACGATATTAAGAATATCCCAAACCTCCTTCAATGTTTTACACTTGGTTACATGATGATGAAGGTCTCGAGTTACAGCATGTATAATGGCGTTTAATCCATAATAATTTTGTTTCGAAAGCAATTTTTCTTCATTAATGATGGTTGAGTTGTTGAACAGTACTTTTAGGTGTACATACCCATCAATAACTAAAACCCAAGTGTTAAAGTCTTGAAGACAAGACTGCATAGCCATTTTCCACCATAGATAGTTTGAGCCATCAAACCCTGGAGGTGCGTTAACCGAATCAATTATTATTTGATTCACATCTTTATAGGTTGGATTACACCAAACACAGATTGTTAGATATTTTCATGTTTGCCTGCTCTGATACCAATTGAAAAGACGAGGGTACCCAAGTACACCACAATTTTTTATTTTGATCACAACCTATACAAGACCCACTGCGTATAAACCTCTTGGAGTAACAATCACTCAAGGAATATTTCCACACAATGTCCACTTGCAATAGGGCTAGTCCAGACTGGACCAACACGTGAATTATTATATCATATAAGTGGAGAAATTCAATACACTTTATGTGATCATCTATGGATATGAATCGAGACAATACCACGACAAAGTGTTCACTTGATAACCGAAACCTTATAAGATAAATATCAAGTGCCTAGTTAACGTACAAGTGTAATTACTTTAATTATTATATAAAAACAATTATAATGTGGAAATAAAGTAAAGCGCACACACCATAATTTTGTTAACGAGGAAAACTACAAGCTTGTAGAAAAACCCCGGGACCTAGTCCAGATTTGAATACTCAATGAATTAAGACGCTACAAAAAGTAAACCCGCAACTTCGTGTAGACACTACTAAGTAAACTAAGATCCTAGTTAATCAGCTTCAGCAGTATTCTTGATGTGATAATATCTAGCAGAATCGAAGTTCTCAATAGATATTTAATACCCAATATCCTAGCAGAACAGACGTTCTCTTTAGGAGTGGATCTAGTATATCTTCTTAATGATTCACAACAACTTCCTCTTCAAATCTTCAATCTTCGATTTAATCTTCAAAGTAACAATCTGCAAAAACAAACTTGATTCCTTATTGATTTGTCGCACAGAACGGAGTCTGTTAACAATGGCAAATCAATGAATCTATCCTACGGATCTAGAAAGACTTAGATCCGTAGAAACGTTGATCTTTGATCTAGTTTCAATGAGCCTTATATCAGAAGAGAAGGTTCTAAAGAATAAACAAACTAGGTGCAATCAAATATTCAACATACGTCAGTCAATAAAATCAATAATCGAAAACTGAAATAACAATGCAATCTTCTAGTTTCCCACCAACGGTACACGCTAGAGCTTCGCAATCCCAAAGAAGACTTTAAATTGAGCAGCCGTAAGATATTTTGCCTAATTAGGTTATTCTTCTCTCCGAATAGGAGGCTTCACCAGTAACAGTTCAACAGAGGAAGTTTTCTGTCAAGAAGGATTAGTTTGCTAGAAATGCAAACTCAAAGTATTCATAGGCAATGAAGTTTGGACACCAAGGAATTTCCAAAACCAAAAATATTATCAAGATATTTTTCCATATTAACCCAAATTCGGTTTTCATAATTCATGTGAATGCACTGTCCAAATATAATGATCGAAATATCCTTGAAAAATCTTTAATTAGCACATACACATTACTAATTCTTATTTTCCATATATAATTAAAAACCTTAATTAAAAGATTCTTAACTTATTTAAATTCGATCTTGGGATTTACTTCCTTCTTAGCTGTTAAGGAATATCTTTGAACAATAAAAGAATACACATTAATGCGCGTGTTCAAAGTGTGTCGACATCTTACTCTTTCAAGTCCTTTTTCATACTTACTCACTTGAAACCGATTTACCACACTTCCAAACAAGTTTAGAATTGGTTCATCTGACTTTCAAGAACTATGTGATTGATCAAGTAACACTCAATCACAAACCATGGGTGTAACGGTTCTACCAAAACAAGTTTTGGTTCTACCTCCATGTGAGTATTGTGCATAGTCACACTAGCTTACCAAAGATACGGCTGACTAGGTACTAGGATCGGTTCCCCACATATATTTGGTATCTAACTTGTATGCACTGCATATGTTCATAGGATCGGTTCCCCCTTGCCTAAAAATGTGTTGCACGTGTTCATAGGATCGGTTCCACTTTCTTATATAAAGCTAGTTGCACCTCATACAAGGATCGGTTCCCCTTTTTGATGTAATGCACCTCTTCATAGGATCGGTTTCCCTCTCCCAAATTTGGTAAGACACTCACAAACCCGATCATACCTCAGGTGATTACTTAAGATTGGTTTCACTAATAAAAGTCATACCAATACATAAGTCAAGCCTCATGTGAATAGTTTTACCAAGAACACAAATAATTATTCATCACATATATTGGTCGTTCATAAGATTTGCAATGAAGAACAGCCCCAATAAGGCCTGTCGATTTCCTTTTCGGCTCACAACACATATCATGAACTTACTTCCTTAAAACACATGTAAAAATATTGTTTCCTAGGATTAAATCCTCACCTCATACCCATACATAATCACAATAGCATTCATACGATTATGTCGATGTCTTATATACAAAGTTTAATGGTTAAACAAGAAACTTCATATTGTATTCCTTAATACTATGTCTAACATAATAATATAACTTCGCATGTTATGTTTTCAATATAAAAGATTTGAAAGACACAAGATAGATATGGAACAAGTCAAGTCATAGTTACTAACCTCAAGCTGAAGGAAGATGTTTTCGTTGTCTTCAATCCATCTTCAGATCTTTGTGAGTAACTGGAGCACAATACTTATATCATTTCTAGTCTAACCTATCGAAGTTGACTATAGTTTACATAATAGCAACTCGAATTTTGGAACTAAATATGATAATCAATCTTGCCATACCAACGCTTGGTGGGTTCAACCGAGCAGTGCTCTAACATCTTATTTTTTTGTCTGGTAAATTGACCAGATCCTTTTGTGCTTCAGGATTTATAGTTAGGGCATGCTAGTCATATCGTTGTTTAGATGCTAGGTAATTAAGTTATGCTTCATATTTCAGGAGCTTTGAGATTTTCCATGGAAGCTTTAAGTGTTATCCTTTAGAACCTCCATATGGGTCTTCCTGCTAAATGAGAGAGAGAACAACTAACTCTTTTGACACAACTTGGTTGCCTTTATTGACATAATCACCTTGGTTTGTTATAAAATTAAATTTATGATGGTAAGTCGAAGGAACGGCTTGCATTGCGTGAATACAATCTCTTCTCGGGATCACATTATATGAGGATTTGGTGTTGAGAACGAAGAAAAACACGTTTGTTTTAATTGGGCCAGCTTCAACAGTGAGAGTTATTTCTCCCATGGGACATGTCTTAGAACCATTAAATCCGCCAATAGCAGATCTATTACTCTTTAGAACATCATCCCGTGTCAGTTTCATCTTCTCAGCTTCTTGAAGACAGATGATATCACAGAAGGACCCCTGATCAATTAAAATCTTAAGACAATCTCATCCATCTATAATGAGCTCAACCACCAGTGCATCTGAATATGGGAATGTAACCCTAGCAAGATATTTTTTAGTGAATTGTATGTCATCTGGTGGTGAAAGATGCTTCCACCTCCTATCACTTGGTTTGATGGTAGGTCTGTCTCATCTTTAGGTGCTGAATGTATCATATTAATATATCCCTTGATTTGCACCGTTGGGGATTTTCCAGTTTTTCCATGCTCTTGGAATACAAACTCTGTCAGATGTCCTTCTTCTTCCATGCTTTTCCTTATTATATTCTTACAATTGTTGGTGAGGTGTCTAAGACTAGTAAGATTTTACTTTTTCATCTTTCCTCAGCTTCCTAGGTGGCAAGAAGAATGGTTTATCTTTCATGTATTGTATTATTACTTCAGGTGTAGTGTTCATCTAAAATAATTTTTTGGACTCTTCTTTCCATTTTAGCACAATCGATTTTCTGAAGCTCTTCTTCTTTGACTGCTGATTCGGTGACTTAGGTGAAAGAGCTCTCTTTTCTCCTGAAGTCTACCTAGATGAGTATACTTTATGGTCTGAGCTAGGAAAATTCAGGTTGTGTTGTTCCCTTCTGATGAACTTCCCTGCTCTGGTATAAAGACTCGAGAATGTGGACTGTGAAGGAAATCTCGAATTTATCCTTGATGAAGGGCATTTCTGAATGACGTGCAAAATACTTTTTTATGTGTTTTATCAGCTTGTGCAGCTACTTCCTTGCACCGTATTAGGAAATCAGTAAAACGTTTATCATTTACTTGACTTATCTTGCAGATTATCATCTAGAACATCCCCTTATTTAATATTAAAGGATCAATTTTGAATAAACAATGATTTCAACTCCTCAAATGTTCCGATTGAGTTCAATGAGAGGCATCTAAACCATGTTAAAGAAAAATTTTGTAAACTACTTGGAAAAAATCTTTCCATTATCCGAGTATTGTTCTGGTACAGAGCCATCATCTGCTCGAAGTGAAATATGTGTTGATTCGGCTATGAATTCCTTGAAACCTCTGAAGGTTGTATATTAAATTTTTCGGGTAACCGAGAATCACGGATCTTCTATGATAATGGACTTTCCTTGAACGTATATATTAATAGAAAACTTACTGCCTAAATGTCACAGTGACTCACCATTGCTGACTGTACTCTTTTACAGCTGTCTCTGCCAACTGTTTACAGGCTGTACCACTCCTCTTGAGACACTTGTCATTCTTTCCTTGGTTTATTGTTTGACCTCTTATTGGCTGTCTGTTTAGTTTAAAAGCTTGTAATGATTTCTATTTCTTGCGTAATGAAACTACAGACATCTTGTCTGATAATTTCTTAGGGTTTTCTTTCTGTAATACATTTCATGAATGCAATCTTGATTAAACAAGAACTTTGTTCTATTATGGTATCATTCGAATGGTAAGATCCTTATCCGCTGCCTTTTCAATTTTATTTCTTTATCTTTCTGCTACTACTTAGCTCTATTGCAATGGCTTATAATCACTATGAATCTCGAATTTCCCAAATTCCATTAAATCACATCTCCAATATCATTCATTTCAAACTTACTGAAGAGAATTTTCTCACTTGGAAGAGTGTTCTATTTCCTTTATTGAAAAAGTACAAGGTTTCTGGTTTTCTTGATGGTTCTATTCCTTGTCCTCGAAAATACATACAAGAATGGATTGATGGTGATGACAGGGAACTCGTTAATCCATCTTACAACAACTGGATTGAAAATGATAATACTTTAATTCTTTGGATCCAATCCACTATCTCAGATTTAGTTCTTCCATATGTTGTTGGTGTTAATTCTGCTAAAGAATTTTAGGACAACATTCAATTAAGGTTTGCACGAATCTCCACCACACATTCAATTCAACTACGTACAAGATTGCAATCCTTACAACTTGGTTCCGGTACTGTGATGACTTATCTCGGTGAAATCAAGAAAATTGCAGATCAACTAGTTGCTTCCGGATCTCCTATTTATGATGATGAACTTGTTGTTACCATCTTAAATGGGATTGATACTGAATATCAAGCCTTCAACACTTCAATTTGCATTCACTATCCACCAGTAGATTCAAGAGAGCTTCATAATCTTCTATTGTCTGAAGAAATAGCTGTCCGAAATCGTACATCAGCTCTTCTGTCTGAGGCACATAACAAGGCTTTTGTTGCTTTACAAGCTTCTTTAAGGAATCAGTATGCTTCTTCATCCAGAGGTCGTGGTAGGGGTAATAACTTTTATCAACCACCTAGAAATCATTTTCAATTTCATCCTAGATCGCCTTCTCCTAGTTACTTCAATCTTACTTCTACACCACCACCACCACCTGCTCCATCACAACCATCTACTTTATCAGCACCACCACCAGCTAATTTTCCATGTCAAATATGTATCAAACCTGGACATGATGCTCTTTCTTGTCGCCATCGTATGAATTTTTCTTATCAAAACACTAAGACACCATATCATCTAAGTGCTATGTTAGCCTCTGCTAATATCTTAGGAGAAAACCCCTGGTATGCCGACACTGGTGCAAATCAACATATTACTGCTGATGAATCTGAGTTACATACTTCCAATCCTTTTGATGGTTCTGAAGAAATTCACACTGCTAATGGCTCAGGTATGAAAATTCATAATATTGGTTCTTCCCTGAAATATACTCCTACTCAATTATTTTCCTTGAATAATATTCTTCATGTGCCTCAAGCTTCAGCAAATCTGTTATTTGTTCATAGGTTTACATCAGACAATAAATGCTCTATCACTTTTGATCCTCTTGGTTTTACTGTTAAGGATCTCTTCTCTGGGAAGATTACTTTACAAGGCCCTTATAGTAATGGTTTGTATCCAATGAAGTTCAATTCCACCAACCAATCTCAAGCTTCACCAACTGAAGGCCATCATGCTTATTATGCAACCACTCCATAACAAGTTTCACCAGCTATATGGCATAGAAGTCTTGGTCACCCATATTTTACTACTATGCAACATGTTAGTAGAGTTATTTCTTTATCCACTATAGTCAAAACACCTATTTTCTGTCATGAATGTCAACTTGGTAGAAGTCACAGACTACCATTCTCTACTTTTTCTCATTGTAGCACTAAGCCATTACATTTACTTCATATTGATCTTTGGGGTCCAAGTCCTGTAACTTCAAATTCTGGCTATCAGTACTATGTGAACATCATTGATGATTTTTCAAAGTATTGCTGGATTTTTCCATTATATGATAAATCAGACTTCAAAACAGTTTTCTTTCATTTTAAATATCAAGTTGAAACTATGTTTGGTGATCAAATTTGTATTGTCAGAACTGATGGAGGTGGTGAATTTCTTCATAATGAACTCCAAACTTTTCTCTCCTTATGTGGTATAGTTCATGAATTCACATGTCCTCACACTCCTCAACAAAATGGAGTTGCAGAAGTGAAACACAAACATTTAGTAGGAGTTGGTAGAACTTATCTCATTTAGTCAGGTCTTTCAGATGCTTATTGGGTTGAAGCTTTTCAAACTGCTAATTACACTATCAACAGATTAACTACTAAATCCATAGGTTATACATCCCCTTATGAGATGCTATTTCACAGATCCCCAGATTATCATTTTCTGAAATCTTTTGGTTGTCTCAGTTACCCATGGCTAAAACCTTACACATCTCATAAATTGGAACCAAGAAGCTTACAATGTATTTTTCTTGGGTATAGCTTACAACATAAAGGCTACAGATGTCTTCATCCTTCCACTGGAAGAGTATATATTTCCAGGCATGTTATTTTTGATGAACAATCTTATCCTTTGAGAAGTACTCCACTTGTTTCTACAGTTCCACAAACTACTTCACCTTCTTCATCAAGTACTTCTGCTGTTGCTGCAATCTCTTCTTGTGAACAAGATACTTCAGCAGATTCACCTACTTCTTTTGAACAACCTACTTCTCCAGCCATCTCTGCTACTATTGCTGATTCCACCATTCCTTCTCCTCAGGTATCTTCTCCACCTGTTGTCATCAATCAGCACAACATGATTACTAGGGGTAAAATGGGAATTAGGAAACCAAAGGCTTATTGTACAAAATATGAACTATCTGCCTCCCTTGTTTCCACTACACCTTCTCCTCTACCTACTTCTGTTTCTCAATCTAAGAAGCACCCTCAGTGGTGTCCTGCTCTTGTCACTGAACATACATCACTCTAAACAGTAGGTACATGGTCCTTAGTTGACCCTGATCCATCTCAAAATTTGGTGGGCTGTAAATGGGTCTTTAGAATTAAGTACAACCATGATGGTAGCATTGAAAGACATAAAGCTAGACTTGTTGCAAAGGGATTTCATCAACAAGATGATCTAGACTATGATGAAACTTTTAGCCATGTTGCTAAACCTACTACTATTAGAGTTCTTCTTTCTTTGGCTGTGCATTTTGGTTGGAAAATCAGTCAAATTGATGTTAGCAATGCATTCCTACATGGTGAATTGCAAGAGGAGGTTTAAATAACTCAACCACCAGGTTTTGTTGACCCTGAGAATCCTCATAAGGTCTGTAGGCTTTATAAATCCCTTTATGGCTTAAAGCAAGCTCCCAGAGCTTGGTATGAGAAGTTACTAACTGTTCTGCTATCCTATAAGTTTGTTGTTTCAACTGCATATTCTTCTCTTTTTGTTCAAAAGGAAGGGTCCAGAATTACCATGATTCTAGTTTATGTGGATGATATTCTCATTACAGGTAATTCATCTACATATTGCAATGATCTTATATCTCTTCTTCAAACTCACTTTCCTCTTAAGAATTTAGGAGATTTGCACTATTTTTTGGGTTTGGAAGTTAAGAGAGATGCCTCCAGTCTGTTTCTATCTCAAACCAAATATGCTTTGGATTTACTCAATAAGTTTGATATGATGGGTGCTAAGCCATGATCTTCTCCAGGCTGTGTTGGCACTAAACTCTCTGTTACAGATGGTGTTCCTCCCTCTGATCCAACCCCTTATAGACCTCTAGTTGGTGCACTCCAGTATTTGACTTGGACTAGGCCTGAGATTTGCTATTCAGTTAATCAAGTGTTTCAGTTCATGCAGTCTCCTACATCTGAACACTTGATAGAAGCCAAGAGAATCTTAAGATACATTAAATCTACTGTGGATTATGGCATTCTTTTCACCAAGGGACTGTTGGCTATTCATGGTTTTAGTGATGCAGATTGGGCTGGTTCTCTTGATACTAGAAGAAGCACAGGGGGTTATTGTATTTTCTTTGGTGCAAATCCTATTTCTTGGTCTAGTAAGAGACAAGCCACTGTAGCTATATCTAGTACTGAAGATGAGTACAGATCACTAGATAATTCTGCTGCTGAAGTTGCATGGGTTTGTCAGCTTCTCAAGGATCTTTATGTTTTTCTCCAGCTTACTCCTACCTTGCAGTGTGATAATCTCAGTGCTATTTCACTCTCCTCTAATCCTGTTTTTCACAGTAGAATGAAACACTTAGCTGTGGATTTTCACTTTGTCAGAGAACTTGTTCATTCTAAACACTTGCAGGTTCATTACATTTCAACTTTGGAACAGGTTGCAGACATATTTACTAAAGGTCTTTGCAGTCCCAGATTTCAGTTTCTCAGAGACAAGTTGAAGGTTCATACTTCTGCCCACTTCAACTTGAGGGGGGCTAATAGACAACTTACTGCCTAAATGTCACAATGACTCACCATTGCTGACTGTACTCTTTTACAGCTGTCTCTGCCAACTATTTACATGTTGTACCACTCCTCTTGAGACACTTGTCATTCTTTCCTTGGTTTATTGTTTGACCTCTTATTGGTTGTCTGTTTAGTTTAAAAGCTTGTAATGATTTCTCTTTCTTGCGTAATGAAACTACAGACATCTTGTCTGATAATTTCTTAGGGTTTTCTTTCTGTAATACATTTCATGAATGCAATCTTGATTAAACAAGAACTTTGTTCTATTATATATTGGGTCAGCTCTTGATTTCCTAACTATCAATTTTATCCTTTCTTCCTGTGAATATATTAACTCATGGATCAAGTCAACTGTGACATATTATGTGTCTCGGATTTTGCAATTGATCATCCAATTAGTTGTAATTTCTGTGTTCTTCTCTCAGGTCCCTCTATTGTTGACTTGGAAGTTGGTTAAGCATGGATGACTGAGCTGGCAGAGGTCGGATATTTAGATGTAACTCAGACTATTCCAGCTGTGTACTCTGTTGGTGCACAATTGTTGTGGTAGCATACTGGGTTGGTGGAGGTGTCTATTGATTGAATTTCTTGACTAGGGTGCTGATTAAACTCAGTAAGTATTGAATCATATCACCTGAGATTTGAACCACATGAGTTGTAGTATGAGCTAGTATTCTTGGTAAAATCCTATGTTGCATGTTGCTCGGGTGTTACAGCTGGACCTACTAGAATAACTTGTGGTTGACCACCTACGATGTTGTGATTCTTAGTGGAACAACTGTCACTACTAGTGTAGATGTTGCTGACTTTCCAGCTGGTATTGGTTCGCTTGATGGCATTAAGCTAATTATTGGCGCTTCTGGAGTGTTTACACTTGGATGATTCACTATTGATATAGTTGGTGTTTATCGCAACGGTGAGATTACACCTGGTCTAGGTGGTAACCATCTTTATTGTCGTTCCATTATAGCTTCACGAGCACGAAAAAATTAAAATAAGCATCTGTGAATTAAGCATTTTTAGTCAAGATGAAAATCATTGACAAATTCTAACTATAGAAAAATCACCGCCATTCATTTAAGCAGCAAAAATTTTAAGTCGGTTTGTTTCATGACTTGATAATCATTGATTATGCATTGCTTAATTGTTAAGCACTATATACATTAGCACAAAGAACTTCTAAAATTGTGATTAACAATCATATTATCAGAGTTTTGCATTCTTAAATAAATATTTTTTTTGAGATTTAAATGAATCAAGCATTTATATTGACTGAAATTAACAGTTATCATGCGTTTCATTCCTTTTCTATTCAGATAAGTTTATTATCAAAGATTTGTTGGTGAAAACCTAATAACAATTGAATTGTGTATCTTAATTGATTTATAAACATGTGATTCTAGATCAAGAACATGGATTCAAGTAAATCATACATAGTATCATCATGTTTCAGTCAGATTTAACCATTATACCATTATTCTTTCAAAGATGCTTAATCAACATTATAAACGTATTTCAACGTCATCCAAACATTTATTTAATCTAGATCTGAGGTTACTGTCTAAAATATTATGAGTCATATGAAGTTTCAACCATAAAAATATTAGGAATCTAGAAGATTTTAGATCTGGAGTTGGAAATTTATTTTTTATAAGTTTTTTTATCATTAATCTTGAGATCTGACCATGGTGATTATGTTTTGATATTCAATTCTTCAAAATCATCATTTCAAAGTTCGATCTTATTCAAAATCATCATATTATGAACCAAATAACACACATATCATCAATATTTGTGCATATGATGCTTTATCATTCAATTTGTCAAGTGATTAGACTAAACCATGCATCATTATTAGGTTTATGATCTACATTATGTATAAAACCCTGAAGTTCTATAAACTAGTCGGCGCCAATGAAGATACATCGAAATAGCCTTAGTACATACCTTCACGATGTTAGATCGCAGTCCTTAATCTCGGAATACAATCTTGATTATCACTCTATCACTAATCTCTGGTGGTGTGGATTTAGGGTTTTCTGATTATCTTCTAAGTCGTTCGGGGTTAATGGATGTTAGAAGAGAATCAGATAAAGATGAGGGTGAGTCATCAGAATTATGATTTCTTTGATCATAATGAACTTGTTTACATCATCAGCCTTTCTGGCTACTTATACATGATATGAACACAAAGATTACATGTAAAGGACAGAGCACATTGTTGACACCCCAATTTCGCACCTTCCACAGTAAATATCAATCTTATGCTTCGAAGCCAAATACAAGAGAAATTCTGTGTGGAAACCATTTGGGTTTTCATATCTTTTCCATCAAGCCCACAAGCTTTACCCAATCAAGCCCACAAGCTTTACCCAATAAAGCCCACAAGCTTTACCCAATCAAGCCCACAAACTTTACCCAATCAAGCTCACAAGCATTACCCACTCGTACCCGTTTCATTATCCATTTGAGCCCGGGATCTCTTGTTATCACACTGAAGAGGAGGAAAATACAAAGTCACTGGTGAAATAATGGAGTCGTTTCGAGTTCGTATGCAAAAGTTACGAGCAAAACGAGAACTCAGAAGACGATAAGGGGCGCCCACTTTTCACCCTCCCCTTATCCACACCAAGACTTTAATTAGTAATTGTTTTCTTCAAGTGGAACTTACATATATTTGTTTTGAAGAGAATACGGGTGGAAGAGGAAGAAAAGAAGAAAAAAAGGGATTTTTTCTTAAAAGCAAGTGGGACCCACACTTGTTTTATTAGGAAAGAGAAAGGAGAAGAAAACAAAGGGGGTCAAGTAGGGCCCACATTTGTTTTATTAGGAAAATAAGGGAAAAGGACGTGGGACCCACATGGTTTGAAAAGAAAAAAAAAATTTCTTTGCGAAGGACATTTGAATGCGGAGAGATTAACGGAAGGCTGTCGGGTTTCATTCCTATAAATAGAGGTCGAAAACAATCCTCTCAACACACCAATTTTCTGACAGAAAAGTGGAGGGAAAGACAACAATACTTGTTCCTTTACTTCTTCCTTTACTTTAACAAGGTTTCCATCAAAACCACACAACAACAAAGGTTTCCACCCAAACCACACCACAACTCAAGGTTTCTACCCAAACCACAACCCAAAAATCTAGGTTTCCACCCAAACCAAGAAGAATTATTGTTTCTCAAATAGAAAATATTTCTTCTCACATATTTCAAGTCTCCATGTATTGTGTCATTTAATCAAAGAGAAATCAAATTTTCTTCCTACACAATAGTTATCGTTGTCTTGTGCATTTAGAGTTCATTTTGAGAAAACTCAAAAAATAAGAAGATTAAATCAAGTATTGTCTTTAAGTTTTTAAAAGATTAGCATTAAATTGCTAGTACTTTAACTACTTTCAGCATACTTAAGGGAAGCAAGCAACCATCATAAGAATCCTTTCTAATTTAAATATTATATTTCAAGTATATTAATTACCTATCTCTTCGGTAAATTATGTAGTCATACGGGAACGGAATGGTATTCCATTTCGTAGTAACATCAGCGACTACTCGTTTTGCGTTACATAAAAAAATTATGTTTTATTATTAATTTTCTAAGTGGGATAAATCAAAGTGTGGGTATAAAGCGGAATTCCTCCACATTAGACCCATTGTCAAAAAATAAGGTTGGCATTAATCCTATTTTTATTGAGCTAATCTGCAGGTTAATTGTTTAATTTTGAAATTTCATTCAAATTTCTTCTCAATAAAACCAAGGTTTCCACCTAAACCACCAAACAAGGTTTTCCACCCAAAACCACCAGAAAAGAAGGTTTCCACCCAAACCACAACAAAAACAAGGTTTTCCACCCAAAACCGCCACAAAACAAGGTTTCCACCCAAACCACAACAAAAATAATGTTTTCCATCCAAAACCACCACAAAACAAGGTTTTCCACCCAAAACCACCATAAAACAAGGTTTCCACCCAAACCACAACAAAAATAAGGTTTTCCATCCAACACCACCACAAAACAAGGTTTTCCACCCAAAACCACCATAAAATAAGGTTTCCACCCAAACCACAACAAAAATAAGGTTTTCCATCCAAAACCACCACAAAACAAGGTTTTCCACCCAAAACCACTATAAAACAAGGTTTCCACCCAAACCATCACAAAAGAAAAACCATCATAAAAGAAAGAAACCACATCTCCATAGTCGAAGTTCCACCCAACTTCTAACTATGTCTCTTTTCTAAAATAGCTCATGCATAAAAATCTATTCTCAATAAATCATAAACATTTCCCCTTTTAATCATGAAGTAGAGGCCAATCCTACGATTGGGCGGCTGATGGGTGCCTAACACCTTCCCATCCCGTACTAGAATCTCCTTACCCGGACTCTCGATGAGACCATAAACATGAAAGTCATAACTAGGTTTTGTTTTCCTCAAAAGAATTCAAACTAGTTAAAAGGGTCTGACTCCCCTTAGTCGGGTGGCGACTTCAAAACATCTATTTTCTCTCTGCAGAGTTGGCCCTCTTACTAACAAACTAGTAAGAAATTATCTCTGGCAGACCATGTACATTAAACATCCACGAACGGATGAGAACATGGACCTCGCCCCATAACAATTATGGACAAAGGAAATAGACCGGCACTCGACCCGTGCTAGGCGATCCCTCGATTTCTACAGTGGCGACTTCACTGGGGACATAGAATAGACCGGCACTCGACCCGTGCTAGGCGACCCTCGATTTCTACAGTGGCGACTTCACTGGGGACATAGAATAGACCGGAACTCGACCCGTGCATAGGCGATCCCTCGATTTCTCGATGGCGACTACTCTGCTGGGGAAAAATAAGAGATTCGACTTGAAAAATGATTAAAAGGAAATGTTTTTTTACTAATATTTATTTGAGAAATGATCATATTTCAGTACCATCATTGGTTGTGAACCATTAAAGCTTATGGCTCCTACAACTAGAAGTGTTACGAGAAAAGATCTTCTTGCAAATTTGTTAAAGTGTATACTGCGAAGGAATCAAGTCCTCAAGAACGAAGAGGTCTTTTAACAATGATGACGCTCTAAAACATTTCATGGTGACACAAGCTTTCCTGAACATGAAAAGCATGCTATCAACTTAAAAGATGTTACAAATGAATTCCTCAACCGGAAAAGGAGTTTCAAGTATCGCATCAACTCCGCCATAAAGAAAGTAACATCTTATAAGGATAAGTTGAAAAAATCTGAGAAATCTCTATCCAACCTAGAAGCTCAATTCACTGATTTTTTAAGTCTCTCTGACAATGAAGAGGATTTTTTCGACAACCATAGCAAAGGAGAAGAAATGCATGAAGTAGAAATCTCCAGGTTGCAAGAAGTCAAAATGACGCCAGATCAATTACAAGAAGGCACTACACAAGTATGCATGGACTCTACGAGTGTTGAGCAACAACCTTCTGAGGCGGATGATTTCCCGATCTACGATGGCGTGGAATCACCAATTCTTCACCTTAACTCATATCTTTCATGCATGGAGAAATGGGAGATGAACGAAGAGAGATATCTAAAGAAATACTTCGGCTATAGCCTAACTGGCAGAGCAACAATATGGTATGCAACCAACGACCATGTTCAATCTGCAACATGGCCGATGACCATCAACTTGTTCATAGAATATTTCTCAGAAAAGCAGCATCCGACCATCCCCAACCATACCAGGGAAAAGTTGCGCGCAGTTTCAAAAAACACGAGCAACCACGTAACTTCAACAAAGGAGATCTCGTGCTCAAAGAGATCCGTCCAATAAAGCACACCGACCCAAGGGGCAAGTTTAATCCAAAGTAGGAAGGCCCATTCATTGTCAAAAAGATTTTCAGGGGATGGCAATACAATTAATGGACCTAGATGGAGAAGAACATGCAAGGCCCACGAATGCAGATCAACTCAAGAGGTATTATGCCTACTCGAAGGAAACATCCCAGCATAACCAATCCATGCATCTCCTCAAAAGATCAACTGGTTTTTCAACACTCATGATTTTTATCATCTTTTTCTACGCTATCAATCTTGTTTTCAAAAAAAAAAAAAAACACAGATTTCTAAGGTTTTGCTTTCAAAAAAAAAAAATCGGAGAGTTTATCAATGATGTAAAGCTTAGGATTTGGGTATGGTGTTATGAGCAACCAGATAGGCATCTGAGGCAAACTCTCCAAATCAAAATTTCAGTTTTGTAAATTTTTAAGTTTTTTTTTTGTTTTCAAAAAATAAAAATAAAAATAAAATAAATGCTTTGATGATGAAAGCCCTAGGATGATATTGTGCCTTGCACACGTACCAAATAGGCAATCGAGGCAAACGTTTCTTGAGTTATTTTAAGCCTAATCATGTTCTAACCATGCTTTAAGCTTTTTGTGAACGACGAGTTATCGAATTAAGGCTTGTCCACCGAGTCAGTGATCTGGATTCAGATCAGTGAAAGTCAAACCAAAGAACAAAAGCACCACCAGAAAGAAAATATTTCATTCACAAATGAAGGAATTACAGAATCGTCGTCTACAACAATGAAAAGCATGAACTCTTCCTTATCTGAAGGATACATGATCATATCGAGAAAAAAAAAAAGCAACAACAATAAGAAACAAGCAAAAGAAAAGAAAAAAGAAGAACAACAACAAGAAATGAAAAAATGATCTGACGGCAAACCAAAGAAGAAGAAATGAAAAACAAATAAGGAAAAATTGGTGATTTTATCTGAGTCTAGACCAAGATCAACTTCTTCACCATTTCCATTGATCGAAACCAATGTGTAATAGTGGTAAAAGTGTCCATGTGACACACTAGATCTAGACATCTTCATCACAAATGCAGATCATCCATACTTGTCGAATACATCTAAATCTAAATCCGATTTCAACTTTGAAATCTGGATTTATCTTTGTATATATTTTGATACTGCATATGGAACGATCTTGCATCTTCCCCTAAATCATCAGATCTTCATCTTCGAGCTGAACATTAATCTGGATCTCAAGATACACTACCATCAAGCACAGAAAAGAGAAGATTCATACAGATCTATCCGAGATTCCACCAAAATCTCACTTCGATTATCATTACTTTCGACCACTCAAACTGCATCTCGCATACTCCACCAGTAAATGATTACTATGGCGATAAACCAAACAAGCAGAAAGTAGAAGAACATGAAGACGGTGATCAAGAAAAGAAAGATCACTGTCCAGATCCAAGCACATACAAGAAGGGTCTCGATGAAAAGATGGAGGAAAGAGGCGATTTGCGAGAAAAGAAAAAAGAAGAGGAAGAAAGAGAAACTGATGGTCGAGGAAGAAGAAGGCGAGGAATTTAAAGCAAAGGATTAGGGCTCCATCGAACTGCTATTCGGGCAAACCGAAATGAAACCAGTAACCCGTTGGGCTTCTTCAACCCATTAGGGTCATTCATCCGATCCGCTAGCCCCTTTTCCCTGTTCAAAAAAAAAATCAAAAATCAAAAAGAAAAAGAAAAAAGAAAAAAGAAAAAAAGAAAAAAGAAAAAGAAAAAAGAAAAAAGAAAAAAGAAAAAAGAAAAAAGAAAAAAGAAAAAAGAAAAATAAAAATAAAAAAGCAGTGGATTTGATGCAGATTTTATCCAAGACCAGATAAGGGAGTCAAACTATTAGGTGGTGCAGTTAGCCTCGACGATGGTTTTGTGAAGGGCCTTGCCATTAAGAGGGCTGAAAAAGTGGATTTGATGCAGATTTTATCCAAGCTCCATGATCCTCAAAGTGAATTCTTGCTTTTACGAACGTGTATGGGTATCTCAAGCTTCTTTTTGGCCTTCGTATTTGTCACCCGAGACTATATTATGGAGGCGGTAGATATATTTGATAGAGGCTTGCATGAGAAGTGGTGGAAGGCATCGTGGTGTGCGGGGGACCGTTCTTTGGAGAGCCCGGTGGAGACTATCTACTCTACCTATCAGATATGGAGGTCTTGGACTTTATCTGCTAGGGAGGCATCTGAGTATGTTTTTGTGGCTTCATGTGTGCAATATTGGGGATTACAGGATCACATATTGAGGAGTAGTGGTGTGGACGGTATGGATGATAATTTTAATAAGGCTTTGGAAACGTTACAAGTGACTCTTCCTGATTTTGATCTTAACAACTTCACCAATAAAGACAACACCCCCCTAAAGCACAAAGCATCCTGGCGAGTGCTCTTTTTGGTAAAGTGGTTAAGGACATTGATAGAGTTTACATGCTAACGGAGAGACAGAAAGCGGTTTTTGGTTGTTTGCAAGCAGCACATGCCCAAGATTTTCTTCTGTCTATTCCGATTGAGGGGCTAGGGCAGAAGATGTCTCCTTTGGAGTACCGGTCTATCCTCAAATACAGGTTAATGATCCGCTTTATCCCTACGACTCTCGCTGCCCTGCTTGCATCACGAGTTGCTTGGATTCATATGGTGAACATGCGGTTCATTGTAAAGTAGACCCTGGTTATAAATATAGACATGATCATGTGAGGGATATTTTGTATGATGTCTTGTGGAGGTGCGGCATTTCGGCAAAGAAAAAGCACTGTGCATTTCTGACAGACCCACTTGAAGGGAGATCGACACTAAGACCAGCTGATGTTCTTATTTTTGGATGGGCTAATGGGAAACACACATGTGTTGACCTCCTTTGGGTATCTCCTTTGGTAGGAATTGGACATGGAACCTTTACGATCGGGCGGCGGCGCTAAAGGCTGCCTCGGGTAAGATATCGAAGCATGAGAAAGCATGTGTTGACAATGGGCATGCTTTCGTCCCCTTTGCTTTTGATACTTTTGGCTATTTGGCTCCGAAGCGGTTGGACTACTCAAGAGGGTCCGAGAAAGTCATGCAGCAGACAATGTAATGACCCCTGGCTCACGAGATTTTATTTTTAATAGGATAGGTTTTGCTATTCAAAAAGGGCTAGCGGCACAGCTTGTCGCTCGCTTGCCTAGTATGTAATTTTTAACTTTGTAATTTATTAACAGTTTATTCAAAAGAAAAAAAAAAAAAAAAAAAAAAAAAAAAAAAAAAAGAAAAAAAAATGCAGTCTACCTCGTAAAGAAGTCGAAGCGTAGATAATTCTTCAGAAAGAGTATCAATACATGCATGCCTCCCCAGGGATTCTCTACTGACTTCATCATATCTCAACATGATACCGTACATCTCATTCACCACCGATGTCAACTGGCGCCCACGGCTATCCACCAAACGGAGAAATTATTCTTGAAGAGGTCTGGAAGCCTGAAGCGAAAAAGGAGTCAATAAAAAGTATTAAGTCATTAAGTCAAGAAGAGCAGAGTAACAGCGGTACCTCGGGGGAATATCATCGGGAGAGGTAAACCAATAATATCTTCACGGTCAACAGGGCCACCTGCAATTGGAACCACATTTGAAGTCCCCAAGATAGGTATTTGAAAATCCCATGTTGGAAGAAGATGATCGAAGCCTGTTAGTGGAACTTGTTGAGAAGAAGCATTCTTTGGAAGATCCCATCAATAATGGACGAGGGGAAAAACCCGGATCACCCACTACAAGATTCTCTCGGCAAGATTGGATAGCAAGAGGTGGACCTAAAGAAACCGATCTCCAATATGATTCAAAATTCATTCCCCGATCAACGGAATCTTCGTAGGAACGTTGCGGTTGACGTGAAATCTCATCCATATCACTAAACGATGCATAAGGAAAACATGTAACGTTGGGAGGAGGAAAACGGGGTGTAGCGTCTGGTTGACTAATTTGTCTCCCAAATCTATCACCAAGATACCAAGCACAGTAATCCGGGCCACGTGACAAGTACCGAAGCATGCTAGACGACATGGCATGAATGGCTCTTTGATCACGCCGAATCAGATAATCCTTCCAAGGGTCCCAACAAATCTGCGATCAAAATAGAGGTACATATATATATATTAAAAAAAAAAAAAAAAAAAAAAACAATATAGGGTTTCTTAAAGATTCAACTGTCGCCCCCTCCAAACAAAGGCGCGTATATGCAGTCGAGTGCCTTCGAAGTGCACCTTTCCATCTAGCCATTCGAGGAAATGTTTGGCTATTGGAGAAGCTTGTATCAAAAGGAGGGCGACTAAGAGGAAAATATTCGTAACACCAATACTGTTACAAAGAAAGAGTATGGGTGTTAAAAAAGGGGGTCCAAGATCGTTCAACCTAAAGCAAGGAAAATGTACTCACATTCAAGATGGGCCAGAATCCACATAAGGCTTTTGTTTGAAGGCGTGTTGCTCGAGACATATAGGTGTAAAGCCGCGCCATCGCACAACTTCCCCAATCGTAAAAATTCACCAATTCAAGGTCAGAAAATGCTGCCAAGTAACCAGATTTGATATAACCACCAGAAGAGTCAAGGAAGGTATGACCCGCAACAAAGATCAGGAAAGCTCTGGTAACTGTAATAACTTTAGCATCATATTTTGAAGCGTCGGTGATGAGATCCACTCAGGGACCGAGAAATTCGTCTTCAAGCCTGCTAGTGACATACCAATTTTTAGGGAAGATATCCCCACAATGTGGTCCCAACAGTTTCGGACATTCTCCGCTGTCACGTTTTTCGCCACCGGGACGGGAGCTCCTACCTCACACGGATGCCGATAATCATGTAGAAATCCAGAGGAGTGATGGTTAAATCACAATATGGCAGGTGAAATGAATTAGTATCACCCCACCATCTTTCTGCCACGATTAAAGCATTATCGCCATCATGGAACGGTTTCAAAGCTTCAATAAAGTCGTACCAACCAATCTGTTGTACAAGATCACGTATACCTTTGCATCGTCTCAACATGACCACCATTCTACTATACCAAGTGGTCCCTCCTCGAATACGCGCCCAAGCGTAATTCTATGAAAGAAAGCGTGGTTGAGAAATAATGAAAGGAAACATGGAAAACAAAGAAGAAAATTTCGATCAACAAGGAAACTTACGGGGTCTTCCGGATTCTTGCAGAAACGTGATCATCCACATCGTTTAAAACCCCAACTCTTCGTCTTCTACGAGCATAGGCAAAGTGGGAGGATCAGGAATAATGATAGCCATCCGCCTAGACGACATATTGAAGAAAAGAAAAGGAGTTTCTTACCTAAAGAAAGGTCTTTATCCCCTATCTTATAAATAAAAAAAAAGGTAATTACTTCCTCAAGAAGTTTTTAAAAAAAATATATACTTTATCAGAATCGTCTCGTGAAAGAAAAGCAAGTCATGTCAAGACAAAGTGTGGAACGGAAGCCATTGAGAATGCACTTCAGAACTGACAAGATCAACTAGGAAAAACCTGGCCAACGTCAGAAATTGATTCATCAACTTTTCAACTATTCAATCGGCTCGAACAAAGGGCTATCCAAATGAATCAACCATAAAGGTTCAAAAACATCAAGAACAGGGAACTGACAAGCTTAACTGGAACAAACCCGCCAACGTCAGACTTTCTTCATCAACTCATCAAAAACCAACTTTTGAAAATCAGGTGCGATTGGGTTTTCATGGCTTTGTTCGTAAACCGCGAGCGATTACTCTCAAAGAGGGGCAACTGTTGACACCCCAATTTCGCACCTTCCACAGTAAATATCAATCTTATGCTTCGAAGCCAAATACAAGATAAATTCTGTGTGGAAACCATTTGGGTTTTCATATCTTTTCCATCAAGCCCACAAGCTTTACCCAATCAAGCCCACAAGCTTTACCCAATAAAGCCCACAAGCTTTACCCAATCAAGCCCACAAGCTTTACCCAATCAAGCTCACAAGCATTACCCACTCGTACCCGTTTCATTATCCATTTGAGCCCGGGATCTCTTGCTATCACACTGAAGAGGAGGAAAATACAAAGTCACTGGTGAAAGAATGGAGTCGTTTCGAGTTCGTATGCAAAAGTTACGAGCAAAACGAGAACTCAGAAGACGATAAGGGGCGCCCACTTTTCACCCTCCCCTTATCCGCACCAAGACTTTAATTAGTAATTGTTTTCTTCAAGTGGAACTTACATATATTTGTTTTGAAGAGAATACGGGTGGAAGAGGAAGAAAAGAAGGAAAAAAGGGATTTTTTCTTAAAAGCAAGTGGGACCCACACTTGTTTTATTAGGAAAAGAGAAAGGAGAAGAAAACAAAGGGGGTCAAGTAGGGCCCACATTTGTTTTATTAGGAAAATAAGGGAAAAGGACGTGGGACCCACATGGTTTGAAAAAAAAAAAAATTCTTTGCGAAGGACATTTGAATGCGGAGAGATTAACGGAAGGCTGTCGGGTTTCATTCCTATAAATAGAGGTCGAAAACAATCCTCTCAACAAACCAATTTTTAAAACGAGAAAAGTGGATGGAAAGACAACAATACTTGTTCCTTTACTTCTTCCTTTACTTTAACAAGGTTTTCACCCAAACCACACAACAACAAAGGTTTCCACCCAAACCACACCACAACTCAAGGTTTCTACCCAAACCACAACCCAAAAATCTAGGTTTCCACCCAAACCAAGAAGAATTATTGTTTCTCAAATAGAAAATATTTCTTCTCACATATTTCAAGTCTCCATGTATTGTGTCATTTAATCAAAGAGAAATCAAATTTTCTTCCTACACAATAGTTATCGTTGTCTTGTGCATTTATAGTTCATTTTGAGAAAACTCAAAAAATAATAAGATTAAATCAAGTATTGTCTTTAAGTTTTTAAAAGATTAGCATTAAATTGCTAGTACTTTAACTACTTTCAGCATACTTAAGGGAAGCAAGCAACCATCGTAAGAATCCTTTCTAATTTAAATATTATATTTCAAGTATATTAATTACCTATCTCTTCGGTAAATTATGTAGTCATACGGGAACGGAATGGTATTCCATTTCGTAGTAACACCGCGACTACTCGTTTGCGTTACATAAAAAAATTATGTTTTATTATTAATTTTCTAAGTGGGATAAATCAAAGTGTGGGTATAAAGCGGAATTCCCTCCCACATTAGACCCATTGTCAAAAAATAAGGTTGGCATTAATCCTATTTTTATTGAGCTAATCTGCAGGTTAATTGTTTAATTTTGAAATTTCATTCAAATTTCTTCTCAATAAAACCAAGGTTTCCACCTAAACCACCAAACAAGGTTTTCCACCCAAAACCACCAGAAAAGAAGGTTTCCACCCAAACCACAACAAAAACAAGGTTTTCCACCCAAAACTAGCCACAAAACAAGGTTTCCACCCAAACCACAACAAAAATAAGGTTTTCCATCCAAAACCACCACAAAACAAGGTTTTCCACCCAAAACCACCATAAAACAAGGTTTCCACCCAAACCACAACAAAAATAAGGTTTTCCATCCAAGACCACCACAAAACAAGGTTTTCCACCCAAAACCACCATAAAATAAGGTTTCCACCCAAACCACAACAAAAATAAGGTTTTCCATCCAAAACCACCACAAAACAAGGTTTTCCACCCAAAACCACTATAAAACAAGGTTTCCACCCAAACCATCACAAAAGAAAAACCATCATAAAAGAAAGAAACAACATCTCCATAGTCGAAGTTCCACCCAACTTCTAACTATGTCTCTTTTCTAAAATAGCTCATGCATAAAAATCTATTCTCAATAAATCATAAACATTTCCCCTTTTAATCATGAAGTAGAGGCCAATCCTACGATTTGGCGGATGATGGGTGCCTAACACCTTCCCATCCCGTACTAGAATCTCCTTACCCAGACTCTCTGATAGCAGACCATAAACATGAAAGTCATAACTAGGTTTTGTTTTCCTCAAAAGAATTCAAACTAGTTAAAAGGGTCCTGACTCCCCTTAGTTAGGTGGCGACTTCAAAACATCTATTTTCCTCTCTGCAGAGTTGGCCCTCTTACTAACAAACTAGTAAGAAATTATCTCTGGAAGACCCTGTACATTAAACATCCACGAACGGATGAGAACATGGACCTCGCCCCATAACAATTATGGACAAAGGAAATAGACCGGCACTCGACCCGTGCTAGGCGACCCCCGATTTCTACAGTGGCGACTTCTCTGGGGACATAGAATAGACCGGCACTCGACCCGTGCTAGGCGACCCTCGATTTCTACAGTGGCGACTTCACTGGGGACATAGAATAGACCGGAACTCGACCCGTGCATAGGCGATCCCTCGATTTCTACAGTGGCGACTCTGCTGGGGAAAAAATAAGAGATTCGACTTGAAAAATGATTAAAAGGGAAATGTTTTTTTTACTAATATTTATTTGAGAAATGATCATATTTCAGTACCATCATTGGTTGTGAACCATTAAATCTTATGGCTCCTACAACTAGAAGTGTTACGAGAAAAGATCTTTTGCTGGCTGTTAAAGTGTACTTCTGCGAAGGAATCAAGTCCTCAAGAACGAAGAGGTCTTTTAACAATGATGACGCTCCTAAAACATTTCATGGTGACACAAGCTTTCCTGAACATGAAAAGCACGCTATCAACTTAAAAGATGTTACAAATGAATTCCTCAACCGGAAAAGGAGTTTCAAGTATCGCATCAACTCCGCCATAAAGAAAGTAACATCTTATAAGGATAAGTTGAAAAAATCTGAGAAATCTCTATCCAACCTAGAAGCTCAACTCAATGATTTTTTAAATCTCTCTGACAATGAAGAGGATTTTTTCGACAACCATAGCAAAGGAGAAGAAATGCAAGAAGTAGAAATCTCCAGGTTGCAAGAAGTCACAATGACGCCAGATCAATTACAAGAAGGCACTACACAAGTATGCATGGACTCTACGAGTGTTGAGCAACAACCTTCTGAGGCGGATGATTTCTCGATCTACGATGGCGTGGAATCACCAATTCTTCACCTTAACTCATATCATTCATGCATGGAGAAATGGGAGATGAACGAAGAGAGATATCTAAAGAAATACTTCGGCTATAGCCTAACTGGCAGAGCAACAATATGGTATGCAACCAACGACCATGTTCAATCTGCAACATGGCCGATGACCATCAACTTGTTCATAGAATATTTCTCAGAAAAGCAGCATCCGACCATCCCCAACCATACCAGGGAAAAGTTGCGTGCAGTTTCAAAAAACACGAGCAACCACGCAACTTCGACAAAGGAGATCTCGTGCTCAAAGAGATCCGTCCAATAAAGCACACCGACCCAAGGGGCAAGTTCAATCCAAAGTAGGAAGGCCCATTCATTGTCAAAAAGATTTTCAGGGGATGGCAATACAATTAATGGACCTAGATGGAGAAGAACATGCAAGGCCCACGAATGCAGATCAACTCAAGAGGTATTATGCCTACTCGAAGGAAACATCCCAAAGATAACCAATCCATGCATCTCCTCAAAAGATCAACTGGTTTGTCAACACTCATGATTTTTATCATCTTTTTCTACGCTATCAATCTTGTTTTCAAAAAAAAAAAAAAAAACACAGATTTCTAAGGTTTTGCTTTCAAAAAAAATAAAATCGGAGAGTTTATCAATGATGTAAAGCTTAGGATTTGGGTATGGTGTTATGAGCAACCAGATAGGCATCTGAGGCAAACTCTCCAAATCAAAATTTCAGTTTTGTAAATTTTTAAGTTTTTTTTTTGTTTTCAAAAAATAAAAATAAAAATAAAATAAATGCTGATGATGAAAGCCCTAGGATGATATTGTGCCTTGCACACGTACCAAATAGGCAACTGAGGCAAACGTTTCTTGAGTTATTTTAAGCCTAATCATGTTCTAACCATGCTTTAAGCTTTTTGTGAACGACGAGTTATCTGAATTAAGGCTTGTCCACCGGAGTCGTGAGACCACAGTCAGTGAAAGTCAAACCAAAGAACAAAAGCACCTTTGAGGAAAAGAAAATATTTCATTCACAAATGAAGGAATTACAGAATCGTCGTCTACAACAATGAAAAGCATGAACTCTTCCTTATCTGAAGGATACATGATCAGATCGAGAAAAAAAAAAGCAACAACAATAAGAAACAAGCAAAAGAAAAGAAAAAAAGAAGAACAACAACAAGAAATGAAAAAATGATCTGACGGCAAACCAAAGAAGAAGAAATGAAAAACAAATAAGGAAAGCTGGTGATTTTATCTGAGTCTAGACCAAGATCCAACTTCTTCACCATTTCCCATTGATCGAAACCAATGTGTAATAGTGGTAAAAGTGGCCATGTGACACACTAGATCTAGACATCTTCATCACAGGCAGATCATCCATACTTGTCAGAATACATCTAAATCTAAATCCGATTTCAACTTTGAAATCTGGATTTATCTTTGTATATATTTTGATACTGCATATGGAACGATCTTGCATCTTCCCCTAAATCATCAGATCTTCATCTTCAAGCTGAACATTAATCTGGATCTCAAGATACACTACCATCAAGCACAGAAAAGAGAAGATTCATACAGATCTATACTGAGATTCCACCAAAATCTCACTTCAGTTATCATTACTTTCAGCCACTCAAACTGCATCTCGCATACTCCACCAGTAAATGATTACTATGGCGATAAACCAAACAAGCAGAAAGTAGAAGAACATGAAGACGGTGATCAAGAAAAGAAAGATCACAGTCCAGATCCGGCACATACAAGAAGGGTCTGATGAAAAGATGGAGGAAAGAGGCAGATTTGCAGAAAAGAAAAAAAGAAGAGGAAGAAAGAGAAACTGATGGTCGAGGAAGAAGAAGGCGAGGAATTTAAAGCAAAGGATTAGGGCTCCATCGAACTGCTATTCGGGCAAACCGAAATGAAACCCGTAACCCGTTGGGCTTCTTCAACCCATTAGGGTCATTCATCCGATCCGCTAGCCCCTTTTCCCTGTTCAAAAAAAAAATCAAACCAGTGCTCCTCTCACCCCACTCATCAAACCTGGTGGTGGCTTGCGGCCTATAGCGGTTGGCACAATATGGAGGAGACTTGTCTCTAAATGCGCTGCATCTTTTGTTGGCAAGGAAATGAACTCATATTTGGGTGATTTCCAGTTTGGAGTGGGGGCTAAGTGTGGTGGAGAAGCAATTCTACATGCTGTGAATCGCGTGTTGGAAGAGAAAGAGGACCAAAATACGCTTTCCATACTGATGGTAGATTTCTCTAATGCGTTCAATCTCATAGATAGAACAACCATGATCTTAGAGGTACGTAGGTTATGTCCTTCGATATCTCGTTGGGTTGAGTTTTGTTACGCTTCACCATCACGACTATATTATATGGACCATGTGCTTTCTTCTGCTCAGGGATTGCAACAAGGTGATCCTTTAGGGCCACTTTTGTTCGCTCTTACTATCCACCCGCTAGTCTTGAGTATTTCATAAAGGTGTGATCTAGAACTGCAGGCTTGGTATCTTGATGATGGTACGGTGATTGGGGACACTATGATGGTTGCTAGAGCTCTGAGAATAATTCAAGAAGAAGGTGTTGCTAGGAAATTTTTTTGAACATCAAGAAGACTGAATTGTTTTGGCCCTCTATAGACCCCAGGACAGCCGTTGCAGGTATGTTTCCACCTGATATTTGTAGGCCAGAGAAGGGGGTTAAGCTGCTAGGTGCTCCTGTTAGCCTTGATGCCCAATTTAATGCGGATCTGGTTGTTAAAAGAGTGAAAAAAACTATAGAGCTCATTGATTCAAGTGGAAAAACTTGAAGATCCACAGTGTGAGCTTCTTTTGTTTAGAAACTGTCTTTGGAGTTTCTCGCTTATATTTTCTTTACGCACTACCTTTCAGATCGCACTTTTGCGGCTCAAGATTTGTTTGACTCTCGTCTCTACAAGTTCCTACAACATATAATAACAGGAGATGGTCCAGGGTTCGGCCCCTTGCAAATGCGATTTTCCACGCTGCCCCTCAGACTAGGTGGTTTTGGTGTTTACTCGATGCAAGACACTATGAATTACTTGTTATTTGGCGTCGTGCTTGGAAACACTAGGCTGCAATCTGTCATATTGAGGCACACCGGCATCGGTGGTTTTAGCTCCCATCTTGAGCGTCTGCAGCTTCTTTCAACTCTCTCTGTGTAGTCATGTTTCTCCTATATGCGTCGATAACACTGCCAACCATTCTATGTCAACTCTGGCAACTGTTTATTTTGATGCAGTAAAGAAGAACTTGACTTCCCAATTCAAGTTGTCTGAACGTGATTCATTCCTATGGCAGAGCAACCAAATGAAGCATGCCCTGGATTTCTTAATGGCTATCCCCATCCCTGGTTTAAATCAGCAAATTGGTTCGAGGCAGTTTAGTGCGGTATTATGTTATAGACTTGGTATTCCCTTGTTTGAACCAGGTAGTTTGTGCCCCTTCTGCAAGAGAGAGAGATGGATGCTTTTGGTGACCATGCAGTGCACTGTACAAATGAATTTGGTTTAAAATATCGACATGATTTAGTACGCGACACGATTGCAGACATCTATTATCGAGATGGGGTGGCTGCACGGAAAGAGGTGGACTTGGGTATGCTTGCGAACAACGGTACTTCTTTGAGACCGGAAGATGTTCTTGTGCTCAATTGGGACAATGGTCGGGACGTTTGCTTCGATGTTACGATTGTGTCGCCCTTTGCTGGGAGTAATGGTCGTACTTTGGAAGGGGGGCAGGCTATCAAGGATCTTTGTCGATCGCAAAAATACCAAGTATTTAGAAAAATGCATTGCACAAGGATATGGATTTGGTGCCTTGGCTTTCACTACTCTAGGTGAATTTGGGGACGGAACAACAGACTTCGTTCATCGGCTCCGCAACTATATTGCTAGTCATGATGCTAACGTGCGGGTAGGTGATTTCCTTTTTCATAGGTTAAGTGTGGTAGTTCAAAAAGGAGTTGGAGCCCAGCTTGTTGCTAGGCTTCCGACTAGTTTCTTGTCTGAATTTGGAAATTAAATGAAAGTAAAACTTTGCAAAAAAAAACAAAAACAAAATCAAAAAGAGAAAGAAAAAAGAAAAAATAAAAAAAGAAAAAAGAAAAAGAAAAAAGAAAAAATAAAAAAAATAAAAAATAAAAAATAAAAAATAAAAAATAAAAAAAGAAACAAAAGAAACAAAAGAAAAAAATGCAGTCCACCTCGTAAAGAAGTCGAAGCGTAGATAATTCTTCAGAAAGAGTATCAATACATGCCTGCCTCCCCAGGGATTCTCTACTGACTTCATCATATCTCAACATGATACCGTACATCTCATTCACCACCGATGTCAACTGGCGCCCACGGCTATCCACCAAACGGAGAAAGTATTCTTGAAGAGGTCTGGAAGCTGAAAGCGAGAAAGGAGTCAATAAAAAGTATTAAGTCATTAAGTCAAGAAGAGCAGAGTAACAGCGGTACCTCAGGATATCATCCGGGAGAGGTAAACCAATAATATCTTCACGGTCAACAGGGCCACCTGCAATTGGAACCACATTTGAAGTCCCCAAGATAGGTATTTGAAAATCCCATGTTGGAAGAAGATGACTGAAGCCCGTTAGTGGAACTTGTTGAGAAGAAGCATTGCTGGAAGATCCCATCAATAATGGACGAGGGGCAAAACCCGGATCACCCACTACAAGATTCTCTCGGCAAGATTGGATAGCAAGAGGTGGACCTAAAGAAACCGATCTCCAATATGATTCAAAAATCATTCCCCGATCAACGGAATCTTCGTAGGAACGTTGCGGTTGACGTGAAATCTCATCAGTATCACTAAACGATGCATAAGGAAAACATGTAACGTTGGGAGGAGGAAAACGGGGTGTAGCGTCTGGTTGACTAATTTGTCTCCCAAATCTGTCACCAAGATACCAAGCACAGTAATCCAGGCCACGTGACAAGTACCGAAGCATGCTAGACGACATGGCATGAATGGCTCTTTGATCACGCCGAATCAGATAATCCTTCCAAGGGTCCCAACAAATCTGCGATCAAAATAGAGGTACATATATAAATTAAAAAAAAAAACAAAAACAAAAAAACAAAAAACAAAACAATATAGGGTTTCTTACAGATTCAACTGTTGCCCCCTCCAAACAAAGGCGCGTATATGCAGTCGAGTGCCTTAGAAGTGCACCTTTCCATCTAGCCATTCGAGGAAATGTTTGGCTATTGGAGAAGCTTGTATCAAAAGGAGGGCGACTAAGAGGAAAATATTCGTAACACCAATACTGTTACAAAGAAAGAGTATGGGTGTTAAAAAAGGGGGTCCAAGATCGTTCAACCTAAAGCAAGGAAAATGTACTCACATTCAAGATGGGACAGAATCCACATAAGGCTTTTGTTTGAAGGCGTGTTGCTCGAGACAGATAGGTGTAAAGCCGCGCCATCGCACAACTTCCCCAATCGTAAAAATTCACCAATTCAAGGTCAGAAAATGCTGCCAAGTAACCAGATTTGATATAGCCACCAGAAGAGTCAAGGAAGGTATGACCCGCAACAAAGATCAGGAAAGCTCTGGTAACTGTAATAACTTTAGCATCATATTTTGAAGCGTCGGCAGTGAGATCCAGCTCAGGGACCGAGAAATTCGTCTTCAAGCCTGCTAAGCTGACATACCAATTTTTAGGGAAGATATCCCCACAATGTGGTCCCAACAGGTTTCGGACATTCTCCTCTGTCACGTTTTCGCCCACCGGGATGGGAGCTCCTACCCCCACACGGATGCCAGTAATCATGTAGAAATCCATAGGAGTGATGGTTAACTCACAATGTGGCAGGTGAAATGAATTAGTATCACCCCACCATCTTTCTGCCACGATTAAAGCATTCTCGCCATCATGGAACGGTTCCAAAGCTTCAATAAAGTCGTACCAACCAATCTGTTGTACAAGATCACGTACACCTTTGCATCGTCTCAACACCAGCCACCATTCTACTATACCAGTGGTCCCTCCTCGAATACGCGCCCAAGCGTAATTCTATGAAAGAAAGCAGTGGTTGAGAAATAATGAAAGGAAACTTGGAAAACAAATAAGAAAATTTCGATCAACAAGGAAACTTACAGGGTCTTCCCGGATTCTTGCAGAAACGTGATCATCCACATCGTTTAAAACCCCAACTCTTCGTCTTCTACGCAGCATAGGCAAAGTGGGAGGATCAGGAATAATGATAGCCATCCGCCTAGACGACATATTGAAGAAAAGAAAAGGAGTTTCTTACCTAAAGAAAGGTCTTTCTCCCCTATCTTATAAATAAAAAAAAAAGGTAATTACTTCCTCAAGAAGTTTTTAAAAAAATATATACTTTATCAGAATCGTCTCGTGAAAGAAAAGCAAGTCATGTCAAGACAAAGTGTGGAACGGAAGCCATTGAGAATGCACTTCAGAACTGACAAGATCAACTAGGAAAAACCTGGCCAACGTCAGAAATTGATTCATCAACTTTTCAACTATTCAATCGGCTCGAACAAAGGGCTATCCAAATGAATCAACCATAAAGGTTCAAAAACATCAAGAACAGGGAACTGACAAGCTTAACTGGAACAAACCCAGCCAACGTCAGGACTTTCTTCATCAACTCATCAAAAACCAACTTTTGAAAATCAGGTGCGATTGGGTTTTCATGGCTTTGTTCGTAAACCGCGAGCGATTACTCTCAAAGAGAGGGGCAACTGTTGACACCCCAATTTCGCACCTTCCACAGTAAATATCAATCTTATGCTTCGAAGCCAAATACAAGAGAAATTCTGTGTGGAAACCATTTGGGTTTTCATATCTTTTCCATCAAGCCCACAAGCTTTACCCAATAAAGCCCACAAGCTTTACCCAATCAAGCCCACAAGCTTTACCCAATCAAGCTCACAAGCATTACCCACTCGTACCCGTTTCATTATCCATTTGAGCCCGGGATCTCTTGCTATCACACTGAAGAGGAGGAAAATACAAAGTCACTGGTGAAAGAATGGAGTCGTTTCGAGTTCGTATGCAAAAGTTACGAGCAAAACGAGAACTCAGAAGACGATAAGGGGCGCCCACTTTTCACCCTCCCCTTATCCGCACCAAGACTTTAATTAGTACTCCCTCTGTTTCTGAAAGACCGTCCTCTATTCCTTTTTCGTCAGTTTCAAAATTGTGTCCAGCTTCTGTTTATAGTCATATTTTTTCAATGAACTCTCTAGTATACCCTTGAATTCTTTATATTCATATAAATCCATTTTTAACATGACCCAATCTAAAATATTAAAGAAATTAGTATAATTAAGGAAACAAATATATCCTTCATTCCTTTTAAGAAAATATACATTTAACTCTAAAAATTAAATTCCTTATAAAGTTTATACTTCATAAATTCGAATCTTTTAAATTTACCTTTTATATTTCATATTTATAATTCTCACAACAATTTTGGATAGTCTTTATTACTAGGATTTTTATTAAAATAAAATAGGTAAGTAACTAAGGGTAGTCAAGTAAAATAATATGGTCTTCTTAATATTTAGGCAAAGTCAAAGCGAGTCGTCTTTGTGAAACGGAGGGAGTAATTGTTTTCTTCAAGTGGAACTTACATATATTTGTTTTGAAGAGAATACGGGTGGAAGAGGAAGAAAAGAAGAAAAAAAGGGATTTTTTCTTAAAAGCAAGTGGGACCCACACTTGTTTTATTAGGAAAAGAGAAAGGAGAAGAAAACAAAGGGGGTCAAGTAGGGCCCACATTTGTTTTATTAGGAAAATAAGGGAAAAGGATGTGGGACCCACATGGTTTGAAAAGAAAAAAAAAATTCCTTTGCGAAGGACATTTGAATGCGGAGAGATTAACGGAAGGCTGTCGGGTTTCATTCCTATAAATAGAGGTCGAAAACAATCCTCTCAACACACCAATTTTCCTGACGAGAAAAGTGGAGGAAAGACAACAATACTTGTTCCTTTACTTCTTCCTTTACAAGGTTTTAACAAGGTTTCCACCCAAACCACACAACAAGCAAAGGTTTCCACCCAAACCACACCACAACTCAAGGTTTCTACCCAAACCACAACCCAAAAATCTAGGTTTCCACCCAAACCAAGAAGAATTATTGTTTCTCAAATAGAAAATATTTCTTCCCACATATTTCAAGTCTCCATGTATTGTGTCATTTAATCAAAGAGAAATCAAATTTTCTTCCTACACAATAGTTATCGTTGTCTTGTGCATTTATAGTTCATTTTGAGAAAATTCAAAAAATAAGAAGATTAAATCAAGTATTGTCTTTAAGTTTTTAAAAGATTAGCATTAAATTGCTAGTACTTTAACTACTTTCAAAGCATACTTAAGGGAAGCAAGCAACCATCGTAAGAATCCTTTCTAATTTAAATATTATATTTCAAGTATATTAATTACCTATCTCTTGGTAAATTATGTAGTCATACGGGAACGGAATGGTATTCCATTTCGTAGTAACACCGCGACTACTCGTTTGCGTTACATAAAAAAATTATGTTTTATTATTAATTTTCTAAGTGGGATAAATCAAAGTGTGGGTATAAAGCGGAATTCCCTCCCACATTAGACCCATTGTCAAAAAATAAGGTTGGCATTAATCCTATTTTTATTGAGCTAATCTGAGTTAATTGTTTAATTTTGAAATTTCATTCAAATTTCTTCTCAATAAAACCAAGGTTTCCACCTAAACCACCAAACAAGGTTTTCCACCCAAAACCACCAGAAAAGAAGGTTTCCACCCAAACCACAACAAAAACAAGGTTTTCCACCCAAAACCGCCACAAAACAAGGTTTCCACCCAAACCACAACAAAAATAAGGTTTTCCATCCAAAACCACCACAAAACAAGGTTTTCCACCCAAAACCACCATAAAACAAGGTTTCCACCCAAACCACAACAAAAATAAGGTTTTCCATCCAAGACCACCACAAAACAAGGTTTTCCACCCAAAACCACCATAAAATAAGGTTTCCACCCAAACCACAACAAAAATAAGGTTTTCCATCCAAAACCACCACAAAACAAGGTTTTCCACCCAAAACCACTATAAAACAAGGTTTCCACCCAAACCATCACAAAACAAAAACCATCATAAAAGAAAGAAACCACATCTCCATAGTCGAAGTTCCACCCAACTTCTAACTATGTCTCTTTTCTAAAATAGCTCATGCATAAAAATCTATTCTCAATAAATCATAAACATTTCCCCTTTTAATCATGAAGTAGAGGCCAATCCTACGATTGGGCGGCTGATGGGTGCCTAACACCTTCCCATCCCGTACTAGAATCTCCTTACCCAGACTCTCTGATAGCAGACCATAAACATGAAAGTCATAACTAGGTTTTGTTTTCCTCAAAAGAATTCAAACTAGTTAAAAGGGTCATGACTTCCCTTAGTCAGGTGGCGACTTTAAAACATCTATTTTCCTCTCTGCAGAGTTGGCCCTCTTAATAACAAACTAGTAAGAAATTATCTCTGGCAGACCCTGTACATTAAACATCCACGAACGGATGAGAACATGGACCTCGCCCCATAACAATTATGGACAAAGGAAATAGACCGGCACTCGACCCGTGCTAGGCGACCCCCGATTTCTACAGTGGAGACTTCACTGGGGACATAGAATAGACCGGCACTCGACCCGTGCTAGGCGACCCTCGATTTCTACAGTGGCGACTTCATTGGGGACATAGAATAGACCGGAACTCGACCCGTGCATAGGCGATCCCTCGATTTCTACACACATGACTTAATAATTTCCAACCTTGTGCTTGTACCGACCTGGGACATGTTATGACTACCCAGCTTTCCAGGACTCCACTCATCTGATAGCATCGAGAATCTTCTTAGCCTCGCATAAAGACTCTGGTCTTCTGCATCTAACTCCGTGTTTCTGTCTTGTTCGGTTGCCTATGGTTCAATTCTTGGACATCTAATTCAGGTCTTCGACATCTAACCTTAAATCTTATTCCATGTCTAAGTTGTATTATTGTTCAGCTGTCAGTTCTTGGGTAGATGTTATATTTTGTCATCTACGTAAGTGTACAAATTTTTTAGGTAATTTTCTTGACAGTTTCCGTGTATGTATTAGATTACACAGGATGTGTCTTGCATAGGTTGATATCGAAAAGATATTGGTGTATTTGGCACTCTCGTCATTTTAATTTTAGCTGATATTCAATTGTTAGACAAATTTCACTCAATAACCGCCATAAAACCCTGGTTTCTTCGATTTAAACATAATATATCAATCAAATACAAGACAATAAGACCTGGATTTGTGGGAAATACATTCTATTGTAAAATTCCTTGCAGTGGAAGACGAAAGTAGGAGGAAAAAAACTAAAAAAGCAAAAGAAAAGTAAGAAGACAATTAAAATGGGTAGTTAACTCAGCTGGTCATCCCCGTTCCTCAAAGATTTGATGCGCTTTAGGAGGTCCCAGTTCGATTCACCGACGGCGCAATACTGCAGAATTTTACATGGAAGATAGAGTTATCTTGTCCCTCTTGGGACATAATTAGTCCCCCTATCCGCTTCGGCTTCCTTGGATGGTTCCTCAGGCTCGATGGTAGGATAACACGACAACCTATTCAACTAATGGAGTATAATGTAAGAGCTCAGCTTGTTGCTAGGCTTCCAACTAATTTTTTTTAAAAATTATCATAAACAATTATTAAAAGAATAGTTAAAAATAATAAATAAGTAAGTTAGAAATAAATAAATTAATTAATGTTTAAAAAAAATATTATATCAAAATAATTTGAAGAATTAATTGGGGGATATGGGAATTAATTGGGGGATATAGCTACGGGACAAAATAGGTGTCCCAATAGCAATTCTGGGTGACCCCCTATGTAATTTTTTTTTTAATTCCTAATCTAGCCCCCACTAATTAGGATTAGTGATTAAGTATAATTATAAAATGTTAAGTATTTGGGGGATAAATTAGTGTGTATTTTTATTTGTGTTTGGGTGAGAGTAGAAGGAGGGAAAAAAATATTTGAGAGGAATTTCTTTTTTTGAAAATGGGAAGATGATTGTGATGAGAGAATTCTTGATAATAAGAGGTTGAAAAATTGATTTTTTTCTTTGAATCCACCATTGTTGCAGCTGAAAAAGCTTGGTGCCGGCATGGTATTCAACCAAAAACTCATGGCAATTGTTGGAAATGTTCATAAATTGTTTGCCACGATTTTTTTCCTGGTTTTGATCTTAGAATGTTGATTTTTTTCTGGTTTTGAGCAAAACCGGCATGGTAATAGTTTTTTCGAGAAAATCGGTACTGTTCCGGCATAGTATTTTGCTTAAATACCTATGCCGTAAACAGAATGAAAAGTATCCGAATGTTGATTTTTTTCACTTGACTACTAGGCATTGATAGGAAATTATCGGGCATGCCGTCCGTGTTCCAAGCATATGGTCTTCATCAATTCCGGCATGGTATTCCTCACTTCCATTTTGAATTTTTCTGGCTTTAAAAAGCTTGGTGCCGGCATGGTCAGTTGATATGAAGACCATGCCTAGGTATTGTTTTTTCTCGCATAGGAAATAAATATGAAAACTATCTTGGGAAAAAATCTTGGCATGGTCTTCATATCAACTGACCATGCCGATACCAAGCTTTTTAAAGCCAGGAAAATTCAAAATGGAAGTGACGAAGACCATGCGGAATTGATAAAGACCATATCTTGGAACCCGACGGCAAGATGGTCTTCATCAATTCGGCACGGTCATCATCACTTTCAAAGATGATCTTCATCACTTCCGAATAAAAAAAAAATTCGTTTCCAAAGTGAGGTGAAGAGAATTTGATATAGAGTGGGAGAGTTTAGAATTTGAAAGGGAATGGAGAATATTTGGGTTTCAAAACACTACCCTAAATAAGATTAATAAGAAGTGGAGATGGAAATGAGGGATATGATTTAGATTTTTGATTTTAAGTTTTTAATTTTTATTTTGAGGGAAGAAGTGGAGATGGAAATGGGGG
Source organism: Papaver bracteatum (assembly GCA_023529315.1). Lineage (NCBI taxonomy): Eukaryota > Viridiplantae > Streptophyta > Magnoliopsida > Ranunculales > Papaveraceae > Papaver > Papaver bracteatum. The sequence continues at coordinate 1,379,582 of JAJJWX010004610.1, forward strand.
ATATGATTTTGTTTTTTGATTTTAAGTTTTTTTTTTTATTTTTAGGGAAGGGTATTTTAGTATATTCATAACCAAAAGTCACCCCTTAGCACACACCATGGGTTGGGGGAAGTAATTCATATCCCCCAATTAATTCCCATATCCCCCAATTAATTCTTCAATAATTTAACCACTCATTAAAAACTCCATATCATCCCGTACTAGTTAGGGTCATCATCATGTATGCCCGTAAGTTTTCAATACGCCCTAAAACACGATTCCAAAATAGTTGAAAGTTTGAAACTATAGTCTTAAAATGAAAGTTGTTTTTGGGCATACCAAAAAATTACCAGGCATATATTTTGTCTAAGTTCGGCTTAAAAGTTATCAACCGAACCTTGTGAACCTGGGCAAAAAAAATATTGTGAGCCGAACCTTGAGTATGCCCGGCAAGTTTTTGGTATGCCCAAAAACATGTCTCCTTAAAATCAGGCATTACAAGGCCCATTGGCCCAAGATTGGCTTAGCAATAGCAAAAGAAGTACATCTCGGAGAATGCCGTTCGGGTCCAGGATGTTTAGGAAGTGTTTAGATTTCTTTGCTATCTGAATGAATGAAGTCAAATTAGTAGGTGGCCTTTCTCCAACTCGATGCACCCATCAACACTTGCATTTATCTTATGCAAAAACTACAAACACTAAAAGAGACAAGAGAAAGAAAATCTTTGATTTTGGCTTTGGCTTTGATAATTGCTTCCAAGCAATTGTATAGTTTTCTATCCCTTTCTCAAAAAAAGTTGTGGAAATGGATGGGAACTCCAATTATTGCATTTTACTAGTAACAGTTGGCTAAAATGACATATAATATCCCAATAACTGATTTCTTCTTTTTAAGAATATAAGGTTAGGTCTGCCTTTTTTTGGTTCAAGTTGAGTTCCAAACGTTTTGTCTACCACATGAGACAGTTCATCAAACTTTAAAAGTTGTTTTTTAACCTTTAAAAGCAAAGAAAAATAATATATTTCCCGGAAATTAGAAGGCATTTTATTTTTGGTTTAGAGCCTGCTTAACAAACCAAAATAGAAATTAACCTTAGAAGTAAGAAGAAGCTAAAGTTTTTTGTTTCATTAGAAAAATTAAAAATAAAAAGTTCTTCTGTATTTTGAAGTCATTCAAAAATGTTGGTTCCTAAATTAACTTCTAATTTTTTACTTAGTTAAGCCGAAAAATTATTTTTTATGTAATGTGTAAATGTGAAAGTACATTCCCAAATTTACTTTTGACTTTCCAACTTAATTAAATAAAAGATCAACTTAATTAAACAAGTTCTTTTGTTGTTTGTAGTCATTCTCAAATTTTGGTTCCTAAACTAATTTTCTGATTCTTTTAATTAGTTAAGTCGAAAAGTTATTTTTTTATGTAAATTTCCGGATTTATTTTTGACTTTCCAACTTAATTAAATAACAAATCAACTTCTTTTTCGGTACCTAAACACCCTCTTAGTTGCAAATGCAATCATAAATGGAGCCTTGGATTCAAATTTATCCTTTTTCCTAATTGGTATTATGTTTCTTCTTCAAGTAATTGGTGAGTAAATTACAAGAAATGGCTGATGTTGGCAAAGATGCCCGTGGGGATCATGATTTTATGGACATATATGAAGCGTGAGGTGAGATGTCTAGCTCTAGCACTCAAGCTAAGTATGTGCCATATAGGAAAGTTAAATGTTACGGCCTAGTGCACCCACCTTTTACCATTTCTGTCTTTCTTCTATAAATACACCTAACCACTTCACCACCTCTTCATTACTCTTTTTCTTTCGTTTCTCCTGTTTAGAGATCTTCAATGGGGAGTTTGCAAGAGCAAATTCCATTTCTTAAAATCGGTAGAAAGTTCATTTATGTTGAAACTCCTATGAGGATTATCGGGATCATATCTTCATTGATCTCCATAGTATTAATGGTCACATATAAGCAAGTGTCAGTATTTCTTGGTGTCGAATTTGTTGCCAAGTATTCTTACTCTCCGGCTTTCAAGTAAGCTTAATTTTTTTTTTTCCGATCGATGTTCAAGTAAGCTTAATTTACCAAATGAACCCACTAGTAACCTATATAGTTTGAACTATAACTGCGCAGGTACTTTGTAGTGGCGAATGGAGTTGCATGTTTCTTCTCGGCCGTGTCGCTGTTTTTAGTTAAACCGTGTTCGAAAAATCCGAAAAATCCGGATCGAAACAAATATTTCATCATCTTCATGACTGATTTGGTAAGTTTGGACGCTGCATGGATTTGGAACTCTTATCTGATACCATGTTGCATTCAAACATCTCAGTAACAATTATGTCTTCTTTTTTTCCCCAGGTGGCGACAGTGTTTTGTGCAACAGGATGCGCAGCTGCAACTTCATTTGGATATACTGCTCTTCACGGGAACGAACATACGGGCTGGATGAAAATATGTGATCAGTTCAAGAAATTCTGCCACAGAAGCATTGAATCTATAGTTTTAGCCTACTTTGCATCTCTGCTCTTCCTATTTTTAACTATCTGGTCTGCATGGAAATCGAGCAAACTACATGGAGTAATTGATTGCAAATAAGTTAGATTTGTTTGCTATTACGTCTTCGATTCTTAGCTATGTAAGATGCCAAATAAAAAGATTTTAGCGAAAATCGGAAAGTTTATCCCTGACATTTCACGGCAAGAATACTATGTATATATCTTAGAAATGGTAGTTCTAATCTTGTACTTATCAGGATATACAACCTTCAATGAACACACACGCACACACAAAAGTGAGTCTAAACAAACATGAAATTAGAAGGCGTAAAATAGAGAAAGCGATATGTATAAGAAGATATTAGTATAGTTCTATGCTTGGCTCTCATGTTCACCATCTTTGAGGTGTTCTTTTAGAGTTTGAACCTCCGGTTCCCACTTATCGCACTCCCACGCTGGATCGATTTCTGGCATATTGAAGTCATCGGGTCTCAAGGACAACTGAAAATCCGGTAAATCGGGCAACGATTGGAGAGCCCTGGAGAAGAACCAAATCAAAAGGAAAGGCGTTTAGTTAGAAATTAGAAACTTCGACCAAAATGGAAAAGAGAAACTATGTTAGCATCCATGCTTACTTCTCTTCTTCTAAGAGGTAACCGTACATCTGAGACTTTCTTGATGCAATGTCAGGAATTTTGTGGTGTAAATGCTTCATAATACCCCAAACTGGCGGAGCCCTGGATGGTGAAAATGCAAAACAGCAAAATTTTAATTCCGAAATATAAAACATAGACATTCAATAGAGAAAATTCAGAAGCATACCTGGTCACTGGTTTCGCGATGCAAAAGCCGAGGCACGCTTTTCTGCTGTTGGTTAAAAGTTCGTCAGCTGCTAGAAAGCAACATGCAGCAATGACGTGACTTGATGGGTCCTTACCCTTATCAAGTATCAGACCATGGTAGTAATATGCTGCTGCCTGACAATTACATAGGGATAGATAGAATCAAAATTTGCAAGCAAGTTTAACAAAATGCAAGAAAGAAGAAATCAATAGAGATAAATTCGATAGCAACTGGGAGGCTATTTTTGTATATAGGCTTGGTCTTAGCTTGGGCTGAGGCTGCAGGAAGAAGGGTTCATCTGAACTCTGCCAGCACGGCGAATAGCAACTGGGAGGCTATTTTTGTTTCATTTTAGTGTTGCTGTAACTCTTGTTTTTGCTTTTCTCCACCTCTGGTGGAACCCTTGTACATTCTTCATTCTTCAATATATCTTCTTTTCTTATCAAAAAAAAAAAAATAGAGATAAATTCGATATGCAACTCTTGGGTACCTTAGCTTCTAAGTACTTCCATCTGATGAACGAGAGATGTTTCTTTCCATATTCTTCTGTCAAATTACTTGCAGACAGACAGAAGTGAGCCTGCACGGAACACAAGAAGAAGACTACACAGTTAACACAATATGCCTTCACTTGTGGCATGATGGAAGCAGCGTCGTCTACCACTTAGAGAAAAAAAAAAGTACGAAGGGTTGTCAATGTATGCAGATGCTAAGACACACACCTGAGCGTAATAAGCTAGCTGTTCACATGCCAGCCTTCTCTTCACGGACAAAGTAGCTTTAATGCTTTCAACAGCCAATCCAAGCTGCAATTCTGTACCCTGGAATGGCAGGACAATCAGTTTGCTAGCCATTAAATAGCAAACTCAAGCTTCCAAATCTCTGCGGAACTTTCACACCAATAACAAAGCCAATGCAGGATAGCTAGCTTCAAGAGAAATGGGCAAGTACCTGGCCCAATGCCTGAATGGAAAGTGCCTCCAAAATACCCTCCTGCATATCTTTCGGTAATCTCGATCTAAAAATGTAATTGCAATTCATTAAAAACAGCCAAGATATATAAGCAGAGCGAGCGAGAAAACAAGCAACTAAAAACCATACTTGATTTCTTGCGGGAGTGGAGCCAGTATACACCGGACGCAAAATTCCAAGTATCCTGACGCTTTTATCAGTAACTCGATAGCATCCTTTTTACTCTCTGACATTGTAATCCACCAACAATCAGTAATCATTCACAAATAAAATTGCCATACAAGTATAAAGAGAGCAGACCTTCGGGGATACTCGTTTCGCTACCTTCCCCAGTGCTCGTGGGATTTATAAGCAAAGCATTAGCCTCTGATAGTAACAGAACAGCCATCATATGTACAACGGATAGAACTTCAAACCAAGAGCTTGTCAAACAACACTCCTGTCAATCATTATTCAAATACTCAATAAAATTCAAGGATGATATTCTAAAACATGGATCGATTTCGAGTAGAATAATCTTACTTGTCTCCCATCTAGTAAATTTTTCCACTTGAATTCTACCATCCCTTCAAGACCAAATTCTGTTTTGGTAGTTCAATAAAAAAGGTTAGAACGAGCAGCGATCAAATGAATGATTATGGAAACACATACGCAACGACTCAGCTCCGTACCTTTCTTGGTCAAGCCAAGCAAAACAGGCAAGTAATCCTCTAGAGCTCGCTGCAGTTCATGGAAAGCAGATCCACATGTATCTTCGGCAATCAAGATGATCCGACTCCGAAGTGAAAATATCCTATCAAGAAGATCTCGTGGAACTAAACCTTTAAGCGACTTTCGAATGTCAAATTCTACTGGAATTCTCAGCCTGGGTATGAAAACAACTACTTGGGGGATATTCAATTTCTTCTTCTTCCCAATAGAGTATATCTTCGTCGGAACGGAAGAAGTGCATCCCATCTTTCTCGACGGGTAATTAGTGGTTCCACAATGAGTATACTACATGAACCACGAAATATATGAGATCTACACTTATAAGTGTCTCTAAAGTATAGAGCAAACGCAACACTAGCTAGAGATCAAAAACAGAGGAAGTAACAGAGAAGCTATAGTGAGAATGTTACTGCCAAAACAGAGAAAATTGTGATTAAATTCAAAGAAGAAAAGCATACCAGTCATGAAGCAGAGAAATGACCCATTGTGATGAGATGAATCAAGAACGAGAGAAAGAGGGTGGATTAAGAGAAGATAAGAAGAAGGAAGAGTGAGTTTCAAATTGGATTAGAATATATCACCATTAGAGATAGATACGGGAATTGAAGAAACACTGGGATCGAAAAAGGCTCACATGGACAATTGCGTAAAGATTAGAAAAATGGAAGCATTTCTGCGATGATGAAGGAGGAAAAGAATTGCTTGCTGTAAATATGCTTTTCTTGATTTCGTACCGAGATTTTTTTAATTCTTTCTTTTCTTTTTTTCATGTTATAATTTCTAAAGTCCATTTGCTTTTTTTATATTATAGATTGATATCAAGTTCGTTATTCGTTAGTACGAGTTCCACATTTTAACCTGTTACGCAGCACGAAAGCGGGAGGCAGACACATTAGTCAACGGGTTAGGATTCTGCGTGATTTATATGAGCGGATACTAATCTATCAATCCAATGGTTAGGATCGTCAGGATTTTTTTTTTATCTTATATGGATTGGTATCAGCCGTTAGTAGGGATGGTGTCAGCCCAAATCATGGGATTTCGGAGAAGGATAAATTTTACAAGCGCACAATCAAATTGGTACCCCTAATAGCAATTTTGGCCTTGCCACTGCGTCCGGTCTTCCTATAAGCTCTTTAGAGCACTTCCTATGGAATAAACAAACTTGGAGTTTGTTCATTTTGCTCCCACTATGAAATGAATAAACATGAAAAATGGATGTTCAAATCAACAAATCTGTTGCTTTGAACATAGAGATGGAACGACCAGCGCGCGCAGTGACGGTGCCAAACAAAATTTTGAGAGGGGTCATAGAAAATCCCTAACAAAACTTTATGTATTTGATCCCCTTAATGAGCAAAAATGCTCATAATTCCATCAAATTTGCCCCCATAGCAGAGCAAAAATTATGAAAATCCAGTTGATTTTGCACTGAGGTTGAGAAATCAGTGGAGGCTGGAGACCCCATTTGTCTCTATGTGCCTCCGTCCCTGAGCGCGCGTCTGTGGTAAGGACGCGCGTTCTTGCCAAAAACGCTGGCGTTGGAAGCTCCAACGTACGACCACTGGGTTGCACAGATGCGGACGCGTAGACACGACACGACGCGGAACGGACACTACAAAATTCTCAAAAAATTAGGACGCGGACACGTATATACATATTTTATTTATATATATAATCATGTATTTATACAACAAAGTCAAGTATTTCGACCCTAAAAATTAGAAAATGATGCTACATGTGTATAAATTTCAAAAGAAAAAAAAAATTGTTTGTTTATACACGCTGAATGTCAAACAATCAGTCACTATTAAACACATGGCACAATCAAAATGCATTCTTAGAACAACACATGCCCAACTAAGGGTATACATGATGTCATTTCCAATTACAAAACCCTAATAAAGACCTAAATTATTGATTTAAATATTTGTCTTTCTTCATTTGGTTAATAAAGGAAGAAGTTTAAATGAAAATGAAAAAAAAATGTGTCGGACACGCGACATCGGCGCGTCTAAACCAGACGCGCGCATGATGCGAAAATTGGTGCGTCCGACGCGAGTCGGACGCGGACACGGCTCAAGAAATGGAGCATCCGTGCAACCCAGTACGACCATGACAAAAACGTCTGCGTCTCTTGGATTGACGCCAAGTACAATACCTGATTATTTTACTATTTTTTAATCTTTTTTTATCTCACTTTATCATATTTTATCCTATTTCATCTTATTTTATTTCACCTAAATATTTTATTTTTATTTTTCATCTTTATCCTACAAAACATTTTATATTAAAACAAATTTGTTTATTTTGATTTGGTTTACCATAATGGAGAAACCCATTTGGCCATCCACGTGGCTCAACAAATGTTTGAGTTTGGCCATTGACACTTCCAGTTATGTGCTTATTTTTGTGTTGTACCTAGTACGGATAAAGGTGTCCGGTCTGACATTCAGAAACCGCTTAGGCCGGATTGTGTATAAATTTTTGTGCTCTATTGGGAGGCAGACCAAAAGCCTTCAGGCCTATTGTCGAGAGTCGAGACGACGTTAATATATCGATGACTGTTTTGATACAAATGTATCGATGACTGTTGGTTCTTAAATATACTTGATTTTTATAACCAACAAAATCACGTGTAACTAAAGTTTTAGTTTTGATATCGCGCATATCATGACTAGTTTGAAGGAGAAGTAATTAGATATGGCAAGTATATATATATATATCTTATCGCTGCCGGATCGCCGGAATTCTGTATCATGTCGTAGTTTTGCATACAACGTTACACATATCCTATTAATACTGGCTGCATGTATACTATCGGTAAGCGTGCTATTACGCTATGAGTTTGAAAACTAAAAGGTTAAGTAAATAGTCAAACACAAGTATCAATAAAGGGGTTGCTAAGTCTTTATGAAGCAATGCTACTGGGCATTAAATTGTGGTCGTTGTCCTAGTTAGCAATTCGGCGAATTATTCGCGAATTGTTACGAATCGGTCGGGAGCGAACACTTCGGTCGTCCAATTCAATCTCCGAACCAGGTACGTCCGTTTTCTGAAGCTCACCGATTTATACGCGGATTTTCCGATGTGAACTACAATTCTTGTGACAAATTCGGCCCATTTGGGGCGTCAGGCAAAGCCCAAACAATTATTGTAACAAATTAGGCCCATTTGGGAAGTCCAGCAAAGCCCAAACAATTAAGTTTAAGGTTTTTAACAAAAATGTTAGTGAAGGGGTTCGAACAGAGGACCCCAAACTCCCCTAATGCCTGTAAGACCACTATGCCAGGGATCGTTTTTTGATTGATAGTGTATATATTTTATATATTACACAATAAAACCAGAAAATTCTTACACCCCCAACATTAAATGTTTTATTTTCACTGTAAATGTTTATTAGTTTATTATATATATAAGCTAATTTTGTGTACGAACTCATATCTCTAAAACGAATTATACACGTACGTATGCCGTTAGAATCATCACGATCACAAACCGTTGACCGGATTCTTGACCGAACTAGACTTCCACGGATCCGAATAATACCCGTACGTTTGCCGTTCCGTACGTATGCCGTACTACGAATCGGTAACTAGGGTCCTTGTCATGTTAAAATTAAGACAAAATCATTATTAGTCTCATCGGATAAGAAAGGAGGTGATTGGTTTGCTTATTGGGAATTTGAGATAATCACCTTGCTAGAACATCATTTATTAGAGCAACTCTAGTGGGTATGGCCATATTATTGTTTGTCAAGCCAAGTGGATAGATAAATTTAATTTTGAATATCGAATATTGAATATATAGACAAATCGAATTGACCCCTGCTCTGTATGAATCGAGGCTCGGATCAATCTGAGGTGAGCCTCGGCTCAGATAAAGCCGGTCGCATCGACAACTGTCATATTTTAACAGGGAAAAAAGAATGGTTATTTCCTCAACACTATAAATCATACTAGTTCAATCTTCTCTACTCACCGCAATTTCATTCTTCTTTGTATATATTTCAAAGAAAATTCATTTTTCTCTATATCTCTTCAATACAAATTTAATCTTCTCTACATATTTTTAGCATAAATTTCAAACCCATTTAACTACCATGCCTCGATCTCAAGATATTAGTCGACAACGAATTAGAAAACCACCTATTCTTTTTATTTTTCCTTTTAAAAATAATAATAATTATGTGCTAGGAAGATTCGATCATGTGATGTTCATTTCGGACTTAACTCCACTTACCAACTGTGCAAGCTCCTTTATGCAGAACAAGCTAATTAAAATAAAAATGTCAGTACGTCTGCCAAAATAAGAATTTGGGGTGAGAGAGGCGCGAACATAGAAAACCACGTATAAGTAAACACGGTCAAGCTCTACCAAGGAGACAAGAAGATTTAGATGAAGATAACAATACCACTCTCTTATTCGGTCAAGAATTAGCATCTAGTCAAGGCCATCTATTCACAAAAAACAGAGCGGGATAGTTCCCTACAAAAACCAAGAGGTGGTTGGTACGCAATTCATAAAGTTTATCAAAAACTTTCTCATGGTGCTAAAACTATTGTAGATGGATTATTTTTTTACTATGTAAGAGCGCATAAAAATTCTCCTAAACTTGTGGGCATATTGATGGATCATTGATGGTCACATGTTTCACTTTCATGACTTCGAAATACGTATGTTCATAACTTCATATATTTTGAAATTATATCTTTTATATAGACAATACGAGGATTACAAATGAAATGACAAAATTTAATTTTTTACAGGCATAACTCCATTAGATTTGTATTTCCTACTTGGGGATACCTTCTGGGGTGGGGGATGATGTTCCATTTGACCAACGTGGCATAAGAGCGATACAAAGATGCACTTTCGTTGTAAAACAACAAAATCATGGAAGTTTAAGAAGTGGTGGAATTCCTAATTCATGTTTAAAGACATTTATATTCAACGAATCGCATGGTGGTAATGATCCTGATTCAGCAACTTATAGCCTTGCTAAAGATACATAAATTGCTAAGATATTTATTTTATGGATACTTGGTTCATATTTTTTTCCCTAATTTAAGCTCAGGTACTCAAGTGGGATGGCTAGAGGCGTTACAAGATATGAAAAAGTCTCCCAATTATTAATGGGGCTCCACTATATAAGCCGGATTGTACATTTTTCTCGATAATGCATGCTTAGGTGCATCAAACATCGAAGGTATATGGGGCCTCCTAGAAGTAAATACGATAATATATTCGCCTAGATTTAAAACGGTTTAAATATATCTAGCAAGTTAGACTAAATATAGCTTACTTTCCGTTGTATTTTTTTTACAATGGTTTTGATGTATGCATATTTTAACATTGGTGTACCAAGGTTTTATGACTACACGAGGAAATATTTCCCAATCATAGTGAGGTATGCATGTGATAATTGTCTTCCAAACAAAACAAAAATGAGTGAGATAACATTCATCTATGGAGATACCATGTGCATGAGTAGGAACAAACATAATGCTATTTGGATGTCGTATGTGGATTTTGAAGACTTGCAAGCTGATATTTCCCAAAGGATCAAAGAATTTTAACTTCAGCGCATGGTGTTGTATAGTCCTGTCAGTGATATTAGTGTTTATTTTTCGGGATGGATGTGTTAAACAGTTAGTTGGTCGAGTTGGGGAGGCACATAAACCTCTACGTATATCTACATTGCAAGGGTCGAAATACGTAGAACTGGAGAAAAAAAGGTGGACAAAGTATGAGACTAAATTCACTCCTTGTGACGAAGACCAGTATGACCAATGGTATAAGGACAATAATTGGTAATAAATTTTTACACATCTATGGGTTGGATTTTATCTCCATAGGTAAAGCATTACCGTAATTGGATGTTGAAAAAGCGGGGGTCCAACAACCACACCCAATATTTATTTTGGCAATCTGAATAGACAAACTCCAATATACTTTCAAGAGAATCAACTAGACAGTCAGACTCAATCTAGAGAAAAGTATATCAAAGAGTTTTATATCTCTATCTCTCAATTCAATCCGCAATCATCAAATAGGAATTGGCGAGCCCGATTGAATATAAGAGAAATAACTTGAACGGTACCAAAGACCAATATTCAAGAATCAACCAATGAACAACCAAAGGTTGGATTTCCCAATTGATCGATTCAACGCACATCCTGTGATATTTCAATTATATAACAAAATATAATGCGGAAAATAAATAACTCAGACACCAGAAGTTTTGTTAACGAGGAAACCGCAAATGTAGAAAAACCCTGGGACCTAGTCCAGTTCTGAACACCACACTATATTAAGCCATTACACACACTAGCCTACTACCAATGAACTTCAGACTGGACTGTAGTTGAACCCTAATCAATATCACACTCATTCAAGGTACAATTACGCTCCTTACATCTCTGATCCCAACAAGATACTACGCACTTGATTCCCTTAGATGATCTCACCCATAACCAAGAGTTGCTACGACCCAAAGTCGAAGACTTGATAAACAAATCTATCTCACACAGAAAAATACATATGAATAGATAAATCTGTCTCCCACATAAATACCTACAAGTTTTGTTCCGTCTTTTGATAAATCAAGGTGAACAAGAACCAATTGATATACCGGATTTATATTCCTGAAGAATATCCTAGAAATATCAATCACCTTACAATAATCTTAATCGTATGGTAGCGAAACAAGATATTGTGGAATCACAAATGATGAGACATGTTTGTGACTATTTTTTATCTTGCCTATCGGAGAATCAATCTCGAGCAAATCTTAGAGAATATAGTATTCAATACGATAGAATAGGGTAAGATCAGAACACGCAACAACAGAGAAAATAGTTGGGTCTGGCTTCACAATCCCAATGAAGTCTTTAAGTCGTTAACCTACAGGGTTTCGTGAAAAACCTAAGGTTAAAGGAGAATCGCGACTCTAGCTGATACAACTAGTATCACACATAAGGTGTGGGGATTAGTTTTCCCAGTTGCTAGAGTTCTCCTTTATATAGTTTTCAAATAAGGGTTTGCAATCTAAGTTACCTTGGTAACAAAGCATTCAATATTCATCTTGATATGAAAACATGATTAGATTCAAGCTAATATCTTTCATTCGTTAGATCGAACTTAGCTTGTTATACACAAATGAAATGTACACTCATTTAGGTTTAGTAACCGTACCTAAACGTGTACACCATGTTGGCTCAACCGTAGTTAATCGAGGTTAGCTATATGAACACTCTCATATCAATCTTATTCATCTTAACCATAACTATTTCAAATGACTCAAATGAAACTAGTTAAAGAGTTGTTCAATTGTTATATTCTCATAAAAGTATACAAGAACACAATTGAAGCAAAATCGGTTTGATTCACACGAATCAATTCTTGAACATTATAGCCACGATTTACAAAGAATGCATTCCTTAATATATAAATGTAGTTCATGATCCAACCGATTTTAGAACTTTAACCACTCAAGTATGCAAATGTGTACGCATACTTAAGTAGCTGCTCTGAGTTTGGGTTCGCCAGTATGCAAATGGGTACGCATACTTAATACACTTCCAAATCCCAGCAGAAATTCCCGGACCTATACCTTACGCAAGTATGCGTACCGGTATGTGTACTTGGTACACGTAACCTCACAACTACAAGTACGCATACGGGTATGCATACTTTAGTTCCGGTCATGGATCACATACATGCAAGAATGCACACTATGTTTATAATCCAATGATTATTAAGTATTTTAAACTCTTATTTCAATCATTGAAACTTTCTTAGAGGATGACAATAGCCAATTTTCACATACTATTAGCATCAAAGCAATTTTCATGTTATTGAAATAATCATAACGAAACATTCCAAGTCTACACCAAATGATTGTATCACACAAACCATGTAAGATGTTACTCGGCGATTTTCACATGATCATCTTTTGACTTTCAACAAGAATATAAGATGAACTTGGTTGAAGCGAATGCTTACCAACACATATTCCGAGAAATATGTAAGCGAGTTAAACTCAGCTCGAAATCTCAAATGTGTATAATCGACAACTATATAGTAATACGACGTTTGCCTCAATATATGAGATAGAGTAGAAATAGACTTTCCAAGTGATAGATGAGTTTTAGTCTCCACACACTTTTTGTTGATGAAGTTTCACAAGCTCGCCTTAATAGTTAATCGTCTTCAATTGATGAACGCCGTGAAGTCTAATGCTCAACTACATAATCTATCCTAGTACGAGACATTACTATAAGTAGACTAAAAATCATGACTTATAGTTTTGATCACCAATATTGACAAACAAGATTGAGATAGCAATGCTTGCGAGTTCGACCGAGCAGTGATCTAACAATCTCCCCCTTTGTCAATTTTAGTGACAAAACTATCAATACATATGGATTACAAAATAAATAAACTTTGTAGCTTCTCATCCAAATGCTTGATCTCCTTGGTTCTTCAACATTACTCGAAATCTTCGTCACTTCCAAGTACTCCAATGATTCCAAATGTGTTCAATTCTGCGTTATTTTTGTTGAAGATACTTAGCTATAACAATGAGAAAACAGTTGCTCTCAATCATTGTTATACAGTATCATAGTATCATTATACAACATCAAAGTCCAATTGTATCGCAACTTTGACAACAATACTACGGTGATATGTATCACTCCCCCTTAGTCAATACTTCATCTAAACATGAAACCACCCCCTTACATAATGATCTGTACACCATATGTATTAGTAATGTGACCTACACATTAGTTCCCTCCCTTTTTGTCAATATAAATTGGCAAAGGTACGAAAACCAGTGGGATCCTCATGAAATTTTCATAGAGATACTTCATGACCAAAAGAGAATAACATACCAACTTGTTTCGATGATTTCACATAGTCGAAACTTAGTGTATTCATCAAGGAGTTTATAAAGATACAAGATAACCCCTACAGTATTCCACAGCCACACTCCTCACAAAGATTTGGCAATTAAACACAAGTTCAACTAAGAACTCTCCCCCATAAAATGTCATTCCCGAAAGAACAACAAGAGCGACCTTACTTTTACATGAAAATAAAGATTTCTTTGGATATTAACAAATCACATAAGAATATGAATTTGTATCCAAAAATCTCAATTAAATTAACCACAACGAAAATGATCAGTTCAATTGGTCATGCTCAACATAAGAGAACTTATGGAGCAACACAGTATATGCACAAAGATGTGGATCAGGGAAAGACCAATACTGCGGAATAATCAAAGATTCATTCTATTTTTCATCACTATTTGCACAATGACATATAATAGACCTAATCTTTGTAAATAAAATTTTATCATTTCTTCCATCAATATTTGCATAATGACATAAAAGGCTTAACTTTTGTACTCAAAAGTCCATTCTATCTTTTATCAATACTTTCATACCGACATATAATAGAGGTAACTTTTGAATAAGTATGGGAAAGTCAAGGTTCACGGACGTAAACAAAATATCCCATAACAATTTGCAATATATAAAACCATATAGATTAATAATGCAAAAATCATCTTCCAAATAAACTTTAGAATTTAAACAGATAAATCTAAAAACATTGCAAGATGAAAACGTTGGCAATAGCTATGTGTACTCACAATAATTGTTATTCCAAGCTCTAGTTATCCTTCTTAAAACACAAGAATAAATTCTCATAAGAAGTTTCCAAGACATCAAGACAAACTCGTAATGCACATACAAGATGATTTGTCCATAAAGGGTAGCATCAATCTTTTTCGCACGGATTTACACTAAGAATAGCTACCAAAGGCGTATAAAAAAAAATTTGAACAAAGAAGAACATACAAAGTCAATATCGACCATGCACCATATTTCACAAAAGATGATTATGAACATTCAAGAATCCCATAGCAATACGTACTACTTCCCATTCTCGAACTTCCTTCTTTGTGATTCACAAACAACATTCTTGTAAAATCTACAAATGATCTTAGAAGAGAATTACTCCAAGAATCCAAGTGCCAAAATCCAAGAGAAGTGGAACAAGAGCAACGAAACGGAGAAAAATACTCAAAAACAAGAGTCGAAGAATTGTTTTTGTTGTTGTTTACGTTGCTGATATTGTTGTTAATATATGTACCAGATCTGGTAGCTACCATAAAAGGAATTCAGATGAACCCTAAAAATTGATTGTGGAAAAATTATTGAATCTGTATTATTGAAAAGAAGCTTGAAAAATTGTTGAATGGGATTATTAAGCTTTGAAGAGGGATTGTTACTAATCTGATACCATGAGAATTATTGAGCTCTCATGATAATCAAGAAACCGGGTTTTGTAAACAGAGATGAGAGAAGAAATAAGTTATTATTGTTATCAAAATAACGTACACAAACAGATAATATTCAGACAATATTAAATATTTTCTGTTACAAACTAAGTCAATGACTTTTGACAAGACTAAAGTCAATACAAGGAGACCTTGACTTAATATAACTATTAAAGCCAATTCATATTTCCAACACAAACTAAAGCGTTACAACAAATCATTACTGTCTTATTACAACAATTTTCACATGTATTTCTTTTCATTCAGGGGCATTTGGGAAAAACCTTCCCCAATTGATCAAAATTGACGTTGTTGCATAATGCTTTTGCTTGAGTTCCTCCTGCCCGTACAAGGTTAATATCTTGTAGCACAACAGCACTACAAGGAAAACTTTTACTACAATCAAACTTCACTGCTATAGCTGTATCACTTGTTCCTTGAATATTCTTATACACCACACTTGATACATGTACAGCTGATTCCTGTAAAGAGAAGATAAGATTTTACATTTGGAGGAGGATGTTAGATGATATATTGTACCGATATACATGTGACTGTAAGAAATACCTGCTCACTGCAGGGATCAACCTGATCACAATAGTTCTGATTTATGATTATAGGGTTGGTCACATTCTGCATTAGAATGTTTTGAAAGATGATGTTGTTTGCTTTGCCTTTTCCTCCCTGCTAAACAAATTAAATATGAAAAAATGTAACAACAAGTGCAAAACTATTGGCACAATCTAGATAAAAGATCCCCATCGCTCTGCTCGGTCAAGTTTCTAGCTCTACCTTTGTACATAGTTGCAAAAGATTAAACTTTAAATATAATTTTTAAGATAAGCATTACCTGCCATGTCTTGATCCTGACTCCGTTAGTGGTTCCTGTGAGTCTTGCTGTATCGACCAATATATTTGAAACATGAGCCTCTGATTTACCCGCTCCTAAGCTTCCAATACTAACGTAATAAACCAAAAAAAAAAAAAAAAAAGGATGGAAAATATAAGAATTAGATTATGCAAAATGTCAAGAAACTAATTAGGACAATTTTCGGTGCAAATTGTTATGCAAATATTAGGTTAGAATTTGGGTATATATGTAAAAAAAACCTGATTCCATGTCCTGGTCCACATGTTATGCCCGTGGCATGAACATTTTCAGACCCACTTACTATCGATATGCAATCATCACCTTCACCAACAAACAACAAAAATGGAAGTACCAACAAGGATCGGAATCATAAAAAAATGCAACGAATAAACAAATTACACAATGTTAATTGTGTCAAAGAAATGAACATATGTTTGTGCGCTCCACTGATGTAGAGATCGACATCAGAAGATAGAACTTAAGCATGCCGCAGACAAGGCTACAAACATAAGCAAGCGCTCCACTTGGACTGTTTAAACCAAAACGTAATTAGCTTCTACTTACTATGTTACCTGTTCTTATAATGCAGTTCCGTATTTGCATTCTCCGGGTGTTACCAACATGAATCCCATCAGTGTTGGGACTTAATCCTGGTGCAGAAATCAAAAGATTGATAGCTTCAACATCCAAACATTTCTCAAAAGATGTATGTATTTGTTGTGAATCTCTGATTCTTATGTTCTTTACCCTCAAATTTTGGCATTGGTAGAAGGTTAAGGCCTAAGAAATTACAAAAATAAAATTGAATCAATAAATAAATAATAAATAAACTAATATTTTAATAATAAATACAGGGTTTTTGCTTCTACAATTGTTGAATTGGTTCAAAGCCATCAATTTATACCGGAGCGTCTAGGGGCAGACTAATATTTGGTGTATCAAAAAAGGACCATGATGTGGACCGCCCCTCGACCATAGGATTTATAGAGGGTGGTGGTTTTAATCTGCATGTGGGACCCATCCATCAATATAACGGTAGAGTTTAGAAGTCAGTTTGGGTGTAGAATTTCAGAATAACTTCTAGAAGCAGAAAAGTCGACTTTTTATGAAGCAAAATATATGGACTTCTGACTTCTGCTTCTGACTTCTACTTCTGGAGAAACAGAAGTCAGAAGCAAAACTGTATCCAAACGCGTTATAAGAGTTTTCCAATTTATACCATCTGCTAAGCAGTAATATGATGCCGCTATAATTATGTCGATCAAGGGGTAATTACCATCTACACACATATAGTGACGTACCGTTGGTGCAGTGACGCAGGGCTGCAAACCCACATAAAACAAACAAAAGTAATCAGTAACATGTTATTACTCGTATTCAAAACTTCCTTACACTGCTATTCATGAATAAGTACTTACGCGAGATTTGTCAATTTTGCACGAATTTTTCCACCAAATATCTCCTTTGCCGTTAAAAGTCCCCCCTCCTTCAATTTTCAAGTTTTGAACATTCTGGAAAAGTATCCAGTGTCTACTGTCTCTTCTGTAATCGGCTCGATCAGCAGAAGCTTCAATGGTTCCATAGACCTGTAAAGAATTACATATACGTAAATTAATGACATGTAATTAACTTTGTGTCTTCTCTACCAATCAAAAAATAAATAAAAAACTTTGCGTCTTCTTGATACTTTATCGCAAAAGTACTGGTACCATCGTAAAAGATGGGGCAAAAGTACTAGATACCAAATTCACAGGCATTACCATCATTGTAATCGGAGACTTGCAAGGACCAGAGAATTTGATTGGTTTAAGAAGATATCTCTTGTTAGAAGGAACCAAAATTAGAACTGCTCCCGTCGAGGATGAACAGGCTTCCTTCCAAGATTTTTCAAATGCCTATACATGCATATATTCAACCAGAATTGAAATAAAATAAAATTCAAGCGTAACTTAATTGATCCTATTTTCGAATCTAATAATTCATCTTTCTTGTGTCGCTGTACCTCGTTAGCATCTGTTCCATCGCCATTACGGTTAGCTCCGAAATCGTCTATATTAATCACTCTAACAGAAGATGAAGGACTAGCAATTTCATTAGAGCTGAATTCATCATCGTAGCCGGAAAATCTATTTCTGTCAGCAAGTTCATTAGCAGGAAAGAAGTCGTCCCGATTTAGTTCGCCAACGGTCTCGAGGTATGTAGGATATGCATGATTATAAACAGATGAGGTCTCATCACCAATATCATAATAACTAGTGCTGTAAAGCGGGTCCTCTAAACTGCTGCCATAACAGGAGTGATAAGAAAACACCAACATGATGACAAGTTGGAGCATAGTGCCCATTTATGCTGATGATCAAACAATAATACGAAGTACTTCTATCTACAATACGTACTACAGGAGTGATAAGAAAACACCAACATGATAGAAGCAGTTCAATTGTTATTATTTTGGTCTTATTAATTAGAAGCCGTTCTGGTTGATTTCGTGCAAAAAATGCATGAACTTGCGGACTTTGTTCATACAATATACATGTGTAAAAATTTAGAGTTATTTTGTAAAAGGGTCGGATGTTTAATGACTAATTAGGGTCTGGGTCGTGAAAGATGACGTTGATGTAAAAGGGTCGCAGACTAACGGAAGACCGTTAACAAAGCGTTAGATGACTTTACAGTTTTGCATAAGCCCTTGACCACACGTTTACAGGCATTGACAGTTTATATATCGTCAAAATCTACATCTCTTTCGTCCTTTTCCATCTTCTTCCTTCTAGTCCATTTCTTATTTATCTCAAAATCTACAACCATATGGAGCTACAATCAATTGCTGGTGCTACTACTACTACTGCAACTGTCGTTGAATCTTTTGGTGGTTCTATTGAAGAAGATTATATTCCACTCGGTGATCTATGGAAATATTTCACATCTCTCTCCCCACTCAAAGAAAATCAAAGAAATCCACAATTTTAGAATTCTCTCTGTCAGTGAGAGTACTCAGTCAGAAGCATAGGACTCTCAACTATCTCCTCAAAGTATGGAAGCCGGTATTCAAGCCAAGCAATGAGTCAAGTCAGCAACAAATCACTCCGACTATTCTCTAGGATCTTACTTATATTTCTGTTGATTAGTTCTCTTTGAATTATGTACTTTGTTTCAGTATAAATACAAGTGATCTATCTCCACATTATTGTGTGGAAGATTTACAACCAAATATCATATTCTAGCTTGGTATCAGCCTTTTCGATCCAAGTCTAGCTTCCACAATTATCAGTAAAAAAAAAACCTAAATATCATTTCAAACAATGGCAGAAGAAACAATTGTTCTTCATCAAGTTCAAATTCATCACCTGGTTACATTAAAACACACCGAAACTAATCATATCTTATGAAAAGCTCAGTTTAAGCCTATCTTGAAAGGCTATGATCTCATATGGTTTATAGATGGAACCAAAATAAAACCAGCAAGAAATCTTCCAAATAGTGAAGATATAAATCCGGCTTTCACAGCGTTTGAATCCCATGATTCTCTCATCGTCGAATGGCTTAATTCAACCTTAGCACCTGAGGTACTCAGTGTTGTAGCAGAACTTGATACTGCAAAAGAGATATGGAAAAATTGGATTCGGAGTTTGCACCGAAGACATTTGCTCACCAGATGAATCTCAAAAGACAACTTCACAACTTGCAAAAAGGTAATAAGACTTTGAAGGCTTATTTGAATGATGCTAAGTGTTTGTTTGATCAGCTTGCAACTACTGGATACACAGTACCTCCTCATGAGATGAAGCAGTCCATTTGCAATGGATTAAATAAAGCATACGACCCCATTGTCACTGCCTTGAGCACTGCTGAAACAATGGATATTGCAACATTTAATACTCATCTTCTGACTTTTGAGATGAGGCTTGAACATCAGATGGCACAGATTCAACAGCCTGTTGCACATTTGGTCACTTCCAACTACACTTCTACAAGAAGAAATGCACCAAGAGGTGTTCCTAATCAATCCAGGGGACCGAATCCACCAAATAACAACAACCGGCGTCCACAGCAACCTCAAAGAGTTGCAACACAGGGTCCAGTTTTCTGTCAGATTTGCAAGAAGCGTAACCATACTGCGGATCGATGTTGGTTTCGATATGACAAAGGATCTACTAAGCAAAACAAATCACCTGAAGCTTTTATTGCTTTTCCAAGAGGCTAAGCTAATGCACAATGGGTCACTGATACTGGTGCTACGCATCATATAACTGCAGATGTCAATAACTTGTGCATTCCTCATGAGTATGAAGGGACGGATCAAGTTAGAGTTGGTAATGGCACTGGTCTTGATATTGCGCATATTGGTAACGCTACATTCACTCATAATACACGCTGCTTTGTTTTAAATAATGTGTATCATGTTCCGAAGATTAAAAAAATCTCTTATCAGTATCTCAGTTCTGCAAAGATAATCGTGTGTTCTTTGAATTTCACACCAACTTTTTTCTTGTGAAGGACAAATGCACAGGAGTAACGCTGCTAAAGGGGAGGAATGAGAATGGGTTATACTTTTTCGATGAAATAGGTGAATTCAATCCCTCCAAATCTCCACAGACCTATCTCTCAGCCAGTCTACCTGTGTGGCACCAGCGCCTTGGTCATCCAATGATAGGCACTGTTTCAAGAATAATTAGAAAATTTTCACTTCCCGTTTTGAATAAGAAGTTTGAATTTTGTCACTCTTGTCATGTTAGAAAGAGTAAGAAGCTTCCCTTTTCTCTCAGTACTACCAGTTTTGATAAACCTTTAAGCTTAGTTGTTTTTGATATTTGGGTGTCTCCACAAATTTCTAGAAATGGTTTCCGTTACTACATGTTGTTAATGGATGTTTTCTCTCATTATACTTGGGTTTTTCCTATGGTTCAAAGATCAGATGCATACAATATTTTTGTTCAGTTTCATAAACAAGTTGAAAACTTAACTGGTCATAAAATTCAAATCTTCCAATCTGACAATGCTCTTGAATACAAAAAACTCACTTCTTATCTAAACAGTGTTGGCATTCAACATAGGTTTTCTTGCCCCCATACATCTGCTCAAAATGGTCTTGCAGAGAGACGAATTAGGCACGTCACGGAAAGTAGCCTTGCACTTTTATTTTATGCTCATCTACCAAAAGAATTTTGGTCTGAAGCCTTCACCACAGCATGCTATCTTATCAATAGAGTACCAAAGTCTATTTCTAATACAAAACACCTCTTGAACTACTATATCATAAGCAACCAGATTATCATTTTTTACGTGTTTTCGGATGTCTTGCATATCCATGCCTCAGACCTTACAATTCTAACAAATTAGAGCCTAGGTCCCAACCCTGCGTGTTTATTGGTTATAGTGCAGCACATAAAGGTTATATATGTCTACATCTGCCAACCAACAGGCAATAAATTTCACGCCATGTACGGTTTGAAGAAACAACATTCCCATTCTCTCCTCAACAACAGCTTGCTCCTGAAATTTGTCATCAACCAACTGCAACAAGTACGAACTTTCTTGCATCAACTATTTTCAGGACAACTACGTATGTAAAGCCTCAGTTTCATCAACCAGCATCCCCAGAACTCATACTGCCAAACTCTCCAGCTACTGCTCTGATTTCTCCAATGCAAACTCCATATGTGTCAGTCGAAATTCCTTCTCCTGCTGCGTCATCAACAGTCAATATTGCTGGGACACAATCTACAGCTGAGCAACAACAACATGGTCACACAATAGTGACTCGATCAAAAGCAGGTATTACCAAACCAATACAGAAGTTGTGTCTGACAACTACTAAGTATCCTTTGCATGATGAAGATTTTATGGAACCCACATGCTACTCGAAAGCTTGTAAGATTCCTTATTGGCGAGATGCAATGGAAAATCAAATTAATGCACTTATTCGTAATAGAACATACTCGTTGGTGAAATACGAAGACGGCATGAATGTTGTAGGGTCAAAATGGGTTTATCGCATTAAACGAAACCCTGATGGAACTATACAGCGTTATAAAGCGCGTTTGGTGGCTAAAGGGTTTACTCAGCAAGAGGGTGTAGATTATGGTGAAACTTTCTCACCGGTTATAAAACCTTGCACCATCAGACTTGTTATATCCCTTGTAGTAATGAATCAGTGGAAATTATGACAGCTAGATGTTGAGAACACGTTTCTACATGGTGTTTTGGAGGAGGAAGTTTATATGAAACAGCCGGCTAGCTATGTCGATTCAAACTACCATGATCATGTGTGCAAGCTGCATAAATCATTGTATGGGCTAAAGAAGGCACCACGTGCGTGGTTCTCTCGTCTCAGCAGCCATCTCCTTCAGCTAGGGTTCACAGCTTCCGTTGCAGACTCCTCTCTGTTCATACGGATTTCTGGTGGATCAACAATGCATGTTTTGATTTATGTCGATGACATAATTGTAACTGGTTCTAACTCTAAGCTGATAGATCAGTTGGTAACTGTTTTACGTTCTGCCTTTGCTGTCAAAGACATGGGAGCCTTGACTTATTTCCTTGGTGTTGAGGTACTCACTCAGGGTAACAATCTGGTACTCTCACAAAGAAAATACATCTCAGATTTGCTTCATCGGACAAATCTGGATGGCATAAAGCCTGTTTGCACTCCTCTAGCAGCTAATACGAAGCTTTATCGACAAGGCTTTGAAAAGTTTTTGGACCCAACTCTATACAGGAGTGTTGTAGGGGCATTGCAGTATCTGCATATCACTAGACCTGACATAGCAGTGGAAGTTAACAAGGCTTGTCAATATATGCATGAGCCATACGTGGAGCATTGCGAGCTGGTGAAGCGTATCTTGCGCTACTTAAAACAGACTATAGATTATGGTTTATACTTCAAACCTGACAAAGATTACTCTTTCAATGCATACTCCGATGCAGATTGGGCAGGGAGTTTGGATGATCGAAGTTCCACGAGTGGTTATGGTATCTACTTTGGGGGCAACCTAATTTCATGGAGTGCAAAGAAGCAGAAGACTGTTTCGAAGTCTAGCACCGAATCAGAGTATCGTGGCATTGCTATTGCCACTTCAGAGCTCATGTGGATCCAATCCTTGGTGAAAGAATTAGGGATACACACTCCTACACCTACCTTATGGTGTGACAATCTAGGTGCCACTTACCTCACAGCAAATCCGATTTTTCATGCACGGACCAAGCATATTGAAATCGATTATCACTTTGTACGTGAACGAGTAGCAGGGAAGCAACTGAAAGTGAAGTTCATCAGCTCCAGAGATCAGTTAGCAGACATTTTCACTAAGGGGTTATCTTCACCTCGTTTTCAACAAATTAGAAGCAAGTTAAACATCCGTCAACTCCAGTTTAACTTGAGGAAGGGTGTCAGTGAGAGTAATCAGTCAGAAGCAGAGGACTCTCAACTATCTCCTCAAAGTATGGAAGCCGGTATTCAAGCCAAGCAATGAGTCAAGTCAGCAACAAATCACTCCGACTATTCTCTAGGATCTTACTTGTATTTCTGTTGATTAGTTCTCTTTGAATTATGTACTTTGTTTCAGTATAAATACAAGTGATCTATCTCCACATTATTGTGTGGAAGATTTCCAACCAAATATCATATTCTAGCTCTCTCGGGGTTTCAATTCAGCTTTAGGAATTACTCATTCTTAAGTGTGAACTAAGTTTGGTACCTACATCACCATTGTTTTCAAATTCCTCTAAACGACTTGATATGCACAGAAAACTTCTCGTTGGTGGTATGTCTTCTTTTCTAATTTCGTTAGGATTTTGATTACGAGAATTTGGTTAATTTTTGTTGATGAATTTGTATACATTTGAACTCAATGATTCAGGCAAGTCTTAATTTTTTGAATCACTCATTTTGAAAACAATAAATACCAAAATCGTAGTTTATATATATTTTTCTCCGGGTGATTAATTTTGGATATGTGCGTCTCGAATTTCTTCTATTTAGAACTTTCATGTAATCGACATGCACAAAAGATATAAGCAGTCAAGATATTCGACGAAATGTCGCTGTATATTTTTCCGGTTAAGTTTTTAACCGGGGACAAGATATGATGCGATTTACATATTTCATAAGGGTATTTCGGTAAACAAATTAAACGGTCAAAGTTAGTCTACGACCTTTTTGCATCAATTGCATCTTCCACGACCCAAACCCTAATTAGTCACTAAACATCCAACCCTTTTATAAAATATCTCAAAAATTTACCATGGAAAAACCGAATCCGACCTAGAACTAATATGGATTTTCAGGACAAAAAAGGGTAGGAAACAAAAAATATTTACGATAATATCCCAAAGACTGACTCATGACACTGGATATTTGGGTACCTCGTCAGCTGACACACTGGAGGGTCAGCATCTGAAGACCTTATTGTGGAACCTATTGATCCGATCTAAATCAGGGGATAATATTTCTGTTACTGTTCGGTTTCGTCCATTAAGGTATGCTTTTCGAAATCTGGTTCACTTTTGGTGGATCTATTTGTTTGAATTTGATTGGAGATTGAAATTGGAAAATTTAGGGTTGCTTTTTTAGTTCATGCAGTTGAGAAGTTTTGGTTTGCTAAAATGTTTCGTTGTTGTTGTGGCTGGTAATAGTGGACAGCGTGGATATGAGATTGATTGGTATGCTGATGATGAAGAAAAGATCGTTCTTTGCCAATTTAATCCAGTTACAGCGTATGCATTCGGTAATTTTCCTTTTCTAATTGAATTTGGAAACTTCTGAACTCATTGACATTATTGCACAATTCAAAGACTGAATTCCCCTCTCGTTCATAATTCCAACTTAGTTGATTCAATGCATTTAATCCAGTATCTCTTATTGCTGTTTCTGTGTGGATACATCTGTATTCTCTTTATCATTGCTGGTTTTGGAAGTTTCAATTATAACTGTCTCTATAAACTAGTGAAACTGTCTTTTAGTCAGTGTGGCTATAAAGGTGCGGATTTATCTGTTACCTAATTTTATTTCTGATTGATAGTTGTGGTCTAATTACATATAGAGTCCTTGGACCAGCAACCAGTACCAAGACTGTGTATGAAGTAGCTGCTCGACCTGTAGTCAAGAATGTGATATATGACATTAATGGTAATATAGCTTTTTGGTTTCGTTAGGGCTTGACTTGATACAAATAGAGTGTTATGGGTATGAATTAGCGCTATTCTACCAACCTACAGTATTAAGAGGTTTTTGAGTTGTGAACGATCATCCACCTGTGGCTATAATAGAAGATTTTGAGATTCATTTCTGCGTGTGCAATGCAAGAACTGTTTTTGCCTATGGTCTTACAAGTAGTGAGAAGACACATACTATGCATGTAAGTACCTGATTTTCCAAGATGACATTGTTCATTTTCCACCGGGCGCTTTACTCATTATGAGTCCATTTTAATATCAAACAAACCTTGTGGAGCCTTAAAGTCATAATCCTTAATATCTTGCTCCCCACACAATGCCAGTTTAGTTAAACTTATAAATCCGCTAAGTTTTCTGCTTCTGTGTTTACAAAATATATGTATGCATGAATGATGGCTAATTCCTGTAATATAGTTGAGTTGTTTCCTATCTCCTTACGTTTACTCTGCAACTCTTTATATTATTGTCTATTTGTTTCTTATATGTTGATTACCAACAAATCAAGGCCTCTGAAACTATTTAAGCTTACGTTCATCAAATTTTCCAGGGAGATCACATTTTTCCAGGAGTCGTACCACTAGCCATCAAGGATGTTTTCAGCACATTCCAAGATGTAAATTTGTGACAATAACGTGAAGCTGTGCAGCCCCTACTATGTTAGGCCAAATGTTCAAGCGTTCATTATTTCCTAACAAATTTATCTTCTCCTTATAGACTCCAGGAAGGGAGTTTTGTGATCCTAATACCTGCACTTCTTAATGTTTGGTTACTTTGGTATAGTCAAATATGCAAATTTTGGTTACCGGCAGAGCTGGATTCATTGGTTCTCACCTTGTTGATCTTGAATGGAGAATGAAAAAATGAGGTATGGTTGACCATAGTTTACTTTTATAAGGTTTTCTGTGTTTTATAAGTGTTTTCGTTGAATGGAGAATGAGAAAAATGACGTGAGAACGAAACAATTTTTTGTGTTGAAGTGTGTTGGGTGCATTGTAGTAATATACAATGTTCTGTGTTTTAGGTCCTTGTAGCTGATAATTACTTCACTGGTTCAATAGATAACCTGAAAAAATGGATTGGCTATCCAAGATTCGAGCTTATTCGTCATGGTACTTCCTTCTCTTCTTATAAGGTTTTGATATGAGAATGCTAGAATGTAATCTTGAATATGTGATATATTCTTCTACGCTAATATAATGACAGTATATAATCATTCAGTATTGTTAACTTATATATTTGGATCTGTTTTCTTGCAGATGTGACTGAGCCATTAAGTATTGAAGTTGATCAGATTGACCATCTTGCTTGCCATGCTTCCCCAATTTTCTATGCGGTAAAGGTGAGTTTCCTTGTTTGTCTTCTCGTTTATGTATATAGAATCCTCTTTTTTCTGCAAATAACTATCCATTGGTACTTGCATATGAGATGTTATTATCTCAGTTTTTTACGTTGCTCGCTAATCTTGACCAACATATGTTATTTTTTTCCATTTTTTCTTTCATTATTTGATCATTCGGAATTGATCGAATTCTATAATTCAGCAGTACAGCTAATTATCTGAAGCTGTTAATTTTTTACGGAGTATGAATATTAAGTTCCTGCCTTGATTATTTCAGGTTCAGTGTCTGCAACAAGGTGGTCCTGGGTACAAGAATACGATCGAAGGTAAAGACCATTTACTCTTCCATTGTGCATGTAATTAGGATATTCAATATTGTTATTTTTAGTTTCATAGCAAAATGTAACTAAGATCTTTTGGTGCGCCCACTATGGACTATCCGAGGAATGACCATTTAGGGAGGATTGTCCCAGAATTCCTTCTTATTGGGCCTCATAGTTTTGAATAACCTTATATAATGGCAATATACTTTGAGAGCCTTCATATGTTGTACTCCCTCCGTTCCTTTTTAATAGGCTGGTTTTGTTTTTAGAGAAAATTAAGGAAATTAAGAGAACTAATCATTGAAAGTGGTCCTCATGACACTTGTTAATAAAAGAAGTGAAGTGAAATGTTCCGCATAACACTTGTTAAAGTGGAGTAGCTTTTTTTAGTTTGGTTAGCCAATTGAGGACGGATGCTTCTTTCAACAGGTTACAGGGAGAAGGTACAGATCCAAGCTTTTTCCATTTAAACTAGAGTGTGGCGGTGCATGGGGATTCGCTGGAGCCAGTGGTAGGAACCCCTCTAGGATTTAGCAGGAGGGCCATTTAAAGGTAACCTGGGTCCCCCTCATATGTCACAAAGGTTTCTGCCTTCTGGGGAGTTCATTGGGGCGGTTTGTATAGAATTTTTGATCATTTGAAGATCTGAAATGAAACCACATAATTCCATGTCAGGGCGGGATTCTTCTTCCATGTTTCAATTCCATATAATTCCATGTCAGGGCCTGTAAAAAATGCGCACTACTGTTACTAATTGTGTGTTCTTATTCAATCCCTTGACCGCTATTATGATAAGTCAAGAACATATCTAAACAGGATCAGTGAAGCACAAGCTTGGAATGTATGCATGATCTTATTGGTAAATAAGTCAGCCATACATCATGTGACAAAGGGGCATTGACTTTTTCCCATTTGGGTGGGGATCATCATGTGCCATTTGTGGCATCAATAATGGAATATATGTCAATGGCTATGGATTATCACTTGAATGAGCATAGTATATGAGATGGGACTTAGGAATAAGAATGAGATGATAATCACTACTTATGACAACGTGGTTTGATCACATTCAAATTATGGAGTCTCTATGGTCCATAGGAAGATTTGTTTTATTTTGCTGATCAGATTACTCGAGTTTTTGATCAAGGCAAAAACCATATGATATGAGACTTTGTAGCCTAACTTTTTTGCGGAGCCAGCCCATTACAAGGATGTGCACTTGTACCACTACCTAGCCTATTTTAGCCTTAATAAGAATTTGTTTTCCTATATATAAGCCTATTTTTGCTTCTCTGAATCTCTGCACTCCTAATTTTTTTTGTTGCACCCCATAGCAAATTTTTACACCCCCATTTCATAATTCCTGGCTGCGCCCCTACCACTAAATCTGTTTGATCCGCTCAATCCATCGGTTGGATGGGACTTCATATGCAAAAGGACTATCCTAAATTAATTTTAATTATAACGAGACGGAACTATAATCGGATAATTGCTGGTCCCAGGTAACACACAGATGGGAAGCACATATTCCTTTTTATGTGCACACACACATTTATAACTAGGATAGAATTGGATAGGGATGATACCCTTTGATGTTCAGGCTGGTTTATCTAGTGGTTAGTGGTGCATGTAACTGGCTAGATAGGTAAAACATCAGTTCTCACACATGGATGAGCTAGGCAGCAATTAGGAACATGGGTCGCTAGCTAACGGAATTGATATGGTATATATCTTAATCTCTATCTCTAATTACAGTATATATATATATATTACTACTATATGATGATGAGTCCTAAGCCAACTGCGGCAGCCAAGGAATAGATCGGTCTTACATGAAGATGAAGAGTCTTGTCTGTGTTTGGTAGCCAAGGATGACTTGCCTTGCTATATAATGTTCATCTCTAACTGGCTAGTAGATTGAGATGCTTATAAATATAGACAAGTTATCCAGGCTAGTCTAACTGGCTCTTGTCTTTCATGCTAGACCACCTCCTACTCCCTACAAAGCTGCTTGCGGTGGAAATGTGATCAGCTTCTCGGGCCACTCACGATTTTTTCTATTGTACTTGCTAGTAATCTGGAATCTTGGATGATCAAGCCTCGGCAACTGATTAAGGTACATATTGTTTCAGTAGCTATAATTTGAACAAGAAAAGAAAGAAATTAGAAAGAAAGAATCTGTATTACTCTGAATTTCTTGTATACGTGTGCATTGTGCTACCAAGTTCTTATTATTTAAAAGCAAAATAAAATAAAGTTACACTCACCATGACTCCCGGAATCTACACATGAAATGTATTGATACCAATTTCCAAAGCTAATCAGGTTAGACTTTGATTAACAGATCCGTTTTGCATTTGGGTCGCGAATTTATCCTTTGGTGTATTTGGATTGTTTGGTTGTGATGTTGACCAGCTGAGCTGATTTTGTTAACTCGATGATTTGTTGTTATGAACCATTCTTCTTCATTATATTTTTCACTTTTGTTATAGGGAGGGTGTTTTTGGATCAAGGAGTGGAAAAATCGGACTCAACTCACTTAGTATAACCTGGTCAGTACTTCCTTATGAATCGGACAAAAATACCCCACAAAACACCAACAGGTTCCAAGACAAAAGACTAACCTTCCTCTTTGTTTCTTCTTCCAATTAACGAAGGATACTCATTAATGATTAGTTTAATTTACAACCATCAAAATTTGGAACACTTCATCAACAGAAGTATATCTTCGGCAAAGGTACCACGATATCCATGGATGAATACCTAGATTTTGAAGGTTGGGAACCATTTTCAAAGCTAAGAGAATCAATCGAAATATTTTGTGATATCGTGCCTTTAAAGTATCGAGTTTGCTAGAAATGAAAAATCTCTAGTAACAAAATTATTAGATCATGTTTCTAGAAAAAGTCAGTCTATAAAATCTTGATTCGTTCATATTAGTAGAAGAGAAATAAATAATTCACGTTTACAAAACGAGAAGTGAATACTAGATTTTTTTACCATGTAGATAATGGTGAAATGCAACATTTCGCTACCACTTGAGCGATCGTAAGATGGAACGTTTCGCTGTCATTTTAGTGATAATGAAATATAACGTCTCACTGTACTTTTTTTTAAATCTTC
Organism: Papaver bracteatum; assembly: GCA_023529315.1. NCBI lineage: Eukaryota > Viridiplantae > Streptophyta > Magnoliopsida > Ranunculales > Papaveraceae > Papaver > Papaver bracteatum. Next base: position 1,409,765 of record JAJJWX010004610.1, read on the forward strand.
TTCTTCTAGTTTTAATTGTTTAGTCATATACACACTTAATTTGAATGTAAAGGTTGTTCCACGAAAGGTCGGATCCTTCCCCAGATCTTGCTATAACTTGCGTTTCTTGACTTTGTTGATTCCCCAACAGAAGACGAAGTTCAAAAAACGCAAGAACCAACTTTCGTACCTCTTGGTTTTATGTTTTCATCCTTTGTATTTGAATTTTTTTTCCTAGACACAACAAGCATAAGAAGAATCCTGCAATGTTAAACCTGCTTTTATTTATGGCTGTTATTTGCTCATGCAGTAATCTTGCAACATGACAAAATGTGACCTGACGCTTAGCTGAGATCCTCTCCAATTCGTGAAAGTAAATAAGATCGGTTTTCATTCTTGTTGGAGGACACAGAAAATAGCCACACATAGGATGAATTTCTTTGTTCCTAGGAAGAACCCCAAATGGAACAACCTTAATTAACATTCCATATTATTAGTAAGACTAACCATACAAATGATAGCGAAATGTTGCATTCACCATCACTTCGGTGATAGTGAAAGGTTAAGTTTCACCACTATTTTGTTGACAATGAAATGTTGCATTTCAATTTCTTCTATATGGTAGAGAAATTTACAAATTCATGTTATGAATTATAAAAGTGAATCTTTAATTTCTCTTTCACTGGTACAAACGAACCAAGGTTTAAAAAAGAGTGAACCATGATTTAATCGTTTGGATTCCCGGGGTTCCTTATTTCCAACAAACTCGAATACACCTGTAAACAAAGAAGCACAAAATTTTACATTTTGATTCTCTTTTAGTTTTGAATATAGAGAAGGAAGTGTTAAGGGTCTGATCTTGATCATTTTATATCAAACTATCATAGATGATATTGGGTTTATAGTGTTTTAGTCGTTGATAGTTAATCATTTAAAACTAAAATCAACACTGACCAGAACTCCTTCATGTACCCGTGGGTTATCGCCTAATGACTCAGAAGGATATTTTGGTCCAAAAACTATTCAAATGTAACTCATTCATGAATCAATGATTTGACTACGAGTTCTCCACTCCCTTGATCCAAAGACCCCCTCCCTATAACAAAAGTGATATTTTTCTTTAAAAAAAAAAAAAACTTCTCCATTTATTTTAATTTGTTAGAAAAGAATAGAAAATGCTATATGACCCGCCCACTAAGAGCTGAATGACAGCTGATCATACGTGGCGGGTACATTAGAGGAAATACGTGTAATTTTTATGTATCCTCTGGTTTCTTCAGGAGATCAACCGAAGAGTGGATTGTTGATGGCGCCAGTGCCGTCACTTGCAGGGGTGATCACTGGAGCATCAGTGCTTGTAGGAGTGGCGTTAGCGGTACCACTAGAGCTTGCGATATTAGGATCGGGTTTTGAACCCGGATTGGCAGACCTAAGACCGACATCTTTGTGAGAATTGAGATTGTGACCGAGAGAATGATCTCCCACTGTGGTCGCCAATCTGTAGATGGGGCAAAACAATTTGTTGGTTTTTACGGAATTGAGGAGACGACCGTACGGAGGGGACTCCTTGAACCGAGCAAAATGTTCAACCTCACACAGATGCACCGCTGCAAAGGGGGTGCTTTGAATTCGAGAGATCAATCTGTGGTACTCCGGCCTAAACCAAGACAATGGCTGTTCCAGAGTAAATTCGGTCACAAGAGAGGATGGGTCGATCTGTATGAGGGAAGATGAGAAGTGTGTGGAATCAATGGTAATCAAAGATTATAGGCGCGTTGTGAATTCTGAATATGATAAGTTCTGAATGATTGAAATTGCTCAGTTGAGAGTAATTTCTCAATTGATGAGTTGTTGATCTCGTGTTGTCTGTGAGACATGAGATCGTTGTTCTTCTTGTTGTTTCAATCATGATTCAGATACTTATTTATAGTGCTGGAATTGTAGACACCATGATCCCATGAAGTGTGCCAGTTGATGGAATCAAAGAGTACGGAAATGGAAATCGTGTTTGAAACCAGTTGCTCATCATGCGGAGACTTGGTTGATTTTCCATCCACTACTTTGTTAACTCCTTCAACTGATTGTACGACTTTCTCACATTCCATCGTGTGTTTGAACACACGTGTCGTAGACCGCCAGACCAAAACCCTAGTTTATATCCCCCCCAAAATGACACGATTGACGTCTCGTGGTTAATTAGTCAATTGTTGACTTCGTGATTTAATGGGACGATGAGTCCATGTATTGAGTTGAACATGATTTTGTAAAATGTTTTGAAACTCATGAATTGAAGGTGTCTGCTGAGACGGTGATGTGATTCTCACATTGAGGTGAGCAAGTGTTGCTCATTAGATGAATTTTTGAATATTAATAGTTGAATCAATATTCCTTGGTTTGAGCAAATATATTGCGAGCAAGTGTCGCTCAAGTCACGAGCAAGTGTCGCTCGTCTGATGAATTATTGGCAGCGTGACCAAAATAAAATATTAATTAAAATACTAGTAGTTGAACCGAGCATAATTAATAAGAATACTGATCATGAGATCGTCGTAAAGTTATTAGTGTTCGAATCTGGAATTATGATCCTTGGACTCAGAAACCCTAATTTGATCAATTGATGACCAATTGATGGTTTATTTGAAAATTAACCACGGAATGAAGGAGAAATGGCTTCATGGGACCGTGGGTCGACCATGAAACTCCCATATGCTCGTGTGAGCAAATACCAAGGCCTCTTGAAGATTTGGTGATTTGTTGATGAAAGAATGATCAAATGTTGGTTTAATCATTTATTCGAAAAATGCTCGTCTGAGCCTTAGGTGATGAAACCTAATTAATTATGAAGAGGTAAGGGACCGACCAAGGGGTCATGAAACCGGCCCTAGGTGTTCACGGGATCGAATGACGATCACTCAGTCAAATTCTGAAATTATTCAGAGTTTTTTGACCCAATACGTGCAATTGCGCAAATTAGGTCAAATCATGAAAATATGTCGGACCGGCTCATTGCAAGCCAAAAATCCAACCCTGGTCGGTCAAGGTAACATGATTTCATCGTTGAAACGTTCGTGTCTCAGTCCTGAGAATTTTGATATTTTCTGATGCGCGTTTGAGCGACCATTTGGGAAAATATGACATGAAGGAAAAATTAGGGTTTTGCTGAAACTAGGAAAATTTCATGACATGAAGGAAAATAATTATGAAATAAAGGAATGATGAAGCATGGGATCGCCGAGGCCAAGGCATGGCCAGTGACCACGGTCCCGTGGTGCTTTTTCCTTATTTTTATTATTTTTTATGAATTTATGAAAATATCATGAAATAAAGGAATTTGTTGAAATTAAGGAGTTTTCCTTGAAGTGAAGGAGTTTCCATTGGATCAAGGAAGCAAATAATATTAAAATAATAAAAACACGGGTGTGTCGAACCGGCTAGGGAATGGCCGGCCGGCTTGGGCCCGGTCCCACGAGTTTCCCTAATTTTTATGTATTTTATATATTTTTCCATGATTTGAAGGAGTTTTCCTAATTTGAGAGAAATATCATGAAATCAAGGGATTTTATGGGATGAAGGAAATCCTAAAAATAATAATAATAAAATAAAGGGACGTGTGGGACCGCCTGGGGCATGGCCGTCCGTCTGGGGCCCAGTCCCACGGGTTTCCCTAATTTTATATTATTTTTCATGTATTTTTTGAAAAATACCATTAGATGAAGGAATTTTCATGAAACTAGGGAAATAATAATAAAATAATGAAGAATAACAAGGCATGGGGACGGCCGGGATCAAGGCATGGCCGGTTGGCCAATGATCACGACCCCACAATGTTTTCTCTAATTTTATATTATTTCCTCTGTGCGAAGGAAGCACCACGGAATTGAGGAGTTTCCTCAAAACGAAGGATATTTGTTCAAATGAAAGGATTTTCATCAGATCAAGGAAAATAATAAAAATGTAATAAAATATAAAACTGGCGTGGGATTGACCATGGCACGGTCGGCCAGTCAGTGGGCCCATGCTCCCAGCGCCTTGGTCAATATTTTGATTATTTATTATTTTTCCCTATTTTGCATGGGATCATCGTTTCGTCGTATTTTGAAATACTCGCTTGTGCGGTTATTGTTAATGCATCATCGCTGAGTACACTTGCACCTTTTGAGACATGGCTTACTCAAAGGTAGCTATGATGCCCGTGCGTTGAATATTTATTACTAACCCATGAATTTCTGCTGGGAAAAACCATGGTTTGCAGTAATGAAATACCTGCGAAAATATTTGAATATTTTCGGAAATTCTGTGGATGAATCCAAGAATTTAGGAATAATGAACTTATGGCTCTATACTAGCAGAGCAAGCTGTCTAGGAGCATTAATTATTCCTATATGAGCTTGATGGAGCTTCATATCCTTTATATAGTCAGGGTAAACTCATTGTTTGTATCCTGAAGACGTTATCGCTCTATACTAGCAGAGCAAGCTGTCTAGGAGCCTTCCATCTTATGATACTATATAGAAATAATTACGAAAGTGGTCAGTATTCATGAGATATGTTGTTGTCTAGCCGTGAGACTACATATCCACATGTACTCTGAGAGAAGGTATTCTCAGTCAGAGGATTCGATGAGAGACCCGTGTCTCAATACTCACATATGATTGATGGATCAGAAATTCGTATAATTATTGGTTTACGATTTTATCATTTGTCAAAAATCCACCATCTACTTCATTACAAGAAGTTGGAGCACTAGGAAAAACATTTGAGTTGGTAAAACGTTTACAATGCTCAGCAATAAGTACATGATTTATGAAGAAAATATATATGGACTTCCTTACCATATACATGTTCTTTTGATGTGGGACCACCACTTGTATAGCTTTACAATATTTAGATTGGCAATCTAAATTTTATATTAATAACATGGTTTTTAATGTCTCTTATTATGAGATACTATCGATTCCTATATAATAGCTTATGACATTTCCCTTGGTTACTTCTTGCAGTGAAGCACATTGTATGCTTTGTAATATTTGGGGTTGACAATCTATTTATACTAATATACGTGTTATATTTAGTGTCTTCAATGTGGGATATCAACGAACTACACGAAATTGGAGCATGCAAACTTGAGTTGAGTTGGCCGCTTTATTTTTAGCGTAAAGTATCACGATTTCTAAAGAAAAATATATGTGCAATTCCGTAGTTACATTTTCTTCGACGGAAGCACTTCATGTGTTTTGCATTATTTAGAGTTGGCGATATATTTTATATTAATGTCATGACTTTTTTTGTTTGTTGTTATGGTAATATCATGATACCGAGTGCATGTATCATGCCTAATGAGTGTGATTTTTGTTTAACTATGAGTAAGTTAGGAGCACTGGAGAGAAGCGAGTTGTGGTCCTGTTAATTCTAACAGCTAAATATAATGATTTAATGATGAGAAATATATATGTGCATTTCATAATTATATTTGACTAGCATTGACAATTCATCTGTTGTGCACCATTTGTAGTTGACCAATCTATTCATATTAATATCGTGTTTTAAGTGTCTCCAATATCAGATATTGATACAATATAAAAAGTGTGATGTTTCATTTAACTACTAATATAATCGAGTATAGGTAATGTAATGAACTAGTTATCGATTTCAAAGATTTATATAATTTATTAAAAGTATTTTCATGAAGGATTTGTTAATATCCAACACTTTAAAGTTTAAACGAGTACGTAATTAATTGATGAATAATTTGGCTTAAGATTGTTAATCTACTAAATGATTGCTTTAAATAAATAAATGATAATTGGTGTTTTCATTGTACTACTTCAGATTGTTAGTTGAGATCCCTTCTTGGACATGTTAGGTTTCATCAACTAAGGATCAATTTCCGTCGTTTCAGGTTGAAGATACTCTGTTAAATATAAAAAATATCTAATTACGTCTTTGGTGCTTAAAATATTTGCGTACGCTAAAATTATTTAGGTCTATTATATTTTTAGTTTATTTGTAGAATCGATTATTATTTTGATTATATTGTATGAAATTAGTTTTCAAAACCATGTTAGATGCTTTAAATTATAACATGTATTTTGTTGTTATAAGTTTTAACCGTTAATCTTCAATTTGTCGGATTAATAATTGTTTGAAGCTTACTTAACTTTTATAGGATTTAGCAGGGTCTTTGGAAGAATCCTACGCTTGAAGTGGATATGAACTAACAATTGTTTATGGGTAAGGAAAACGCTTAGCTACGCTTGGTTTTTGGTATCTCTTGAGCTGTGTGGATGAGAGATGAATATAAACCCTAAACAAATGCAATCGCACGTGGTGAGTGCTGTTGATTTGAGAGATCGATATCTGTACATTCCGGCACTAAACCAAGAAATGGCCATTCCATGGCTTCAGCTTGGTCGCGAAGTGAAGGAGATGTGGTTGATCTTAGGGAGGAGGAGCAAGAAGGTGTTGGCAGATTGTGAAGGTGTTGGTTGTTTGCGACTTGTTATGTGCATACGAACCGGTCGCAATAATGTAAGCAACGCATGCTCTGGTGTTTTCGGAATACGAATGACAAACACTTGGTTTTGTGTGTGCTTGTCTACAGGTTTTGCAAAATAGGTAAAGGCCCTATTTATACAAGTCATTAGCGCAAACCTCATCTCGTAGGGAAGTGGAGGAATTTGATTGATGGAGTAGTAGGTACGTGTGGGTGATTGACCATCAATGCCTTAGCCCACTTCTCCCATCATCGCTAACCATCCATGCTTTCTTGACACGTTCTTGTGATGGCGGGTATGCACGCTCAGAACCGCCATGCCAATGCCCATAAGTATCTCAGCTTTGTGACATGTCTGATGTCTCGATGTGGATCGTGGGACCACGGAAGTAGCATATGATGCTAGGTTAAATAACCGAGTTATTTCAGGAAATGGATATTCAAGAAATATCATGTACACTCCATGCATGTAATGCATCGAAAATATTCGATATGGCTAAAGCATCAGTTGTTTGAAGCTTATCGGAGTAAGTCGCAATGCGTCTTAAAGCAGATGCATGTTTGAGTCATCTTGAATGATCGTTTGAGTAGCGAGCACAAGTCTATCCTTGGCCGATCACTCCACGTGGTGGAGTGGCGGATGGTAATCACCACGACACCCTTATTGACCATCTAACTCCTAGCTGGGATGCCTAACCAAGCTAGTAGAGTTGGATGGATAAGAAAAGATGTAGTGATATTCTGGTCCTACAATCTTGACTGAAACCAAGCATGGGAGCCATTTTTGGCAGGACCGACCAGGAATGCGTGTAGACGGCTTGCCGGTATACATGCATGTACCTCTTTATCTCATGAAGGTGCGATCTAGGCCACTCAATTTGACCGGCAAAGGTGAGTGGTTGAGATCGGTTTGCGGCAGAAATCCATTGCCGCAAAGGATTAGAGGTCGTGCGTCATGCCTCCTTTGGGCGTGCGTTTCGAGGTGCTCGTCCATCGTTGGCCTAGGCCGGTTGGTCAACGCATTGGTGGGCCCATGGTGATCACGTTGATACTCTCTGGACCCTTTTAGTTTATATCTACACCCTCCATCCAAGCTGGAGAAGATGGATGGTCGTGATCAAACTGCGACACATATGCCATGTCGCAAACCCTAATTATGGTTTTGAAACGTTCACGTACATGAATCTTGTGCCAAATGAATTGGAAGCTATGCTTCTCCTTTGAGGAGATCGACCATGTGGGGCCCACGATGGGATGATGGTGAACATGTGTGCACCTTCCTGATGGTCCTAAGTTCAATCTAAGCCATCCAAACCTGCTGGCGAAGTTGGATGGTTGTGATCAATTTTAAGACACTAATGTAATTCCGAGACCCTTTAAAGCATCATGTCATCCATGTTTTGAGCAAACGTTTATTTCTTCATGGCTTGCTCGTGAGAAAACCGATTGGGAAGGGATAAAGTGGGCCCGCCAATGTGCATGTTGGCGCCTCCTCCATATTTCATGGTGCGATCTAAGCCGTCCAATCAGGCTATTGAAGTTGGACGGTCATGATTATTTTGATATTGTCTTAAGAAGTCTTGCTCACTCGAGCTTCTTCCAAAAGCTGCACGGCCACCTACTTTAAGGTTGGCATTTTGATGCCGTGCGAAGTGAAGCATGATGTTTGACCGGCTAGGGAAAAAACGGGCCCGCTGGTGGTCATTATGGTGATAGACTTCTCCTGCTGGGGTTTGTCTAGGTTGGTTTAATCATGTGGCCAACTTGCGTGGCCGTGATCGTTTTTGAGACTGACACGGACAGTCTAGATTCCCCTTAGGGAATTAAAATGCTCAATCGGGCTAATATAACACACCGAGAGATATAGCATGTATGGGTATTTCGTGCATGCCTCACCATTGACACTTGGATATTCATGTTACTCTGCTGAGAGTAACATGAAGTCATCATCCCGCACCAATAGTGAGAGTCATGTTGAGAACAACACAGTAAATACAAGGCAAATTATTCATTAATTAATAATGCTAAAAATTCACAGGGTATTTGGGATTGTTGCTACATGCTCCATCCTGGATGAATTTTGTATATTTATCGAATTGCTTCAAATAAATAAAACAAGAGGATTTGTATGCTCATCGTTTGTCAAATGGCCTTACCCTTTGCAGGATGTCAACATAAAAATTAGTTTTACAACTTTAGCCCTGAACTAAAATCCACCATCAACATTAAGTCCCCTTCCTAGCGCATAATGGTTACACTATTTTGGGGTAGGCATTAGATGGTGACAAATAAAGATAAAACTTTTGAGACAAAGTTAGATGTTACCTTGAGAGATTGATAGGCCTTTTCTTGGAGCATGTCACGTTCAAGAGGCATCCAGGTGAGCGTTCCCCTGACATGATATCGGTTGGCCCCAGGTAGATTAGGTATATGGTTGGTTGGATTCTCAAACTATTCATGACAATGTCGTAATCACCGATTCTGATGAGGACGAGCCCTATCATGAGTAATATCCTTAAAAGGCTGCTGAATAAATTTCTGAAAAAGATGTTGAAGCAGCTCCTAAAGAGAACGGTGATGTAGCTTCCAGAAAGCATGTTGAAGCGTTTTCTGAAGCGAACGTCGAAGCGGGTCCCGGAGAGAGTTTTGAAGCAGCTTCTTCTTCTGGAGAGAGCGTTGAAGCAGTTTCTGGAGGGAGGCTCTCAAAGAGAGCATTGAAGAAGCTTTTTCTTCTAGAGAGAGCGTTGAGGCATCTTCTGATCTATAGAGAGCGTTGAAGCGGCTTCTTCTTCAGTTTAATTTTCCCTTATGAATTACATGTTCCTTGATTGACTATCTCTCTTGTGTTGAAGAAGTTCTTGACTGACGACGAAGGAATTTCATGTTGAGCCTTAGTCCCCAAGCGTGATTTATATGGTTCTATCTTGTATGGTCGATGGGTTTACCATAATAAAGATATCGCCATCTCTCCTCCGTAACTCTATTACTTCTCCGTGGAAAAGTAAAATATGCAGAAGTTCGGATTACCTCTGCCCGTAGTGGTTATTCCTATGGTGAAGCTCAGGTACTGGTATTAATAAATGTACAACGGTTCTTAGCTGCAGCTGTGATCAGAAGAAACTGGAAGTAAGAGGCGTGATAGCTACGGGCACGAACTTGGCGGTCTTCATATAGTGGTAGAGCTTGTATCGGGGGAGAATCTAATGATGAAACCGATAGCTTCCTTGATGTTTCCTCAAGGAATGAAAAAGAAGGAGACATTCCCCTGCCCATGAGTATCCAATGAGCCTTTGACTTGATGGACGTTATCACGCTGGGTTCATGAGGCCGTCTTTATATCTGCGTTGTGTTTCATAGACGTCCATGAATATCACTGGTCTTTGAAAATACGTATCCTCTCTTGAATATATCCCCATCTTTGGACATCTTGGAATCATAATGATAGCTTGCTTGCATATCTCTAAATTCACCATCTTTGAGATGGGCAGTGCTAAGCAGTCCCCAATCACACTCCTCTGCCATTATCACCTTTGGATCGTGTCTTTGAGGAGGAGGGAAGTTCCTTCATGCGAATGACTTAACCAATAGGCTCTGCAAATATGATGAAGCTCTTTTCATGGAGAAGATATATGTAACTCTTAAGTTCCAGGTGCAATCTCTTTTGGTAATGCAGTAGTTTTCAACCATAAACAAGGTTATGCCAGGATAGAGTTTGAATAAATAGTGAAGTTGCAGCTAAGGGTGGTCTCAATGATGTTCATATTGCAGTTGGAGTTTTTGATGCCATGGGTTGTCTTGCAGGTGATGGCTGTGATTGCAGGTGATTTTGTAACTAAACTGAAGCTGAAATGTTGACAGAAGTTGCAGCTGCTACATAAATAATTGAGGAGATACAGTTGGAGGTGGAATTATAATGAAGCTGGTGTGTTGTCACAATGGATAGTTTCGCAGTGAAGGGTTGGATTTGAGACGAAATTCTAATTCTTCTATGTGAGACGAAATTCTAAATGCGTCTCTCATTGATGTTGCAGATATCGTTATCTTCTTAAGGTTGCTCCCTTGAGGTGTCAGCTTCAGTAGATCTGAATATATCTCGCGCTCACTGTCATCCAGGCTGACATAATAGGAGAACCATTTATGATGATATGGAGATGACAATATTCGTTGAATCTTATGAAACGCGTCCTGTTGTAGTGTGGTCCAGACAAAACTTGCTCCTTTCTTCAGCAATGGGGTGAGTGACGCATCAAGTTGGGATAGACCAGGTATAAAACATCGAATGGGGTAGTTCACCTTTCCCATGAAGCTTTGGATCACCTTCACAGTTCGTGGCGGCGGTATCATGAGGATAAATTGAGTCTTCGATGACATCTTCCACCACGTATGGTTCATCCTCCTTTGTTGTTGGCGAATCAGGTTGAGCGGTCATCTTCACTGCTACTTTTCTAATTCGAAACGGGTTTGTACTTGGTACAACTCCTTGATTCTGTAACACGTTGTCTCAAACTACTTCCAAGATCTTGGAAAAACGTTGGGCTCAGAACCTTTTAAGGTATGAGTTCGGGCTTTCTCTAGGAAGTCGCGTCACAATTGTAATGTATCGATACGACAACAAATAATCTTCAGAATTTGATGGTTCATTGGAGATTCTTTCAGGTATTGAAATCAACAAAGGAGACACTCCCAGTCCTGCTTTGTTGTCATGTATCCACGGGCGTCCCAGGACCATATCGTAATTCGGATACACTTTTACTATATAAAATTTAGCTCGTGTTAGAGTATTACCGATTTTAACTTCAAGGTCAATGCATCCATATGCGTCTCTGAATTCTCCTTCTGGGCCCCTGATCATGGTTAGCTTGCGAATAGCCTCATGTTTCGAAATCTTTGCGGCTCTCAGAGTCTTGACATTGATGATGTTGAATTTGGAGGCTGCATCAATCAATGTGCTTTCAAACTCGACATCCTTCAAACGAGTGACGGTCAAAAGTCCCCAGTTCCCCTTGCTAGTTGCATCTTCCAGAAAGACTGAGTTTTCGTCGTTTCCCATTCTGGATATAAGCGCCTACCTGACACAATGTGGTTGAGGGATGCAAATATATCTTGACGATGTTCCTTGGAGAAATACAAGATTTCACATAAATGTTCCATCATAGATTGTACAGTCTTGTGAATAGAATCCCCGGAGATCATGCAGCTCCTAATAGGAAGAGGATCCCTATGAACACCTTCATTTTCTAACTGGAGCTCTCCTATCTCCACTTTTTCTCTGAAAATGTATTTCAATTTGTTGCAATCCTTGGTCGGGTGATGGACGAACCTATGGTAACGACAATATTTAGGATTTGCCATCTCTTCCTCGGTTGGCGAATGTCTGATAGGAGGTAGCTTGATCGCGTCATCTTGAATCCACGCTTCCAAGAGTTCTATGACTTCATTTATGGGAAAGGGGAAGTTATGAACTGTGTCTCCGGATTCTTGTACATGAGCCTTGCCCGCTTCCTTTCGAGATGAAGTCATCTGCGCTAGTGTTGCACGCTTGGGTGGTTGTTCTTTTGTTGATGCTTTCCTCTTTCCTCATTCGCCTACCACACTCACAGAAGGACCAGTGTTATATTTCTTGTTGATGAGACGCCTACTTCCTCGATTTCACATGCATCTTCGTTTCGGACGATCTTAGTTCTCTCCATCAATGCTGGGGATGTTGTGTCCAATCGCTTAGCGGCTTCATGGAGCTCGAAAAATGTTTGAAAGCCCAAATTCTCTAACAAAGCACGATATATGGGAATCATCCCGTTAATGTATAACTCCACCAACTAGCGTTCGGTGATATTCAGATCATGACAATCCAACACTTGAATCCTAAACCTCTTAACGAAGTCGTTCGGATTCTTCGTTGCTTCTAAAGATATCTTGTGATAATCTATTGTTAACAGACTTTGTTCTGTGCGTGATTGATTACAAGAGATTCAAGGGTATTGTGCAGGTTTTAATTGAAGATTTGATGATGAATTAGATTTCTTATTGGTTTCTCATATCTTTGTGTTACGCAAACCTTGATCGGCCGGGTCCAACTAAAATCGAATTTATTCGATAACAAGCGAGAGCTCGTATTTAGAATGAAAGGTATTGGCTCACTCCTGGATTAGTTGCGTGAGATCGGCACCACTTTATAGTTTTTTGTTGGAATCTATATCGATTGATTGCGAATCTAAACTTGTCTACTTTGTATTTATTAGACAGATTGATTTAACCAGGAAAAGAGTTTATTAGCTTAAACGAAAGAACCTTTGCATATGAAGTCGGAAGCTCATGGATACTGAGGAAACTAAGTGCGTGCACTCATCGAAGTCGGAAGCGAAGGGATACTGAGGAAACTAAGTGAACTAGGTTTAGTTGCTTGGTCTTAACTATACAAAGTTGGTTTAGATTTTGTATAGCATATTAATTCTGAGAGTATTCAATTTTCTACTAGGTCCCGGGGTTTTTCTGCATTTGCGGTTTCCTCATTAACAAAATCTTGCTGTGTCTTTTACGCTTCTATTTCCGCAATTATAATTGTTTATTATAACTAGAAGTAAAATGCACAAATGTTAGCTCCGCTTTACTTGATAGTGATCCTATAGAATTTGGTTAAATCTGAACTTATTATCAAGTAATCACTTTGGAGTCGTATTGTCTCGATCTCGTATCCATAGACAATCACATAAAGTGTGAATACAGATTTGTAGTATTATCTCGACTTTGTCCATAGACAATCACTTTCGGTAAGAGGACTTATAGGTGGACAAATTAAAGATTGTGGTGTATTTGGGTACCCTCGTCTTTTTACATTGTTTGCTAGGATGAAATATTCACCTTTAACCATTCACATAATCATAACAGCATTCATAAGATTATGTCGATGTCATATCTACGAAGTTCAAAAGATAAGCGTTATACTTCATATTCTAATTCCCTAATACTATGATCATATGATCATGTCTCACTAGTAGATTAATATATCCATACACAGATTCGCAGTTATGTTTTCAATATAACACGACTTGAAAGATACGTTAGGAATGAAACAGTTCAAGTCAATATTACTAACCTCAAGAGCAAGGATAATGTCGTCGTTGTAGCTCGTTACTTATTCACGTTCTTTAGGTCTTCATGTAATACTTGTATGTCTCAACATTCCTAGACTTTATAGTCTAACCCAAATGAAGTTGTCTCTAGTACATAATCAAGCGACTCTTAGATGAGTTTTGACTCACTAAAATATCACAACCAAACTTGACATACCAATTCTTGGTGGGTTCAACTGAGCTATTCTGTAACAACCTCTACTTTCAGCACCTATCAAATAAATTGCTTCAAACTCCCAAAATCCACTTGCAAAGAAATGAACAAAATTCAAATGGATTTCTTCTAGAGAAAGAATCATGGGAAACCAAAGGGTCTTTATTACATTGCTTGAGATTCTTTTTGTAAGATAAAAGAGCGAGATGTCTTGGGTTTTAAAATTTATGGATTACTTCAATAATACTATGATAAAAAAAACATGCAGATTTATTTCTAAACCAGATTTCCTTTGGTATTCTACCATGAAAGCTACTATTTTTAAAGATTAGGAGTGTTGATGGTGGTTTTTAGCTTAGGGAGAAAACCGTAAAATCGATATTAATGTTCCAGTGTTCAAAATATTATGCCTTGATGTATCTTCATTCCGTAAGGAATTTAAGAGATATATGTCTATGCCTCTCTCTTGTATACATGTAGTTATGTTTATGAGCTTCTCCTAGCTGAACTCAAAATATATGTATATGTGTAACAGTATTCAATGTGTAATACAATACTGTAGATGGGGAAAACGATTCGCTGGTTTTTAGGAAAGTGAAGAGTCGAGAGTGTCGTCGAGACTCCTCAAACCGGGCAAACTGCTTAACCTCACACAGATGCACTGTAAAGGGAGTGCTTATATTCGAGAGATCAATCTGTAGGACTCCGGCCTAAACCAAATCAATGGCCGTTCCAGAGTCAATTCGGCCGCAAAGAGGGAGATGGGTTGATCTGTAGGATGGGAAATGAGAATTGTGTGGGATCAATGATGATCAAGGACTGTGGATGTGTTAGAGGATTCTGCAATAATTGGTGAACTGTTGAGTTCGAATAAGTTATGATGGATTGATGAATTCTTGAGAGTAGTTACTCGATAAATTCTATGTAAACTAAAAACGTTGTTCTTAATCATGGATTCAGAGACTTATTTATATTGTCAGATTTGTGAACATCTTGATCCCTGTAAGTGTGACGGTTTCATAAGTGGAAGAGTGGGAAAATGGAAGATCGTGGTAAAGTCAGTTCCATGTTGTGTGGAGACTTGACTAATTGTGCACCCACTACTTTGTTAACTCCTTCAACCATTGACACACAACTTACGCAATTTCTCGTCGTGGAAGAATCCACGTGCTGTAGGCCTCCAGACCGAAACCCTAGTTGTTATCCCCCAATTTTACGTGATTGATGTCTCACGAATCATGGAGTCTGCATGACAGACGTATATTTAGTTTGTCAGTTGTTGACTGATTAGATAATGAGTCTAGGTTTTGTTGAATAGAGCATGTTTGACAAATGCTCAACGATTCATGAATGTTAATGTTGCTCGTCTGAGAAAATATTGTAAATTCGACGAGTTGTTGAATATTGATGATTTATTAAATATATATGGATTATTTGAGCAACTGAGCAAGTATTACTTAATTAGACGAATTACTAAATATGGAGAATTTGACGAGAAACTGAGCAAGTATTGCTCAATTCGAAAAATTAACGAATGTTGATAATTTGAAGTGCAATTGAGAAAGTGTTGCTCAATTCGACAAATTACTAACAATTTATTAAATATTGATAGCTGGATCAATATTTGAGCGAATGAGCAAAGTTGCTCAATTCGACGAAATATTTACTGGTGACGTGACCCAATAAAATATAAAAATATTGGTAGATTACCAGATGTTATAAAATTAATCCCCGTGGATCAACATAAATTTATTTGGTGTTTGAACTTACTCAGAATAATGATTTGTTGAGCGTTTGTTCGAAAACCCTAATTTTTGACGAATTGCTCATTAGTCGAAGAATTGCTGAAAATAGGTCATCAGCAAAGGAGGGACCATCCACATGAGACTATGGACGTCCATGTGATGTCTAATTGCTCGAGTGAGGGTGCACCAGGGTTCTCAGTTGGAGAGTTGGTGAAGGAATGGTGATTAAGTGCTGGTTTCATCATTTACTAAAATATTGCTGGGTTCAACATTAGGTGATAAAACCTAGGTATGAAAGATGAGACCGACCAAAAAAGCATGGGACCGGATCTTGGTGGTAACATTGCTAGGAGTTGTCCGTTTGAGCAATCCTCAGGTTGGTTGAAGAGTGTTTTGGCCCAATATGAGCAATTGAGCAAATTAGGTCAGAATTTTGAAAACATGTGGGACCGGATCTGTGCAAGCCCTAGGAATGACTCTGGTCGGTCATTAAGGCATGCACGTGTTACCATGGTGTCCATGTCTCCGTACTGAGAGTTTCAGTATTTTCTGATGTGTGTTCGAGCAACATTGTGAATTTTCAGAAGAGTTTCATCTTGACTGAAATTCTTGATTTTTGTTGGAATGAGCGTGTATGCTCAATTGATCAATATTTTGTAAATATTAAAATAAGAGTATTTTAACATCTAAAGTTTCCGTGAGAGGCTAGCCGGTCATGTGACCATGTTGGATTTTGAATTTTCATGATTTGAGCAACATTCGAGGAGTTATGAAGAAATCATGATTTTTGCTCAAACCAAGGAGTTTCATGAATTTGAGGAAAATAATAATTATAAAAGACTAGGGATTGCAGGGTGTGGGACCGGCCACGTCTAGGGCATGGCCGGCCGGCTATGTTACCCGGTCCCGCACTCATTTCCCTATTTTATAATATTATTTTCATGAATCCGTGATGTTATGGAGAATCCATGAGTTTTTGATAAAACATAGGAGTTTCATGAGTTTAGGGAATAGTAGTTATAAAAATCTTGGGATTGTGAGATGTGGGACCGGCCACGGCTAAGGCATGGCTGGCCGGCTATGTTGCCCGATCTCGCATACCTTTCCTTATTTTATAATATTATTTCATGAATCCATGAAGTTATGGAGAATCCATGAATTTTGTTGAAACATAAGAGTTTCATGATATCGGGGAATAATAATTATAAAAAGACTAAGGATTATAAGGTGTGGGACCGGCCATGGCTTGGGCATGGCCGGTCGGCTAGGTTTCCCGATCCCGTACACCTTTTCTTATTTTATAATATTATTATTTTTCATGAATCTGTGAAGTTATGGAGAATTCATGAATTTTGCAAAAATAAGGAAAGTTGCTAAAATCAAGGAGTTTTTCATAAGTTCATGAAAATAACAAAATAGGGCAAAATAATGAAGGAAGTATGGGAACCGGCCACGGCTAGGGCATGGCAGGCCGGTGGGCCCGGCCTTGGGCGCTCCTTATTACTTTATTAATATTTGTTGTTTTCTCCTATGTTGCGTAGGATTCCTCATCTATTCATGTTTCTTGATGGTCGTTCGTGCATCTAGGTGCTCAATCATGCATCATTGTCGAGTACACTTACACCATTTTTGTAGGGCTTACTCAGTGATGATCCAGATGCCCGGTTGTTGAGTATTTATTGCTAATCCATGAAATTCAGTGTAAAATAATTCATGAAATTGAACAATAAACATGAGTAGTTATTTATTATCAATTCATAGGATCAGCTGTGGATTCGACCATGAATTCGGAATAATAAAATAGGTATTACCATTCCATGGGATCGTGGATTCGAACATAAAATCAGAGTAATAAAATTATCTATTACCATTCTATGAGATTCGTGAAATCGGAGTAATGAGATAATACAGTTGTTCATTGCCATTCTATAAGATCAAGCCGTGGATTCGGTCATAGAATCAGAACAATTGTTATTTCCATTCCATGGGATCAGGCTGTGGATTCGACCATGGAATCGGATCAATTGTTATTGCCATTCCATGGGATCAGTCCGTGGATTCGACCATAGAATATGAGCAATTGTTATTGTTATTACATGGGATTAGTCCGTGGATTCAACCATGGAATACGAGCAATTGTTATTGCCATTCCATGGGATCAGGTCGTGGATTCGACCATGGAATATGAGCAGTTGTTATTGCCATTCCATGGGATCAGGCCATGGATTCGACCATGGAATAGGAGAAATAATAGATCATTCTGGGAATTCAGTGGTGAATGTCACGGCAGAGTTAATCTATCTGCATAGTCATGAGATGGCTAATATCTCGAGGGTGTTCTCAAAACTTACGAGAATTCCCGAGTCTATACACGTCGCCCTACATAGTCAGGATCAGTGAATGTCACTGTCCTGAAGGTGTTGTTGCTCTCAATCTTACGGAGAACCGCCTAATTGTTCTTCTATGTATAGGGGGGTCGCTCTCATATAGTCAGGGAACAGTGAGTATCACCGACGTCCTGAAGGCGTTAATTCCTATCAACAAACAATTATGTAAGAAGGACCGACCAATTCTATTATTCTACATAGAGGGTAAAATGAAATGTCAGGGATCGAACACTCAGCTAGTGGAGGCTTTTCGAAATACATGTTCATCATGGCTTCGTAAAATATGAATCGTCACATGCCTGAAGTCGTATCAGAAACATGCAGCATCATGATTTTACGATTTTGGCCTTTGTTGAAAATCCACCATCAACAAGTACCCACATATGTAAAATTATCAGAACAATATTGGTGCATGTTGCAATAATCCTAGGTTTTCTAATATTTTATCATGAAAATTAAAGCTCCTAGATGAATTTCTCACTAGTATATAGCCAATACAGTTGATTAATTTTGTGTCAATTCACAAAATTCAATTTTTTAACCTAATTTTGTTTCAACTCGCAAAATTGGATTTTTTGCCATAAAAATGCAGCATGCACGACATCTTGATCCCTATTGGTTGAGACTAAACCTGAGTAATCTTGGAATTGGCCCATCATAGAGCCAGTAGGAATAAAATCCCAGCAAAAGTTGGAAAAAGAAGTAAAGAGGAAACCATGACTAATTAGGCAAGTCACGAAAGTAGCATGACCGTGCCACTTGGCTAGTCAGTTTATCCTAACCCTTTCCCCCATGGCCAGCCGTGCCTTGATTTATATTGTCCTCCCCACGCCCCTCTTTCCTATCAGCCAATCACATCACTTTTAGCTTACAACCTCCGCTTTGAATTGGTAGCCAAAGTAGGTTGGTAGAGCTTCTTATATTTCTTAAGGAATAGATCTTGGCCACCCAAGTCAGTTGCAAACTAATTACGACCACACAACTTGGCTGGCTCAATTAACTAACCTAAACTCTTACATGCTCGGTAAATAAGGTGTTGTTTTGATGACCAGACACCACCTATTATCTCGACCAATCACATTAATCCTAGCCTACCTGCTCCACTCCAAATCATTGACCAAAGTTGGATAGTAGAACAACCTATTTATATAAAGACTTAAATCTAGGCCGTCCAAGTCGGTCGCAGAATGATCACAACCACACAACTTGGCCGGTCAATTTAACGAGCGTGGCTCTTTCCTAGCATAATCAAACAAGATATATGGTGATTACCTAGCACCCTCCTACTATTTCAGCCAAGCAGAATGCCCACAACCTACCTGCTCGACTCCAAATCACCAACCAAAGTAGGTTAGTCGTGCGGCTAGGAAAAGTCTCAATTAGGTCAACGACGACCCTTAAATGTCGCAGTTTAATCCCAGCCATCCAACTTAACCAGCCAATTTATCCAGATTATATTAGAATTTAGGAGACCAATGAGGTGCCATGATTGCTACCAGTCGTCCTTCTTCTCAATGGACCAATTACGTAGTTCGTGGCATCCATGCACATCCACTAATGGCCAGCCAAAGTGGGGCGGTCCTGCCACCTTCAAATCTATGGAATTTGAGACTAATTCAATCATGCTAATGCTTAACATGCATCGAACATTTTTGAGTTGCTCGCTTGAAAACGATGTTTTACATGCATCGTTTACAAACGATATTTTTAGGGTATCGATCTCATAAATAATTTAATTATTTAATTATTTAACTACAAGCACCATGTGTTATTTTTTGAGCACTACTCACAGCAAGTCTCATTCATACGACTTGACTTTTCATTTATGACCAGTTGTTGCCTAGCTTGCGCGCGATTGGTCGAAATATTTCTTTACATGTAGGTTTTACCCATGATATATGTTAGTTGCTAGAATAATCATGTATTCATTCTTCCATTATTCATGACCACTTCTCTCATCATGGTGGGCCCACCCAGGAACTACCATGTAGG
The DNA here is from genome assembly GCA_023529315.1 of Papaver bracteatum. Taxonomy (NCBI): domain Eukaryota; kingdom Viridiplantae; phylum Streptophyta; class Magnoliopsida; order Ranunculales; family Papaveraceae; genus Papaver; species Papaver bracteatum. The sequence goes on from JAJJWX010004610.1 coordinate 1,429,645, forward strand.
ACTTGCTCCACTCTTCATTGTTAGTCGTGTACGACTTGCTCCATATCATATAGACTTTACCATACAAGTAGGATTAGTTGGCACAAGTAGGATTTATCCTTATAGGCATGCCTTAGTCCTGCAAATCAGGACTAAGAGCTACTCTCTACTAAAATACTCGAGACATCAAACATGTCACAATTGGGGGATGTTCATCAGGGTATTGGTCTGGCGGTTTACAACATGCAGTGTGCAACACACCCATTATAAGAAAGTGATGGGAATAGCGGGCTGTTAACGAGTAAAATAGAAATGGGTACGAAACCGTCAGGTCCTACCTTCACAACATGGCACGGTTTCTACCACCTTCACATATCTCCACTACTCCATAACTCCCGCGTCCTATGAGATCAGGGTGTTCGACTATGACTTGATATAAATAGATTTTCCATCTATCTATCAACAACTAACACAAAATTTCCAGAGAACACAGAGATCTTACAGCTTCCATTTTTACAAGCAAGTTCCATCTTCTGAGATAAGTCATAAATAGTCACATATTATAAAGCATGTCTTTCTGATCTCAACACCTTCTCTGGTTCCCTCCCTAAGATCAACCCTTCTCCTTTATTTTGTGAACGAAGCAAGACTGGAACGGCCATTTCTTGGTTTAGGCCAGAATTATACAGATTGATATCTCGAATCTAAAGTACTAATGTGAAGTACATTTTTTTAGGGTCTAGACTAGTTTCTCATCAACCTACCCAATTTTCTCTTTTATCTAGAATCAGTTTTTACCCTACTACAAATTGACGATGTTAGAGCATAGCTCGGTTGAACCCACCAAGCGTTTGTATGTCAAGTTTTTTTTTCATATTTAAGTGAATAAAAACTCATCTAAGAGTCACTTGATTATGTACTAGAGACAACTTCATATAGGTTAGACTAGAAAGTATAGGATTATGAGACATACAAGTATTACTTTAAGACCTAAAGAATGTGAAGAAGTAACAAGATACAACGACGACATCATCCTTCCTCTTGAGGTTAGTAATATTAACTTGAACTATTTCATTCCTAACGTATCTTTCAAGTCGTGCTATATTGAAAACATAACTGCGAAGCTGTGAATGATTATACTCTAGTAGTGAGACATGATCATATTATCATAGTGTTAAGGAATTAGAATACGAAGTATAACGCTTATCTTTTGAACTTCGTATTTATGACATCGACATAATCATATGAATGCTATTGTGATTATGTGTATGGGTAGAGGTAAAGATTTCATCCTAGGAAATAACTTGTTAGTAGAACCAATCATAATTTGTTATGTATCTTGGTATAACTAATCACAGTGCCTGACTTATGATTTGGTATGACTGGTTTTTATTAATTAGTGTAACTGATCCTAATTAATCACCCGAGATGGTATGATCGATATTTGTAATTGGTGTGACCAATCCTAGTAATTGGTGTGACCAATCATAAAAATAAATGTGTAATCGATCCTTGTAATTGGTGTAACCGGTCCAAGTAATTGGTGTAAATCCTGGTAATTGGTGTAACCGATCCTAGTGAATTTTGTAACCGATCACAAGTAATACCATGAGAATATGGTAACCGGTCCTGGTAATTGATGTAACCGATCTTGGTAAATGATGTAACCGGTCCTGGTAACTTGTATGTTCGATCACAAGTAATCCATATTGAGGTAGAATCGATCCTTGTGATTGGTATAATCGATTCAACCCATGATTGTGATTTGATACTTGATCAATCACATAGTTGCAATGGAATACAGATGAACCAATTCTAAACTTGTTTGGAAGTATGGTATAATCGATTCCAAGCTTGTAAATATGAAAGAAGATTTAAAAATAAAAGTTGTCAACATACTTTGAACACGAACAATAACTCATATATTTTATTGTTCAAAGATGTTTCTTAATTACTCAAGGAGATCCTGGTCCGAAATAAATTAAGAATCTTTTAATTAAGGTTGTTAGTTTAATATGCTTTAATTACCGGAACTTAAACGCATATCTATAGAGAATAAAATTTAGTAATATGCATTTACTAATTGGAGATTTTCTATTAAGAGAATTCGAAAAATATTGGACAAAGCATTTCCAGGAATTATGAAAACCGATTTGGGAATTTATTTCATATCTTGAGAATATTCGATTTTGGAAATCCCTTGGTGTCCAAACATCCTTGGTCTATAAATACCTAAGTTTGCATTTCTAGAAAACTATCCTAAGAGCCAGGCAAACTTCATCTTTTTGTTGTTTCTGGTGGAGCCGTCTATTCAGAGAGAAAAGTACCCTAATTAGGCGAAATCTCTTACGACCGCTCGTTTAAATACTTCTATGGGATCAAGAAGCTCTACGAGTACCTTTGGTGGGAAACTAGTTAATTGCAGTTTATTAGTTTTCGATTGATTTGATTGACTAACGGTTGTTGAACTTTGATTGCACCTAGTTTGTTAATTCCTGAGAATCTTTTCTTATGATATAAAATTCACTCAAACTAGATTGAAGTGTCGACGGGATCTTTAGAACTGTTTGTAGATCCAAAGACATCTTGTGATAATCCATTGTTAACAAACTCCATTATGTGTGTGATTGATCACAAGAGATTCATGTTGTGTTGTGCGGGTTTAATTGAAGATTAAAGAAGATTTGAAGACGAAGAATATTTCTGATTGGTTTATTATATCATTGTGTAGCACAAACCTTGATCGGCTGAGATCCAACTAGAATCAGATTTATTCGATTGATTAGTTACGTGAGATCGGTAATACCTAATAGTTCTCTTGAGTTCTATTTTGATTGTTACAAATCTGAATCTTATTACTTAAGTAATAGATATTGGATTGATATAACCAGGCAAATGATTTTATTAGTTTAAACGGAAAAGCCTTTGCATATGATTTGAGATATATTTATCTTGAAAAAATCAATAGAGTTGTTACCAAACAGATTTGTTGTTCCTTTACTATTTGGAATACGATCCAAATGAATTGTTCCAGTACGTTGATAGGTGTCTAAAAACACCTTGTTATTTATCTATTGTTTATGCTTTCTTTGCTAAGTTTTCTTGTAAATTATGTATCTTATGTTTGCTTTTGAGTATTTAGGTACTTTGGAGTTATTGGAATAAAAGAGGAAGAAACAGCGCAAAAGTCTCATCTCATGTGCAACTGCTGTTGGAGTCGGACTATTTCTCATTATTTGATTTTATTTTTTCATCTCTGTCTAAAAAGTATGTCGGCTTTAGTGATGCAAATTCTATCTGAAAAGAATGAAAACTTTAGTGATGAAAAGACATTGAAGAGAAGAAGTGAATCTGATAAATAGAAGACGGATGATGTTGGTGGAGGAACTCGAAAGAAAGGAAAAAAGCATTCATTTGGAGCGAGACGAATCCAGTGGCGAAAGAATGAGGCGTTTCCGGCGTCGTCTGAGAAAGTTACGAGCAAAATCTATGAATAAGCTTGTCGGATCCTTGGAATCGACTGTACGAGAATTATGGAGACAATGGGGTGGCCCATATCCATTTGGGGCGCCTAAGTCTAGTTACCATTCTTACACTACCCTAAAATTGAGAGAATTATTTTCTCAATTATTAGTGGTTTCTGTCTCAATTTCAGAGAGCTGAGCTATGGAGGCTGTTTTACAAAAGAAGAAGAGAAGATGATGGTGAAGAAAATAAGAAATATGATGATGATAATTGCTTCCTACTGATAAAGTTGGTAGGGTTCTAATTGATTCAAGAAGAAGGGTTTATCTAACTGAATATGAGGTTTGATGTGGTTGTTGTTGTAATTGAGAGAAGGCATCTGCGATGAATTGGAGTTCGAAGTTTCTAAAGATGTTGAAGGTGAGTTAGGGTTTGAAAAGATATTGCAGGTGAATTTATAATGAACTGAAGAATTGGTGGTTTGTGGTGAGCTGTTGTAGGAAACTATTCAAGCTAGGGTTTGTCATTACAGGTAGAAGATGGATTTGAACTTAAATAAGAGATCAGGGAAGAAATGGGTTTTTGTGGAAGATGTTGGTGCAGAATGTATAGAAAAAATGAGAACTGATGTGTTGCAGAAGGAAGTTCAGGTGGTGATTATGTTCAAGGGATGGACAAAAATGAGTTGTTTTTCCCAGAATTTCAGTGAGGAAAGACAAGGAACAAAGAGTGGTTTTACTGCCATGGTTTGGTGTTGGTTTGAGAGAAGAGAAATTGAACTTAGGTGAAGAATGAAGTTGAAGGCTGGAATGGAGTTTGGTGATGTTGGTGGATGAAATTGCAAGTGGATTCTTAGATGTATGCTAGGTACAGGGATGGTGGTTGTTGGTATTGCCCAGGGCAGAACTGATGTTGGTGATTTCAATAGCTAAATGAAGTTGGTAATTGATATAGCTGCAGTTTGGTGGTGTTTTTGAAGATGCAGGTGGATCACTGTGAAGGTGTTGGTGAATTGCATATGAACTCGGAATTGATGGTGACTGAAGCTCAAGTAATAGAATAGTAAGACAAAGAAGATAAAGAACTCATGGAGTGGCTTGAGCTAGTGGCTGTGTTCTAAGGGTTTTGTTATGTTCATCTATAGCTCAGGTGGAATTCTGAGCAGAAAGTTACAAACCAGCAAAGCTCTTGGACTGAATTTCAGAAGAACAGATGGTTGTAACAGTTTGGTAGTGTTTGAGTTTGTGGAATTGAGAGTTATGGGTTGAATTGGTTTTCTATGTAGAGTTGCGGAAGCTGGTGCTGGATGTCAAAGTTATGTGTTAAGATGCAGGAGATGGGTCTTGACTGAGGTGATGATGCTGGTTTAGATGAATTCTTAGGTTCAGGTACCAAGTGCAGTTCAGGTGCATCTTGAGATAGTGTTAAGCTAAAATGTTTCTAATGGAGTTACATAATTGGTACTCTTATTGGTTGTTTGAGTTGAGGTGGAACTGTAGGCTAAATCATGTTGTTTCGATTTGTTTGAGTCGAATATGAAGCTGACAAGATGATACTGATTCATTGCAGCTAGAGTTGAAGATTATTGCAGTTATAGGTGATGAGTGTTGCAGTGACTGGTGAAGTAGAGTTCAGTTGGTATTTATTGTCGAAGTGGAGATTGAACTGATGAGCAGATGGGGTTTACTGTTGTTATGAGCTAATGGAAGAACTCTAATGGGCTTGTTTGAGATATGTTGGTTAGCTGCAGAGAATGAGATCTAACTGATGATGGTGGTGACTTGGTAAGAATGAATGATGGGTTATGGTGCACTCAAATGAAGGCAGTGATGCTGCATTTCAGGATGTGATGCAGTGGAAGTTGTAATGGAGATGCAATGATGGATTGGTAGACTTGAGATAGTGGTTTTGGTGGAGAGTTAGATGGAATTGGTTTTGCTGCAGATGAAGGTGGAATGTAAGCTTGAATGGCCATCATGGCTGGACATGCTGTTGTGAATCGCAATCATTATGCAACATTGTAGCAGCATGTGCAAATGGCCTGGTCTTGGATAAGTCAGCCGAGTTAGCCAACTGACTCGCTTCTGAATCACTCAGTGACTTTGACTAAGTTGACTGATATGTTGACCTGAGATTTTTTTTTCCTTGCCGGATTCCGGCAAACTTCCGGCTATAAACCCAGTTTTCCGTCGACTACTTTTGGCAGAGATTTTTACTGGGTTATTTTCACACATGGGTTTAATGGGCTTGGTGGACTTTTTGGTGATGGACTTTGAATACTAGACCTAATTTTAGAAGTTGTAAAAGAGCTACAAAAAGAAAGAGTTTTCTACAACTTTGAGGATTTTATTGGAGTTCTGGATATAGCCGCTGAAACTTACGCTACTAGGGTTTGCTTTTGTTTCATCTTCTTTAATTCATTATTATTGATTATGATGAACTCCATAGCTATGTATAGCTAAATCTTATTTTATTGGTTAAGGATGTAATCCTATTTCTAAAACTTGTGCTTGAGTTATGTATTAGTTCTCTCTCTTTTTTTTCGTTCAAATATCTACTGCTTTTAATAATCACATGATTGATGTATTGTGATAGGATTTAGATGTTTGGTTAGTTAAGTGGCCAATTAATTGAACTTGCATCTTGTACATAGATATTTTAGGGTTTTTCATCGAGCGATAACCCCAAATACAAGTAGCATGATATGACTACGGTTTGTAGTGATACACTCTTGTAATCATATGTAGAGTTTGACCATTGTCCGAATTGTCATACGCAATGTATGACAATTGCATTGATTAGCCTATTTCCCAACTTAATTCTCCTAGGAATTGAACTTAATTAGCGCAAGGTGTTAGGTTATTCTTTAGGTAGAATTCGCATATGCATCTCTAATGTGTGTGTTGGTGAACTTAGGAAATTATTAGATTATCTTGCTCTCTTGGTATTCTAGGCTTTTGATAATAATAAATATTGAATTGTAATTCTAATCGTATATGAAAGCACATGTTTAAGATTGAAGATGAATTCCTTGACCAATATCTTTCTCTCATTGATTAATTCCAATTATTTACTTTGCTTTTATTTTACTTTTACTTTACAAAAATCAGAAATCCCCCCTTTTGGTTACTAAGAAACTAGAATTTTACAACAACAATTGCCTCTCTGTGGAAACGAACTCTTCCTTACCTTGTACTTCATTTATATTTTGTTGAGTAAGAAAGTGAATTATTTTTGACGCATACGACTGCGACCAAATTTTGGCGCCGTTGCCGGGGAGGCATTCGGCTTGTTATTAAGTTTTTAGTTTCTTTTTATTATTTTAGAAGCCATGGAGAGTGAATGAAGTAAGAGAGGTGGAGGAACTTCGTCAATAAATGGGTAACATGACAGCAATGATGCAACAAGTTGCAGCCGCGGTTATACCAAATTCTCATCAAGGGTATGAAGAAGCCAATGAACAAGCTAATGTGATCTTTCCGAATCAGCAAAGACGATATGATCCTTTTTCAAACACTTAAAATTCGGGATGGAGAGATCACCTCAATTTTAGTTATGCGAACAAGCAAGGAGCTGTTCAACAATCTAATTTCAACAATTCGAGTGGATTTCAACCTCAACAACAACAATTCCAGCCGCGACAACAATTTCAACAACAACAACAACAACCTCAAAATCAGGGGTCAAGTATGGAAGAGTTGATGAAATCTTTTATACAAAGAACGGAGAGTACGGTTAAGGAGTTGCAAAACCCAAGTGGGCTCCATGACGAATGAGTTGAACCAATTAAAAGAACAAAATAGTGGGAAACTCCCTTCTCAATCTATTAATCCAAAAGGAGATGTTAATGAAATTACGTTGAGAAGTGGTACACAACTAGTGAAACCCGAAGTTACTGATTCGGGTAAGGTGGAAACACCAAAGGAACCTGTTTTGGAGGAGAAGCGTGAGGATTCTCCCTAAACTTCTGAGGTACCTATTCCTAACTCTAAAACTCCGGTTTCTACTTATGTTCCCCCTTTACCTTTCCCTCGCAGATTTGCAAATTCCAAGAAGGAGGCTCCAGAAAAGGAGATTTTAGACATCCTCAAGAATATTCATGTGAACATACCACTCATTGATGCGATCAAACAAGTTCCAAAGTATGCAAAGGTGTTGAAGGACTTGTGTACCAATAAGCAAAGGTTCAAAGGTAATGAAGTGCTAAGTGTGGGGGATAATGCTTCGGCAATCTTACAATACAAACTCCCACTGAAATGCAAGGACCCGGGTAGCTTTGACATTTCCGTCATAATTGGTAACACTACATTTAATAAAGCTATGTTGGATTTAGGTGCATCCGTAAATGTTATGCCTGTATCTATGTATAACTCACTTGATTTAGGTCCTCTCAAAAGGGATGGAATTATGTTGTAATTAGCTGATCGCTCTAATGTCTACCCAATGGGTATTGTTGAGGATGTTCTTGTGCAGGTTAATCAATTAGTATTTCCAGCAGATTTTTGTGTCTTAGAGATGGATGAAGGTTCACCGGACTCATCTCTTCCATTGCTACTTGGGCGTCCCTTCATGAAAATGGCAAAAACCATTATTGATATTGATAAGGGAACGCTGACTATGGAGTTTGATGGAGAAATAATTCGTTTCAACATTTTCGAGACGATGATATATCCTAGTGATGTCCACTCTTGTTTCTCTATTGATATGATTGACACATTGGCGCAATAAATGTTTGAGTTGAATGGCGCTGATTCTTTGGAAACCGTGCTCACTACACATGTTGATAACGGTTTGGAGTACGGTGATGAGATTAAGGAAACCATTGGTTCTCTTGACTCATTACCGGAAAAATATGCTCTTAAGAATATTTCATATGTTTTTTTACCTTGCAATGATGAAATACTTGTGCCTTCTATTATTAAATCTCCAAAGTTAGAATTGAAACCTCTTCCCTATCACTTAAAGTATTTATACTTGGGTGACAATGAAGAGTTACCTATGATTGTTTCTAACGATCTTAGTGAATTACAGGAGAAAAAGATTCTAAGGGTGCTAAGGAAGTACAAGACGGCCATAGGATGGACAATTGCCGATATCAAGGGTATAAGCCCTGCCGTTTGTATGCACAAGATCAGATTGGAGGACGATGCAAATCCTACAAGGGAAGCGCAATGTCGTTTGAAATCTCCCATGATAGAAGTTGTGAAAAAGGAGATACTCAAGCTTTTGGAAGTGGGTGTTATCTACCCCATATCCGACAACAAATGGGTAAGACCGGTACAAGTTGTACCAAAGAAATCAGGTGTGGCCGTGGTGGAGAATGATAAGAATGAACTTGTCCCAACTCGTGTGCAAACCGGTTGGAGGGTTTGTATTGATTACAGGAAATTGAATGCCACCACAAGGAAGGATCACTTTCCATTACCTTTTATTGATCAAATGCTTGAATGTCTAGATGGACACTCTTACTATTGCTTTCTTGATGGCTATTCAGGTTACAATCAGATTGTGATAGCGCTGGAGGATCAAGAGAAAACCACTTTCACTTGTCCTTTCAGTACTTTTGCTTATAGAAGGATGCCTTTTGGCTTGTGCAATGCTCCAGCTACCTTTCAAAGGTGTATGGTAAGTATGCATAATCGAAGTGTTCATGGACGACTTTAGTGTCTTTGGTGATTCATTTGACCTTTGCTTGAACAATTTTTCATTAATCCTTGAACGATGTGTTGTAACAAACCTTGTGATGAATTGGAAGAAGTGCCATTTTATGGTAACTCATGGCATAGTTTTAGGCCATATAATATCTTCTAAAGGCTTGGAAGTTGATAAATCTAAGATAGTCCTTATTCGTGCTCTAAACCCTCCCACTACGGTGAGGGAGATACGTTCTTTTCTTGGTCATGCATGTTTTTATCGTAGATTTATCAAGGACTTTTCCAAGATAGCATCACCACTTTGCAACTTATTGCAAAAAGATGTGGTTTTTAACTTTGATGAAAAGTGTGTGGCGGCATCCAATCGTTTGAAAGAACTTTTGATTTCAGACCCTATCATTAAACCACCGGATTGGAGCAAGCCTTTTGAGCTCATGTGTTATGCAAGTGACTATGCGGTTGGTGCGGTACTTGGGCAGCATGTGGGGAAGATACCTCATGCCATTTATTATGCTTCTAGAACGTTAAATGAGGCCCAACAAAACTACACAACCACTGAAAAAGAGTTATTAGCTATTGTTTTTGCTTTGGAAAAGTTTCTCTCTTATCTAATTGGTACAAAAGTTGTTGTCTTTTCTGATCATGCAGCTCTTAGGTACTTGCTAATGAAGAAAGAAGAGAAACCAAGGCTCATACGATGGATTCTACTCTTACAAGAGTTTGATATTGAAATCAAAGATAAGAAAGGGATTGAGAACACCGTTGCGGATCACTTGATCTGGCTTGTTGTGGACAAGGAAGCCATCCCATTGCGTGAATGTTTCCCGGATGAGCAACTATTCTCAATTGCCTTTGGAGAACCATGGTACGCTAATATTGTTAATTACTTAGTTTCTAAACAAATCCCAAAGAACTTGTCTCGTGCTGAGAGGGACAAACTTAAGAAGTTAGGAAACCAATACATATGGGATGATCCATACTTATGGAAACATTGTAGTGACCAAGTAATATGAAGGTGCGTTCTCGAATCTGAGTTTAACTCTATCTTGTCTTTTTGCTACTCATATGCTTATGGAGGATACTTTGGGAGCAAGAGAACCGCTCTCAAGGTATTAGAATGTGGTTTCTATTGGCCAACTTTGTTTAAGGATGCACATGCATTTTGTATCACATGTGATAGGTGCCAAAGAACATGCAATCTAGGTGCCCGAAATCAAATGCCACAAACTATTATTCAATTTGTTGAGGTATTTGTGTATGGGAAACTGATTTTATGGGCCCTTTTGTCAATTCTAATGGAAATTATTATATTTTGCTTGTTGTTGACTATGTCTCGAAATGGGTGGAATCTAAGGCCACCCCAACTAATGATTCTAAAGTTGTTTCAGATTTTGTGCAAGCAAATATATTTGCAAGGTTTGGAATTCCAAAGGCTATAATTAGCGATGGAGGTTCACACTTCAAAAACAGGTTCTTGCAAAACTTGTTAAAGAAGTACAATGTGTCGCATAGGATTGCAACACCATACCATCCACAAACAAATAGACAAGCCGAGGTTTCCAACCGAGAGGTGAAATCCATTCTCAAGAAGACAGTAAATCCAACAAGGAAAGATTGGAGTTCACAACTCAATGATGCTTTGTGGGCGTATAGAACCGTATACAAGACACCTATTGGGATGTCTCCCTTTAGGCTTGTGTATGGTAAACCTTATCACTTACCCGTTGAAATTGAGCATAAGGAGTTTTGGGCAATTAAGCAAATGCAATATGGAGTTGGATGGTGCTGGAAAGTAAAGGAAGTTGCAACTCCAAGAGTTAGAAGAGATTCACAATGATGCATTTGAAAGCTCACAAATTTACAAGGAAAAGATGAAGGAATTTCATGATAGTATGATTACAAAGAAATAATTTTGCATTGGGAAGAAAATGCTTTTGTTTAATTCTTGTTTGCAACTATTTCCGGGTAAATTAAGGTCACGTTTGTAGTTGCAGAATAATCTACAACTACACCCTCAATAGAATTAGTAAAAACTCAAGAAGTTCTTGATGGTGAATGATAACTTTCTTATTAATTCTCTTAGTTGATTACATAGAATTATCAAAATGGAACTAGAATAGTTACAACTTTTTCTATTCTCTTTCCTAAGATAATTTCTTACACTCATTAAAAGAACCTCCCGAATTTTACATTTGAACTCCTATTTATAGTAAAACTTATGCAGCTGTATATGAATTGCGAAGTATCGCAATTCATCCTCGCAAAATTATTTCATCCTCGCAAAAATACATATTTCTCTGCGCTACTTCTATCATCGTATCATTTTATAACTCTTTTCTCCTTTATCTATTACGATACTCGTGAACTATTATCTTGCGATATGCAGTACCTACATCTTGCCTCTTCTCATGTCAATTCTATGAAGAAGAAATGATCGTGAGAACATAACCGTTACTTAGTATTTTAGAATTTGGACACGTCTTTTGTAACCGTCCTTTTCTAGTTATTCCCTTATATAACTCTTTTATATTCTCTTCCTTTTCTTCTTCTTACTTCTGCAATTTTATCTTCTATTCATACTCTTCATTACTGTTTTCTCTGTAATTTTTTCTTCTATTATATCTTGATGAGTTCTCCAAGGTAATTTCCTTCTATCTCCGCGCATTTCATTTGTTCTCCTCTTTAATTTCTGTAGAATTTGTTATCTGATTTTGGTTTATTTCAGCAAAATAACTCCTCAGATGAAACCTCAACTAAAAATTCAAGCCCTAATCCACGAAGAAGAAAATATGAGAATCAAAAGGTAGTTAAAATACTTTGCCTTCTTTCCTGAAAATACTTTGCCTTCTTTCCTGAGCATAAGGTAGTTAAAATTTCGATCATATATTATTGCCTCAGTTTTTAATCTACATTTTGATTCGCAGGTTGGCGAAAAACCAAACCCTGGTAAGAGATCTCGATTAACTAAACCCACACCATTAATTCCGATTGATGATTTCCTTCCTGAAGTTGATAAGGAATTTTCTTCTCCTCCTCGTGAAAATGCTTCTTCACACACTCCTGCCTCTACTCCATTACCTAATTTTCAATCTCCCATCAGTGTCAATTTATCAACACTTCTTCAAGATCAACCCTCAAAAAATATTTCTTCAACTTCCTCTCTTGAAAAACAACCCTCGCAAAATATTTCTTCAACTTCTTCTCTTGAAAAACCTATCTTGTCCCCAAATCCTTTGAGTGTTATTTCTCCAAACAATTTGCAGCTTGCTATTATTCCTTCAAATTCTTCTCCTCTTCCTCAGGAAATTCGAGATGGAATTTATTCAAATTTCCGAATGTTATCTGAAGTTTTGACAAATACTGCGAAGTCTACTAATGTTCGTTCGCAATATGAGTTTTGCGAAGTTCTAAATAATTTCGTCAATCCAGACATTTCTTCTTCACGTCAATCTTTGGAAAAAGAAATTGAATTGCTTCGCCAATCTTTGAAATCTTCTCAAACAGAATGCGAGGATCTCCGTAAAGAAAATTATCATCTTCAAAATGATTCTCTCGACTGTGCGATTCTTAGCAAAAGAAATGATGAATTGAAAGGTATGATTACTATCTTCATATTTTCCCTTTTATTTACTTATATTCTTCATATGATTGAAACATCCATTAAAACCCATTCCCCTTTATAGAATCCATCCAGAAATGTAGAAGATTGGTACTTCACCATGAGTCAGATGCAACAGAATATTGAACCAAGCATGAAAGCCTCTCAAACCAATTCTCCCATTTATCTAATCTTTACTCGTGTGCTCTTGACAACTCTGACGCTCTTTTTCAAGAGAATACTCAACTAATATATGATCGAAATTTTTTGAATGATGACATATCTCAACTTTTTTCTTCCTTAACTAAAGCTAATTTGAGAATAGAAACCTTATTAGAAGAGAACAAAACCTTATCAGAAGAGAAATGTTCGTTTTTGAATACAATGATTGTTTCTTCGCAAGAATTAAAAACTCTTCAGAATAAATGTTGCGATCAAGAAAATCTTCTTTCTTTGTTGAAAGGTGAACTTGAGGAATTAAAGAAGTCTTCAGATGCTGAAAGAAATTCTTTTGTTATTGAGAAGAATTCCCTTATTAATAAGAATATAGTCTTGAGTACTAAGAAGAATCAACTTGAAGAAGATTATTCGTCATTAAAAGTCTTAATGCCAAACTTGCGAAGGATAAAATTTTCTTCTTTCTAAAGATCAAAAGCTTCAATCTCGACTTAAAGGATTAGTTGGTGATGGTTTTGATAATGCGATGAATCAGATGAAGAACTGTTGTCTATCTTTAGCTCAATCTCTTACTTCGCAAAGAGAAGGTAGTCATTAAAATTTGACTGCCTATGGTATATCTTTAAATTTCGTTATACTCGCAAATTTTATCCTTTGAATTTTGTTTTATTCGCAGAATCTGAGAACAACCTTCGTAATGTGAAAGCTGGATTAGAAGCATCATGTTCCGAGCTTCGTAAGAAAAATGCTTTGCTTTCTACCCGCTTAATCAACTCTCGTGACCGTGCTACTCGGAGATTCAACTATCTTGCTTATTCCAAAGATATCGAAGATACCAATCATCAAAAAGCTATACTTCGTGAAAGTCATCTGAAAGCTCAAGTCTTTACGAATAACATTCTCTTATCAAGAGCCTTGCCTCCTGTGAAAATTACTCCTCCGAAAATATCGACGATGAAGTTGCTCGTGAGCCTGGATAGTGATTTCGATTATGAGAGTGATGATGAAGATCTTGATGACGAGAAAGAATCTATTCCTCAAGGAGATGTTCCTGTTGCATATTCTTCAAAGGATGATATCTCGCAAAAGTCGAAAGCTGCTAATGACCCTACTCATCTTAAAGATCCAAAGGCCACTGAGTGTTGATGAAGCATGATAACATTCTTTTTTCAATTTATCATTGACTCTCCTGTCCTCCTTTCTTTTGAATTCCTTCCCTTAGTTACTGTTGGTTTTCTTTTTGTGAACAATTCTGTTTTTTAAGAAGTATATCTGATATTTTGCGAAGATGATTTAATTTTTCTTAAGAAGTATATCTGATATTTTGCGAAGATTATTTTGCCCCATTTGATCTTATGAAGAGAAATAATATATAACTCACAGATAAAGCTTAGTATCTCCTTCTCCCCCTATTATTTCTCTTTAAATGATTAAACATTGTTGGAAGTATTAGAATATCTGCCTCAATTTATCTTACGAAGTTTTAACTTGTTACGATTGTAAATAAGAAATCCTCCCTTTTAAGTATAAGAAATAAAATATATGAAATATCCTTAATAAGTATACTACATATACAATACCTTTGAAGAAGTATTAGAAGTACTAAATCCGTCAAATGAAGAGATACAACCTCGTGACATTATCGTCTTGCGATGAAATCGCAGGACGTTTTTACACTTTCATGTAATAACCCATTGATCTCATCTTAACTTCTTTATTTCATTTTGCGAGTTCTTTTTGTATGTTTTCCTTCTGTCTCTTTTTTTTTTTTTAGAATGCTCGCAGAACTTCATTTGTTGCACAAATATGACAAGCCTTTATGTTTTCGCAAACAAGAAGCCTCGTGACATTTGCGTCTTATAGAACGTATCAGCTCCCTAATGGAGGGTGCTGCCCTTTATCTTCCCCCTGGTTGCCCCTTCAAGGAAGCGTACATCGACCATACAAGGTTAGCTCTTCCCATCCGGTTCTGCCAACAACCAGCTTTTGATCGCAACCTCTTATCCTTTTTGCCTATAGGGCTTATAGTTACGAAGTTGCACCCTATGAGGTATCTTTGGGCCAAGTGCATCATTTTCCAAGACTTGTCAAAAATGGCAGATGTGGTTCAACCTCACCCGACACTCTTGACTCAACCGTGTACCTCGGCGCCTTGATCGTTTTATGCACTTCTTGGGAAAGACAATATGCCTTAGTCGCCCAACCTAAATCCTCTTACACCGCATTTTATATTACGTAATGTCGCTAGATTAGGTGAGAATCCAAGGTATCTAACCCGGATAGGTACCCCATTATTGGGTTGTACCCCTAAATTTTTACCATGTACTAAGGGCCCTTGGTGGTGTTCCGGTTACCCTTATCCACGTTTATAGGTACCCCCTTAAATGACGTACTTTAGGACTTTGCCTCTTACGAAATATAGCTTCGCGAACTAGGGTGTACGCCACAAAGGTTTGCATGTATAAAATTTTCAAGGCTCTCTTTCTTTTTTGGAGGCTGATCACAGATTGCGGTCTTTTATTCGCAAATTAATGAAAGTTTAATCGCAATATAAATTTTGAAACTCGTAACTTTTCCCAATTTCCTGCGAGCAAACAATATTCGTAAAAATTTTCATGAGTTTTATGGATAATACCTTTTCAAATATAGTCTGTTCCAAGGTCTACCAAGCCTCAAACCCATGTCTCTCCCTTCTGGATCCATCAGCCGATAAGCTCCGCTTCCTACAACTTCTTTAATAACATATGGTCCATCCCATTTTGGTGCTAATTTTCCTCCATTTTCTTTTTGATACCGAGGTGTTTCTCGCATGACCAAATCACCTGGTTTATATTCACGTTCAATGACTCTCTTGTTGTATTCTCGAGCTAATCGTTCCTGATAAATCTTCATATGGTGCAACACCTTTTCTCTTTTTTCTTCCAAATCATCCAATTCACTTAATATTACTCCCGCACTTAAATTTCTTTCCCAAGATTCTTTCTTTGTTGTCGGAATTACAACCTTTGTGGGTAATACTGCTTCTACTCCATATGTTAGACAATAAGGAGACATTCCAGTTGCTTATCTTCTAGTTGTATTGTATGCCCAAACTGCACTAGGTACTTGCTCGCACCATCCTTTGAGATGTCCTTCTAATTTCTTTTTGATTGTATCTGCGATTGTTTTATTTGTTGCTTCTGCCTGTCCATTAGCTTGTGGATATAACGGGGTTGACTTCCCACATTTTATCCTAAAAGCACTGAGTAACATCTCTATGTTCTGCCCCTCAAATTGTTTTCCATTATCAGATACTAGTTGTGGCTGGAACCCCGTACACTGCAAATGAGATTCTCAAATATAAATGTAAAAACATCTTTATCACGAATATCTTTGTCTTGATTTTACTTCTGCGAGCTTCATGAAATAATCTGTTGCAACTATCAAGTATCGCCTTTGTCCAGATCCGGTATAAATGGTCCAACAATATCCATCCCCATTTACCAAAAGGCCTGACTTGTTGAAGAAGTTAATGTGGCCCCTGGTGCATGAATTCTTTTACCATGTCGTTGACATTCCTTGCATCTTAAAATGCGAACAATTTTGCGTCTGTATGCATATAAGGCCAGTAATATCCTTGTATCTTTGCTCTATATGCTAGATATCTTCCCCACTATGATTGCCACTTCTCCTCCATGTAACATCTTCAATATTTTTCTCCTTCTTGGCGAGTTAAGCACCGATAGGTGGTCCATTGAAATATTTTCTATATAAAATTCCTTTCGCAACTCATAGTTTGTTGTACGACTCTTTAATTTATGTGCTTCTAGTCTGTTCCTGGATAGTTCTCTGTTCGAGATATGCATGAATTTCTTTTCTCCAATCTGCGATGTTGTTTGATAACTCTCTTTCTACTTCCATCGCAATGTGACTTCCTCGATTTCTTTCTCTTTGTCCACTGATGGGTGTTGAATTGTCTGTATTTGGATATTTCTTGTATTTGGATTTGTCATCATGCTTGGAATAAATGCAAAAGCATCTGCGAGACGGTTATATTTTCTAGATATATGTCTCCATTTTAATTTTGGTATCTTCGCAGATAATTCCTCAACGAGTTTCTTGTATTTCTTCAAAGAAGATTCATTTGTGGTATATTCCCCTTTAATTTGACAAATCACTAACTGCGAATCACTTGCTATCCTTATACTTTCAAGCTTCTTTTCTATTGCGATCTTTAATGCATGCACTACAGCTTCGTACTCTGTTTCATTGTTCGTGGATGCAAATTCTAGTCTGAATGAGAATGCTGTTCTTTCTCCTTCTGGTGAAATCAACACGACTCCAATTCCATTTCCCTCATTATTGAATGATCCGTCCACTAGAATTTCACATCTATCTGGTTCTGTTAACAAGTCTTTTGGATTTCCAAATTCTTCTTCAACATCCATCATTTCCTCTACTGCTTCATCTTCTTCTAAAGGAAATTTTGCCAAAAAATCTGCGATGACTTGTGATTTTTGCGATGACAATACTTCGTATTTTATCTTGTAATGGTTTACTTGTACATTCCACCTTTTTATTCTTCCTGACCTTTTTGTGTTCTTCATGACTGATTCAATTGGGACTTTGGTTACTACTTTTATCACATGTGCTTGAAAGTATATTCGTAACTTAAATGATGCATAAACCAGGGCTAAGATTAACTTCTCCATTTTAGAATAATTCTTCTCTGCTTCATTAAAGGTTTTACTAATGTAGTAAATGGGCCTTTCTACTCCTGCGTCTGCTCGTAACAGAACTTCACTTAAAGCATATGGAGTTGTTGCGAGGTATACCAATAATTCTTCGTCTCTCTCTGGTTTCTGGAGTATAGATGTATTTGCGAGGTATTCTTTGATTCCTTGAAAAGCTTTTTCACATTCATCAGTCCACTTGAATTTTGCTCCCTTCTTAAGTATGTTGAAAAAATGCTTGCACTTATCTGACATTCGCGAAATAAATCTTCCAAGTGAAGCCAAGAGTCCATTTAGATTTTGTACTTCTTTTACCGTTGCAGGTGTTGGCATGTCACGAACTTCTTGGACCTTTTCTGGATCAACTTGTATTCCCTCCTTTGATACTATGTATCCCAAGAATTTTCCATACGAAACCCCAATTATACATTTCTCAGGATTTAATTTGATGTTGAACTTTCTCATTTTCTCAAATATTTCCTTCAAATCTTGCACATGATCTTTAGCTTCCTTGATTTTTATCAACATATCATCTACATATACCTCCAAAGTTTTATGTATCCACTTCGCGAACACTTTTTCAACCATACGTTGATATGTAGCACCCGCATTCCGCAAACCAAATGGCATCTTCACATAACAATACAAACCCCTTGGAGCAAAAAGGCGTATGTTCTTGATTTTCTTCTGCGAGTGATATTTGATTATACCCTTTATATCCATCAAGTGAAGTGACTCTATCATGACGTTGTAAATTGATTCCATCATTTGTGGTATATCTGGTAATGGAAAACTGTCTTTGGGATATGCCTTGTTTAGATCAGTGAAATCTATGCAAATTCTTATTCCTTTATTCTTTTTCGGAACAATGACCATATTCGCAATCCATTTCCGGATATTTTGCTTCCATTATGATCCCTGCATCCAACATCTTTTGTAATTCTTCTTCTATCTGTACATGATAATTTTGTGATATCTTCCTTATTCTTTGTTTGAATGGTCTTACATTTTTATCTATATTCAATCTATGACACGCCACTGATGGATCAATTCCTGGTATCTCATCTACACTTCCTGCGAAGATATCTTTATATTCTCTCAAAAGATCAATAGTTCTTTTTTCTTCTTCTTCATCCATCTTAGTTCCAATTCGCAAGAATAAAGGCTCCTCTTTACTTCCAATATTTATTTCTTTAGTTGGTTCAGCTGCAACATAGCTTGGACTTTGCTCCCCCATAGGTGTTGGTTCTTTGATTATTTTTGTTGGTTCCCCTTCTTTTTCTGGAATCTCATTTGGTATACCTCTCCCTTCCTTTGCTCTTATTGTATACACTCGGAATTCTTCTTCCTTTTTTGTTTCCTTCGCAAGTTTCCTACGAAGCTGTTTCTTTCTTTCTCTTCCTCCGCATTGCGTTATTTCAATTTGATAACAAAATTTTGCACTATCAAGATCTCCTTTTATTTCTTGTATTCCATTTGGTGTAGGAAATTTGATTCTCTGATGTAACGTTGAAGCAACAGCTTTGATCGCATGAATCCACGACCTTCCTATCAGCATGTTATATGGAGATTCCATATCTATCACACACAAGATTACATGTGTTTCGATTTCTCCTAGTAATATTAGCACCAGCGATTTCCCCTTTTGATTTTGTTGTAGATTTTCCTAATCCATGAATAAGACATTTTGAATTTGTGATTTATTCATCTTTAATTCCCATCCCCTTAAGTGCATGATAGAATATGATATTAACAGAACTCCCGTATCAACCAAAATTCGATTTAATTTCCATTTTTCTCTGACTTTCTTATCTTCTAGCATGATCGGAATTGTGATCACCAATGGTGAAGTGTGGTTCAAGTCTTCATTTGGAATTTCTGCTGCTGAAAATGTGATTTTCTGCTTTTCCCATTCTTCTAAAGTTGTTATCTTTTCTTCCTCCATGATCTTTCTTCCTCTACAATCTCGCTTGTATATTTTTCCCTTCATATTACTATGAAATTCATCAATCATTGTCTTTGTGATCATATTACATTCTTCTTTTTTGCAATCTCCATGTACTGACTTCATTTGATCTTCAAATTTTCCACAATTCCCTCAAATTTAGGCTCCCACAATTCTCAAGTCCCTGTTTCTAGCGCCAATTATGTAGTTGCAGAATAACCTACAACTACACCCTCAATAGAATTAGTAAAAACTCAAGAAGTTCTTGATGGTGAATGATAACTTTCTTATTAATTCTCTTAGTTTATTACATAGAATTATCAAAATGGAACTAGAATAGTTACAACTTTTTCTATTCTCTTTCCTAAGATAATTTCTTACACTCATTAAAAGAACCTCCCGAATTTTACATTTGAACTCCTATTTATAGTAAAACTTATCTTTGGTTGTATATGAATTGCGAAGTATCGCAATTCATCCTATAAAATTATTTCATCCTCGCAAAACTTCATATTTCTCCGCGCTACTTCTATCATCGTATCATTTTATAACTCTTTTCTCCTTTATCTATTACGATACTCGTGAACTATTATCTTGCGATATTCAGTACCTACAACGTTGGATTGGACCTTTTATTGTGACTAATGTGTTTTCTCATGGTGCAGTTGAAATTCGTAGTTTAGCTACAAGAAATGAACTTAAAGTGAATGGACACCGGCTGAAACCATATTATGATAACTTCTCTTCCGAAGATGTGGAAGGTGTGAACTTTGTGGAAGTACTCCCTCTGGAGGAGTCGTAGAAAGCAAGGAGCAAGTCGGGCTGACGACTTTAAACCAAGTGCTTAGTGGGAGGCAACCCACCGGTTTTGTATCTTTACCTTTACCTTTTTAGTTTTTATTTTTAAGCATTTTCTCTTTATTTCTTTGTTTTTGCATATTATTGCATAATTTCCCACCTTGAGCTTTACTTTGAATGACTAAATTTTACATTGAGGACAATGTAAAGTTTAAGTGTGGGGGAGCATTTATATGTTTGTATAGTTTATTTGATGCTTTGTTTGATGCCTTTAGTGAAAAAAAAAATAAAAAATAAAAAAATATATAAAAAACAAGAAAAAAATTGCTTTATGAACTCTGAAATCTAGAAAATTGTGCCTTTAGGATGACACTACCAATTTAAGTAAGTGGATGGAACCATCTTGATTACAGGAGTTGAGGAACCCATTAATTGAAAGGACGGACATAGCTTAGAAATTACAAATAACATGATAGTTGTTACCATATCTCGGAATATCACCATATCATGTTCTATTTTTATTTTTCCATATTTATCTATTATTATCTAAGTGATTTGGTGGGTCACTAAATATCGAATTGTTATTACTGCTAGGATGAAATAGAGTGATTGAGTTGCAAAAAAAAAAAAAAAAAAAAAAAAGACCGACCAATTAGACCAATCGGAATAAAAAAAAGACACTTGGATAGCAATATGTGTGTGTTCTCCCTGTCTCCGTCGCCTAAACAAGCGTGGAATGCAGGATCCAAGGGAACTATCATGTAATCTCCTGACAAGAATCATGCGCTTGGATCCAAAAGATCCAATCATGTTGTCAAATTAAAAAAATAAAAAATTATTATTATTGTGTTGAATAAAGTCGACTCCTGGTTCCCTTGTATATGCCAGTTGATTTGATGTAGAATTAAGATTGTTGACTGCTGGTTCCCTTGTATATGCCAGTGTGTTGACACTAGAATTCAGACCAGCAGCTCAATCCAATAGGATGCATAGGTTCATCTTGGCGGTGACCTTCAGACAGATATGGGAAACACCGATCACTTGTTAACATTCGCAAACATCTACCTATTTATCCATCTTCTTAATATTTTCATTGTGATTGTGGTTAGTCAGATTCCGAGTATTGTGGTTTGTTCGACTTTCTAAGAAAAACTTTATTTATTTGTATATGAATTGAATTTGCATCAAGGTAGCTCCTCCTGCAGTCATTTTGGATTCTTTCATAGACTTTTCACAGGTAGCTGGAATTTGGAGTAAAAGGTTTTGTAGGTACACCTCTTGTAAACCTTCACTAGACTAAAACTCGTCCACTAGGGACACCTAGGGGTTCAAAGGATTGTTATTTATGCTAAAAGTGACCGTAGCCTCGACGAGACGGAGTTGTATGTATGTTTTATGATTATTTTGTTTGATTTGCTTGAGGACTAGCAAAGTCTAAGTATAGGGGAATTTGATAAGTGTCTAAAAACACCTTGTTATTTATCTATTGTTTATGCTTTCTTTGCTAAGTTTTCTTGTAAATTATGTATCTTATGTTTGCTTTTGAGTATTTAGGTACTTTGGAGTCATTTGGAATAAAAGAGGAAGAAACAGCGCAAAAGTCTCATCTCATGTGCAACTGATGTTGGAGGAGGACTATTTCCCATTTTTTCCTTTTATTTCTTCATCTCTATCTGAAAAGTATGTCAGCTTTAGTGATGCAAATTCTGTTTGAAAAGAATGACAGCTTTAGTGATGAAAAGACATTGAAGAGAAGAAGTGAATCTGAGAAATAGGAGACGGATGTTGTTGGTGGAGGAACTCGAAAGAACGAAAGAAAGCATTCATTTTGAGCGAGACGAATCCAGTGGCGAAAGAATGAGGCGTTTCCGACGTCGTCTGAGAAAGTTACGAGCAATATCTATGAATAAGCTTGTCGGATCCTTGGAACCGACTGTACGAGAATTATAGAGACAATGGGGTGTCCCATATCCATTTGGGGCGCCTAAGTCTAATGACCATTCTTACACTACCATAAAATTGATAGAATTCTTTTCTCAATTATTAGTGGTTTCTGTATCAATTTCAGAGAGCTGAGCTATGGCAGTTGTTTTACAAAAGAAGAAGAGAAGATGATGGTGAAGAAAATAAGAAATTTGATGATGATAATTGCTTCCTACTGATGAAGTTGGTAGGGTTCGAATTGATTCAAGAAGAAGGGTTTATCTAACTGAAGATGGGGTTTGATGTGGTTGTTGTTGTGATTGAGAGAAGGCATCTGAGATGAATTGGGGTTTGAAGTTGTTAAAGCTGTTGAAGGTGAGTTAGGGTTTGAAAAGATATTGCAGGTGAATTTATAATGAACTGAAGAATTGGTGGTTTGTGGTGAGCTGTTGCAGGAAACTGTTCAAGCTAGGGTTTTTCATTACTGATAGGTGTAGAATACACCTAATTTACTATCTATATAGTTTATGCTTTCTTTGCTATTTTTCTTGTAAATTATGTATTTTACGTGTGTTTTTGAGTTATTATGTACTTGAAGTCGCACGGAGGAAAAGAAGAATAAATGATCCAAATTGAGCAAAAAGGGCAGGATTGTCATCTCACAGGAAAACACTATCGGGAGACGAGCCACGGTTAAAGGGAAACTCTCTCAGAGAAGTATTAAATACATCCAACCCACGGTTAAGGGGCGACTCTTTTGGAAGAGCACTATAGACAGGACAACTGAGGTTAAGGGATGACCACATGTTAAAGAGTACCCAGTTTGGGGTGGCTCTTGAGTGGGGCATCAATATCCTAATTATCCTCT
The DNA here is from genome assembly GCA_023529315.1 of Papaver bracteatum. Taxonomy (NCBI): domain Eukaryota; kingdom Viridiplantae; phylum Streptophyta; class Magnoliopsida; order Ranunculales; family Papaveraceae; genus Papaver; species Papaver bracteatum. Next base: position 1,452,764 of record JAJJWX010004610.1, read on the forward strand.
ACAACCCTAAATCAAAGTTTGCTTCTCAATCATTGTACACTGAATTTTGAGTATGAGAAGAGAAAAGCGGCTGCTAAAGATCGAGAGTGGAAATCGAGAAACTAAGAGATGAATCAAAAATGGGGTAGTTGATTTCAAAAACATCAGATGGAGATTGGGTTCGATCTGTTACGGAGATGAAGCTCGAGACGAGATGATGGATTAAAGTCTGAGATAGGGTTTCTTTGTCGATCTTGTGAAATCTGAAGTCATGCTTCTTGAATCGAAAGTGGGTTTGTTGAATAGATAGGTTCGATATGATGAAACAAGAGAGGGATGGATTGAATATGTGGGATGAGTCGATTTGTTTCTTGAACTAAGATTAAAGATGGGTTGTCGCTACAATTGAGAGCTGTGTTGAAATCAAAGGGGATCTGTGGGTTTTTCTAAAATCGACAGATGAGAAGAATTGATAATAGTGGCCGCTGTAATGGGTTCATATGATTAAAGAGCAAAAATGGAGTTGATTCGAATAATTAGAAGAATGGGATATGTTGCTGGTAGATTTGAGAGATGAAGAATTCGTGTTGATTAATACCTCAGATTTCAGGGAAGAACAGTCTGTTGATACTGGAAATTAGATGGGTTTGATCTGAAGTTCTTGTTGCTTTTCATGAAGGTTGATGGATATGTTTTAATGGGTTCTTTGGTAT